>CM045937.1:10248127-12685627 GCA_025177825.1 Aechmea fasciata
GCGAGCAAGAATCCGCAACGGTCGCTCCTCGTATCGCAGGTCCTCGCCTAGCTCAAGCGGAGTGAAGTCAATCACGTGAGAGGGATCGAAAACATATTTCCTCAATGCCGAGACGTGGAAAACATCGTGAGTGCCGACTAGTCGAGGGGGTAGAGCAACCCTGTAAGCAACCGGCCCGACTCGCTCCAATACTTCAAAAGGGCCAATGTACCGTGGACTGAGCTTTCCACGTACTCCAAATCTGCGAATCCCCTTGGACGGCGAGACTTTAAGAAATACATGGTCTCCAACCTGAAACTCCAAGTCTCGCCTCCTAGTATCGGCGTAGCTCCTCTGGCGGCTCTGGGCTGTCAAAAGGTGGCGTCGAACTACCTTCACCTTTTGCTCAGCCTCTAGCAAGATCTCAGGCCCAAGTGTCCTCCTTTCACCCACGTCGCTCCAACACAAGGGGGATCGACATCTGCGTCCATACAACGCCTCAAACGGAGCCATCTGGATGCTCGCTTGATAGCTGTTGTTGTACGCAAACTCAACCAGTCTCAAATGTCGATGCCACCCTCCTCCAAAGTCCGGGACGCATGCCCTCGGCATGTCCTCTAGAGTCCGAATGGTCCGCTCACGACCGACCATCCGTACGTGGGTGAAATCTTTGTCTTGAAGTGTAGTGTACCCAAGGTCGTCTGTAAGCTCCTCCAGAAGTGTGATACAAACCTCGGGTCCCTGTCTGATACAATCGACACTGGTACGCCATGCAGCCTGACAATCTCATCCAGATATAGCTGCGCGAGTCTCTCCCTGGACCAGGTGGTCTGAACTGGTAGGAAGTGGGCAGACTTGGTCAATCTGTCCACTATCACCCAAATAGCATCATAACCACCCTGAGCTGTAGGTAACCCCACGACAAAGTCCATCGTGATCTGCTCCCATTTCCACTCGGGCACTGGCAGACTCTGAAGCTTGCCAGCAGGCACCTGATGCTCGGCCTTCACCTGTTGGCAAGTCAAAGACTGAGCCACATATCTCGCCAATATCTCTTTTCATTCCATTCCACCAAAGCGTGACTTCAAGTCCTTATACATTTTGGTTCCACCGGGATGAGTTGTATAAGGAGAACAATGAGCCTCTCTCAAAATGTCTGCTCGGATCTACGAATCCACGGGTACACACGGTCGGTCCACTGTGCCTCGGTACTCCGAGCATCCTTTGTGAAACCTCTGCTGTCCCCTCTCCAATCTCTAATCCTCAACAAGTGTGGGTCTCTACTCTGTTTCTCTCGGATCCTATCCAACAGAGTGGGCTGCAAAACCATAGACATTAGTATTGCAGTAGACCCAGGGGACACAACCTCTAAACTCAACCGCTGTAGCTCCTCAAGTAACGGCCTCTGCTGCGTGATCATCAAGCACGAGCCCTGCACTGCCTTCCTGCTCAAAGCATCTGCCACCACATTCGCCTTGCCGGGATGATACTGAATACTAATGTCGTAGTCCTTCAGTAACTCCAACCACCGGCGCTGCCTCAGGTTCAACTCTCTCTGGGTGAACAGATACTTGAGACTCTTGTGATCAGTAAAAATCTCACCGCGCTCGCCGTACAAGTAATGCCGCCACAACTTCAAAGCAAAGACTACGCGGCAAGCTCCAAGTCATGCGTAGGATAATTCTTTTCATAATCCTTTAAGCTGTAGTGAAGCATAAGCAATTACCCTACCATGCCGCATCAACACACACCCTAATCCACCTTTGTGTGATGCGTCATGTAAATCACATATCCTTCCCCATAATCGGGAGGGCAAGGATAGGAGCCGATGTCGACATTGTCTCAACTCATCAAAGCTCCTCTGACAATCCTCACTCCAAAAGAACTTAATTCCTTTACGAGTCAATCGAGTGAGGGGTGTGGAAAGCCTCGCAAAGCTTTCCACAAACCGACGGTAATATCCTGCTAATCCAAGGAAGCTCCGCACCTCACACCGTCGTCGGCACAGGCCAATCCCGAATAGCATCAATCTTCTTCGGGTCTCCGCCACTCCATCTGCGAAATCACGTGGCCCAAGAAGGTAACCTCCCGCAACGAACTCGCACTTCTTTAACTTGGCATACAACTCCTTCTCTCGCAGGGAGGCGTAGCACTATCCTCAAGTGCTCCTCATGCTACTCGGCGTCGCTACGGGAGTATACCAGAATATCGTCGATGAAGACTACCACAAATCGGTCCAAGTACGGCTTAAACACCCGGTTCATCAAATCCATGAACGCGGCAGGGGCATTCGTCAATCCAAAAGGCATCACGGTAAACTCGTAATGCACGTACCGAGTCCTAAAAGCCGTCTTGGAAACATCCTCGGCCCTCACCCTCAGCTGGTGGTAACCTGACTGGAGATCGATCTTCGAGAAGACACAAGATCCTTGCAGCTGATCAAACAAATCATCAATGCGCGGCAAAGGATACTTGTTCTTGATGGTCACTTTATTCAGCTCCCGGTAATCCACACATAACCTGAGTGAACCATCCTTCTTCTTTACAAATAACACCGGCGCTCCCCAAGGCGATACACTGGGTCTCACAAAACCTTTACCCATCAACTCCTGAAGCTGCGCCTTTAACTCTCTCGGCTCGGCGGGTGCCATCACTGTAAGGTACCTTCGAGATTGGTGCGGTTCCAGGAACTACATCAATCACAAACTCGATCTCCCTCTCCGGCGGCATAGTCGTCATCTCAGGGGGAAACACATCCGGAAACTCGCGAACCACAGGGATGTCCTCGAGCCTCGGTGCCGCCGTAGGTACCTCTGTAACCGTCGCCAGAAAAGCGGTGCACCCTCTACTCATCAGCTGTCGAGCTCTCGCTGAAGAAATCCACGCGGCAAACAACGTGCTCCTGCAGCCTCTGAAAGTGAACTCCTCCTGACCAGGCTCACGGAGTGTCACCGTCCTCTCTCCGCAGTCAATCGTCGCGTAGTATCGCGTCAGCCAGTCCATGCCAAGCACTATGTCGAAGTCGTGCAGCTGCCCTAATACTAACAAGTCTGCGGGCAAAATCCACGAGCCTAGCTGCACAGGACACGACCCACAACACTCTACCACCCGTACTACATGGTCGGGAACCTGGATCTCCGGTCGAGGCAACAACCCTAACTCTAGACCATGTAATAAAGCAAATGCTCGAATGATAAAAGAATGCGATGAGCCAGTATCAAATAAAGTGCGAGCTCTAGTACCAGAAAGTAAAGTGATACCTGCCACCACACGGTCGGCTGCTGAAGAGTCCTCCACCTGGGCTGCAAACACCCTGCCGCTCGGAGCCGGCGACCGCTGCTCGCTCTGTCGCGGTACTGATGCTCTGTCCTCGTGGCGATAGCTCGGCGAGGCCCCGTATGACTGCTGTGGCGCTGGCGGTGCTGAAGCAGATGATGGCGCTGACGATGCTGCACGCGGACAAGGCGCCCGAGGTGTCCGGTGGCCACAACCATAACATCGCCTCTCTCGCTCGCCGTCTAGGCCGGTGCGGTCCCCGCAAATCACGCAACTGCTGCGTCCTCGTGGTCGCCCGGGTGACGGGTATCCACGCCACGCGACGCCCGAGGATCCACGACCACGAAACGTGATCGTGGAGGCCTCGACGGACGCCTTTCTTGCTCGGCCGCCGCCGTCATCGGGAGCGGGCGCTTCTGTCTGGCTCGGTCCGGCCCGAGTCCGCTCTCGAAGCGTAGTCTCGCGCTCTCCTCAAACGTGCACGCTCGATGGACGCGTCCCGGGTCCTCGACCTCTGCGCCCTAACGAACCTGTAAAGATCTGGCCTCAAGCCCTGCTCAAAAAGGTACACCCGGTGCGCCTCATCCCTCGCTACAAACGGCACACAGTTCAGGAGCCGCGTAAACTCCCGGACGTACTCCTGAACCGTGCGATCTCCCTGCTGGATCCTCTTCAAATCCTCCTCTATCCTCTGCTTTACACTGATGGGGAAATACGTGCGGTACAACATCCCGCAGAACACATCCCAGGTCGTCTGAGAGGTCACGACTCCCTGGTCGCGCCTCATCCTCGTCCACCAATCCCTGGCGTTCCCAATCAAGCAATGGACCCCCAAGTGAACCTGGTCCTCCTCCGGACATACAAGTCCTCGAATATCCTCTCCAGCGCCTTAATCCAACTCTCTACCACCCAGGGCTCTGAGCAATGCCCGTCAAACGTCGGTGGGTCGAGGCGGCGGAAGTTAAACAACAACTCGGTCATCGAGTCCTGCTCTGCCGTAGCGCACTGGGATCGACCCTGCGCGAGCGCAACGGTCTTTGGCGGGATCTCTGCTAGTGGGGGTGCGGCAAGCGGGTGCGATGGGTGGCGTAGAGGGTGGCGGAGTGAAATTTGGTGCTCCGTCTTTGTGCTCGGCGACGCGGCTAGCCTCTCGCACATCGTAGAATCGACCCACTGTTGCCTAGTCACCTCATCCAGCGACTAGCGTGCGCTCAAGTCCGTGCGCACTCGTCTCGACCTAGTACTAGGCTCCACCACGGGAGGCACACGCGGCTCGGGTCGGGTGCCCTGCTCCATCTGCTCTGGTAACTGAGGTGGTGGTGGTGGTGGTGGGGCGCGACCCCGTAGTGGCGGTCGTCCTCTGCGGCGCTGCATAGCTGCACACATAGAAACAAGGTCAGATACAAAAACACTCGACCCAATCATCGAAAGTCTCGAAGGCGGTCCCTGTTTCTCCTCAAAATTATGTCGTCTGCAGCCAACATAATTTCTCTGGACCAAAACAGGCACTCCTTCAGTCACTCACTCCACTACAGGATGAGTTAAAACAAACAATCAATGACTTTCGCATTAAATCACGCCGCTCGCGTCAAACCCCTAAGGTTTACCAGCTTAGGTTTCCTAGGTCCCAACAACCTAATACTAAGCTCTCATACCAACTTAATCATCACGCCCGGTGAATACCCCGGCACGCCGACAAATCCGCCGTATACAAGAGAATTTTTCCTGTATACGAAGCGTAGCTGAATCGTAAGAACATACAATGCTACAAGCGTAGCATAGAGTCAAGTAAACTAAGAACAAACGGTAGGAAAAACCACTTTATATACATACAAGTAAACGGATACAACGCTACTCGCTCCGGCGAGTTCAATGTATGTACAAAAGTGGAAAACCAAAACAAAACTATCACTACTGCGGTGGAAGTCCTCTAGCACGAACTCGAAGGGTAGGCTCTAGCTCGCCACGCCCTTCCCGCGGTCCAACTCGGGAGGAGCGACGGCGGCGAAGGCCCAACAAGGGTGGAAGAAGAGGGCGTGAGAACTACTATGAAACAAGTAGTCCTCAGTGGGTGCCGCCCTAAGCAACATCGGTCCACCCACTAAGTCTACAGGGTAAGCAAGATAGAAGAAAAGAAAGCTGGAACTCTCTACAGCTACAAGTCACTAAACTATCAAGCTCAAAACTACCCCTACAGACTCCAAACAACCAGACCCAATCTGCAAGGGGCCTGTGAACCCACCCGTCCCCGGACGTGAACACACCGTCCCGTCCGTGCCGGTTGTGACTATACGGCTACCCCCACTCCAAGCCTCGGTGGAGAGCAAGTCCCACCTGCACTACCCGACACCAACGCGAAAGCACAAGCCCAAACTCCGGAGCGGCACTCGGGGGAGCTACCCAACCGAGTATGCAGCGTAGCTCTGTCGAGCTCAATCAGGCCCTCACTGGCCAAACCCAGGTAACCAGAACAGACTTTGGGCCCACCGTCTGGTCCGACGGCGCCCGACACCCCGTAACAGTATACACTACCCCAAGTATCCATCGCCCGAAACCTGCGACGATACCGCGAAAATACGGCTCCTAGAGCTAAATCCGGCAATGTATATAATGACGATCAATTCGGGGTTTTCTCCTAAGTCAAATCCAAGTCCAACAAGTATAAAATATTAATCGCTAAGCATGCTCCAAATTCGGATATTCAATAGACAATTCCAAGAATTCGAGCTAAGGCTATCATGAACATACTACTATACATGTCGACTATTGCACTTAGAAATAATCCGATGTAAACCCACCTTAGTCGCAAACCCCTGGCAGCGAGGAGTGTCCAAGGTCCTCCTCGATCGCCTCCGCTGATCCGTCAAGTGCCGAAGTCCTCCGCTGCGAAGAAGCAACCCAAAACACTCAATTTTTCCGAATTCTGCCCGAAACGCAGCGGCTGAGAAAAGCTTAAAGTTCGTCAAGCTAACCTGGTCCGAAATCAGCGAGTAAGGTATCAAAATCTTCGCCTCGCAGTCAGGAATCCAACGGCGCAAGTCTTGACGCGATCCGACCACCCTGCGCGGAGAATCAGCCAAAGTACCGACGGTCGACGCTGGAAAACAGCAATTCAGCACTTCAGAACTTTCCGAAAAACAGCGGCTCAGTAATCAAGGGTTCCGACAGGGCAAACCTGATCCAAATCCGGCAAGTAAGGTGTCGCTGGAATCGTCTGGAAGTCACGGATCTAACGCCGCAGATTTCGCCGGATTCCGAGTCTCCTACACAGAGCACGAGTCAAAACACCACACGTCGACGCTGCGATCTGCGGCGGTGGCGGCAAGTGCGAAAATCAAGGGAATCCGAACCAACCGGAGGGTTGTCGAGGGTCTACTCACCTCTGAAAACTCGCTAGGCCCGCCGCTGAGTCGAGGTCGACGGTCCCGCACGCACGCCGGGCTCCCTCGCAGCGCCTCGTCGTCGAAAGCCTCCTCGCTCCGCTCGCGGTGCGTCGTCGTCGAAGCTCGGGCTCCTCTCGAGCTTCTTCTCTCTCTCTCTCTCCCTCTGGCTGAAACGAAGAAGAAGAAGGAGAAGAACACAGCAACAGCAGCAGCAAGAAGCCCCTCTCTCTCTCTCTCTGTATATAGGGGAGTGGGCAAAAGGTGATGTGACCAAAAGTCAACCTGAGCCATGCGCCCGTCTGGGTACAAATCCCATTTGTACCGGTATAATATCAATCTGTCTTAGGTATAGCAACCAATCATCGGTACAACTCACGTAATCTGCAATTTCGCGGATCTCTCAAGTACATCTTTGCTCTCGTGATCCCCAGGGGCCCGTTAGGCGTCCATTCGCGCCCACGCAACCTAGACTTGTCCCGACACTCTCCAGAGCTGCCGAACAAGTCTCAGCTGAATTTTCAGGTCTCTACATAAATTCTCAAGGTTAAGTGTTGATTAAAAAAAGGACAAACTTTAAATAGCACAAACTTTCTTATTTTAGTTCCCTATGTTAGTTATGGATCCCTAGAACCTAAAAGGTAATCAACACCTAGAGGGGGGTGAATAGGTGTACAACGGCAAAATAATAAACCTCTATGCGTTTTAAAATAAATGCGGAAAAATAAAACGAACACAAGAGATTTTAACGTGGGAAAACTCCAAAACGGAGAGAAAAACCCACGGGACCGATCACACGAAACTCCACTAAGAATCAAATTGAGTACAAGATGATTTACCGACAATTCAACCCAACTTTACCAATTCTTCAAGGTGGATCTCTTTCGCTGGTCCTCGATCGCTTGAAATCCTTCAACCGATCACGCCGCAACTCCTTGCCGCAACAACGCCTCGAATCCTCGATGCGTCCACCGAATCCACGGTCCTTCACGCGATCTCCGCGCCAATCTCCTTCCGGAGTAGAAGACGATGATTTGTGGTGATTTCACAATTACCGGACCATAACCAATGGGGGATCTCCTTTAATTAATCATCAACTTGATTCATAAAGAAACGGAGAATCAAAAATCTAGAATCAAGTTTAATGATTGATTACCGCGGAAACTCTAATTTAGAAAAGCATTAGGTTAAAAAAAGAGTTTCTAGGGTTTTTCAAAGAGTTTATAATGTAGGTATGTGAATTATAAACCCCCCATGGTCTTTATATAGTATTTAGAAGACTTACAGATAGATTAGGATTGTAACAACCAAATCGGAAAAAATTCCGCGACCAAGATCCAGGACTACTCAACCTTCGACTTTCGTCATTGAAAAATATTTTTCACGAGTCCGGACCTAAGCCATGAGATTCGGTCCATAAATGCGCAACATCAAATATTAAGCTTCGGGATCCGAATCTCATTCAAGGTCCGGATCACAATTAAAAGTGCGTAGAGAACCAGCTTACGGGATCAGAATCTCACCTCCCAGATTCGGATCTGAATCAAATTTTTCCAGCTTTGATTTTTATCAAATAAAAATTAGTTTAAGTCCTCTAACTACTATATCTTGAGTTTAAAATCACCATAAATGATATTTTGAATATTACCTGAGATGCCGAGCTTCATTGCAGAGTTTTGTAACGTCCGTTAGCATTTCTTTGTCCAAGTATGCTCCTGACTCCTTCAAGACTCCAAACACTTCACGAAATACGCCAACTTATAAAATCCTTAACAATCTCCCCCTTTGGCGATTTCGTGACAAAACTCAATAAGAAGCCCGTACAAAACTCAAAAACTAAAAGATGAGGATTATTGCAATCACCAAACAATAACCCCCGCATGACCGATCCAATAAAAACAAAAATACAGACTCTAACCCTGTTACCAACTCTATGACCTAGACATTGGAGTCTTGAAGTCTTGAATGTTCCTGCAAAAACTCTCAACACAGATTCAAGCATCAAAGATTCCATTAATCATAAAAGCAATTAGTCATAGTTACAGTCCAGAGTCAAAAACCAAAAAAAAAAGTCCAGACTCATCTAATATCATCTCCTACACAAGCAAATAATATCATCTAATATCATAAGTATCATAAGCATCATCAACATCTCCCCCTTTTTGTCACAAAAAGCCAAAACGACAAAAGGAGGGCCCGAGCACCCTATTCGGAGTCGGTGTCAGGTGGAGGCATCTCAGAACCCGTACATCCCATCTTCTCACAAAGTAGGCGCAAATACTGAGAGAAACGCCCTTGACGCCTCTTGAGCTTGACAATATCTTGACGGATGACGTCCTGAACTGATCCCTGTCGCTCTAACTCGCCGGAAAGACGCTGCTGCTCACTAAAAATCAAGGACATGGATGCAACATCATCTGGAGCAGCCTGAGGTGGAGAAGGTGGAGCAGGTGGATGAACAGGAGGCGGAGCGCCTGAATGTAGCTGAGCGCGAGACTTAACCATCGTCGACTCGCTAATTGGTCCAAGGGAAAACTCATATGAGGAACAGTCAATGTTTACCTCATGAAGTCGTAGAATCCTCATGATCAACAGTGGATAAGGGAGGCGATCCTTTTTACTCGAGGTCTTTATCTCACGCGCCATTCTCTTCCAAATCAGAAAAGGTACATTCAAGTTCAGGTTCCGCTGTCGAACAATCTCGGGATGACCAAGGAGATAGAGATACAATACACGATCCCACCTTATAACCTTCGAGTTTGCTAATGGCATTAGATTGTAGCAAACTACAAAATTAAGGAACCTGTATTCCAGCCTTAAATCCTTAGACAAAATCGTGTTTCCGTTGTTCTCCGCGCCAGGAACACAAAGAAATCGAAGCATCCGCGTCCAATCCCCAATGGCACCAAAACCCGACTGAAGATAATCAATACCATCTGTTCGTGCCTCCATACCAAGTACCGTCCCAATGGTGGCCGGGGTAATAGACATCTCAACTCCCCGAACCGAAGTCGTGAAAACATAAGGTCCGTCATCTGATTCCAGTAGATGTCCCGCTCTCATATAGAATTCCCTAATAAGTTCGAGACCATAACCCGTCGCTCGGCGAAGTTACAAACTTCGTGTAAGTCACCGTGCTCAAAAAGAGCTTGAAACCCCGGGATCTTCTCAAAAAAATGTGCCACGCCGACAAACCGTTCTCCAATGCATGTCTTGGTCGAATACATGTCTCGCCGGCGATCATCAACAGGAAGATCACGAGCACGGTCAGCATCACGCTCATGAAGAGATATACCGCCTGAGCCTCGATGACCACGAACATAGGTAGTAGGTGTCTGAGGCGATCCTATGTCCCCCGTCTCAATTACCTTCTCTTTTCCTTTTCCTTTAGCTTTTCCTTTGCCCTTTCCTTTCTCTTTACCTTTTTCTTTTCCTTTCCCTTGCTCTTTCTTCTTTGAGCGAATCTCAGTGGCAATGGCTTCCCAATCCTCCCCCTGAGATTCGGCCCCCGAATCATCTCCCGGGTTATACTCACTACCCGCGTCGTCGGCCGGCTCTTGTGTCGAGGGGCGTCTGCGCTTTGCTCCCGGACCCCCGTGCGCCATCAGGAACACAAGTACCAGAAACGACGGATGCATTGCGTAAAAAGAACAGCCGCTGTTCATATAGAGAAAAATACAAATATTGATCATAAAAACATCATTAATTAAGCACAATTGGTCAAAAATCTGAAAAAAAAATATCCAGAGCATCCTATGGCCATTAGGAATAACACTGAGAATATGCATGAAAAACAAGACAAAAAAAAAATCACTAAATTTCGAAAAAATTGCTGCTGTGAACAGTAAAACAGCAAAAACTGTGAAAACCCTAGTGATTTAGCCAATGCACTCATAGATCTGAAGTAAACCAGCGAAATAGAGCTTGCAGAAAAGTTTGCTGCTAAGTAAGTATAAGTGCAAAAGAAGCAACAAACTCAGTTCAAGCCAAAGAAAAAGAAATCAAACATCCGAAATTCCGAAATCCTACAAATTAGGGCACACATGGCAAAATGTAGATTATGAGCAAGATCTTACCTAAAATCTGAAGTAGCAAAGTGCAAAAACCACCAAAGAGTGTCAGGGGGTTTTAGAGAGAGAAGCTCCAGAGAAAAAGACAACTTTTGAACACCAAAAAACAAAAACCCCTGTCGGGCGGTTTATAAGCCCGCCGCTCAGTGAGTCGAATGCGGGTGGCGGTCGGATGCCACGCCACGAAACGCACGAGCGTGCGTGCGGTCGGACTGCGGATCCGGATCCGAAAAAAAAAAAAAAAATTATATATTAAAATTAATAAAGCTGCTCCTCGGATGACGTGAAATAAATTTGTATGAAATCCATGAACAAAATTTTATTCGAAAAAATTCAAAAATGTCATACAAGTTGAACCGTACATCAACCAAGAATTAAGAGGATATATCGTGAAATTAAGCACATCTAACGAGCTCTAAACAATAGTTGCACCGAATTTAATCATCAAATTTGTAAATATAAAGATTCAATTAGATCACATTAACTGAAATAAACACAAGAATATCGTCCAATTGAGTTATGCACACATCGAAAATAAGGAGTGGCTCTTTGAGCATCTTTTGAAGCATTGTTCAACGAATCTTCGCACTAACCACCGTGTATCACCGAAAATTCTAAATATTTATATTTTTCTCAACCTTTTCGGTTGCTCAATAATTCGCTCACGTGGTAGCTTCACACACTTACCGGACGACCGGGGTGGTAGCTCTTTCCAACATGTGGTGGTAGTTTTCACACTCCCGCAAGGGATGTAACTCTTTTCACATCTTTCGTAGGTGGTAGTTTTCACACTCCCGTGAGGGATGTAACTCTTTCCACATCTTTTATATTTAAAGTTACGCCCCCTCAAATAGTGCAACCCACAATGGGAAAATATTATTGAGATTTCAGAAAATAGTGAGAGAATTCATCTCATAGCCCAAATAATCAAACAAATTCAAGTACTCCTTTGATAGTCCAAGAGAGAGATACCAATTTAACAAGTATATAAAAATAATTCATAGATGATGTTGAGGTTCAAATAAAATGACATAGAAGAATTTAAAAGAATAGAGCAATGTTAAGAGAAATCATGCAAACGTTATACACAAGTCAAAGAGGTCATAGAGAGATCACGCCAAAAACAATAAAATCGCAAAAGAAGCTCATGCATGGAAATGAATGATGCACAATTTACAGTTTTATTAAGTATGGCCCATAGAATATATCTAGATTGAAAGATTCATACCGATAGCCTTTCTCAAATGTAAAAAACGTTTTTGATCTAAAGGCTTAGTTAAAATATCCGCAAGTTGATCATCGGTAGAAACATATTCAAGATGAAGAACATTTGAATCGACCAATTCTCTTAAAAAATGATATCTTAGTTCAATATGTTTTCTTCGAGAGTGAAGAACAGGGTTTTTAGAAATATTTATGGCACTCGTATTAGCACACAGAATAGTAAGAGAGGTGGTAGGAATCCGGTAGTCACTTAGTAAACTTTTCATCCATAATAACTGAGTAGCGCAACTACCCGCAGAAATATACTCGGCCTCAGCAGTAGAAAGTGCTATACAGTTTTTGCTTCTTACTGTGCCAAGCCACTAAACAGTGACCCACATAAAAACACGCTCCACTTGTACTTTTTCTGTCATCCGCTGATCCGGCCCAGTCAGCATCCGAGTAGCCAATAATGTCAAGAGATGTTCCCATCGGATACCAAATACCATAATCTGACGCTATATCCGGTCTACTCGCAGTTAAATACAAAAGACTTCCAATCATGCTCCGATAAGTCTTTTCATCAACACTATTTCCTTCAATATTCGTTCCTAGCCCTTTGTTAGTTGTACCCATCGGAGTATCAAAATGTTTTGCATTGTCCAATCCAAACTTTTTAACTAGTTCCTTTGCGTACTTGGATTGGCTTACATGAATCCCGTCTTTTGTTTGTTTTACTTGAAGTCCAAGGAAATATGTGAGTTCACCTATCATAGACATTTCAAACTCATTCATCATCAAGTTAGCAAACTCTTTAGAATCTTTATCTTTTGTTGCTCCAAAAACTATGTCATCTACATAAATTTGAGCCACAATAAATCCACCATCCGAGTGTTTAACAAACAAAGTCCGATCCGCTCCCCCTCGGTTATATCCCTTCTCCAAAAGATATTTCGTGAGTCGTTCATACCATGCTCGCGGTGCTTGTTTCAACCCGTAAAGTGCCTTTTTGAGATGAAAAACATGATTTGAAAATTTTGAGTCTATAAAACCTTTCGGTTGTTCAACATAAACTTCTTCCTTCAGAAATCCATTTAAAAATGCACTCTTTACGTCCATTTGAAAAAGTTTTATTTTAAAATGACAAGCAATCGCAAACAAAATACGAATCGACTCTAATCGGGCAACCGGGGCGAACGACTCATCAAAATCGATGCCCTCAACCTGAGAATACCCCTGAGCTACTAATCTCGCCTTATTCCGTACAATAGTACCATCCTCATTTTTCTTATTCTTGAAAATCCATTTGGTACCAATGATATGTTGATTCTCAGGACGAGGAACAAGTTTCCACACATCATTTCTAATAAATTGACCAAGCTCTTCTTGCATGGCATTAATCCAATATTCATCTTGAAGAGCTTCGTCCACATTTTTCGGCTCAATCAAAGAGACATAACAAGCAAATTCACACAAAAGTTGTCTCCTCGTTTTCACACCAGTAAGAGGGTCTCCAATAATATTCGACAAAGGGTGATCTCTTACAAGTGTCATTTCAGGAACACTAGTAGATGGTGCAGATGAATCATTTGATGCAACAACATTAGGTGAAGTAGGGATTTCAGCACAAGCAACATCATCAAAAGAAGGAAAAATAAAAGGAGAATCATTATCATCATCGTAATGCAAAGCATGTGGAGTATCAATGGAAGATGAAGAAGCCTCATCTACTTTAATATTAATTGATTCTACCACCGTCTTAGTTTGTAAATTATACGCTCTATATGCTCTACTAGATGTAGAATAACCTAGAAATATTCCTTCGTCACTTCGGGAGTCAAACTTTCCAAGACTTTCACGATCCCGAAGGATAAAACATTTACTCCCGAAGACACGAAAGTATTTTATATTAGGTTTTCTACCCTTCCACAACTCATATGAAGTATTTATTGTACCCGGACGTACATAAGCTCGATTGATGACATAGACTGCCGTGTTAACCGCTTCCGCCCAAAAATGTAAGGCAATTTTCTTACTATGGAGCATAACACGGGCCATCTCTTGCACCACTCGATTTTTTCTTTCAACTACTCCATTTTGTTGTGGAGTGTAAGGAGCGGAGAATTCATGTTTAATACCATTAGAAGTACAAAAATCAACAAATTTTGAGTTTATGAATTCTCCTCCTCGATCACTTCTTATACGTATAATTTTATCGTTTCGTTCATTCATAAGACGAAGGCAAATTTCAGAAAATAAATCAAAAGTATCGGCTTTTTCACGAAGAAAACCACTCCAAACAAAACGAGAAAAATCATCCACAATCAAAAAGATGTAACGTTTTCCACCCAAGCTTTGGATTCTAGATGGTCCCATTAAATCCATGTGAAGTAATTCTAACGGTCTAGATGTCCCTAAATGTTTCAAATTCTTATGTGCCGACCTAATTTGTTTACCCAATTGGCAACCCCCGCACACAACATTTTCCTTAAAGTCAATTTTTGGAACACCTAACACAATTTCCTTCTTAGATATCTTCGATAGTTCCTTAAAATTAATGTGACCTAGTCGTTCATGCCATAGAGTCTCGGTCTCTAAGAAAGCTAGGTTACATGATTCGGATTGAGCACTAGGAACTATATAACAATTGTTTTGAGATCTAAGACCTTTCAAAAATATAGAATTATCATCAAGAGTTACCAAGAATTCTTTAGAAGTGAAATTTACGGAATATCCGTCATCACATAATTGACTTATGCTTACGAGATTAGACTTGAGCCCCTCAACATAGAAAACCTCATTCAACGTTGGGCCGTCCGAGATAGTAATTGTCCCCTTTCCAACAATTTTGGAGGAACGACCATCTCCAAAAACCACACATCCACCGGAGTCTTCACTTAAAGAAGTAAACCAATTCTTCTCTCCGGTCATGTGTCGGGAGCAACCACTATCAAGGTACCACGAGGTGTTGTCGTAAGCATGAAGTGAAGTATGGACAACGAAACAGGGAAAGAGTTCACCTTTGCGCACCCAAACCTTGTGAGTTTTAGGATGCGTCGGTTGGCTTGCATGCGTCTTGTGTAGCTTGTCGTCGAATTGTGTTTTCCTTTTGTTTGGCTCAACCGATTTCGGTTTCCATGCTTGCTTGGTTTTGGGTTTCAATGCTTGCTTTGACCTCGATTTTGAAGCATCTCTCTTGGGCCTTGCTTGCACCCCTCGGTTCATGTTTGCCCTGAGTTCTTCTTTCGTGTACAACGTTTCTTCACATGACCTAGAACTCCACAAAAATGACAAACTTTGTTAGCAAAAGGGTTAGTAGCACGAGAAAAATTACCTTGAACCTTAGGAGTAGGTTTGTCCATGAATTGCTTATCAACCAGATCTATGTAAGTCCTCTCATATCCAAGTCCGAATTTGTTGGTTTGTCCAAGTCCAAGCATCCTATCCAATCTAGCCGTACCGGAGGAAAACTTGTTCAAGTCCGATCTAAGTTGTATAATTGTCTTCGTGAACTCCAAGTTCACCTCTTTTGACTCCGTCAATTGCTTATTGAGAAACTTCATGTTTTCTTCATACGTCCCCTTCTCTTTCTCAAGAATTACTACCTTTTCCACTATTGAATTGTATGCTCGAGACAATCCATCCTTCTCTTGTTCCAAGCTTTTGGTAGCTGTGGTTAAGTTTGAGTTCTCTCCTTCTAGGTCAATGATTCTCCGCCGCAACCTTTTGTTGAGCTTTGCCATCTTCCTTGACTCATCAACCAATTGATGATATGCTGCGGTCATATCATCTCCATCTGATTCTTCATCCGCAGAGTTCTCCGGAGTGGAATTTTCATGCAATGTGGAGTTAGAAAGTGAATCGGATGAAGCTAAGCACATAATTGACGAAAGAGCCGTAGCATTAACATCTTCATCACTTGAGGTGGACTCTTCCGATGTCGAGTCATCCCAAGTGATGGCTTGCATGGCTTTTTTTTTCAAAGCCTTTTTGTTTGGACAATCCGATGCTATATGTCCAAAGCCTCGACATTTATAACATTGGATTTGTCCTTCTTCTTTTTTCTTATCTTTAGAAAATTCGTTAGAAGAATTTTCGTTACGCTTTGACTTAGAAGATGAAGAAGAAGTACTCCCTTTTGATTTGTTTGATTTTGATGAGGAAAAGGACTTTGAAGGAAACTTCTTCTTAAAATTCCGACGAAACTTCCTTGTAAGAAGAGCAAGTTGCTTCTCGAACTCCTCCACTATCGTGTCCGCGTCCGAGTCGGAGGAAGTAGAATCCTCGTTGCCTCCTTTAGTAGATTTAAGAGCCATTCCTGTCGACTTAGAAGACAACTTGGAAGAAGATGAGTTAGAAGGAAAAGTCATCTCATAAGTTTGAAGTGCACCGACTAATTCATCTACTTTCATCTCATCCGGGTGTTTCACGGTTTCAATAGCTGCGACTTTCGCTCGGAAACGCTCGGGGAGAGTTCTTAAAATCTTACGAATGATCTTGGTTTCGGGGATCTTCTCACCCAAATTGGAACAAGTGTTGACTATGTCTTGAAGACGAGTGTAATAATCGGTAAAGTTTTCATTCTCTTCCATATGAATAGAATCAAAACGACTAGTCAACATTTGTAATTTTTGAACTTTGACAAGACTTGTTCCCTCGTGAGTAGTTTTAAGAGTATCCCAAATTTCTTTGGCGGTTTCACACGCCGAAACCCGAGAGAATTCGGTTTGATTTAAAGAATTGAACAAGGCATTAATCCCCTTCCCATTACAAGATGAAAGTTCATTCTCGTCCTTAGTCCACTTAGTTCGAGGCATGGGGACGGTAATATTATCAACTACTTCGGTGGGGTGTTTCCATCCAAATTCCACCGATTGCCAAACTCTTTCATCGATGGCTATTAGAAACGCCCTCATGCGGACTTTCCAATAAGCATAGTTAGTGCCGTCGAAGAAAGGAGGTCGATTAATATTACCGCCCTCGGCCATAGTCTACAACCTATACCCGCTCTTGTAGCATATCGAAAATTCGACAATAAGATCGGACTTTGGCCAAAGTGACTAAAGTGCGAAAATAAAATAGTTGGACATGTTCCAATTGCCATTCCAAACTTCTTGGAAAGGTTAAAAGATAGTCTAAAAGAGTTAAAAGGGGTTTTGGCGTTGTTCAGCGCGAAGTCGAGTCGAAACGGTGCGAAAAACATAAGTCTGGGCGTTTGTGCGAGTACGGGAAAAGTTCTTTGTCTGGGTATAACAACTTTGACCGAGAGGGAGAGCTCTCGGGTTTGTGAGGTTTTTGGTGTTTATACCGGTACAAGCCATTTTTATACCGGTATAAATGCTGCGAAACCGAGAGGCAGCTCTCGGGTTTGCCTCTGGAGCATTTTATACCGGTACAAGACTGGATTTGTACCGGTACAAATGCTGCGAAACCGAGAGGCAGCTCTCGGGTTTGTCTCTGGAGCGTTTTATACCGGTACAAGACAGGCTTTGTACCGGTACAAAATGGGACTGACAGCAGTTTGTGAACTGCGCGAAATAGAAGATGTTGAGGGGCTTTTTGGCTATTGTTACAACACAATAAGCTCCCCCAACACCCCTCTCACAGCACACTCACTACCACTCTCCCTTTTCTCTCTTTTCTCCCTTTCTCTCACTAGAGGAACCCTAAGAGATCAAGGAGAGCTTGGAGAAGAAGAAGGAGGAGAGGGTTTTGGAGCTTTTGGTGGGCATTGGGAGCTCTCCTACAAGGTGTAGTTGGTAGAGCTTGCTACAAGAGGTAGGTTTATGCAAGTTTACCTCTAGGGTTTTGGTTTCCTCTTGAGTTTTGGTGTTTTCTAGCTTTTACTAGTGCTAGAGAGCTAAGTGTGCCATGAACTCCATGAAAACTCATGAGAGCTTCGTGAGCTCTAATGGTGGTTGGCTAAGGTTTGTTGTTGACACCATAGAGATGGTTCTAATGGCTTAGGAATGGTTCTAAAGAGCTTCCTAGGTGATTCTAAGCTATGTTTTGCTTGTGAATAAGATCAAAACCCTAGATTTGATATAGGGCATTGTTGGAGCACCCAAATTTGGGGCTTTTTTACATAGGGGTTCATGGGTCAAATTGACCTTGTAGAAACCTAATTGGGGGTATTCCCGACGCGTGGGACAACTCCGTTTAATTAAACGAAAATCCGATATAGGGGCTACTATGTAAAATGGCCTGATTAGGTTCACTTTTAAACTGCAGGTTTTTACCTAGGCCTCGGTAGGTCGTGAAACTTCTTGGGCATCCTCACAAAATTATTTTAAGGTGGGGGGTGCATACCGGAATCATCGAATTCCCTTCTATGTCTGTTTTCACCTTTTGAGCATATTATGTATAGTATATTCATGCATGATAGGGTAGAGGTTAATTATGCTATGGTTGAACTTCAATTATTATTCTAGTATGAAAATGAACTTAGAGATTGTAATGGAACCATAGAGGCATGAGAATTAGAACCCTACTTGTGTGAATATAGAATGGACTTGATCTTAGTCAACAAAAGTGATATTGAACATAGAGACAAGATTGGCATTGAGATAACCTTAGTTAAACATAGTTTAACTTAGTGGCATTATGGCAAGAATGATATACATGATTAGGTAGAAAACCTATCATTGACAATGGCATGGTAACTAGTGGCTATGAATCCTCAATGTGAGGATTAGATCGATACTCTTGACAAGTCTTGGCTTGTGGGAGGTAGCTCCTCCCCAAGCGGTGAGTTCCGGAACAGTCACCTAGGGGATTGTGGCCCCGACGGACGGTCCCTCGGGTCTTGTAGGCTTAGAGCCTCCCCGTTCAGTGAGGGATTTTGGGTCTTGAGTTTGTTGGGGTTAACTATGTTAACCGGCAAGATTGGGTAATGAGCCAAGTAAAGTAAAGTAAAGTAAAGTATGGTAAAGAGCATGCATGCAAACATATTTAAATTTGATTATCTATCTATCTGACTCTTTCTTGCAGGCATAGTATTAGTATTTATAGTTTGGTTACTATTTCATTTCCGTTGAAATACTTATGCCTGGATAGACCTAGTGGGTAAGTCGGCGGGGTCGGTTGCCGAGCCCACTGGGAACTTCGTTGTAGTTCTCACACCACTAACCCCACAGGGCCTAGCACGAGCGGGGCGGCGGAGGACCGGTGCAAGGGTTAGCGCCATAGCTAGTGGCCACCGGAGTATCGCATTAGTCATTTCCTTTTTTGTTATACTTGTATCAACTTTATTTTGTTGAACTATAGATGTCAAGTTGTAAACATTCAAGTAATTTTTGGGAGATGACAAATGTAAAAAGAAATGATGTATTGAATGCTAAAAGAATGTAATAGATTAGTTTACTTGTATTTGGTTCAAATGTAATCAAGTTCATGTATGGTTTATATTCTAGCTTAGTGCTTACTCTTCCGTTGTGTTGTTGCTTACCTTCGTGTAAGCCTTATATAATTGCAACTCTCTTTGATTTGTTTAAATTATACTTGTTGTTAGAGCCTTGGGCTGGCAGGGGAGGCCCTGTCCGTTCGGCGTCTGTTGACGTGGCCCGAACCCGACCAAATAGGCGGGTAGCGGGGCGTGACAGATAAAGTGGTATCAGAGCCAATTACCAGCCGGAAGTGTGATATGAGTCTCGGCTGAGCCAGGGTCTGGATGACGGGCTAGCGAGACGAGTCTCACATCGCCTGGTTGTAGGTTATAGGTCTTAGGATCTAATAGGAATCAACACCTAGAGGGGGGTGAATAGGTGTTCAATGGCCAATTAAAAATCTAGATGCGATTTTTAAGTAATTGCGGAAAAATAAAATCAAACACACCAAGATTTACGTGGGAAAACTCCAAACCGGAGTGAAAAACCCACGGGACCGATCACACGAAAATTCACTAAGAAACAACCGAGTACAAGGCGATTCACCCACGACTTTACCCGATTAACCGAATCTTCTATGTGAATATCCTTCGCTGGTCCACGATCGATTGAAGTCCTCCAACCGACCACGCCGCAACTCCTTGCCGCGCCAACGCCTCGAATCCACAAAGCGTCCACCGAATCCTCGGCTCCCCCTACACGCGATCCCCGCGCAACACACCTTCGTCCGGAGAAGAAGAACGAAGATTTATGGTGATCTCCAAGTTAAAACACCGTAGACGATGGGAGGGATTCGTCTAATTGATCATCAAATTGATTCGCAAGGGTAGAATCAAAGGGAAGAACCTTGAATCAACTTGACGATCAAATCTCCATCAAATCTCTCTAAGAACTAGATCAAAAAGCTTAGGAGAGAGATTCTAGGGTTTTAGGATTGAAGTATCTTCAGGTATATTATTGTATATTCGTCCTTGAACCTCCCATGGTCTATTTATAGAGTTAGAAGACTTTGAAGTCGAGTAGAATTGAAATCAGCCTTTTTAGGAATTCTGTTTTCGAGTCCACTGTCCGATCAAACCATCTCTGTCCGGTCTCAGTGTGTCGTCAATTTTTTTCGCAGCGAGCACTGACCGGTCAGACCAGGGGTTTGTCCGGTCCTAGGCTCTAGCACTCAGAAAGCTCAGCTTCACTGTGTCCGGACAGAATCCACAATCCGGTCAAAGGCCTGCGAAACTTTCTGCTATCAACCTCACTGTGTCCGGTCAAAAAGGTTGGTCCGGACAGAGTGTTGCGAAAAGCCAGATGACAGACTCACTGTGTCCGGTCAAAAGGGGCTGATCCAGACAGGGTTTATACAGAAAATATTTTTCATAAAAATCAATATTTTAAACCCTTTTTAAGTCTTCTAACTACTATGTTATTAATGTTAATCACCATAAATGATCTTAAATGCATACCTGAGGTGTCGAGCTTCTCTGACGAGTCCTGGAGCGTCCGATCTTCTTGTAATCTCTTGATCTCTTCAAGACTCCGACAAACTCACGAAATCCGCCAACTTACAAAATCCTTAACACTGGTACTTGTGAGTCTGAGCCTGACGAGGACGTCAGGGCTTAAAGGTGGGGAGATTGTGAGACCCCAGATAGTCCTATATATGAGATATAATAGGGCTAAACTCTTAACCCGGCTTAAGCATTTTGGGTGGTGGTAAGGCCCAAGAGGTTAAGAGAGTTAAGCGTGCTAGGACGAGAGTAGTCCTAGGATGGGTGACCCCCTGGGAAGTTGGGGCGTCACAGCTCTGATACCACTTGTTAGTTATGGATCCCTAGGACCTAAAAGGTAATCAACACCTAGTGGGGGGTGAATAGGTGTACAACGGCAAAATAATAAACCTCTATGCGTTTTAAAATAAATGCGGAAAAATAAAACGAACACAAGAGATTTTAACGTGGGAAAACTCCAAAACGGAGAGAAAAACCCACGGGACCGATCACACGAAACTCCACTAAGAATCAAATTGAGTACAAGATGATTTACCGACAACTCAACCCAACTTTACCAATTCTTCAAGGTGGATCTCTTTCGCTGGTCCTCGATCGCTTGAAATCCTTCAACCGATCACGCCGCAACTCCTTGCCGCAACAACGCCTCGAATCCTCGATGCGTCCACCGAATCCACGGTCCTTCACGCGATCTCCGCGCCAATCTCCTTCCGGAGTAGAAGACGATGATTTGTGGTGATTTCACAATTACCGGACCATAACCAATGGGGGATCTCCTTTAATTAATCATCAACTTGATTCATAAAGAAACGGAGAATCAAAAATCTAGAATCAAGTTTAATGATTGATTACCGCGGAAACTCTAATTTAGAAAAGCATTAGGTTAAAAAAAGAGTTTCTAGGGTTTTTCAAAGAGTTTATAATGTAGGTATGTGAATTATAAACTCCCCATGGTCTTTATATAGTATTTAGAAGACTTACAGATAGATTAGGATTGTAACAACCAAATCTGGAAAAAATTCCCGCAGCCAAGATCCGGACTCTGCCCCCTCAACCGGTTCTGACTTTCGTCATTGAAAAATATTTTTCACAGGGTCCGGACCTAAGCCATGAGATTCGGTCCATAAATGCGCAACATCAGATATTAAGCTTCGGGATCCGAATCTTATTCAAGGTCCGGATCACAATTAAAAGTGCGCAGAGAACCAGCTTACAGGATCCGAATCTCACATCCCAGATTCGGATCTGAATCAAATTTTTCCAGCTTTGATTTTTATCAAATAAAAATTAGTTTAAGTCCTCTAACTACTATATCTTGAGTTTAAAATCACCATAAATGATATTTTGAATATTACCTGAGATGCCGAGCTTCATTGCAGAGTTTTGTAACGTCCGTTAGCATTTCTTTGTCCAAGTGTGCTCCTGACTCCTTCAAAACTCCAAACACTTCACGAAATACGCCAACTTATAAAATCCTTAACACCCTATAGTTTAAAGTGTATTAATTTAGTACCATATGATTTCATTTTTTTCTTTCCATCAGCTTCTCCGTTAATAGTTCATTAAATTGCATACAAAAAACTAAAGATACCCCACCTAAGTTTATTAAATATTCACTTTAGTATCTTTTAGTTTTAACTTTGTTATTGAATTAATAAAAATAAATTAGTGGAAGGGATAATATGTCACTCCCCGGGTTGCAAGATCCCCCGGGCACGCCGACAAATCTGCCGTGTACAAGAAATTTTCCCTATACACGAAGAGTAGCTGTACCTGTATAACATACAATACTACAAATAGTAGCATAGAGCTGAAAGAGCTAAGAACAACCAGGTAGGAAAAGAACATGAGTACTATATACATACAACATAACGCAATACAAAAGAGTACTACTCGCTCCAGCGAGTTAACACTGTATGTACATAAACCCCAAACCAAAAACTACTATCTGTGGCGGGTCCTCTAACAGCACTCGACAGGTAGGGCTCTAACTCGCCACGTCCTTGCCATGGTCCGCCTCAGAAGGAGCAGCAGCCGAAACCGAACGCCCTGCAACAACGGTGGAAGAAAAGGGGCGTGAGAACTACTGTAAAAATAGGTAGTCCTCAGTGGGTGCCGCCCTAAACCTCATCGGTCCACCCACTAAGTCTACAGGGTAAGCAAGAAAGTAGAAAAGCAAGCTGGAAACACTCTACAGCTAGATGTCCCTATACTATCCTGCTCTAATGCTGGTCATATGTAGAACATGTAACCCTGACCCAATCTCACGAGGGACTGTGGTACACCCGTCCCGCCTGTTGAAGCAACACTAACAACTACCCCAGAGGTAGCTAGTGGAGAGCGAGTCCAACCAGGACACAGCGACACCAACGCAAAAGCACTAAGCTTGACTCCGGAGTGGCACTCGGGGGCGCGGCCCAGCCGAGTATGCAAGTGTATCTCTATCGAGCTCAATCAGGCTCTTACAGGCTAAAGTCAAGTAAACAGGGTCCAACTGGTCTAACCACCAATAGGTCACGTGCCCGTGGCACAAACTGAAACCAAAACAGTAACCTGGCCCACCGTCCACCCCGACGGTCCCTGACAACACGAAACAGTCTACTCAGCTGTGAACTAAGCTCGGTATCCCAACACGAGCATCAATGCAAACTACACTACCCTGGGTATCTATCGCACTCACACAGCGACAATACAACACAACACGGCTTCTAGAGCTAAATCCGGTAGTGTATGCATATGTCGATCAAATCGTGGTTTTCTCCTAAGTCAAGTCCAAGTCCAATATGTATGAATTAAATACTTGCTAAACATACTCCAAAATTCAGATTAGACATGCTGGACTCCATGAATTTGAGCTATCCATGCATACTTAATACTCGAAGTCATACACGTCGACTACAACATACTTAGGAATAAACCGATGAAAACCCACCTCAATTAGCTATCTCCTGGCAGCGAAGAGAGTCTCGAACACTAGTACCTTTAGTGGAAAGTCCACAGAATCAGCAAGCAAATCCTCGAGGGTCTAAACATGGAAATCCATCCATTAGCAGCAAATTCTGACATGTAAACTCAAATTACCAAATTGGAGAGTTAACATTACCTCCCAAGCCTCAATTTAGTGAAGTTATTGATCCGATAGAGGTGCACTATGCTGGAGTGTCAAGCTCGAGTCCAAAATTCCAGCCCTTCAAAGAAATGAACCAAAAGAACTTAAAATCTCGAAATTCTGCCAAGTCCAACAGCAGCTGAATAAAACAAGGTTTCGAACAAGCAAACCTTCTCCAAATCCTGCAAGTAAGGGCTCTCTGGATTCCCCTCGAAGTCATGAATCCAGCGAACCAAGTTTCGCTGAATTCCGATGCTCCTACACAGAGAACGAGTCAAAACGCTGCGAGTCGACGATGAAAACTGCAAAATCAGTACCCATCTCGAAAATAATTGAAGGTGGTAGCAATGGAAGTGATCCCGACGATCAACTCACCTCGACAATCACCCTGGAACAGTACCACGCCAAGGTTGATGAAGAACAGCACCCGCCTTGTCTCCTTGTAGCAACACGACGTCGACAATACACCCGAATAGCTTCGCGGCGCGACGTCGGCAATGCTTTAACTCCACCGAGCTATCCTCCTCACTTCGGCCAAGCTTAGAGAGAGAAGAAGAAGAAGTAAAGAAGAAGAAGCTGCTGCTGAAGAAGACCCTCTCTCTCTCCCTATACGTGTAGGCAGCATGGGGGCTGGTGACAAAACTAAAGTAGCAAATTACCAAAAATGCCCACAGCTCACCTACCAAAGTGTACCGGTACAAGGGCAGTTTGTACCGGTACAAATGGGCCAACCCGAGAGCAATCTGCGCGGCGCTATAACGGTATTCCCCTGGCGACTATACCGGTATGGCCATCAAGATTAATTGTACCGGTACAACTCAGGTTTTGTACCGGTATAGCCTGACAGAAAACCTGCTATTTCGCAGATTTTCATATCCCAGCTGCTCTCGCGTTCCTGCTGAGTCCGTTTGGCGTCCATTTTGCGCCAATGTGACTCGGACTTGTCCCGACAGTCACCAGAGCTGTCGACAAGCCTCAACTGTAACCACCCAGGTCATTACATCCTCCCCCACTACAAAAAGTTTCGTCCTCGAAACTTAAGCATACCTCAGCTCTGCGCATCGAACAGATAGGGATAGGACTCCCTCATCACCGTCTCAGGCTCCCAAGTCGCCTCCCGCTCCTCGTGATTACTCCACTGCACTTTCACATACGGTATGACCCGACTACGCAATTCTTTCGTCTCGCGAGCAAGAATTCGCAACGGTCGCTCCTCGTATCGCAGATCCTCGCCAATCTCGAGTGGAGTGAAGTCAATCACGTGAGAATGATCGAAAATATATTTTCTCAATGCCGAGACGTGGAACACATCGTGGATGCCGACAAGCCGTGGGGGTAGAGCAATCCTGTAAGCAACTGGCCCAACTCGCTCCAATACCTCAAAAGGGCCAATGTAGCGTGGATTGAGCTTTCCACGCACTCCAAATCTGCGAATCCCTCTAGATGGCGAGACTTTAAGAAAGACATGGTCTCCAACCTGGAACTCTAAGTCCCGCCTCCTGGTATCGGCATAGCTCCTCTGGCGGCTCTAGGCTGTCAAAAGATGTCGTCGAACCACTCTCACCTTTTCCTCAGCCTCTGGCAAAATCTCAGGCCCAAGTGTCTTCCTTTCACCCACATCACTCCAACATAGGGGGGATCGACATCTGCGTCCATACAACGCCTCAAACAGAGCCATCTGGATGCTCGCTTGATAGCTGTTGTTGTACGCAAACTCAACCAGTCTCACATGTCGATGCCACCCTCCTCCAAAGTCCAGGACGCATGCCCTCAGCATGTCCTCAAGAGTTTGAATGGTCCGCTTTGACTGACCATCTGTCTGTGGGTGAAACGCCGTGCTGAACTGCAGCTGTGTACCCAAGGCTGTCTGCAAACTCCTCCAAAAGTGTGATACAAACATTGGGTCCCTGTCTGATACAATCGACGCTGGCACACCATGCAGCATGACAATCTCATCCAGATATAGCTGCGCGAGTCTCTCTCTAGGCCAAGTGGTCTGAACTGGTAGGAAGTGGGCAGACTTAGTCAGTCTGTCCACTATCACCCAAATAGCATCGAAGCCACCCTGAGCTCTAAGTAATCCCATGACAAAGTCCATCGTGATCTGCTCCCATTTCCACTCTGGCACTGGCAGACTCTGAAGCTTGCCAGCAGGCACTTGATGCTCTGCCTTCACCTGTTGGCAAGTTAAACACTGAGCCACAAATCTGCCAATGTCTCTCTTCATTCCGTTCCACCAGAACTGTGCCTTTAAGTCCTTATACATCTTGGTTCCACCGGGATGAACCGTATAAGGAGAACAATGAGCCTCTCTCAGGATATCTGCTCTGATCTCTGAATCCATAGGCACACACAGTCGGTCCCTGTACCGTAATACTCCCGAACTGTCCACTATAAAGCCCTCTGCCTGTCCCCTCTCTAACTGCGATCTCGAATCCTCAACAAGTGTGGGTCCCCACTCTGTTTCTCTCGGATCCTATCCAATAGAGTGGGCCGCAAGACCATAGACATCAGTCTTGCAGTAGACCCAGGGGACGCGACCTTAAGTCTCAACTGCTGTAGCTCCTCAAGTCACGGCTTCTGCTGCGTGATCATCAGACTCAAGCTCGCATCGCTTCCTGCTCAACGCATCTGCCACCACATTCGCCTTGCTGGGATGATACTGAATACTAATGTCATAGTCCTTCAGTAACTCCAACCACCGGCGCTGCCTCAGATTCAACTCCCGTTGGGTGAACAGATACTTGAGACTTTTATTATCAGTAAAAATCTCACAGTGCTCGCCATACAAGTAATGTCGCCACAACTTCAAAGCAAAGACCACTGCGGCAAGCTCCAAGTCATGCGTAGGGTAATTCTTCTCGTAATCCTTTAACTGCCGTGAAGCATAAGCAATTATCCTACCATGCTGCATCAGCACACAGCACAGCCCGCTGTGTGATGCATCACTGTAGATCACATATCCTTCCCCCATAACTGGAAGGGCAAGGATAGGAGCTGATGTCAATCTCTGTCTCAACTCATCAAGGCTCCTCTGACAATCCTCACTCCAAATAAACTTAATTTCTTTACGAGTCAATCGAGTGAGGGGTGTGGAAAGCTTTGCAAAACCTTCCACAAACCGACGGTAGTATCCTGCCAGTCCCAGGAAACTCCGCACCTCAGTCACCGTCGTCGGTCTAGACCAATCCCGAATAGCATCAATCTTCTTCGGGTCCACTTCCACACCATTTGCAGAAATCACGTGGCCCAAGAAAGCAACCTCCCGCAACCAAAACTTGCACTTCTTCAACTTGGCATACAACTCCTTCTCTCGCAGGAGTTGTAGCACAATCCTCAAGAGCTCCACATGCTCAGCATCGCTACAAGAGTATATCAGAATATCATCGATGAAGACTACTACAAATGTATCCAAAAACGGCTTGAACACTCTGTTCATCAAATCCATGAATGCGGCAGGGGCATTCGTCAATCCAAAAGGCATCACGGTAAACTCATAATGCCCGTACCGAGTCCTAAAAGCCGTCTTGGGAACATCCTCGGCCCTCACCCTCAGCTGGTGGTAACCTGATTGGCGATCGATCTTCGAGAAGACACAAGATCCAGGCAGCTGATCAAACAGATCATCGATGCGTGGCAAAGGATACTTGTTCTTGATGGTCACTTTATTCAGCTCCCGGTAATCAACACATAACCTAAGTGAACCATCCTTCTTCTTCACGAATAACACCGGCGCTCCCCAAGGCGATACAATGGGTCTCACATACACCTTGTCCACCAGATCCTGAAGCTGTGCCTTTAACTCTCTCAGCTCTGCCGGCGCCATCCGGTAAGATACCTTTGAGATTGGTGCAGTTCCAGGAACTACATCAATCACAAACCAAACCCTCATCGTCATCATCCTCTTCTTCGCCGTCGTTGTCGTTGTCCTCCTCCTTCTTCAAAGTACCCCTCATCATGGGCTTCTTGTCATGCCTCACATGGTTCTACGTCGCCGGCCGGTGCGATCTCCCACACCCCACACCCCCCTCCCCTCCATTCGCTCACCATCATCTCTATTTCTCCCAATCGATCCGAATTTTTTGTTTTTTGGTGATTATCTTTTTTTATCAGGTTGTAGCAGGATTCGCAGAATCGGATTGTCCTGTCCACTCTTCTCTAGATGAACTCGGGCAATGTGTGGATGGATCTCTCTTTCTCTCAATCTCTGTTCGTTTTGATTTACTTTAGCCCCAACTTGCCCAGCTTTTTAGCCCCGTCTAAGTCCCATTCCCCCAAATCGGATCCCCGGATTGTGGAGATCGTTGCTGGATCTGAGTATAATGGTTAGATTGCCTTGTTACTGCTTGGTTAATTCTCTATATTTGTGAGTTTTGATGCTACAGAATACCATTTAGGTTTAATTTGCTTGGATATTATTGGCTTTTAACCCTTGGTGTATCTGCTTTGATTACAAGTATGAAACAATTGATATCTTATGTCGTTTTATATTATCTTAATATCTAGATATAGTTTGATGGCTCTTTAGAATTTGACTTTGTTCATGGAATTTGATGCTCGATGCGGACTGATGTGACTTATTGTGGGATTATCTGTCAGCTATGTGATCTATATTGATGAATAAGTTTGTATGGATTCAGATATCCCTATTATATTCATCCCGTGTCCTCTACCCCTTCCCTCATCCTGCATAGAACATTCGAGGTTGTTTTACTCTGATAGTTTAGTAGCAGTCATATGAGACTTTCTACTCGAATATATGTAAATTAGAATCATACATTCTTTAGTCCTTTAGCTTCCTATGAAAATAATTGGAGATTTTGTAATATGCATAGTATAGGCAAGTGTTGGTATAATATACCGAACTTTGACTAAATTGACAAAGTGTAGATTTGATCATACTTGATATATTTAAACTAGATTTTGAGAGGTTTTGACTGAGTTTGGATCAAATTGAAATAAATTCGGATCGACATGGAGTTCCGAAGCAAAGAAAAATTGAGTTTTAAATATTTTGGACGCTCGGAACAGCTAGGTATTCGGGCGCCCAGAAGGATTTCTGATGGCCAGTTAGAGTGCCCAAATCATCCGGATGCTCTTCCAGAGAGTATGTTTGGTGAAGAGTCCAGCTTTTGGCTGCCCGGAATGCCTTGTGGGTGCACGGACCATTTCGGACCTCATTTGAGGGCGCCTAGTATATTTTTGGACTTCCAACTTGAGAGATAGGATGTGCTCAAAATTATCTTCTATTTCTAGGCAGTCCTTAGCAATCATGTTCTCTTCGTTTTTAGTATATTGTGTTATATGAGTTATGAACATATTTGAATTACTCTTGATTATTTGGTATCTTCAAACATTGCATTGATTTTCTTCTCTTTTTTTTTTTCTTTCAGATTGACAAAGGAAATATATAGGTTGGGTTTCTCTATGACTAACGAGTGTATTCATCTAATTTTTTTCTCTTGCACCTGTAAAAGCATCTTATTTGAGCTCTCTTTATTTAGGAACTCTGTAAAGTGGTAATTAAATGCACCGAAGATGTTAAACAGAATATAAGAAGAGCACGACAAAAGGTATGGGATTCACTATTTGATGCAGTTCATTGATAGAACTTCATTAATCAACCATTATGAAGATTAGTGCTTATTCAGTTGAAAATGAGCTTTAGTTATTAATGCTATTCTCAACTGCAGGTGTAAAAAGATTTGTGTACATTTCAGTTGCTGATTTTGGTTTGGCAAATTACCTGTTGCAAGGTTATTATTAGGGAAAGGTACACTATCGTATAGCTCCCTTTGTTATTCGCATGTGTAAATTAAGAACCTTTGTAGTTAGCTATCTTTACAATTATTTTGTGTGCTTTCAGTTGTTCGCTTAATTTAAGGAAGAAAACTGATTGTAGATGTGTTATTCAGCCTAAACTCAGTTTCAGAGGTTTTCTTTGAACATGAGATTCTTAATACCTACATTTTTTAATGTGAACTCCACTTCTTTGCTTCACACCATTTACCTCTACCTCCACAACCTAACAACGAAGATATATTAGTGCTACACAATGTTCAATTTATTACTCATACAGATTATTTGAAAAGCATGTGCTAAGCTCTTCCATAGCATAATACAAAGCTTCGTACTCGAGAGCATAAAATATCATCCTCTAAATCTGTCATAAGGCAATATGGGAACTGCAGTAACAAATTCTAGTGAGCCTAACAATATAGAAGTTCATGAAGGAGCTTATAATCTGCAAATATCTAAAAGCTAGAGCTACTAGATAATCTGCTGGAATTTTTGATCTAAACTCAAGCCTGTTGGTTAGTGGGCTTAATTAATCCTTTCATTCAAAAACAACTTGATGCTCTTAATTTCGAATCACAACATTCTTTTGCAAAGGTTTCAAATTTTACTACGCAATATATCATAGAATTTTGAGAAATTTAAAGAGCAAATTAGCGATACCTCGGACGGTCCAACCAACCAAAGGAAGAAGAGGACAGTCAATGCAGCGTTGAATTCGACCGCCTATCTCATCGGTAGAAATAATTTTTTGAACCGTGCCAAAGTAGTTAAATCTGTCAGTAATCACTCGATAGTTAAAGACAATCCACGAGGCCATTGCTTAAATCTATAAATTTGTCTAATTGCTACACTTAAACTTAAGTGTAACGCCCCACTTCCCGAGAAGTAATCCATCCTACAACTATTCTAGCCCTTGCACGCTTAATTTTTTAATCTTTTGGACTTATTCATCGTCCAAAATGTTATAGTCGGGTTAAGATGTTTAACCTTATTATATCTTTGTATAGAACTATTTTCAATTCTTAGAGTTTCATATATATTAAGAGATTCTAATTCTATCCTAACCCTGCTTCTAACATTCATTTTTTCTATTTTTTATCAAGGTTTTCTAAATTATCTATATTTTGCAGATTATAATACACCCAAATGCTCCAAGTCTAAGTGAGATATTTTGAGATGGATCAGAGGGAGGTTCTATCTACTCGTATCAACTGAGGCTTCGAATACTTTTTATCTCCCATGATTGACTAGTAGTGTTAGTTTTTTTTCCTCTAAATTGAACTTATGTTGTAAGGTGGAAACTTGATGGATTTATATTTTATTTTTTTTATTTTTGTTGATATTGTTGGAGAAACTAATGTATGACATTATTTTGAAGTGATTTGTTGCGTCGGAGTTTTGTTTGAATGCGTCTTTGCTTATGATTTTTGTTATCTTATTAATATGTATTTGTATATGAACATTTGGTGGCAAAAAATAACACAATCGAAGGTGAACATAATTTGTCGCTACCAAATACTACATTTAGTGGCGACAAATTTTTGCCACCAAATGTTAGAATACTTTTCATGGCGATAAAGATTTGCCACCAAATGAAACACATTTAGTGGCGACAAATATTTGCCACCAAATGTAAGACGTTTAATGGCGACAAATATTTGCCATTAAATATGATATATTTAGTGGCGACTAATATTTGCCATCAATTGTCTCCTTTAGTGTCGGCAAATATTTGCCACCTAAAGTTGAACATTGGTGGCAACAAATATCTGCCACTAAATCCTAGCAATTGGTGGCGACATTTTATCGCCACCGACTGATACCCCTTTCGTGGCGACTTTTGTCGCCACAAAAAGTTACATTTAAAGTGGCAAAATACATATTTCGCCAATAATTCATTCGCCGGCGAAATCTATTGTGGCAACATGTGGCGACAATTTTTGTCACCACTATAGACATTTGGTGGCGATATTTTGTATATTCGGTGGCGACTAAAGTCGCCACCAAATAATAGTTATCTTGTAGTGAGATCAGGTTCATCCACTTCTTATTGTTCTTCTTCTTTCATCACCAACTTCATCTTTTCACTTTCTTTCTCTCCCTTTTTCTTTGATAACACCTTCATCTTCATCTCCTTCGTTTCCATCTCTTTCCCCCAATCTGCTTCAATAACATCTCTCCCCCTTTTTGTCAAAAATTGCCAATAAAGTTATTCCATAGTGACATGCCCATAAGAAGTTAACTTTCTACATGCAAAATGAAAATACAGAAAAGAAAACAAAAAATAAATAGAATGGTAGTAGTCTCGTCACCATGGATATGATGATGATGATGATGATCATCTCCTTCTGCACCAGCTCGTGCGCCGTCCTCAGCAGTTGTCGGCTCGGCATGAAGTGAGGAACTCGAACCTACTACACCTGGATTGACATCATCTTGTCGGCAGCCGAGGATATCAAATATTTTCTTTAATCTATCCTCTAGCTTATTGAAGCCCCTGTTCCACTCGTTTCTTCAGTAAGCGAACATCTTGGTGCAACGACTCGAAGGTGACTGTTTCCTTAGAACCATATGAACTCTGTCCTTTCACTGGGGGGAAGTGCACTTGATGTTGCTACAGTATAAGCCTAGACTTCTTAAAAAGTCTTCAATGTGCTGATTGATTTCGCTAAGGTGACTCCAAGGACCAAAGCTATAGTGAAACTTATCACAAGTTATATATACCGCTTGATTTTTTAAAATTTGCTTGATCAGAATGGGGTAAGGTAATAACTCGCGATGTGTAGAAGCTTGAATCAGATAAGCCATCTTTTGCCAAATCAGAAATGGAATGTTAATGTTTGAATCGTCAACATGCTTCGGGTGACCAAGTATAAAAGAACTAATCGACCCAACAAATCAATCCTCCTGGTCCCCATTGTAGGCAGTATATTGTAGCACACTATTAAGGAGAGGATGTGGTTTTCCGGCTTCAAATCCTTTGATTCAACATACAAGCGATTTGTCCTTGTTCCTTACTTGCAAATTGCGTTCACTACGCTGTTCTAGTGTGTAGAGTGTTGAATTGATCCATGTGTAAAGAGCATGCCACTTGTATCTACAATCTATCCAAAAGAGATACCAATTGTATTTGGACTCACTATTACTTTGACACCTCAAAACAATGTTTCAAATTTATAACTTCCGGTGTTGGAATCCTCTTGTAGAATTCTTGCTCGCATAGTGTGATTGGAATCCTCTTCTCGAGTAAGTTTCGTGAAGTTCACATAGTGCTCCCAAATGCATGTGCGATTGGCAAACTATTCATGGCATTTAGGATCAACAGGTTCAGCGTCTGCCACGCGTTTTGTTTTGCATTCATGTTTTGTTAAAGCTTTTTCCCTTATGGCAGGTCCACCGGTGTTTGTCAAGGAGGAGAATCAACACCCTTCTTCTTCCTGGTATACATGTGTTTTTCCTTTTCCTTTTGCTTTAGTCGGCTCTGCTTCGACGTCAAACCAATTTTTGGATTCTTCGGGTTCCTTACCTGAAGATCCTCCCTCAGCACGTGACCTCTTAGAAGTTTCCTTCTGTCTAGGCCACAATCAGGATCACGAGCAACCATCAGGACCATAAGAACAAGTATTAGTGAATAAGCTATGTGCTTTGGAAGAATAAAAAGCATATACATGATTTAATCTATCTTAAACATCATGAATGTAGCAAAGTTGTGTAGAAAGTGTGCACGAGCAATGCTGGCTACACTATTTTGGTGAAAGTGGAGAGGGCTATTTGCATATGTGTATGTGTGGGGGTTATATATGAGGATGGCTTATGTTTTAGCCCTCATTTCCTCAACCCTACACCAAAAGAGTTTCTCTCTCTCTCTCTCTCTAAAAACTTCTCGCTCTCTTTCTCTCTCTCTAGAGCTTGAGCAAGAGGAGCTTGTGGAGGGACTTTGGTGGAGAAGAAAGCAAAGTTGAGGGTGGAGCTTGCAAGTGTGCCCGAGCTTGGAGGAAAGCTTGAACCTAAAGGTTGGTTTTCTTGATTTCAAGCTTGGTTTTGGTTGTAACTCTTCTAGCATGAGCTTCTAGGAGTTATTGTGGGTAGTTGGTTCATGAATACCCATTAATGGTGGTTATTATGAGGTTTGGTGGAAACCTAGGGTCATGTTTTAGAGTTTTGTAAATATGAGGTCAAGGTTGGGGATTGATCTCTTGTAACCCAAATTGCTAGGTATTCTGACGCGTTGGCAAACTCGGTTCGGCAATCCGACGAGCATACGCAGAGATTTTGAAGAAAAAGTATGTTTTGGCTCAGTTTTGTCGTAGTCGGGAGAAATAGGTGTCTAAAAATTCTAGAACTTGGTCTACATCTTCACGACGTTCCTACAAGGTGGGGAGTGCTATCTGGAATCTCTGAGTTTCCTTCTATATCTCTGTTACCTTTCATTGATCATATATGTATAGTACCATTCATGCATGATAGGGTAGTGTGGCATGTGATTATTGGTTGAGATTCAGTTGTATAAGTAGGTAAACATATTAATTGATATGAAGCCATGTGAGATATGTATGTTGGAACCCTATACTTGTGTGAATGTGGGACTTGGACTATGACAATAGTAAACAAAGGTGACATTGATATTATCGACGAGATTGGTATCGAGAAAATGAATTGCTAGACAAGGTTAAACCTGTTGTGGCATTACGGCATGTGTGGCCTAGAGAATGGTAAATATGACAAGGTAAAAACCTGATATTGCATTGTGGCATAGTGACTTGTGGCAAACTAGCAAGTGTGGTTATACGTACTCAAACTAGGGATTGGATCATACTCACATTGAGTCTTTGCTTGAGGGGAGGTAGCTCCCGCTCGAGCGGTGCACTCCGGAGTTGGTCACCACTGGGCGAGGTAAAGTCCCCCAGAAGACAGTCCCTCGGGCGAGGTAAAGTCCCCCCGATCGATAGGGATTTTTTGTTGTGAGTTTTGGGGTTAACAAGTGTTAACCGGACCGATTAGGTGAAAGCCAAAGTGAAAGTAAAGCATGCATGCATTTATCATACTCATGATTATATATCTGTTGATCAGTTTTCTTGCAGGCATAGTATTAGTATTAGTGCGGTTTGCTATATCTATTTCCTTTCATACTTATGCCTGAATATATTTAGTAGGCAAATCGGCGAAGTTGGCGGCCGAACTCACTGGAAACTTCTTTTAGTTCTCACACCACTAACCCTGCAGATCCGAGCGTGAGCGGGGTTGTGGAGGATCAGGGCAAGGGTTTAGCGCCGAAGTTAGCGGCCACCGGAGTGTTAGTCATTTTATATGTATAGTTTCAACTTTTGTATGTTGAACAAGTGATGTAAATAAGACATGATCTATGTGTTTTGGTTGGATGTATTGTGACGCCCCAACTTCCCAGGGGGTCACCCATCCTAGGACTACTCCCGTCCTAGCACGATTAACTCTCTTAACCTCTTGGGCCTTGCCACCACCCAAAATGCTTAAGCCGGGTTAAGAGTTTAGCCCTATTATATCTCATATATAGGACTATCTGGGGTCTCACAATCTCCCCATCTTTAAGCACTGACGTCCTCGTCAGGCTCAGACTCACAAGTACCAGGCGATGTGAGACTCGTCTCGCTAGCCCGTCATCCAAACCCTGGCTCAGCCGAGACTCATCTCACACTTCCGGCTGGTAATTGGCTCTTATACCATCTGTGACGCCCCAACTTCCCAGGGGGTCACCCATCCTAGGACTACTCCCGTCCTAGCACGCTTAACTCTCTTAACCTCTTGGGCCTTGCCACCACCCAAAATGCTTAAGCCGGGTTAAGAGTTTAGCCCTATTATATCTCATATATAGGACTATCTGGGGTCTCACATGTATATACATGAATGAAAAAGGAGAAATTGTCACGCCCCGGGGTCGGCAGGACCTTCCCCAAAGCGTGCCCAGACCCGCCATATGTCAACACATACAAGGCGTCTAACTAAAAAACAGCCGAATTAAAACAATAACAGGCTATAACTAGAATATCATAGCCACAACAACTAATGCTAAATAACAAGTAGAGAGAAAGAAAGTGACTACACCAAGTATAACTAGAAGCATACAAAATACAAGGCTAATAGTAACAAATCCCAAAATACACAAAAGTGGTGGTCTCTATACAAGGTACACTCCCCATCTCTCACAAAATAAAATAAGAGAAATGGTAGACCACCTATCAACGTATCCTCTCCCAAAGTTGCTAGCCCGAGGCAACACCCTTGCCGCGGTCCCAAGCCTCCCCCGATGCAGAAGGCACTTAAAGGAATAAGAAACAGAGGGCGTGAGAACTATAATTTATAGTTCCCAGTGGGCAATTACTGACCTGAACCATTGCACCACTAGGCCCAAAAGAAAAGAGAGCAAGTAAGCGATAAATAAACTAGTAATAAAAGCATAAAGAAATGCTACCGAATATGTTACAATAAACATGTTCATAAATAGATGTCATAATCCTCTGTTCCAACATATAATAAAAATATGCTCTATGATAACCACAAGTATACTAAGATGTAATTAAAGAGCTATAAAGTACACTATATAACTCAAATAATGCCCAAGCATGTCCACAAGATCCAACTACTAAGTCATATCTAGTAGTGATTGTCATTAATTATCGTTAATATTCAAAGTCCATTTTCTTTTGGGATCTACACAAGGTAATCCCGCTTGTGCCACCTAAGTGTCGTGGTAGCCCCAACATCCCCCGTAAGGAATGAGTCTAACCAATTCGGCCCCATAGGTTTCTCTATACTGCACGAGCGAACGAATCGCAAAGGCCAACTCCGGAGTGCCGGCTTGTAGGGAGCGACCCTCACAAGCATGTGCGAAAGAGCACAAATGGCAACAAGCAAGTCCAAGTCTCAAGTATCCAAACCTCATGTCTCAACATGGAAATAATAACTAGCAACCCTAAGGTCTAGTTCAAACACTCTCATGACACTAGATTTTCTATGTCAAAGTTCATTACGAGCCTAATGCCGCTTGATGACATTAGCTCACTATTCTACAAATAGATGTCAAGCCTAATGCCGCTTTATGACATTAGCTTTTCTCCTATGTCATGCATAATTTCTAAGTCCACAATCATATATCAAATTCACATTAAACTCTTAGTTTAAGTACCAGCTAGAATGCTAACATTTACATGGTTCTCACATACACAATTCTCTACTATATAGAGGTAGAATTTATATTATACATAACACATGTATCTTAAGCATTCTAAAATTCACAAATAAATCATACATCATGGAAATGCACTAATTTTCAATTAACCATAAGTAAATAAGCTCCAATGAGAATTTCTCATTGTGCTAGGTGAGGCCAAACCCACCGTCGCTCCAAGCGTCGCTCCGAACCGCTAACGAAGCTTCGATTCCTACTCCTAGTACCCTACAAAGTAAATCCTAGGAGTTACAACATCTAAAGTTGAACCATGAGTTCAAACTTTAAGCTTCTATACAAAGAGTAAGGAAAAACTCACCTCAAGTGTAACAACCCTACTCCAAGCTTCAAATGGAAGCTTGATCCACTCCAAGGCAACCTAAACAAAGGTTATAAACCCATCAAATAGGTTCTAAAAGCCTTAGATCAAAAATCCCCAAAATAAACCCTAATCTACCAAAACTAGGGTTTCATCTACAAAGAAACCTCAAAATCCCAAACTAGAGGAAATAGAGGTGGTGCTTACCTTCAAGAAGCTCCAAAACAAGTTCAAAGTCCACCAATCTTGAAGTTCTCTCCTCCTTCAAACTCCCAAAACCAAGCTCAAGGCTTTATCCATGGTGTAGAAGGTACCACAAAGCAAAAAGAGAGAAAGGAGAGAGATCAATCTCAAGAAATCACCCATAAAATCTAAGGAAATGCATGGGAGGGGAGGGAGAAGCTCCCTTACCTTTTTTGCTGCAATGTAGGAGCTCAAAATGAGCCCTAGGGTGAGGGGGTACATTAATAGAAGCAACAAAATGCTAAAACACCCCTGCAGTTCACGCAGTCTGCATTCTGCCAGCTTGTACCGGTACAAGCCAGTTTTGTACCGGTACAAACCCCGCGAAACATCCAAACCCGAGGCTCGGGTTTTGCCAAGTCTGCCCTTTTATACCGGTATAAATTTTAGTCTGTACCGGTATAGCCATCAATGCTGTACCGGTATAAACACCATTTTGTACCAGTACAAATGTACAGAACTCCAACCCGAGAGCCACCTAAAATCCAACTTTTTGGACTTTAGTGCTTGGAAGTCGTCCACAAACCTCGGTACATGTGCCATAGGTCGGAACATAGTCAACGACCCTCCAGAAAACCTGAAAAAGCTCAGATCTCACACCCAACACTCGAACCTTGCTATTTGCAAAAGTTCAGTACGTCACATTCACCCCTCCTAAAAAGGGGTTTCGTCCGCGAAACTCGAAATTAAGGCCATACCTCAAGACTCCATCTGAAAGAGATGGGGATAGCGCTCTCGAAGCGCACTCTCTAGCTCCCACGTGGCCTCCTGCTCCTCGTGGTTGCTCCACAGGACTTTCACATAAGAAAGCTCCCGATGCCACAGCTTCTTTACCTCGCGAGCCAATATCCTCACTGGTTGCTCCTCGAAGCTCAAATCCTCTCTCAGCACTAATGGTGTAGCATCCAAAACATGAGCTGGATCATGTATATACTTCCGAAGGACCGATACATGGAATACGTTGTGTACACCCGATAGGTTCGGCGGTAGAGCAAGTTTATACGCTACCGGGCCCACACGCTCAAGAATCTCATACGATCCAATGAAACGGGGGCTCAACTTACCCCGAATCCCAAATCTCCTGACTCCTCTGGTCGGTGAGACTTTCAAAAAGACATGATCTCCAATCTGAAACTCCAAGTCTCTGCCTGTCAGCATAGCTCTTTTGCCTACTCTGGGCTGTCAACAACCGCTCCCTAACAATGCGAACCTTGTCCTCTGCTTCCAGGAGCACATCTGGGCCTAAAGCCAAACTCTTGCCGACTTCACTCCAATGAAGTGGCGATCTACACTTCCGTCCATAGAGTGCCTCAAATGGCGCCATCTTGATGCTTGCTTGATATGGGCCGAATGAGGTGCTAATACCTGTTATGTATATATCGCACCTAACCACCTTGGAGGATACTTTTCGGCATGCTAAGTTATATGACCGGGCCCTGACAGTACTGCAAAAAAAGAGTAGAATTGCTAGCAAGCCACAAGGGGGGAACTATACATCATTCAATGGAGCGAGGACTCCTACAGGAGTAGCTCCATACAGACCTAAAGAGCCTAACAAGTTTCCGACTACAAGTACACCCGGGGACTCAAACCACCAGCAACAAGAACGCAGGAAGTTGATGGAACAATGCCGAGCGGAAGGGCAATGTTTTAAGTGCGGCGAAAAATATCACCCGGGGCATCAATGCAAGAACAAGTCTATATTCAGCATGTCAGCCGAGGATCATGTTTTAGAAGTGTATGATGAAGAGTGCCTATTGGAAGAAGAAGAAGATACAGTATAGGAGGCTAAGGAGTTACCCCCAGAAGAAGTTGAGGGAGTTGGTATATCCTTCAATGCTCTTAGTGGGGAAAACCAACAGCAAACCCTCCAAATCCAAGGAGAAGTGGGAGACAAAATTCTAAAGGTGTTGGTAGACACGGGGAGCACACATAGCTTTGTGGATTTTAGAGTGGCCAGAGAAGAAAAGGCAAAAGTGGAGTCAGTGGCACCCCTGTTGGTCACGGTCGCCAACGGTCATAAGATAATGAGCAAGCTAAGGTGCCCGGGGTTCACTTGGAAAATGAGTGGCCAAACTTATAAAGCTGATTTGCGGGTAATACGACTCGAAGGTTCCAATCTGGTGCTGGGCATAGACTGGTTGTGGACTTATGGCAAGGTTACTTTCGACTATACCAACAATATGGTGTTACTCGACAAGGATGGACAGCAAATGATACTTAAGGGACTGGAAGAGTGAGCTAAACTAAGGATGCTTACTGCCAAGGAATGGCACAAGGACTGCCAGATGAGAGCCTGCTATGCTATGGCAAGCATAATGCAAATCAGCGAAACAACGATGTATTAAGAGAGCCCAAGGAGTTACCCCTGAGGAGGAGGCAGGACCATAGAATACCATTATAAGGAAACACCCAATCGGTTAATGTTCGACCATATCGTTACTCTTACGAGCAGAAGAACGAGATAGAGAGGCAAATCAAAGAAATGCTCGAATCTGCAATCATTCAACCGAGCACAAGTCCTTACGCATAATTCGTGGTGATTCTACCGACAACTAAACAAAGCCACCGTGAAGGATAAATACCCTATCCCCTTGATCGACAACCTGTTGGACGAATTGGGGGGAGCTTCCTAATTTTCCAAGATCGACTTAAAGGCTGGATACCATCAGATTAGGATGAACCCGGAGGATGTATACAAAACCGCCTTTCGTACTCACTCAGGGCACTGTGAATTCTTGGTGATGCCATTTGTGCTGACCAACGTGCCGGCAACATTCCAATCAGTAATGAACGATGTCTTTTCGAAGTACCTAAGGAAGTATGTGTTGGTTTTCTTCAACGACATACTGATTTATAGCAAAAGTATTGAAGATCATAAGGAGCATTTGGGGGCGGTGATGGAGACTTTGAGCCGGCATCAACTATATGCTAAAAGATCAAAATGCTACTTCAGCCAACGGAAGGTGGAATATTTGGGGTATATTATCACACCGGAAGGACTGGCCACGGATCCGACGAAAGTAGAAGCAATGGTTAACTAGCCGATACTGACTTCCCCTAAGGGTTTACAAGGGTTTCTGGGTATCACAGGATACTACCGGAGGTTCATCAAGGACAACGAAAAAGTAAGTAAGCCACTGACGGAATTGTTAAGGAAGGACCAGTTCAAGTGGGGACCAGAATCGCAAGACACCTTTGAGAAGTTGAAAAAGATTATGACTCAAGAACTCGTGCTGGCCATGCCAGATTACACGAGGCCTTTCACAATAGAGGTCGATGCGTGTAGACAAGGATTGGGTGCGGTGCTATCCCAGGGGGAACGACCGATCGCCTACATCAGCAAGGCCATCAGCCTACGGAATATAAGTCTACACTGACGGACCGCGACAAAATATTTACAAGTCAGGGGTGGCAAGGATTATTTAAACTGTTGAGAGTTAAGTTGCTAATGACCATTGCCTACCACTTGCAAACGGACGGACAATCCGAGAGATTAAACAGGTGTCTTGAGACTTACTTCCGATGCATGTGCTCCCACCAACCACATAAATGGCACCGTTAGTTGAGTATGGCAGAGTGGTGGTATAACACTAATTACCACAACTTACTCGGCACAACACCCTATCAGGCCCTATACGGGCATCTGCCACCAAATAGGTTGGTAGTAAATCTAGGGGTGGAGACCTCACATACAGTGCATGAGTGGAGACCTCACCTACCGGCTCAACACCGCATGAAACAAAATGCCGACAAAAGACATGTAGACAAGGAGTACCAAGTAGGGGAGTTTGTATACCTGAAGTTGCAGCCTTACCGCCAGGTGAGTGTCGCAGTTAGGAGGAACCTGAAACTTTCAACGAGGTACTATGGGCCTTTTCAGATCACGGAGCGGATTGGACAAGTAGCGTATCGATTGTGGCTGCCGGAAGGGTCCCAAGTTCACCCGGTGTTCTATGTCTCATTGTTGAAGAGAAGCCCCCCAACGAACACAACAGTAACCTCGACAGCACCACTGGTCGGAGAGGGCGGGCAACTATTAGCCCGACCCGAGAAGGTACTGGACCGGCGCATGGTGAAACGGGGAGGGCGAGCTGTGAGCCAGGTATTGGTCAAGTGGGAGAATTTGGGTGATGAATCAGCCACCTAGGCAGACAACTGGTTCTTAAGGTCACAGTTTTAAGAATTTGATCCTTGAGGCCAAGGATCTTCTGAAGAAGGGGGGAGTTGTTAGGTCTGAAGAATAAAGGAGTAGAGTAGTTAGAAGAGATAGTAAAAAAAAAAGAAGCAACTTTACTAGTTAAAGGGAGAATAAAATGGCAGCAGCTTAGTGATGAAGAAGGATGAGGTAAGGCAGGTCGAGCCGGCCGGCGGGAAGTGCCTTTGTAGAGGTGCGGACGGACTACCGAAGGAGGTACCAAGCGCGATTAGGGCATCCTGCAAGACAGGGAAGAGAAGAAGATCGAGGCCAAAGAGGAGATCCGGCCAAATCTATAGATTAAGGGCGGAAGTAGTTATACTTCAGCCCATTGGTGGATTGGATGGTCGACCCTCCGGGACGGGTGAGAAACACGTACCCACTACCCGCGCCTTGGAGGACCGTGCGGATAAGGCAACTCGATAACCGTTTACCCGAGTGCAGGTCATTCACGGACTGTACAAGCCCAGCGGAGGCCCAACTACCATCGAATGGCAGCCCGCCTGAGTTTTTTTCCTCAATTTATCATTTTTGTTGTATTAGCCCTCATAGACTAAGTTTTTACATTTCAGCACAAGTTATCAATTAGTACAAATACCAGAATGTAATATAATCAGGCATGAATAGAAATATATACAAGTTCCCTCTTCCCTACCTCTCTTCTTCCTCTTAACCCTCATCTTCTTCTCTACCTCTCACTTCCTCCATTCCCCCTCCTCTTTCTCCCCATATCCTACTGCCCAATTCTTCTCATCTCTCTCATTACCTACGTGAACGGACAGGAGCATTTACTGGTTGGATACCCATCATCGTTGCCGCCATCCGTGTCTTGGCAAGCTCTCGTCATCAACTGTTGTGGGTCGTCTGGGCATTACAGGGATGAGTAGAGGTGAAGGAAAGAGGGAGAGCTCGAGTTCGGGGGAGAGGAGGGAGAGAATAGATCAAAGCACAGAGCGTTCAGATGCTGGGGAGGGGACTGGACCTCCGCAAATTGAGAGGTTCGAGTGTTTGAGTTGGGTTTCGAACTTTTCCACTCTTTGTGGAGGGTCGTAGACGGAGTTCCGACCCGTGGATCGAAAACCTGGAATTTGGCTAAGTCCTGAGGGTTTCCCTCTCGGGGACAGGTCCTTGATGGGAGAGACTGGACTCCCTTGACTGAGGTTTGCGGCTTGGTGCATGTGGCGACCGGTCCCTTGGCCTTGGAGACCGGTTCCCGTACGCGCAGTTTTGCTGGAGGGTCCTGAGGGCGGCTAGCAAAGACCGGTCTCTCCGCCCGAAAACTGCCCAGGAAGAGCTGTGCACAGTGTTGATAGTTGAGGGGGCTAAGTGGATTTTGTTGTAATAGAGGGCTATATGGCCATTTCACTTTCTCTCTCCCTCATTTCTCTCCCTCACACTCTCTCCTACACCTTAGAAAGAGAAGAAGAAGGAGAAAGAAGGAGGAGGAGAAAAAGGAGAACAAGCTTGGAGAAGCTTTGGACATCTCCCTCTCCCTCTTTGCTCACCATTGGAGGCTTGGAGCTTGTGGTTGGAGCCTTGTGGAGGAAGAACCTCCACACCTTGAGCATTTTGAGCTTAGTTTGGGGCATTCTAGAGGTTGGTAGCTTGATCTATCCCTCTAGATTTGAGTTTTGTTGCTTTTTGGTAGATGAAACCCAAGAATGGGATTTTAGGGTTAGATTTTGGGGCTTTTTTATTAGAGGCTTTTAGAGCATATCTAATAGAATGGGAACCTTGGTTTAGGTTGCCTCGGAAGGGCTTTGGCTTCCTTTTGAGGTTTGCTAAGGAGATTTCTTCGCGAACTGAGTTTTTCTTCCTCTTTTCTTGAGATAGTTAAAGATTGAACTAATGGTTCATCTTTTCGATGTTGTAACTGTGAGACCCCCAGATAGTCCTATATATAAGATATAATAAGGCTAACTCTTAACCCGGCTTAAGCATTTTGGGTGGTGGCAAGACCCAAAAGGTTAAGAGAGTTAAGCATGCTAGAACGGGAGTAGTCCTAGGATGGGTGACCCCCTGGGAAGTTGGGGCGTCACAGTTGGTATCAGAGCCAATTACTAGCCGAAAGTGTGAGATGAGTCTCGACTGACCCGGGGTCGGAATGACAAGGCTAGCGAGACGAGTCTCACATCGCCCGGTACTTGTGAGTCTGAGCCCGACGAGGACGTCAGGGCTTAAAGGAGGGGAGATTGTGAGACCCCCAAATAGTTCTATATATAAGATATAATAGGGCTAACTCTTAGCCCGGCTTAAGCATTTTGGGTGGTGGCAAGACCCAAGAGGTTAAGAGAGTTAAGCGTGCTAGGATGGGAGTAGTCCTAAGATAGGTGACCCCCTGGGAAGTTGGGGCGTCACAGTAACCCTTCTAGTCTACATCTTAGGGTGCTAGAAGGCTAGATCGAAGCTTCGTTAGAGGATCGGAAGGCCAAGGGAAGCACTTGGTGGGTTTGACTTCATGAGATAGGAGAAAATGTCTTCTATGCGGTTATTTGGCTTTGTTTATTCATTTTGCATGCATATTCATGCTAGATAGAATTTATGTGAATTTTAGAACACTTAAAATGCATGTCTTATGTAACATGAAAATTTACCTCTATATAGTAGAGTATCATATGTAGTAAGTTGGAAATTATGTTGCATGTGGAAGGATGGTTAGAATTATGTATTCTTGAACCTTAAACTCATATTTGAACTTAGAAAGCTTAAGTGTCATAAAGGGGCACTTAGCTTAGAAAACAATGAAACTGCAACATAGAGACTTGACTATAGGCCATTGACTTATGCTATATATTCCATGTTGTAGACATGATGACATAGAGATAGGCCTTGGACATAGTTGCTATACATTCCATGTTTTAGACATGACGACTTGAGATTTGAGACGGATCGGTTCGATTACTTGCCATTGTGCTCATTCGCACATGCTTGTGAGGGTCGCTCCCTACAAGCCGGCAGTCCGGAGATGGCCATCGCGATACATATTCGCCGTGCGGGATTGGGCGCCGAAGTGGATTGCCGTGGGATAGGCTCATTCCTAGGGTGGGGATGTTGACTACCACGGGGCCATTAGGCTCGGCACCGGCTAGACAGCTTTCGGGTGGATCTTCACGCCAGACAGCCTTCGGGCGGGTCTTATCAGATTTAAACTTTAGCGGGTCTTATCAGATTTAAACTTTAAGTAGTTTAATTGCTATTTTGGACATTGGTTAGAATAATAAACTTTGACACTTTACTATCATATTGTGGACTTTGGACTAGTTGCTTATCTTCCTATTCATGTATAGAATAGTTTTTTACTTATGCAATTTCATGCTAAGTAGAGATATTATGTTTAGCAGCATACATATTTATTTACATGTCGTTTTTATATCGTTTTCACTTACCCACTTACCTGTTTAGTTTTGGGGGCCAGTGTTGCACTCAACTGGAGTCAGTAATTGCTCACTGAGAACTATTATCTAATAGTTCTCACGCCCTCTGTTTTATGTTATGTTTCAGAGCCTTCGGCACTGGCGGAGGCACGGGATCGCGGCAAGGGAGTCGCGCATAGCTAGATAGCAGCTTTTACTCTTATCTAGGTGGTTTTCTCTCTTTTTGTATTTTGGAGAGAGAGAGAGTGAGGTTTTTGTATTCATGTGTAGAGACCACCTATGTACTACTTTTAGTTTTTGTTATGGGATTACTTGTTGTTTTACCTTATGGATCATAGTGGATGCATGTTAGTTCTTTACTTATCCTTTATCATAGAATCTAGTTGTTATTTTTGCTCTGATACTTTTAGATGTTTACTCTTGTTGTTTTATTTATCGGTTTTTAGTAGACGCCTTGTATGTTATAGACGTACGGCGGGTCTGGGCATGCGCCGGGTGGGCTTCCGCTAGGTCCCGGGGCGTGACAGCAGTGCAGTGGGTTTGGGTTAGGGTAACGCTGGGGAGGGGTGTGGTGGAGTGGGTTTGGGTTAGGGTTAGGGTTAGGGTTAGGGTTGTATTGAGCGCCTTCCAGCCTAGTAGACATGAAAGTTGACAAAGACAATTCATAAAAAAGCATCCATGATCCATATAGATTTATCAAACTAAATTACAAGTAGCTTTTGATATATTGCCAAGCTCAACAGAATAGGAACTACAGCTATATATATATATATATATATATATATATATATATATATATATATATATATATATATATATATATATATATATATATATTCTCGTAATAGACCTAATATTTTGAAACCCTAAGCCCCAACATAGATGTGTGCATCAATGAAGTGTAACAGCAACCTCTATTATATACTAAGAGGGTGGAAAAAGTTAGAAATGTCTTAGGGCAGCAAAATAGCCTCTATTATATACCATATAGTGCTTCTTTCCCTCAAAGAGAAGAAAAAAAGAAGAAAAAGACTAGCCGGAGGCGGCGAGGACATGGATATAGTGTCTATGGATGCTCCAATATATAGTTAAGCTATTATAATTAAGCACTAAAGGCTCATAGAACTCGTTGAGCTTCTCAGTGCATCAAGTTCGGCAATCGCACACTCTATCTTTTCCTTCATTTGAGCGCTATCCATCTCGCCAGTCTGAAAAAGAAAAGATAGCTTGCTTGAGTTAGCAACTGTAGCGGAGCACCAAGATATCAACAAATAACTAAAGAGGAGTCCTATCTTTCAAGTTGTTTAATTGTGACATCATTATATGACAAGTTATATGGTATTAGTGAATTTTGATGCATTGAGCTCCCTAGAAAGGGTATGTAAAATCAGCAATTGAAGGTGTTTGGAACCCTGAGATATCAATTAATTATGTCGTTCGAACATCGCGAAATTAAGAATTAATTATCAATCTTCGGACACATCCTCACCAATTAATTAATAACATTTTGAGAACATTGTTAATTCGGTTTTCTTAACCATTTATCCAATTCAGAAAATAAAATATGAAATTATGGAACTTTCGAACACGAAAGTGGAATACTTTTGAACGATCAACTTTTGAATAATAGAGAGAAAACTGATTTTTACCTAGAAAAGGAAAGATTTCTCTCTTTGCCAAATCTTGCGACCAGTAAATTAATCTCTAGCTACTACATTCCTCCTCTTAATCGATTCTTTAATTATTTCTAATTACACTCAGAGTGCGCTAGCTAAACCTATGTACGTTGTCCACTGCGCAGTTTAATCAATGGCCAATTAATATTATGATCATCAAACTAATTTGTTCTTTCAGGGCAGTATATGGAGAATCCCTCAACTACAGGCCATTATAATAGATCAAATAATCCCCCAATTAAGCACGATTTTCAATTAATCCCCCAATTAAGCACGATTTTCAATTAATCCCCCAATTAATTCGCATCTGCGCAAGTATAATTACTTTGATTTACATATCATTTCCATCCAATAAATGTTAATTCAATCAATAGCCAACGTTAGATCGATAGCAGATAAATCATCAATATCAACAAAATATCTAATTCAAATAAATAAAAAAACAATTTATGTTAAATAATTGGAAAATTGAGGGTGCCCACCTTGCACTATTTTCTATATTCTATATTGTTTAAGATTCCAGTTCCCATCCTTAATTTCCGTCTTTTATAGATATTTATTATCAGCACGTTGTATCTGAATTCAGGAATAAAAAAACAAAAACAAAAAAATCAAAACAAAAAAGCCGTTTTCAAGCACGTGATTTGCGTGTTACTTGTTTAACAAATAACAGCACGTGCTTATATATATTATATATATATATTTATTATTTTATTATATAATTTAAGAAACAACGTGGAAAGCATGGCGATTAATTTCCCACGTGTCCACTACTTTCCTTTTATTTATTTATTATTATATATAAAAAAATATATGCCTTTTAACTTACAATGAAAAGTAGCACGTGGCAATTTCGTCACGTTGACCCCAGTCATTGGGCGCCCCATATATAGCGATGGCCAAATAATTAAGGCCACATGTGCTAAAATTGGGCTTCACCGTTCCTCGAAGTATCCAATATATATACTCTAAAATGGTCAATTATGTAGTGATCGTGCTAAACTAGAACCATCCATTTCTAATGTTTATATCACGTTTGAACAATTAATATATTTTTATTTTTATTTTTATTTCCGAAAAATTGACGCTTCCAATTGATTCCCACTATAAATATGGATGGAAATTGACTTCGGGAGGGCTTGAGAAAGTTTTTTTTATTTATTATACTAACTACTATTTAAATTCAAATATTAACATATAATTAATTTTAGAGTAAACTATTATTTTAAATTTGAATTTGAATTATATACTCTAAATTTTAATTTTTAATCTCTTAAGTTCAAATTTGAATTCTAATATAAATTTAATTATTGGATTTAGTTCTAAATTTAAAATTTTGACCACAAACTTAAATTTGAATTGCAAATTTAAATTTAGGTCCAGCTTATGAGTTCAAATTTAGATTCAAGTTCTGATTGAAAATTTAGATAGAAAACTTGAATTTAAATAATAATTTTAATTTTTAAATTTCAATTGATTACACTCCTATAAACCAAACAAATGACAAGATTTTTTATCATTTCGTTTTTTATTTCGCTTGCTTTATTCACATTTTTTTCCCCTATTTTAATTCCTATTTTGGAATCAGACCCTTAGAAGCAATCTATCTCTAAATTGACGATCAACATTGTTACCAAAAACTAGATTATTTGTACTTGATAAAACTAAATTTCATACATTTACGATATGATTTATTTGGTAATTAGTAGTGTAAAATTCATTTCATATTAGCGTTGCAAGTAATTAATCAATCTTTAAATTACTTGAATCTTAGATAAATAATATTAAAAAATTAAAATAGCGGCAATCATTGCTTGGAGTGAGTAACCCATCGTTATCTACAATTAATGTTTTTTTTTTTTTTTTTTTCTTTCTGAGATTTGAATTTGGGGCTGGGTATCACCGGCCAAAAATGTTTAAGCCCAGTTATTATTACTAATGTCTAAATCTATTATAACTCTATTCCCATCCGATGTGGGACTATTGGGTGTCACAAACTTCGAGACTCGTCTCGCTAGCCCGTCATCCAGACCCTGGCTCAGCCGAGACTCGCCACACATGTCCAGCTCTGATACTGTGACGCCCCAACTTCCCAGGGGGTCACCCATCCTAGGACTACTCCTATCCTAGCACGCTTAACTCTCTTAACCTCTTGGGTCTTGCCACCACCCAAAATGCTTAAGCCGGGTTAAGAGTTTTAGCCCTATTATATCTTATATATAGGACTAACTGGGGTCTCACAATCTCCCCTCCTTTAAGCCCTGACGTCCTCGTCAGGCTCAGACTCACAAGTACCAGGCGATGTGAGACTCGTCTCGCTAGCCCGTCATCCAGACCCTGGCTCAGCCGAGACTCATCTCACACTTCCGGCTGGTAATTGGCTCTGATACCATCTGTGACGCCCCAACTTCCCAGGGGGTCACCCATCCTAGGACTACTCCCGTCCCAAAGACGCTTAACTCTCTTAACCTCTCGGCCTTGCCACCACCCAAAACGCTGCTTAAGAGTTTTAAATTTCTATTATATCTTATATATAGTGACTAACTGGGGTCTCACGGATACTAAATGTAACGACTCAGCCCACCAAGAATAATAACTCGTCGCCCAACCACCTACCAAATGCTTCGCTTATTATTACTAATGTCTAAGTCTATTATAAACTCAATGACAACTCTATTTCCATCCGATGTGGGACTATTGTGTGTCACAGAAACCTCGGGTACCAACTACCAAGCCCTCGTTATCTACAATTAATGTTATCTACAATTAATGTTGAAATAAACATCATGTATAGTTCTTGAAACATTCTAATCTGACTAGTAAATGATGAGAAAAATTAAAAGGGCTCTCTCGTCAGGAGTACAGGAGCATGCAATTAATTGATTCAATCTCAAACTAGGATTAAATGCTGCAGTTTGACAGCTCAAGACGCGTCGTGCTCACGGGAAAACTATTTTTTAACTCTGTTCTCATTATGTAACACCTACTGCACTTACCTAATTTTAGCTTCAAAAAAAAATATAATAATAATAAGGACCGGGTCTTGCTCATATTATATTTTTAAAAATAATAATTTTGTAAAAGATAATCTAGAATTCTCCTTAACAGATAGTATCACATCCATCGTGGGGACCAACCATTCTATTCCCTTGTATCTCACGGTAATCGAGAGAAACACAGTACAGTTACAATCAGCACTTTCATAATTTAATAAAAATATTAATTGTATATAATTTTATATAAATATATCGAATAGTAAATATGTTCCAATAAATTTCAACTTTTTATTTTTATTTCTATAAAAATTCTACGTCTTCAAATATATTAATGCAAAAATCAACGAAAGAAGTATTTTTTTTTTCTTTCAAATTTTCAGAAAGAATTCTCTATTTTTGAGAGACTTAGTCATTTCTCGTGGAAAAATAGGAGATTAAGGAGAAAAAAATATTTAGAATGCATCAGTTATATTACTGATGTGGGGTCGCTAACGAATCATATTATTCTTTTTGAATTCAACCGTCCAATTACGACTAATAGAAATATATTTTTATTTTATACATTTAATTCAAAATGAATGTTATGATGGGACTATAAGTTGTCATCCCTTATTCCATTTGCTTCTAACGAGCAAATAAATAATGTGTGCTTGGTAAAATTGTCGGGATTTAAGCCGAAAGGGGGAAATAAAATGGGTGTTCCATGGGTCACGTGGTGGTCCAAGCCTGGCCAATAATTCCTCATAATAGTGTTAAGTTTGGGGTTAAGGTGGGGTTAAAGTATTTTTTTGTTTGGTTGGGAGTTGGAGTTAGTCGAGGATAGTGAAAAATAGTGTTTGGTTGAAGTAGGTGGGATAAGAAGGATAGTAGGTTATTATGAATAGAAAAATAGTGTTTGGTTGCGATTTGGTGGGGATTAGGTGGGATTAGCTAAGTCGAAATAATTTTTTAAGATGAAATTTGCTAACCTTATCTCTTTTTGGTGGTGTTTGGGGATAAAATGAAGGTTAAGGAATGGAATAATTCCTTAACCCCCAACCAAACGGGGGCTTATTGGCTAATTCAAAAATGGGAGGGCAATGAAGAGACTGACGGACCAACCAAAGAAGGTGGATCCATTCCGGGAGGCGTTCGCGTAATGACATCAGCACGCAAACGTCATAAAAAATGGGGAAAAAGAACGTCACATAGATTGGTAGAAGTGGAGAGGGAAATTAAGAACGTCACATAGAGAGAAGAGCGAGAAAGAAACAGAGCATGCTTGACGTAAAACAGATATGACGCGAAAGAATCCTCTTAATTACCTCGACAAACAGAGTGTGCAAGAGGCTTCCAGAAACGGAGGTGATGTTCGCCGTAATAATCTTGAGGTTGAGGGACTCCAAAGCCTCGCACACTTTCACCACCGTGTCCCTCCTCTTTTGGCATGTGATGCTCACCACCAGTATCTTATCCCCAACCTCAGCAACTCCAAGCTGCATAAAAAGCCAAAAGAACAAAACCCAAATTAAAAAAAAAACACAAATAAACACTTTCCCTCTCTCACCCCTCTCCACACACACACACACGTACACACGAGAGAGAGCGAGCGAGCGCGCGAGAGTGAGAGAGAGAGAGAAAAAAAAAATAAAAAAATAAAAAAATGAAATGAAATAAAATAAAATAAAAGGAAAGGAAAGAGAGGGATTACATCGACGATTTCGACGGGCGGCGAGGTCGGCGCTGTACACTTCATCTTCTTCCTCCCTCGCGAAAGGCCAAACTCGTCAGCACCGCCGGCGACCGATTCTTTCTTGTCGGCCGTCGACTGGAGATGCGATACATCTTCGAGCAACCTTCTCTCTTGCTCTTGCAGCTCTTGAATGTAGTCTATCGCGTCCTTGATTATCGACGCCTTGTCCATCTATCAAAATAAATTAATGGACGCCCTTTATATATATATATTTGTCTCGCTTTTATTTTTATTTTTTATTTTTTTCCTCCTTTTTATTGGTTCAATTCAATTGGCAATCGTTGAGTTGGTGATTAAGTAACCTTAGAAATGTTAGGGACGACACTGCGGAGGGCGTAGAGGCGCTCGTTGAGCTTCCTCCGGCGGTTCCTCTCCATCTCGATGTTCTTCAGGGCTGCGGCGGTAGACGAGGAGGAGGCGCCGCCGACGCCGCCGCTATTACCGCTCCCGCTTCCCTCAGGCGAGCTGGAATCGTAGTAGCTCGACATTGCCTCTTCCAATCCCCACATGCTTCAATCGGACCCCAATTCGACAGCAATTGATTAAAAAACAAACAAACCCCTCTTAATTATTCTCTGAGATTGAAATCCTCGCATGTTTGTTTATTTTTATTTGAAATAGAAAGGCAGAGGAGATAGAGATAGAGAGAGAGAGAACAAGCGCTTCTATCGCGCGGTACCTGTCGAGCTCTTCGTTCTCGAAGAAGCGCTTCGTCTCCCAGTAGAAGTTGTACTCCGGGTCCATGTCGTCCATGTTTTGGCACCCCACTTACTCTCTTCCTCTGCTTCTGCTTCTGCTTCTGCTTTTGCTTCTATTTCTCTTTCGGAGGGAAAGAGCCACGGCCATTTATAGTGGTAGAAACAGAGAAACGGAGAGAGAAAAGGGGGGCACATGCTTCGAGGAAATGGCACGTGAGGGAGAGCGAGGGGGTCTACCGTCCACGAGTCCGCGTATGACTCCAACACGTGGTAGAGAGAAGTGGATGAGGAATGGCGCGTCAGAATTAATTGAGAGGGGGTGTGCTGTGGGTGTGGGGTCCGCTCCGAGGATTTGGCACGCTTTCAATTTTGTTGTTGGACCCTCCCAAGCCTATTAAAAAAAAAAAAAAAAGTCAATTTATATAAAAAATTTAGGAAAAATTTTAAATATCATATTGTGTGGTTTATTTCGTACTTTCTTATTTTACTATTCTGTATTTTAAAATATATCAATTTGGTATCTGTAATTTCATTATTCTCTTTTTATTATCAATTTTACTTTTTTTTTTTGTTAACTCAGTAACAAAGTTAAAACTAAAGAATATTAAAGTAAATATTTGATAAATCTAGATTAGGTATCTGAATATTTTTGTATATAATTTAATAAAATATTAACAAAAAAGCTGATGAAAACATAAAAATGAAACCATAATATACTAACTTGATACACTTTAAACCACAAGATACTAAAGTGACATAGTGTGAAACCACATGGATGATATTTGCAGTGTACCCAAAAATTCATTAATTTTGAGATTTTTGCAGTAAGTTGTCTTTTTATATTTTATAGAGTTAAATTTTTAGAAAACCGAGAAAAATATTCTTATTCACTTTTTTATCTATTTCTTTTTTCTCGTGTTCTTCTTTTTTTACTCTCCAACCCTCCTACATCGCCTTCACGACCCCCTACAGGTAACGAAGGCAGCGTCACGTCCTCTTCCACCACATTCGTCGGCGCAGACACTAAAACCGGCACCGAAGGAGGAGCACTCGGAGTGAGGGCTAGTGAGAGCAGAGCGGACGGAGGCGATGAGGTCGCGGCCGAGGTAGTGCTTGTTGTCGCTTGTCAGGGCGAGGATGAAGATGCGCCCGCACTTCTCCGAGGAGCACTTCCAGCGAGGGGGTGGTCGTGGTAAAGAGCGAGGGAGAGATCGTGATAACATAAAATGATGCAGCTGATAGAAGAAAAATAAGAACAATGAAAAAAATTTTAAAAAAATTTTCTACAAAAAAAGACAAGGAACTAGAGATAAATAAAGAAGATGAAGTTGCATTATTAAGATGAAGTTGTACTGTTTCAAAAAAATATTATACTATTTTCGATGAAAGTTACATTTTTTGAGATAAAAATTATACTTTTTAAGATAAAAGTTGCACTCTTTGAATAAAAGTTGCATATTTTGGATGAAAGTTATATTTTTTGGTGAAAGTTACACTATTTCTCCTCCTCCTCCTCTCCACTTCCTCGTGCTTCGTCTGCAACGATCGGCTCTTAGGCTTCCATCTCCACTGCAGCAGATCCGCTACCTACTAAACCCATTTATGGGAACCTATCGTCCCCAGTCGTCACGTCCCGAGCCTGCCTATTTGGTCGGTTTCGGGCACACCGACAGACCGCCGAACGGACAGAGTTTCTCCTGTACGTCCAAAGCGTCACAATCAATACAATTACAAGAGGTTCCAAATAGGAGCATACATTATTTAGAGATTTCATAAGGAAGTATCAAAAACATAATGCTACTAACTATTACAAGCTTTCAACCCAAGTTGTACAAATTACATTTTCCTTTTACATTAAACTTTCGAATACAATCTAGTTATTACAACTTGTTCTTTCGTTTTCCTCTACCCTTAGGATATGCCGACTTGGGGTACCTCTATCTCTGATCTCTGGGTAGGACGCTATCTATGGAGCTACGCCCTTGCCTCGCGCCGCCGCGCCGCTCACGTGCGAACCTGTAACACCACAAAACAACGTGGGGTGAGAATCAACTCTGTGGTTCCCAGTGGGTACGGTCACCCAAGTGAAAAGCTCGACCAATAAGTCCAAAGAGGCACTGCAATCATGTTAGTCCAAAAACATCCACATATACTTATATATTATGATGTTACTATGCAACTAACAGAAAACATGCCTCACGATGTGCAATATGCAACTATCGAATAGTTCTTAGCTTTACTTCACATTTTAGCTATCCTTTACATTAGTCATTCATATTCTTTACTCTTGGGCACTCTATGCTCATTAGCAATTCATTTCTAAGGTTACCTTTACCTTAACTTAATATGCCAGTCGACTCGGTCGGTCATGAGTCAATCTATCGCGGATAGCCCGCGCACTGGCTGCTCAACAACTTATCGCCCTCCGTAACTTAGCCCCATAGCGGCGAAATCGTCGTACACGCTGAACAGGCTCAAGTCACCTGGCGATATAATCCACAGACCGGCTCAACCGGTATAGACCACAAACGGCTCAACCATCCGGCGGTGAAATCGTCGCACACGCCAAGACGATGGTTAGCTCTGGACGGCGAAATCGTCGCACACGCCCAACACCCGCCTCGGTGTTCCAAGTCTCGGGATTCCAAAATCCGTTCCACATAGCTCGCGGGTTGGTCCTAACCCTTGAGAGTCAACCCACTTGGGTCAATTATCCTTTCCATCCTAGGTCCACTTGACTCTAGGTTCATTACGTTTGCTATATAACCTAGGTTACTTTAACTCTGGGTTCTAATTCAACCTATGTTTTCTAACATTAGGTTCAATGCCACTCGCCTAGGTCCATTTGACTCTAGGGTTACTACAACATATGTTCTTTAACACTAGGTTAGATGCCACTCGCCTAGGTCTATTTGACACTAGGTTTACTACAAACCTTTGTTCTTTAACACTAGGTTAGATGCCACTCGATCTACTCGACATCCTAGTTGTCCAATCGAGCCTTTCTGTCACGCCCGGGGCTGCACAGTCCCCCGGGCACGCCGACAAATCCGCCGTATACAAGAGAATTTCTCCGGTATACGAAGCGTAGCTGAACCTGTATAAACATACAGGACTACAAGCAGTAGTATAGAGCTGAAGTAAACTATAAACAAGCAGGTAGGAATAACAAACTTTATATACATAGAACAACCACGGATACAAAGGTACACTACTCGCTCCAGCGAGTTCAACTGTATGTACAAAAGCGTCCAAACAAAAACTGTCACTACCTGCAGCGGGAGTCCTCTAGCACAGTACTCGCAGGGTAGGCTCTAACTCGCCACGCCCTTGCCTCGATCCGACTCGGACGGAGAAGCAGCCGCAACAGAAGGCCCTACAACAACAGTGGAAGAAAAGGGGCGTTAGAACTACTGTAAAAACAGGTAGTCCTCAGTGGGTACCGCCCTAAACAACATCGGTCCACCCACTAAGTCTACAGGGTAAGCAAGAAAAGTAAAAGATGCTGGAAACACTCCACAGCTAGAAGCCACTATACTATCCTGCTCTAATACCACTCAACTGTAGAAAATAGTAACCCTGACCCAATCTCTCAAGGGACTGTGATACACCCGTCCCGCCTGTCGAAGCAACACTACAACTACCCCAGGGGTAGCTAGCGGAGAGCAAGTCCACAACGAGGACGCAGCGACACCAACGCAAAAGCACTAAGCCAGACTCCGGAGCGGCACTCGTGGGCGCGAACCAACCGAGTATGCAAGCGTATCTCTGTCGAGCTCAATCAGGCTCTCACAGGCATAGTCAAGTAAACAGGGTTTAACCACTAATACACCACGTGCCCTAGGCACAAACTGTAACTAAGCTCGGCATCCCTAGCACGAGCGTAAGAGTAACTACACTACCCTGGTATCCATCGCACTCAACAGCGACGATACAGTATATCTCGGCTCCTAGAGCTAAATCTGGTAGTGAAAATACATATGACGATCCAGTCGTAGTTTTCTCCTAAGTCAAATCCAAGTCCAACATGTGTAATTTAAAAGCTTACTAAACATGCTCCCAAAATTCAGATTTAGTCCAACTAGTATCGATGAATTGAGCTACGGTTTACATTAAAAATACAATATACATGTCGACTATTTTATACTTAGGAATAATTCGATGAAATCCCACCTCGATAGCTACTCTCCGACAGCGAAGAAAGTGTGCAATTCCGATGATGAAATCCAAGGTGTCCCGCTCGAGCCCGGGGTCCCGTTGCTGCGGAAAGTGGCGACACACTAGAACTCAAACCCACGAAAATCTGTCCGAAAACAGCAGCGAAGAAACCTTTAAAGTTAACAAAGCTAACCTTCTCCAAATTTAGCGATTCAGGGCTCTAAAGCTTCGTCTTGAAGTCACAAATCCAACGGTCCAAGTTTCGTCGAATTCCGCCGCTCCTATGCAGAGTACGGGCCAAAGTACGAAACGTCGACGCTGGAAACCTGCAGTTCAGCACCTCAGGATCAACTCTGAAATAGCAGCTCAGTAATACAGGGTTTCGACTGGGCAAACCTGCTCCAAAAATCGAGATCTTGGGCTCAGAATCTTCGTCTCGAAGTCGCGAATCCAGCAAACCAAGTTTCGTCGCGATCCGTCTCTCCTACGTCGCGTATGAGCCAAAATACTGAAGGTCGTCGCTGGGAATCTGCAATCAGCACATCAAAGTCTGCTCGGCAAACAACAGCTTAGAAAAGATGGGGTTCGACCGAGCAAACCTTTTCCAAAATTAGCAAACAAGTGCTCAGTATCTTCATCTCGAAGTCGCGAATCCAGAAAACCAAGTTTCGTCGCGATCCGTCGCTCCTACGTCGCGTACGAGCCAAAATACCGAAGGTCGACGCTGAAAACTGGGAAACAGCATTTCAGAAATCTGCTCGGCAACCAGCAACCTAGAAAAACTAGGGTTAGACAGGGCAAACCTTCTCCAAATTCAGAAAATAAGGTCTCTCTGGAATCGTCTCGAAGTCCCGGATCGAACAAAGCAAGTTTCGTCGCGTTTCGACACTCCTACACAGAGAACTAGTCAAAACACTGAACATCGACGCTGGAAACTGCAGCAGTCCGAAAATCATGGAAGTTTGATGCTAAAGGAGAGATCTCGACGAGCTACTCACCTCAGGAGACGCCTTTGAGCCGTCACAGAGCCAAGGACGGCGGGTTCCTGCGCTCGCCCGTTTCCCTCGCAGCGCCACGACCTCGAAAACCCGTTGAAACCACACGTCGGCGCGTCGTCGACGAAGCTCACACCACCAAGCTCTCCCTCCACTTCTTGCTGGCTCAAGGAAGGAGAAAGAGAAGAACACAGCAGCAGCAGCAAGGATGGAGGCCTCCCTCTCTCTCTCCCTCTCTCTGCTCCAAACGTGCAAGGCATGGGAAAAAGTAGGTGATGTGACCAATGGGAGAAAAGTCAACAGGTATGGCAAATTCCAGGTCACTACACTTTCAGTTGCATATCCTCACGATGCTAATTATGCATTTATGCAACTATTTAGCATTTACATAACATGCTCATCATGTATTCTAGCATTTCTATAATTCTATATGACATCATATACATTCACTTAGCATTTATCAAGGCACTTATCTTAGCATTTTATTACATGCATCAACATGAGTTTATATCATTCTTAGACATAACGACGACCTAGTTGCTTCGGTAAACACATCCCACCTTAACTTACTCTCCGATTGCTCGTAGTCACTTGCAATCGGCCGCCCGTGGCACCCGTGACCCGGTTCGGCCTGAACTCTCGCGCGACCAACCGAACGGCCACCAATCCTCGATCCGGCAACTCTGGCGTTATTCCACGACGTCACGGTGCTCCGAATCCGATCTCACGATTTATGGGCACCTATTTCGCTTGCTGCGGTTATTTGTTAAAAGAATACTATTTCGTCAATAACTTTGCATACGCTCGTCGGATCACCGAACCGAGCGCACTAACGCGTTCGTTATACCCACAATTAGGTTTGTATAGGGTTAATTTCGATCAAACCCATCTATCAACAAAAACCCCATTTTTGGGGCCCCAGCATGGCATTTGCCCAAACCTACCATTTCGATCTCTAGAACAAACCAAAGGGAGCTTGTTCAACATCTAGAAACTCATCTAGAAGCATTAGAACCATTCTTAGGGTGTTTGGAACAAACCCTAGAAATTCACCATTAGAGCAGTACGAAGAAAACATGATTTTCATATGTTCTTCTGCTACTATGAGGTTCCTACACTTATATGGAGATCAAAATCATAGATCTAGGGTTTAAATCCCACTTCTTAAAGATCTACCATGAGAGGAGGCAAGGAGCTCACCTCTACTAGCTAGGGAAGAAGATGGAGAAGACGATAGTGGTCCTCCTCTTGATCTTCTTCTTCTTCTCTCTTTTTCTTCATCTTTTTTTCCTTCTCATTCTTTCCTTCAGTAGAGAGAGAGGGAGAGAGAAAGATCAGAGTGAGGGAGTGAGGATGAAAGAGAGCTCAACCCTCTCTATTCACTTAACCCTTGCTACAATTGCTAAAAAGCCCCTCCACTTTGCATCTTATGCACTGCTCAGACTGGGCATATTTCGGGCTCGGGGACCGGTCTCTTCAGCTAGGGACCGGTCCCCGAGAGCTTTCCCCTCAATCTTGCGCGCACGGGGACCGGTCTCTCCCCTTGAGGGACCGGTCCCCGAGAGCTTGCTCCACCATCACGCATACGGGGACCGGTCTCTCCCCCGCGAGGGACCGGTCCCCGAGAGCAAATCTCTCGCAGGACATCTCCACCATCTTTCTACGCGTACGGGGACCGGTCTCCATCTGAGAGACCGGACCCCGGAGGATCGGTCCTTGCTGAAGGGACAGGACCTCATAGGTCCTCCCAGCCAACACTTAAGGACTTAGCAATTTTTTGACTTTTGTCCATTTCCTCTTCGTTTCAACTCACGTTCGGCTCCATAGGTCTCCGATTCACTTGAAATCGCACCGAGACTCCCCACGCATGATTTTGAGCATGTTCATATCATCCTCTCATCCGCGCTAGTGCCGAAGCTCACGGCCCAACGTAGTCTTTCAGGCTCTGTCTTGGCACCCATGTGTACCGAAGACACCCAAAAGCTTCCGGACTTCGCTGGAACCATTCTAGAGGCCTTCCATGCCGACATACCCGTAACTTCAAGACCTTAGAAGTTCGGTATGCTACATTCTCCCCTGCTTAAAAGGAGTTTTGTCCTTGAAACTCACTCACTTATACCAAACTCACACCCCCAACTCAGTTTTTCGAGTAATCGGGGATTTCAATGCACTTTTCAGCTTCGAAGTGGCATTCCTCTCATTAGAATCATCCAAAGGCCCACTCCGAACGATGTGATACTAGTCTCGCTCACATCAGCCAAGTACATCATCGAAAGTGCATTACGGCTCTCGCGAGTCTTTAATGGCAGCGCAGGTCAATATTCGACGACCCTCTACGCTCTAACACCACTAGCAACAAACCCACAAAGAACTTCTCTTTACATTTCCTATCCTATCACGGGACACATTTCGATCGGATCACCGGCATTGCCTAAAAGCAATATTGTTGGTGCATCGACCAATCGCGAGTGCTCCAACCCCAACTGGATCCTTGCTCTATCACGAGATGGCACAATCCGGCACATCTTCTATCTCAATCCACAAAAGAGCATTGTCCTCACGTTCCAATTCTCACGTGGCTTTCACTATTCAATTGTCTTCTAGAGACCACTCTACCTCAAACCCAATTGCCACGGCCATTCTCGGCAATTCGTTGCCGCAATCCATTCACACGAACACTCCGTTCGCGAATCTAAGCTAACTCTTCGATAGAGTTATCGGCAAAGCCGCTCATCTCGGTCTCTACGGGTGGACCAATGGTCACCAAACCTACGCCGGCCTACCGCCGAGACCTGTCGCAACGCTCAACGTCTCTCGCTCGCAAGCGCAGACCCAATCATTATCTCTGGGCGAAATTCTCACTTGGGAATTCACACACACTCCAACCAGGAGTAACCAAGACCCCAAGCCACATCAAATTCTCGGGTTGGGTCACAACCGCACTCTCAGTGCATCCTCGATCCTAAGATCCAACTCGTGGCATTTCCACGTCCTCGGGTCCAAGCTCGGACTACCGTCTTGACCAAAACTCTGCCCTACCTACAGGTACCGGGCCGTTGCCACTCACAGCTGACTGCGCCTGCCCAAAGGGCCCAGGCTCCACAGTCCACAAATGCTCTAGGCACGGGTCGTCCCCAAGCACTACCCGCCAACGTCGTCCTATACGACATGCTCTACAGAGCTACACACTCTATCGGCTTCTACGCACCTAGTGCTCGGCTTCTACGCACCTAGTGCAAGCCACCAGCCCTACGAGTAATCCATGGCCCGCTTCATACTTAGCAATGCTAAAGTGCTACTACCATTTCACTCTCTCGGCTGAATCAAAACTACACTCCACGAGTACTTATACTCGGGTATCATACGCTACTATAGCGTTCGACGCTACGTTTTGGCTTTGGGCAAAATTGCCCGAGCGCACCGTCTACTAAGCACCTTTTCTGACCCCACATTGAGATACCACTAGGCCCACAGGCCAAACTCGACGCTAACCAACTATTTCCGCAATAGTGGTTTCAACCACGTCATGCAGTAGGTCACTCTGCCTATGCACGCCGACTACACAAGCACTACCCACCTACCTCAATTCGAGGTATCACTAGGCCTCACATGCCCGTACTTGACCACTGATCGGCTACTCTCCTAGCAGCGATCCTATTTCCATTGTCCGATCTATCACGAGTCTCATCACTCGTCCGAAAATCACTACTAGCAATTTGCTAGTGCAGTTTGGTTCCCCTACCTGCTCCAGCAGGCACCATCCTCTCACAATGCAAGCATGCCCGGGTATCTCCGCTTACCCGCCACTAGGTCCCTACTATAATGATGTATCGATAGTAGCCACTGACCAGCAAATGAATGCATGCAATGCATTAATTTAAATCATGCACAAGCATATGTTTGCTCAATCAACTCATACCCGCCCTTACGTCGTCAGCACCGGTAGGTTCCACCACTTGGGTCGCGTATCCATGGCCACTTGGCACTCGTCGCGAACCTTCCGGTGGCATTGTCCTCAACGGCCACTCTCCCGACCATGCCACAGGTGGCACACCCGCAGACTGTCCCAGAGAGGAGCAGGTCGTCGCCAACACCAAGGCCTGGCCTTCATCCTGCGGACACTCGTCCCGCATATGGCCCGACAGCCCACATTTGAAGCACTTGTCCTCTCGCTGCCCACACTGTTGTGGGAAATGAAGGCCCCCACAAATAACACATCTCGCCGAGGACCAAATGCGGTATGTCCCCGGAGCTCGAGATCGCGGGCGCGAACTCGTCGAGGTTTGTAGGGAACTTGAACGACCACCGAATCCGCTCACAGGCCATCATTTCCATTTTTCCTTAAAATATGCCTCGCGCTCCTCCCGCAAGGATGTATTGCCCTGCTCTATCCACAAGGCTCGATCCAGGACTTCGGCAAAAGTTTGTAACTTAAGTACAAGCACGACCTTATAGAGATCCGGCCGAAGTCCACGCACAAAACAGTCGGCCTTATCTTTGTCATCCCGTACCACAATCGGGACACAATGCACGATACGAGAGAACTCCCGCTCATATTGCCTGATTGAGCGGTCTCCTTGCCGCAGCTTCCGGAACCTCTCTTGAAGCTTCCTTTTCTCGCTGTCGGGAAAGTAAGCCGAGAATAGCATTCCCCAAAACTCCTCCCAAGCCATAGGTGGGAGACTAGGCAATCGGTCCTGCCGAATGCCCTTCCACCACACCTTCGCTGACTGCTTTAAGCAATGCACAACCAGGGGCACCTTGTCCCGCTCCAAGGTGTATAGTTCCTCGAAGAGGGTTTTCACGGAATCAATCCACATCTCCACGATCCACGGATCTACATCTTCTCCATCAAAGGTAGGCGGATCGAACTTCTTGAAAGCCATGAGGGCCGCCAAAGCTCGCACCTTCTCTACCTCCACAAGTGCGCTTTCGGGAGTCGGATCACCCGACCCCGACGGAAACATTTCAGCCGCGACTCCTGGTCGCTCCTGACGAGTCACAGCTGGTGCAGCCACCAGCTGATCCACCATCTCTTTGAGCCTTTTCATCCGCTCCTCCTTGCGCATTGCGGCCTCCTCTGCCGCTGCACCGAATCGACTAGTTGCCTCACTACTCCCACGAGTGTGGCCAACTGATCGCGATGTTCTGGGTCTCTGCTCGCGTCGGCTTGCTCAAGGACACCACTTGTCCTCTCCCGCGTCGATCCGGATGAAGATTGCCTACGCAGTGCCATCGTTTCCTGAAACACGACAACTCGATTAGTTCTCGACAACTTTGGGTCAAACATAAGACCAATGACGTCGACTCAAAAGTCAATCAGGCGAAAGTCGCGCAAGGGCGTTTATTCTCATCCCTCGGTTTCATGTTGTCGCGCGCCAACACGAACACTCTTGGCCAAGAATAAACGACACCTCGAGTCTACCTCTAAAATCCGTCTTAGAGGTCTATAACACAACCCAATCCATTCATCTTTCACCACAAACCTCAAGTCCTCGTCTCTCACGATCCTTAACCTCTATGGTTCATACTATCCTAGGGTCTCCTAGGTTTGCCCAAACCATTTCCCATTCTCTACTTTATGCTCTGATACAACTTTATCTGTCATGCCCGAGCATGCCTATTTGGTCGGTTTCGGGCACGCCGAACGGACAGAGTTTCCCATGTACGTCTAAGGAGTCGCAATCAATACAATTACATGAGGTTCCAAACAGGAACTTACATCATTTAGAGATTTCATAAGGAAGTATAAAAAACATAATGCTACTAGCTATTACAAGCATTCAACCCAAGTTGTATAAATTATATTTCCTTTTTACATTAAACTTCTGAATACAATCTAGTTATTACAACTTGTTCTTTTCATTTTCCTCTACCCCTAGGCTATGCCGACCCCGGAGGATCGGTCTTGCTGAAGGGACAGGACCTCATAGGTCCTCCCAGCCAACACTTAAGGACTTAGCCATTTTTTGGCTTTCGTCCATTTCCTATCCGTTTCAACTCACTTTCGGCTCCGTGGGTCTCCGATTCACTTGAAATCGCACCGAGACTCCCCACGCATGATTTTGAGCATGTTCACATCATTCTCTCATCCGCGCTAGTGCCGAATTTAGCTCACGGCCCAACGTAGACTTTCGGGCTCTGTCTTCGCACTCATGTGTACCGTAGACACCCAAAAGCTTCCGGACTTCACCGGAACCATTCCCGAGGCCTTCCAAGCCGACATACCCGTAACTTCAAGACCTTAGAAGTTCGGTATGCTACACTAGTGTCATTGTTGACAATGAAGCGGAGGCGCTTTTCGGCACCAAAAAGCTCGTCGGCGAGGGAAGGCCATATCACCTACCTGGCGATGGTAGTGCACACGATGGAGGCGGAGACGAGCGCAGCAACGCCAGATAAAAAGGCGTGCGAGGAAGGTGGGTTTAGGGTTTGGACCCCCTACTCTCCTTGCCTACCCACTTCTCCGGCGTTGTTGTACTTTCCTTTGTCCCCGCCGTGTGCGTTGTTGTCCCTGGGTGGGTGCCGTGGGCCGCATGCCTATTCCTTCACTAGCGAGCTTCTCAGCACAAAGAAGCATTTTCCCTTTGTCGTCGACGGTGGCGATGAAGACGACGCGTTCTCATATGTAGGTTTGGTGGGTGGCGAATCTGCTGGAGGGGAACTGGAGGGTGAAAAGGAGATGGGCACAGAAGAAACATGAGGAAGCGAAGGGAAAGGAGGAGGAGGAGGAGAAATGGTGTAATACGCCCAAAGAGTGCAACTTTTGTCCAAAAAGTGCAACTTTCGTCTTAAAGAGGGTAATTGTTATCTCGAAGGTGTAATTTTCGTCTAAAACAGTGCAATATTCTTCTAAAATAGTGTAATTTTATCTTAACAATACAACTTCATTATCTTCTTCATTTTTCTTTAATTTTTTTTCCTTTTTTATAAAAAAAAAATTCTTTATTCTTCTTTATTTTTTTCATCATCTGTATTTTTTTTGCTATCGCGATCTCTCTCTCGCCCTCTACCACAACCACCGCCCTCACTGGAAGCGCTCCTTAGAGAAGCGCAAGTGCGCCTTTATCCTCACCATCAAGGGTGACATCGAGCACTATCTCGGCCACTATCCCATCACCCCTGTCCGTTTCGCGCTCTCCCACGCCCACTTCGACTCCTCTTTCTCCGACGCCGGTGCCACTGTCTACGCTGGCGAAGGCACAGAAAGAGGATATAATGCTACCCTCGTTACCATCGTGGAGGGCCACGAAGGTGGTGGAGGAGGGTCAGAGAAAAAAAAAAGAACGAGAGGAAGAAAAAGGAGAAAGAAAAAGGAGTAAGGGTATTTTGGCGCGATTTCTGAAAATCCGATCCGATTCTACAAAATCGAAAAAGACAGCTTACTTCTGCAAAAATCTCAAATTAGTGATGTTTTTATGCAAATTGGCCAAAAAAAACCCTCTTTTTCACAGTTACTTTATATAATAATTATAAATCCATACTATGTCTACAATCTAAAATAGATTATAATTCTATTATATTTTTATTTGATAACTAATATTTTTCTCACTATTCTTATTATTTTGATAACTAATATTTTCTATTCTTATTATATTTTTATATAATGTTTCTTAATCTTGCATTTTATAAAATAAGGCTATATTTTTAAAATTTGCAGATTTGGATCGTATTGTTTAAAGAGTGATCTAAATATCTCTATTCTCTCTCTTTCTCCTTTTAAATTCTTAAAAGCATAAGTGACAACTATAATTGCATGTACATTGTATTCGGAATCCATAGTCTCATCTAATACAAAAATAGAAAAGTAAACCATAATAAGTAAAAATAAAATAGTACAATCACCTTTCAAATAGTGCACCACAAAGACAAATTGTACAACACTAGTACAAATTTATACAAAAAATCTAGTACAAATAGAATATGTTTTTATTGCTTGAAATTTTTATTTAAAAAAGATCAAAATGTTGCACTATTTAGAAAGTATGTTACACAATTTTAATGTATGATGCACAATTTGAAAATAGTCTGTATAATTTTTAAATTTAAAATTTCAATAGAATTATCTAACATTAAATGAATATTATCTTTCTTAAAAAGTGCAACTGACAAATCATAATTGCATATATTTTTTTTTTTTTCTGAAGAGACGAAAATAATTCTCACCTAATACAAAAGTAAAAAAATATATAATAAGTAAAAAAGGATAATGTAATACGGTTTAAAATCTTTTAACATACTTTTATATCTTGTAATATTTTGTCAAATAGCAAATGCAGTACTTTTATTTTCTCTATTAAAAATTTTACGTTCTTATTATTTAATGCGCTATAATTTTAAACAGTGCAATATAATTTAATATTTATATTTTTTACTAAAAAAATCAAAATATTGCACTTTTGGCTAAATGTTGCACTATTAGAGAGTATGTTGAAAATGGTGTTGCATGATTTTAGAATTTGCAATTTAATAGAATCTAATATTAAATAGATGTTATATTTCTTAGAAATGGTCATGTCTCGGGACTAGCCCTGAAGGACTTGCTCAGATGCATGCAACAGACCTCTGGAACAGGTAAGATTTTCTTTACATGCACGAAGAAGTAACATACATCAATCTGTACATCTCATATAAGAATAGCTAAAATAAAGCATTAGAATAAATAAACTTCTAATTAAAGTATTTTACAACACCATTTACATTTGAGTTTATATCTACAACTCCCCAAAATAATACATATTCATTATTCTTACAAAATGATACTCTCTCTAGATTGACTCATGGACGATTTATCTAACATATGACATTCTTGCTGTGATCACATGCCTTACCTGCAATAGAAGGCTTTGTTAAAGTGATGGGTACATGGTCTTGACTACTTGTGGGTCCGTGCTCTCGCCATTGTGCGTCAGCGGGTTGAACTTCTTGAAGTTAGTGAGGCTTGTCCGATGTAAGGTGCCGAACTTCTGAAGTTATGAAGTTACGGTGGAGTGTAGCTTATTCTAAAGGTAAAATGGATGTTGGCAAATTATGGAATATGCTTGATTCATATGAGTTGAACTTGGGTCGATAACTCTAGATGGATTAGAGAACTCGACATTGGAAAATAAGAATGTGTAAATTATAATACTCGATGTGGACAAGTAGAATGTCAAGTAGATCGAGTGGCATTGAACCTAGTGTCGTGAACATAGGTCGAATATGAGTGGCATTGAATCTAGTGTTAAAGAACATAGGTTGAGAATTGAACCTAGAGTCAAGTAAACCTAGGTTATGTGATAAAAGTATTGAACTTAGAATCAATTGGACCTAGGATGGAAAGGACATTGGACCTAGATAGGTCGACACTATAGGGTTAAGACCAACCCTTGAGCTATGTGAAATGGATTCTGGAATCCCAGAACTTATGGCACACTGTCACGCCCCGGGGTCGGCAGGACCTTCCCCAAAGCGTGCCCAGACCCGCCATATGCCAACACATACAAGGCGTCTAAACAAAAACAGCGGAAATAAAACATACAACAGGCTAAAGCTATAAATATCAGAGCAACATACAGCTAGCCCTAACAACAAGTAGAGAGTAGGTAGACAAAAACATAAAGAGACTAACAACATAACGAAAAGAACATAAGGTTAAAATACAACACTGTCCCAAAAGTGGTGGTCTCTCTAAATACAGGAACAACTCACAACCTCTCTAAAACAACAGGAATAGAGAAGTAACCACCTATCGATCAGCCTCGCTGAGTGCCGCTAACCCGAAGCAATACCCTTGCCGCGATCCCTAACCTCCCCCGATACGGAAGGCACTGAAAAGGAAACAGAAATAGAGGGCGTGAGAACTATAATTTATAGTTCCCAGTGGGCAATTACTGACCTGCACCATTACACCACTAGGCCCAAATAAAAGAGAGTAAGAGCGCGATATAATTAAACTTGTAATTAAAGCATAAAGAAATGTTACCATAACTATGTTTCAAAATTTGATGTCATAATTCCTCGTTCCAACATATAAAATGATATGTTTTACTATAATCGACAAGTATACTAAAATGTAATTAAAGCATTATCAAGTGTACTATAACTCCAAGTAAAGTTCGCATAATCCAACTACTAAGTCCTATCTACTAGTGATTGTCATAAGTAAAGTTGAATGTCCAAGTTCAGTTCTCTTTCTCTAGGATTTACCCATAGTAATCCAACTTGTGCCACCTAAGTACCGTGGTAGCCCAACATCCCCCGCAAGGAATGAGTCTGTCCCAACGGTCCCGTAGGTTTCTCAACATCGCACGCGCGAATGAATCGCGAAGGCCAACTCCGGAGTGCCGGCTTGTAGGGAGCGACCCTCACAAGCATGTGCGAAAGAGCACAAAAGGCAACAAGTATAGTCAAGTCTCAAGTCTAAACCTCATGTCTCAACATGAAAATAGTAACTAGTAATCCTAAGGTCTAGTTCAATTATTCTCATGACACTAGATTCTCTATGTCAAGTTCATTCACGAGCCTAATGCCGCTTGATGACATTAGCTCACTATTCTACACTTTTGATGCTAAGCCAATGCCGCTTAATGACAAGGGCTTTTCTCCTATGTCATGCATAGTTCTATGCTCAAACACATGTCAAATTCCTCTTAAACACATAGTTTTAAGTTTCCAAATAGAATGCTACAAAGCTTCAGCTCTCACAAGCATACGTCTCTACTATATAGAGTAAAATTGCGTTACACATAACATATGTATCTTAAGCATTCTAAAATTCACAAATAAATCAAATAGCATGAAAATGTACTAATTTCCATTTAACCATAAGAAAATAAGCACCAATGAGGATTTTTCATTGTGCTAGGTGAGGCCAAACCCACCGTCGCTCCAAGCGTCGCTCTGAACCGCTAACGAAGCTTCGATTCCTACTCCTAGTACCCTACAAAGTAGATCCTAGGAGTTACAACCTCAAGAGATAAGTCTTGAGTTCAAACTTTAAACATCTAGGTCAAAGTCAAGAAATACTCACCTAAATGTGCAATAATCCTCTTAGAAATTCCAAAAGGAAGCTAGATCCCTCCCAAGGCAACCTAAACAAAGGTTCTAAACCATTCAAAAGAAATCTAAAAGCCCCAAATCAAAAAGCCCCAAATAAAACCCTAATTCCCAAAATCTAGGGTTTCAACTATAAAGAAGCAACCAAACTCGAATCTAAAGGAAATGGAGAAGTTGCTTACCTCCTAGAAGCTCTAATCAAGGCTCAAGAGTCACCAAAGTTGAAGATCTTCCTTCAACAAGCTCCAAATCCAAGCTCCCAACCTTCCCTCATGGTGGAATATGCACCAACAAGCAAAAGAGAGAGAAGAGGGAGATCAATCCTCAAGAAATCAACCAAAAACCCAAGGAAAAGTAAAGGGATAGAGAGAGAAGCTCTCTTACCTTTCTCTCCCTTGTTCTCAGCACAAGAGGGAAGCCCTAAGGGCTGGGGTGCTATATTAGAAGCAACAAAATGCCAACAAGCTCCTGTAGTTTCGGATTTTCGAAAACTGCCAGGCTGTACCGGTACAAATCCAGTTTGTACCGGTATAAACCTAAACAAAGAAACCCGAACCTCGGGTTTGCCCAGCTGCTCATCTATACCGCTATAAATCTCGGCTTGTACCGGTATAGCCATCATTTTGTACCGGTATAGACACCATTTTGTACCGGTACAAAGGCATGAAATTCCAACCCGAGAGCAACCTAAAATTCAGCTTTTTGAAATCATCCACTAACCTCGGTACTCGTGCCATAGGTCGGAACACAGTCAACGACCCTCCAGAAAATCTGAAAAGCTCAGATCCCACAACCGACACTTAAACTTGCAATTTGCGAAAGTTCAGTGCGTCACATTCACCCCTCCTAAAAAGGGGTTTCGTCCGCGAAACTCGAAATTAAAGTCATACCTCAAGACTCCGTCTGAAAGAGATGGGGATAGCGCTCTCGAAGCGCACTCTCTAGCTCCCACGTGGCCTCCCGCTCCTCGTGGTTGCTCCAAAAGACTTTCACGTAAGAAAGCTCCCGGTTCCTCAACTTCTTTACCTCGCGAGCCAAAATTCTAACTGGTTGCTCCTCGAAGCTCAGATCTTCTCTCAGCTCCAATGGTGTAGCATCCAAAACATGAGCTGGATCATGTATATACTTCCGAAGGACCGATACATGAAACACGTTGTGTACACCCGATAGGTTCGGCGGTAGAGCAAGTCTATACGCTACCGGGCCCACACGCTCCAAAATCTCATACGGTCCAATGAAACGAGGGCTCAACTTACCCCGAATCCCAAATCTCCTGACTCCTCTGGTCGGCGAGACTTTCAAAAAGACATGGTCTCCAATCTGAAACTCCAAGTCTCGTCGACGTCTGTCAGCATAGCTCTTCTGCCTACTCTAGGCTGTCAACAATCGCTCCCTAGCAATGCGAACCTTGTCCTCTGCTTCCTGGAGCACATCTGGGCCTAAAGCCAAGCTCTCGCCAACTTCACTCCAATGAAGCGGCGATCTACATTTCCATCCATAGAGTGCCTCAAATGGCGCCATCTTGATGCTTACTTGATAACTATTGTTATAAGCAAACTCTGCCATCGGTAGATGCTGCGACCATCCTCCCTGGAAGTCGATCACGCAGGCTCGAAGCATGTCCTCGAGTGTCTCAGATAGTACGCTCCGATCGCCCGTCACTCGAGGGTGGAAAGCGATCGAAGCCCAGTCGAGTACCTAAGGCGTCCTGCAGACTCCTCCAAAAGTGTGACACAAAACGCGTGTCCCTGTCCGATACAATAGATGTAGGTACTCCATGTAATCGCACAATCTCATCCAAATAAACCTGTGCGAGTCTCTCTCCAGTCCAAGTAGTATGGATAGGTATGAAATGTGCTGATTTCGTCAGCCTATCCACGATCACCCATATAGCATCATGCCCGGCCTGAGAGTGGGGCAATCCCATCACAAAGTCCATGGTGATCTTCTCCCACTTCCACACTGGAATCGGTAAGCTCTGCAACTTTCCCGCGGGAACTCTATGCTCAGCTTTCACTTGTTGGCAAGTTAGACAACGAGCTACAAACTCGCCAACATCCTTTTTCATCCCGAGCCACCAATACAGCAACTTCAAGTCCTTATACATCTTGGTGCCTCCCGGATGTATAGCATAAGGTGCACGGTGTGCTTCTAGAAGAATCTCCTCTTTAAGCGCCGATTCCGCCGGTACACAAACCCGCCCACGGAAACGCATCAAGTCACTACCGTCCACGGTAAAATCACCAGTGCAACCATCCACCATTTTCACTCAAATCTTTTGCAACTCCACGTCAAGAGCTTGCTTCTCCTTTATTCTTTCCAATAAAGTGGGTTGCACCACCAAAGTCATCAATCTCATAGGTGTGTCAGGAGCCACCACCTCCAGCTCTAACCGCTTCATCTGCTCGATCAACGGCGGTTGAGTAGCAATCATCATCGCTAAGTTTTCCATCGATTTCCTACTTAGCGCATCAGCCACCACGCTAGCCTTGCCCGGGTGGTAAAGTATCATCAGATCATAATCCTTGAGGAGCTCCAACCATCTGCACTGCCTCAAGTTCAACTCCTTCTGAGTAAACAGATACTTTAAACTCTTGTGATCCGTGTATACTTCACACCGCTCGCCATAAAGATAGTGGCGCCATAGCTTCAAAGCAAAGACTACAGCCGCCAATTCCAAATCGTGAGTAGGATAATTCCTTTCATACTCCTTCAATTGGCGAGAAGCATACGCGATCACCTTTCCATCCTGCAGTAACACGCAACCCAATCCATTAAAGGAAGCATCGCTATAAATCACATACCCTACTCCAGCAACTGGCAATGTTAGGATTGGTGCGGTAGTCGATCGCAGCTTCAATTCTTGAAAGCTCTTCTCGCACGCATCATTCCAAATAAACTTGGTGCCTTTATGCGTGAGCCTCGTGAGGGGAGTAGATAACTTGGCAAATCCCTCAACAAACCTCCTGTAGTAGCTGGCCAAACCGATAAAACTCCGAATCTCGGTCACACTCGTCGGTCTCGGCCAATGCTTGACGGCTTCAATTTTCTTGGGATCCACGGCTATACCTGATCCTGAAATCACATGGCCCAAAAAACACCACCTCTCTAAGCCAGAACTCGCACTTCTTCAACTTGGCAAAGAGTTTCTTTTCCCGAAGCACTTGAAGTACAAGCCTCAAATGTTCCTCGTGATAAGCATCACTCCGGAAATAAACCAAAATATCGTCGATGAACACTACGACGAATCTATCCAGGTATGGCCTGAAGACACGGTTCATCAAATCCATAAAAGCTGCCGGGGCATTAGTAAGCCCAAACGGCATAACGGTGAACTCATAGTGTCCATACCGTGTCCTGAAGGCCGTCTTCGATACATCCTCAGGCTTGATCTTCAACTGATGATATCCCGACTGTAAGTCGATCTTGGAATACACGCTCGATCCCTGAAGCTGATCAAACAGATCATCGATCCTCGGCAACGGATACTTATTCTTAATCGTGACTTTATTGAGTTCACGATAATCCATACACAAACGAAGTGATCCGTCCTTCTTCTTCGCAAAAAGAACCGGCGCTCCCCAAGGTGACACGCTCGATCTCACATAACCTTTATCCAAAAGGTCCTGCAACTGTGCCTTCAGCTCTTTCTGTAGGTTATAGGTCTCAAGAATCTAAAGGTAATCTACACCTAGAGGGGGGTGAATAGGTGTACAATGGCCAATTAAAAATCTCGATGCGATTTTAAAGTAAATGCGGAAAATAAAATCAAACACACCAAGATTTACGTGGGAAAACTCCACAAGGAGAAAAAAACCCACGGGACCGATCACACGAAAATCCACTAAGAAACAATTGAGTACAAGGCGATTCACCCACGACTTTACCCAATTTACCGAATCTTCTATGTAGATCTCTTTCGCTGGTCCTCGATCGCTTGAAGTCCTTCAACCGATCACGCCGCAACTCCTTGCCGCGTCCACGCTTCGACTCCTCAAAGCTTCCACCGAATCCTCGGCCCCCCACACGCGATTCCCGCGCAACCTCTTCGTCCGAAGAGAGAACAAGGATGATTTATGATGATTAACACGTTAAGCACCGTAGACTATGGAAATCCCTTCTAGTTGTTCATCGAGTCGATTCACAAAGAAGAATCACAAGAGCAACATCAACTCGATGATCAACTAGTATAGAACTCTCTCTTAGGATTAGGTCAAAAAGCTTAGAAGAGAGTTTCTAGGATTTAGAATAAAAGCATATTCAGGTATATGTCGTCCTTGGACTTCCCATGGTCTATATATAGAGTTAGAAGACTTTGAAGTAGACTAGAAATCAAATCAGCTCTTTTTGGAAATATTTTCGAGTTCTCTGTCCGGTCTCTATATATCTGTCCGGTCCCCAACTTCCGTCATTATTTTCGCACAGAACTCTGTCCGGTCAGACCTCGAGGTGTCCGGTCCAACCTTGCGAAACAAGAAAAAATACAGCTTATTGTGTCCGGACAGAAAGGGCGGTCCGGTCAGGGTTTAAGCCTTCGCAGCAAAAACATGCTTACTGGATCCGGACAGGAACCACGGTCCGGACAGAGACCATATAAAAACCAGTTTTTGCAAAATCAATAGTTTAAGGTTTTTAAAGTCTTCTAGCTACTATATTTATAATGTAAATCACCATAAATGATCTTAAATATGTACCTGAGGTGTTGAGCTTCTCTGACGAGTCCTGGATCATCCATCTTCATCTTGATTACCTTGATCTCTTCAAGACTCCGACACGTTCACGAAATTCGCCAACTTATAAAATCCTTAACAATCTCCCCCTTTGGCGATTTCGTGACAAAACATATTACAAGCCCTTACATACCTGAAATACAAAATAAATGAGACTTATCGCAATCACTAAACGATAACTCTCAAGCATGATCGATCCAAATAAAATCAAAATTACAAGTCAAAAACTCATCCTATACAAACTCTATGACTTAGACATTGGAGTCTTGAAGTCTTGAATGTTCCTGCAAAAGAAATCTTAAAAGAAATCTTAAAAGATCAGAAAATATCTTCAAGTTCAAATCGTCCAATTCCCGTAATTCCATATCAAGTCAAGTCCAGTCACATCTCCAGTCACATATACAGGTCACATCTCCCCCTTTTTGGCCGAAAACGCCAAACATCTACAAAAAGAGGTCTCAGTCGCAGTCTGAAGAACAAATATCCACATCCCCTCGTAATCTCCTCCGACTATAGAGACAACAATTGCCAACTATCCAAGAAAACACGATGTGAAGGTTAAAAATCCTCTGTTCACACATGAGTTTATACACATTGAACATAAACATATCATCAAGTAAAAATCTCTAGAACTTCCTTGGGCCATGTACATTAAGCATAATACTGACAATCATGCATATATGTGAAGCAAAATACAGTGAATTTGAAAAACATAAAAATTTTCAGTCAGGACCGGACACATTTCCCAATGTCCGGATGCCACAAAGTCCTGTTTAGTTTGATTGAGTGAGGTCCGGACATGACCGGTCTCTGAAGGCAATCCCAAAAAGAGATGAAAATTTTCGACGAAATTTGTTACCAAATGGAAGATTGTCATGAAATACATTAACAAACTTTTAGTCAATAGAATTCAAAGATGTCATACATGTTGAACCGTACATCAATCAAAAATTAATAATATATATCGTTAAATTAAGCACATCAATCTAGATCTAAACATAAATTGCACTGATTTTACTTGATATGTACGCATTGATTTAGATCAAAGATTATCACACTAAATGAAATAAGCACAAGAATATTGTCTAATTGAGTTATGCACACATCTGAATTCGGGAGTGGTTCTTTGAGCATCTTTATCATTATTTTCACCTTATACCGTTCAACGAAAAAGAGACTCCACCAAGCACCTCAGTTTTAAGGAATATGATCATTCTTTCTAGAGATGTAATCTTATATTCATGTGGTAGCTTCACACACTTACCGGACGACCGGGGCGGTAGCTCTTTCCTACATGAGGTGGTAGTTTTCACACTCCCTTGAAGGGATGTAAATCTTTCCACATCTTGTATTGGTGGTAGTTTTCACACTCCCTCGAAGGGATATAACTCTTTCCACATCTTGTATTGGTTTTTGAGAATACTCCCCCTCAAATAGTGCAACTCTCAATGAGAAAATAATATTGTGATTTCATAAAGTAATGACTATATATAATTTTTAGAAAAAAATGCAAACACTCGAATAATCTTAATACGCTTTAAAGTTCAAGAGAGATGTACCAATTTGACAAACATTTATAACCAATTTCTAGAAGATGTAGAGGTTCAAAATAGAATGACATAAGAAAATTCTAGTGAATTGAGAAATATTAAAATAAATCATGCACCAATCAAATCAAGACAACCAAGCAAAATAACAAATAATGCATAATTGACAGTATTATGTACATAATGGCCCATAGAATATATCTAGACCGAAGGATTCATACCGATAGCCTTTCTTAAATATAGAAAACGTTTTTGATCTAAAGGCTTAGTCAAAATATCTGCTAATTGATCATCGGTTGAAATATATTCAAGTTTAAGAATGTTTGATTCGACCAATTCTCTTAAGAAATGATATCTTAGTTCAATGTGTTTTGTTCGAGAATGTAGAACAGGGTTTTTAGAAATGTTTATGGCACTAGTGTTGTCGCAAAGAACTGTGAGATTAGAGGAAGGGATCCGATAGTCACTAAGTAAACTCCTCATCCATACTAACTGAGTGGCACAACTACCAGCAGAAATATACTCAGCCTCAGCTGTAGACAGCGCAATGCAATTCTGTTTCTTACTATGCCAAGCCACCAAACAATGACCCAGATAGAAACATGCTCCACTAGTGCTCTTCCTGTCATCTGCAGATCCAGCCCAGTCGGCATCCGAATATCCAATAAGATCAAGTGAAGTTCCCATCGGATACCATATTCCAAAATCCGTTGTTCCTTTCACATATCTAATCACTCTTTTCACAGCCTTTAAGTGTATCTCTTTTGGATTAGCTTGATAGCGAGCACACATCCCAACGCTGAATGAAATATCCGGTCTACTCGCTGTCAAGTACAATAAGCTTCCAATCATACTCCGATACAACTTTTCATCTACACTGTTTCCTTCAATGTTTACTCCAAGTCCTTTGTTGCTTGTTCCCATTGGAGTATCAAAATGTTTCGCACCATCCAACCCGAATTTCTTGACCAGTTCCTTGGCATATTTAGTTTGGGATAAATGAATTCCCTCCTTCGTTTGTTTAATTTGAAGACCCAGGAAATAGTTGAGTTCTCCCATCATAGACATTTCAAATTCATTGGTCATTAACGTGGCAAATTCCGTAGCATCCTTATCCTTTGTCGCTCCAAAGACAATATCATCCACGTAAATTTGTGCAACTATAAAATCATCCTTTGTGTGCTTGACAAACAATGTTCTATCCGCTCCCCCTCGGTTGTATCCCTTTTCCAAAAGATACTTAGTGAGTCGTTCATACCATGCGCGTGGTGCTTGCTTTAAACCATAAAGAGGCTTTTTAAGATAATAAACATGGTTTGAAAATTTAGAGTCTACAAAGCATTTTGGTTGTTCGACATAGACCTCTTCTTTTAGAAAACCATTTAAAAATGCGCTCTTTACGTCCATTTGAAAGAGAGTTATTTTAAAATGACACGCGATAGCAAAAGAATTCGAATCGACTCAAGTCTTGCAACCGGGGCGAAGGTTTCCTCAAAATCGATACCTTCAACTTGCGAGTAACCTTGTGCAACCAATCTTGCCTTGTTCCGAACTATGGTACCATCCTCACTTTTCTTATTCTTAAAGATCCATTTGGTACCAATGATGTGTTGATTTGCCGGGCGTGGCACGAGTTCCCACACATCATTCCTCACAAATTGTGCGAGCTCTTCTTGCATTGCGTTAATCCAATATTCATCTAGAAGAGCTTCGTCCACAGTTTTGGGTTCCACCAAGGAAACATAACATGAAAATTCACATTGTAATTGACTCCTTGTTTTCACTCCAACTTGTGGATCTCCTATCACGTTTGTCAATGGATGATCCTTCGTGACTCTCATAGGGGTACTCTCAAAAGGTTCGGTTGAAGAGATTGATGTGTCAATTTGTGGTTCGAATGAATCAATTGATGCATTCTCATTAGTCGAAGTAGGAATTTCAGAAGAAATGTTTTCATCAGTCAAAGACACAACGAAAGGTGAATCATTATCATCATCATTAGAAGAAGCATGTGTAGTGTCAATCACAGAAGAAGTGGGTAAAGAAGCCTCATCTACTTTTATATTGATTGATTCTACCACCGTCTTAGTTTTTAAATTGTACGCTCTATACGCTCTACTTGAGGTAGAATATCCGAGAAAAATACCTTCGTCACTTCGGGAGTCAAATTTTTCAAGATTTTCATGATCCCGAAGGATAAAACATCTACTCCCGAATATGCGAAAATATTTGATATTCGGCTTTCTACCTACCCACAACTCATATGGAGTATTCAAAGTTCCAGGTCGTACATAGATTCGGTTGATAACATAAATGGCCGTGTTAACTGCTTCAGCCCAAAAATGTAAAGTAATCTTTTTACTATGAAGCATAACACATGCCATCTCTTGTACCACACGATTCTTTCGTTCTACGACTCCATTTTGTTGTGGTGTGTAGGGAGCGGAGAATTCGTGTTTGATTCCGTTCGAGACACAAAAATCAATAAATTTCGAGTTCACGAATTCTCCTCCTCGATCACTTCTTATACGTACAATTTTGTCATCACGCTCATTCATAAGACGGAGACAAATTTCATAAAAGAAATCAAAAGTATCGGCTTTTTCATGTAAAAAAGCACTCCAAGCGTAACGAGAAAAATCATCAACAATCAACAAGATATAACGTTTTCCACCCAAGCTTTGAATTCTAGAAGGTCCCATTAAGTCCATATGAAGTAATTCTAGAGGTCGAGAAGTTCCTAAATGATTCAAATTCTTATGAGCGGATCTAGTTTGCTTTCCCAATTGACAACCACCGCACACAACGTTTTCCTGGAAATCAATTTGAGGAACATCTAACACTATCTCTTTCTTGGTGATCTTAGATAACTCCTTAAAGTTTACGTGACCTAGTCGTTCATGCCAAAGAGTTTCGGTTTCTAAATTCGCTAGGTTACAAGTCTCAGAATGAGTACTAGGAACAATGTAGCAATTGTTTTGGGATCTAACACCTTTTAGAAAGAGAGTGTCGTCATCTAGAGTCACCAAACATTCTTTGGAAGAGAATTTCACATTGTACCCATCATCACATAGTTGGCTAATGCTAACGAGATTAGATTTAAGCCCCTCAACATAAAAGACATCGTTCAAGGTGGGGCCATCCGAGATAGTGATTGTCCCCTTTCCCATGATCTTTGAAGATCGACCATCTCCAAACATTACACATCCACCGGAGAGTTCATGAAAGGAAGTAAACCAATGTTTGTCTCCGGTCATATGTCAGGAACACCCACTATCAAGGTACCATGAAGTGTTATCGTAAGCATGAAGTGATGTATGGATAACAAGACAAGGATAGATCTCACCTTTGCGCACCCAAACCTTACGAGTTTTGGGGTGCGTTGGTCGACTTGATTGCGTCTTGTGATGCTTGTCGACGAATTTGGTTTGCCTATTTTTATGATCATCCACCTTTGGCCTCCAAGTTTGTTTGATTGATTTTGAAGAAGTCCTCTGATTCGAGTGTGTTGTGACTTTCTTCTTTTGTTTGCAAAATTTCTTCACATGACCTAGAACTCCACAAAAGTAACAAACTTTGTTAGTAAAAGATTTTGTAGTTGAAGCAAACCCACCTTGGGCTTTGGTTCTTGACTTAGTCGAATTCATGCCCGTTCCTTTAGCGACTTGATCAACATATGTCCTTTCATATCCAAGTCCAAGTTTTGATGTTTGACCGAGTCCTAGCATCTTATCAAGTTTGATTGTTCCGAAGGAGAACTTGTTTAAGTCCGATCTTAGTTGTGCAATTGTCTTTGAGAACTCCAAGTTAGCCTCCTTTGCTTCCACGAGTTGCTCGCTGAGATACTTTAAGTTTTCTTCACTCGTCTCTCTTTCGTTCTCAAGTATTGCAACCTTCTCTACTAAGAAATTATAGGCCTTTGACAAACCATCCTTTTCTTGCTCCAAGGAATTCAATAAAGTAGTCAATTTGGTGTTTTCTTCTCCTACGTCAAATACCCTTCTTCTCAGTCTCTTGTTGTGCTTTGCCATCTTTTTCGATTCGATGACCAATTGGTGATATGCGGTCGCCATCTCATCTACATCCGACTCCTCCTCCGAGGAATACTCCGATTCGGATGGTTCGTGTGAGGTACCTCCCTTAGCCATTATTAGTAACCTAAACCCTCTATGATACCAATTGTAGGTTATAGGTTTCAAGGATCTAAAGGTAATCTACACCTAGAGGGGTGTAAGGAAGTGAATTCTAAAAATTCGAGGGTTGCACCATGTTGGGAATCGACTGATTGTCGAATGGATGGACTTCGGAAAGTTCAAAGTTGATCTGAAGGCGAGAAGTGCGTCGGAGTCGGTCCCGAAGGCTTGGTTGTGCAATCTGCACAAACCTGCAGATTTTGCCTGGTGGGACCGGTCCCTCCTTCAGGGAGACCGGTTCCCGTAAGCAGGTTTGGACGGTTCGCATAAAAGGACCGGTCCCTCCTCCAGGGAGACCGGTTCCCGAGAGCATGTTTTGGGTGGTCGCATTAAAGGACCGGTCTCTGGGGGTGAAGGACCGGTCCCTCTGCGCGAAAAATGCCCAGTCTGAGGCTGTGTGAGGAATAGAAAGTGGAGGGGCCCTTTGGCATATTGTTACAATAGAGGGGTTAAAAGGGTATTTCCTCTCCCTCTCCCTCACGTTACACACACACACACACCCTCACACAACACTCTCCTCCCTCTCTCTCTAGAAAAAGAAGAAGAAGAAGAAGAAGGAGAAAGTGTGAGTTACGGGGAAGCCCCAAGGATCTATCTAGATTGTATCAAACAACACTTAGAGGGGGGTGAATAGGTGTATCGGCCAAAAACCACAAATTCTCGATGCGTTAAAAGGTAAAAGCGGAAATTAAAAAGCACACCGAGATTTACGTGGGAAAACTCCAAACTCGGAGTAAAAAACCCACGGGACCAACACGCGAATAAACAATTCAAAAAGAGAAAAGATTACAAGGTGATTACCGACTCCACGGACTTAATCTTTCTAACTCTCATTCGAATCTCCGCGCAATCCTCCTTCGGGTTGTCCACGCCCTCACGTCCGAATCCACGAACGCCACATCCCGAATCCACGAAACGCCTCCCACTTCGAATCCACGAAGCCTTGATCACGCCGAATCCACGACGCCCACTCGAATCCACGAGCTCACTCCGTCCGGAGCAAGAACCATACGATCGGTGATGATTTATTGCTTAGATAATCATTAAAGAACCGTAGAAGATGTTTCTAAGCAATAGCCGGATCAATTCTCCATGAAGAACGAGAAATTAGGGTTTCAAGAATTGATCCGATAGAAACTTGTTGTTGAAGAAAGAAAGAGAGCACCCAACAAGTTTCTAGGGTTTCATAATGGTCTAAACTCTAAGCATATAAATTAATGGAACCCCGATCGCTTATTTATAGATTTAGAAGACTTAGAAGTAGACTAGAATTGTGAAAACTCAATTTTAGAAATAAAATTAGAGATAGACTAGGATTTGAAAATCTGTTTAAAATCAATTAGAAAACATAGAGATAGACAAGGATTTGAAAACCTGTTTAAAATCAATTAGAAAATATAGAGATAGACTAGGATTTGAAAAACTCAATTTTGTCCATATATTCAATTTAAAAAACATCCTAAGTCTTCCAAACACTTTTAAATATTTATAAATCATCATCAATAATATTTGAACTTACCGAGCATTGTGGATTCATATTTTGAGTCTTCGATTCTTCGATTTATCCATTCTTCTTTAAACCTTCAAGACTCCGGACTAACTTCATGAAATATGCCAACATAAAATCCGTAACAATCTCCCCCTTTGGCAATTTCGTGACAAAACCCAAAATTACATAAAAATACTCACAACGCTCAACTCACCAAAAATGAAATTCATTGCCATCACCAAAACAATAAATTTCTCGCGTGAAAGATCCAAAGGAATACAAAATTACAATTTTGCAACTCCTAAACAAACTCTATGACTTAGACACAAGGAGTCTTGAAGTCTTGATTTCAAAGACCTGCAAAAAAACAATTTTCTCCACGAACAAAGTTCATAAACAACGTTAGTAGTAAAAAATATTAAAAAAAACAATCTCTCCCCCTTTGTTCATGCAAATAACAATCTCTCCCCCTTTGTTCATTCAATTTTCTCCTCAATTTTCTCCTCCTATCAAAACCTGTCTCCTCCTATCAAAACCTGTCCATCTTTGTTCTCCCCCTTTTTGTCAAAAATTGCCAAAACAAAATATACAGAGAGAACCAACTAGAAAGAAGAAAGAAGAAGCACTTTCACAAACTGCGGCCTCTTCGATTTGTTGCTTCTTCTAGAGAGAAAGCCATTAACCAAAATTTTTTTTTTTTATAGAAAGAAAGAATAGGAGTTTTGATAAAGTTTGGAGAAAGATAAAAAACTCGGTACATTTTTCAGATTTCAAAAAAATTTGCATTGTTTTCTTCAAAAATCTTTCAAAAATAAATTTATTTCATAAAAATTAATGACTTCACTTCAAAAATTATTATGATGAAAATAAAATATTATTTGATTTCAAAAGACATCAAATCATCAAAATTTGATATTAAAAGTAATCTAATATTTTAAAGTCATCAAGATGTAAATTGATGAAAAATAATTTCTAGAAATTTAGTAAAATTGACACAAATTTGTCGCAATTCGTTCAAAATAGAGATTTAACTAATAAGGCACCGGGAGTGGCTCTTTGAGCATCTTTTTCAAACTATCACCTTATATCACCGAAAATTCTAAAATATTCATATATATTTTTTCAACATTTTCGGTTTTTCATATAATTACCCATGTGGTAGCTTCACACACATAGGACGACCAGGGTGGTAGCTCTTTCCTACATGTCGTGGTAGTTTTCACACTCTCTTTTAGGATGTAACTCTTTTCACATCTTTTAAACTTAGGAGTTTCTCCTCCTTTTTTTTTAAATATTCAAACTCTCCCTAAATTAGACAATCTCACAATAGAAAATAATTTTGACGAATCTTAGTCAATTAGCAAATATCCATCAATTATATTCAACATTCACTACCAAGATGAATTAATTACTAATAGATTAAAATTAATTTTAAAATTTTGATGAAAGTATGTAAGAAGAAATCATATATCAAATTATCGTCAAGATAATAAAAAGTGAAGTGAAACCGATAATTAATATAAATTTAATTCAATTTGAATTGACTTTAGATACCGGTTAAGGCTCTTTTAAAAACCTTTAATGTCTCTAATTTAATGATTTTCAATCATCTCCTTTCTCAAAAATTTAATGTCTCTAATTTAATGATTTTCAATCATCTCCTTTCTCAAAAATTTTCAATCAAATTAAAAACTTCCTAAAAACCTTTCCTTAAAAATGATTTTCAACGCAAATTTTAAAGATCAAACCTCGTCTAATCATGTAATGTAATGAAAGAAAAATATGCAATATGCACCAATCAAACCATTACATAAACAATAAAAAACAAACTAAGACGAAAAGTAAGTAAAGATATCACCTTTCCGGATCCAAACTTGTCGGATCTTTCGTTGGCTTTGCTTGTCGACGTTAGGTTTGAGTTGCTTTGATTTTGGATCAAACGTTGGTCGTTTCGTTGCTTGAAGCTTCGGTTGATGTTGTCATTGAGGCTTTGAATTAGAAATCCGGTTCCCTTGATGGTTCGGTTTTGAGATCCAATTCGGTTGTGGGTTCGGTCGAACTCGCCGTTGCTCCTTAGAAAACCGGTCCGAAAGAGGCACTCGACTCAAATTAATTTTCTTTTGATTCCGAGGGGGAAGCCGAGTAGTAGATGATGCCGATTGAGGTTTCGATGTTGCCGATCAATTTTTCTTATCCTTTTTCGGGCAACACTTTTTGTTGTGTCCTTTGATGCCGCATCGGTGACACACCTTTTCATTCGAATTTGTTGAGACATTAGATGTTGACGTTTGATCCTTCTCAACATAGGTTCGTTCGTATCTGAGGCCCAACTTGTTTGTTTGACCTAACCCAAGCATATGATCCAATTTCTTCGATCCGGAAGAAAATTGTTGAATGTCGGACTTGAGTTGATGAACTTGCTTGGTCAACTCTTTGTTGGATTTGTGCGATTCCTCAAATTGATGCTCCAAAAATCCAACTTTGTTCTTAGTGGATTTGATTGTTAAATCCGCTTCATCTAGCTTCTTTTGAAGGATCGAATTATCTTTCAATATTGCTTCCTTTTCCTCTTCGAAAGCTTTCGTCATTGTTTTCAAATTTTTGTTCTCCTCTTCAATGTCAAGTAGACGCTTCCTCAATTTCTTATTATGCTTCGCCATCTTTTTGGAGTGGACGATGAGTTGATGATACGCTTTCGCTAAATCCTCGTCGTTTGATTCTTCCTCGTCGGAATCCGAGTCCACGTCTTCTTCCTTTGATGTTTTCAACGCAACCCCTGTACTTTTAGAAAAAAACTTGGAAGAAGATTGGTTAGTAGGAAAAGTCATCTCATAAGTTTGCAACGCACCTACTAACTCTTCGGCCATTAGATAGCAATATATCTAGATCCTTCTCTGATACCAATTGTGAGTTACGGGGAAGCCCCAAGGATCTATCTAGATTGTATCAAACAACACCTAGAGGGGGGTGAATAGGTGTATCGGCCATCGGCCAAAAACCACAAATTCTCGATGCGTTAAAAGGTAAAAGCGGAAATTAAAAAGCACACCGAGATTTACGTGGAAAAACTCCAAACTCGGAGTAAAAAACCCACGGGACCAACACGCGAATAAACAATTCAAAAAGAGAAAAGATTACAAGGTGATTACCGACTCCACGGACTTAATCTCTCTAACTCTCCTTCGAATCTCCGCGCAATCCTCCTTCGAGTTGTCCACGCCCTCACGTCCGAATCCACGAACGCCACGTCCCGAATCCACGAAACGCCTCCACTTCGAATCCACGAAGCCTTGATCACGCCGAATCCACGACGCCCACTCGAATCCACGAGCTCACTCCGTCCGGAGCAAGAACCATACGATCGGAGATGATTTATTGCTTAGATAATCATTAAAGAACCGTAGAAGATGTTTCTAAGCAATAGCCGGATCAATTCTCCATGAAGAACGAGAAATTAGGGTTTCAAGAATTGATCCGATAGAAACTTGTTGTTGAAGAAAGAAAGAGAGCACCCAACAAGTTTCTAGGGTTTCATAATGGTCTAAACTCTAAGCATACAAATTAATGGAACCCCGATCGCTTATTTATAGATTTAGAAGACTTAGAAGTAGACTAGGATTGTGGAAACCCAATTTTAGAAATAAAATTAGAGATAGACTAGGATTTGAAAATCTGTTTAAAATCAATTAGAAAACATAGAGATAGACAAGGATTTGAAAACCTGTTTAAAATCAATTAGAAAATATAGAGATAGACTAGGATTTGAAAAACTCAATTTTGTCCATATATTCAATTTAAAAAACATCCTAAGTCTTCCAAACACTTTTAAATATTTATAAATCATCATCAATAATATTTGAACTTACCGAGCATTGTGGATTCATATTTTGAGTCTTCGATTCTTCGATTTATCCATTCTTCTTTAAACCTTCAAGACTCCGGACTAACTTCACGAAATATGCCAACATAAAATCCGTAACAGAAAGGAAGGAGAAGGAGTGGAAGGATTGGAAGAGAACCAAGCTAGGAGCAAGCCAAGCCTCTTCTACACTATCTTCTCCACCATTGGAGGTGGAGCTCTCCAACAAGGTAAGCTCTTGAGAGCTCTCATGGTAGACTCTGCTAGGTTGGGTTTTATCCTTTGGGGATAATTTTTATGGAGCCCTAGCATCTCTAAGAAGTGATTTGCACCATCGATTCGAGCTCTAACGCGGGATTTTTGCTCGGGGCAAAATCTAGGGCTCAAATTGGGGTTTTTCTAAAGGGGAAGTTTTGATCTCTTTTAACCTTATTTCTAACATATTGTTAGGTCCACGAACGCGTGGGAAGCGACGGTTCGTCGATTCGACGAACGGTTTGAGCGATCCGAGCCGAACAGAGGCTTTCAGCTTCGAGATTGGCCCGAGGAGTCAAAGTAGAGGTTCGAGACAACGAAACCCACGTGGTTATTACAAGGGACATCCCAAAAGGTGGGGGGTGCCATGCCGAAGCCGTCGGGCTACCTTTTATGTCTAAGTACATCTTTGGTCATATTGCATAAGTATGTATATATTTATGGTTTCATGCATAATAGGGTTGGTATACTGAAATGGTTACTCTAGTATGCTTCCTTATCGTGTGGAGCTACGGGGTTGCATTAGGACATAGGGAGCATGCTTGCATCCTCCCTTATCGTGCGACACCGTAGGTTTGCATTCGGACATAGGAAGCATAGGAACGAGTATATGACATTGAACCCTAGAGACGATTTAATTATGCATGGTTACCAACTAGAGATATGTGAACCAAGTATAGAGCTTGATAATTGGCAATGTGACATTATGACATAGTGACATTACAACTTAGTGTAAAGAACACTAGAGCTTTATGAACCAAGTTGTTAAGGATTTTATAGGTTGGCGGATTTCGTGAAGTTATTGGAGTCTTGAAGAAGTCAAGAGCACAAAGAAGGAAATTGAAGATTCAAGACTTTGCAAAGAAGCTCGTCACCTCAGGTATGAATTTAAGATAATTTCTGGTGATTTGATAAAGAAAAACTTAGTAGTTAGAAGACTTAAATTAATCTCAATTTAACTTTTTGAAAAACTGAATTATACGGTCTAAGTCCGGACCATTGATGATGATCCGGATCCCGAGAGCAGGTTCATTGCGTAGTCTTGATGAAGGACCGGACCATTGGTGATGATCCGGATCCCGAGAGCAGGTTCCTTGCGCAGTCTTGATGAAGATCCGGACCTATGTGAAGATCCGGATCATATGTGAAAATTTATTTAACGTATGAACCGGTTGAATGGATTAAGTCTGGACTCATAGGACCGGACCTTCCTTGCAAGGTCCGGACCTTGGTGACGGATTTGTTTCCAAAATTGGATGATTTCAATCCTAATCAACTTCTAAGTCTTCTAACACTATAAATAGACCATGGGGGGTTTCAAAACATATATCGCTGAATATTCATCTTCTTCTAAAACCCTAAAACTCGTTTAGAGCTTTATGATTCAATTCTTAAAGCGAGTTTTGTCTTGTTGATCGTCGAGTTGATTCTAGGTTTTCTCTTTGAATACTCCTTCATGAATCGACTTGATGATTGACTAAAAGGGTTCCCTTGGTCTATGGTTCGTAAATTGTAAGATCACCAAAAGTTTTCTTCAACAACTCCTGGACGGAGGGTGACGCGGAGATCGCGTGAGACGCCGAGGATTCGGTGGAAGCTTTGAGGAGTCGAAGCGTGGACGCGGCAAGGATTTGCGGCGTGGTGGACCACGAAGGAGATCCATATTGAAGATTCGGTAGATTGGGTAAAGTCGTGGGTAAATCGCCTTGTACTCAATTGTTTCTTAGTGGATTTTTCGTGTGATCGGTCCCGTGGGTTTTTTACTCTTTGTGGAGTTTTCCCACGTAAAATCTCGGTGTGTTGATTTTATTTTTCCGCATTTACTTAAAATCGCATCGAGAATTTTTATTAGGCCATTGTGCACCTATTCACCCCCCTCTAGGTGTTAATTACCTTTTAGATCCTTGAGACCTATAACCTACAATTGGTATCAGAGCGGGTGTAGGTTGTAGACAATGGCCAAGGACGGTCCTTTGCATGTACAATCCGAATCGGAGCATTCCTCGGAGGAGGAGTCGGATGTAGATGAGATGGCCGCCGCATACCACCAATTGGTCGTCGAGTCGAAGAAGATGGCAAAGCACAACAAGAGATTGAGAAGAAAGCTTCTCGACTTAGAAAGAGAGAACTCAAAGTTGATCACATCTACGAAAACCTTGGAGCAAGAGAAGGACGGATTGTCGAGTGCCTACAATTCCCTAGTAGAGAAGGTAGAATTGCTTGAAAAGGAAAAAGAGACGTATGAAGAAAATTTTAAGTTTCTCAACGAGCAATTGTCGGAGGCAAAGGAAGCTAACTTAGAGTTCACGAAGCAAGTTATTCAACTCAAAACGGATATGAACAAGTTCTCCTCCGGATCTACTAAACTCGACAAGATGCTAGGAATTGGTCAAACCAACAAGTTTGGTCTTGGATATGAACGGACACATGTTGACCAAGTTTCTAAGCAAGCGGGCGTAACTTCGACAAAATCGACTCCTAAGGTTCAAGGTACTTTCGTTCCTTCTAAGAAATTGTTTTCTACTAACAAAGTTTGTCATCTTTGTGGAATACTAGGACATGTGAAGAGAGCTTGCACACAAAAGAAGAACTCCACAACTCCCTTGAACCAAAGGACATTATCAAAGCCGATAGGGGATAATCCAAAAAGGATGGCAAAACAATCATGGAAACCAAAGAAACATGGTCCGAACTTGAAGGGAAAACAAATTTGGAAGCCAAAGAAGTATGATCCCGAATCAATGACTAAACAAGTTTGGAAACTAAAAGAGGATGATCCAAAGCGAAAGGGAATTCAAATCGTCGACAAGCTTCAAAAGACACTTACAAGCCAACCAACGCATCCCAAAATTCGTAAGGTTTGGGTGCGCAAAGGTGAAATCTTTCCTTACTAAGAGACGATCGGCTACTTACCTCCTCCCTCACTATCCTTTACGAGAACTTTAGTGCCATACATATTTCTAAAACCTTGTTCCATACTCTGGAATTTGTCATATTGAACTAAGATATCATTTATTAAGAGAAAGAAAGAACCAAAATCCACTAAGAACTATAAAAGAGTAAATACAACAATAACCTCCACGAGCAACAAGTAAAGATCCCAAAGCGAAAACTAACATAATACAAGGTGGTCTCTATAAATGGATACAAAAATCACTCTCTCACAAAACACAAAAGGAGAGGAAAAAAACCACCTAACAGAAGTGGCAAAGAAGCTAGCTAACTAGGCGACTCCCTTGCCGCGATCCCGTGCCTCCGCCAGTGCCGAAGGCTCTGAAACACATTAGAAAAAGAGGGCGTGAAAACTATTAATTAATAGTTCCCAGTGGGCAATTACTGACTTCAGTTGCATGCTCCACTAAGCCCAAAACTAAGCAAGTAAGAGTAAGCGAAAATAATTAAAGAGTAAGCTACTAAAGCATGATATCCCACATAAGTAAGTACGCTCTTCTAAGCATGAATAGAAAGCACTATAAGTAAAACGAAGTTCCCAACTTGATAGTAAAAGATCTAAGTTTACTATTCTAGTCAAGGTCCATAATGTCCACAAGTGATAGTAAAGTGTTAAAGTTTACTACTCTAGTCAAAGTCCACAGTTTTCTTTAAACTACATTAAGTTTAAATACAAAAAGATCGACCCGAAGGCGATATAGCCGATGCCCACCCGAAGGCTGCCTAGCCCAAATGCCGAGCCTAATGGCCCCGTAATAGTCAACATTCCCACCCTAGGAACGAGACTGTCCCACGGCAATCCATTTCGGCGCCCAATCCTGCACGGCGAATACATGAAACGCGTTGGCCAACTCCGGAGTGCCGGCTTGTAGGGAGCGACCCTCACAAGTATGTGCGAATGAGCACAATGGCATATAGTCACAAACTCGTCACAAGTCCCAAATCGTCATGTCTCTAACATGGAATGTACAAGTGTCCAAAAGGCCTATCTCTATGTCATCATGTCTCTAACATGGAAATAATGGATGTCCAAAGGCCTATGCCAAGTCTCTATGTTGCAGTTTCATAGTTTTCTAAGTTAAGTGCCGCTTGATGACACTTAAGCTCTTCTAAGTTCCAACAAGAGTTCGATGTTCACAATTACATTATCTAAGCTATATAAACATGAATGGCACACTCCCAGGTGCCCACAAAGCCCACCCTCACATGCATGCTGTTTAACCCAGAAAGCTCTACTATATAGAGTGAAAATTTTATCATACATAAGGCATGCATTTTAAGTGGTTCAAAATTCATAATAAATCTATTTAGCATGAATATGCATTCAAAATAATTAAATCAAACCGAATAAGCACTTAGGAGCCATTTGCTCCTATGCTCATGAAGCCAAACCCACCAAGTGCGAAAAGCGTTGCTCCGAACCGCTAACGAAGCTTCGATAATCACTCCTAGAGTCCTAAGAAGCACACCCTAGGAGTTACAAGCTAAGGAGATAAACCATGAGTTCACACTTTAAGAATTTCAACAAAAGGTTGAAGCAAACTCACCGAGTGCGAAGGAAACTCTCGCGATCTCCAAATGGGAGCTAGAGTCCTTCCAAACCAACCTAAATCAAAGTTCTAAACCCATCAATTAGGTCCCAAAGGCCCTAAATCGAAAATCCCCAAATCCTAACCCTAGAATCCCATTCTAGGGTTTCATCTGAAAAACCCACAAAATTCGAAACTAGAGGAAAGAGATCATTCACATACCTCTAAGAAGCTCAACACCAAGCTCAAAAAGCCCTAGGCTTGAAGCTTGATCCACCACAAAGCTCCAAAAGGCAACCTCCAAGCTCCAACAAGAAGACAATGGCTCTAGGTGGCCAAAGGAGAAGAAAAGAGAGATCAATCTCTTAACAATCCACCAAAAAACCAAAAGAGCATAAGGGATTAGAGAGAGAAAGTTCCCTACCTTGTTTGCTGCTGGGGGAGGGCTCAAATGAAGCCCTAGGGGTGTATGGCACACTAATAGAAATGTTACAATAGCTAAAAACCCCCTACAGTTCAAACTGCTCGAAACTGCCAGTTTGTACCGGTACAAATCCATTTTGTACCTGATAAACCTCCTGGCGACCAAACCCGAGCCTCGGGTTTGCCAAGTCTGCCCATTTTATACCGTATAAATCTTGGTCTCAGTATAGCCATCATTTTGTACCAGATAGACACCATTTTGTACCTAAGACAAGGCACAGAATTCCAACCCGAGAGTCACCTAAAATCCAACTTTTTGGACTTTAGGGCTTGGGACTCATCCCCAAACCTCGGTACACGCGCCATAGGTCGGAACACAGTCAACGACCCTCCAGAAAATCTGGAAAAGCTCCAACACAAGTCAAATACTCGAACTCCGCAATTTGCGCAAGTCTAGTATGTTACATTCACCCATCCTAAAAAGGAGTTTCGCCCGCGAAACTCTAAAGCGAACTCATACCTCAAGATTCCATCTGAAAGAGATGGGGATAGCGCTCCTGCAGTGCGCTCTCAGGCTCCCACGTGGCCTCTCGCTCCTTGTGGTTGCTCTAAAGAACCTTCACGTACGGAATGTCCCGATTCTGCAATTTCTTCACTTCGCGAGCCAAGATCTTCACTGGTTGCTCCTCGAAGCTCAAATCCTCCCGCAGCTCTATGGGTACAGCCTCCAATACATGAGCCGGATCATGGACATATTTCCGAAGGACCGATACATGAAAGACGTTGTGCACGCCCGATAGGTTCGGCGGTAGAGCAAGTCGATACGCCACCGGACCTATACGTTCCAAGATCTCATATGGTCCAATGAATCGAGAACTTAACTTACCTCGAATTCCAAATCTCCGAATTCCCTTTGACGGCGAGACTTTCAAGAAGACATGATCTCCAATCTGAAACTCCAAGTCTCGTCGGCGTTTATCTCGCATAGCTCCTCTGCCTACTCTGGGCCGTCAGCAGTCGCTCCCGAGCAATTCGAACCTTATCCTCTGCTTCCTGGAGCACATCGGGGCCTAAAGCCAATCTTTCGCCAACTTCACTCCAATGAAGTGGTGATCTACACTTCCGTCCATACAATGCCTCGAACGGTGCCATCTTGATGCTTGCCTGATAACTATTATTATAAGCAAACTCCTCCATAGGTAGATGCTGCGACCATCCTCCCTGGAAATCAATCACACATGCTCGAAGCATGTCTTCAAGAGTCTGTATAGTGCGCTCCGACTGCCCGTCACTCTGGTGGTGGAAAGCAGTGCTGAAATCCAATCTAGTACCTAGGGCGTCCTACAGACTCCTCCAAAAGTGTGACACAAAGCGAGTGTCTCTATCTGATACGATCGATGTAGGTACTCCATGAAGTCGCACAATCTCATCAAGGTACACTTGTGCGAGCTTCTCTCCAGCCGAAGTAGTGTGGATAGGTATGAAGTGCGCCGACTTCGTCAACCTATCCACTATCACCCAAATAGCATCATGCCCAGCTTGAGAGCGAGGCAATCCTGTCACGAAGTCCATGGTGATCTTCTCCCACTTCCACACGGGAATAGGCAAACTCTGAAGTTTTCCCGCTGGAACTCGATGCTCAGCTTTCACCCGTTGGCAAGTTAGACATCTAGCAACGAACTCGCCAACATCCTTCTTCATCCCTGGCCACCAATAAAGTAACCTCAAGTCCTTGTACATTTTGGTGCCTCCTGGATGAATAGCATAAGGTGCTCTGTGTGCCTCCTGAAGGATGTCCTCTCTAAGTCCCGAATCCGCCGGCACACAAATCCGTCCGCCAAAAGCGCATCACTCCCTGATCATCCACTAGGAAGTTGCCGGTGCAACCATCAGCCATTTTGTCTCGAATCTTTTGCAACTCTAAGTCAAGAGCTTGCTTTTCTTTAATTCTATTCATAAGTGTAGGTTGCACAACCATAGTCATTAACCGCAAAGGTGTATCCGGAGTCACTACCTCCAACTCCAACCGCTTCATCTGCTCGATCAACTGCGGTTGGGTAACAACATGCATCGCTAAGTTCTCGGTCGATTTCCGACTTAGCGCATCCGCCACCACGTTAGCCTTGCCGGGTGGTAGAGGATAGTCAAATCATAATCCTTGAGCAGCTCCAACCATCTGCGCTGTCTCAAGTTCAACTCTTTCTGAGTGAAGAGGTACTTTAAGCTCTTGTGATCCGTATATACCTCACACCGCTCGCCATACAAATAGTGGCGCCATAGCTTTAATGCAAAGACCACGGCTGCCAACTCCAAGTCATGTGTAGGATAGTTCTTCTCATATTCCCTTAGCTGGCGAGATGCATACGCGATCACCTTGTCACCCTGCATCAAGACACAGCCCAATCCGTTAAGAGATGCATCACTATAAACCACATACCCTGCTCCAGCAATAGGTAATGTGAGGATCGGGGCGGTAGTCAATCTCAGCTTCAACTCTTGAAAGCTCTTTTCACACGCATCATTCCAAATGAATTTAGCTCCTTTGTGCGTGAGCCTCGTAAGGGGAGTAGATAACTTCGCAAAGCCCTCCACGAATCTGCGGTAGCCAAAGCCAAACCAAGGAAACTGATCTCGGTGACGCTCGTCGGTCTTGGCCAATCCTGAATGGCTTCTATCTTCCTAGGATCCACTGCTATACCTGATCCTGAAATCACATGTCCCAGAAAAGCCACTTCTCGAAGCCAAAATTCACACTTCTTCGGCTGAGCAAATAACTTCTTTTCCCGAAGCACTTGAAGTACCAATCTCAAGTGTTCCTCGTGTTTCACATCACTTCGGGAATAAATCAAGATGTCGTCGATGAAGACCACGACGAACCTGTCTAGATAAGGCTTGAAAACACGGTTCATTAGATCCATAAAAGCTGCCGGGGCATTAGTAAGCCCAAACGGCATAACAGTGAACTCATAATGTCCATACCGTGATCTAAAAGCCGTCTTCGCCACATCCCCAGGCGCAATCTTCAACTAATGCTATCCCGACTTCAAGTCTATCTTGAAATACACATTCGACCCTTGAAGTTGATCAAAAAGATCATCAATCCTCGGCAACGGATATTTATTCTTGATCGTGACTTTATTAAGTTCACGATAGTCCACGCAAAGGCGAAGTGATCCGTTCTTCTTCTTCACAAACAGAACCGGTGCTCCCCAAGGTGACGCACTCAGTCGAATGAAACCCTTGTCCAACATATCTTGTAACTGAGCCCACAGCTCCTTTAACTCTGCCATCCTATAGGGTGCCTTCGAGGCGGGGTAGTCCGGGAGCGAGATCTACCACAAACTCGATCTCCCTATCGGGTGGCATGCACAGTAGCTCTGCTGAAACACGTCCTAAAACTCTCGTACCATAATATCCTCGATCCTAGGGGTATCATCCTCACCCTCAATGCGATACTAGCCAAATAGGCTACGCATCCACGATTGATCAGTTGCCTAGCTCGAGACGAACTGATCGACATCGCAAAAAGCGAACTCTGGCATCCTCTAAACACCACCTTACTCTGACCCGGTTCTCTAAAAGTAACCGTTCGATTAACGCAATCGATGGTGGCGTAGTATCGCGTCAGCCAATCCATACCCAAAACCACGTCAAAATCCCCCAACTTGCGCACTACTCGCAAATCCGCGGGCATGGTCCATTCTCCTACCCGAATAGGACAACTGGGGCAATACTCTCGCACGTCCACAATGTGGTCGGGTACAACAATACGTCCAGGGTGTAGTAAAGGAACAAGCGGATGTCATGCAACTCGGCAAGCAGTAGATCTATAAATGAATGTGATGCACCGGTATCAAATAATGCACGTACTCTAATGCCATCAAGTAAAATGATACTGCTACCACATCCTCATCATTGCCGCCTCGGTCTGCGCGGCGTACATGCGCCCACTCGGCGCCTGACGTGACCCCGCGCTCTAGCGCTGGACGGTCGGCCGCCCCGTCTGGTACTAGGTCGACGGGGTCCCACAGGTGGCGGTGGTAGAGCGGTGCCGTCTGAGAAGACGGTGCGGTGAGGAACCTCTCGGGCACTCGGTACGGATGTGGCCCTCCCCGGCCCACCTGGAAGCACTGCGCCGGTGGACAACTGCGGCGGGTGGTGAGGACCACCGCGAGATCACACACCGGGGAGGCCGGCGTCGGTCGGGTCCTCTCGGCGAGTCGGTGCGCCTCGGCGGCTGCTGGTGCCTCGGATGCTTCGGTGGCCTCCTAGAGTGCGCCTGGCTCGCACCCTCGGCCGCGGGCCTCTTGCCCTTTCCCCTATCCAAGGCCTCACGTCTCTCTTGTACCATGGCCGCGCCGCTCTCCACAGTGAGCGCGCGGTTCACCACCTGTCGGTAAGTCTGAAGCTCAGAGGACTGCACGAACCGGAAAATCGACGGTCGTAGTCCACGCTCGAAGATGCGGGCCTTATCCTCGTCGTCCCGTACGACGAAGGGCACGCAATGCAGAAGCCGAGAAAACTCTCTCTCGTACTCGGCCACAGATCGATCCCCCTGAGTAAGGCTGCGCAAACTCTGCTCCATCTGTCTCTTGACGCTGTCGGGGAAGTAGTGTGACAATAGAAGTTCCTTGAACTTCAACCAAGTAATAGCCGCCAAGTCTGTGCTGGGGTTCTCCTGAATGTCCATCCACCAGCGGTAGGCCTCGCCGTCGAGGTGGTGGGTGGCGAGCCACACCCTATCCCGCTCCTCCACAAATGTGTCGCGGAATAGCTTCTCCATGTGCATCAACCACTTTTCCACAATCCAGTGGTCGACGTTCTCACCGTCAAAGATCCTCGGACTGCACTTCCTAAACTCCTTGAGGCGACCCATGAGTCGATCCCTCTCGGCTCCCTGAGCCATAACTGGAAATGCCGCTGCCACCGGCGATGCTCGTACTGGCGGGGTGTCCCGATCCTCCTCCTGGCGCTCGACTGCCGGAGTAGTCTGGTGTGAGCCGGCCGCGGGGGACTGCGCCCGCGGTAAGTCAACCTCGGCTGGTGCCGGCGGTGAAGGAGTCTGAGTCTCCCTCGCGGCCGCCTGCTGCAGTAGAAGGTCCTCCATGCGCTTCATGCGGGCCTCCTGACGCTGTGCCCCTCAACTCACGGACCTCGCCGGATCCGGAGGTAGCGGAGGCCTCGACCTCCTCAAAAGTTGCCGCTTTGTCCGCTCCAACAGATTTCGAGCGAGTTATCGGCATCGTCACTACAACATCATAAAAGCGCAAGTTAGTAAGCTCATGCAATCGCATCCCCGCTCATGCTATAAATACCCAAATCATGCGAAAGTAATGAAGTGTCATTTACTACTAACTCCCGATGTTACGTTGTCGGCCGCCAACGTAACCCTCCGCGAAGTTAGAAGTTATACACTTCGATCCAACTCTACTTACTAGAGTTATTCAAGATACCCAATCTTAATACTTTCGCTCACAAGTTAAATAGACCTCGTCTCTCACGAGCCTATATCCTATAGTCCAACCTGCCTAAGGTTTGCTAGGTCCACAAGAAGACTCAACCCTAGGCTCAGATACTAATTTAATCTGTCACGCCCGGGGACCCAGCGGAAGCCCGCCCGGCGCGTGCCCAGACCCGCCGTATGTCTACAACATACAAGGCGTCTAACAAAAACGATAAATAACCACAAAAATAAGAAGAATCTAGAAGCATCAGAGCAGTATAACAACTAGAATTCTAAACTAATAAGCATACAAGAAGTAGATAAAAGAAAGAACCAAAATCCACTAAGAACTATAAAAGAGTAAATACAACAATAACCTCCACGAGCAACAAGTAAAGATCCCAAAGCGAAAACTAACATAATACAAGGTGGTCTCTATAAATGGATACAAAAATCACTCTCTCACAAAACACAAAAGGAGAGGAAAAAAACCACCTAACAGAAGTGGCAAAGAAGCTAGCTAACTAGGCGACTCCCTTGCCGCGATCCCGTGCCTCCGCCGTCTGAAGGCTCTGAAACACATTAGAAAAAGAGGGCGTGAGAACTATTAATTAATAGTTCCCAGTGGGCAATTACTGACTTCAGTTGCATGCTCCACTAGGCCCAAAACTAAGCAAGTAAGAGTAAGCGAAAATAATTAAAGAGTAAGCTACTAAGGCATGATATCCCACATAAGTAAGTACGCTCTTCTAAGCATGAATAGAAAGCACTATAAGTAAAACGAAGTTCCCAACTTGATAGTAAAAGATTTAAGTTTACTATTCTAGTCACGGTCCATAATGTCCACAAGTGATAGTAAAATGTTAAAGTTTACTACTCTAGTCAAAGTCCACAGTTTTCTTTAAACTACATTAAGTTTAAGTACAAAAAGATCGACCCGAAGGCGATATAGCCGATGCCCACCCGAAGGCTGCCTAGCCCAAATGCCGAGCCTAATGGCCCCATAGTAGTCAACATTCCCACCCTAGGAACGAGACTGTCCCACGGTAATCCATTGCGGCGCCCAATCCCGCACGGCGAATACATGAAACGCGTTGGCCAACTCCAGAGTGCCGGCTTGTAGGGAGCGACCCTCACAAGCATGTGCAAATGAGCACAATGGCATATAGTCACAAACTCGTCACAAGTCCCAAATCGTCATGTCTCTAACATGGAATGTACAAGTGTCCAAAACGCCTATCTCTATGTCATCATGTCTCTAACATGGAAATAATGGATGTCCAAAGGCCTATGCCAAGTCTCTATGTTGCAGTTTCATAGTTTTCTAAGTTAAGTGCCGCTTGATGACACTTAAGCTCTCCTAAGTTCCAACAAGAGTTCGATGTTCACAATTACATTATCTAAGCTATATAAACATGAATGGCACACTCCCAGGTGCCCACAAAGCCCACCCTCACATGCATGCTGTTTAACCCAGAAAGCTCTACTATATAGAGTGAAAATTTTATCATACATAAGGCATGCATTTTAAGTGGTTCAAAATTCATAATAAATCTATTTAGCATGAATATGCATTCAAAATAATTAAATCAAACCGAATAAGCACTTAGGAGCCATTTGCTCCTATGCTCATGAAGCCAAACCCACCAAGTGCGAAAAGCGTTGCTCCGAACCGCTAACGAAGCTTCGATAATCACTCCTAGAGTCCTAAGAAGCACACCCTAGGAGTTACAAGCTAAGGAGATAAACCATGAGTTCACACTTTAAGAATTTCAACAAAAGGTTGAAGAAAACTCACCGAGTGCGAATGAAACTCTCCCGATCTCCAAATGGGAGCTAGAGTCCTTCCAAACCAACCTAAATCAAAGTTCCAAACCCATCAATTAGGTCCCAAAGGCCCTAAATCGAAAATCCCCAAATCCTAACCCTAGAATCCCATTCTAGGGTTTCATCTCACAAAAACCCACAAAATTCGAAACTAGAGGAAAGAGATCATTCACATACCACTAAGAAGCTCAACACCAAGCTCAAAAAGCCCTAGGCTTGAAGCTTGATCCACCACAAAGCTCCAAAAGGCATGCTCCAAGCTCCAACAAGAAGACAATGGCTCTAGGTGGCCAAAGGAGAAGAAAAGAGAGATCAATCTCTTAACAATCCACCAAAAAACCAAAAGAGCACAAGGGATTAGAGAGAGAAACTCCCCTACCTTGTTTGCTGCTGGGGGAGGGCTCAAATGAAGCCCTAGGGGTGTATGGCACACTAATAGAAATGTTACAATAGCTAAAAACCCCCTACAGTTCAAACTGCTCGAAACTGCTAGTTTGTACCGGTACAAATCCATTTTGTACCAATATAAACCCTGCGAAGCAGCCAAACCCGAGCCTCGGGTTTGCCAAGTCTGCCCATTTTATACCGGTATAAATCTTGGTCTGTACCGGTATAGCCATCATTTTGTACCGGTATAGACACCATTTTGTACCGGTACAAGGCACAGAATTCCAACCCGAGAGCCACATAAAATCCAACTTTTTGGACTTTAGGGCTTGGGACTCATCCCCAAACCTCGGTACACGCGCCATAGGTCGGAACACAGTCAACGACCCTCCAGAAAATCTGGAAAAGCTCCAACACAAGTCAAATACTCGAACTCCGCAATTTGCGCAAGTCCAGTATGTTACATGTATAGAGTTAGAAGACTTTGAAGTAGACTAGAAATCAAATCAGCCCTTTTTGGAAATATTTTCGGGTTCTCTGTCCGGTCTCTATATATCTGTCCGGTCCACAACTTTCGTCATTATTTTCGCACAGAACTCTGTCCGGTCATACCTCGGGGTGTCCAGTCCAACCTTGCGAAACAAGAAAAAATACAGCTTACTTTGTCCGGACAGAAAGGGCGGTCCGGTCAGGGTTTAAGCCTTCGCAGAAAAAACATGCTTACTGGATCCGGACAGGAACCACGGTCCGGACAGAGACCATATAAAAACCAGTTTTTGCAAAATCAATAGTTTAAGGTTTTTAAAGTCTTCTAGCTACTATATTTATAATGTAAATCACCATAAATGATCTTAAATATGTACCTGAGGTGTTGAGCTTCTCTGACGAGTCCTGGATCATCCATCTTCATCTTGATTACCTTGAACTCTTCAAGACTCCGACACGTTCACGAAATTCGCCAACTTATAAAATCCTTAACACTTTCAACTCTGCTGGTGCCATCCTATAGGGTGCCTTTGAGATTGGAGTAGTCCCCGGGACGAAATCTACCACAAACTCAATCTCCCTATCAGGCGGCATTCCTGATAGCTCAGCTGGAAACACATCCTGGAACTCCCTCACCACAGGAATATCCTCAATCCTAGGAGAGTCCTCAACATCTCGAAGTGCAATACTAGCCAAATAGGCTATGCACCCGCTGCTAATCAACTGCCTAGCTCGGGAGGAGCTAATAGTCATCGCAAACAGCGAACTCTGGCATCCCCGAAAGACAACCTCCTCGTGACCAGGCTCTCTAAAAGTCACAGTACGATTCACACAGTCTATCGTAGCAAAGTACCGGGTCAACCAATCCATGCCCAAAACTATATCAAACTCCCCGAGTTTGTGCACCACAAATAGGTCCACGGGCATGATCCAATCCCCAATCTGAACTGGGCAACTAATACAACGCTCTCGAACATCTATAGAATGTCCAGGTATAACAACTCGTCCCGAAAATGACAAGGGTGTCCTAGGGATGTCATGCAACTCGGCAAACAGCCGATCAATGAAAGAGCAAGATGCACCGGTATCAAATAAAGCACGAACTCGAATGCTGGAAATCAAAATGATACTGCAACAACATCCTCGGTGCTGCCATGCACGCCTTGATCTGGGAAACGCCCACTCGGGCCTGTCGGGACCCTCGCTCGGCCTCTGCGCGAGAAGACCTCCCGGCACGGTAGGATGCGGTTGGTGTCCCGAGTGGGACACAGCGATCTTGGTCTTGATGCGCGTCGATGGCGCCAGGCCCGATCCCTCGGGCGGTCCAGGCGAAAGTGGCCCTCCCGGCCACAAGAGAAGCATCGACCCCGACCTGCGCGGCAGCTTGTCGGGGGTGATGGGGGCCGCTACAAATCACACAGCGCTGTGTCTATCGTCGATCTGGTCCTCGGCGCTGCTGTGGGGTACCTCGTCCTCGAGACTGGCTCCTGGGGTACTTTGGCGGCTTCCTAGAGTGCGTCTGACTCGCACCCTCGCCTGTGGGCCTTTTGCCCTTGCCCCCATCCAAGCCTTCTTGCCGCTCCTTCATCACTATCGCGCCCCGCTCCACAATGAGAGTGCGATTTACCACCTCACGGTATGTGCGCAGGTTAGCGGACTGCACAAGCCTATAGATAGAAGGCCTCAGTCCACTCTCGAAAATCCTGGCCTTATCCTCGTCGTCCCGCACGATGAAAGGTACACAGAGAAGTCTGGTAAACTCCCGCTCATACTCAGCCACTGTCCGCTCTCCCTGACGCAAGATGCGCAAATCAGTCTCCATCTGGCGTCGGACACTATCGGGGAAATAGTGCTCAAGTAGAAGTCCCTTGAACCTCGTCCAAGTCATCGCCGCTAAATCGGTGCTCGGGTTCTCCTGAATGTCCCGCCACCACTGATAGGCCTCGCCGTCTAAGTGGTGAGTGGCGAGCCAAACTCGGTCTCTCTCCTCGACAAAAGTGTCTCGAAACAGCTTCTCCATGTGCATCAGCCATTTCTCCACTATCCAGTGTAGGTTATAGGTCTTAGGATCTAATAGGAATCAACACCTAGAGGGGGGTGAATAGGTGTTCAATGGCCAATTAAAAATCTAGATGCGATTTTAAAGTAATTGCGGAAAAATAAAATCAAACACACCAAGATTTACGTGGGAAAACTCCAAACCGGAGTGAAAAACCCACGGGACCGATCACACGAAAATTCACTAAGAAACAACCGAGTACAAGGCGATTCACCCACGACTTTACCCGATTAACCGAATCTTCTATGTGAATATCCTTCGCTGGTCCACGATGGATTGAAGTCCTCCAACCGACCACGCCGCAACTCCTTGCCGCGCCAACGCCTCGAATCCACAAAGCGTCCACCGAGTCCTCGGCTCCCCCTACACGCGATCCCCGCGCAACACACCTCCGTCCGGAGAAGAAGAACGAAGATTTATGGTGATCTCCAAGTTAAGGCACCGTAGACGATGGGAGGAATTCGTCTAATTGATCATCAAATTGATTCGCAAGGGTAGAATCAAAGGGAAGAACCTTGAATCAACTTAACGATCAAATCTCCATCAAATCTCTCTAAGAACTAGATCAAAAAGCTTAGGAGAGAGATTCTAGGGTTTTAGGATTGAAGTATCTTCAGGTATGTTATTGTATATTCGTCCTTGAACCTCCCATGGTCTATTTATAGAGTTAGAAGACTTTGAAGTTGAGTAGGATTGAAATCAGCCTTTTTAGGAATTCTGTTTTCGAGTCCACTGTCCGGTCAAACCATCTCTGTCCGGTCTCAGTGTGTCGTCAAATTCTTCGCGACGACCGGCCGGTCGGACCGGGGGTTTGTCCGGTCCTAAACTCTAGCGATCGAAAGTTTAGCTTTCGTGTCGGACGAATCCACGATCCGGTCAAAGGCCTGCGAAACTTTCTGCTATCAACCTCACCGTGTCCGGTCAAAGCGGTTGGTCGGACAGTGTTGCGAAAAGCCAGATGACAGACTCACTGTGTCCGGTCAAAGGGGCTGATCCGGACAGGGTTTATACAGAAAATATTTTTTCATAAAAATCAATATTTTAAACCCTTTTTAAGTCTTCTAACTACTATGTTATTAATGTTAATCACCATAAATGATCTTAAATGCATACCTGAGGTGTCGAGCTTCTCGACGAGTCTGGAGCGTCCGATCTTCTTGTAATCTCTTGATCTCTTCAAGACTCGACAAACTCACGAAATCCGCCAACTTACAAAATCCTTAACAATCTCCCCTTTGGCGATTTCGTGACAAAACTACTTATAGCTCATACCACCTCAAAATCAAAAAGACAAGAGAATATCGTAATCACCAAACGATAACTCTTTGCATGATCGATCCAACAACAAAAAATAAAAAAATTAAAAAAAAATTACAAGTTCATTCAAGTTCATTCAATCCTAAAATGACCTAGACCTTGGAGTCTTGAAGTCTTGAACGTTTCCTGCAAAAAGATCTCAAACACATTCAAGCATCAAGAACTTTTCATTCACAAGGTAAACATTAGTCATAAGTACAAAGTTTAAGCACTAAAATCAAAAGCTATATCAACATCTCCCCTTCATAACCATCTCCCCCTTTTTGTCACAAATCGACAAAAATGACAAAAAGAGAGTCAACTACAGACTCATTCGGAGTCGCTTCCGGGAGGAGGCATCTCGTCGGCTCCATATCCTAATTTGCCACAGAGGAGTCTCAAGAACCGTGTGATGCGGCCGTACTTCTTGTTCAAACGATCGACATCCGACATAAGCTTGTCTTGCTTTGCCCCCAACACTTCTTGCCCCGCCGTCAAACGTTCGAGATCACCTGATAATCGTTGTTGCTCGCGAAAAATAGAAGATATAGATGCCTCGGTGTCAGAACCTTCAGCAGGCGGAGAAGCAGGTGCAGGTGCATCAGCTCGAGGAGGAAGTTCCATGAAGTTGAACGTGAGATTTGACCATCGTAGTATCTCCAATAGGTCCTAAGGAATGCTCATAATATGTGCAGTCAATTCGCACATTGTGCTGACGAAGTATCCGCATGATGATTAGCGGAAAAGGTAATCGATCTCTCTGATTCGCAGTCTTAATTTCCCGTGTCATTCTTTTCCAAATAAGGAACGGGACATTTATGTTAACATTCCCTGCTCGTACTAGGTCGGGATGTCCTAGCAAGTACATGTACAACACTCGATCCCACCTAATAACCTTCGTGTTTGTGAGAGGCATAATGTAGCAGACGACGAAGTTCAAATACCGATACTCCATTCTCAAATGCTTTGAGAGTATCTGGCTACCATTGTTCTCAGCTCCTGGTATACACAGTGCAGTGAACACCCTTCGCCAGTCATTGACAGCATCCAGCCCTGAGTGCATGTAGTCCACCCCGTCGGTGCGTGCCACCATGTCAAGCACTGACGCCACCGTGTCTGGCGTGATAGTCATTTCTATGTCACGAACCGACGTAGTAAACTCAAATGGTCCGCCCTCAGCATCGACTAGGTTGCCCGCTCGCATATAGAATTCTCGAATCAGCTCCAGTCCATAACCAGTTGTCTCTGTAAACTTACATATTTCCTGTAATTCACCATTTTCATCCAATGCTTGAAATGCGGGAGCTCGACGGACCAAGTTCGCAATCCCACAAGTCGTTCGCCAACACAACTCTTCGAAGAATACAATCGTAGACGTTTCGGATCCACAGGAGGTTGAGATGGTCTAACAGGTGATTCTGCAGCTGATCTGGGTTCACCAATAACAATCCCCTCGTCTTGCGTCGACACGATGTGCGTTTCTCCGAGCGGTTCGGTCTCCTGAACTTTTCCTTTTCCTTTGTCCTTTTTCTTTGACTTCTCTTGTTCTTTTACTTTCTCTTTTCCTTTCTCTTTCTCCTTTCCTTTCTCTTTCGCTTGCTCAGCTTGCTGACCCTGTATCTCAGCCTGAAGAACTTCCCAGTCCTCGCCCTGAGATTCTTCGCCAGATTCCTCACCGGGGTTATACTCGCTCCCCGATTGTTCCGCTTGCTGTCCTTCCTGTTGCTCAGCGGAGGAGCGTCTACGCTTATGTCACGCCCCGGGACCCAGCGGAAGCCCGCCCGGCGCGTGCCAAGACCCGCCGTATGTCTACAACATACAAGGCGTCTAACAAAAACGATAAATAACCAACAAAATAAAAAGAATCTAGAAGTATCAGAGCAGTATAACAACTAGAATTCTAAACAAATAAGCATACAATAAGTAGATAAAAGAAAGGACCAAAATCCACTATGAACTATAAAAGAGAGTACAACGAAAAGAAATCCAAACACCACTATAACCAAGTACATGGTAGTCTCTACATAGGGATACAAAACTCTCTCAATCTCACCAAAGTACAAAAGAGAGAAAAACCCCTACAAGGTGGAAAGCTGCGATAACTAGCTAGTGGTTCCCTTTCCACGATCCCTTGCCTCCGCTGCGAAGGCTCGAAACACATTAGAAAAAGAGGCGTGAGAACTATTAATTAATAGTTCCAGTGGGCAGTGCGACTTCGATTGCATGCTCCACTAGGCCCAAAACTAAGCAAGTAAGTATAAACGATAATAAACGATAATAAGCGACATATAAATAACATGTAAACTACTAAACACAATATCTCTACTTAGCACGAATTTGCATAAGTAAGCTATTCTAAGCATGAATAGAAAGCGTTATAAATAACATGAAGTTCCCAACTTGATAGTAAAAGACTAAGTTTACTATTCTAATCAAGATCTATAATGTCCACAAGTGATAGTAAAGTGTTAAAGTTTACTATTCTAGTCAAAGTCCACAGTTTTCTTTAAACTACATTAAGTTTAAGTACAATAAGATCAACCCGAAGGCGATATGGCCGATGCCCACCCGAAGGCTGCCTAGCCCAAATGCCGAGCCTAATGGCCCCGTAGTAGTCAACATTCCCACCCTAGGAATGAGACTGTCCCACGGCAATCCACTTCGGCGCCCAATCCCGCACGGCGAGTACAAGAAACGCGTTGGCCAACTCCGGAGTGCCGGCTTGTAGGGAGCTACCCTCACAAGCGTGTGCGAATGAGCACAATGGCAAAAGTCACAAAACTCGTCATAAGTCCCAAATCGTCATGTCTCTAACATGGAATGTACAAGTATCCAAAGGCCTATCTCTATGTCATCATGTCTCTACATGGCAATAATAGATGTCAAAAGGCCTATGTCAAGTCTCTATGTTGCAGTTTCATAGTTTTCTAAGTTAAGTGCCGCTTGATGACACTTAAGCTTTTCTAAGTTCCAACACAAGTTTAATGTTCTCAATTACATTAATTAAGCTACATAAACATGAATGGCACACTCCCAGGTGCCCACAAATCCCACCCTCACATGCATCTTTGTTTAACCCGAAAGCTCTACTATATAGAGTGAAAATTTTATCATACATGAGGCATGCATTTTAAGTGGTTCAAAATTCATAATAAATCTATTTAGCATGAATATGCATTCAAAATAATTAAATCAAACCGAATAAGCACTTAGGAGCCATTTGCTCCTATGCTCATGAAGCCAAACCCACCAAGTGCGAAAAGCGTTGCTCGAACCGCTAACGAAGCTTCGATAATCACTCCTAGAGTCCTAAAAAGCACACCCTAGGAGTTACAAGCTAAGAAGATAAACCTTGAGTTCACACTTTAAGGATTTCGACAAAAGGTTGGAGAAAACTCACCGAATGCGAAGGAAGTGCTCTTGATCTCCAATTGGGAGTTAGAGTCCTTCTAATCCAACCTAAATCAAGGTTCTAAACCCATCAATTAGGTCCCAAAGGCCCTAAATCGAAAATTCCCAAATCCTAACCCTAGAATTCCATTCTAGGGTTTCATCTCACAAAAACCCACAAAATTCAAAACTAGAGGGAAGAGATCATTCACATACCTCTAAGAAGCTCAACACCAAGCTCAAAAAGCCCTAGGCTTGAAGCTTGATCCACCACAAAGCTCCAAAAGGCAAGCTCCAAGCTCCAACAATGGTGAGGAAGGCTCTACCAAGCAAAAAGAGCAAAAGAGAGGGTTTAATCCTAAGGAAAACCCAACCAAAACCCTAGAAATGCAAAGGAGTAGAGAGAGAAGCTCCTTACCTCCTTCTCTCTTGTTCTCAGCACAAGGAGAAGCCCTAGGGGCAAAGGGTGCTATATTAGAAGCAACAAAATGCTAAAACACCCCTGCAGTTTAAACTGCTCGAAATCTGCCAGGCTGTACCGGTACAAGCCATCCCATCTGCAGTACTGAGACCTGTGAAACGACCAAACCGAGGCTCGGGTTGGGCTGCCTCGACCATCCCATACGTGCAGAATCCACCCTGTCTGGGTATAGCAACAAAGGCTGTCTGGGTATAGCAACCAAGGGTACATGCGGTACAAGCCCTCAGTCAAACCGAGAGCAACCTAAAATCCAAATTTTTGGACTTTAGTGCTTGGAATTCATCCACTAACCTCGATTGCACGTGCCATAGGTCGGAACACGGTCAACGACCCTCCGGAAAAATGGAAAAGCTCCAAACTCAAGTCAACTACTCGAACTCCGCAATTTGCGCAAGTCCAGTATGTTACATTCTCCCCTCCTAAAAAGGAGTTTCGTCCGCGAAACTCTAAAGCGAACTCATACCTCAAGATTCCATCCGAAAGAGATGGGGATAGCGCTCCTGCAGTGCGCTCTCAGGCTCCCACATGGCCTCTCGCTCCTCGTGGTTGCTCCAAAGAACCTTCACGTACGGAATGTCCCGATTCCGTAATTTCTTCACCTCGCGAGCCAAGATCTTCACGGGTTGCTCCTCGAAGCTCAAATTCTCCCGCAGCTCTATGGGTACAGCCTCCAATACATGAGCCGGATCATGGATATATTTCCGAAGGACCGATACATGAAAGACGTTGTGCACGCCCGATAGGTTCGGCGGTAGAGCAAGTCGATACGCTACCGGACCTATACGTTCCAAGATCTCATAGGGTCCAATAAATCGAGGACTCACCTTACCTCGAAGTCCAAATCCCCGAATTCCCTTAGATGGCGAGGCTTTCAAGAAGGCATCATCTCCAAACTGAAACTCCAAGTCTCGTCGGCGTTTATACGCATAGCTCCTCTGCTACTGCGGGCCGTCGGTAGTCGCTCCCGAGCGATTCGAACTTTATCCTCGCTTTGGAGCACTTCGGGGCCTAAAGCCAATCTTTCGCCCACTTCACTCCAATGAAGTGGCGATCGCACTCGTCCATATAATGCCTCGAACGGTGCCATCTTGATACTTGCTTGATAACTATTGTTATAAGCAAACTCCGCCATAGGTAGATGCTGCGACTATCCTCCCTGGAAGTCAATCACACATGCTCGAAGCATGTCCTCTAGAGTCTGTATAGTGCGCTCCGACTGCCCGTCACTCTGGGGGTGGAAAGCAGTGCTGAAATCCAATCTAGTACCCAAGGCGTCCTGTAGACTCCTCCAGAAGTGTGACACAAAGCGAGTGTCCCTGTCAGATACGATCGATGTAGGTACTCCATGAAGTCGCACAATCTCCTCAAGGTACACTTGTGCGAGCTTCTCTCCAGCCCAAGTAGTATGGATAGGTATAAAGTGCGCTGACTTCGTCAACCTATCCACTATCACCCAAATAGCATCATGCCCGGCTTGAGAGCGAGGCAATCTGTCACGAAGTCCATGGTGATCTTCTCCCACTTCCACACGGGAATAGGCAAACTCTGAAGTTTTCCCGCTGGAACTCGATGCTCAGCTTTCACTTGTTGGCAAGTTAGACATCTAGCAACAAACTCGCCAACATCCTTTTTCATCCCAGGCCACCAATAAAGTAACCTCAAGTCCTTGTACATTTTGGTGCCTCCTGGATGAATAGCATAAGGTGCCCTGTGTGCCTCCTGAAGGATGTCCTCTCTAAGTCCCAAATCCGCCGGCACACAAATCCGTCCACCAAAGCGCATCACTCCCTGATCATCCACTAGGAAGTCACCGGTGCAACCATCAACCATTTTGTCTCGAATCCTTTGCAACTCTAAGTCAAGAGCTTGCTTCACTTTAATTCTATCCATAAGAGTAGGTTGCACCACCATAGTCATCAGTCGCATAGGCGTATCGGGAGTCACTACCTCCAACTCCAACCGCTTCATCTGCTCGATCAACTGCGGCTGAGTAACGACATGCATCGCTAAGTTCTCGGTAGATTTCCGACTTAGCGCATCCGCCACCACGTTAGCCTTGCCCGGGTGGTAGAGAATAGTCAAATCATAATCCTTGAGTAGCTCCAACCATCTGCGCTGTCTCAAGTTCAACTCCTTCTGAGTGAAAAGGTACTTTAAGCTCTTGTGATCCGTATAGACCTCGCACCGCTCACCATACAAATAGTGGCGCCATAGTTTCAATGCAAAGACTACGGCCGCCAACTCCAAGTCGTGTGTAGGATAGTTCTTCTCGTATTCCTTCAATTGGCGAGAAGCATACGCGATCACTTTGTCACCCTGCATCAAGACACAGCCCAATCCGTTAAGAGATGCATCACTATAAACCACATACCCTGCTCCAGCAATAGGTAATGTGAGGATTGGAGCGGTCGTCAATCTCAGCTTCAACTTTTGAAAGCTCTTTTCACACGCATCATTCCAAATGAATTTAGCTCCTTTGTGCGTGAGCCTCGTGAGGGGGGTAGATAACTTCGCAAAGCCCTCCACGAATCGGCGGTAGTAGCCGGCCAAACCAAGGAAGCTCCTGATCTCGGTGACGCTCGTCGGTCTTGGCCAATCCTGAATGGCTTCTATCTTCCTAGGATCCACTGCTATGCCTGATCCTGAAATCACATGTCCCAGAAAAGCCACTTCTCGAAGCCAAAATTCGCACTTCTTCGGCTGTGCAAATAACTTCTTTTCCCGAAGCACTTGTAGTACCAATCTCAAGTGTTCCTCATGCTCCACATCACTTCGGGAATAAACCAAGATGTCGTTGATGAAGACCACGACGAACCTGTCTAGATAAGGCTTGAAGACACGGTTCATTAGATCCATAAAAGCTGCCGGGGCATTAGTAAGCCCAAACGGCATAACAGTGAACTCGTAATGTCCATACCGTGATCTAAAAGCCGTCTTCGCCACATCCCCAGGCGCAATCTTCAACTGATGGTATCCCGACTACAAGTCTATCTTGGAATACACATTCGATCCTTGAAGTTGATCAAAAAGATCATCAATCCTCGGCAACGGATATTTATTCTTGATCGTGACTTTATTAAGTTCCCGATAGTCCACGCAAAGACGAAGTGATCCGTTCTTCTTCTTCACAAAAAGAACCGGTGCTCCCCAAGGTGACACACTCGGTCGAATGAAGCCCTTGTCCAACATATCCTGTAATTGTGCCCTCAGCTCCTTTAACTCTGCCGGTGCCATCCTATAGGGTGCCTTCGAGACCGGGGTAGTCCCGGGAACGCGACCTACCACAAACTCGATCTCCTGTCGGGTGGCATGCACAGTAGCTCCGGAAACACGTCCGAAACTCCCGTACCAGGATATCCTCGATCCTAGGGGTATCATCCTCACCCCTCATAGCGATACTAGCCAAATAGGCTACGCATCCACGGTTGATCAGTTGCCTAGCTCGAGACGAACTGATCGACATCGCAAAAAGCGAACTCTGACATCCTCTAAACACCACCTCACTCTGACCCGGTTCTCTAAAAGTAACCGTTCGATTAACACAATCGATGGTGGCGTAGTATCTAGTCAACCAATCCATACCCAAAACCACGTCAAAATCCCCCAACTTGCGCACCACTCGCAAATCCGCGGGCATGGTCCAAACTCCTACCCGAATAGGGCAACTGGGGCAATACTCTCGCACGTCCACAATATGGTCGGGTACAACAATACGTCCAGGGTGTAGTAAAGGAACAAACTGGATGTCATGCAACTCGGCAAACGGTAGATCAATAAATGAATGTGATGCACCGGTATCAAATAATGCACGTACTCTAATGCCGTCAAGTAAAATGATACTCGCCACCACATCCTCATTGCCGTCTGCCGCCTCGATTTGCGCGGGCGTACATGCGCCACTCGGCGCCGACGTGACTCGCTCTGCGCGCTGACGGTCGGCCGCCGGGCAATCTTGTGTCGACGGGGTCCCCGGCTGGTGGGCGGCCGCAGTGAGCCGTGCCGATGAAGCCGATGCGTGAAGAGAACTCTCGGGCACTCGGTACGAATGTGGCCCTCCACAGCCCTGCACACTGCGCCCCGTGTGGACAACTGCGGCGGGTGGTGAGGACCACCGCAGATCACACACCGGGGAGGCCGGCGTCGGTCAGGTCCTCCTCGTTGGGGCGGTGCGCCACGGCTGCCATGCTTCGGGGGCCTCCTAGAGTGCGTCGGCTCGCGCACTCGGCCGCGGGCCTCTTGCCCTTTCCCTTGTCCAAACCCTCGCGTCTCTCTGCACCATGGCCGCGCCGCTCTCCACGGATGAGCGCGCGGTTCACCACCTGTCGGTAAGTACGAAGCTCAGGATCGCACGAACCGGAAGATCGACGGTCTCGATCCACGCTCGAAGATGCGGGCCTTATCCTCGTCGTCCGCACGACGAAGGGCACGCAATGCGAAGCGAGAAAACTCCCTCTCGTACTCGGCTACGGATCGATCCCCCTTAGTCGAGTGCGCAAACTCTGCTCCGTCTGCCTCTTGACGTCGGGGAAGTAATGTGACAATAGAAGTTCCTTGAACTTCATCCGGGTGATAGATGCCAAATCCGTCTTTGGGGTTCTCCACGAATGTCCATCCTCCAGGCGGTAGGCCTCGCCGTCGAGGTGGTGGGTGGCGAGCCACACCCTATCCCGCTCCTCCACAAATGTGTCGCGGAATAGCTTCTCCATGTGCATCAACCACTTTTCCACAATCCAGTGGTCGACGTTCTCACCGTCAAAGATCCTCGGACTGCACTTCCTAAACTCCATGAGGCGACCCATGAGTCGATCCTCTCGGCTCACGAGCCATAGCTTGGAAATGCCGCTGCCACCGGTGATGCTCGAACTGGCGGGGTGTCCCGGTCCTCCTCCCGGCGCTCAACTGCCGGTGTCGTCTGGTGTGAGCCGGCCGCGGGGGACTACGCCCGCGGTAAGTCAACCTCGGTGCGGTCTTTGGCGGTGAAGGGTGCGAGCCTCCCTCGCGCTGCCGCGATGAAGGTCCTCCGTACGCTTCATGCGCGCCTCACGGCTTGTTGTCTGTCGCCTGTTGCGTCACCAATCTTTGTGAGGGCCGCGGTGGCCTCACTCACGGACCTCGCCGGATCCGGAAGTAGCGGAGGCCTCGACCTCCTCAAAAGTTGCCGCATTATCCGCTCCAACAGATTTCGAGCGAGTTATCGGCATCGCCACTACAACATCATAAAAGCGCAAGTTAGTAAGCTCACGCAATCGCATCCCCGCTCATGCTATAAATACCCAAATCATGCGAAAGTAATGAAGTGTCATTTACTACTAACTCCCGATGTTACGTTGTCGGCCGCCAACGTAACCCTCCGCGCAGTTAGAAGTTATACACTTCGATCCAACTCTACTTACTAGAGTTATTCAAGATACCCAATCTTAATACTTTCGCTCACAAGTTAAATAGACCTCGTCTCTCACGAGCCTATATCCTATAGTCCAACCCTAAGGTTTGCTAGGTCCACAAGAAGACTCAACCCTAGTCTCGATACCAATTTAATCATCACGCCCGGGACCCGGCGGAAGCTTGCCGGCGCGTGCCGGACCCGGCCGTATGTCTACAACATACAAGGCGACTAACAAAAACGATAAATAACCAACAAAATAAAAAGAAGCTAGAAGTATCAGAGCAGTATAACAACTAGAATTCTAAACAAATAAGCATACAATAAGTAGATAAAAGAAAGGACCAAAATCCACTATGAACTATAAAAGAGAGTACAACGAAAAGAAATCCAAACACCACTATAACCAAGTACATGGTAGTCTCTACATAGGGATACAAAACTCTCTCAATCTCACCAAAGTACAAAAGAGAGAAAAACCCCTACAAGGTGGAAAGCTGCGATAACTAGCTAGCGGTTCCACTTTCCACGATCCCTTGCCTCCGCCGGTGCGAAGGCTACGAAACACATTAGAAAAAGAGGCGTGAGAACTATTAATTAATAGTTCCCGGTGGACAGTGCGACTTCAGTTGCATGCTCCACTAGGCCCAAAACTAAGCAAGTAAGTATAAACGATAATAAACGATAATAAGCGACATATAAATAACATGTAAACTACTAAACACAATATCTCTACTTAGCACGAATTTGCATAAGTAAGCTATTCTAAGCATGAATAGAAAGCGTTATAAATAACATGAAGTTCCCAACTTGATAGTAAAAGACTAAGTTTACTATTCTAATCAAGATCTATAATGTCCACAAGTGATAGTAAAGTGTTAAAGTTTACTATTCTAGTCAAAGTCCACTGTTTTCTTTAAACTACATTAAGTTTAAGTACAATAAGATCAACCCGAAGGCGATATGGTCGATGCCCACCCGAAGGCTGCCTAGCCCAAATGCCGAGCCTAACTGCCCCGTAGTAGTCATCATTCCCACCCTAGGAAGGAGACTGTCCCACGGCAATCCACTTCGGCGCCCAATCCCGCACGGCGAATACAAGAAACGCGTTGGCCAACTCGGATGCCGCTTGTAGGGAGCTACCCTCACAAGCGTGTGCGAATGAGCACAATGGCAAAAGTCACAAAACTCGTCATAAGTCCCAAATCGTCATGTCTCTAACATGGAATGTACAAGTATCCAAAGGCCTATCTCTATGTCATCATGTCTCTACATGGCAATAATAGATGTCAAAAGGCCTATGTCAAGTCTCTATGTTGCAGTTTCATAGTTTTCTAAGTTAAGTGCCGCTTGATGACACTTAAGCTTTTCTAAGTTCCAACACAAGTTTAATGTTCTCAATTACATTAATTAAGCTACATAAACATGAATGGCACACTCCCAGGTGCCCACAAATCCCACCATCACATGTATGCTGTTTAACCCCGAAAGCTCTACTATATAGAGTGAAAATTTTATCATACATGAGGCATGCATTTTAAGTGGTTCAAAATTCATAATAAATCTATTTAGCATGAATATGCATTCAAAATAATTAAATCAAACCGAATAAGCACTTAGGAGCCATTTGCTCCTATGCTCATGAAGCCAAACCCACCAAGTGCGAAAAGCGTTGCTCGAACCGCTAACGAAGCTTCGATAATCACTCCTAGAGTCCTAAAAAGCACACCCTAGGAGTTACAAGCTAAGAAGATAAACCTTGAGTTCACACTTTAAGAATTTCGACAAAAGGTTGGAGAAAACTCACCGAATGCGAAGGAAGTGCTCTTGATCTCCAATTGGGAGTTAGAGCCCTTCTAATCCAACCTAAATCAAGGTTCTAAACCCATCAATTAGGTCCCAAAGGCCCTAAATCGAAGATCCCCAAATCCTAACCCTAGAATTCCATTCTAGGGTTTCATCTCACAAAAACCCACAAAATTCAAAACTAGAGGGAAGAGATCATTCACATACCTCTAAGAAGCTCAACACCAAGCTCAAAAAGCCCTAGGCTTGAAGCTTGATCCACCACAAAGCTCCAAAAGGCAAGCTCCAAGCTCCAACAATGGTGAGGAAGTCTCTACCAAGCAAAAAGAGCAAAAGAGAGGGTTTAATCCTAAGGAAAACCCAACCAAAACCCTAGAAATGCAAAGGAGTAGAGAGAGAAGCTCCTTACCTCCTTCTCTCTTGTTCTCAGCACAAGGAGAAGCCCTAGGGGCAAAGGGTGCTATATTAGAAGCAACAAAATGCTAAAACACCCATGCAGTTTAAACTGCTCGAAATCTGCCAGGCTGTACCGGTACAAGCCATCCCATACCGTCTGAGACCTGTAAACGACCAAACCGAGGCTCGGGTTGGCTGCCTCGACTCATCCCGTCTGGTCGAATCCACCTGCGGTATAGCAACAATAATTTATCTGGTATAGCAACCAAGGGCATGCGGTACAAGCCCTCGAGTCAAACCAGAGAGCAACCTAAAATCCAAATTTTTGGACTTTAGTGCTTGGAATTCATCCACTAACCTCGGTGCTCGTGCCATAGGTCGGAACACAGTCAACGACCCTCCAGAAAAATCTGGAAAAGCTCCAAACTCAAGTCAACTACTCGAACTCCGCAATTTGCGCAAGTCCAGTATGTTACAGCTTAGCTCCTGGACCCGCTCTCTCCATAAGGAATACGAGCACAAGAAACCACGAAGACATTTTTGAAAGTCACTGTTCAAAGGATCAAAAACGACATATTGACATATATAGCAAAAATTGCGAAAATTGGCCACAATTTTAAAAAATTAATTTAGAGCATCCTAGAGCCATTAGAAACAATATTAATATAGACATCATGCCCAAAAATTGATCGAAATTGCAAGAAATTCGAAAAAGCTCCTATGAACAGTAAAAACTAGGGTTTGATCACAAATGCGCGAATATTGGACGATAAAAATTGCAATAAACCTCAGAGAAGTGTAATGTAGACATGGTTAAGCAAGATTGAAACAAAAAATTTGAGCAAAAACAGATAAATCACCAAGAACTTCTCTAAACCCTAAAATTCCGAAAAATAGGGCAAAAAGAAAAATAAATGGAAACCATACCTAAAGTCCGAGAAGATAAGTAGGAAAGATGATCCAAAGCTCAAGGAAGGTTTCTCTAGGATTTCTAGAGAGAGAAAATCAGTAAAAACTGTAAAACAAAGTGTTGTAAAAAAAAATTGTCGCGCCTGGATATAAGCGGTCCGCTCCAGCACTGACCGGACAGAGCTGTCTTTGTCCGGATGCCACGCCACTTTTGCTGACAGCGAGCGTAGTATCCGGTCAGTGATTTATGACCGGTCACAACAAGTTTTTCTTTTTTTTTTTAAATTTAAAAAATTTTAAAAAAACAAGCTTTAACCAGATTTCCTCAATAATCATATGAAATATAATAACTAAAAAATAATCAAGAGAAATTCGTAAATGTCACACATATTGAACCACTCATCAATTGAAAATTTAAGTAAGTATACTGTGAAATATAAGCACATCTTTCGAGATCTAAATCAATAGTTGTACTAATTTTCAACATCAATTTTGCATATATGAAGACTAAATCCCAAAAGCTGAAATTAGCACAAGAATATGATCCAATTGAGTTATGCACACGTTGAATTTCAAGAAGTGGCTCTTTGAGCATCTTAACTTCCACCTTATATCGTTCAAAAACCAAGAGTAACCACCTAGTATTTCTCTAAACCTCATATATGATACATTTTTTTTTTTTTATTTAGAGATCTCCACTTATTCATGTGGTAACTTCACACACTTGTACCGGACGACCGGGGTGGTAGCTCTTTCCTACATGTGGTGGTAGTTTTCACACTCCTTAAAAGGATGTAACTCTTTCCACATCTTGAATGGTGGTAGTTTTCACACTCCCAAAGGGATGTAACTCTTTCCACATCTTTAATCTCATGAAATTATTACTCCCCCTCAATTAGTGCAACCCACAATGAGATCATTTTATTGTGATTTCAGAAAATGGGAAAACATTTTTCTTATTATGCAAATCTTCAATCAAAAATTCAATATACTTTTGATAGTTCAAGAGAGAGGTACCTATTTGACTTGTATAGTGACATAATTTTTCAAAGATAATGAGGTTCAAAACTAATGACACATAGGAATTTAAATTGACTGAATTAAGTTAAAATAACTCATGTAAACAATGAGATCACTTAACGAACTACTTGTAAAACAAAACAACACACTGTTCACCAAATCACATATGCAAAGCTTATCAAAGAATAATGCTTAGTTGTCTATACTGTTAAGATTTAATGGCTCATAGAATGTATCTAGATTGAAGAATTTATTCGAATTGACCAATTCCCCCAATAAATGATATATAAAAGCAAGATGTCCGATTTGATAAAATAGGATAGTGTTTTTTTTAAATATTCATGGCAAAAGTGATCCTATATAAATAGAATGGGAGAGAGGTAGGGAGCCACTAGACGCTTAGTATGGAAAGACTTCACCTTTGCGCACCCAAACCTTACGAATTTTGGGGTACGTCGGTTGGCTTGTAATCCTTGAGTGAAGCTTGTCGACGATTGAAGTTTTCTCAATCTTTGCACCATTCGTCTTTACCTTCCATACTTGCCTTCGTTTCAGGTTAGACCCTTGGAGCTTGGGATTCCATCCTTGCGATGGTGTTGTTCTTTGAACCTTCGTTTTGGGCTTGAGTTGTTTCCCTTGGTTCACGTGTGACATGGAGTTCTTCCTTTGTCTACAATTTCTCTTTACGTGACCTTGAACTCCACAATAATGACAAACTTTGTTAGCAAAAGTTTTTCTAATTGAAAGCTCACCTTGAACCTTGGGCTTCGACTTTGTTGAATTCATGCCCACTTTCTTAGCAACTTGATCAACATATGTTCTCTCATAACCCAATCCTAACTTGGATGTTTGACCGAGTCCGAGCATCTTGTCAAGTTTCGATGTTCCGGAGGAGAAGTTGTTCAAATCCGCCCTTAATTGAATTATCGTCTTTGTGAATTCCATGTTTGCTTCCCTTGCCTCCGTAATTTGCTTGTTGAGAAACTTCATATTTTCCTCATTAGTTTCTCTTTCGTTTTCAAGCAAAGTGACTTTCTCTACAATTGATCCGTAGGCTCGTGCCAATCCATCCTTCGCTTTTCCAAGCTTTTTATCAATGAAGCTAAGCTTGCATTCTCTCCTTCTAGATCGACGATCCTATGTTGTAGCTTCTTATTGTGCTTGCCGATCTTCTTTGACTCCACAATTAGTTGGCGATAAGCATCCACCATGTCTCCGCCATCCGAGTCTTCATCCGTTGCATTCTCCGGTGTGCATTGTTCATTCATAGAAGACATGGAAATTGAGTCAATAGATGATAAACATATAATATTAGAATCATGAGCTATTAAAGCGGTAGCATTAACTTCCTCATCACCGGAAGATGACTCTTCATCGGAAGGGTCATCCCACGTGATGGCTTGCATTGCCTTCTTCTTAGAAGCTTTTGTTGGGCAATCCGATGCTATATGTTCGAATCCACGACACTTATAACATTGAATTTTCCCTTCTTCCTTTTTCTTATCTCTTGAAGAGTCCTTAGAAATATTCTCAGAATTTTTAGTCTTGGAAGAAGAAGAAGTACTCCCTTTATATTTGTTGAATTTTGAAGAGGAGGACTTTGAGCTTGGAAATCTGTTCTTAAAGTTCAGACGGAACTTTCTCGTGAGAAGTGCGAGTTGCTTCTCAAAATCTTCCATCGTCACATCCGAATCCATCTCGGAAGAGGAAGAGTCAACGTCGCCACCTTTTGATGCCTTGAGCGCCATCCCTGTAGACTTTGAAGAAAACTTGGAGGAAGACGAGTTAGTAGGAAAAGTCACCTCATATGTTTGAAGAGCACCTACTAGTTCATCTACTTTCATATCATCGGGATGTTTCATGGTTTCTATAGCCGCGACCTTAGGACGAAAACGTTCGGGGAGAGTTCTTAGAATTTTACGAATAATCTTGGTTTCGGGAATTTTCTCACCCAAGTTGGAACAAGTGTTGACTATGTCTTGAAGACGAGTGTAATAATCGGTGAAGTTTTCATTCTCTTCCATATGAATAGAATCAAAACGACTAGTCAACATTTGTAATTTTTGAATTTTGACTAGACTTGTTCCCTCGTGGGTGGTTTTAAGAGTGTCCCAAATTTCTTTGGCGGTTTCACATGCCGAAATCCGAGAAAATTCGGTTTGATTTAAAGAGTTAAACAAAGCATTAATCCCCTTCCCATTGTAAGATGAACGTTCGTTTTCATACTTAGTCCACTTAGTTCTAGCCTTGGGGACGGTAATAGCATCAACTACCACGGTGGGATGAGTCCAACCATGTTCCACCGCTTGCCATACTCTCTCGTCGATTGCAATTAGAAACGCCCTCATGCGGACTTTCCAATAGGCATAGTTAGTGCCATCGAAGAAAGGAGGTCGATTGATATTACCACCCTCGGCCATTGACAATAACCTAAACCCTCTCTGATACCAACTGTAGGTTATAGGTATTAGGATCTAATAGGAATCAACACCTAGAGGGGGGTGAATAGGTGTTCAATGGCCAATTAAAAATCTAGATGCGATTTTAAAGTAATTGCGGAAAAATAAAATCAAACACACCAAGATTTACGTGGGAAAACTCCAAACCGGAGTGAAAAACCCACAGGACCGATCACACGAAAATTCACTAAGAAACAACCGAGTACAAGGCGATTCACCCACGACTTTACCCGATTAACCGAATCTTCTATCTGAATATCCTTCGCTGGTCCACGATCGATTGAAGTCCTCCAACCGACCACGCTGCAACTCCTTGCCGCGCCAACGCCTCGAATCCACAAAGCGTCCACCGAGTCCTCGGCTCTCCCTACACGCGATCCCCGCGCAACACACCTCCATCCGGAGAGGAAGAACGAAGATTTATGGTGATCTCCAAGTTAAGGCACCGTAGACGATGGGAGGAATTCGTCTAATTGATCATCAAATTGATTCGCAAGGGTAGAATCAAAGGGAAGAACCTTGAATCAACTTAACGATCAAATCTCCATCAAATCTCTCTAAGAACTAGATCAAAAAGCTTAGGAGAGAGATTCTAGGGTTTTAGGATTGAAGTATCTTCAGGTATGTTATTGTATATTCGTCCTTGAACCTCCCATGGTCTATTTATAGAGTTAGAAGACTTTGAAGTCGAGTAGAATTGAAATCAGCCTTTTTAGGAATTCTATTTTCGAGTCCACTGTCCGGTCAAACCATCTCTCGTCCTGGTCTCGGTGTGTCGTCAAATTTTTCGTGAGCACGACCGGTCGGACCGGGGGTTTGTCCGGTCCTAGGTTTCTAGCGATCGAAAGTTCACTTTATCGTGTCCCATTTAATCCACGATCCGGTCAAAGGCCTGCGAAACTTTCTGCTATCAACCTCACTGTGTCCGGTCAAAGCGGTTGGTCCGGACAGAGTGTTGCGAAAAGCCAGATGACAAACTCACTGTGTCCGGTCAAAGGGGCTGATCCGGACAGGGTTTATACAGAAAATATTTTTTCATAAAAATCAATATTTTAAACCCTTTTTAAGTCTTCTAACTACTATGTTATTAATGTTAATCACCATAAATGATCTTAAATGCATACCTGAGGTGTCGAGCTTCTCTGACGAGTCCTGGAGCGTCCGATCTTCTTGTAATCTCTTGATCTCTTCAAGACTCCGACAAACTCACGAAATCCGCCAACTTACAAAATCCTTAACATCCAGTGATCCACGTTCTGTCACGCCCCAGGACCCAGCGGAAGCCCGCCCGGCGCGTGCCCAGACCCGCCGTATGTCTACAACATACAAGGCGTCTAACAAAAACGATAATTAACCACAAAGATAAGAAGAATCTAGAAGCATCAGAGCAGTATAACAACTAGAATTCTAAACTAATAAGCATACAAGAAGTAGATAAATAAAAATACCAAGATTCCACTAAGAACTATAAAAAGGGGTACAACCAAAGATCCCAAAGTAAAAACTAACATAATACATGGTGGTCTCTATAAATGGATACAAAAGTCGCTCTCTCACAAAACACAAAAGAGAGGAAAAACCACCTAAACGGTAGTGGCAAAGAAGCTAGCTAACTAGGCGACTTGTCGCGATCCCTTGCCTCCGCCTGCCGAAGGCTCGAAACACATATGGGGCGTGAGAACTATTACATAATAGTTCCTGGGCAATTACCGACTTCGATTGCATGCTCCACTAGGCCCAAAACAAAAACGAGTAAATGGGTAATATATAAACAAGTAAACATGTAAGCTACTAAACATGTAAGCTACTAAACATGATGTCTCTACTTAGCATAAATAAGCATAAGCAAACGACTATTCTAAGCATGATTAGTAAGCACAACTACTAGTACAATGTTCCCAATTTAATAGTAAAAGATTATAGTTTACTATTCTAGTCAAATCCACAATATCCACCAATGATAGTAAAGTGTTAAAGTTTACTTTTCTAGTCAAGTTCCCAATGCCCACAAATGATAGTAAAGTGTTAAAGTTTACTATTCTAGTCAAATTCACAATTTCCTTTAAACTACATTAAGTTTAAGTCCAATAAGATCCAACCCGAAGGCGATGTGGCCGATGCCCACCCGAAGGCTGCCTAGCCCAAATGCCGAGCCTAATGGCCCCGTAGTAGTCAACATCCCCACCATAGGAACGAGACCGACCCACGGCAATCCACTTCGGCGCCCACCCGCACGGCGAATACATGAAACGCGTTGGCCAACTCCGGAGTGCCGGCTTGTAGGGAGCGACCCTCACAAGCATGTGCGAATGAGAACAATGGCATATAGTCACAAAACTCGTCATATGTCCCAAATCATCATGTCTCTAACATGGAATATACAAGTGTCCAAAAGGCCTATCTCTATGTCATCATGTCTCTACATGGAAATAATAGATGTCCAGTGGCCTATGTCAAGTCTCTATGTTGCAGTTTCATAGTTTTCTAAGTTAAGTGCCGCTTGATGACACTTAAGCTTTTCTAAGTTCCAACACAAGTTTAATGTTCACAATTAACATTATATAAGCTATAATCACCATAAATGGCACACTCCCAGGCGCCCACAACAACCACCCCCACATGCATGCAATTTAACCCAGATAGCTCTACTATATAGAGTGAAAATTTTATCATACATAAGACATGCATTTTAAGTGATTCAAAATTCATAATAAATCTATTTAGCATGAATATGCATTCAAAATAATTAAATCAAACCGAATAAGCACTTAGGAGCCATTTGCCCCTATGCTCATGAAGCCAAACCCACCAAGTGCGAGTAGCGTTGTTCGAACCGCTAACGAAGCTTCGATAATCACTCCTTGAGTCCTAAGAAGCACACCCTAGGAGTTACAAGCTAAGAAGTTGAACCATGAGTTCACACTTTAAGAAATTCCACAAAAGGTTGGAGAAAACTCACCGAGTGCGAAGGAAACTCTCTCGATCTCCAAATGGGAGTTAGAGTCCTTCTAATCCAACCTAAATCAAAGTTCTAAACCCATCAACTAGGTCCCAAAGGCCCTAAATCGAAAATCCCCAAATCCTAACCCTAGAATCCCATTCTAGGGTTTCATCTCACAAAACCTACTAAAACCGAAACTAGAGGAAGGAGATCAAACACATACCTCTAAGAAGCTCAAAACCAAGCTCAAAAAGTCCTAGGCTTGAAGCTTGATCCACCACAAAGCTCCAACCACCAAGCTCCAAGCTCCAACAATGGTGGGATATGCTCTACCAAGCAAAAGAGAGCAAAAGAGGGGGTTAATCCTCTAAAAATCCAACCAAAACTCTATAAAACACAAGGGAGTAGAGAGAAGCTCCTCCCACCTCCTTGCTGCAATGAGGGTGCTCAAAAGGAGCCCTAGGGGTGTGTGGTACACTAATAGAAGCAACAAAATGCTAAAACACCCCTGCAGTTTAAACTGCTCGAAATCGCCAGTGCCGACGGTAAAAAAGCCATCTCATACCTATGCACTAAACAAACCAAACCCGAGGCTCGGGTTGGTCGCCTCCAACCATCCCATACCGGTAGTAATCCACCCCCGTACTGCAGTATAGCAACAATGGCTGTACCGGTATAGCAACCATGGCTGTACCGGTACAAGCCCTCCAGAGTCAAACCCGAGAGCAACCTAAAATCAAGTGCGTGGAATTCATCCACTAACCTCGGTGCTCGTGCCATAGGTCGGAACACAGTCGACGACCCTCCAGAAAAATCTGGAAAAGCTCCAAACTCAAGTCAACTACTCGCACTCCGCAATTTGCGTAAGTCCAGTATGTTACATTCACCCCTCCTAAAAAGGAGTTTCGTCCGCGAAACTCTAAAGCGAACTCATACCTCAAGATTCCATCTGAAAGAGATGGGGATAGCGCTCCTGCAGTGCGCTCTTAGGCTCTCACGTGGCCTCTCGCTCCTCGTGGTTGCTCCAAAGAACCTTCACGTACGGAATGTCCCGATTCCGCAATTTCTTCACCTCGCGAGCCAAGATCTTCACGGGTTGCTCCTCGAAGCTCAAATCCTCCCGCAGCTCTATGGGTACAGCCTCCAATACATGAGCCGGATCATGGATATATTTCCGAAGGACCGATACATGAAAGACGTTGTGCACGCCCGATAGGTTCGGCGGTAGAGCAAGTCGATACGCTACCGGACCTATACGTTCCAAGATGTCATATGGTCCAATGAATCGAGGATTTAACTTACCTCGAATTCCAAATCTCCGAATTCCCTTTGACGGCGAGACTTTCAAGAAGACATGATCTCCAATCTGAAACTCCAAGTCTCGTCGGCGTTTATCTGCATAGCTCCTCTCGCTACTCGTCACGTAGTCGCTCCCAGGAGCAATTCGAACTTTATCCTGCTCTGGAGCACATCGGGCCTAAAGCCAAACTCTCGCCAACTTCACTCCAATGAAGTGGCGATGCGCATTCCGTCCATAGAGTGCCTCAAATGGTGCCATTTCGATTCAAGCTTGATAAGCGCCTGTAAGCAACCTCGCCATCGGTAGTTCTTGCGACCATCCTCCACGGAAGCCGATCACGCAGCTCGAAGCATATCCTCGCGTGTACGTATAGTACGCTCCATTGCCCGTCACTCGAGGGTGGAAAGCGATCTTGAAGTCCGATCGAGCACCTAAGGCGTCCCTGCGGACTCCTCCAAAAGTGTGACACAAAACGTGTGTCCCTGTCCGATACAAGCGACGTAGGTACTCCGTATAGTCGCACATTCTTATCCAAATACATCAGTTCGAGTCTCTCTCTAGTCCAAGTAGTATGGATAGGTATGAAATGCGCCGATTTCGTCAACCTATCCACGATCACCCATATAGCATCGTGCCCTGCCTGTGAGCGAGGCAATCCCATCACAAAATCCATGGTGCTCTTCTCCCACTTCCACACTGGAATCGGTAGGCTCTACAATTTCCCCTCGGGAATTCTATGCTCAGCCTTCACTTGTTGGCAAGTTAGACAACGAGCTACTAACTCGCCAACATCCTTTTTACATCCCGAGCCATCAGTAAAACAACTTCAAGTCTTCTGCGAGAAGTTCCTTCTCTAAATTGCGCTTGTTCGACAAGCTATTCAGTTGGTCATCACCAAAACCAAGTGCTCCCAAAAGCTGAATTCCAGTCCTCACATTCCTCGTCTTAGTCGGGGGCGAAACCTAGCTCTGCCCCATTTTACTCATACAATTGGAAATTCCGTTAAAAAAGTTCTCCGAGTCGGATCCAACAATACCGCTCGTAGCAAGAACCCGGGGTTCAAACCCGTTACCTGATCCATCAACACTCCATCGGAATGCTTACTAAAGAGATGTGATACAATATCTAATCGTTGGCTCTAATCCCAACAATGCTTGCTCAGCTCAAAGTCAGATCTTGTTAAGAGATTGCACTACTGAGTGTAAATCCAATCCATAATGATCGTCTCTCCTAATTGTCGCGACATTCGACAAGTCGTCCAATTTGTTCTCCAGAGATGGTTACCGATTCACCAATCGGCATTGTACCCCAATGCCTCCACGGTAATCTCAACTCCACCAGGGTGGTACTCACTTTATTTCTCTTCTATACATATGGTCAAGAACCATATCCCACACATCCTCGATCTACTAAGGTAATTCCTTAGTCTCAACTTGATGTCTCAAGTAAACTCTTCATAAGCCTACGCTGAGAGCTTATCTTCGATAGAGGGTCTCATAGCACTAACTGCTCAAGCGCTCGAAACGAATCATTCGAAATTCTTCTCCACAATGCTTCCCTTAGCATCAGATACCCCAGGTATCCATAGTCACAGAGCTCAACTCAAGTGATAGAGAGGGTTCCATTTACAAATAGTAGTAGCTCTCTATCAATGTCACCAGAAAGTGACCATCGACCAGAACGTCGATCTCAACCACTCTTCCACGAAGTCTCCATTGCAAGGAACTTAATTCTACGTGCAACATCCGAACAAGGGAAAATCAGCACTTGGTACTTTCCCTCACGAATTTTCCCAACAACTCGATCCAACGGTGAGAGTTTACACTCCGCTCACCTCCGTCTGCTTCCACGGTTGATCCTTGCGGATCTTCATCGGAACACCCATGGCCGTCTACGGCCGGTTCCGCCAATCCGTCTAGAGGGCTTGGAATTATCATTCCACAAGTCCCTAACGTTGGTGAAGTACTACAGGCTTCAGCAACGTCACGCTAATCCCCGAGATGTCCCAAACAGGTACCACATTCGCTTGAGGTGCAGCCTCAAACACCAACACAAAAAGGTATTACTCCCGATTGCAATACGATTCGATCGAGTACGCCAATATCACAAGACTAATCGAAACGATCAACGAGCCTCTACAGCCGAGCAAATGCCCAATCGTGATTCACTTTAGATCACGATAGCCGACGTATAGTCGAAACGACCCTACAGGTCCTACCTCAACAGAGGGTGTTTCTCACGAAGCGAAACACGAAATGCAAAGATCTCCCTGCCACTTGAGCTCACAATTCGTGACTCCGTCAGGAGAGCATTAACAACTCCAAAGGTATCCTTCAATCTGAGGATTCTCGAACAACCAAAGGTAATGGCTAGTTAGGCCCCCAAATCCTCTCCAATACTTACCTAGTTTTAGGTAAGGGAGATAGTCACCACAACCAGTGGAACAAATCCTCAACATGCACTATTTCGTGCTCAAAATCCCAAGGCGAGTTAAATCAGCTCGCAAGTCCCAAGGTACAAGGTACCTCACAACTCCACACCACAAAAGCCAATCTATTTGTTGGCACGCAAGACCTTCTCGCAAGGTAGGGTGTTCGAAACGACACACCCGATCATCTGATCATTCTATAAACATCGAAGAATGATTAATGCTAGAAATTCTCAGGTTGGTTCACTACACACTCGGTGTATCCTCGATCTCACGATCCCACACGTGGCAATCCACGCTCTTGGGTCAAAACTCGGACTACCGTCCTGACCAAAACTTTGCCCTGCAGAAGGCAGGGCCTGTCACTCCACGACTAGCTGCGCTTTGCCAAAGGGCCCGAGGCTCCATGATCTACAATTGGTCCGAGCACGGGTCGTCCCCGAGCACCATCAAACCAGGCCGATCCGGGGATGCAACTAATGCAAGCGTCGTGAGATTCAAATAGCATAGCAGAAAGCTACCCACAATCCGTAAACTAACCGTCTCAGTCAAAGGCTAATCCTCATCACAAACAGCGAACTAACGTGATGCAATGCAACTCGGCAAATAGCCGAACAACGGATAGGTGCCACGTATCGACATCAAACAATGCACACTCGAAAGCCATATTACTAACCAAAACACGTAGTCACCACCTCGGCTGCCGTCGCCTCCTCAGTCTGAGCCGTATACACGCGGCCGCTCGGGGCCTGTTGTGACTCCTCCGTCTGCCTCTAAACAGGTTGCCTCCCAGAGTGCGTCTGACTCGCACCCTCGGCCGTGGGCCTCTAGCCCAAATCCTTAGTCTAAGCCTTCTCGATACTCCTGCACATACGCCACACCGCCTCCCACGACGAGCGCGCGGTTTACCACACAGATCCTGCTCCGACTTTCTCTTAACACTGTCAGTGAAGTAAAGCTTCAACAGGAGTTCCTTGAACCTCCTTCAAGTAGTCGCCACAATATCCGCGTTGATGCTATCCTGAATGTCCAACCACCAGCTACAAACCACATCACTCAGGTGATGCGCGGCAAGCCAAACTCTGCCTCTCTCCTCCACGACTGTGTCGCGGAAATAGATTCTCCGTCTGCATCGACCACTTCCCTACGATCCAGTGGTCGTCCTTCTCTCCATCGAGGATCCTGGGATTACACCTCTTGGACTCGTTGGGCGATCCATGAGCCACTCTCGCTCTGCTCCCTCAACCATCACAGGAGAACCGCCCGTTGCAGTAAGGATCTCTCCAGGTGTTTCACGCGCGCATCTTGCCTGTGTGCCGCATTTGCCTGCCGTTGAGTCGGTGTCGCTGTTGAGTCGCCAAACCAGTGAGAGCCGCAAGTGGGCACCTCACTCGCGGACCTCGTTGGATCCGAGGGTAGTGGACATCTCCACTTCCCCAAACGTTGTCGCGTCATCCGCACCAACAAACTTAGAGCGGGTCGTCAACAAGACGCCACAACATCACTAAAGCGCAAGTTAATAAAACCCACGCTACCGCAGCCCCACTCAACAATACCCAAATCATGCGAAAGTGATGAAGTGTGTTTCACAACTAACTCCCGATGTTACGTTGTCGGCCGCCAACGTAACCCTCCGCGAAGTTAGGAGTTATACACTTCGGTCCAACTCTACTTACTAGAGTTATTCAAGATACCCAATCAGAATACTTTCGCTCACAAGTTAAATAGACATCGTCTCTCACGAGCCTATATCCTATAGTCCAACCGGCCTAAATTTTGCTAGGTCCACAAGAAGACTCAACCCTAGTCTCTGATACCAATTTAATCTGTCACGCCCCGGGACCCAGCGGAAGCCCGCCCGGCGCGTGCCCAGACCCGCCGTATGTCTACAACATACAAGGCGTCTAACAAAAACGATAATTAACCACAAAGATAAGAAGAATCTAGCAGCATCAAAGCAGTATAACAACTAGAATTTTAAACTAATAATCATACAAGAAGGAGATAAATAAAAATACCAAGATTCCACTAAGAACTATAAAAGGGGTACAACCAAAGATCCCAAAGTAAAAACTAACATAATACATGGTGGTCTCTATAAATGGATACAAAAGTCGCTCTCTCACAAAACACAAAAGAGAGGAAAAACCACCTAAACGGTAGTGGCAAAGAAGCTAGCTAACTAGGCGACTCCCTTGCCGCGATCCCTTGCCTCCGCCGGTGCGAAGGCTACGAAACACATATGAAACGGGCGTGAGAACTATTACATAATAGTTCCCAGTGGGCAATTACTGACTTCAGTTGCATGCTCCACTAGGCCCAAAACAAAAACGAGTAAATGGGTAATATATAAACAAGTAAACATGTAAGCTACTAAACATGATGTCTCTACTTAGCATAAATAAGCATAAGCAAACGACTATTCTAAGCATGATTAGTAAGCACAACTACTAGTACAATGTTCCCAATTTAATAGTAAAAGATTAAAGTTTACTATTCTAGTCAAATCCACAATATCCACCAATGATAGTAAAGTGTTAAAGTTTACTTTTCTAGTCAAGTTCCCAATGCCCACAAATGATAGTAAAGTGTTAAAGTTTACTATTCTAGTCAAATTCACAATTTCCTTTAAACTACATTAAGTTTAAGTCCAATAAGATCCAACCCGAAGGCGGTATGGCCGATGCCCACCCGAAGGCTGCCTAGCCCAAATGCCGAACCTAATGGCCCCGTAGTAGTCAACATCCCCACCCTAGGAACGAGGCGACCCACGGCAATCCACTTGGCGCCCAATCCCGCACGGCGAATACATGAAACGCGTTGGCCAACTCCGGATCTTGCGGCATGAGAGCGACCCTCACAAGCATGTGCGAATGAGCACAATGGCATATAGTCACAAAACTCGTCATATGTCCCAAATCATCATGTCTCTAACATGGAATATACAAGTGTCCAAAAGGCCTATCTATATGTCATCATGTCTCTACATGGAAATAATAGATGTCCAGTGGCCTATGTCAAGTCTCTATGTTGCAGTTTCATAGTTTTCTAAGTTAAGTGCCGCTTGATGACACTTAAGCTTTTCTAAGTTCCAACACAAGTTTAATGTTCACAATTAACATTATATAAGCTATAATCACCATAAATGACACACTCCCAGGCGCCCACAAGAACCACCCCCACATGCATGCAATTTAACCCAGATAGCTCTACTATATAGAGTGAAAATTTTATCATACATAAGACATGCATTTTAAGTGATTCAAAATTCATAATAAATCTATTTAGCATGAATATGCATTCAAAATAATTAAATCAAACCGAATAAGCACTTAGGAGCCATTTGCCCCTATGCTCATGAAGCCAAACCCACCAAGTGCGAGTAGCGTTGCTCCGAACCGCTAACGAAGCTTCGATAATCACTCCTTGAGTCCTAAGAAGCACACCCTAGGAGTTACAAGCTAAGAAGTTGAACCATGAGTTCACACTTTAAGAAATTCCACAAAGGTTGGAGAAAACTCACCGAGTGCGAAGGAAACTCTCTCGATCTCCAAATGGGAGTTAGAGTCCTTCTAATCCAACCTAAATCAAAGTTCTAAACCCATCAACTAGGTCCCAAAGGCCCTAAATCGAAAATCCCCAAATCCTAACCCTAGAATCTCATTCTAGGGTTTCATCTCACAAAAACCAACTAAAACCGAAACTAGAGGAAGGAGATCAAACACATACCTCTAAGAACCTCAAAACCAAGCTCAAAAAGTCCTAGGCTTGAAGCTTGATCCACCACAAAGCTCCAACCACCAAGCTCCAAGCTCCAACAATGGTGGGATATGCTCTACCAAGCAAAAGAGAGCAAAAGAGAGGGTTAATCCTCTAAAAATCCAACCAAAACTCTATAAAACACAAGGGAGTAGAGAGAGAAGCTCCTCCCACCTCCTTGCTGCAATGAGGGTGCTCAAAAGGAGCCCTAGGGGTGTGTGGTACACTAATAGAAGCAACAAAATGCTAAAACACCCCTGCAGTTTAAACTGCTCGAAATCGCAGTGTCTGGTACAAGCCATCCCCGTACGTCTGAGACCTGTAAACGACCAAACCGAGGCTCGGGTTGGGCGCCTCAACCATCCCATGCGGTACGAGAATCCACCTGTCTCGGTATAGCAACAATGCTGTCTGGGTATAGCAACCATGGGTATCTTAGGTATAAGCCCTCCAGAGTCAAACCCGAGAGCAACCTAAAATCCAACTTTTTGGACTTTAGTGCTTGGAATTCATCCACTAACCTCGGTGCTCGTACCATAGGTCGGAACACAGTCAACGACCCTCCAGAAAAATCTGGAAAAGCTCCAAACTCAAGTCAACTACTCGAACTCCGCAATTTGCGCAAGTCCAGTATGTTACACGTTCTCGCCGTCGAATACTCGTGGATTGCACCTCCTGAACTCGTTGAGGCGGCTCATCAATTGGTCTCGCTCTAGCCCCTCAACCATCGTCGGGAAAACTGCTCCTCCTGTGGGCATCTGAACTGGCGGTGCCGTCGCCACTCTCTCCTGTCGTGCCACAGACGGCACAGAATGTAAGGATCTGGGCGCTGGAGTCGGCGCCCTCGGTGCTATCACCTCGGCTGGAGCTGGTGGTGCTGGAGCCTGGGCCTCCCTGGCAGCCGCCTGCTGCAGAAGAAGGTCCTCTAGTCGCTTCATCCTCTCATCCTGCCGGCGCGCCGCCTGCTCTTCTTTGGGCCGCCGCCGTGCGCAGCCACAAGGTCGGTGAGGACCGCCACACAGTCCTCAGCTCGCGGACCTCGCTGGACTCAGAAGTAGCGGAGGTCTCGACCTCCTCAAGGCGTGCCATGTTATCTGCCCCGACGGATTGGGAGCCGGTAATAGGCATCAACCCTGCAACGACATAAAAGCGCAAGTTAGTAAAACCCACGCTATCACAATCCCCACTCAGAAACCCAAATCATGCGAAAGTAAAGGAGTGTGCTTCACAACTAACTCCCGATGTTACGTTATCGGCCGCCAACGTAACTCTCCGCGAAGTTAGAGGCTACACATCTCGATCAAACTCCAACTTTTTAGAGTTATAATAAAACCCAATCAGGTACTTTCGCTCACAAGTCAAATAGACCTCGTCTCTCACAAGCCTATTTCCTATAGTCCAACCAGCCTAAGGTTTGCTCATCTATACCGGTATAAATCTCGGCTTGTACCGGTATAGCCATCATTTTGTACCGGTATAGACACCATTTTGTACCGGTACAAAGGCATGAAATTTCAACCCGAGAGCAACCTAAAATCCAGCTTTTTGGACTTTAGTGCTTGGAAATCATCCACTAACCTTGGTACTCGTGCCATAGGTCGGAACACAGTCAACTACCTTCCAGAAAATCTGGAAAAGCTCAGATCCCACAACCGACACTTAAACTTGCAATTTGCAAAAGTTCAGTGCGTCACACACACCAAGAGAGGGTGTGGGGCGTGTGCGGCGATTTCGCCGCCCGGGGCTAAACCATTGTTGAGGCGTGTGCGACGATTTCGCCGCCAGATGGTTAAGCCGATTTGTGTATTATGCCGTCGTTTGACTTAAGCTATGGCTGGGCGTGTGCGACGATTTCGCCGCCGGGTGGCTAAGTCAAGGAGCACGGTGGGCTGTGGATACAGCAAATTACGCGGTATTCCGCGTAGGATTGACTTGAGGCCGAGTGGGATGGCTAGTTTGGTTAAGGTAAATGAAACCTTAAGAGCAAGTGGATTATGGCATGAATCTAAGGTAGTAGAAACCTTAGAGGCTAGTTATATGAGCTATGGACAGCAGGATTGAAGTAGTATCAATTGATCTACTAGTTGATGGTATAGTTGCATAAATTTTATATTGCATATTGTGAGGCATGAACATGACAATGTTAGTTGCATTATATATATATATATATATATATATATATATATATATATATATATATATAAAGAGATAGAGAGAGAGAGAGAGAGAGAGAGAGAGGTTAGGATATTATCGATAGCATCATGCATTTGGTGCTATCAAATTTTCCGCCGTTAGATCCACCTCTTTTGATGATTTTCACCCGTTAGATCATACTATTCAACCAACCAACCACCTACTTAACCCTAGGAGGCTCATATCATCCTAACCACACATCTCTCAATCCAATGGCCGAAAACTTAGTAGCACCAATAACTTAGGTGCTATTAATAGCATAGTAGCCTAGTTCTCTCTCTCTCTCTCTCTCTCTCTCTCTCTCTCTCTCTCTCTATATATATATATATATATATATATATATATTTATATATATATATATATATATATATATATATATATATTTGTTGGACTAACATATTGTAGTGCCTCCTTGGACCTGGTGGATCGAGCTCTTCCCTTAGGTGGCCATACCCATTGGGAACTATGGACAATAGTTCTCACCCCCATGTTGTTTTGGGGGATACAGGTTCACACGCGAGCGGCGTGGCGGCGCAAGAAAATAGCGTAGCTCCGTAGATAGCGCCCTACCTCGAGACCTGAGATAGTAGCACCCCGATGTGGTCTAGCTTAGGGATTGGAAATGAAAGAAACAAACATGTAATAAATTGTAGTAATTCAGATTGTATTTAGAAGTCGAAAACTGTAGTATGGAATTGTGATGTAAAATGCATGTAATGTGAATGCTTGTAATAGCATTAGTAGTTTTATGTTTTTGATACTTCCTGTAACGACCCATTTCTCCGTGGAGCGTGTCGTGTTCCGTCGAAATGAGCGGAACGCGGAGTAGAATGAGCATCACTGGGTTCTAAGTGTGTTGGAACCCAAACATAGTGAAAACGGCACCCGAAAAAGAAAAACTGCAAGTCTGGAGAAGTTCCAGACTTGGAGCTCTCGAGGACCGGTCCTCACAAGTTGAGATCGGTCTCCCCACGCGCAGCAGCTGAGCAGGCCGAGAAATCGGCTAAGTCCTGGAGTTCCACCTTACGGGAATAGGTCTTTGAAGTCGAGACCGGTCTCCCTGGGTCCGGTCCCTAAAGTTGAGACCGGTCCCCACTTGCGAAACCAACCAGAAACATAAAAGTTGGCTAAGTCCCTGAGGAGTAGCCTACGAGAACCGGTCTTTGAGGAAGAGACCGGTATCCAAGCCCGAAAATCTGCCAGTATGGGCAGATTTCATAAAAATACGTTGTTGAGGGGTCTAGTTGCTATTGTTGCAACATGTTATAACCCAAGACACCCTCCCTCTTCCATTTCACAGCCAACTCCCCTCTCCCTTACATTTTCCTCTTTCTTTCTGTAGAGATCACCCCTAGAGCTGGAAGAAGAAGGAGAAAAAACAAGGTAAAGGGCTTTTGGTGGCTTTGAAGGTGCAAGAAGCTCTCCTGCAGGGTGGACCTTTGGATAGCTTTGGACTAAGGTGAGTTTCATGCAAGAACTTATCTACGGTTAGGGCTTAAAGCAAAGAACTTAGGGTTTTGGTCTTCTCTCTTGAGTAGAAACCTAGCAGAGGCTTGAGCGTCATGAAAATTCATGGAAGCTCAAGGTCCTCTCATGGTCAACCTCTAGGGTTTCAAGTAGATGCCCTAGAAATGGTTTAAATAATTTTAAATGAGTTCCTAGAGGATCAACAAGCTCTCTTTTGCTTAGAGTTGAGATCAAAACCTAGGATTTGCAAATGGCATTGTTAGGCCACCCAACTTGGGGCTTTTACCCAAAGTGATTTGTAAGGCAATTTGACCTTGTAGAAACCTAATTGGGGGGGTGTTTGATGCGTTCGCGCGCTCGGTTCCTCGATCCGACGAACATATAAAAAGTTATGGATCGCGGTAAGGGCATCGCGCCCTAGGTAGAGACCGCCCGAATTGTTTTACTTTTTGTTATAGTTGCATTTTCCTTTTATATCATCTTTTGTATTTGATGATTACAGATGCTACTTTAAATGTACTAAAGGTTCATTTTGGAGTAAATGTGATGTAAAAAAAATGATGGAAAGTATGTAAAGAATTTAAGATTCAAAGTAGCAAGCATGTATGTGATTTAAAGTAAATCATATTACTTGTATGATGTTTAGTTTAGTACTTTCACTTTGGATATTGCTTGCCCTCGTTGAAGCCATTTTTGTATACTTCCGCAAGTGCAAAATTTATACTCTATATATACTATTGTTGAGCCTTGGGCAGACGGGGAGGCTCTGTCCGTTCAGCGTCTGTTTGACGCTCTCGAATCGGCCAAAAAGATTGGGCTCGGGGCGTGACAGTTATAATGGTATCAGAGCGGTATAAAAGCCAATAAGTGAAAGCTAGGATGGACCAAGAGACCTTTAGGAATGGAAATACCTTAAGGACCTAGGAAACGTGAGTGACGTTTAACAAGTATAGCAAAAGCATGTGATTGGGTTAATGGTTCGTATGTCTCTAACATGTTTAGGGATTAACCTTAAGTTGCTATTTGTTTCTATTCTTTGTGTTGTGATCGACGACCGACGACATGATGCTTTTGAATGGAGAATAAATATGCTTGTTTGCTTTCGCTGGATTGGGTATGTCCGAGTCTGTGCTTAAAGTATTAATGTGAGTTGCTTCGTTTCAGGAAGCAATGGCACCTTGTGGTCGACCCCGAACAAGGTCGATGCCCGAGGAACCGAGTGCGGCTCCTTTGCAACCCGGAGCGGGTGGTGACGGGGAGCTACGAGAGCAGATGGCCGTGCTGATTGGCATTGTACAGCAGCAGGCTGAGTCCGTGCGAGCTCAGGGAGAGCAAATTCGACGGCTTCAGGAGACCCTAGAACAGCAGCAGGTGGTGGCGCAAGCAGGGGCCGAGCATCCTACACCCCCTGCTAAGATGCCGACCGTGGTTGAGGGTACGGAGGTAGCGGATCCAGTCGTGGTCGTACCAGTCACGGTGATACTGGCCGGATCGGGGACTTTGAACCCCGGTAGCGCGGCGGATGACGAGGAATGGGAGCGCGTGTTGGCTGCGCTCATCAAGTTCATGAAGTTCAAACCATCTATCTTTGAAGAGGGAGTGGTGAAATCGGCGGTGGTGGAGTTATGGATTGACTTCATGGAGACACTCTTCGAGGACTTCAATACCCCGGAGAAGGATAAGGTGTACTTCGCCTCGTATTGCCTCGAGAAGGCGGCGAAGGCATGGTGAAAGCGGATCAAGCGGGATCGGTCACCCGATCTACCGCCAATGATGTGGGAGGAGTTCGAGAGAGTGGTATTCGCGAATTACTTCCCCGACTCGGTGAAGCGGAAGATGTAAGAGAAATTCCGCAAGTTGAGGTAGGGAGACCGCTCGGTAGCGGACTATGAGCAAGAGTTCTCTCACATCATTGACTGTGTCTCGAACGTAGTACGGGATGACCGGGACCGGGCTGACTGGTTCTTGCGAAGACTTCAGCCGAGGATCTATGAGAAGGTGCAGATCCTTAAGCTCATGACCTTTGCGGAGGTCTTTGACCCGGCTTTGTGGGCAGAGCACGGTAGCACCTACGCGCGGGAGGAGCGCGAGGCCATGGCGGAGTATATGCGGCGGTAACCATCAGCCGCCGGCATGCCCGCAGCGTGAAGGAAGGTGCTACAAGTGCGGCCAACCTGGGCACATGATTCGGGAGTGCCCTAGTTGTGGGTCGTCGACACCGACGGTAGCCTCATCCCCTTCTACCCCGAGACAGCTGGCGGGGTTACTACCAGCTTTGACGGCTGGACGTTCTTCTTCGTCACGTCAGCCGGAGGCGTCGAGAGCACCGAGTGGGCGGGTTTTTGCCACTCACGTGGAGGAGCTGATTCCAGTTCCCGACGACGTCGTGGTAGGTATTATCTCTATCAGAGGCACCAGAGCCAGAGCCTTATTTGACACAGGAGCATCGCATTCATGCATAGCAGCACCATTTGCATTAGCTCATAACATAGAGGCCTCGCATAATGACTACTTTTGGACGGTGACTGCCCCTGGGCATTCGTTTCAAATTTATGACGAGTGCTTAGCAGTTCCAGTACAGATAGGTGATTGGGTCATGCCGATCGACATGCTAGTGTTAGGTCAAATGTTGGAATTTGACTGGCTCTCCAAGTACTATGCGGTCATTGACTGCGAAAGAAAGGTGATCACATTCCGCGAACCCAATCAAGAAGAATTGGTGTATCAAGCGTGTAAGGGTGCGCGCTTTGCAGAGACCATATCCACGGTTAGGGCCAGGAAAATGATAAAGGGTGGTTGCAAAGCCTATTTGGCGACCATCGTAGACGGCCGAAAGGAACACCCAGGCCTTGAGGGTATCCGGGTAGTGTGTGAGTATCCGGATGTGTTTCCGGAGGAGTTACCGGGATTGCCACCGGACCAGGAGGTCGAGTTTATTATTCACTTCATTCCCGGGGCGGCGCCAATTTCGAAGGCTCCGTATAGAATGGCCTGTGGAGCTAAAGGAGCTTAAGGCACAATTGCAAGACTTGCTCGATAAAAAGAAAGATGGCACACTTCGACTCTGCGTGGATTACCATGAGTTGAACAAGGTCACAGTAAAGAACAAGTACCCGTTGCCGAGGATTGACGACTTATTCGATCAATTGCAAGGGTCAAGGTGTATTCAAAGATAGACCTTCAGTCGGGGGATCATCAGTTGAAGATATGGCCCAAGGACGTGCACAAAACGGCGTACCGCACGCGGTATGGCCATTACGAGTTCACGGTCATGCTATTCGGGCTTACTAATGCTCCGGCAGCATTTATGGACCTAATGAACCGAGTCTTCCGTCCGCTATTGGACCGATGCGTCGTGGTTTTTATTGACGACGTATTGGTATATTCTCGGACTGAGGAAGTACATGAAGAGCATTTAAGGCTCGTCTTGAAAATACTCCGAAAAGAGAAGTTATATGCCAAGTTGAAGAAATGTGAATTTTGGCTTTCGGAGGTTACTTTTCTAGGACACGTAATCTCGGGTGAGGGCATCTCGGTGAATCCCAAGAAAGTAGAGGCAAATAAAGATTGGCCTCGCCCGACAAGTGTAACTGAAGTCCGTAGTTTTCTTGGGCTAGCGGGCTACTATCGGCGGTTTGTGGAGGGGTTTTCTAAAATAACCACTCCATTAACGCGCCTAACACATAAGGGGGTTAAGTATATTTGGAGCGAAGATTGCGATCGGAGCTTCAAAGAGCTAAAGGAAAGGTTGACGACGACCCCGGTGCTCGCTCTACCGACGCCTGGGGAGACGTATGTTGTGTACAGTGATGCTTCATACATCGGTCTCAGGTGTGTTTTGATGCAAAATGGGCGAGTCATTGAGTATGCTTCGCGCCAATTGAAGCCTTACGAGAAGAACTACCCGATTCACGATCTTGAGCTAGCCGCGGTTGTCACGCCCCGAGCCCGCCAATTCGGTCGGATTCGGGCGCGCCGACAGACCGCCGAACGGACAGAGTTTCCCCTGTACGTTCAAGGCGTCGCAATCAATACAATTACAAGGAGGTTCCAAACAGGAACAGATATCTCAATCAGATTGCATAAGGAAGTATCATAAACATAAAACAGCTACTTGCTATTACATCCATTCAACCCATATTACAATCTTTACATTTTACATTCATATTAAAACTTCCTAACACAATCTAGTTATTACAAATTTGTTTACAGTTTGTTACAACTTGTTCTCCCTTGCTATACCCCTAAGCTCTGTCAACTCGGGTACTTCTATCTCTGGTCTCCTGGTAGGGCGCTATCTACTGAGCTACGCCCATGCCTCGCACGCGTCGCATCGCCGCTGCTCACGTGTGCTCACCGTACCCCGAAACGCAACACGGGGGTGAGAACTATTGTCCATAGTTCTCGTGGGTACGGTCACCCAAGAGAACAGCTCGACCAATAGGTCCAAGGAGGCACTGCAGATATGTTAGTCCAAAAACATATATAGATATATAATTTGAAACTAACATAAAAACCTGCCTCACAAATGCAATATGCAAATTATTCTTTAGCTCTTAGCTTTTCTTTACTTTATTGCTATTCTTTACTTTAGCCGTTGCATTCTTAAACTTAGCTATTCATTAGGTTAGCTATTCTCATTCTTGCTCTTTACTTTTGGCACTTATGCTACTTAGCATGTACTTCTAAGGTCCACTCTACCTTAGCTCACTATGCCACCCGACTCGGTCTTGAGTCAATCAAATGCGGATAATCCGCCTGCTGTCTAGCCCGAGGTGTTGGACGTCTCACAACTACCTCAGCTGTCAACAGCCTGCCGCCCTCTGTGACTCAGCCTCGGAGCGGCGAAATCGTCGCACACGCTCGTCACCCTCAGTGGTGTCCCAACTCTGGAACGGCTCGAGTCACCTGACATAACCATACCGGTGGGGAACACGGCGTACTTACCCAGCGTGGACTAAAGTCGTGACCTTACCATCTGTAACATACTGGACTTGCGCAAATTGCGGAGTTCGAGTAGTTGACTTGAGTTTGGAGCTTTTCCAGATTTTTCTGGAGGGTCGTTGACTGTGTTCCGACCTATGGCACGAGCACCGAGGTTAGTGGATGAATTCCAAGCACTAAAGTCCAAAAATTTGGATTTTAGGTTGCTCTCGGGTTTGACTCTGGAGGGCTTGTACCGGTACAGCCTTGGTTGCTATACTGGTACAGCCATTGTTGCTATACCGGTACAGGGTGGATTCTGTACCGGTATGGGATGGCTGGAGGCAGCCAACCCGAGCCTCGGGTTTGGCTGTTTCGAAAGTGCATCTTAGGTATGGGATGGCTTGTCTGTGCTGACTGGCGATTCGAGCGATTTAAAGCGTAGGGGTGTTTTAGCATTTTGTTGCTTCTAATATAGCACCCCTTGCCCTTACGGCTTCTCCTTGTGCTGAGAACAAGAGAGAAGGAGGTAAGGAGCTTCTCTCTCTACTCCCTTGTGTTTTCTAGGGTTTAGGTTGGATTTTTAGAGGATTAAAACCCTCTCTTTTGCTCTTTTTGCTTGATAGAGCCTCTACCACCATTGTTGGAGCTTGGAGCTTGCCTTTTGGAGCTTTGTGGTGGATCAAGCTTCAAGCCTAGGGCTTTTTGAGCTTGGTGTTGAGCTTCTTAGAGGTATGTGAATGATCTCTTTCCTCTAGTTTTGAATTTTGTGGGTTTTTGTGAGATGAAACCCTAGAATGGGATTCTAGGGTTAGGATTTGGGGATTTTCGATTTAGGGCCTTTGGGACCTAATTGATGGGTTTAAAACTTTAATTTAGGTTGGATTAGAAGGACTCTAACTCCCAATTGGAGATCAAGAGCACTTCCTTCGCATTCGGTGAGTTTTCTCCAACCTTTTGTCGAAATCCTTAAAGTGTGAACTCAAGGTTTATCTTCTTAGCTTGTAACTCCTAGGGTGTGCTTTTTAGGACTCTAGGAGTGATTATCGAAGCTTCGTTAGCGGTTCGGAAGCAACGCTTTTCGCACTTGGTGGGTTTGGCTTCATGAGCATAGGAGCAAATGGCTCCTAAGTGCTTATTCGGTTTGATTTAATTATTTTGAATGCATATTCATGCTAAATAGATTTATTATGAATTTTGAACCACTTAAAATGCATGCCTCATGTATGATAAAATTTTCACTCTATATAGTAGAGCTTTCGGGGTTAAACAGCATGCATGTGAGGGTGGGATTTGTGGGCATATGGGAGTGTGCCATTCATGTTTATGTAGCTTAATTAATGTAATTGAGAACATTAAACTTGTGTTGGAACTTAGAAAAGCTTAAGTGTCATCAAGCGGCACTTAACTTAGAAAACTATAAAACTGCAACATAGAGACTTGACATAGGCCTTTTGACATCTATTATTGCCATGTAGAGACATGATGACATAAAGATAGGCCTTTGGACACTTGTACATTCCATGTTAGAGACATGACGATTTGGGACTTATGACGAGTTTTGTGACTTTTGCCATTGTGCTCATTCGCACACGCTTGTGAGGGTAGCTCCCTACAAGCCGGCACTCCGGAGTTGGCCAACGCGTTTCTTGTATTCGCCGTGCGGGATTGGGCGCCGAAGTGGATTGCCGTGGGACAGTCTCATTCCTAGGGTGGGAATGTTGACTACTACGGGGCCATTAGGCTCGGCATTTGGGCTAGGCAACCTTCGGGTGGGCATCGGCCATATCGCCTTCGGGTTGATCTTATTGTACTTAAACTTAATGTAGTTTAAAGAAAACTGTGGACTTTGACTAGAATAGTAAACTTTAACACTTTACTATCACTTGTGGACATTATAGATCTTGATTAGAATAGTAAACTTAGTCTTTTACTATCAAGTTGGGAACTTCATGTTATTTATAACGCTTTCTATTCATGCTTAGAATAGCTTACTTATGCAAATTCGTGCTAAGTAGAGATATTGTGTTTAGTAGTTTACATGTTATTTACATGTCGCTTATTATCGTTTATTATCGTTTATACTTACTTGCTTAGTTTTGGGCCTAGTGGAGCATGCAACTGAAGTCAGTAATTGCCCACTGGGAACTATTAATTAATAGTTCTCACGCCCTCTTTTTCTAATGTGTTTCAGAGCCTTCGGCACCGGCGGAGGCAAGGGATCGTGGAAAGGGAACCGCTAGCTAGTTATCGCTGCTTTCCACCTTGTAGGGGTCTTTCTCTCTTTTGTCCCTTGGTGAGATTGAGAGAGTTTTGTATCCCTATGTAGAGACTACCATGTACTTGGTTATAGTGGTGTTTGGATTTCTTTTCGTTGTACTCTCTTTTATAGTTCATAGTGGATTTTGGTCCTTTCTTTTATCTACTTATTGTATGCTTATTGGTTTAGAATTCTAGTTGTTACTGCTCTGATACTTCTAGATTCTTTTTATTTTGTTGGTTATTTATCGTTTTTGTTAGACGCCTTGTATGTTGTAGACATACGGCGGGTCTGGGCACGCGCCGGGCGGGCTTCCGCTGGGTCCCGGGGCGTGACACCATCTGGCGGCGAACTATCGCATCATACCCAACAATGGATCGAGTCACTTCCCAGCCACCTGGCGGCGCACGTATCGTACTTACCCAGCAATGGTTCCCAAACTCATGGTGTCAACACTCATGGCGGTCTGATCCTCACCCGGCTTAACCGGTATCGAACTCATTTCGGCTCACCCACCCGGCGGCGAAATCGTCGCACAACGCCACGTCAGTGGTATAGCCCTGGACGGCGAAATCGTCGCACACGCCCGGCACCCTCAGTGGTGCACATATCACGGGATTCCATGAATCCGTTTCACTTAGCTTGAGGGTTAGCTAGGCCCTCAAGAGACGACCCTCTAGGTCCATTGTCTTTACCTCCTAGGTCTACTTGACACTAGGGTTTATTCTTTATCACATAACCTAGGTTTCTAACTCTAGGTTCCACGTCATTCGAACTCGACCTATGTTTATTAACACTAAGCCCACTATCATCTTTATCCAACCTATGTCCTCGACACTAGGTTCACTGTTCTTTACCTAGATCCATATGACTCTAGGTTCACTACAACCTATGTTCTTTACATTAGGTTAGATGCCACACTCCTAGGTCCATTGACTCTAGGTTTACTATAACCTATGTTTATTAACACTAGGTTAGATGCCACACTCCTAGGTCCATTGACTCTAGGTTTACTATAACCTATGTTTATTAACACTAGGTTAGATGCCACACTCCTAGGTTCATTGACTCTAGGTTTACTATAACCTACACTAGGTTAGATGCCACTCGATCTATATGTGTATTTAGTCCATGATTCACATTCTTATACTTGGCATTCATATACTTAACATTCTTATGTTAACCATTCCATTTACATGCACATGATTATATCTAGCATGTACTCATTATGCTAAGCATGCATTTATTCATACATTTCATTTAGCACTATGTTCTTTAACATGCATTTCTATACTTACAACATATGTCAATTATATGCATCAACTTGAAACCATTACTCTTAGACATATTTAGGCGACCTAGTCGCTTCGGTAAACACAACCCACCTTGGTTTTGCTCTCTGATTGCTCGTCGACACTTGCAATCGGCCGCCCGCAACACCTATGACCCGGTTCGGCACGAACTCTTGCGCGACCAACCGAATGATCTCCGAATCTCGATCTGAGACTTTGTGCCGTTGCCCCACGCCTTCAAGTTGCCCCAGTTCCGTTTTTATGAATTTAGGGCTCCTATCTTGCGTGCTGCGGACATCTGGTATGAATATATTAAATAATTAATATCTTTGTACTCGCTCGTCGGATCACCGAACCGAGCGCGCCAACGCGTTCGTTAGGCCCCCAATTAGGTTTCTATGGGGTCAAATGAGATCAAACTCATCTATTTACAAAAACCCCATTTTGGAGCCCTAGGTTTGCACTTTCGCAAAACCCACCGATTTGATCCCTAGAACAAGCAATAGAGAGCTTGTCTAACCTCTAGGAACTCATCTTAGAGCATTAGAGCCATCCATAGGGTGCTTAGAGCAAACCCTAGAAATCCACCATTAGAGCATCATAATGAAAACCATGGATTTCATGGAGTTCATGGTCTCCACATAGTTCTAAAGCTTACAAGAAGCTCAAAACTCTAAATCTAGGGTTTAGAAACCCATTATCTAAGGATCTACCATGAGAGGAGGCTAAAGCTTACCTCTACAAGCTTGCCCCGAGCTTGTGGGAGAGGAAGAAGATGACCAAGAGGATCTCCATCATCATCTTCGTCATCATCTCCATCTTCTTCTTCTATCTCTTCTTTTCCTTCTCTTTCTTTCCTTCTCTTTCTTTCCTTTCTTCTTGCTGTCGACAGAGAGAGGGGGAGAGAGAGATCAGAGGGAGAGAGAGAGAAAGAGAGTGTTTAATACACTCTATACACTCATCTCATGCCAAAAATGCTGATAAGTCCCTCAACAATGCACCCTATGCAACAGCCCAAACTGGGCATTTTCGGGCTGCAGGGTCCGGACCTCATGTATGGGGTCCGGACTCCAAGTGTCTTCACCAGAGTCCCATCGCGCGTGGGATCCGGACCTCACCAATGGGATCCGGATCCCGAAGGCAGCTTTTTCAGGACTTAGCCAAATTTTCAGCTTTTTCACCGTTTCTTCTCCGTTTCAACTCACTTTTGACCCATTCGACCTCCGATTCGTTTCAAATCGAACCGGGACTCTCCAAACATGATTTAGATCATGTCCACATCATCATTTCACCCGCGCAAGTGACGGATTTGGCTCACGGCCCAAAGTAGCCTTTCGGGTTCCGTTTCCTCTTCGTTCCAACTCACTTTTGGACTTGTGGGTCTCCGATTCACTTGAAATCGCACCGAGACTCCCCACACATGATTTGGATCATGTCCACATCATTATCTCATCCGCGCAAGCGTCGGATTTAGCTCGTGGCCAAAGATAGCCTTTCGGGCTTCGTTCACGCACCTAGTGCACCGAAAACACCCGAAAGCTTCCAAACTTCACGGGAACCATTCTTATGGCCTTCTAAGCCAACATACCTCGTGACTTCATGACTTTAGAAGTTCGGGGTGTTACAGCGGTGATATTCGCGCTAAAGTTGTGGAGGCATTACTTGTACGGTGAACATTGTGAGATCTATACGGATCACAAAAGTTTAAAGTACTTATTCATCCAAAAGGAGCTAAATATGCGACAACGGTGGTGGTTAGAGTTGTTGAAAGATTATGACGTCACAATCTTATACCACCCCAGAAAGCAAATGTCGTGGCCGATGCGCTAAGTAGGAATCGGGGGAAAACTTAGCTTCGGCAATTACACCCCAATCGTTGTTGCAAAAGAAGATGCAACGGCTTGGATTGGAAGTAGTAGTGTCGGGAGTGCCGGCTACACTTGCCACCTTAGAGGTGCAACTGTCACGCCCCGAGACCGATCCATTTGGCCGGTTCGAGCGCGCCAACAGACGCCGAACGGACAGAGCTTCCCCTATCCGCCCAAGGCTCAACAAGTACCGATAGAGTATAAGTTTTACACATGCGGAAGCATACACAAAAGGCTTACACGAGGGTAAGCAACATAGCCAAAATGAAAGTAACTAATGTAAAACATACAAGTACTATGATTAATTTCAATCACATACATGCATAATTCTTACAACTTTGAATTCTTTAAAGTCTTTACATACTAAGCATCATCTCTTTCTTACATCACATTTTCCCCAAAATGAAAGTTGATTACATTAAAGTTAAACAACTATGATCATCAAATACAAAAGATGATATATATATAAAAAGGAGTGCAACTACCACAAGAAATACTCGGGCGGTCTCTATCTAGGGCGCGATGCCCTTACCGCGATCGTCGGCCGGCTCACTCGGTCCCGGCTCTGTGGAAAAAGGGGTGTGAGAACTACAACAAAGTTCCCAGTGGGTTCGGCAACCAACCACGCCGACTTTCCCACTAGGTCTAATTCAAGCGTAATAGAAAGAAAGGTAAGTTATTAACCAACTATCAAATGCAGCTAATACGCTTGAAAGTAAACAGTAAGATGCTCAAATTAAAACTCATGATGACTTAAGGATCATAGTTCAATACCCAATCTCTTGGCTAACCCGTAGGTTTGCCCTCAACAAGACTCAACCAACCCAAATCCCTATTGTCGAGGAAACACTACAACCCGACGGGACCGTCCGCTGGGGAAACACTACAACCCAGCGATGACAACTCCGGAGCACATCGCCCGAGGGGGAGCTACCGCGCCTCGAGCAAGGACTATATGGCGAGTACGATCAATCCTTAACTATAAGGATTCCAATTCAATCCCTTCCTTGACTTCAAGGAGACTAAGTTCATATGACCCCTAGCTCTAAGGTTGTTGTCATAATGTCAATCTCAAAACTCTACTAGTGTTGTGTACACTACTTGTTCTTGTTCTTGATGCCATACAAGTTGTCTAAGTATTCTAGACTCACACTTGTCACAATCTCTAAGTTCATGTCCAATGTCACATTCACTTGTCCATTACACTAAGTTCTTGTTCTTTAATATGCATACATAGGGCTCTTGTTCTTTTACCATACAATCTCACACAAATCTACCTCATGCATTTGAACTCACAAAAGCAATAAGAAATGTATATTAAACCCTACAATGCAACATGCTCAATATATAAATATGCTCAAAATGTGACACTTAGACATAGAGAGAAGTTCGATGTCTTTGGAATGCACCACCCACCTTAGAATATTTTTGTGGAGTCGCCCAACAAGTTTCGCGACCAACCGGTGCCTACTCGAAAACCTGTTACGTTAAAAGTTGACCCAACCAGGCCATTTTACATAGCAACCCTATGATCGGCTTTTCGTAAAAATAAACGGAGTTGCCCCACGCGTCGGGGACACTCCCAATTAGGTTTCTACAAGGTCAATTTGACCTTAGAACCTCTATAGTCAAAAGCCCCAAATTTGGGTGCTCTACCAAGCCCTACTTGAAACCCTAGGTTTTGATCTCCTAAACAAGCAAAAGAGAGCTTGTTGATCTTCTAGGAACTCTTCTAGAACCATTTGGACCCATTCTAAGGCCTCTATTTGAAACCCTAGAAGTTCACCATTAGAGGACCTTGAGCTTCCATGAATTTTCATGGAGCTCAAGCCTCTACCAAGTCTCTATGTCAAAGAGAAGCTCCAAAACCTAGCTTTCTAGGAATAAAACTCAAACCCTAGCTTAGGTTTTTCCATAAACCTCACCTTAGCCCCAAGCTCTCCAAAGTCCACCTTGTAGGAGAGCTCTATGTCTTCCTCCAAGCTCCAAACCTCCAAACCCACCTTCTCCTTCTTCTCCTCCAAGCCCTAGAGATGAGTTTCTAGAGAGAGAAAGAGGGAAATGTGAGGGAGAGGTGTTAGAAGTGAAGTGGCTGTGAGAGAGGGGTGTGGGAGGGGCTATAGTGTTGTAACAATTACACTTTAACCCACAAAACTCTCTATTTTCGAAGCAGTCCAAAAGCTGCTGCCAGACCTGTTTGTACCGGTACAAGCCCATTCTGTACCGGTATAAATTGCTCCAGAGGCAAACCCGAGAGCTGCCTCTCGGTTTCGCAGCATTTGTACCGGTATAAATCCATTTTGTACCGGTACAGACACCAAAAATCTCAAACCCGAGAGCTGCTGCCCTCTCGGTAAAAGTTGCTATACCGGTACAAAATGGTGCTTGTACCGGTATAAACTGCCCAGACCTTGTTTTTCGCGTTGTTTCGACTCTACTTCGCGCCGAACAACGCCGAAACCTTTATAACTCTTTTAAACCCTCTTTTAACCCTTCCAAAATGCTTGGAAAGGTAATTGGAACTCGTCCAATTATTTCTCTCGCGTGCTTCAACCAATTTGGCTAAAGTTCGGTTCGTTACAGCAACCGACCTTGATGGAGAGGATTAAGGAATTACAAACTTCCGATGAGTATCTCCAAGAGGTGCGCGGTGAAGTAGAGAGCGGTAGTGCCGATGACTTTGGCATTGGGACCGACGGCACACTTTGATTTCGAAATCGTTGGTGTGTGCCTAAGAATAAAGAACTCCGCATGGCGATTATGCAAGAAGTGCATCAATCTCCTTATAGTATCCACCCGGGCGGCACTAAAATGTACCAAGATTTAAAGTTGCAATATTGGTGGCCGGGCATAAAGAAAGATATTGGAGAGTTTGTTGCGCAATGTCTTACGTGCCAACAAGTAAAAGCAGAGCGGCGGTTTCCGGCGGGAAAACTACAAAGCTTACCTATACTCGTTTGGAAATAGGAAAATATAGCTATGGACTTCGTAACCGGGTTGCCTCGATCTCAAGGTGGACACGACGCAATTTGGGTGATAGTGGACCGGTTGACGAAGTCGGCACACTTCCTACCGATTCACATTACTTGGTTGGGAGATAAGTTGGCTTAAGTTTACATCGACGAGATAGTGAGACTTCACGGGGTTCCGACGTCTATCGTATCGGATCGGGACCCGAGGTTCACTTCTCACTTTGGAAGAAGCCTACAGGAGGCGTTGGACACACGTCTCTACTTTAGCACGGCATTTCATCCTCAAAGTGATGGTCAATCAGAGAGGACAATCCAAATACTTGAAGATATGCTTCGAGCGTGTGTGCTTGACTACAAGGGCAATTGGCACGATCATCTACTCATGGCGGAGTTCGCGTACAATAACAGTTATCAAGAAAGTATCGCGATGGCGCCATTCGAGGCCCTTTATGGAAGAAAGTGTCGCTCTCCAATTCGTTGGAGCGACGTGGGCAAGAGAACTGCTCTCGGCCCTGATGTAGTGCGGGAGGCGGAGGAGAAAGTTCGCCTTGCCCGCCAATGACTTGCGATGGCGCAATCTCGACAAAGGAGTTATGCCGACCAATGAAGGAAGGATATCGAGTTCGCCGTTGGGGATCATGTTTTCCTAAAGATATTGCCAACACGGGGAGTTAAACGGTTTGGAGTCCGAGGGAATCTAAGTCTCCGGTAGTTTGGACCGTTCGAGGTATTGGAGCGGGTTGGTGCGGTGGCCTACAGGGTAGCATTACCACCGAGGCTTGCAGGAGTACACGATGTATTTCATGTATCAAATCTCCGCAAGTATGTCCCTGATCCCGAGCACATTCTCTCGTTTGAAGCCTCCAAGATTCGAGAGGATATGACTTATGAAGAGTTCCCGGCATACATCATTGATCGGGAAGAAAAGAAGCTACGAAGCCGGAGGATTCCGTATGTCAAAGCTCGTTGGAGCAACCACAGCGATCGGGAGGCTACGTGGGAGCTCGAAAGCACGATGCGAGAGCATTATCCCCATATCTTCGAAAATCTGGATTGAGGTATGAGCCTAGATTGTAATCGAGTTAGTTTCGCGGACGAAACTAATCTTAAGGGGTGGAGAATGTAACAACCCACTTCTCCGTGGAGCGTGCCGAGTTCCGTCGAAATGAGCGGAACGCGGAGTAGAATGAGCATCACTGGGTTCTAAGTGTGTTGGAACCCAAACATAGTGAAAACGGGATCCGAGAAAGCAAAACTGCAAGTCTGGAGAAGTTCCAGACTTGGAGCTCTCGGGGATCGGTCCTCACAAGTTGAGACCGGTCTCCCCACGCGCAGCAGCTGAGCAGGCCGAGAAATCGGCTAAGTCCTGGAGTTCCACCTTACAGGAACCGGCCCTTGAAGTCGAGACCGGTTTCCCTGGGTCCGGTCCCTGAAGTCGAGACCGGTCTCCTTTGGTCCGGTCCCTGAAGTCGAGACCGGTCCCCACTTGCGAAACCAGCCAGAAACAGAAAAATTGGCTAAGTCCCTAAGAAATAGCCTACAGGAACCGGTCTCTGAGGCTGAGACCGGTCTCCAAGCCCGAAAATCTGCCAGTCTGGGCATATTTCATAAAAATACGTTGTTGAGGGGTCTAGTTGCTATTGTTGCAACATGTTATAACCCAAAGCACCCTCTTCCATTTCATAGCCAACTCCCCTCTCATTTACATTTTTCTCTTTCTCTCTCTAGAGATCACCCCGTAGAGCTTGAAGAAGAAGGAGAAGAAGCAAGGTAAAGGGCTTTTGGTGGCTTTGAAGGTGCAAGAAGCTCTCCTACAAGGTAGACCTTTGGATAGCTTTGGACTAAGGTGAGTTTCATGCAAGAACTCATCTAAGGTTAGGGTTTAAAGCAAAGAACTTAGGGTTTTGGTCTTCTCTCTTGAGTAGAAACCTAGCAGAGGCTTGAGTTTCATGAAAATTCATGAAAGCTCAAGGTCCTCTCATGGTGAACCTCTTGGGTTTCAAGTAGATGCCCTAGAAATGATTTAGATGGTTTTAAATGAGTTCCTAGAGGATCAACAAAGTCTCTTTTGCTTAGAGTTGAGATCAAAACCTAGGATTTGCAAATGGCATTGTCGGGGCACCCAATTTGGGGCTTTTGCCCAAAGTGATTTCTAAGGCAAATTGACCTTGTAGAAACCTAATTTGGGGTGTGTTTGATGAGTTGGCGCACTCGGTTCGTCGATCTAACGAACGTATAAAAAGTTATGGACTAAAGGTTAAAATTTAACAGATAGTCGTAGCACGCGGATTAGGAGTCCAAAAATTCTAAGAAAATCACCGGGACATCCCTACAACTCTACGAGGTGGGTGGTGCATGCCAAGGACCTCGAACTTCTCTTTATGTCTAAAGTTTCTATATTGTTCAGCCATATTAGCTGCATTTGCTAGTTGGTTACTTTCTTACCTTTCTTCTATTATGCCTGATTTAGACCTAGTGGGAAAGTCGGCGTGGTTGGTTGCCGAACCCACTGGGAACTTTGTTGTAGTTCTCACCCCACTATTTCCACCGAGCCGGGACCGAGCGAGCCGGCCGAGGATCGCGGTAAGGGCATCGCGCCCTAGGTAGAGACCGCCCGAGTTGTTTTACTTTTTGTTATAGTTGCATTTCCCTCTTATATCATCTTTTGTATTTGATGATTACAGATGCTACTTTAAATGAACTAAAGGTTCGTTTTGGAGTAAATGTGATGTAAAAGAAATAATGCAAAGTATGTAAAGAATTTAAGATTCAAAGTAGCAAGCATGTATGTGATTTAATGTAAATCATAGTACTTGTATGATGTTTAGTTTAGTACTTTCACTTTGGCTATTGCTTGCCCTTGTGCAAGCCATTTTTGTATGCTTCCGCAGTGCAAAATTTATACTCTATATGTACTATTGTTGAGCCTTGGGCGGACAGGGGAGGCTCTGTCTGTTCGGCGTCTGTTTGACGCTCTCGAACCGGCCAAAAGGATCGGCCTTCGGGCGTGACACTTCCTTATGCAATCTTTCATTGAAATATGTTCCTGGTTGGAACCTCATACATTGTATTGATTGCGACGCCTAGGACGTACAGGGAAAACTTTGTCCGTTCGGCGGTCTGTCGGCGTGCCCGAATCCGACCAAATAGGTGGGTGGCAGGGCGTGACATTTATGGTCCAACAGCGTAACCCAGGGGTCGTTCAGCCAAACCGACACAGCTGCTGACAGGTCTCAGCATGCCGGAGGCCGTGCTCACTTTCGGAGAACCATCGACCACTGTGGCAAGCGCACGAGCGACGCGAAGATCAGTGGAACAACGCGCACAGCGCCTAAATCGCATTTAACTCGCTGACCAGGGCATCTCAGACCCAAACGAAGATGAGCACGAGGTTCAGCACAGATCTTACATCATCGTGCTCACTTCCACAATCATCGGGTTGCTCTCGGATCACCGAGAAGGTGACCGAAAAGCCCACAGTGTGCTGTAATATTAAAAACAGCCTTACCGGAGCACAGCGAGCCAGGGCTGGTCGCCGGCGGCTAGACGACCGGGGAAGGGTGCGGCTGGTCGGTGGGGTCGGGGCACTCGGCCCGTCGTCGGGCGGCGGTGGGTGGCTCGGTGGCGGCGATTGAACCCACTACTTGCTCCCGGGTTCAATGGTCCCTAGCGGCAAGGCGGTAGCCGGAGGAGCTCGAGGCAATAGCGATCCGTCATCGGTGGCCGAGGGGAAGGTGACGCACCTCGCTGTAGGCGGCGGCGAAGCCCGGTGGCCGAGGTGGTTCGGCCTCGCCGGTACCAACCTTGGGTGGCCGTAGGGTGCACTAGCGATGGCCGGCGCCGCACGGGGACGACGGGACGGTGAGCGGCGACGAGCGATGGGTCACCGGAGGTCGTAGGAGGCGGTGCGACCGACCTTTGGTGGCGATGCGCGCAAGCCACAAGCTCACCCGAGCCTACGCGAAGCTCGGGCGGCGATCGCGGCGTTCGGGGACGACGGGCGGGCCGAGGCGGTGCGGCGATGGGTCTCGGCCAAGAGGTGGGCGATCCTAGGGGTTTTGAAGCTTCCACTGCTTACTGCGGTCGAGATAGTGGAGGATAAGATTGAGAGGTGTTGAGAGGGTGGCGGGTTGCCATTACGGCGGCGGAGCGGCTTGGCGGTCGTGGCGCACGCACGATGGGCACGGGTGAGGTGGTTCGGCTAGGGTTAGTTGGGTGAGCGAGAGAAGGACTAGGGTTAGGGTTTCTTTTGTGAAACCCTAGCACTTATATTTGCGGAAAGGTCCTCCCGAGCTTTATATTTTTAGCCGATCCTTGCGCGTGCTATTTTCACACACGCCTCGACGTTTGAATTCGCGCAAAACGACGCATAAAATATTTGGTCTTTTCGCGATTTATCCCTTTTTCCAATTTGGCCTCTCAACGAACATTTCGCCATTCTCGAAGATCCGATGGATTTTCGATCGGGTTGCGCTAGCGCGTTCAACACGACAGCGCATCGAATCTAGTATTTCGTTTCGTCCGATTTGGTCACCGATTTGCAACGAAACTCACTCTCATTACATTCCACCATAATACTATATATATATATATATATATATATATATATATATATATATATATATATATATATATCCGATCAAACCCTTTTTTCTCCAAAACTGTGCATCGGAACCCAAATCCGTCAATACCGTTGGGTCTAGAATTGTCGAACCGTCGAAAACGAGCTAATGGATCCCTATGATCAGAGTCCAATACGCGCCTGAAGCCTTCTCCATTCATTGGCTTCTACGAAAAACCGGAGTTACTATTCACTTTAAGTGATTGGTACTGGTCGCGTAACTTCTCCATCCTAACTCGTTTTCTTCTGAAATTTGACGAGTGCTCAAGTAATTACATTACACACAAAACATTGTCAACAAAGGGTTTAATTATATTGTCAAAATCTCGGATATTACACTGGTACTCCCAAACTTCAGTACAGGTACTACTCAGCTTTGGTACCAAAACTCAGTTCAAAATGCAGAACTCATACCTTTAGATTTTGTAGAACTTATTGTGAGCACTAGTATATAATATATTTTTTCTGATTTTAAAATATTGTTTTGGAGGAACTAATCGTTGGTTTCCGTACGAAATAAAAAATATAGTTAGTTTCAAACCTTAAGGTCTGAAAACATATTCTAAACCATTTAAATACTTTTAATCTATTCTAATGTTGTAAATAGGAAAAAATCACCATTAAAATGCATGGATATTACCTTAGTATTATGAATTTAATCGGTGAAGTATTCGAGTCTTCAACTTGAGTTTCCTTTGATTTCTTCACGGAATCTCTGAATTTTCAAGTATCATTCTTCACAAACCGAACTCTTCAAAATTTTGACTCAAATCACATACGAAATATTCTAACATATAATCCCTAATAAAGGATGATCATATCCTCTCCAGTTGACAAGCACTTGGGGTTGAGGGTGATTTTATGTGAGGACTGAGATTTTTATGGTGTAATTTAATATTTTACAGTGATGTTATGGGTATTTTTAATTTTAGAATTACTAGTTTAATTTCGGCGAAAAATGAGTTATTATTAACGGTGTTTAGTGACTTGGACTATTCACTTAAATGAATAGTAACCTGCATTTTATTTTGTGGCTCGGCTTGAGGATTTCTTCGTATATGAATTGGATACCGTTTCAGATGACCCAATATGTCACACCCCGAGCCCGCTTATTTGGTCGGTTTCGGGCACGCTAACAGACCGCCGAACGGACAGGGTTTCTCTTGTACCGCGGACAGAGTCTTCCCTGTACGTCCAAGGCGTTACAATCTAAACAATGCAATACACGAGGTTCCAACAAGGAACAATATTCAAATAAGGATTGTATAAGGAAGTATCGAAAACATAAATACTACTATGCTATTACAAGCATTCATCTCAAATTTTACATATTACATGCATCTTACATGTTAGTCTTCCAAATACAATCCAAATTATTACAAATTATTACAATCTTATTCTTTCCATCACTAAACCCCTAAGCTAAGATGTGACGCACTAGACTTCCGCAAATAGCGAGGTTCGAGTGTCTAAGGTGATTTTCGAGCTTTTCCACTGATTGTGGATGGTCGTAGACGGTGGTCCGACCTTTGGAATCGAAAATCTGGATTTTTGGCTAAGTCCTGTGAGTTTTGACCTCGGGGACCGGACATTCCCTTGGATGTCCGGACATCCCAGTGGGTGGCGCGGCAGGTGGCCGTGGCATCCGGACATCTGCATGGATGTCCGGATCCCGTGGGTGATGTTTCGCGGAGGAGGGTCCGAGACCGGACATTGCCCTCCATGTCCGGATCCCTTGGGCATGGTTTTGGGTGCGACTGCCCGAGACCGGACATCGGGAGGAATGTTCGGTCCTCTTGTGCGTAACCTTCGGTGAGGGGACCCCCAGGACCGGACATTGGCTCCCAGGACCGGTCCTAGAGCCCGAAAACTGCCCAGTCTGGGCAGTGCACTCCTTGCAAAGTTGAGGGGCCTAACTGGATTTTGTTACATTGCACAACCTTTATGGCTCTTTTCCTCTCCTATTCTCTCACTTCACACACTCTTTCACTTCCCCTTGCATCCTAGAGAGAGAAGGAGAAGGAGAAGGAGAAGAAGGAGATGAGGAGATCAAGGAGCTTGCTTGTGGACCTTGGAGCTTCTTCCACTTCATCTTCCTCACCATTGGAGAGCTTGGAGCTTGGGTTTGGAGTTTTGTGGTGGGAGATCTTCACTCCAAGAGGGATTTAGTCCTTGTTTGGGAGCCTTCTAAGAGGCATGGAACAATTCTACTCCTCTAGATTTGAGTTTGGTTGCTTCTTCATAGATGAAACCCTAGATTTCTTGGATTAGGATTTATTTTGGGGATTTCTAATCTAAGGCTTTTAGAACCTAATTGATGGGTTTAGAACCTTTGTTTAGGTTGCCTTTGAAGGGATCTAGCTTCCATTTGAAGCTTCGAGAGAGATTTCCACATTTAGGTGAGTATTTCCTTACTTTAACCTTGTTGCTTAATGTTTGAGCTCATGGCTCATCTTTAGAGGTTGTAACTCCTAGGGTTTACCTTGTAGGGTGCTAGGAGGAAGGATATAAGCTTAGTTAGCGATTCGGATCATTGCTTGGAGCAACGGTGGGTTTGGCCTCACCTAGCACAATAAGAAATTCTCATTGGTGCTTATTTACTTATGGATATTTAGAAAATCATTCATTTTCATATTATAAACATTATTTGTGAATTTTAGAATGCTTAAAACATATGCCTTATGTATAATGCGTTTTCGACCTCTATATTGTAGAGAGCAGCCTGATAGACTTGAGCATGTGTGATAGCATTCCTCTATTGTTAGAGAACATGTTGGACTTAACGAAAATGATCGACTTGTAATGTGGTAATATTGGACTTAGAACTATGCATGACATAGGGGAAAAGCTAATGTCATAAAGCGGCATTAGGCTTGGCATTTACTTATAGAATAGTGAGCTAATGTCATCAAGCGGCATTAGGCTCGTAAGTGAACTTTGACATAGAAAGTCTGGTGTCATGAGAGTAATTGAACTAGACCTTAGAGTTGCTAGTTACTTTTGTTAAGGATTTTATAGGTTGGCGGATTTCGTGAAGTTATTGGAGTCTTGAAGAAGTCAAGAGCACAAAGAAGGAAATTGAAGATTCAAGACTTTGCAAAGAAGCTCGTCACCTCAGGTATGAATTTAAGATAATTTCTGGTGATTTGATAAAGAAAAACTTAGTAGTTAGAAGACTTAAATTAATCTCAATTTAACTTTTTGAAAATCTGGAATTATACGGTCTAAGTCCGGACCATTGATGATGATCCGGATCCCGAGAGCAGGTTCATTGCGTAATCTTGATGAAGGACCGGACCATTGGTGATGATCCGGATCCCGAGAGCAGGTTCATTGCGCAGTCTTGATGAAGGACCGGACCATTGTGAAGATCCGGATCATATGTGAAAATTTATTTAACGTATGAACCGGTTGAATGGATTAAGTCCGGACTTATAGGACCGGACCTTCCTTGCAAGGTCCGGACCTTGGTGACGGATTTGTTTCCAAAATTGGATGATTTCAATCCTAATCAACTTCTAAGTCTTCTAACACTATAAATAGACCATGGGGGGTTTCAAAACAAATATCGCTGAATATTCATCTTCTTCTAAAACCCTAAAACTCGTTTTAGAGCTTTATGATTCGATTCTTAAAGTGAGTTTTGTCTTGTTGATCGTCGAGTTGATTCTAGGTTTTCTCTTTGAATACACCTTCATGAATCAACTTGATGATTGACTAAAAAGGGTTCCCTTGGTCTATGGTTCGTAAATTGTAAGATCACCAAAAGTTTTCTTCAACAACTCCGGACGGAGGGTGACGCGGAGATCGCGTGAGAGGCCGAGGATTCGGTGGAAGCTTTGAGGAGTCGAAGCGTGGACGCGGCAAGGATTTGCGGCGTGGTGGACCAGCGAAGGAGATCCATATTGAAGATTCGGTAGATTGGGTAAAGTCGTGGGTAAATCGCCTTGTACTCAATTGTTTCTTAGTGGATTTTCGTGTGATCGGTCCCGTGGGTTTTTTACTCCTTGTGGAGTTTTCCCACGTAAAATCTCGGTGTGTTGATTTTATTTTTCCGCATTTACTTAAAATCGCATCGAGAATTTTTATTAGGCCATTGTGCACCTATTCACCCCCCCTCTAGGTGTTAATTACCTTTTAGATCCTTGAGACCTATAACCTACAATTGGTATCAGAGAGGGTTTAGGTTGTCTTTAATGGCCGAGGGTGGTAATATTAATCGACCTCCTTTCTTCGATGGTACTAACTATGCTTATTGGAAAGTCCGCATGAGGGCGTTCCTAATTGCCATCGATGAAAGAGTTTGGCAATCGGTGGAATTTGGATGGAAACACCCCACCGAGGTCGTTGATACTATCACAGTCCCCAAACCTCGAACTAAGTGGACTAAGGACGAAAATGAACTTTCATCTTGTAACGGGAAGGGGATTAATGCTTTATTTAACTCTTTAAATCAAACCGAATTCTTCGGTTTCGGCGTGTGAAACCGCCAAAGAAATTTGGGATACACTAAAAACCACTCACGAGGGAACAAGTCTAGTCAAGTTTCAAAAATTACAGATGTTGACTAGTCGTTTTGATTCGATTCATATGGAAGAGAATGAAAACTTCACCGACTATTACACTCGTCTTCAAGACATAGTCAACACTTGTTCCAACTTGGGTGAAAAAATACCCGAAACCAAGATTATTCGTAAAATTTTAAGAACTCTCCCCGAGCGTTTCCGTGCAAAAGTTGCGGCTATTGAAACCGTGAAACACCCGGATGAGATGAAAGTGGATGAACTAGTTGGCGCTCTTCAAACATATGAGATGACTTTCCCTTCTAACTCATCTTCTTCGAAGTTGTCTTCAAAGTCCACAGGGATGGCGCTTAAATCTACCCAGGGAGGCAACGCGGATGCATCTTCTTCCGAGACGGACTCGGATGTTACTTTGGAGGACTTTGAGAAGCAACTTGCTCTCCTAACGAGGAAGTTCCGACGGAACTTTAAGAAGAAATATCCCTCAAAGTCATCTTCTTCCAACTTCAACAAAGCTAAAGGGAGATCTTCTTCTTCTTCTTCTTCTTCTTCTTCTTCTTCTTCTTCTAAGTTTAAAAATTCTGAAAATTCTTCTAAAGAAACTTCTAAGGATAAGAAAAGTGGAGAAATCCAATGCTATAAGTGTCGGGAATTTGGACATATAGCATCGGATTAACCGACTAAGAGTTCCAATAAGAAAAAGGCGATGCAAGCCATCACTTGGGATGACCCTTCCGATGAGGACTCAACCTCAAGCGATGAGGAAATCAATGCCACGACATTGTTGGCACTTGATTCACAGTTTATGTGTTTATCTACTATTGACTCAATCTCTATGCCTTATATGCATGAACATTCCTCACCGGAGAACGTGACGGACGAAGAATCGGATGGAGACGATATGATTGATGCATATCGACAATTAGTGGTGGAATCAAAGAAGATGGCCAAGCACAACAAGAAGCTACAACAAAGGATTGTTGATCTAGAAGGAGAAAATGCCAAGTTGATCACTTCAACAAAAACTTTGGAACAAGAAAGCAACGGATTGTCAAGAGCCTACAAGTCAATTGTAGAGAAGGTCACTATACTTGAAAACGAACGAGAAACTAGGGAAGAAAACTTTAAGTGTCTCAACAAACAACTTTCGGAGGCAAAGGATGCAAACTTAGAGTTTACAAAGACGATTACTCAACTTAGATCGGACTTGAACAAATTCTCCTCCGGAACGATCAAACTTGATAGGATGCTTGGACTCGGCCAAACTAACAAGTTGGGACTTGGATATGAACGGACTTATATTGACCAAGTCTCGAGAAACTCCACTCCTATGGCTCAAGGTATGGTCACTCACTCTAAGAAATTTGTTTCTACTAACAAGGTATGCCATCTTTGTGGAGTTCTAGGTCATGTGAAGAAATTTTGTAAACAAAGGAAGAACCCCACAAAGCCAATGAACAAACGGAAGTTGTCAAAGCCTTCAAAGCAAGTTCCAAACGTGAAGGTAACACAGACTTGGAGACCAAAAGTGGATGATTCAAAGAACAAGAGAACCAAACTCGTCGACAAGCATCTCAAGACGCTCTCTTCTCGACCAACGCACCCCACAACACGTAAGGTTTGGGTGCGCAAAGGTGAAATCTTCCCTTGCTTTTATTAGTTTACCAGAGTTCATTGTTGCATCAAGTGATTCATCAATCTCTTCAACTTAATCATTCAAAGATCCTCCTAGTTGAGCTTTTGGAGTTTGTGATGTTCGGCGCATGAGAAAGTGTTATGATGAGAAAGTATGAAAGTTGATCTCGTGCTTCATTCCTACATCTTTCCGACAACTCGAGAGCCATATTTTTTTTTAAAAAAAAAAATTTTGTTGTCTCACACTATTGACTTGGATATATTGAACTAAGAAATCTTCTATTAAGAAAATTGGTCATTCATATAATTCTATTCAGATTCAGTCCGTGGGCCATTATTTTCTCAAATCATCTATTATGCACACTTGGTTTTGTATGATCCCTCTTTTTGGATGTTTATTGCAATTTGATGACTTGGTTTCTAATTTTGTGCATGATTTATTCTTACATCTTTTGATTCACTACAATTCTTCTATGTCATTGCATTTTGAATCATAACATCTCCTAGAAATTGCTTCGTACACTTGTTAAAATAAGTACATCTCTCTTGAATTATCAAAATGGTATTGAATTTGAGTGATTATTTGCATGATGAAATTAAATAATCTCCTTATTTTCTGAAATCACAATAAAATTATCTCATTGTGGGTTGCACTTTTTGAGGGGGAGTTTTCCTAAAAATAAAAGATGTGGAAAGAGTTATATCCCTTTTGGGAGTATGAAAACTACCACCTATAAAGATGTGGAAAGAGTTACATCATTTCTAAGGAGTGTGAAAACTACCACCACATGTGCGAAAGAGCTACCACCCCGGTCGTCCGGTGAGTGTGTGAAGCTACTACATGAATATAAGTGTACATCTCTATGAAAAAGATCAAAGTCAAATTCTTAATTGAGGTGTTTTGGTGAGTGCTCCATTATCGAATGATATAAGGTGGAAGTTATAGTAAAGATGCTCAAAGAGCCACTCCTTGACTTAGATATGTGCATAACACAATTGGGTGATATTATCGTGCTTATTTCAGCTTATGGGATTTTCTTTATACTCTATTTTTGTGAATTTGAAAATTAAACGTGGTACAATTATTGTTTAAATCTCGAAAGATGTGCGTAATTTCACGGTATACATTTTAATTTCTAATTGACGTTTGGTTCAACATTTATGACATTTTTGAATTTTATTGAATACAAGTTTGTATTTATATTTCATGAGAATCTGTCTAAAATCGTTTGGAAGCTGATGTTTTTTTAAAAAAAAATAATAAAATAATAAAAATTAAATTTTTTTTTTTTAAAAAAAAAAAAAGGAAAAATTTCTGTCAGCTTCTAGGTCCGGACCTAGCCAGCTAAGTCCGGATCGCACATCTTCCAGTGCTGTTTCGAGCAGATCATCCGGACTTAGGTGGCTAAGTCCGGACCTTGCTGGAGCGGATTGTGTATAAACCGCTCGACCGAAGGATCATCTTCTCACTTCGGTTCTTCCTTTTTCCTTGGAGCTTCTCTCTCTAAAACTCACTGAGATCTCTCTAAGTCTCCTACACTCATTTGCTTCGGATTTTAGGTATGATCTAGTGCATTTTCATCATTTTTACATTTTGAACCCTATTTTGATGGATTTCGAAATTTCATGGATTTGATCTTCGTTTTCCTGTTTTTACTTGGATTTGTTGCTTCATTCTTGCTTATGCATGTCTATTTAACACTTCTACAAGCTTTATTCCACATTTAATCCTCAGATCTAAGACTACATTTGATCAAATCCTAGGTTTTCACTGTTTTTTACTGTTCACTGCAGAAATTTTCGGATTTTGTTGATTTTGCATCGTTTTTCTTGCATATTATCAATACAAACTTTGTTTTAAACGGCCCTAGGATGCTCTAGAATAAATTTCATAATTCATGACCAATTATTCATAATTTAGGATCACTTTTAGCTCAGTATATTGATGTTTCTATATGTGGACAGCGTTTTTTTTTGTCAAAATATATTCGTAGATTTTGGTCCTCGTCTTTCTCATGGCACGAGGTGGTCCGGGAGGAAAGCGTTGCCGCTTCCCAAGACAACAACAAGTCGAGCCTCCACAGGAGGACGCGGGGAGTGAATACAATCCCGGAGAGGACTCCGACCGAGAATCTCTTGCGGAGGTGCAGCTTGTTACGAAATTCGTTAGAAAAAGAATGTGGATAAAGGAAAAGAAAAGGCAGCCGGAACGTCAAAAGGGAAAGGCAAAGGAAAGGGAAAAGAAAAAGTTGCTGGAACTGGTGGTATCTCAATTAATGAACCAGGTGATCAAGATGTTCCAGTCGATAGTCGTCGTCGCTCTATCTATTCTTCAAAGACTTGTATTGGTGAGCGTATGGTTGGTGTAGCAAACTTATTCGAGAAGGTGCCGGGATTTCAAGAACCCTTCGAGAATGGCGATCTACATGAGGTGTGTGCTTTTACAGAACGCACTGGATATGGACTAGAGTTTGTGAGGGAATTCTATATGAGAGCTGGAAATCTACTTGAATCTGACGACGGGCCTCATATGTTCTCTACTTCGGTTCGTGGGGTTCCTATGTCAATTACACCTGCCACCATTGGGTTAGTACTGGGAATGGAGGTACGAACTGATGGTGTTGATTATTTGAATGCTGGTTTTGACTCGGTTAGAGATTGGACCCGAATGCTGAAATTTCTTTGTGTCCCAGACGCCGAGAACAATGGAAATGCTATACTCTCAAAGGACTTGAAGCCAGAGTATAGATTTCTAAATTTCGTGATTTGCTACAATGTAATGCCTTTAGCGAATACGAAAATTATACGATGGGATCGGTTCTTTATCTCTATCTCCTTGGTCATCCTAATATTGTTAAGGAAAGGAACATTAACTTGAATGTACCGTTTCTCATTTGGAAGCGAATGGCACGAGAGATGAAGACTGCAAGTAAGAAGGATCGCATTCCATTTCCTCTTTTGATCATGAGGATTCTCAGACTTCATGAAGTAAATGTTGACTGTTCTTCATACGAGCATTCTTTAAGAGAGATTGGCGAGGTAACTATGAGCAAGTCACACGCTCGCCTTCATCCGAAGCTCGTGCCTCGCTCCTGCATCTGCACATGCACCTTCTCCACCTCCTGTGGATCAAGATATGGCTTCTCTTTCGTCTGTCTATAGTGAGCAGCAGCGACTTTCCGGTGAGTTGGCACGTCAAGGCGCTGTTCAAGCCGAACTTCAGCAGGATATAGCTTCTTTGAAGAAGCAAAATAGAAGCATTACTCGCTATTTGAGGCTTTTGTGTGAGAAGATGGGATGTGGTAGCTCTGAGATGCCTCTCCTGATACGGACTCCGAGTAGAGCTACTTGGCGGCTTCCTCCTTTGTCATTTTGGCGTTTTCAGACAAAAAGGGGGAGAGGTGTATTGGATAGGGGGAGATGAGAGTTGTTTTATGTTGATATTGATGATGATGATGGTGTAACTTTGACTACTTTCTATGCTGTCTAGGAATTAGGAATTATTAGGATGCCATGGATTAGGTTTCTGACTTAGACTATAATTTTTAGTTTTTATGCTTAATGAATTTCTTGAAGCTTGAATGTGTGTTTGAGATTTCTTTGCAGGAACGTTCAAGACTTCAAGACTCCAATGTCTAAGTCATAGAGTTTGTAATAGGACTTCAATTTGTAAATCTTTTTACTTTTTGTTGGATCGATCATGCTGGGGGTTATCATTTGGTGATTGCGATAATTCTCGTCTTTTTGTTTTTGAGTAATGTACGGGATTAATTTGTGTTTTGTCACGAAATCGCCAAAGGGGGAGATTGGTAAGGATTTTATAGGTTGGCGGATTTCGTGAAGTTATTGGAGTCTTGAAGAAGTCAAGAGCACAAAGAAGGAAATTGAAGATTCAAGACTTTGCAAAGAAGCTCGTCACCTCAGGTATGAATTTAAGACAATTTCTGGTTATGTGATAAAGAAAAACTTAGTAGTTAGAAGACTTAAATTAATCTCAATTTAACTTTTTGAAAATCTAGAATTATACGGTCTAAGTCCTGGACCATTGATGATGATCCTGATCCCGAGAGCAGTGTTCATTGCGTAGTCTTGAAGGACCTGACCATTGGTGATGATCCCATCCCGAGAAAGGTGTTCATTGAGATCCTGATCCCGAGAGCAGTTCATTGCTAGCCTTGATGAAGGACCGGACCATTGTGAAGATCCGGATCATATGTGAAAATTTATTTAACGTATGAACCTAGGTTGAATGGATTAAGTCCCACTTATAGACCGGACCTTCCTTGCAAGGTCCTGGACCTTGGTGACGGATTTGTTTCCAAAATTGGATGATTTCAATCCTAATCAACTTCTAAGTCTTCTAACACTATAAATAGACCATGGGGGTTTCAAAACAAATATCGCTGAATATTCATCTTCTTCTAAAACCCTAAAACTCGTTTTAGAGCTTTATGATTCGATTCTTAAAGTGAGTTTTGTCTTGTTGATCGTCGAGTTGATTCTAGGTTTTCTCTTTGAATACACCTTCATGAATCAACTTGATGATTGACTAAAAAGGGTTCCCTTGGTCTATGGTTCGTAAATTGTAAGATCACCAAAAGTTTTCTTCAACAACTCCGGACGAAGGGTGACGCGGAGATCGCGTGAGAGGCCGAGGATTCGGTGGAAGCTTTGAGGAGTCGAAGCGTGGACGCGGCAAGGATTTGCGGCGTGGTGGACCAGCGAAGGAGATCCATATTGAAGATTCGGTAGATTGGGTAAAGTCGTGGGTAAATCGCCTTGTACTCAATTGTTTCTTAGTGGATTTTCGTATGATCGGTCCCGTGGGTTTTTTACTCCTTGTGGAGTTTTCCCACGTAAAATCTCGGTGTGTTGATTTTATTTTTCCGCATTTACTTAAAATCGCATCGAGAATTTTTATTAGGCCATTGTGCACCTATTCACCCCCCCTCTAGGTGTTAATTACCTTTTAGATCCTTGAGACCTATAACCTACAACTTTTTCCATGTTGAGACATGAGGTTTGGACTTGAGACTTAATTGTGCTTGTTGCCATTTGTGCTCTTTCGCACATGCTTGTGAGGGCCGCTCCCTACAAGCCGGCACTTCGGAGTTGGCCTTTGCTATTCGTTCGCCCGAGCGGTATTGAGAAACCTACGGGACCGTTTGGGACAAACTCATTCCTTGCGGGGAATGTTGGGGCTACCATGGTACTTAGGTGGCACAAGCGGGATTACACTTGTGTAGACCCTAGAAAGAGAGTTGATCTATGCTATTTAATAGAGAGAGACATCACTACTAGCTAGGACATAGTAGTTGGATTACTTTGGACTTGTAGTATACTTGTGGTTATAGGAGAGCATATCTTCTTATATGTTGGAGCAGGGGAGTTTGACATCTTTACAGACATACTCATTGTGTATTATTGATAGCATTTCCTTTATGCTTTTATTACAGAGTTTATTTATTTATCGCATACTTACCCTCTTTTCTTTTGGGGCCTAGTGGTGCAATGGTTCAGGTCAGTTATTGCCTACTCGGAACTATAAATTATAGTTCTCACGCCCTCTGTTTCTGTTTCCTTTTCAGTGCCTTCCGCAGCAGGGGAGGCTAGGGACCACGGCAAGGGTGTTGCTTCGGGTTAGCGACATTCGGCGAGGTTGTTCGATAGGTGGTTACCTCTCTTGTGTATTTTGTTTAGAGGGGTTGAGAGTTGTACCTGTGTTTAGAGAGACCACCACATTTTGAGATAGTTGATGTATTAACCTTATGTTTTATGGTTATGTTGTTTAGTTTCCTTTATTATTTATCTAGTCTTCCTATTCTCTACTTGTTGATAGGGATAGCTGTTTGTGGCTCTGATATTCTTAGTTATAGCCTATTGTTGTTTTAATTCCGCTGTTTTTGGTAGACGCCTTATATGTGTTGACATGTGGCGGGTCTGGACACGCTTCTAGGAAGGCTCTGCCGATCCCGGGGCGTGACATAAGCCGACTTAGGGTACTGCTATCTCTAGTCTCGATGGTAGGGCGCCAACTATGGAGCTACACCCCGCCTCGCGCCACCGCGCCGCTCACGTGAGCCTGCCGAAGCTGAGCCGCATGAAACTGTGGCAGGTATGGTTTTAATTAATGGAGTACGCTCCAGAGCTTTGTTTGACACGGGCGCCACTAATTCAATTATAAGTAAATCATTTGCGCGAACTCATGATATGAATATAAAAGCGTGCGAGAAGGTGTGGCGAATGGATAGCCCCGGTTCGGTAATCCATATTTATAAGGAGTGCCCTGCATGTCCAGTGCAGGTAGGTGACTGGATAATGCCAATCCGGACCCTAGTGCTCAAAGGGTTGGAGAAGTTTGACATTATATTGGGCATGGACTGGCTCTCGAAATATTATGCGTTGATCGACTGCAAGGAGAAAGTGATCTCGTTTCGTGAGCCATGACAAGAGGAGCTTATTTATAAAGCCTGTCAAAGCTCGTGTTTTGCCGCGACAGTGTCGGCGGCAAGAGCTAGGAAGCTAGTCGGCAGCGGTTGTGCCGCCTACATGGCAACCGTTGTGGAAGTTGAGAGAGTAACTCCGACACTCGAGGAGCTATCGGTAGTTCGGGAATTCCCCGACGTATTTCCTGCCGAATTACCGGGAATACCGCCAGAACGGGAGATCGAGTTTGTAATCGACTTGGTTCCCGGAACCGCGCCGATTTCGAAGGCTCCATATAGGATGGCGCCGGCGGAATTGAAAGAGTTGAGGGCTCAATTGTTGGATCTCCTTGATAAGGAATTCATCCGGCCGAGTGTGTCGCCGTGGGGAGCCCCGGTATTGTTTGTGCGGAAGAAAGATTGATCGTTTCAACTTTGCGTAGATTATCGCGAGTTGAACAAAGTCACGATCAAGAACAAGTATCCGCTACCCCGAATCGATGACTTGTTCGATCAGTTACAGGGGTCGAGTGTCTATTCGAAGATTGACCTCCAATCGGGCTATCATCAGTTAAGGATTAAGCCGGAGGATATTCAGAAAACCGCATTTTGCACGCGGTATGGGCACTATGAATTCACGGTAATGCCGTTTGGGCTCACGAATGCCCCGGCTGCATTCATGGACTTAAAGAACCGTGTCTTCAGAAAGTATTTAGATCAGTTTGTGGTGGTCTTCATAGATGACATCCTGGACTATTCCCGCAGTGATGAGGAACATGCGGAGCATTTGTGCATAGTACTTCAAATCCTTCGGGAAGAGAAGTTGTATGCCAAGTTGAAGAAGTGCGACTTTTGGCTGAGGGAAGTTGCATTTCTGGGACATGTTATTTCCGAGGGCGGAATTTCTATTGACTCGAGGAAAATAGAGGCAATCAAGGATTGGCCACGCCCAACGAATGTCACGGAAGTCCGAAGCTTTGTGGGCTTAGTGGGCTATTATAGGTGGTTCGTGGAGGGTTTCTCGAAGATTGTAATCTCACTCACCCGTCTAACTCAGAAAGGCACGAAGTTTGTTTGGAGTGTCGAGTGCGATCGGAGTTTTCAAGAGTTGAAGAATAGGTTGACTTCGACTCCAGTACTCGCGCTCCCAGTGCAGGGCGAAGATTTTGTGGTTTATAGCGATGCGTCCTATTCAGGTTTGGGGTGTGTTTTGATGCAGAATAGGAAGGTGATCGCATACGCGTCCCGTCAGTTGAAAAGCTATGAGAAGAACTACCCTATCCATGACTTACAGTTAGCCGCGGTTGTATTTGCTCTTAAGTTGTGGAGACACTATCTATATGGCGCGCGTTGCGAAATATACACGGACCACAAAAGTCTAAAGTATCTGTTCACGCAGAAAGAGCTGAACATGCGCCAATGGCGGTGGTTGGAGTTATTAAAGGATTATGATGTCTCGATCCTTTACCACCCCGGAAAAGCGAATGTAGTCGCCGATGCTCTCAGCAGAAAATTGGTGGAGAACCTTGCATTGAAGGTCACGGCTCAAGATCCTTTGTGCCGGAAAATGAAACGACTAGATCTTGAAGTAGTAGCTCCAGAGCTCCCAGCTATGTTATCGGCTCTTATTGTTCGACCGACCTTGTTGGAACAGATCAAGAGTCTTCAACCTGCAGACCCTAATCTCCAAAAGGTGCGGCGCGACATTGAGAGCGGACACGGTGACGACTTCACTGTTGATGCCGAGGGTGCACTCCGGTTTCGTAACCGGTGGTGTGTACCAGAAAATGAAGAAGTCCGAAAGTTAATATTAGAAGAAGCACATCGGACTCCTTATAGTATTCACCCGGGCGGCACCAAAATGTACAAGGACTTAAAGATGCAGTACTGGTGGCCGGGGATAAAGGCTGATATTGGATGCTTTGTGGCACAATGCTTGGTGTGTCAGCAAGTAAAGGCAGAGCGCCGATACCCAGCTGGAAAGCTGCAAAGCCTACCTATCCTAGTTTGGAAGTGGGAGGACGTCGCGATGGATTTCGTGGTCAGACTGCCTCGTTCGACGGGCGGCCACGACGCGATTTGGGTGATTGTGGACCGTATGTCAAAGTCGGCACACTTTTTACCGATCCACACTACCTGGTCGGGCGAAAGACTGGCACAGGTATATCTCGATGAGGTGGTCAGATTACACGGGGTACCGAAGTCGATTGTATCAGATCGAGATCCCCGATTCACCTCACATTTCTGGAGGAGCCTACAGGAAGCACTTGGCACGCGACTCGAGTTTAGTACCGCATTCCACCCTCAGACAGATGGACAGTCAGAAAGAAATATTCAGATTCTGGAGGATATGTTGCGGGCGTGTGTCATTGACAATAAGGGAAGTTGGGCCAAATATTTGCCAATGGCCGAGTTCGCCTACAACAATAGTTACCAAGCTAGTGTGGAGATGGCACCGTTTGAGGTCCTCTACGGGCGGAAGTGCCGATCTCCAGTACACTAGGGTGACGTGGGTGAACGGGCTGTGGTTGGTCCTGAAGTGTTGCGAGAGGCCGAAGAGAAAGTTCGCCTCGCTCGTCAACGGATGCTTACGGCGCAATCGAGACAACGAAGTTATGCAAATAAGCGCCGAAGAGACTTGGAATTCGCGGTAGGGGACCGCGTGTTCTTGAAGGTTTCACCTATGAGAGGCGTGAGGCGATTTGGAGTTCGAGGAAAGTTAAGTCCTCGATATATTGGGCCGTTCGAAGTGTTGGAACGAGTCGGAGCGGTAGCATATCAGGTTGCATTGCCGCCGCAGTTAGCGGACGTTCACAACGTGTTTCACGTTTCCAACCTTCGGAAATATGTTCACAATCCCGAACACACTATGATGTTTGAACCGCCGGAGCTTCAAGAGGACTTGAGCTATGAAGAGTTTCCGATGGCAATTATTGCTCGGGAGGTGCGTCAATTGCGGAATCGCGAGATTCCCTATGTTAGAGTCCGGTGGAGTAATCACGACGACCGTGAAGCCACTTGGGAGCTCGAGAGCGAGATGAAAACGCATCATCCTCATCTATTCGAGGAGTGAGGTATGAATTTAAATTTAAGTTTAATATAAGGGTCCGTTTCGAGGACGAAACTCTTTTTAAGGCGGGGAGGATGTAAGGAAGTGAATTCTCGAAATATGAGGATTGGACTTCATCTGGAATCGACTAAGTGTCGTAGTGGTGAGAATCGGAGAGATCGAAGCTGACTTTAAGCCAAAAAGTGCATTAGAGTAGGACCTCGACCGCAAATGGTGCAAACTGCTCCATTCTGCAGTTTTTGGCCAGTGGGGACCGGACATCCCATGGAGACCGGATGCCACAAGGAGCCCTGCTGTGCAGGGGAAGAAATTCGGCTAAGTCCCGAAATACTAGCTCTCGGGATCCGGACAATGAGGGATGTCCGGACATCCATTGTCCGGACAATCCGTGAAGACCGGATCCCGTACGCTGGAGAAACTGGCCTGAGGGTTTTTCGTAAGCCAAGACCGGACATTGATCCAGTGTCCGGACATCCATTGTCCGGACAATCGATGGAGACCGGACCCAGTACGCTGGGAAATGGATAAATGGGTTTTCGCAGGCTAAGACCGGACAACCCCATGGAGACCGGTCTCAGTTGGCGAAAAATGCCCAGGCTGAGGCAGTGTAATGAACTGAAAGTTGAGGGGCCTCTTTGCATCTTGTTACAATAGAAGGCTATAGAGGGCATTTCCCCTCTCCCTCTCCCTCATATCACACACACTTACACAACACTCTTCCTCTCTCTCTCTAGAAAGAAGAAGAAGAAGGAGAAAGAAGAGGAAGGAGTAAAGGATTTGGAGAAGGATTGAGCTAGGAGCAAGCCTAGCATCATCTCATCTTCTTCCTCTCCGCCATTGGAGCTCTCCTTTGAGGTAAGCTTCAAGAGCTTTCATGGTAGCTTCTTCTAGCATGGGTTTTATCCCTTAGAAACAATTTTAGTGGAACCCTAGCATCCCTAAGAGATGTTTTGCACGGGCAATTTGGGCTCTAGAGGCGGATTTTGCTCGGGGCAAAATCCTAGGGCTCAAATTAGGGTTTTTCGATATAAGAGGTTTTGATCTCTTTTGACCTCGTTTCTAACATATTGTTAGGTCCCCGAACACGTGGGACGCGACGGTTTGTCCATCCGACGAACGGTTTAAGTAATCCGAGCCGAACAAAGACTTCCAGCTTTGGAAATTGGCCGAGGAGTCGAAGTAGAGGTTCGAGGCAACGAAAGCGACGTTGTTGCTACAAGGGACATCCCAAAAGGTGGGGGGTGCTATCCGAAGCCGTTGGGCTCACTTTTATGTCTAAGAATAAGTATTGAACATATTGCCTATGAATATATATATGTATAGTTTTCATGCATGATAGGGTTGGTATGATTAGATGACTTTCCTTGCATGCTTTCTTATCGTGCGAAACTATGGGCGTCGCATTAGGACATAGGAAGTCTGCTTGCACGCTTCCTTATCGTGCGGCACCATAGGCTTGCATTTGGACATAGGAAGCATCAGGATGAATATTGTGATACTGAACCCTAGAGATGACTTAATCTTGCATGAATAATAACTAGAGGCATGTGAACCAAGTATAGAACTTGATGAATGGGTAACATAGTGTATAGAAACACTAGTGACATGAGTACCAAGTAGACAACTTGATGAATGACATGTGCAATGACATAGTGTAAAGAACACTAGAGATATATGAACCAAGTAGACAACTTGATGATAAATGACATAGAGACATAGTGCTACAAAACACTTATGATTCCCCTGTGAGGATGCCCTCCAAAATGGAGGAGATGATTGTTAATTCCCCTGCGTTGGATGCCCTCCAAAATGGAGGAGAAGATCATACTCACACACAGTCTGCTCAGCGCTCGTGAGTGGTCGCTCCACACGAGTAGTGCGAGTCTCCGGAGGTCTTGGCACGTGATTCGATAGGGATAGCCTATGTGGGGTCCCGCAGACAACCCATGGGGTTGAATGTGTTGAGTCGTGGACGCGCCTACGGGCTAGCCATGGATTGGGTAATAAACTCAAAGGAGTTATGAGATTGGGTACAAAAGTACATATTGAGCATAATAGAATTGCAAGTTTACTTGATAGAGTTATATTAGCATGTTAGCAATTACATGGCTAGAGCATTTACTCTTATCTTGTTGTTACAGGCATAATAGTTATTGATTTTCTTCTATTATGCTTTACTTACCTCACTTACAGCTTTTAAAATAAATATCTATCTGCTTATGCCTGCTTAGACCTAGTGGGGAGATCGGTGGGGTCGGTGGCCGAGCCCACTGGGAACTAAGGAAGTTAGTTCTCACCCCACTCTATCACAGGTACTAGCTCATGGGCGGTCGAGGAGGATCGCGGTAAGGGCATCGCGCCCTAGTTGACAGTAGCCTCCCAGTTGCATTAGAGCCTACCTTGGTACTATTTTGGAATGTAATAACTTATGTATTTTGGAGAAAACAATCTATACATAACATTTTGGGAGATGAATATGTATTTATATTTCGAAGTTAAAGAATGTAAACAAATGTTGAATGATTGTAATAGATAAACTTTTCTCTCTTTATATTACTTGTGTAAAATACTTGTATCTTGCTCTTGTTGTCGTTCGCACCTTTAGGTGCATCTTTTTGTCATGTATGATATAGAATTAAATTTCCTGGGCGATTCTTTGTACATGACTTGTTGTTGAGTCTTGGGCGGACAGGGGAGGTGCTGTCCGTTCGGCGCCTGATCGGCGTCCCTGAACCGAACCGAATTGGTAGCGGTCTCGGGGCGTGACAATACCCCTCTACCGTCACCAACCTTTCTTATTTGCCCTTAAATTAAGGGCAAAATTGGTATTTTAATTTTTTTTAACTGTGGTAGATATTTAACTCACGTTTAACCCAGATTAACTTAACAGGAGATAACTGCGGGGGTATTTTGCAATAACGGTGGAACGTATGAGGGGCATTTTAGAAAGAAAAAAAAATATGGATAGATCGGATATTTTCAGACGCATGAGGGGTATATAGGCAATTATCCCTATATATATATATATATATATATATATATATATATATATATATATATATATAGTAGAGCTAGAATACTTTGAGAAGCACCAATCTCATGGTGCTTCTAAGTTTCTAGCCCTTAGATCTACTCCCCAATTAATAATAGCCTTTAGATCAAATACTATCCCACCTACCACCCCCTACCACCATCATCTCAACCCCCACATCTTTCCAATCAATGGTTAAAAACTCAAAAGCACCACCATTTTGGTACATGTTTTTGAGAGTATTCTAGCTCAACTCTATATATATATATATATATATATATATATATATATATATATATATATATATATATATATATATATATATATAGAACTAGGCTAATATACTATTAATATGTGATGCCCCAGGACCCGGCGGAAGCCCGCCCGGTGAGTGCCTAGACCGGCCATACGTCTGCAACATATACGGCGTCTACAACAAAACGATAAACAAGCAATAATATACAAAGAAATATAGATATCAGAGCATACAACATCTAGAGTTTATGGTAAAGAGGCATATAAAAGAGCTAGATATCCACTATGAGTAAACCATGAAGTTGTACAAAAGGAACCCGAATACAAGTGCTACATAGATCCAAATGGTGGTCTCTATACATGGATACAAAAATCTCTCACTCTCTACTAGATACAAAAAGAGAGGAAAACACCTAAGAGCAAAAAGTAACTCCTCGCTATCTAGCTAGCGATCCCCTTGCCGCGATCCCGTGCCTCCACCGGTGTAGGGGGCTCTGAAAGAAAAACATAAAACTAGGGCGTGAGAACTATTAAATAATAGGGATAATTGCCTATATACCCCTCATGCATCTGAAAATATCCGATCTACCCCTACTTTTTTTTTCTTTCTAAAATGCCCCTCATACGTTCCACCTTTATTGCAAAATACCCCCACAGTTATCTCCTGTTAAGTTAATCTGGGTTAAACGTGAATTAAATATCTACCATAGTTTAAAAAATTAAAATACCAATTTTGCCCTTAACTTAAGGGCAAATAAGAAAGATTGGTGACGGTAGAGGGGTATATTGGAAAAGACCAAAAGTTGAAATACTTTTTGTGCCCCTGACTTTAAGGGCAAATAAGAAATACAGTGATGGTAGAAGGGTATATTTGAAAAGGGCAAAATAGTAATTTTACAGAGATAACAGAGTTACTTAACAGATTTTAACTCTAAGGGTATATTAGAAATAGGTTGGAACGTAGGAGGGGTATTTTTTATATTAGCCTTCTAAGAGGGGTAAATCGAAAAATCGAAAATTTTTCAGGGATATATAAGCAATTGCCCCTAAATAATAGTTCCCAGTGGGCAATTACTAGGCCCAAAAGCTTGTTAAGGATTTATCTAAGTTGGCGAGTTTTGTATTCGTAAGGAGTTTTGGAGACTTCGATGAAGCTCAAGTCAAAGGATCGCAATTCAAGATCAAAAGCTGTGTTGGATGAAGTTCGATAACTCAGGTATGGACGAGAACACTTAGTGGTGTATTTTAAGTTATTAAAATATGTTTGGAAGACAACAGAACTAATAAAACTATGTTTTGAACTTAACTGATACTTTTTCATGTGTAAACTGGTTGGTACGACCGGTCTCCACACTGAGCAGACCGGTCCCGTAGAGCTCCTTCTTCGCATCTTTACACGGAGGACCGGTCTCCTCAGCTGGAAGACCGGTTCCAGAGAGACTTCTCTGCGCAGCCTTACACAGAGGACCGGTCTCCTTATCTAGAGGACCGGTCCCAGAGGCTTGAAATTCGTATGTCGCTGAATGAGACCGGTCCCCAGTCAAGTGAGACCGGTCCCTCGGTGATCAATCTTTTATTGCGCAAGGTAGGATCGGTCTCTAACTTGGAGGACCGGTCTCGCGATACGAAATCTGTTTTTAAAGATTTTATCTGTTATATCTAAATCTTTCTAGATGTCTTCTAAACCTATAAATATGAGATGAGGGACTTTTGGATGTTTAAGACTTAGAGAGATATAAGGTGAAAAACCCTAGAAAGCTTGTGATGATTTTCTTCGCTCAATATTTTTTTAATCAAGCTTTTTAGGTTTTGATCATTGAAACGATTCTCTGAAAGAATTTAATATTCTTAAGAATCTTTTAATGATGAACATCTAGGGTTTTCGCTCCTCATCTCATATGTTCTTTTTAAGTCCATAAAATCACCGCAAAGTTGTTTTAAAGAGATTCGAACTTCGGAGGAAGTTTGGCGTGTGGACTTCGCGTGAAGACCGTAGATTCGGTGGGCGTTTCGTGGATTCGAGACGTGGATGCTGTGAGGATTTGCAGCGAGATCGATAGAAGGATTTCCATCGATCGAGGACCAACGGAGACGATCTACAACGAGGATTCGGTAAAATCGAGTTGTGTTTAGGATTAAATCACTTGTACTTGATTTTTCTATAGTGGATCGTTTTGCGTGATTGGTCCCGTGGGTTTTTCTCCGCTTGGAGTTTTCCCACGTTAAATCTCGGTGTTTGATTTTATTTTCCGCTTTTATTAATTTTTAAGCATTGAGATTGTTTGTGTTTGCCGTTTACACCTATTCACCCCCCTCTAGGTGTTATTTACCTTTTAGATCTTAGGGATTCATATCTCACAATTGGTATCAGAGCGGGTATAGGTTGTAATCTATGGCCGAGGGTGGTAACATTAATCGACCTCCGCTCTTTGATGGCACTAATTACGCTTACTGGAAAGTTCGTATGAGAGCGTTCCTTATTGCCGTCGACGAGCGTGTTTGGCAATCAATTGAATTTGGATGGAAACATCCAACTGAGGTTGTCGAAAATGTTAGCGGCCCTAAACCTAGAAGTAAGTGGACGAAGGATGAAAATGACCTATCATCGTTTAACGGGAAGGGTATCAATGCTTTATTCAATTCTTTAAATCAAACAGAATTTTCTCGTGTCTCGGCGTGTCAAACCGCCAAGGAGATATGGGATACTTTACAAGTTACACACGAGGGTACAAGCTTGGTAAAAGTTCAAAAATTGCAAATGCTTACGAGTAAATTTGATTCTATTCGTATGGAAGAACATGAAACTTTTACCGAGTATTATACTCGTTTGCAAGATATAGTTAATACGTGTGCTAACTTGGGAGAAAAGATTTCTGAATCTAAAGTTGTTCGAAAAATTTTAAGAACTCTTCCCGAACGTTTTCGTCCAAAGGTTGCGGCCATAGAAACGGTAAAACATCCGGATGAACTTAAAGTAGAAGAATTAGTCGGTGCACTTCAAACTTATGAAATGACTTTTCCTACTAATTCATCTTCTTCCAAGTTGTCTTCTAAGTCTACAGGTATGGCTTTGAAATCGACAAAAGGAGACGACTTGACATCTTCATCGGATTCGGATGACGACGTGACATTGGAGGAATTCGAAAAGCAATTGGCTCTATTAACAAGGAAGTTTCGTCGAAACTTTAGGAAGAGACAATATTCAAAACCAAACTTCTCAAAGTCGAATAAATCAAAAGGGAGTTTTCTTTCTTCCTCTTCATCTTCAAAATCTAAAAATTCTGAGAATTACTCTAAGGACACAACAAAAGAAAAGAAGAATAATGAAGGTCAAATTCAATGCTATAAGTGCAGAGGATTTGGTCATATTGCATCGGATTGTCCCAATAAGAAGTCTTTGAAAAAGAAAGCGATGCAAGCAATTACTTGGGATGATTCCTCTGCTGAGGAGTCAACCTCAAGTGATGAGGACGTTAATGCCACTACACTTATTGCTTGTGATTCTTCTTTTGTGTGTTTATCATCTACTGACTCTATTTCTATGACTGCTGTACATGAACAATCCGCCTCTGAACACTCAATGGACGAAGAGTCGGATGCAGACGAAATGGCCGCCGCCTATCACCAACTTGTTGTTGAATCGAAGAAGATGGCGAAACACAACAAGAAGTTGCGGCGAAGATTATTCGAATTGGGAGAAGAAAATACAAGATTAGAGTCATTAAAGGGAAGCCTAGAACAAGAGAGAGATGGTTTGATTAAGTCCTATAATTCTTTATTAGATAAATGTGAATTGCTTGAGAAGGAAAAGGAAACAAATATTGAAAATATTAATTTCCTCACCAAGCAATACACAGCTAGAGAATCAAACATGGAATTTACTAAGACGATTATTCAGTTAAAATCTGATTTAAACAAATTTTCGTCGGGCTCTAGCAAACTCGACAAAATGATAGGACTTGGTCAAACCAATAAGTTTGGACTTGGTTATGAGAGGACCCCTGTCAACAAAGTGATGAAGAAACGGACGAACATCGGATGAAGCCGACCGACGATTTGTGGTAAGTTTGTTTCCCCTAACAATTCGTTTGCTAACAAAATTTGTCATTCTTGTGGTATGTCAGGACATGTGAAAAGATTCTGCATGCAAAAACCAAAGAATGAAGGTACTACCCGATGGATGAAGATGGATAATCCAAAGAAGAAGACGAAGCAAACTTGGAGACGAAAGTCGGATGATCCAAAGAAGTATATATCCAAATTCGTCGACAAGCTAAAGATGTCTCAATCAAGTCAACCGACGCACCCTAAAACACGGAAGATTTGGGTGCGCAAAGGTGAACTCTTTCCATGTCTTGTCATTCACACTTCTCTTCATGCTTATGATACTTCTTCATGGTATCTAGATAGTGGTTGTTCACGCCATATGACCGGTGATAAAAATTGTTTTAATTCTTTAAATAAAACCTCCGGAGGATTTGTTGTTTTCGGAGATGGCCGGTCATCTAAAATTATTGGAAAAGGAACAGTCACTATCTCTGATGGCCCTACGTTGAACGACGTATTTTATGTTGAGGGGCTTAAATCAAATCTCATAAGCATAAGTCAATTGTGTGATGACGGATATTCAGTAAATTTTTCTGCAAATGAATGTTCTGTGATGAATGATGATAATTCTTTCTTTTTAAAAGGTATTAGGTCACAGAATAATTGTTACGTAGTTCCGAGTGCTTCAACTGAAATCTGTAACCTAGCGACTTTGGACACTGAGACTCTTTGGCATGAACGTCTAGGTCACATGAATTTTAAGGAACTATCTAAGATAACGAAAAAGGATGTAGTTAGAGGAGTACCTAAGATAGACTTTAAAGAGAAAATTGTTTGTGAGGGTTGTCAACTGGGAAAACAAATTAGATCCACTCACAAGAATTTGAATCACTTAGGGACATCTAAACCTCTTGAACTTCTTCATATGGACTTGATGGGACCTTCTAGGATTCAAAGCATTGGGGGAAAACGTTATATCTTGCTTGTAGTTGATGATTTTACACGTTTTGCTTGGTGTGCATTTCTGAGAGAAAAAGCTGATACTTTTGATTCTTTTTCTGAACTCTGTCTTCGTCTTATGAATGAACGTAATGAAAATATTATACGCATAAGAAGTGATCAAGGAGGAGAATTTATAAACTCAAAATTTGTTGATTTTTGTGTTTCAAAAGGAATTAAACATGAATTCTCCGCTCCTTATACTCCACAACAAAATGGAGTTGTTGAACGAAAAAACCGGGTTGTTCAAGAAATGGCACGTGCTATGCTTCATAGTAAGAAAATTGCACTTCATTTTTGGGCCGCAGCAGTTAACACGGCGGTCTGTGTGATTAATCGTATTTATACACGCCGGTACCTTAAATACTCCTTATGAATTGTGGAATGGTAGAACACCAAATGTAAACTACTTTCGTATTTTTGGGAGTAGATGCTTTATCCTTCGGGATCGTGAGAATCTTGGAAAATTTGACTCTCGAAGTTACGAAGGAATTTTTCTTGGGTACTCTACTACTAGTCGGGCTTATCGTGCGTATAATATAAAAACTAAGACGGTGATAGAATCAAGTAATATAAGAGTAGACGAAGCTTTTTCTGCAAATTCTTCTTTGAATGATACTACTTCTACTACTTTGATTGTTGATGATGATGATGATTCTCCATTTATCTTGCCTGTGAACAATGAAACTTTTGTCATTAATGATCCCATTCAAACTGAAACTGTTACACCACATGAGTCATCTGAACCCTCTACTGTTACTGAATTGACACCTGTGAAAGATCACCCTTTGTCTAATGTGATAGGAGACCCTCTTACTGGTGTAAGAACTAGGAGACAACTTCAGTGTGAATTTGCATGTTATGTTTCCCTAGTTGAGCCAAAACATGTTGACGAAGCTCTTCTTGATGAATTTTGGATAAATGCTATGCAAGATGAACTTGGTCAATTCACTCGAAATGATGTATGGGAATTAGTGCCACGACCCGAGCAACAACATGTAATTGGTACAAAATAGATTTTTAAAAATAAGAAAAATGAAGATGGTACCATTATTCGAAACAAAGCAAGACTTGTTGCTCAGGGATATTCTCAAATTGAAGGAATTGATTTTGATGAATCCTTCGCCCCGGTTGCTCGTCTAGAATCCATTCGTATTATGTTTGCAATTGCTTGTCATTTTAAAATAACTCTTTTTCAAATGGATGTCAAAAGTGCATTTTTAAATGGATTTTTAAAGGAGGAAGTTTTTGTAGAACAACCAAAAGGGTTTATAGATTCAAAATGTCCCGATCATGTGTTTCGACTGAAAAAGGCACTTTATGGACTTAAACAAGCACCGCGAGCATGGTACGAACGCTTAACAAATTTTCTTTTAAATAAAGGCTACAACCGAGGGGGAGCGGATAGAACTCTTTTTGTAAAACATACGAAAAATGATTTTATTGTGGCTCAAATTTATGTGGATGATATTGTTTTTGGCGCAACTCGAGATGAGGATGCCACTGAACTTGCAAATTTGATGACCAGTGAATTTGAGATGTCAATGATGGGGGAGCTTACTTATTTTCTTGGGTTACAAGTTAAGCAAAGTAGAGATGGAATTCATCTATGTCAATCCAAGTACGCGAGAGAGTTGGTTAAGAAATTTGGATTGGATAGTACAAAAGCTTTTGATACACCAATGGGTACTAGTAACAAAGGACTCGGATTAAATTCTGAAGGACAGAGTGTTGATGAAAAACAGTACCGAAGCATCATTGGGAGTTTGCTCTACTTGACTGCGAGTAGACCCGATATTGCTTTTAGTGTTGGGGTTTGTGCCCGATATCAAGTTGATCCGAAAGAGATTCATTTAAAAGCGGTTAAGAGAATAATTCGGTATGTTAAAGGCACGTACGAACATGGTATCGGTATCCAAAGGGAACATCTTTAGAATTATTAGGGTACTCCGATGCAGATTGGGCCGGTTCTGCGGATGATCGTAAGAGTACGAGCGGAGCTTGTTTTTATCAGGACACTCGGTTGCTTGGCACGATGAAAACGAGCGCATTGCACTCTCGATTGCCGAGGCGAGTATATTGCACGTAGTTGCTCCACTCAATTATTGTGGATGAAAAGCTTGTTGAGTGACTATCGGATTCCGTCTACCATCATGACAATTCTTTGTGATAATACAAGTGCTATTAATATTTCCAAAAACCCTGTGTTACATTCTCGCACAAAACACATTGAACTTCGATATCACTTTTTAAGAGAATTAGTTGATTCAAATATTCTTCAACTTGAATACATTTCCACTGATGATCAACTAGCGGATATTTTGACAAAACCTTTAGATCAAAAACGATTTCTACATTTACGAAAGGCAATTGGTATGAATCTTATAGTCTAGATTTATTCTATGGGCCATAGTTTATGCATATAAAGGTGTCTCATTGCATTTTTTTTGGGTATAAATTGTGATATCCTTCACATGACTTTAATTGGCTCTTGAAAATATTTGACTAAGTCAAGTTTATTTTTATGTTTATTTGATGTCTTGTTTGTTGATTGACTTGATGGATTAAATTCCTTTTGAGTACATGCTGTTAAAATCAATACATCTTATTTTGACCTTTAACAACAATGTGCTTGTCTTGTTTGATTATATGTCCTGGTATGAATATTGATTTTCCAATTTCTTGAAATTATCATACTATCGTCATATTGGAGGTTGCACTTTCTTAGGAAGAGTCTTTCCTGTGATTATATCTAAATAAAAAGATGTGGAAAGAGTTACATTCCTACTGGAAGTGTGAAAACTACCACCACATGGAGGAAAGAGCTACCACCCCGGTCGTCCTAGATGTGTGAAGCTACCACATGTATTGAAATGCATCTAAAAAAAAAAGAAAAAAAAAAGGGGGACTTAGATATAAAAAAATTAATAATAATTTTTATTATTGATTTGGAAATAAGATGCATAGGAGATGATAAAATTTGGTGATGTATCTCCAAGGCGATATAAGGTGATGTTACGGATAAAAGATGCTCAAAGAGCCACTACTTTCTAATTTTGTGCATACTTCAATTTGACCATATTATTTCAGTTTCAATTTTTTGAACTATCGTAATCTTACTCTTGGCAAATATGATAATGGATGAACACTTTCACTTTTCGGTTCTTATTTGATGTGTGGATTTTCACACAATACTCATCGAAATTTGTTGGATTGTTTGTTTGTCAGATTGGGAAATCGAATTTTATTTAAAATTAAAATTTGACTTCGTGAAATTATTTTGATGAAAATTCATGTTTAAAATCATGAGGGTATCACATAAATTTTTTTTTTTTTTTTGGGTGCTTTTCTGTGCAATTGTTTTTGGCTCTGGGACCGGTCCCGCCCCTAGGGAGACCGGTCCCGCCGCCCGAACCGATATAAGGGGGCACAAGGGTTCGGTCGCTTTTATGTTTCAAACGTTTTGGAGCTTTCTCTCTCTACACTCTGAGTTCTCCGGGAGACCAGTGGTCAAGATTTTGCTTCGATTTCATCTCCATTTCGGTAAGAACCCTAGATTTTGGTTCTTTCTCCCAGAATTTTTCAAAACTAGGGTTTCTAGGGTTTTTGTGCATGTTACTTGTTTTGTTAGCTTTTTGATTTCGGGATTATGGATAAAACTTCTCTCTTGAGATGTTTCATCATGTTTAATTACTTTTCTTCACATCTCTAGCAATTTTTCTCCATCTTGCGAGTCGGATTTTCTTGATTTTCATCTTGTTTCGGGTTTCTTTTTCGGAATAGCCGCTAGATTTCATCGTGTTGTTCGGATTTTCTCCATGTACATTCATCGTGTGTCTTGGCCCTAGGTGAATCTAGCTCTATATGATCTTTCATAATGCTTTTCAATCTGTCTCATTTTTGCTATCTTAAATAACAACAGGGACCTCGTCTTTCAAAATGTTCTCGATGATTTTGGTACTTGTATTCTTGATGGCCGGTGGCGGAAAGGGCAGTAAGCGCCGTCGCTCTCCTATTCCGCCAATTCCGGCCCCTCGTGCTGAGGATTTGGGTAGTGATTACGTTCCTGAGGACGAGGAATCTGATGAAGAAGATGAGGATTGGGAGAATTTACCGCTTGAGGAATTGACACATGCTAAGGGCAAAGATAAAGTAGTACTTGGGGAAAAGAAAGGCGGTAATAAGTCATCTACCAAGGCTAAAGGGAAAAAGAAAGTGACAGAGAAGGAGAAAGGAAAGAAGAAAGTGACAGCGAAAGAGACAGGGAAGACGAAAGTGACAGAAAAGGAGAAAGGAAAGAAGAAGTTATCGACTACAGACGCGGGGAGTCAGAGAGTGTCGCAGCCACCTACCACTCGGAGTGCTCGAAGGAAACCTACGGGTATCAAGTTTAACGAGCCTACCAGTTTTAAACTTCGTGGACACCCGGATTTGTCGTCCTCGGAGAGTTCTGTCCCATTTTATACCGAGGAGCCGATTGACTCGAGGCGACGGGCATTATATTGGACAAAGCAATGTATTGGCGAACGCTTTGTTGCCGCTCAGCAACTATACAAGCATGCGCCCGCACTTGAGTCATTGATCGAGGCTGGCGATCTTCACGATGTTTGCAATTTTCACGAGAAGACGGGGTACGGAATTGAGTTAGTTCGTGAATTCTATATGCGAGCCGGGTCTTTGATTGAATCCGAAGGATGTCCGTATAGCTTCACGTCCCTAGTTCGAGGCTACGATTTCACGGTTACTCCTGCCGATGTTGCTTCAGTTTTGGAAATGGAGGCTCAGACCGAGGGGCAAGACTATCTTGACTCCGGCTTCGACTCAGTGAGGGATTGGTTGTCGGTGATGAGAGCACTTACGCTGCCGGACACTGACTCCAATGGGTTGGTTGTGATGTCGAAGGATTTGAAGTTGGAGTATCGGTTTCTAAATTTCATAGTGTGCTATAATGTGATGCCGTTGGTGAATACGAAGGTAGTTCGATGGGATCGAATGCTGTACATGTACCTTCTTGGCCATCCGGACATTGTGCTCAGTCGGAACATTAATCTGAATGTTCCGTTCTTAATATGGCGCCGCATGGCGAAGGATATTAAGACTTCAAGTCTCACTGAGCGGCTTCCCTTCCCGCTTCTCATCATGAGGCTTCTAAACAAATTCGGTGTGGACTGGCGTTGTAGCTCGTACGAGTTTCCGTTGGGAGTGATTAGTGAGATTACGCTTGCGAAATCTCTTGGTCAACTTCAGTCGGATACCCGACGGTCTCCTACTATGGGCCTTCGCGGGCGTGGGACGTCGGCTATGCCTACTTCGTCTCGCGCTGCTACTAGTTCTGCTAAGCTCACGCCAGCTCAGAGTCGTGCTGCTATCTTTCAGGAGGTCACGCGTCTCTCTGCCGAGGTTGCCGCGTTGCGGCGGATGGTCCAAGCTATCTTTGACAAGCTTGGGTGTGCTCTACCTGATCCCACTCCTCCTCACTTTGGTGATGGATGCTTGAGTGTTCACCCCATCTTTTGGCGGTTTCTTGACAAAAAGGGGGAGAAGCTTTTTGAGTGGAGTGGTCAAGCTTTTTGAGTGGTCACGCACGGAATGGCATTTACTTTTCTTTTGATGTGCTTTTTGATACTTGGTCTGCTCTGCTTACTTTTGGTACTTGCTCTACTTGTACTTGACTTCATGTTTAGCTTTAGCTTACTTTTGATACTTGCTCTACTTGTACTTGACTTCATGTTTAGCTCTACTTGTACTTTTACTCTTGGAGTTTATGTGTTACTTTGATGATTTTTGCGTTGAGTTAATAGCTGTGATGCATATTGTGATGAGTTCATTGAGAATTTTTGCAGGTATCCTCTCAAGACTTCAAAACTCCTTGTCTCGAATAAGTCATAGAGTCTGTTTTAGGGTTGTGAAAGTATTTTTTTTTGGTTCTTTCATGCAACGGGACGTTGTTTGGTGATTTTCAACGGTCCCTTATCTTTTCTAGCTTTATTCCTCTATGTATTATTGGGTTATGTTTTGTCACAAAACCTCGAAAGGTGGGGATTGTTAAGGATTTATCTAAGTTGGCGAGTTTTGTATTCGTAAGGAGTTTTGGAGACTTCGATGAAGCTCAAGTCAAAGGATCGCAATTCAAGATCAAAAGCTGTGTTGGATGAAGTTCGATAACTCAGGTATGGACGAGAACACTTAGTGGTGTATTTTAAGTTATTAAAATATGTATGGAAGACATCAGAACTAATAAGACTATGTTTTGAACTTAAGCGATACTTTTTCATGTGTAACCGGTTGGGACGACCGGTCTCCACACCGAGAAGACCGGTCCCCGAGAGAGCTCCTTCTTCGCATCTTTACACGGAGGACCGGTCTCCTCATCCGGAAGACCGGTTCCGGAGAGACTTCTCTGCGCGACCTTACACGAGAGGACCGGTCTCCTTATCTAGAGGACCGGTCCCGAGGCTTGAAATTCGTATGTCGTCGAATGAGACCGGTCCCCAGTCAAGTGAGACCGGTCCCTCGGTGATCAATCTTTTATTGCGCAAGGTAGGATCGGTCTCTAACTTGGAGGACCGGTCTCGCGATACGAAATCTGTTTTTAAAGATTTTATCTGTTATATCTAAATCTTTCTAGATGTCTTCTAAACCTATAAATATGAGATGAGGGACTTTTGGATGTTTAAGACTTAGAGAGATATAAGGTGAAAAACCCTAGAAAGCTTGTGATGATTTTCTTCGCTCAATATTTTTTTAATCAAGCTTTTTAGGTTTTGATCATTGAAACGATTCTCTGAAAGAGTTTAATATTCTTAAGAATCTTTTAATGATGAACGTCTAGGGTTTTCGCTCCTCATCTCATATGTTCTTTTTAAGTCCATAAAATCACCGCAAAGTTGTTTTAAAGAGATTCGAACTTCGGAGGAAGTTTGGCGTGTGGACTTCGCGTGAAGACCGTAGATTCGGTGGGCGTTTCGTGGATTCGAGACGTGGATGCTGTGAGGATTTGCAGCGAGATCGATAGAAGGATTTCCATCGATCGAGGACCAACAGAGACGATCTACAACGAGGATTCGGTAAAATCGAGTTGTGTTTAGGATTAAATCACTTGTACTTGATTTTTCTATAGTGGATCGTTTTGCGTGATTGGTCCCGTGGGTTTTTCTCTCCGGCTTGGAGTTTTCCCACGTTAAATCTCGGTGTTTGATTTTATTTTCCGCTTTTATTAATTTTTAAGCATTGAGATTGTTTGTGTTTGCCGTTTACACCTATTCACCCCCCTCTAGGTGTTATTTACCTTTTAGATCTTAGGGATTCATATCTCACAAAGCTAAAGGACATATGTAACGCATTGGACCTTTGCAAATTGCGAGGTTCGAGTGTGCGAGCTGTGTTTCGAGTTTTCCATATTCTCTGGTGGGTCGTTGACAGTGCTTTGACCTATGGCTCGTATCCCGAGTTAAGGTATTTAAAGTAGCGATAAGGTCACCAAAGTGGAGGACTTAGGCTGCTCTCGGGTTACACCCTACAGGGCTGTGTACCGGTACAACCTTGAACCTTGATGGTTGTACCGGAACAAGTTTTGTATCGGTACACCTTGATGGTTGTACCGGTACAAATGTGATTTTCTGCCAACCCAAGGCTCGGGTTTGTGTGTTCGGGGGATTTGTACCGGTACACTTTCCCGTGTACCTGTACACTTTGCCAGACTGCAAACTGGCAGTTCTGTAGGGGTGTATTTGCATTGTTGCTTCTCTACTTATACCCCCACACCCCCTAGGGCTTTCCCTGAGCTGGGAACACAGGAGATTGAGGTAGGGGAGCTTCTCACTTTCCCTCTATGGATTTTATCTCCCTTTTTCTTGGATTTTTGTTGTTTAACTCCTCTCTTTTCTTCTTGGTGCAAATTCCACCTTGGGAGAAGCTTGGACTTTGAGTTTGGAGCTTGAGAGAAGGAAGATCTTCAAACCTTGTGGACTTTGATCATTGTTTGAAGCTTCTAAGAGGTTAGCAACTTGTTCTCTCCTCTAGATCTAAACATTGATGGTTTTTATGAGATAAAACCCTAGAAAATGGAAACTTAGGGTTTATTTGGGCGTTTTGGATTTAGGGCTTTTGGAGCTTGATCTCTTGGATTAGAGCCTTCCTCTAGGTTAGTTTAAAAGGGTTCTAGCTCTCGTTTGGAGTCCGAGAGAGATTATCACCATCTTAGGTGAGTTTTTGCCCCTTTGCATGAGATGCTTATTGATCGATCTTTCGGTTGTTCATTTCGATTTTGTAACTCCTTTAGCTTAACCCTTAGGGTGCTAGGAGTGCTGATTGAACCTTCGTCTGCGCAATGGAAGGTCGAGTGGAGCTCTAGGTGGGTTTGGCCTCACCAAAATGGGATAAAATTGCCTCTATGGCGGTTTTACTCATCGTAAAGTGAAATTTCATGCATATTTATGTTAGATGCATTATTTGTGAATTTTAGAATGCTTAGAATGCACATATTATATACAATGTATATTTGGACCCCTATATAGTAGAGGGTTTTCAGGTTGGGCTGATGCATGTGACTAGCATTCTAGGTGTGACTCGAGATCATGTTTAATATAGTGAAAATGATAAGTGTAATGTACTATTGGATATAATCCTCATGTTGGACATAAGAGCAAGTAAAATGCCATAAAGAGGTATTAGGCAAGAATGATATCTGAATTAGTGAGCTAATGTCATAAAACGACATTGAGCTTGGGTTATGTGTGAACCTATTAAATAATGCCATGAAGAGGCTTGGAATTTGGAATAAGCTTGGGTATAGCAACGTGCTACTGTCACAAAGAGGCACTAGACTTAGTTAATGTTGGAACTTCACATTGAGACATAGGACTAGACCGTTGGGTTGCTAGTGGCTATTATCATATTAGAGACATGATGATTGGATATCTGAGACGATGACTACGCTTGCTTGCCATTTGTGCTCATTCGCACATGCTTGTGAGGGTCGCTTCCTATAAGCCGGCACTGCGGAGTTAGCCTACGCGACTTAAGCTCGCTCGTGCGATATTGAGGAGCCTACGGGGCCTAGTGGGATAGACTCATTCCTCAAGTGGGATAGAATAGATGTACATCATGTTGACATCATGTTATCTTGCAGCATAGTAGTTTAGCATTTTATACATGCTTTCATATCAGTAGTTTATTATTGTTACTTATCATATTTACCTTATTTGGGCCTAGTGGTGCATTTTGCTAAGGTCAGTAATTGCCCACTGGGAACTATAAATTATAATTCTCACACCCCCTATTTTATGTTTTCTTACAGAGCCATCCACCCCGGGAGAGGCTCGGGATCACGGGAAAGGGATCGCCTCGAGCTAGTTAGCGAGGGATTTGCCTTAGGTGGTTTACTCTCTATTTTTGTTTTCTTTGTAGAGAGCGAGAGGTTTTGTATCCATCTATAGAGGCCACCACTTTTGGATATATTAGCATTGGTTTTGGAGACTTTGTGATGTATCGCTTTATGTTATATTTTACTTCACTTTCTCCTTAGTGGTTTAGCTTCTTTTGATACTACTTGTTGATAGATTCTAGATGTACACATGCTCTCATATCTCTAGATGTTTATTATATCTTGTTTATTTATCGCTATTGTTGTAGACGCCTTATATGTGTAGGCACGCTGCCGGGCGGGCCTCCGCCGGTCCTGGGGCGTGACAATGTAAGTGTAAGTATAAAAGCGAAATGAACAATAAGTATCTAAACATGAATACTTACTAAACCGTGATGTCACTACTTAGCAGGGTTTTGCATAAGTATGAATGCTATTCTAACCCGAATATGCATGAGTATAACCAACATGGTGTCCACAATGTAAATAGTAAAAATGTCATTATTTACTAACTTGTCTAATTGTCCAATTTACATTTTGTTTCCACTTGTTCCAAGTCACATAGGACCTACCTGTGGGTAGTCCGGCCTGCGCCGTTGTCACGCCCCGAGATATCAGAGCATACACAACAACAGCGAAAATAAAACAAGAGATAATCTATATCTAGAGATATCAGAGCATACACAACTAAGTTCTATCAATAAGTAGAATCATAAAAGCTGATAACAACTATAATAAATCCATAAAGTGAATACATCAAGAGATCCAAGAGTACTAGATACAAAATAGTGGTCTCTATAAGGGTTACAAAAACACTCTCATCCTCTCGAACAAAAACAAAAGTAGATGATGAACCACCTAGCGAGACTCCTCGATCGCTAGCCCGAAGCGATACCCTTGCCGTGGTCTCTAGCCTCTCCCTCGATGGAAGTTTCTGTAGAAAATACAAAACAGAGGGCGTGAGAACTATAATTTATAGTTCTCAGTGGGCAATTATTGACGTTAGCAAAATGCACCACTAGGCCCAAAATAAAGTAAGCATGATAAGGGACAATAAAAAACTGCTAAAATGAAAGCATGTATAGAATGCTAACTACTACGCCACAGATAAACATGATGTATGTCAATACTATCATAATCCAATATGCCAATGCATGATGAGTAAGCTCTATCATGGCAACCAAGTATACTAATATACAATAAGCAATATCAACCAGTATACTATATATCTAAAAGTCCACAACTATGCTATGAGCATGTCCAAGCAATCCAACTACTGAAATCTACCTAGTAGTGATTATCATTAATAAATTAATGTCATTATTCAATCTTGTTTTAGGACCTACACGAGTGTAGTCCGGCTTGTGCCACCTAGGTGCCATGGTAGCCCCAACATTTTTCGTAAGGAATGAGTCTATCCCACTCGGCCCCATAGGTTTCTCGATTCCGCACGAACGAACATAAGTCGCAAAGGCTAACTCCAGAGTGCCGGCTTATAGGGAGCGGCCTTCAAAAGCATGTGCAAATGAGCACAAATGGCAAGCAAGCATGGTCAATATCTCAAGAATCTGATCGTCATGTCTCTACATGGTAATAATCTCTAGTAACCCCAAAGGTCTAGTGCAATGCCCCTTTATGACATTATATTTCATTATGTCCATGTCCGGTTCCAATACTAATGCCGCTTTATGACATTAGGTTTACTAAGTCCACACATGATCCATGCCTAATGCCGCTTTATGACATTAGCTTTCTCTACAGTATGCATGTCACGCCCCGGGACCGGCAGGGCCTTCCCAGTAGCGTGTCCAGACCCGCCATATGTCAACACATACAAGGCGTTTACCAAAAACAGCGAAAATAAAACCACAAAAAAGCTACACTAGAGATATCAGAGCAGTATACAACTAGTTGTAATAACAGATAACAAGGAAGTAAACTAAACAATAAAAGGAAAATATAAGTGATACAACATTTATCCCAAGTATCCACAAAATATGGTGGTCTCACTATACATGGTACAACTCTCAACCTCTCCAAAATAAAAATAAAAGAGGTAGACCACCTATCCAAAAAAAAGGTCCCTCGCCAACAGTCGCTAGCCCGAGGTCAATGCCCTTACCGCGGTCCCTGACCTCCCCCGATGCAGAAGGCACTGAAACAAGTCAGAAACAGAGGGCGTGAGAACTATAATTTATAGTTCCAGTGGGTAATTACTGACCTCAGCTGTATGCACCACTAGGCCCAAAAGAGATAGTATAAGTAAGCGATAAATAAACAACTGTAATAAAAGCATAACTGAAATGCTATCTACTATGTGACAAGTAATGCATGATGAGTGTACAACTGTCATGATCCAATATGCCATCATGTAAAGAATATGCTCTACTATATCAACCAAGTATACTATGATGCAAATAATGAACTATTATTTATACTACACGTCCCAAGGTACGCTCTAAGCATGTCCAAGTAATCCAACTATTATGTCCTATCTAGTAGTGATTATCATTTACTATTGAATGTCATTATTCAATCTCTTTCTAGGATCTACACAAGTGTAATCCAGCTTGTGCCACCTAAGTGCCGTGGTAGCCCCAGCATCCCCCGTAAGGAATGAGTCTATCCCACTCGGCCCCGTAGGTTTCTCAATACCGCACGCGCAAACGTATCGCAAAGGCTAACTCCGGAGTGCCGGCTTGTAGGGAGCGACCTTCACAAGCATGTACGAATGAGCACAAATGGCAAGCAAGCATAGTCAATTCTCAAGTACCCAATCCTCATGTCTCTCACATGGCAATAGTCACTAGCAACCCTAAGGTCTAGTACAATATCTTTCATGACACTACATTTCACTATGTCAATTTTTCATTCCGAGCCTAATGCCGCTTGATGACATTAGCTCACTAGTTCACATATGAATGCCAAGTCTAATGCCGCTTTATGACATTAGCTTTTCTCCTATGTCATGCATAGTTCTATGTCCACAAGTATATGTCAATTTCACTATAACAATATAGTTCCATGTCCCAAATAGAATGCTAACAACTACATAGGTCTCACATGCACACATCTCTACTATATAGAGGTAAAATTGCATTATACATAACCTATGTATTTTAAGCATTCTAAAATTCTAAAATAATGCATCTAACATGAAAATGCATGAATTTCCAATTAACCGAACACAAATTTACACCAATAAAATTTTTCTCATTGTGTTGGTGAGGCTAAACCCACCGATGATCCTCACGATGCTCCGAACTGCTAACGAAGTCTATATTCTAGCTCCTAGCACCCTACAAAGTATGCCATAGGAGTTACAACCTCAAAAGATGAACCATGAGTTCAATCTTTAAACATCAAGGTAAAATGTAAGGAATAACTCACCTAATGTGTAGAAATTATTTTAGAAAATCCAAAAGGAAGCTAGATCCCTTTCAAAGCAATCTAAACCAAGGTTCAAAATCAATCAATAGAGTTCTAAAAGCCTCTAATCAAAAAGCCACAAATAAAACCCTAATTTCTAAAATCTAGGGTTTCTACCAAGAGAAAGATCCAAAATCCAAATTTAGAGAAAAGGATTGGTTGCTTACCTTCAAAAAGCTCCAAATTAGGAATCAAAATCCTCTAGAAGTGATGATCTTCCTCTCAACAAGCTCCAAGTCCAAGCTCTATGCTTTTCTAATGGTGGAAATGGATCCAACAAGTAAAAGAGAGCAAAATGAGGTGTTTAATCCTCAAAAACCAACCAAAATCCAAGGAAATCAAAAGAAGAAGAAGGAGAGCTCCCCTACCTCTAATCTCTTTGATCCCAGCACAAAAGAAGCCCTAAGGGGCGTGGGGTGCTGTTATAGAAGGGTACAATTGCGCAAAAGCCCTTACAGTTTCAGATTTTCGAAATCTGTCAAAGTGTACCGGTAAACGGGGAAAGTGTATCGGTACAAATCCTGCGAAACTGCCAAACCCGAGCCTCGAGTTTGAGGTAATCAGCCAAGTATACCGGTACAAAATCCAAAGTGTACCGGTATTGCCATCATGTCTGTACCGGTACAACCATCAACCTTGTACCGGTACAAGTGCCCGAAAATGCAATCCGAGAGCCACCTAAAATCCAACTTTTTGGACTTTGGTGCATAGTTTTCAACCGCTATTCTCGGGACTCGTGCCATAGGTCGGAACACAGTCAACGACCCTCCAGAAAGTCTGGAAAAGCTCAGAACTCGCATCCAACACTCGAACCTTGCTATTTGCGAAAGTTCAGTGCATCACAATGCATCACTCTAGTCTAATACCACTTTATGACATTAAATTTGCTCCTATGCAAAGCATGAATCCTAAGTCCAACAGTGTGTAACATATGTTATTTTCACTATATGAAACATGATCACAAGTCAAGAGTAAAAATGCTATTTACATGCACAAGCCCAACATAAACAACTCTCTACTACATAGAGGTCTAAATATGCATTGTACATAACAAGTGCGTTTTAGGCATTCTTAAATTCACAAATAATCTATCTAGCATGGATTTGCATGCACATTTATTTTACGATAAGTAAAAATCATCGAATGAGAATTTTACCTCATTTTTGTGAGACAAACCCACCAAGTATTCTCGGAATCCTTCGTAACAGCAAACAAAGTTGCCCACTAGCCTTCTAGCTCCCTAGAAGACATTCTAAAAAGGTTAGCCAAACGAAACGAACATTCATTTCGTTCATCAATAACAACTCAAGCAAAAGAGGCTAAAATCTCACCTATAGTGTAGAAATCCCCTTCTAAATCCCAAATAAAAGCTAAAGCCCTTCCAAACCTGTCACGCCCCGAGACCGTCAATTTGGTCGATCCGGGCCCGTACACAGACGCCGAACGGACAGCACCTCCCCTGTCCGCCCAAGGCTCAACAACAACGAGTACATGTATAGAAAAATAAACAATTTCCAAGATAGTATTTCAATATACATGGCTTGCACGAGGGCAAGCAACACAAGCAAGTGAAAATGAACTAACTAAAGCATTCATACATTGTATCTTGATTACTTTAAATAAAATACAAAGCTAGCATAATTATTACATTCATTCTTCCAATATATACATTTGCTATCTCTCAAATTGATGCGGCACAGATGAACGTCCAATAGAAACAGCAGGTAGAAAACTCGCAAGCTGTCTCAGGGTCGACTGAAATGATGCAGGTAACGAGGCAGACAACATACCACTCGAGCACTCCTGACTCAGGTATCCAAGCTGACCACACCTATAGCATCTTCCCTTACGATATGAACAACTTGTCGGTCGATGGTCCCTGCCACAAATAACACATATAAAAGGTCTCCGATACCTTAATCGTGATCGTGGATGCTGAGGGGCCCGTTTAGAACTCTACTGTCCCCAAGAACCACTCGCGGATCGCTTCTTTCCTTTGCTCCTGTCCTTTTCCTTCTCAAAAGACTTGCGTTCATCATGCACAATCGCACTACCTCGCTCCCGCTCGACTTCTAATGCGGTCTTATTGAAAACTGTAGGGCCAGAAGCCAACGGAGAAGTAGTCGTTGGGACTTGAGACACTGTCGCCGGTGCCGCAGGTACTGGCAAATCCTGACTCCCATGTACAGCGGTCGTCACCTGCCGTGACATTAAGTCCTGCAGTCTCTCTATTCGCTCCTCCTGCCTCTGCACCACCTCTACTAACGCGGTCAGTTGAGCACACAGCTCGTGAATCTCTTCAGATCCAGACTGCTCAGGCACCTCAGGAGGCGATGCCGGAGTGGATCTCGTCGAATGCCGCGGTGCCATTATCTCCTGAAAGACAACATTTAATTTAGCACCCAACTCGCGTCATCTACGCATCACAACCAAACACTTAAACAAAACTAAATCAGGCGAAAGAAATCAAGTGTATTTATACTCATCCCTAGGTTTTATGTTGTCGGCCGCCAACATAACCCCTCAAGTTGAGTGCAAATGATCACTTGGATCAGCCCCTAATTAACATTTGAGACATACTAACAACTAACCCAATTAATTTAGCTTTCGCTATCATTAGATTCACGCCACTCGCGTCCCTAGTCCTTAGGTCCCCAATCCTAAGTCCCCTAAGTCATCCTAGACTTTCACTTGTCACTTGCTCTGATACCACTTTATTTGTCACGTCCCGCTTGTCACGCCCCGAAACCGCCAATTCGGTCGGATTCGGGCGCGCCGACAGACCGCCGAACGGACAGAGTTTCCCCTGTACGTTCAAGGCGTCGCAATCAATACAATTACAAGAAGGTTCCAAACAGGAACAGATATTACAATCAGATTGCATAAGGAAGTATCATAAACATAAAACAGCTACTTGCTATTACAACCATTCGTGTCAAATTTAACTCTTACATTTAACTTGAAGACTTTAAACTTCCTATTACAATCTAGATATGACAAATTTGATTACAATTTATTACAACTTATTCTCCCTTGTTATAGCCCTAAGCTCTGTCAACTGGGATACTTCTATCTCTGGTCTCCTGGTAAGGCGCTATCTATGGAGCTACGCCCTTGCCTCGCGCTGCTACTGCGCCGCTCACGTGTGTACCTGTACCCCCAAAACCTCAACACGGGGGTGAGAACTATTGTCCATAGTTCTCGTGGCTACGGTCACCCAAGAGAACAGCTCGACCAATAGGTCCAAGGAGGCACTGCAGATATGTTAGTCCAAAATCATATATAGATATATAACTTGCAACTAACATAAAAACCTGCCTCACAATATGCAATATGCAAAATTACCCTTTAGCTCTTAGCTTTTCTTTACTTTATTGCTATTCTTTACTTTAGCCTTTCCATTCATACCTAGCTATTTACAAGCTTAGCTATTACTAGCACTATCCATTAGCTATTTACAACTTTAGCTAGTCTTTACGTTCTTTACCTTTTGGCACTTATGCTACTTAGCAATTTATTTCTAAGGTCACTCTACCTCAGCTCACTAAGCCACCCAACTCGGTCTTGAGTCAATCCATTGCGGATAATCCGCCCGCTGTCTAGCCCGAGGTGTTGGACGTCTCGCAACTACCCCGGTCAACACTGTCGCCTCTCGTGACTCGGCCTCATCGCGGCGAAATCGTCGCACACGCGAACCCAGTGTCACTTGACATAACCATTCGGTGGCGATCGCGGCGGACTTACCCGGAGGACCCAAGTCATGACTTAACCATCTGGCGGCGAACTAATCGCACCTCACCCAACAATGGTTTGAGTCGCTCCTTCGCCTCCTGGTGCAGCCGTATCGTACTTACCCAGCAATGGTGCCCCAAACACAGGGTGTCAACACATGGCGATCTGATCCTCACCCGGCTTAACCAGTATCGAACACATTTCGGCTCACCCACCCGGCGGCGAAATCGTCGCACAACGCCACGACGGTGGTATAGCCTGGACGGCGAAATCGTCGCACACGCCCGACACCAACTTAGGTGTCCCAAATCTCGGGATTCCATGAATCCGTTCCACTTAGCTTGAGGGTTAGCTAGGCCCTCAAGAGACGACCCTCTAGGTCCATTGTCTTTACCTCCTAGGTCTACTTGACACTAGGGTTTATTCTTTGTCACATAACATAGGTTTTCTAACTCTAGATCCAATGTCATTCCAACTCGACCTATGTTTATTCATACTAGGTCCACTGTCGTCTTTATCCAACCTATGTCCTTGACACTAGGTTCATTGTTCTTTACCTAGATCCATACGACTCTAGGTTTACTACAACCTATGTTCTTGACACTAGGTTAATTCCCACACTCCTAGGTCCATTGACTCTAGGTTTACTATAACCTATGTTCATTAACAACACTAGGTTAATTCCCACACTCCTAGGTCCATTGACTCTAGGTTTACTATAACCTATGTTCATTAACAACACTAGGTTAATTCCCACACTCCTAAGTCCATTGACTCTAGGTTTACTACAACTTATGTTCTTTACACTAAGTTGGATGCCACTCGATCTATATGTGTATTAGTCCATGACTCACACTTTTCATTTAGCATTCTTATACTTTGCTCTCTTATGTCTATCAGTTCATTTACATGCATGTTTCTATTATGCTAAGTCTATGTTCTCGCAACATTCTTTACTTAGCATTCTTTGCCTCATTATTTACCTCATGCTTATTCATTTCCTAGCATTTCTATATCATGCTCATTCTTAGCATTTCACACTAGGTTCTTTAGCATGCACCTCTACTTATGCATTTTACACTATATTCTTTAACATGCAATTTCTATACATGGATCGCATGCATCAAGTTGAAACCTTTACTCTTAGACATATATAGGCGACCTAGTCGCTTAAACACAACCCACCTTATTATGCTCTCCGATTGCTCGTCGGCACTCGCAATCGGGCCGCGGCACTCTTGACCCGGTTTGGCTCGAACTCTTGCACGACCACCCGAACGATCTCCGAATCCCGATCTGAGACCTTGTGCCGTTGCCCCACGCCTTCAAGTTGCCCCAGTTCCGTTTTCATGAATTTTGGGCTCCTATCTTGCGTGCTGCGGACATCTGGTTTGAATATATTAAATAATTAATATCTTTGTACTCGCTCGTTGGATCACCGAACCGAGCGCGCCAACGCGTTTGTTGCACCCCCAATTAGGTTTCTATGGGGTCAAATGAGATCAAATTCATCTATTTCCAAAACCCCCCCTTTTTAACCCTAGGTTTTGCACTTTTGCAAATCCCACCGATTTGATCCCTAGAACAAACAATAGAGAGCTTGTCTAACCTCTAGGAACTCATCTAAGAGCATTAGAGCCATCCATAGGGTGTTTAAAACAAACCCTAGAAATCCACCATTAGAGCACCTTGAAGAACACATGATTTTCATGAGTTTCCAAGTCTCTACTAGGTTCTAAAGCTTGCAAGAAGATCAAAACTCTATATCTAGGGTTTAGAAACCCATTATCTAAGGATCTACCATGAGAGGGAGAGAGAGCTTACCTCTCAAAAGCTTGCTCTTGCACAAGGAGGGAGGAGAGGATGGCCATGATCATCACCATCATAATCTCCTTCATCTTCTCCTTCTATCTCTTCTTATCTTTCTCTCTTTTCTTTCTTTCTTTCTTTCCCCTTCTCTTCTTCTCCTTGCTGTCGAACAGAGAGAGAGAGGGACACGAGAGAGGGAGAGAGAGGGAGACTGCTGTGAAGGGGAAGGGTTTTGGGTTATATTTTGTTGCAACAATAGCAACTAAACCCCTCCAAACATTTTATTTCGAAGCAGTCCAAAACTGCTGCCAGACCCATTCTGTACCGGTACAAGGCCCCTTTGTACCGGTATAAACTGCTCCAGAGGCAAACCCGAGAGCTGCCTCTCGGTTTCGTAGCATTTGTACCGGTATAAATCCACTTTGTACCGGTACAGACACCAAAAATCTCAAACCCGAGAGCTGCTGCCCTCTTGGTAAAAGTTGCTACACCGTACTGACAACTTTGCTTGTACCGGTACAAATTGCCCAGACTTGTGCTTTTCACGTCGTTTCGACTCTAATTCGCGCCGAACAACGCCAAAACCTTTCTAACTCTTTTAGATCCTCTCTTAACCCTTCCAAGCATTTTGGAATGGTTATTGGAACTTGTCCAATTACTCGTTCGCGCACTTTAGCCAATTTGGTTAAAGTTCGGGTTGCTACACCGCTATTGCCAATTTGGTCGACCCGAGCCCGTACACAGACGCCAAACGGACAGCACCTATCCTGTCCGCCCAAGGCTCAACAACAACGAGTACATGTATAAAGAAATAAACAATTCCCAGGATAACATTTCAATATACATCATGGCTTGCACGAGGGCAAGCAACAAGCACAAGTGAAAGTAAACTAGCTAAACCATTCATAAATTATATCTTGATTAGTTTAAATCAAATACAAAGCTTACATAATTATTACATTCATTCTTCCAATATATACATTGCCATCTCTCAAATGAATAATTTATATTTGCTTTCATCAACTATAAACAGATGAAATAAATGAGGTACAACTATACTCAATGGATGTCCACTATCTAGGGAATGCTGTCCATACCACGATCCTCGATCACCCCGCACGAGCTAGAACCTGCATTGTTAGTGGTGTGAGAACTACTAAAAGTTCCCAGTGGGTTCGGCCGCCGACCTCGCCGACTCACCCACTAGGTCTATTCAGGCATATGTAGACAAGAAAAGAGAATAGATAGTAACCAGCTATAACATGTAACTACTACAATGCCTGTACAAAGCTGGAAAGAAACAATATATATATCTCATGGAATTTATGCATGCATACTGTAATATACCAATACCCAATCAATCTAGCTAACCATCTGGTTAACAGCAACTCACCAACTCAATCCCTGGCGGGCCCTAAACTGCCTCCCGACGGGACCGTCTGCTGGACAAATACTTTAGTCCATGGGCAAATACTTTAGCCCATCATGTGACCACTCCGGAGAGCTACATCCCGACGGGACCGTCTACTGGGGGAGACGCTAGCTCCTGATCCAGTTGAGATGACCACTCCGGAGCTCATCGTTCAAGGAGGAGCGACCTCTCTTGAACATAACACATATGTGAGTATGATCTGATTCTCCTTTAGAGGTCCAACAACTGACTATGCTATCCGAAATCTTGGAATCTCTCTTTATATCTATGTCATCTTGTTGAGCATATCTATATGTGAATTATAGTTTATTCATGCATTATAGGGAATTGTCGTTATGCAAGTATTTATTGAACAATTAAATTTCTGTCAATGTTAAGAACATGTGGACAATAGAATATGTACATAGAACGCTATAAATATATGAATTTTTAATATAAAAGTAAGAATAAATAAAGATAGTATAAAATACTATTTTTATTGGATTTAGAGAAGTAAAATATAAGTAGGAAATGATTCGTGTTGAAATCGGAACAAAATTAGAGGATTTAGAATTTTCTGTAAGAAACGGGGCTGATATTTTAGCAGAAAATGCACAGTGTCAGAAAATTATGAAAACTTGAGAATATGTCAGAATTATTTTTATGAGGCTAGATTTAAAATTTCATGTCATTCTGACACCCGGAGAGTGAAAAATAAAATCTAATGTTATATATATGGTCGGGCTACTACACTATTATGAGTACGATCGCTCGTATTCATAAGTTGTTTTCGATGATAGAGCTTCAGAATCGACACTACAACAAAACTGTGTTTTAGCGGCGATTATTTTTCAAATTAGCGGCAATTACAATTGCCGCTAAATAGTTTAGCGGCAATTTTGACAATTGCGCATTGTCAGTGTCGCTAAAAGTTTTAGCGACATTTATTCCGGCGGTTGGTAAAAATCCAAATAAATGCCGCTAAATATATATAATAGTGACCATTATAAATGCCGCTAAATAGTATACAATAACAACTATTATAAATGCCGCTAAATACTATACAATAACAACTATTATAAATACCGCTATAATTAATTATAATTGCCGCAAAAAATATATATACTAACTGATTGATTATAGCGGCAATTACAATTAATATTAAAATACTAGATTAACAACTAAATACTACAATAAATTAAAATATTAAAAAATAGTAATAATAAAAAAGTATTAATAATTTGTATAACAAATAGTCTCAACTCTCAAATTACAATCCAAGTATTCAAATTAAATTTCGAACATAATTTATAACAAAAAATACTTGTTCAAACTGTAAACAAAAAATAAAAAACACCGTATGGTTGAAACTCTTGCTTCCCACTTCAATTTTCGCATCTCCAGCGTGTTCCGAATGCATGTTAGATACAATCATAGAGTATTAGCCTGCTTAAATTAAAACAAACAGAATAAAAACCACACAACTTAACCGAAAAAACCTATTAAGACGAAGGAGAATACCTGCATTTATCTCATTCATTGCTTTACGCACCGAGGGATCAGGTATGACATCAATTATGAGTATCTGCTCAATGTTAGGCTGTATGCTCCCATCACCTGATTTTTTTTTTTCATTGATAATTGTCAAACAAATGGCAGATGAAAGAACTATTGACAGTACAACCAATAATCATATGTGAAAAAACAATGATCATATCTAATTACCAACTTAAAATAATCTTAGCTGACGGATAAGTTATTGACGTTGCTACTCAATAGCAATATCAAAAGAAGATTTTATCAAACTATTGGTAACAATTTTGCCGAAAAAAAGGATAAACTGGGTGAATGAAAAACCAAAGATAAAAAAGTAACTGATCTTAATTCCAAACGTAGGAAAAAGACTTTATAGGCTAGGGCATTAGAAGACTCATCTGCACAACCAACATCAACAAATAATAAAGCAGCCAAACCCTACAGGTTAAAAGAACCTAAAAAATGGAGAATATAAGGATTCCTTTGTATCACAAGTCTATACCTAGATCCATCATTACAGATGAATAACACTGAATATACTTACAAAGAAAACAAATTTGCAGATTGCAGATTGTAAAATGTGGACTTCAGCATAATTCCTGGAAACCTTAGTGCATGGAAATATCACTAACAAAAGGTCCATAACTACCTTTTCAAGTTCCTCAAGAACAGCTTTTGCCACTTCTCCTTTCTACTCAAAGAGCTCATCCAGATTCATTCTCGGAACAAGAGCTGAGACCACTAATTGTGAACAAAACAATCATTGTCAAAACAAGACATTACTACTGAAGTTAGACACAATCAATAATCATAAAATTTACCATCAAATACATATGCCTGAATTTGTTCTTGGGGATTTTGCAACTCATAGAATGCGTCATCAGTACTTTCTTTGACAATTCGATACTGAATTGAGCAGAGAAGCTGAACAAACACATTATCCTATGGCAAGTAAACATTTCTAATCAAGTCATCCAGCAAATAACTATGCGTGAAAAGAAGGATTAAAATAGAAGAAAATATTCAGTAACTGGGATGTGGGGTACTTAAATGTACACTCTGGAACACCCTGTAAGTGTCAATTTGACATCAGAATCGCGAATTTAGCTAATTGTTCCAATCCTTTCCGCTTCAATCGTTCCCTTTCACTCTCTCTCGTTTTACTCTCTCTCTTTTCTTTTCTTTTCTTTTCTTTTCCCTCTATTTCTCTTTTCCCTTTTTTTTTAAAAAAAAAAATCAAAATCCACTGCGATGAGTCTTTCTTCTTTTGACAGTGCGACGAATTTCTGCGATGCGGCAACGGGGAGGAAACTGTCAAAATGGAACTCCCTTAGACTACTGTAGTTTCCCTTCCTATACTGCCAAAGAGAACACATGAATATCAGAAAAAAGATATATATACCTTGCAAACCACCTTAAAATAAAACAGTAAAATGAATTAAGTAGTTGACGTCTGCATGAGTTAACTATCAGCACTTAAATGAAAGGAAAAACATAATCCACCTGATTTACCTGGACTGATCGTGATCACACTTAGAAATGGAATTGTGATATACAATGCTTAATACAACTGATAATAGAATTTAAAACTTTCGAGTCTAAATCAATGATAGGCCATTGCAATAGAAAGAAGCTTCCAAATATTTCAAATTGAGAATAAGACAGGATTAAAGAAACTTAAATTTCAAAAGCATGCAAACTGACACAATAATTAACCAATGATTATGAGAAACACTCTTAAGTAAACCTTGACGTTGTATAATTAGTTGGATTTGATTGCTTTTGACATCTAAATAGCAAGCATAATTTCTCAGAACTCAATAGCAGAGTGAAAAAGCCAGCTATACTACTTGATTAAAGAACACAGAATCAGAATTTTACTCCAAAATTATGTTTTCTTTCTACAAATGCTGCCAAGTACACACTCCAAAGGAACTTGAACAGAGGCCTTTTGTACCATTTCTCATCTATGGTAACATCTCAACTTGTTTGGTGCTTCCATTGCTTTCCAAATAACTCAAAAAAACCTATAGCTTCACTCAAACTGGTGTTACCCTCCTAGAGAACCGAATTGTGAACCTCGTAAGCACAAGGCAAGTGTATCATTTTGCGTAATAGAATTGTGAACCTCGTAAGCACAAATAACAAATCATTTACAAATCATTTACATCCAAACAGGATACGGCCCAAAAATCATTAGATGATTTGTAACAACAAAGAACCGATCAAGAATATCACAAAATAGGGTCATCATTTGCATGTTCCAAACATTATTTGCTCAGTCGTAAAATTATGAGCAATCTTAATCTTAATGATGAGAAACATGACTGTAACAATCATTTAAACAGCAACAAATTAGTTTCTAGCTATATTTAGTCCATATGGCCATTCTCAAAGAAGCAATTTCCGTAATGATGAATGTAATCATTGTCTTCAAGTACTCCTAAAAATAATGGGTGTGTTAGAGCAAAATTCAAATATGAGAAGGCTCCGAAAAAGATTGAATAATCGTTACTAGTTACTACCGATGATAATTTATAAACTGAAAATCCTAAGTGTAGTTTGTGGAAAAAGAAAAGAAACACTATACCGACCCTATTGTGGGCTTCACCAGTAAAAGATGCTCCATCGCAATAACGAACTTTTACTCGGTTCCAGTTATAAAAGTCTGATATAAACAACAGAAGAATCATTAAACATAGAATCATGTACAAATATCTAAAAGTTAAGAGGGATCTGCTCAAAGAAAAAAACTAGGATTTTCTTCACGTTTGTCGCTAAGTATTACTGTAAACGGAATCTCCTTTTCCATGTAGTTTGATGAGCCGCAACAATTTGTCTTGCGGAAAACACAAGAACTAATGCACCGCACCAGCCTCCGCCCTAAGGAGTTGTAGTTCACGATATCAAAATGAAATATAAGATTAAATCGTGCAAAAATCTTATCCAATAGTTCACAACAAAGACAATGATAGCTACAGTTTTCAATTTATAAATATTCTCACCTCTAGATTAACTAGCCAACTATTTGCGCCTGATCCATACCCAGGATGTAGGTGGTAACCAGGTAAGCTTCCATCTAAGCATACTGAAACAATAATCAAAGAATAAAAAAAATAAAAATTAAAAGCCCATGTTATTAAGCATAGCTTAAACAGGACCAAAGTTACCATTACTATTAACTGTTCACGTTAGCTTTACTTTTTGAGGGTTCGATTGAAGCTTGTTATTTCACCATTTTTACAGTAAAATAGTATTCTAGCACTAAATACTAAAAATTTTAAATCAACCACCCAAAATATTCCAAAAAAGTCACTTAAACACAGCCTGGAATATATTTTGTCATAAGAATTCCAAAGTTCCAGCTAGAAAAATTGATTTGCTGATCATGTTAATGGAATGATTAAATGCTGATTAGTACCAAAGATCGATTTTATGCCAAATTCAACAAAACCACTATTGAATCTATTACAACCCTCAAAATATATGAAATATGAGAATCTGGTTATTAATCCACATAAATAGATAAGAAATATTAGGGAACAGATCGAAACCTGCAGAATCTTCGTCTCCTGCGCCTCCCAGATCGCCTGCACGAGCGTGGCGGTAGCGAGGGCCTCGACACTTCGATTCCTCAGGCAAATGGCGGAGGAGAGCGCCCTCGAATAGCTCAAAGGCGTGATCCGCGATGTCGTGATCGAGCCCTAGAATGGAGGCATCGTCGATGATTTGCAGGTAGGCTCAGAGGTTGTCGACGGAGACGAGCAGCCTCGAGGGATCGGTGCCGCCACCGCCTCCTCCTCTCTCCTCCTCCGCCGCCGCCGCCGAGGAGGGCGCGCTCGAGCTCGATGAGGTGGCCGGAGGAGGAAAGGCCGGAGCGGGCGAAGACGGGGGCGGGCTCGAGGGACCAGGTGGAGAAGGCGGTGACGAAGCCGGTGGGGAGGAAGGGGTCTTCGTCGTCGTCGTCGCCGCCGCCGTGGTGGCCATGGTCGCCGTGGGTTTGAGGAGGAGGAGGGGGTGAGGGTGTCACGCCCCAAGCCCGCCTATTTGGTCGGATTCGGGCGCGCCGACAGACCGCCGAACGGACAGAGTTTCCCCTGTACGTTCAAGGCGTCGCAATCCATACAATTACAAGAGGTTCCAAAAAGGAACATATATTACAAACAGATTGCATAAGGAAGTATCATAAACATAAATGCAGCTACTTGCTATTACAATCATTCAATCCATATTACAATTTTACATTAACTTTAAACTTCCCAATACAATCTAGTTATTACAATATGGTTTACAACTTTATTACAACATATTCTTTTCACTTTCAAACCCCCTAGTTAGCCGACTGGGGTACTTCTATCTCAGCCTCTGGGTAGGGCGCTATCTACAGAGCTACGCCCTTGCCTCGCGCTGCCGCTGCTGCGCCGCTCACGTGTGTACCTGTACCCCCAAAACGCAACACGGGGGTGAGAACTATTGTCCATAGTTCTCGTGGGTACGGTCACCCAAGAGAAAAGCTCGACCAATAGGTCCAAGGAGGCACTGCAGATATGTTAGTCCAAAAACATATACAGATATATAACCTGCAACTAACATAAAAACCTGCCTCACAAATGCAATATGCAACTTTCACTTGATTCTTAGCTTTTTATTATGTTCTTGCTATTCTTTACTTTAGCTTTTCCATTCCACTATTAGCTATCTACAAGATTTAGCTAATTTCATTCTTTACTCTATACTCATGGCACTTATGCTATTTAGCAAACCTATCTAAGGTCACTTGGCCTCAGCTCACTATGCCACCCGACTCGGTCTTGAGTCAATCGCTTGCGGTTATTCCGCGCTCTGTCAGGCTCGAGGCGAAGGACGTCTCACATGCACCTCAGCCTTAGATTCTCTCGACTATAGGTCCACGCACAGGATGAGAACTATCATCAACCCCGGACCACAAGTCGCTCAATGGACCCACGGCGAGGAGAACCACACGTACCCGCGTCCCCAATCTCATACTCATACCGGGCGAGGAGAACCACACGTACCCGATGAGTCACTGCCAGGCGAGGAGAACCACACGTACCTGCAGTTGCCATTCACTTACTCGTCGCACTAGCACTCGCCGCACTAGCAAAGACTCATTCCAAGGGATTCCAGAATCCATTTCACATAACTCAAGGGTCGGTCTTATAACCCTATAGTGTCGACCTATCTAGGTCCATTGTTCTTTGCATCCTAGGTCCACTTGACACTAGGGTTCATTCTTTGTCACATAACCTAGGTTGACTTAACTCTAGGTTTAATGTCATTCCAACTCGACCTATGTTTACTCACACTAGGTCCATTATCATCTTTAACCAACCTATGTCCTTGACACTAGGTTCACTGTTCTTTACCTAGATCCACATGACTCTAGGTTGCTAGAACCTATGTTCATTACACTAGGTTAGATGTCATTTCCTAGGTCCATTTGACTCTAGGTTTACTATAACTTATGTTCTCTACACTAGCTTAGATGCCACTCGATCTATATGTGTATTTAGTCCATGACTCACATTCTTTACTTGGCATTCTTATACTTTGCTCTTTTATACTTGACATTCTTATGCTTGACACTCTTATGTCTACCAAAGCCTTTACATGCATGTTCTCGCAACGTTCTTTACTTAGTATTCTCGTTCTTTCGCATTCTTTAGCCACTAGGTTGTTTAAACACTAGGTTCATGCTCACTCGTTCACTAGCATTTCTATATTATGCTATTGTCATGTTCATCGAATTTTCACTATGCTAAGCATGCATTCTTTTACTCTTCTAGCATTATACTTTATGCTATCATCATGCATTTCATTTGTTTACTTGCATCTACTTAGCATTTTTACTTTACCTCACTAGCATGCATTTCTAATCATGCAGTATTGAACATGCGTCAATAAGAGTTAAATGACTCTTAGACATACAGGCGACCTAATCGCTTCGGTAAACACACCCACCTCAATTCGCACTCCGATTGCTCGTCGACACTTGCAATCGGCCGCCCGCGGCACTCTTGACCCGGTTTGGCTCGAACTCTTGCACGTCCAACCAAACGGTCTCCAAATTGCAATCCGAGACTTTGTGCCGTTGCCCCACGCCTTTAAGTTGCCCCAGTTCCGTTTTCATGAATTTTGGGCTCCTATCTTGCGTGCTGCGGACATCTGGTATGAATATATTAAATAATTAATATCTTTGTACTCGCTCGTCGGATGACCGAACCGAGCGCGCCAACGCGTTCGTTAGGCCCCCAATTAGGTTTCTATGGGGTCAAATGAGATCAAACTCTTCTATTTACAAAAACCCCATTTTGGAGCCCTAGGTTTGCACTTTCGCAAAACCCACCGATTTGATCCCTAAAACAAGCAATAGAGAGCTTGTCTAACCTCTAGGAACTCATCTAAGAGCACTAGAACCACCCATAGGGTGCTTAGAGCAAACCCTAGAAATCCACCATTAGAGCTCTACGAAGAAAACATGGTTTTCATATGTTCTTCGGTTACAAGGTTTCTACACTTGTAGAGAGGTCAAATCCTCAATCTAGGGTTTAGAAACCCATTACTAGAAGATCTACCATGAGAGGGATAGAGAGCTTACCTCTCAACAGCTTACTCTTGCACAAAGGAGAGGAAGAAGAGGCCCATGGTGACCTCCACCATCATCTTCTTCATCATCTCCATCTTCTTCCTCTTCTTCTTCTCCCTTTTTCCTTCTTTCTTTCTTTCCTTCTGCTCTTCTTCTTGCCGTCGAAAAGAGAGAGAGAGAGAGAGATCCGTGGGAGAAAGAGAGAGGAGAGGGTTTTAACACTCTCTAATCACTTAACCCCCGCCAAATTGCAACCAAGCCCTCAACTTTGCAACATTTGAAATGTACCAACCGGGTATTTTCAAGTCGTTGAGACCGGACATTCATCAATGTCCGGACCTTGGATGTCCTGGACATTCATCAATGTGTCCCTCCACTCGCGCGCAGGCCCTTTTGCCCATTTTCCATTTACGGGTCCGGACATCCACCATTGTCCGGACATTGGATGTCCGGACATTGGATCAATGTCCCGACCCCGCAGGTCCCCTCAGCCCACTCAAAGGACTTAGCCAAATTTTCAGCTTTTTCCGTTTCTTCTCCGTTCCAACTCACTTTTGGCCCGTTTGACCTCCGATTTGTTTCAAATCGAACCGAGACTCTCCAAACATGATTTAGATCATGTCCACATCATCATTTCACCCGCGCAAGTGACGGATTTGGCTCACGGCCCAAAGTAGCCTTTCGAGTTCTATTTTCTCTCCGTTCCAACTCACTTTTCGACCTGTGGGTCTCCGATTCACTTTAAATCGCGCCGAGACTCCCCACACACGATTCAAATCATGTTCCCATCATTATTTCCTCCACGCAAGCGTCAAATTTAGCTCACGGCTCAATATTGCCTTTCGGGCTCCGTTCTCGCACCTAGTGCACTGAAAGCACTCGAAAGCTTCCAAACTTCACCGAGACTATTCGAATGGCTCTCCAAGCCAACATACCTCGTAACCTCAAGACTTTAGGAGTTCGGGGTGTTACAGAGGGAGAGAACTGGTCGAGGGGGTGAGGAAGAGGAGGCCATGGGGGTGAGGGAGAGATGGGGATCGACGCGGGTGAGGGGTGCGGGGGCAGTGGGATCGGATTGGGTTAGTGTTAGGGTGAGGGTGAGGGTTTGAGTTTTATTAGTGCTCAAAGTAAATTTATTTAATAAGTATAATTAGATATTAGTCAATAGCGGCCATTTCAAAATCGCTGTTAGTAAATTGCCGGTAAAAGTCACTTTTGTTGTAGTGCGACGATCCACACAGTTAAACATTATTTACAGCATTTAAAACTTCTAGAAATAAAATTTCATAATTTTTCGACATCATTTACCTTACGATCAAGAGGTCACAAATTTGACAATTTTTAACGGCCGCTATGGGATACTTGCTAGTTTAACGGTGTAAAAGAATCGAAATTTGTTGAATTTTTGGTAGAAAATTCTATTCACTACATAGATAAAGATCAATAACTCCGATCTTGAATTGAAGGATCCGATCATCTTTTTTAGGACGTCGTTCGATTTTGACCGTTCATTTTACGCCCGCTTGATATATGGACTTTATTATGATTTTGAAAATTAACGAAATTTATTTTCTAGAAGTTTCAAACACTACTCTAGATCATATTTAACGGAGTGGATCGTCGATTCGGAAGCTCCATCATCGAAAACAACTTATGAGTAGTAAGTCTCCAATACTCATAATATGATAGCCCCCGTGGCCTATATATATATATAGATATATATATATATATATATATATATATATATATATAGAGAGAGAGAGAGAGAGAGAGAGAGAGAGAGAGAGAGAGAGAGAGAGAGAGAGAGAGAGAGTCCGGCTGCTATACTATCAATAGCACGAAACATTCGGTGCTACCAAGTTTTCCACCGTTAGATCCACCCCTTTGATGATTTTCACCCGTTAGATCATACTATTCAACCAACCACCCACTTAACCTTACGGGGCCCACATCATTCTAACCGCACATCTCTCAATCCAATGGTTAAAAACTTGGTAGCACCAATGACTTGGTGCTATTAATAAGATAAGTAGCCTAGTCTATATATATATATATATATATATATATATATATATATATATATATATATATATATATATATAATAAAGCAATAGCAGGTTGTATGTTATGAAAGTTATATATTGCTGTTGATGAGTTTATTTTTTATTTCCATTAAGTCAATATGAAGACTAAAGCACTTCTTCAAGTCCTCATTCAAACTAATATTATTAGCTAGCCGCCTTAGAAAATGTTGGTGATTGTGTTTACATGCTTATATAGCTTTTTGGGTCAATGCTCATTCCAAGTCATTTATTCAACATAGTCAAATTTTGTGCTTAACCCCCTCTTTTGGAAATGTCTTTATTCTTCTCTACGGGTCGACAGGTGCTTTTATCAAAAGAACATTCAAAAAGGAAAAATCGAAAAAGAAAATGCAATAAAGTAGGTAAAAAAGGGAACGGAGTTAATATTCCAAAGAGGGGAAAAAAATAAAAAATAAAAAAACTCAGAAAGAAAGAAAGAGAAGTCCGTTGACGCGCGAGTGGGGATTGATTCTGATGTTTTAGTTTGTATGAGGAAACAAACTAAAACCTTCAATTTGAGTGTTGAGTTTAGGAAATCATGTACCCTATTTTGTTTTAAAGTGATCGGAGAAATTCACATATTAATTATTAAAAAATAATGGTAAGTGTGTGTACTATTTATAGATTTAGTGCCGACAATTTTTATACTTGAGAAGTGCGTTGAGAGGGAAAATTATTTCATGCACAGGGTGCATGTATACGTATATCATATATATATACCACTAGTAAATTTTTTTTATTAAAATTTAAAATTTTTATTGTAGACAGACTTTTTATATGACGTAGACAAAAATTATTAAATTATAATTAACTTTAAAATTTTAATAATTAAAATTATATTTAGTCGATGTTACATTTTAACAAGTAGGGTGCATGCAAAAGTTTAAGTCAGAGAATTGAAGAGGACATGTGTTGCTTTCTAATTGTTGACATGAGCCAACTCTCTACCGTGAAAAAAGTATAGAGAGAGAAAATACTTTTAGTTACGCCTAATATATATTAAAGCTCCATACGACATACAGTATATGATGATTGATGAAATATCTGATGATTAATACCGAAAAATAATATATAATATAATATAATATAATATGTATAATATAAAATATTTAAAATTTATTATATTACGAAAATTTATTTTTTATATATTTTTTTGAGTTGGTCCCATTGGCTCCATCCAACATTCTTTTCGGACATTTTTGCATGGTCCCATTGGCTCCTCCCTTAAACAGTGAGGTGGCTTAATGTAGAACCATTGATGTGATGAAAGTGGCACATTATATATTTTTAGAGTTGGTTTACGGTACACCGGGAGCATCCAACATTCTTTTGGGATTTTTTGCGTGCCCGCATTGGCTCCTCCTTTAAACGGCAACATGGCTTAATGTAGAGCTATTTTCTTAATGTGATGGAAGTGGCAAATAATTAGATGTATGTATCTATTTATATATTGTGGAAAATCAAATAATATGTTGGTGTAGTTTGCATTGTAGCTTGTGAAGAAAGCTGATGGCTGTGAGGTTCAAGCATACTTTTTTTTTTTTCCTTTTTTACTTCTTCGTTTAAATTTAGATGTACATATCTATATTTAAATTTAGATGTATATCTAAATAATATTTAAATTTATGTTTAGTTTATCTCCAATAGATTTAAATATTTTTCATAATCTAATTAGATTTGTACTCTAATTGATATTTAAATCTCAATTTATATCCAATAGATTTAAATATTAATTCTTATCCAACTAGAAAATCAACTACAAATATACCCAAATCCCAATCTCCACCATGCTTGGATTTGTAGCATTCAACCGCTGCGTCGAGCTCATCAGGCAAGCTCTACCTTGAGCTTGTCTCCTCCACTCGATATCGCCGCATCCGCCGCTCCATCTCAAGCGACTGCAACTCCGCGAACTTTTGGAATCAAAAATGTCTTTTTGAGCTTGCCTCCTCCACTCGATGTCGCCGCATCCGCCGCTCCATCTCGAGCGACTGCAACTCCGGGAACTTTTGGAATCAAAAATGTCTTTACTCCCATTCTGACTATGCTCCCATTCAGAAGATATAAGTTTCCACACTTATTTGCCTCACACATGATTCGATCTCGTTTCGGACTATCATAGCTCCACCTGAAGCCGAAAAAAATATCGCAACCCTTTGAGTCCAACGCTCCTAACAAGATCGAATTCTGCTTCAAACTAGGAGCATGCCGCACACCTATCAGCATCCTCAACAACCCCATCGTGCATTCAAATATTTACTGTGCCGACTCCGAAAACTTTACTTGTCATCCCGTTTCCTATTAGAGCTTTCCACCTTTGATCGCCTTATAGGTGGCAAGAGACTCCTTCTCCGGGCAAATGTGAAAGGAACACGTTGAATCGAGCACCCAAGCATCATCCAAAATTTTTGGACCACTGGCCGTGTGACGCCCCAACTTCCCAGGGGATCACCCATCCTAGGACTACTCCCGTCCTAGCACGCTTAACTCTCTTAACCTCTTGGGTCTTGCCACCACCCAAAATGCTTAAGCCGGGTTAAGAGTTTTAGCCCTATTATATCTTATATATAGGACTAACTGGGGTCTCACAATCTCCCATCCTTTAAGCCCTGACGTCCTCGTCAGGCTCAGACTCACAAGTACCAGGCGATGTGAGACTCGTCTCGCTAGCCCGTCATCCAGACCTTGGCTCAGCCGAGACTCATCTCACACTTCCGGCTGGTAACCTGGCTCTGATACCATCTGTGACGCCCCAACTTCCCAAGGGGTCACCCATCCTAGGACTACTCCCGTCCTAGCACGCTTAACTCTCTTAACCTCTTGGGTCTTGCCACCACCCAAAATGCTTAAGCCGGGTTAAGAGTTTTAGCCCTATTATATCTTATATATAGGACTAACTGGGGTCTCACAGGCCGCCGCTTACAACACATTAGAATCGATCATCTCTGACTCTGCCACCTGTGCCGTCGCTGATACCGTCTTATCCTGGTTCATGATAGTTTTCTCCTTCTATCGCTTTAAGTCCTTTAGATCATTCTGAAGTTCTTGGCAATTGCGCTTTATATGCCCTTTCTTGTGACGATAGAAGCACTCCACCTCAGACAGTGGCTTCTTTTGTTGATCTTGACTCTGATACTGGTCAACTAGGCTACCACCTTTGTTGAACTTATTCAGGCACTCGTGTAGGCTCGCCACTTCTTGCATTCGCAGCATAAACAGTCGCTACTTCAAATACAACCTATTCGCCAAGGATTTGGTCATGTACAGATCTTCCAATTTATTCTATAATTTTGTTGGTGTTGTTTCGCTGGCTACGTTGTAAAAAAGCTCATCTGCTAATAATAAATGAAGCGCATTCAATGCCTTCCGCTAGCTCCATCTTCGTCCATGCCGCATCTGTGACCTCCGCCAGCTTTGCCTATTTCCTATTCAACGTTTCATCCAAATCCTGTTGTACGAGGATCGCTCTTACTTTAATCTACCACAATCAGAAATTGTTCTTGCCGTCGAACTTCTCGATTTTGAATTTCATGGCCATCTCCGTCGATCTCTCCCGTAGATTAGTAACCTTAAGCTCCGATACCAATAGTTGGAAATCCGGTACTCACCCTGGTATCGAATTTTAAAAATCTGCAACCCGCTCCGATACTGACTATTATTAATCTGGTACCGCTTGTTGGGATTCTGCAACGAAAGCATCAAATCAAATTTTTACCATAAGCACGTCTTCTGAGCAGAAGTTGATATAATTATAAAAGAAAGAAAGAACAAAACAGAAAATATGCGGGTGAAATAAGATTCACTAAATAATAGAAAGATTACACCTAACTCCTTTTTTGTATAAAGTAGCTACGACCCAAGTCCTCTTTCTGAATCTCTCATACTCTTCTCCAGTCTTCTATAATGTAAGAAGACAACTCTCCATATGCACCCATGCACTAGAGTTTGGGTCTCGGCTGTGTCATTGAGCAATCGATTTGGCACCAATTGTAAGGAAGTGAATTCTCGAAATCCGAGGGTTGCACCATGTTGGGAATCGACTGATTGTCGAATTGATGGATTTCGAAAAGTTCGAAGTTGATCTGAAGGCGAGAAGTGCGTCGGAGTCGGTCCCGAAGGCTTGGTTGTGCAATCTGCACAAACCTGCAGATTTTGCCTGGTGGGACCGGTCCCCACGAAGTGGAGACCGGTTCCCGTAAGCAGGTATGGACGGTTCGCAATAAAGGACCGGTCCCTCCTTCATGGAGACCGGTTCCCGTACGCGGGTGATGACGGTTCGCAATAAAGGACCGGTCCCTCCTTCATGGAGACCAGTTCCCGTAAGCAGGTTACGAGTGGTCGCATTAAAGGACCGGTCTCTAGGTGCGGGGACCGGTCCCCATGCGCGAAAATGCCCTGAGCGGGCTGATGCAGAATTTCGAGAGTTGAGGGGGCAATTAGCATATTGTTACAATAGAGGGTTAAGAGAGCATTTCCTCTCCCTCTCCCTCATTATACACACACACACAAACATTAACACTCTCCCTCTCTCTCTCTAGAAGAAGGAGAAGGAGAAGAAGAGGAAGGGATTGGAAGAGGATCAAGCTAGGAGCAAGCCTAGCCTCTTCTTCAACATTTTCTCTCCCTTTTAAAGCTCTCCCTTGTGGTAAGCTTTTAGGGTTTTTATGGTAGCTTTTCCTGGGATGATCTAAATTTTCTAAGAACAATTTTTATGGAACCCTAGCTTCTCTAAGAAGTGGTTTGCACGATCAATTTGAGCTCTAGCGCGGGAGTTTTGCTCGGGGCAAAATCTAGGGCTCAAATTGGGGGTTTCCGAAATAAGAGGTTTTGATCTCTTTTGACCTCATATCTAACATATTGTTAGGTACACGAACGCGTGCGAGGCGACGGTTCGTCGATCCGACGGACGGATTGGGTGATCCGAGCCAAACGAGGGCTTTCAGCTTCGATATTGGCCCGGGGAGTCAAAGTAGTGGTTGGAAGTATGTCAAGAGCGGCATTCTAACCTCGAGGAACATCCCAAAAGGTGGGGGGTGCTATCCGAAGCCGTTGGGCTCCCTTTTATGTCTAAGAATAAGTGTTGAACATATTGCCTGTGAATACATATATGTATAGTTTTCATGCATGATAGGGTTGGTATGGTTAGATGACTTTCCTTGCATGCTTTTTTATCGTGCGGAACTATGGGCGTCGCATTAGGACATAGGGAGTCTGCTTGCACACTTCCCTTATCGTGCGGCCATTTGGACATAGGAAGCATCGGGATGAATGTTGTGACACCGAACCCTAGAGATGACTTAATCTTGCATGAATGACAACTAGAGACATGTGAACCAAGTATAGAACTTGATGAATGATAATGTAACATAGTGTATAGAAACACTAGTGACATGAGTACCAAGTAGATAACTTGATGAATGACATGTGCAATGACATAGTGTAAAGAACACTAGAGATATGTGTACCAAGTAGACAACTTGATGATGAGATGACATAGAGACATAGTGCTACAAAACACTTATATTTCCCCTGTGGGGATGCCCTCCAAAGTGGAGGAGATGGTTATTAATTTCCCCTGTGTTGGATGCCCTCCAAATTGGAGGAAACGATCATACTCACACAGTCTGCTCAGCGCTCGTGACTTGGTCGCTCCACACGAGTAGTGCGACTCTCCGGAGGTCTTGGCACGTGATTCGATAGGGATAGCCTATGTGGGGTCCCGCAGACAACCCATTGGGTTGAATGTGTTGAGTCGTGGGCGTGCCTACGGGCTAGCCATGGATTGGGTAATAAACTCAAAAGAGTTATGAGATTGGGTACAAATGTGCATCTTGAGCATGATAGAATTGCAATTTACTTGATAGAGTTCTATTAGCATGTTAGTGGTTACATGGCTAGAGCATTACTCTGATCTTGTTGTTACAGGCATAGTAGTTATTGCATTTCTTCCATTATGCTTTACTTACAGCTTTAAAATAAATATCTATCTGCTTATGCCTGCTTAGACCTAGTGGGGAGATCGGTGGGGTCGGTGGCCGAGCCCACTGGGAACTAAGGAAGTTAGTTCTCACCCCACTCTATTACAGGTGCTAGTTCGCGGGCGGCTGGTGAGGATCGCGGTAAGGGCCTCGCGCCCTAGTTGATAGAGGCCACCATTGCATTAGAGCTTCCCGATATCACTTTTGGTATAGTCTTATGTACAAGAAAAGAATGTAAAACAATGTATATTTGGATATGTAAAGACTTATGTATTTTGGGAAAAGAATGTAATTGAATGTAAACAAATGTTGAATGATTGTAATAGATAGACTGTTCTCTCTTTATATTACTTGTATGAAATACTTGTATCTTGCTCTTATTGTTGTTCGCACCTTTAGGTGCATCTTCTTGTCATGTATGATGTAGAATTACATTTCCTGGGCAATTCTTTGTACATGACTTGTTGTCGAGCCTTGGGCGGGCAGGGGAGGTGCTGTCCGTTCGGCGCCTGATCGGTGTTCTCGAACCGAACCAAATTGGTAGCAGTCTCGGGGCGTGACACCAATAGTCATCCGAATGTTCATTCGCAAGACTATTATGGGGGGCATTGTTGAGGCCAAAATTGAGGCATGCCGGCCTGAACCACGTATGAGCCAAAAAAATAAGGACACGTGGTACACCAGGAGTCGGCAAAAAGGCGCCTAAAGGACAAGAAGGCGGGAACAGTTGAAGATTGGGGTGTAACTTCCATGAGGAGTTAGTGTAACTTTCAAGATCATGGTTACAACCACTCCCCCCAAGTACTTTCAACAAACTAATAATGTGGGCTATAAATAGTAACTTTGAAGCCTGCAATAGAGGTCTTTCTCCACCCTGAATGGGAAACCACCCTTACTTCCTCTGCATTTTATCGCTTTTCTAGTAGTCTTAACGTAATCTATTTCTATTCCGTATTTACTGCTTTCCTAGGAGTAGTTTGTAACTTAGTTTTTTGGAGTCTGTCTGCTCCTCGGGCATCACTCCTGGAGTCTGTCTGCCCTCAGGGCATCACTCCGTTGTAGACTACATTTGTAGAGTCTGCCTGCCCCACGGGCATCACCCTGTTGTAAACTATATTCGCAGAGACTGTATGCCCTTCAGGCACACTCTGTTTTATTATTATATTAAGACATTCGGCACTTTCAGCCGGCCAGTCATTGTGTACTTCTTCCATTCGGCTCTATAAGCCCACCAACTCCTGTGTTGTTTGATCATTCGCCTCTTGGGTCGACCTTCCTACTTGTCTGATCCGTACATTCGGCTTACCCAGCCGATCTGAATTTAATGTAGAGGTTTTGAACCCCACAGATCCGATCCCTCGTCAGCCGAATCGCTTGATCGATCGAAGGGCGCAATCTTCGAGGGTCACTATCCGCAGCCGTTGCTCAACCCGACGCGCTTCCCGAGGAAGATCTTTGACCGGGTCAAGGGTCGGGAAATTCGGCTACTAATAATTTTGGCACGCCCGGTGAGACTCATTCAGGTTTTCCTAATCTAAACTTTATCATATGACTGACGATACTTCTATGAACCTCGAGAATAGAGCCATTCCCCGGCTGTAACATACTGGACTTGCGCAAATTGCGGAGTTCGAGTATTTGACTTGAGTTTGGAGCTTTTCCAGATTTTCTGGAGGGTCGTTCACTGTGTTCCGACCTATGGCACGTGTACCGAGGTTAGTGGATGAATCTCTAGCACTAAAGTCCAAAAAGTTGGATTTTAGGTGGCTCTCAGGTTGGAATTCTGTGCCCTTGTACCGGTACAAAATGGTGTCTATACCGGTATAAAATGATGGCTATACCGGTACAGACCGAGATTTATACCGGTATAAAAGGACAGACTTTGCAAACCCGAGGCTCGGGTTTGGCTGTTTCGCAGGGTTTATACCGGTACAAATCTGATTTATCGTACAAGTAGCGGTCGAGCGAGTTCAAAGCTGAGGGTGTTTTAGCATTTTGTTGCTTCTATTAGGTTACCCCCTCACCCTAGGGCTCCGTTTCAGCACCCCCATTGCAGCCAACAAGGTAGGGGAGTTTCTCTCTCTAATCCCTTGTGCTCTTTTGGTTTTTTTTGGTGGATTGTTAAGAGATTGATCTCTCTTTTCTTCTCCTCTGGCCACCTAGAGCCATTGTCTTCTTATTGGAGCTTGGAGCTTGCCTTTTGGAGCTTTGTGGTGGATCAAGCTTCAAGCCTAGGGCCTTTTGAGCTTGGTTTAGAGTTTCTTAGAGGTATGTGAACGATTTCCTTCCTCTAGTTTCGGATTTTGGAGGTTTCCTTGAGTTGAAACCCTAGTTTTGGATTCTAGGGTTAGGATTTGGGGATTTTCGATTTAGGGCCTTTGGGACCTAATTGATGGGTTTAGAACTTTGATTTAGGTTGGATTGGAAGGACTCTAACTCCCATTTGGAGATCGAGAGAGTTTCCTTCGCATTCGGTGAGTTTTCTCCAACCTTTTGTAGAGTTCCTTAAAGTGTGAACTCAAGGTGTATCTTCTTAGCTTGTAACTCCTAGGGTGTGCTTTTTAGGACTCAAGGAGTGATTATCGAAGCTTCGTTAGCGGTTCGGAGCAACGCTTTTCGCACTTGGTGGGTTTGGCTTCATGAGCATAGGAGCAAATGGCTCCTAAGTGCTTATTCGGTTTGATTTAATTATTTTGAATGCATATTCATGCTAAATAGATTTATTATGAATTTTGAACCACTTAAAATGCATGCCTTATGTATGATAAAATTTTTACTCTATATAGTAGAGCTTTCTGGGTTAAACAGCATGCATGTGAGGGTGGGCTTTGTGGGCACCTGGGAGTGTGCCATTCATGTTTATATAGCTTAGATAATGTAATTATGAACATTGAACTCTTGTTGGAACTTAGAAGAGCTTAAGTGTCATTAAGCGGCACTTAACTTAGAAAACTATGAAACTGCAACATAGAGACTTGACATAGGCCACTGGACATCTATTATTTTCATGTTAGAGACATGATGACATAGAGATAGGCCTTTTGGACACTTGTAGATTCCATGTTAGAGACATGACGATTTGGGACATATGATGAGTTTTGTGACTTTATGCCATTGTGCTCATTCGCACATGCTTGTGAGGGTCGCTCCCTACAAGCCGGCACTCCGGAGTTGGCCAACGCGTTTCATGTATTCGCCGTGCGGGATTGGGCGCCGAAGTGGATTGCCGTGGGACAGTCTCATTCCTAGGGTGGGAATGTTGACTACTACGTGGCCATTAGGCTCGGCAGTTGGGCTAGGCAGCCTTCGGGTGGGCATCGGCCATATCGCCTTCGGGATGATCTTGTTGTACTTAAACTTAATGTAGTTTAAACAAAACTGTGGACTTTGACTAGAGTAGTAAACTTTAACACTTTACTATCACTTGTGGACATTATGGACCGTGACTAGAATAGTAAACTTAAATCTTTTACTATCAAGTTGGGAACTTCGTTTTACTTATAGTGCTTTCTATTCATGCTTAGAATAGCGTATTTACTTATGTGGGATATCAAGCTTTAGTAGCTTACTCTTTAATTATTTTCCCTTACTCTTACTTGCTTAGTTTTGGGCCTACTGGAGCATGCAACTGAAGTCAGTAATTGCCCACTGGAAACTATTAATTAATAGTTCTCACGCCCTCTTTTTCTAATGTGTTTCAGAGCCTTCGGCACCGGCGGAGGCAAGGGATCACGGCAAGGGAGTCGCCTAGTTAGCTAGCTTCTTTGCCACTACCGTTTATGTGGTATTTCCTCTCTTTTGTGTTTTGTGAGAGAGCGATTTTTGTATCCATTTATAGAGACCACCATGTATTATGTTAGTTTTTACTTTGGGATCTTTGGTTGTACCCCTTTTTATAGTTTTTAGTGGAATCTTGGTACTTTTATTTATCTACTTCTTGTATGCTTATTAGTTTAGAATTCTAGTTGTTATACTGCTCTGATGCTTCTATATTCTTCTTATTTTTGTGGTTATTTATCGTTTTTGTTAGACGCCTTGTATGTTGTAGATATACGGCGGGTCTGGGCACGCGCCGGTGGGCTTCCGCTGGGTCCTGGGGCGTGACACCAGCCTTCAAGGAATGACCAAGCTAGTGGCGCCGAAAATGCAAATGAGAATCAGGTGGTGCTACCTGTTGAAGGCAAGACTAGGGGACAGTCGGCTCATCAAGAGCCGAGTCTAACTCAGGCACTCGGCCAGATGAGCCGAGTCCTGCAAACTTTAGATCAAAATATCCATCAAAAGTACCGCTCGACTGGACGCGGTGCTGGCCGCCATCATGGCCTATAATGAAAATATTGTTCGAATCAGACAATTATTTATCCGAAACGGGCAACCTTATGGGGGGCAACATGGGCCTCTAAATGCGCCGGTGCAACAAAATCCAGTCACGCCGGCGGCTCAAACTGTTTATAGGTCTGCGAATGTATACGCCGACCCGCAGTCGAAGATTGCATCAGGTTTACCTCCTTTACCAGCTTACCAACCACAAAATATAAGGGATAGAGCTGGGGGGCAGGCTCCGAATATGCCAGGAGTTAACCCTATTATACAGAATTTCGGTCTACCGTAAGGATCGAATGTAGTACACGCACATGTTCCTTTGCAGGGGGACAATAATGAAATATACGCAGAGATTGAAGAAGCCATCCGAAATACTTTCGGAGTTGGCGCAAGGCCGGTAGTGTGGCCTGTATTTAGATCCCCATATCCCGCGAACATTGACATGGAGCATCCGTATCCGGCAAATTGGAAAATGCCGAAGTTCAACAAGTTCTCGGGCGTTGAGACCGAGAATACAGTCGAGCATATAGCCCGGTTCACGGCCCAATGTAGGGAAGCGGTCGCTGACTCATTTTTAAAACTTCGATTATTTCGCACGTCGTTAACTAAGACGGCGTTTATTTGGTATACAAGTTTATCCGCCAATTTCGTCCAAGATTGGGACGAATTGGAAAGAAAATTTCATAAGCAATTCTATAGGTCGGAGCCACAATTATCGGTCGCCGACTTGGCTTTATACCAACAAAAGTCAGGTGAAACGGTCGAAGAGTATTTCAACCGTTTCAAAATAGCCAAAATCCGGTGCTTTACGAGAATGCCAGAATCAGAGTTCGCCAAAATGGCACTAAATGGTCTACATTTTAAGATAAAAAATTATTTTGAAGATAAGCATTTTTCTAACCTATTTGATCTAGGTGTTCGAGTTGCCCAATATAAGCAATTCTGAAAGAAAAGTGAAGACGATCGGCTGCAATGGAGCCGATATAAAAATCAAAGCAAAGGCAAGGAGAAATCCTTGATAGAAGAACAGTCGGTTCAAGAAGAGCCAAGCTAATCGAATGAAAGTGAAGAATCGGCTGATGAAACCGAGATATATGCGGCTAGTAAAGAACCACTTTCTTCAAGGAAAAATTCTTGATAGAAGAACATTCGGTTCAAGAAGAGCCGAACCAATCAAGTAAAAGTAAAGAATCGGCTGATGAAGCCGAGATATAGCCGCTTTCTTCAAGGAGAAATCCTTGATAGAAGAACATTCGGTTCAAGTCAAGAAAAGCCGAACGGATCGAGTAAAAGTAAAGAATCGGTTGATGAAGCCGAGATATAGCCACTTTCTTCAAGAAGAAATCCTTGATAGAAGAACATTTAGTTCAAGTCAAGAAAAGCCGAACCGATCGAGTAAAAGTGAATAATCGGTTGATAAAGCTGAGATATATGCGTCTGCGATAATAAAGAGTCATTTTCTTTAAGCCGGCCAAGACCAACGAAACTAAAGTTTGGGTCTCGACTGTGTCATTGAGCAGTCGATTTGGCACCAATAATCATCCGAATGTTCATTCGCAAGTCTATAGGGGGGGCATTGTTGAGGCCAAAATTGAGGCATGCCGGCCTGAACCACGTATGAGCCAAAGAAATAAGGACACGTGGTAAACCAGGAGTCGGCAATAAGGCGCCTGAAGGACAAGAAGGCGGGAACGGTTGAAGATTGGGGATAACTTCCATGAGGAGTTAGTGTAACTTCCATGATCATGGTTACTACTCCCCCCCACTACTTTCAACCAAACAATAATGTGGGCTATAAATAGTAACTTTGAAGCCTGCAATAGGGGACTTTCTCCACCCTGAATGAGAAGACCACCCATATTTCCTTTGCATTTTATCGCTTTTCTAGCAGTAGTCTTAATGTAAACTTTTTCTTTTCCGCATTTACTGTTTTCTTAGGAGTAGTTTGTAACTTAGTTCTTTGGAGTTTGTCTGCCCATCGGGCATCACTCCTGGAGTCTGTCTGCCCCCAGGGCATCACTCCGTTGTAGACTACATTTGCAGAGTCTGTCTGCCCCCACGGGCATCACTCTGTTGTAAACTATATTCGCAGAGTCTGTATGCCCTTCGGGCACACTCTGTTTTATTATTATATTAAGACATTCGGCTCTTTCAACCGACCAGCCATTTTGTACTTCTTCCATTCGGCTCTATAAGCCGACCAACTCTTGTGTTGTTTGATCATTCGGCTCTTCGGCCGACCTTCCTACTTGTCTGATCCGTACATTCGGCTCACCCAGCCGAACCGAATTTATTGTAGAGGTTTTGAACCCGGCTGATCCGATCCCTCGTCAACCGAATCGCTTGATCGATCGGAGGGCGCAATCTTCGAGGGTCACTATCCGCAGGCGTTCCTCAACCCGACGCACTTCCCGAGGAAGATCTTTGACTGGGTCAAGGGTCGGGAAATTCAGTTACTAACAATTTTGGCACGCCCGGTGGGAGTCATTCAGGTTTTTCTAATCTAAACTTTATCATATGGCTGACGATACTGCTATGAACCACCGGAATAGAGCCATTCCCAGGCCTTCAGGAAATGACCAAGCTAGTAGCGCCGAAAATGCGAATGAGAATCAGACGGTGCTACCTGTTGGAGGCGAGGCTAGTGGACAGTTCGCTCATCAAGAGCCGAGTCTAACTCAGGCACTTGGCCAGATGAGCCGAGTCCTGCAAACATTAGTTCAAAATATCCATCAAAGTATCGCTCGACAGGACGTGGTGCTGGCCGCCATCACGGCTTATAATGAAAATATTGTTCGAATCAAACAATTATTTATCCGAAACGGGCAACCTTATGGGGGTACTAAGGGCCCCTTAAATGCGCCGGTGCAACAAAATCCAGTCACGCCAGCGGCTCAAACTGTTTATAGGTCGGCGAATATAAACGCCGACCCGCAGTCGGAGATTGCATCGAGTTTACCTTCTTTACCAGCTTACCAACCACAGAATGTAGGGGCTAGAGCTGGGGGGCAGGCTCCGAATATGCAAGGAGTTAATCCTATTATACCGAATTTCGGTCTACCGCAAGGATCGAATGTAGTACAAGAACATGTTCGTTTGCAGGGGAACAATAATGAAATATACGCACAGATTGAAGAAGCCATCTGAAATACTTTCGGAGTTGGCGCAAGGATGTAAGGAAGTGAATTCTCGAAATCCGAGAGTTGCACCATGTTTAGAATCGACTGATTGTCGATTGGATGGACTTCGGAAAGTTCGAAGTTGATCCGAAGGCAAAAAGTGCACCGGAGTTTGTCCCGGTGAAGTTCGGAAGCCTTCGGGCGTTTTTGTGCGCATAGGCGCGAAAACGGAACCCGAAAAGCTATGTCGGGTCGCGAGCTAAATCCGACATTAGCGTGGATAGAAAGATGATGAAAACGTGTTCGAAAACATGTTTGGAAAGTCTCGGTGCGAGTTGAAAAGAGTCGGAGGCAAGACGAGCGAAAACGAGCGAAAACGGAGAAGAAACGAAAAATGCTGAAATTTGGCTAAGTCCTTAAATGTTGGGCTGAGGAGACCCACTGGGTCCGGACAAAGGAATGATGTCCGGACAATGGATGTCCGGACAAAGGATCTTTGTCCGGAACGACGGTAACCAAAAATGGATTTCGCAGTCTTTGTCCAGGACAATGGGGGGGTGTCCAGGACCACTGCCGAAAATGCCCAGTTTGGTGCAGTTTGAATTGTTGAGGGGGCTTTTGGCATTTTGTTACAATAGAGCCTATAGAGGGCTTCTCCTCTCTCCCTCACTGTTATTTCCCACACACACACAAACATAAACTCTCCTCTCTCTCTCTAGGAAGAAGAAGACGAAGGAGAAAGAGGAAAAGGTGAGGAAGGATTGGTGGAGGATTTGGTGGAGAAGCAAGCTAAGAGAGAGATCCATGGCTTCATCTTCCTCTCCACCATTGGAGCTTCTACTTGAGGTAAGCTTCAAGAGCTTTCATGGTAGCTTCTTCTAGCATGGATTTTATTCCTTAGAAACAATTTTCTTGGAACCCTAGCATCCTTAAGGGATGGTTTGCACAAGCAATTAGGGCTCTAATGTGGGATTTTGCTCGGGGCAAAAATCTAGGGCTCAAATTGGGGCTTTTCTTAGGATGAGATTTTGATCTCTTTTAACCTCATTTCTAACATATTGTTAGGTCCACGAACGCGTGCGAGGCGACGGTTCGTCGATTCGGCGAACGGTTTAGCGATACGAGCCAAACAAAGGCTTTCAGCTTCGGAAATTGGCCGAAGAGTCGAAGTAGAGGTTCGAGGCAACGAAACCTACGTGGTTGCTACAAGGGACATCCCAAAAGGTGGGGGGTGCTTTACCGAAGCCGTTGGGCTCCCTTTTATGTCTAAGTAAATTATTGGTCATATTGCATATATATGTACATATGTATCGTTTTCATGCACGCTAGGGTTAGTATGGTTAGATGGCTACTCTAGTGTGCTTCCTTATCGTGTGGAACTACGGGGGGTTGCATTAGGACATAGGGAGCATGCTTGCATCCTCCCTTATCGTGCGGCACCGTAGATTTGCATTAGGACATAGGAAGCATAGCAATGAAAAAATGACATTGAACCCTAGAGACAATTTAATTATGCATGATTATCAACTAGAGATACATGAACCAAGTATAGAGCTTGATAATTGACATTATGACATTATGACTTAGTGTAAAGAACACTAGAGAAATGTGAATGTGAACCAAGTATATAACTTGATGATTAACATTATGACATAGTATAAAGAATACTAGTGACATGTATACCAAGTAGATAACATGATGACTAGTGGCATTGAACTTAGTGTAAAGAACACTAGAGCTACAGGAACCAAGCATAGAACTTGATGAATGACAATGGGATGTGACATAGTGTTAGAGAACACCTATGTATGATTTCCCCTGCGTGGATGCCCTCCAAATGGAGGAGAAGATCATACTCACACAGTCTGCTCAGCGCTCGTGGTTGGTCGCTCCACACGAGTAGTGCGAGCCTCCGGAGGTCTTGGCACGTGATTCGATAGGGATAGCCTATGTGGGGTCCCGAGGGATAGCCTATGTGGGGTCCCGCAGACAACCCATGGGGTTGAATGTGTTGAGTCGTGGGCGCGCCTACGGGCTAGCCAAGGATTGGGTAATAACATAAGAACATAATGAGTATTTCATACATACTTGATTGGAACATAGTAGCATGATAGATATTTCATAACTATATCATGATCTTGTTGTTTCAGGCATAGCAGTAGTTGCATTGTTTATATCATGCTTTACTTACCGCAGTTACAGCTTTAAATTATCTATCTATCTATCTACCTGCTTTTGCCTGCTTAGACCTAGTGGGGAGATCGGTGGGGTCGGTGGCCGAGCCCACTGGGAACTAAGGAAGTTAGTTCTCACCCCACTCTATCACAGGTACTAGCTCACGGGCGGTCGAGGAGGATCGCGGTAAGGGCATCGCGCCCTAGTTGATAGTGGCCACCTACTTGCATTAGAGCCACCCGTGGTATATTTTGGAGTCAAAATTGTATAAAGAAATGATGTAACCTACATTTTGAAGTTAAACAATGTAAACGAATGTTGAATGATTGTAATAGTTAGACTCTTCTCTCTTTATATTACTTGTATGGAATGCTTGTATCTTGCTCTTATTGTTGTTCGCACCTTTAGGTTCATCTTTTTGTCATGTATGGTGTAGAATTTCATTTCCTGGGCAATTCTTTGTACATGACTTGTTGTCGAGCCTTGGGCGGACAGGGGAGGTGCTGTCCGTTCGGCGCCTGATCGGCGTTCTCGAACCGAACCAAATTGGTAGCGGTCTCGGGGCGTGACAGGTATTCTTTTGGTATCAGAGCAATTAAGAGCAAGTAAAGAGAGAGTCTAGGATGGACCTCGGAAACCCTAGGACGGTGAACCCTAAGGCTATAGGTGCGTGAGCGAAACGTGGACCTATGCCGTGTGGCGGAAGTTAATTCGATTGGGTCGAAGTAACGGTTGAGATGTCTCTAGTTGTGAATAGAGATAGATTCAAGGGTATTAGTTCTTGGCTTGAAGTGTTTGTGTTGGGCGGCCGACAACATGACACCGAGAGTCTAGAATGAGTACACTTGTGTACTTCCGCCTAATTTTAAATGTTGAGTCTCGTAGACTATTAATCGAGAGTGATTCGATGGGCTAAGATAACTAACCCGGTTATTGCGTTTCAGGAACTAATGCCTCCGAGACGCTACACGCGTAGGTCGGGTCCGGCATCGTCGTCGGGAGACCCAAATCTACCTGAACCTCCTTCGATGCCAGAGTCGTCGGCCCAAGTGAGGTGCGGGAGTTACGAACGCGAGATGACGCGTTGGCGGGTCATTTTGATCGGCTCCGGGAGCTAATGGAGCAACGAGATAGCGGCGATGGGCTGCAGCAGCGGCCGAGAATCGTGCTCCACCCGCGCCCCCACCCCAGTACACGTACCTGAGGCAGCTGAAGGCGTGGGTGTGGCAGCAGTTCCGGTGGCGGCGTGTCCTCCGCCGGCGAGTGCACTTCCGGCGGCGTCGGGTTCAGCAACTCCCGATGCATCGGCCGAGGAGGCGGAACAAGGGCGACTGTTGACTGCCCCTATTCGATTCATGAAGTTCCACCCACCAATCTTTGAAGGCGGACGAGTGGAGTCGGAGATAGTGGAGTCATGGATTGACTCGATGGAAATGATGTTCGAGGACTTTCGTACCTCGGATAGGGACAAGGTATACTTCGCCACGCATTGTCTCGAGAAGACGGCGAAGGTGTGGTGGAAGCGATTAAAGCGAGATCGACCTTCTGATCTCCCACCTATCACCTAGGAGGAGTTCAAGAGGGAAATGTACGCCAACTACTTCCCGGACACGGTAAAGCAAAAGTTGCAGGAGAAGTTCAGAACTTTGAGGCAGGGAGACCGCTCTGTAGCGGAGTTCGACGAATTCTCCCACATTATAGGCGTGTTCCGAAGTTGTTCGAGATGGCCGAGACCGTGCGGAGTTCTTGCGAGGACTCGGAGTATATATCGGGCGGTGCAAATACTTAAGCTCACTACTTATGCTGAGATTTTTGATCGTGCACTGTGGGCGGAGCACGGTGACGCTCATGTGCGCGAGGAACGTGAGCTTATGGCGGCGTCCAAGGATAAGGGAAAGAAGCGATCAGGTGGTCCTTCGGGGGGACAATCAAGTTCCAAGAAGCCCCCGAAGAACCCACGAATGCAGTCGTGGAGTCGTGGACCGCAGAGGTGCACTATTTGTGGCGGCGGGAATCATCGGGCACATCAATGCAGACAGCGGCTGGGCAAGTGCTACAATTGTGGGCAAGAGGGGCATATTAGCCGCGACTGTCCAGCGAGGGCCCCGCCTACCCCGTCAGTGGCATCGACTCCAGCGACATCGGCTTACTATGGAGGAGCTCCACCTGCTGCTATGTCGGCTGGACGCGTGATGGCTCCGCGTCAGCCCGAGTTACCACGACCAGCGCCGAGCGGACGGGTATTCGCCGCTCTGGCCCAAGTGGAGGAACCTGCTGAAGCTGAACAGCGTGAAGTTGTGGCAGGTATGGTTTTAGTTAATGGAGTACGCTCCAGAGCTTTGTTTGACACGGGTGCCACTAATTCAATCATAAGTAAATCATTTGCACGAGCTCATGATATAGATATAAAGGCTTGTGAAAAGGTGTGGCGAATGGATAGTCCCGGTCAGGTAATTCATATTTATAAAGAATGCCCTGCATGTCCAGTGCAGATAGGTGACTGGATAATGCCAATCCGAACCTTAGTGCTAAAAGGGTTGAAGGATTTTGACATGATATTGGGCATGGACTGGCTTTCGAAATACTATGCGTCGATTGACTGTAAAGAGAAAGTGATCACGTTTCGTGAGCCAGGATAAGAGGAACTTGTTTACAAGGCGTGTAAGAGTTCTTGCTTCGCCGCGACAGTGTCGGCGACGAGAGCGAGGAAGCTTGTTAGCAGCGGTTGCGCCGCGTATATGGCGACCGTTGTAGAAGTTGAGCGAGTGACCCCGACACTCGAGGAACTATCAGTAGTTCGGGAGTTCCTCGACGTATTTCCTACCAAATTACCGGGAATACCGCTAGAGCGGGAAATCGAGTTTGTAATCGACTTGGTTCCCGGAACCACGCCGATTTCGAAGGCTCCGTATCGGATGGCGCCGGCGGAATTAAAAGAGTTGAGGGCTCAATTGTTGGATCTCCTTGATAAGGAATTCATCCGGCCGAGTGTTTCACCGTGGGGAGCCCCGGTATTATTTGTGCGGAAGAAAGATGGAACGTTTCGACTCTGCGTGGATTACCGCGAGTTGAACAAGGTCACGATCAAGAACAAGTATCCATTACCCCGAATCGATGACTTGTTCGATCAATTGCAGGGGTCGAGTGTTTACTCAAAGATTGACCTCCAATCAGGCTATCATCAGTTGAGGATTAAGCCGGAGGATGTTCAGAAAACCGCATTCCGTACGCGGTACGGACATTATGAATTCACGGTGATGCCGTTTGGGCTCACGAATGCCCCGGCAGCGTTCATGGACTTAATGAACCGCGTCTTCAAGAAGTATTTAGATCAGTTTGTGGTAGTCTTTATAGATGACATACTGGTCTATTCCCGCAGTGACGAGGAACATGCGGAGCATTTACGCTTAGTACTTCAAATCCTTCGGGAGGAGAAGTTGTATGCCAAATTGAAGAAGTGCGACTTTTGGCTGAAGGAAGTTGCATTCCTGGGGCATGTTATTTCCGAGGGCGAAATTTCTGTTGACCCGAGGAAAATAGAGGCAATCAAGGATTGGCCGCGCCCTACGAGCGTCACGGAAGTCCGAAGCTTTGTGGGCTTAGCGGGCTATTATAGGCGGTTCGTGGAAGGTTTCTCAAAATTTGTAATTCCACTTACCCGTCTAACGAAGAAAGGCACCAAGTTCGTTTGGAGCGACGAGTGCGACCGGAGTTTCCAAGAGTTGAAGGATAGATTGACTTCAACTCCGGTGCTCGCGTTGCCGGTGCAAGGCGAAGACTTCGTGGTTTATAGCGACGCGTCTTATTCAGGCTTGGGGTGTGTTCTGATGCAGGGCGGAAAGGCAATCGCATATGCGTCCGTCGGTTGAAGACCTACGAGAAGAACTACCCTATCCATGACTTAGAGCTAGCCGCTGTGGTATTTGCTCTTAAGTTGTGGAGGCACTACTTGTATGGCGCGCGTTGCGAAATATACACGGACCACAAAAGTCTGAAGTATTTGTTTACGCCGAAAGAGCTGAATATGCGCCAACGGCGGTGGTTGGAGTTATTAAAGGATTATGATGTCTCGATCCTTTACCACCCCGGGAAAGCGAATGTAGTCGCCGATGCTCTTAGCAGGAAGTCGGTAGAGAATCTTGCGTTGAAGGTTACGGCTCAGGATCAATTATGCTTGGAGATGAAACGGCTAGATCTTGAGGTAGTAGCTCCAGAAGTACCGGCTATTTTAGCGGCTCTTATTGTTACACCGACCTTGTTGGAGCGGATCAAGAGTCATCAATCTGCGGACCCTAATCTCCAAAAGGTGCGGCGCGACATTGAGAGCGGACACGGTGGCGATTTCACCGTGGATGCCGCGGGTGCACTCCGGTTCCGCAACCGGTGGTGTGTACCCGAGAATGAAGAGGTCCGAAAACTGATTTTGGAGGAAGCTCATCGGGCTCCTTACAGTATTCACCCGGGCGGCACCAAGATGTACAAGGACTTGAAAATGCAGTACTAGTGGCCGGGGATGAAAGCGGACATTGGGCGCTTTGTGGCGCAATGTTTAGTATGTCAGCAAGTAAAGGCGGAGCGCCGATACCCAATAGGAAAGCTTCAAAGCCTACCTATCCCAGTTTGGAAGTGGGAGGATATCGCGATGGATTTCGTGGTCGGACTACCTCGTTCGACAGATGGCCACGACGCGATTTGGGTAATTGTGGACCGTATGTCAAAGTCCGCACACTTTCTACCGATCCACACTACCTGGTCGGGCGAGAAACTGGCGCAGGTATATCTAGATAAGGTGGTCAGATTGCATGGGGTACCGAAGTCGATTGTGTCAGATCGAGATCCCCGATTCACCTCACATTTTTGGAAAAGTCTACAAGAGGCCCTTGGCACGCGACTCGAGTTCAGCACCGCGTTTCACCCTCAGACAGATGGACAGTCAGAGCGGACTATTCAGATTCCGGAGGATATGTTGCGGGCGTGTGTTATTGACTATAAGGGAAGTTGGGCCAAACATTTGCCAATGGCCGAGTTTGCCTACAACAATAGTTACCAAGCTAGCGTGGAGATGGCACCGTTTGAGGTCCTCTACGGACGGAAATGCCGATCTCCTGTACATTGGGGTGATGTAGGTGAGCGAGTCGTGGTTGGTCCCGAAGTATTGCGAGAGGCCGAAGAGAAAGTTCGCCTTGCTCGCCAACGGATGCTTACGGCGCAATCGAGACAGCGAAGTTATGCGAATAAGCGCCAAAGAGACTTGGAATTCGCGGTAGGAGACCGCGTGTTCTTGAAGGTTTCGCCTATGAGAGGCGTGAGGCGGTTTGGAGTTCGAGGAAAGCTAAGTCCTCGATACATTGGACCGTTCGAAGTGTTGGAACGTATTGGAGCGGTAGCATATCGGATCGCATTGCCGCCGCACCTAGCGGACGTTCACAACGTGTTTCACATTTCCAACCTTCGAAAATATGTTTACAATCCCGAACATGCCATGGTGTTTGAACCGCCGGAGCTTCAAGAGGACTTGAGCTACGAAGAGTTTCCGGTGGCAATTATTGCTCGGGAGGTGCGCAAGTTGCGGAATCGTGAAATTCCATATGTTCGAGTTCGGTGGAGTAATCACGACGATCGTGAAGCCACTTGGGAACTCGAGAGCGAGATGAAAACGCATCATCCCCATTTATTCGAGGAGTGAGGTATGAATTTAAATTTAAGTTTGAGTTAAGTTTAATATAAGGGTTCGTTTCGAGGACGAAACTCTTTTTAAGGCGGGGAGGATGTAAGGAAGTGAATTCTCGAAATCCGAGAGTTGCACCATGTTTAGAATCGACTGATTGTCGATTGGATGGACTTCGGAAAGTTCGAAGTTGATCCGAAGGCAAAAAGTGCACCGGAGTTGCTCCCGGTGTAGTTCGGAAGCCTTCGGGCGTTTTTGTGCGCATAGGCGCAAAAACGGAACCCGAAAAGCTATGTCGGGTCGCGAGCTAAATCCGACATTAGCGTGGATAGAAAGATGATGAAAACGTGTTCGAAAACATGTTTGGAAAGTCTCGGTGCGAGTTGAAAAGAGTCGGAGGCAAGACGAGCGAGAAGAAACGAAAATCGAAATTTGGCTAAGTCCTTAAATGTTGGGTGAGGAGACCCAGGTCCGGACAAAGGAATCTTTGTCCAGGACAATGGATGTCCGGACAAAGGATCTTTGTCCCAGGAACAGCCGGTCAAGTGGGCAAAAATGGATTTCGCAGAGTCTTTGTCCAGGACAATGGGGGTGTCCAGGACCACTGACCGAAAATGCCGGTTGGTGCAGTTTGAATTGTTGAGGGGGCTTTTGGCATTTTGTTACAATAGAGCCTATAGAGGGCTTCTCCTCTCTCCCTCACTGTTATTTCCCACACACACACAAACATAAACTCTCCCTCTCTCTCTCTAGGAAGAAGAAGAAGAAGGAGAAAGAGGAAAAGGAGAGGAAGGATTGGTGGAGGATTTGGTGGAGAAGCAAGCTAAGAGAGAGATCCTTGGCTTCATCTTCTTCCTCTCCACCATTGGAGCTTCTACTTGAGGTAAGCTTCAAGAGCTTTCATGGTAGCTTCTTCTAGCATGGATTTTATTCCTTAGAAACAATTTTCTTGGAACCCTAGCATCCTTAAGGGATGGTTTGCACAAGCAATTAGGGCTCTAATGTGGGATTTTGCTCGGGGCAAAAATCTAGGGCTCAAATTGGGGCTTTTCTTAGGATGAGATTTTGATCTCTTTTAACCTCATTTCTAACATATTGTTAGGTCCACGAACGCGTGCGAGGCGACGGTTCGTCGATTCGGCGAACGGTTTAAGCGATACGAGCCAAACAAAGGCTTTCAGCTTCGGAAATTGGCCGAAGAGTCGAAGTAGAGGTTCGAGGCAACGAAACCTACGTGGTTGCTACAAGGGACATCCCAAAAGGTGGGGGGTGCTTTACCGAAGCCGTTGGGCTCCCTTTTATGTCTAAGTAAGGTGCTTTACCGAAGCCGTTGGGCTCCCTTTTATGTCTAAGTAAATTATTGGTCATATTGCATATATATGTACATATGTATCGTTTTCATGCACGCTAGGGTTAGTATGGTTAGATGGCTACTCTAGTGTGCTTCCTTATCGTGTGGAACTACGGGGGGTTGCATTAGGACATAGGGAGCATGCTTGCATCCTCCCTTATCGTGCGGCAGCGTAGATTTGCATTAGGACATAGGAAGCATAGCAATGAGAAAATGACATTGAACCCTAGAGACAATTTAATTATGCATGATTATCAACTAGAGATACATGAACCAAGTATAGAGCTTGATAATTGACATTATGACATTATGACTTAGTGTAAAGAACACTAGAGATATGTGAATGTGAACCAAGTATATAACTTGATGATTAACATTATGACATAGTATAAAGAATACTAGTGACATGTATACCAAGTAGATAACATGATGACTAGTGGCATTGAACTTAGTGTAAAGAACACTAGAGCTACAGAAACCAAGCATAGAACTTGATGAATGACAATGGTATGTGACATAGTGTTAGAGAACACCTATGTATGATTTCCCCTGCGTGGATGCCCTCCAAATGGAGGAGAAGATCATACTCACACAGTCTGCTCAGCGCTCGTGGTTGGTCGCTCCACACGAGTAGTGCGAGTCTCCGGAGGTCTTGGCACGTGATTCGATAGGGATAGCCTATGTGGGGTCCCGCAGACAACCCATGGGGTTGAATGTGTTGAGTCGTGGGCGCGCCTACGAGCTAGCCAAGGATTGGGTAATAACATAAGAACATAATGAGTATTTCATATATACTTGATTGGAACATAGTAACATGATAGATATTTCATAGCTATATCATGATCTTGTTGTTTCAGGCATAGCAGTAGTTGCATTGTTTATATCATACTTTACTTACCGCAATTACAGCTTTAAATTATCTATCTATCTATCTACCTGCTTTTGCCTGCTTAGACCTAGTGGGGAGATCGGTGGGGTCGGTGGCCGAGCCCACTGGGAACTAAGGAAGTTAGTTCTCACCCCACTCTATCACAGGTACTAGCTCACGGGCGGTCGAGGAGGATCGCGGTAAGGGCATCGCGCCCTAGTTGATAGTGGCCACCTACTTGCATTAGAGCCACCCGTGGTATATTTTGGAGTCAAAATTGTATAAAGAAATGATGTAACCTACATTTTGAAGTTAAACAATGTAAACGAATGTTGAATGATTGTAATAGTTAGACTCTTCTCTCTTTATATTACTTGTATGGAATACTTGTATCTTGCTCTTATTGTTGTTCGCACCTTTAGGTGCATCTTTTTGTCATGTATGGTGTAGAATTTCATTTCCTGGGCAATTCTTTGTACATGACTTGTTGTCGAGCCTTGGGCGGACAAGGGAGGTGCTGTCCGTTCGGCGCCTGATCGGCGTTCTCGAACCGAACCAAATTGGTAGCGGTCTCGGGGCGTGACAAAGGCCGTTAGTGCGGCCTGTATTTTGATCCCCATATCCTATGAACATTAATGTGGGGCATCCGTATCCGACAAACTGGAAAATGCCGAAGTTCAACAAGTTCTCGGGCGATGAGACCGAGAATACGGTCGAGCATATAGCCCGGTTCACGGCCCAATGTAGGGAAGCGGTCACTGACTCATTTTTAAAACTTTGATTATTTCACACGTCGTTAACTATGACGGCGTTTATTTGGTATACAAGTTTATTAGCCAATTCCGTCCAAGATTGGGACGAATTGGAAAGAAAATTCCATGAGCAATTCTATATGCCGGAGCCAAAATTATCGGTCGCCGACTTGGCTTTATACTGACAAAAGTCAGGTGAAACGGTCGAAGAGTATTTCAACCATTTCAAAATAGCCAAAATTCGGTGCTTTACGAGAATGCCGGAATCAGAGTTCGCCAAAATGGCGTTAAATGGTCTACATTTTAAGATAAAAAAACCATTTTGAAGATAAGCATTTTTCGAACCTATTTGATCTACGTGTTCAAGTTGCCCAATATGAGCAATTCCGAAAGAAAAGTGAAAACGATCGGCTGCAATAGAGCCGATATAAAAATCAAAGCAAAGACAAGGAGAAATCCTTGATAAAAGAACAGCCGGTTCAAGAAGAGCCAAGCCAATCGAATGAAAGTGAAGAATCGGCTGATGAAGTCGAGATATATGCGGCTGGTAAAGAGCTACTTTCTTCAAGGAAAAATTTTTAATAGAAGAACATTCGGTTCAAGAAGAGCCGAGTAAAAGTAAAGAACCGGCTGATGAAGCTGAGATATAGCCACTTTGTTCGAAGAGAAATCCTTGATAGAAGAATATTCGGTTCAAGTCAAGAAAAGCCGAACGAATCGAGTAAAAGTAAAGAATCAAAGCCGAACGGATCGAGTAAAAGTAAAGAATTGGTGGATGAAGCCGAGATATAGCCACTTTCTTCAAGCAGAAACCCTTGATAGAAGAATATTCGGTTCAAGTCATGAAAAGCCGAACCGATCGAGTAAAAGTGAATGGTTGATAAAGCCGAGATATATGCGGCTGTGATAATAAAGAGTCGTTTTCTTTAAGCCGACCATGACCACCGAAACTAAAGTTTGGGTCTCGGCTGTGTCATTGAGCACTCGATTTGGCACCAATAGTCATCCGAATGTTCATTGGCAAGACTATTGGGGGGGGCATTGTTGAGGCCAAAATTGAGGCATGCCGGCCTGAACCACGTATGAGCCAAAGAAATAAGGACACGTTGTACACCAGGAGTCGGCAATAAGGCGCCTAAAGGACAAGAAGGCGGGAACGGTTGAAGATTGGGGCGTAACTTCCATGAGAAGTTAGTGTAACTTCCATGATCATAGTTACTACTCCCCCCCACTACTTTCAACCAACTAATAATGTGGGCTATAAATAGTAACTTTAAAGCCTGCAATAAAGGTCATTCTTAACCCTGAACGAGAAGACCACTCTTATTTCCTCTGTATTTTATCGCTTTTCTAGGAGTAGTCTTAATGTAATCTTTTTCTTTTCCGCATGTACTGCTTTCCTAGGAGTAGTTTGTAATTTAATTCTTTGGAGTCTGTCTGCCCCTCGCGCATCACTCCTAGAGTCTGTCTGCCCGCCATGGCATCACTCCGTTGTAGACTACATTTGAAGAGTCTATCTGCCCCACGGGCATCACTCTGTTGTAAACTATATTCGCAGAGTCTGTATGCCCTTCGGGCACACTCTGATTTATTATTATATTAAGACATTCGGCACTTTCAGCCGACCAGTCATTGTGCACTTCTTCCATTCGGCTCTATAAGCCGACCAACTCTTGTGCTGTTTGATCATTCGCCTCTTCGGCCGACCTTTCTACTTGTCTGATCTGTACATTCGGCTCACCCAGCCGAACCAAATTTATTGTAGAGATTTTGAACCCGGCTGATCCGATCCCTCGTCAGCCGAATCGCCTGATCGATCGAAGGGCACAATCTTAGAGGTTCACTATCCGCAGCCGTTCCTCAACCCGACGCGCTTCCCGAGGAAGATCTTTGACCTGGTCAAGGGTCGGGATATTTGGCTACTAACACAGTCAAAACTACATGTGGACTCAGATATTGTGATGGTGAGAAGCATTCATTAATTGATGATAGACCTTGATGGTTACAATCTTATTGAATTTTGTCGAGATATACGATTACTATGGAATTGAGGTGTTAACGGAGAAAATTGGTGTATATATGGTATATAGCAAGAAATGTTAAGCCAAATAAATGTAATAAACCCACTTTTTACCTGGATGGAATTTGACCTTCGATTTTAAACGTTATTGTGCGTAAATGGATCACAAGAGCACACGTCAAATTTCAGGCGAAACCGAGCTAAAACGGAAAAGTTATGCGACCCGGAAGTTCGACTTAAAGTGAATAGTAACTCCGGCGTTTCGTGGAACCGGGAAGTAGAGAAGGGTTCCGGAGCGTACAACACTCTAAACATAGGCTTCCAATAGCTCGTTTCGAACGGCTCAGATATTCTAGAACCGTTGGCACTGACGGATTTCTGATCTGATGCGCGCTTTTCGAGAAAAAGGGGTTTTATCGAAATGAGGGTTTCCGCACTTTGCTATTCTAGCATTGTGAAACCCCTCGGACTCCATGCAGGTGATCTAGAGTTAGGAGGAGGATGTTTGAGATCCCTACAAGTGGTAGGGAAGTCAAATACAGAGGCGAAATCGAGATTTCGTGGGGTTACACATTTATATATGTGTGGTCTATGCGTTAGTGGAGAGCAGATGGGTTCCGTCGCAAATCGGCGACCAAACTAGACGAAACAAAATGGTAGTTTCGATGCGCTCGACGTGCTGAACGCGATGGCGCGATCCGTTTGGAAATCCGACAAACGGATCGCCGGATATTGCAAGATGATCGCTAAGGGGTCGATGTTGGCAAATCGGCAAATTGGAGAGCGGACGGATTTCTTCGCGAATCTGAGATCGATCGAGGCAAAACAAAATCGTGGGTTTGATTTCTTCGACGTGCTGATCGCATTGGTGCGATCCGTTCGTAAATCCGACGAACGAATCTATAGAAATCGCACGTTGATCGAGGAGAGGTCAAAGTTGGCAAATCGGTATCTTCGCAAAAGTCCCAATATTTTATGTGCCGAATCATATGATATCGGACGTGGAGGGTTATTCGCGCATTTTACTCATGCAGTGATGGACTCAAGTGAAATAAATGAGTATTTTTGGACCTTTGAGCAATTATACAATAAGTATATAAAGGACATCTAGGGTTTCACCAAGGAAACCCTAACCCTTGGTCTCCTCCCCTTCCCTAACCGAACCCTAGCCGCCTCAGCATCACCCTGCCTTCACCATGCTCGCACTCTGGCCGCCGGCTAGTGCCCTGGCCGCCGAAAAAGGTAGAACCCGGCCACCCCCCTTCATTCTCTCTCTCAATCTGTTCATCAACCATCATCGGAATGGTGCTCGGGAAGCCACAATCTGTGTTGGGTCTCCTCCCTCTTGCCGAAACCATCATCGGGCGCCGATCCCGGCCGGCCGTCACCGCCGCATGCGTCGCTGGCGCCACCGTGGCCAACCACGAAAACCTAGGGCTGATCAGACCGAGCGCAGTCCGATCGCGCCGCGCGCCGCCGTTGCCGTTGGCCGGCACGCCGCCCACCTGGGCCTCTCATCGTCCTCCCGCGCCGGCCACCATGGTCTCCGACCACCACCGTCGCCGCCCTAGCTCGTCGCGGCCGATCTTGAACGTATCCGGCCGCGCCGAGGAGTCTCGCCTCCGAGGGCCGCCGCCGCCTGGGATCCCTTAGGAGACCTTCCCCGTGACCGCCGGCACCTCCGCGTCCGGCCAGCGAGGTCACCGCCGCAACCGCCCAGATCCAGCCCAACCATCAGATCGAGCCTAGGCTCGGCGGCCATGCCCGAGCCGCGGGCATCCGTAGACGTCGCCGCCCTCTGCGACCTCCGAGGAACCCCGCGCCGATCGAAGGCGCCTCCGAGCTCCCGCCGGCGCGCCGCCGTCGCGCGCGCGCCGCGGCCAAGATCGGCCAGTGAGCCGGACCATGCCCAAGCCAAGCCACCGCCACGGTGGCCGCCGCCTCCTCCTCCTCCGGCCTCGGGCGACCGCCGCCGTCGTCCTCGAGGAGTCCGCCGCCGCCGTGGCCGCCGCAGCCCCATGAACCCGGACCTCACTTGTGCGGGTTCGGTTCACTCCGCCGTCGCCTCCGTCGCTCTCCGCCGCCATCTGAGGTGAGCCTAGTGTTCCTCACCTTCCCCGCACCCACCTCTGACCCCCTAGCGTGCCGCCGTGCCGCCGGAAGCCGGCCGGAGCTAGCTTGCTCCGGCCAGGCCCGCAATAGGGCATTAGTTGGGTGGTTTCCTGATCCGAGCCACCCGGGCCTCCTTGATCCCAACGGAAGGGAGCACGATGATCAGGACACATCGCTGATCACCGTGCTCACCTTCGTTTCTGTTGGAGAAAGCTCTGTTTCGCTGATTTGGCGATGTCGACCATTTTCGAGCCTATTTGGCTGCTGTTACGGCTTGCGCTCGGTTTTCGGGAGACCCGAGGCTGTTTCGATGCCTCCGGAGGGGAGCACGGTGATCGTCTGTCAGTGACGATCACAGCGCTCACCTTAGTTAGGGTTAACAAGTTCCTGGTTTGCGAGAAAAGTATGCTTTTCGTACAGTGCGCGCTGTTCGCTGAATTTCGGGTTGCTCCCGCGCACTCCAAAGTGTTCGGAAGTGCTCCGAAAGGTGAGCACGGTCTCCGGCACGCCGAAACCTATTAGCGAGTGAATTGGTTTGGCTGAATAAGTTCTGGTTAGAGTAGTCGGACCATAAAAGCCCCGAAATCACATGAAATAGTGCGATTTCGGGTAATTCGGAGGGCTTTTATGCAATTGTACTTGTTGTAGCTGCTGTTGGAAGCATGTGTGTGCTTTGGATAACCTCTGGACTGATTGTCCAAGGTCCTAAGCCCTCGTGGAGATCAGAAAATAATTTTCGGCGCGTTTCTCGGCGAAATCCGCCGACGGAACTCGGGTTTGGTTCGGAATTCTTCCGACGGTGCCTCGCGAGTTATTGTAGTGTCGCTAAGCCTTGTTGGCTAATCACCCGCGTCATTTCGAGGGTTTAGAAATGACGGGTGAGCGATGGTAGGTTCCGGTGTCGAAATAGACACTTCCGGGAACCCGTATTCGTATAATTATCCGACGATAATTGTATTGTAGGTTCTTGTGTTTGCTGCCAAAACATCCAAAAATGAGTGTTTTATGGCAGCGGGTGACTCGTGAAATGAGTTGGTGAGTTCCGGGACAGTTCGTGGGTCCCGGCGGAGTCCCGGTGCGGTTTACGGGACTTCCGGCGAGTTGCGGTGATCGATTTCGAGAAATCGACTTTCCGCGTGTTGTTTGTAGAGTTGTGCTAGTAGTGTTTTGTGTTAGTGGATTAGACACTAACCTGGTGGATCTCCTTAGGTCTGGTTGATACTTCTTCCTCAGACGAGAGTCAGACGCCGTGTTTATACAGGTGGGTACTTCGATCCGACGTCCGTACAGTGGTACACGCTGGTGACGTTCCTTCCACCCTTACTGTTTATATCGTTTATCCTAGATATATCTTGCACCTGTTTGTTACAGTATTACTCTACTCAGTGTTTTCATGTTTAGTATCATGTGTAGGAGTAGAGTAGATTACTTCTTGTCAGCCTATGACATCTGTGACCTGTTCGGTCAGTTTACTTCAGTGTACTAAGTGACCTTGTTGTTCGGTTGGTCAGTTCTCGTGTTTCCTTCAGTAGTACTTGCATACAGTTGAGAGGATGTTGAGTTGCACTTTAATCTGTCACGCCCCGGGTCATTTTAGAGTATAAAAACAGCGGAATTTTTTTTTTTATAAACCTTGACCCCTAAGGACATGTCAGACCTGCCACAAATACAGAGAGACCACTGTACACACGGACAGAGTCTCCCCTGTATTTGCACGGCATCGCACAAGTACATAGAGTCTGAAATACAGCCAAACAACCACAACCAAGTGTACAGATATAATTACAATCAATATACACATCCAAACACCATTCACCACAGGTTATCCACAATTATTCATTCATAAATCCATATCTATCAGTTGAAATGTTTCCTACTCGGAAACTGGTTTTGAAATACTAAGCTACCAAAATCCAGGATAAAACCTTTCAAAAACTGTTTCCCACACAGAAACCTTTTCTTTTGAAAACACTATCACGAGGGGTAGAAAACTATTATATATTGAAATTCCAAAAATCAATATTATATTCCAAACCCAAACGATATTTATAATTCCAAAACAGTATTAGAGAGACTAAACCATAGACAAAGCTAATTACTTAATCAAATAAAGTAAGTTGTAAGGTAAACAAACCACGGGTCGGGAGCTAGTACGCGTGCTAGATACGCTCCTCTCCTGTCTGTCCCACTAAAACCTGATGAAACACCTGAAAAAGAAGGCGAGGGGTGAGAACATGTAAACATGTCTCCCCCTCCCAGTGGATACCTCGCGGAGATAGACACAAGAGTAGATAATAGTAGTACAGTAGCTATGATAAACAAATAAACGGAAGAGATATACAGATATGAAACAACAGCTACTGTAAATATACGTCAACAGGTATAGAAGCTCAAAAGTACCCAATCTGAACCAATGCTCTCTTGGTCAGCACCGCAGACCTCAAGCCAGCTCTCTTGGTCAGCACCGCAGACCTCAAGCCAATGCCCCCACTACTCTACCATGCATCCAACCCCAGCATAAAGCTCCCGGGCTCAAGGGTCGAACCTCTGCAACCACTTTTCCGAAAAAGAACACCCCACTTGCGGTGGATCAGACCGCTGGTGTTCGTGACGTGCGACGAGTATCGGGCGATTAATGCAAATATGCTCAATTATCAACCATCGGCAATCAGCCGACAATCCTGCCCCCTAGGGCCCATCGACCACGTGGGTCGTCAAGTAACCAGAAGAGCCAACCAGGTATCAAGTACTGAGTGTGACTGACCAAATAGGTCCCAAGTACAGAAAGTGACTGACCAACCAGGTCCCAAAATATGCAAAGTAACTGACCAACCAGGTCCTGAGTAGAGAAAGAAACTGACCAACCAGGTCAACTAGCATGGAACAACTCAACATCATCTCAACTGTATGTAAGTACTACTGAAGGAAACACAAGAACTGACCACTCAGGTCAACTAGGATGGAACAACTCAACATCCTCTCAACTGTATGCAAGTACTACTGAAGGAAACACGAGAACTGACCAACCGAACAACAAGGTCACTGAGTACACTGAAGTAAACTGACCGAACAGGTCACAGATGTTATAGGCTGACAAGAAGTAATCTACTCTACTCTTACACATGATACTAAACATGAAAACACTGAGTAGAGTAATACTGTAACAAACAGGTGCAAGATATATCTAGGATAAACGATATAAACAGTAAGGGTGGAAGGAACGTCACCAGCGTGTACCACTGTACGGACGTCGGATCGAAGTACCCACCTGTACAAACACGGCGTCTGACTCTCGTCTGAGGAAGAAGTATCGACCGGACCTAAGGAGATCCACCAGGTTAGTGTCTAATCCACTAACACAAAACACTACTAGCACAACTCTACAAACAACACGCGGAGAGTCGATTTCTCGAAATCGATCACCGCAACTCGCCGGAAGTCCCGTAAACCGCACCGGGACTCCGCCGGGACCCACGAACTGTCCCGGAACTCACCAACTCGTTTCACGAGTCACCCGCTGCCGTAAAACACTCATATTTGGATGTTTTGGCAACAAACGCAAGATAACACTACAATACAATTATCGTCGGATAATTATACAAATACGGGTTCCCGGAAGTGTCTATTTCGACACCTGAACCTACCGTCGCTCACCCGTCATTTCTAAACCCTCGATTTTTTTTTTTTTTAAACCTTGACCCCAAGGACATGACAGACCTACCACAAATACAAAGAGACCACTGTACACACGGACAGTGTCTCCCCTGTATTTGCACGGCATCGCACAAGTACATTGAGTCTTTTACAATCATACAACCACAACAAAGTGTACATGTAAAGAATTTAACTTACATCCATACACAAATTACACCATTCACCACAGGTTACATTCACTAGTATATAATCACAAATCCATATCTATCAGTTGAAATGTTCCTTACCCGGGAACTGGTTTTGAAACTCTAAGTTATAAAATCCCTTCTGAAAACCTTTTACAAACTGTTTCCCACACAGAAACTTTTTCTTTTGAAAACACTACCACGAGGGGTAGAAAACCCTTTTTTCCTTAAAGTCCCAAAACTATTCTTACAACTCATTCCAAAATGATATTTTAATAATCACAAACAATAGTAGAGAACTGAACCATAAAGTAAGTCTAAGTTATTTACTCCATAAGGTAAACTGAAAGGAAATCAAACCACGGGTCGGGAGCTATATCGCGTGCTATGTACGCTCCTCACCTGTCGTCCCACTAGAACCTGCTGTAACACCTGAAAAAGAAGACGGGGGGTGAGAACATGTAAACATGTCTCCCCCTCCCAGTGGGTATCCACTAGTAACGGAGTAAAGCAAAGGAAGGACTGGTAAGTAGATACAGTAGCCAAAGTAAGTAGGAGAGAGATATATGAAATATAAATAAACTGCTACTGTATGTATGCATCGAAAAGCTGAGAAAGTAAAATACCCAATCCATAACCGCCAATATTGGTCCGCAGACCTCAGGCAATGCCCTCTGTCTCTAAGCCTGCATTCTACTCAAGGTCGCCTATGGGCTCACGGGTTGGCACATCCAACCACTTTTCCGAAAAAGAACACCTTGGCACGGTGGATCAGACCGCCCGTGTTCGTGAACTGCGCTCGAGTCCAGGGCGATCGATGCTGTTATGCTCAAAAGTCAAACGTCAGCAATTAGCTGACAATCCCGTCCCTGAAGGGACATCGACCCCTTTGGGTCATCAGGTAAACTCGCCGACCACGTAGGTCACAGAAGCACTGAAACAAACCGACCGAATAGGTCACTGAAAAAAGACAGCAAGTCCGAGAACTAAAACAAGCCGACCGAATAGGTCACTGAAAACTGTAAAGGATCGACCAAGTAGGTCGCTGAAGAACTGTAAACCCAAACCACTCTACTCCTATAAATTATACCGAGCATGCATATAACTGAGTAGAGAACAGAAACGACAGTAAGATGCAAGTAAGAAAAGTAAAGTAGAGTAAAGTAAAGCGAAAGAGTGTCACCAAGCGTGTACCACTGTACCGATGAGAAACCCGGATACCCACCTGTACGACTGTAGAAGATCAGATTTGTTGTCTGTGGAAACGAAGAAACCGGACCTACGAAAAGGTCCACTGGGTTAGTGTCCAACCCATCACTAATAAACACTAACTCCACATCCCGCAAACTAATTCCACGGAGATTGGTTTTTCCGAAACCAATTACCGTGACTCGCCGGAAGTCCCGTAAACCGCACCGGGACTCCGTCGGGACCCACGAACTGTCCCGAAATGCACCGACTCGTGTCACGAGTCACCCGCTGTCATAAAACACTCATATTTGGATGTTTTGGCAGCCAACATAAGATAACACTACAATACAATTATCATCGGATAATCGTACAAATACGGGTTCGCGAAAGTGTCTTTTTCGACATCGGAACCAACCGTCGCTCACCCGTCGTTTCCGAACCTTCGAAACGACGCGGGTGACCAGCCAACCAGGCTCAACGACACCGTAAATAACTACTAAGAGTTGTCGGAAGAAATCCGAACCGTAAACACGTTTTCGTCGGCGAATTTTGCCGAAAAAAGCTCCGAAAATCACTTCTGATTTTCTGTAAATATTTAGGACCTTGGACGATCAGTCCAGAGGTTACCTGCAACATTCCTACGCTGTCTCGGCGACACGAAATTCTAAATTGCATAAAAGTCCCTGAAGCTCCATAAAATCGCATAATTTCATGCGATTTAGGGCTATTATGGGTCGTGCACGCAAACCTATGCTCGATAAATCCAGCCATCGTAGTCGCTAGAAGATTTCAGCGTGCCGGAGACCGTGCTCACCTTTCGGAGCACTGTCGGGCTTCGTAGAACGCGCACAAGCGACACAAAGTTCTGTAAATACTGCGCACAGCGCATAAAGTACAAATTTCCCGCTAAACGAGGCATCGTAAATCTAAACGGAGGTGAGCATCGCATCCAGCACGAAAAGGCAATGGCCGTGCTCACCTCACTTGGTCAAAAAGACCAAGTACAGCCTCAGGAAACGTGCCCAAACCCTAGACTAGGTGCTGTTATTGAAAACACTGCTCACCTGACCCGAGGGAGCTAGGGTTGGCCGCCGGCGGCACGGCGGCGGTCGGTCCGGCCGGGGACGGGGGCGCCGGGTCGGAGAGGTCCCGGGAAGGTCCCGGCCGGCGGCGGAGGCGGCCGGTGGCGCGGCGGCGACAGGTTCATCCGAGGAAGCTCTCGGGTTCACAAGCTCACCGGCGGCAATCCGGCGGCCGGGAGGCGTCGGGACGGCGGTGCTCCACCTGCAGGAACACGGAGTCCGGGCTTCCTTCCTTGGGCCGCGGCGTTGCTCGGAGGAAGAGATGCCACCTCCTCGGTCCGCCCTAGAACCCGGCGGCCGCAGGTGAGAAAGCGGCGGTCGACGGCGGTCGGGGTTGCCGGGGAGGTGCGCTCGGGGTCTTCGGGTCACCGGGCCGAGGGCATGGCGGCTCGGCCGTGGGAAGGCGGCGATGGCGCGCGGAAAGCCGGATCACCCGGCTCGGGTTTGGTGGCGCCGGCGGCACCGCGGCGGCCGGGGATCGTCGGGCGGCGACGATCCGTGCGGGGGTTGCCGGGAGGCCGATGCTTCCTCCGGGGCCAAGGGGACGCGCGGTGGTCGGGCGGCCCCGACCTCGGTCTGCACCCGGCCTTGGTTGGCCGCAGGAGCTCCCACGGCGGCCGGCGGCGTGCGGTGGGCGGCCGGACGGGGAGCACGGGGTCCCCGGAGGTGTGGGGAGTCCTCCGCACCCGACAGAAGAGGCGGCAGCCGCGCTTTAGCCGAGACCACCCAACTCGGGATGGATGACCCCGGGCTGGCCGCAGGAGCAGCAGCGGCGGTGGCGGCGCTCCGGTATGGCGGCGGCGGCCGGAGAGGGGAGCCTGGGGTGTCTCTTGATGGGAGGAACTCGATGCTTGGGTCAGGACTCTCTCCTCCAAGAAGATGAAGATGGGGATGGCTAGGTCCGGGGAGAGAAAAGGGAAGGTTCGGGTTGGTTTTCCGGCGGCCGGGGAGGTCGCCGGAGGTCGGGGATGGGCGCACGGGTTCGGCAAGGGTGAGGGGATGCGGCAGGGAGGCTGCTGAGGGCTGGGAGGTGAAGGGGTGGCTAGGGTTAGGGTTTTGGTCCATGAAAACCCTAAAACCATGTTTTATACACAAATGCACTTTTGCATTTTAGCCCTCCAATGTTTACAATTCATACCTTAGTCCCTGGCAGCATGTGAATTATACGTATAAGCCCCTCTATATTCGAATTCGCGCTTTTTGGCGCATAAAATATAAAGACTTTTCACATTCCGTCGTTATGCGATTTTAACCTCTTCGCGTTCTTTTCGCGATTTCCGGAGATCCGTCCGTCGGATTCACGATCGGATCGTGCCAGCGCGTTCAGCGCGTCGAGAACATCGAATCTAGCCTTTTACTTCGTTTGATTTAGTCTCGGATTCGCGAAGTATCAATTCCCCTCTTCTTTCTCCATAATATCCATTTTCTTAATTATTTAGGTCAAATCGTTCAAAACCTCTTTTCTCGATATCCGTGCATCAGAATCCAATTCCGTTAGTGCCATTGGTTCCAAAATAGTCGAGCCATTCGAAACGAGCTATTGAAGTCATATTATCGGAGTTCTGTACACACCTGAACCCATCCTCTATTCTCGGCTCATCCTGAAAACTAGAGTTACTATTCACTTAAGTCATTTTTCCGTGTCGCGTAACTTTTTCGTTTTAGCTCGTTTTGACCTGAAATTTGACGTGTGCTCTTGTAATTTAATTACACACAATAACATCGTCAATAAAAGGATTTATTTATTATGATGAAAATGTCGGTTATTACAGTATTTCAGAAATTATTTAAATGTAGCTTGCCCATCCTGCACGCCGCTTCGACCCGAATGCAGCTTTCCGTCAATAAGTGGATTCATCGCTACCGGCTGCAATCGAATTGTGGCTTTGAAGCCCCCAGCCGTCCTGCCGAATGCGCTGAGATTCAACAACTTTAACTCTGGTAAGCAGCGTTATTCTTTCGGATTCAATCGCTGACTCAATTAATTGGCGTTGGAACAGTTCGGGCCAGTTCACTACTAGATCTGCTTATCATTTCCTGGTTTTTGATGGTATCGACAATTGCTCAATAAAGTTCCTGTGGAATCTCAAAACACCTCTTACGGTTAAGCTTTTTTTATGGCTCGCAATGAAGAACAAGGTTCTAACGGCGGAAGTTCTAACGAAGCGAGCATGGATCGGCCCTTCAATTTGCTTGCTCTGTTTCTCTCACGCTGAAACGGTCGACCACTTATTGCTAACTTGCACCTTTGCAAAGGCAGTGTGGACGCGACTATTAATTGATACTCCGCCCGCGTTACTTCAGGCATTGGAAACTTCGCAAGGGATAGCTAACACTTGGTGCCAAGCGAGGAGGATACTGACGGGGGATAACAGAAAACATTTCGATCGCGGTTTCGCCGCAGCGTGTTGGGAGCTGTGGAAGGAAAGAAATAGGAGAATTTTTTACGAACGTTTCGAAGACTGAGAAACTGGCAGCGAGGATTTGTGCGACCACAGCGCACTGGGAGTACGCGCTAGCAGGCTGAGTGTCTTCGCCAATATCTGGAGCTTTCACTACCTAGGACTACTCTCTCTTTATCTTTTTTGGGTTGCCCCCCTTGTTGTATGTTTCGGGTGGTTTTGTAGGGTGCTAATTTCTATATGGTTGAAGAGTAGGGGACTGGTGGCTCAGGGGGCTTGTAATCTCAATCTGCTTCCGTTTCGGACTCACAAATAGGGTATACCCTTGTTTAATAGAAAAATAAATTATTTGAATGTCTCCTTTTGTACTCTGACATTTTTTTAAAATAACCATTTTTTTTAGCACCATCTTTCAAGGTAAAATTAACCTTGAGATGTAACATACAATACTGGAAAAAAAAAAAAGAGTAGAAAAACAGAGCACATTAGTAAAAATCTAACGTGTCAAAATTTTAAATAGAAATTGTAAAGTAATTCATATCATACACTTTTTAGGTAAGTATATTCCTCCAAAAAAAATAAATAAATAAATAAGGGTCCTCGTTCCCAGTCGCTTCTTTTTTTCTTTTTTTTTTTTTCCTTCTTTTTTACCCTCCTTCGAAAAAATGCTCAATAATCCATGTCATTTCTTAAAATTTATTCGCAGCTTCCTCTAGAAGCACGTATGGTCATCACCAAAAATGAATCCAACTTTTCCAATCTCACGCATTCAGTTAACTAATTAGTTGACCAACATAAATAATAGGGAAAAACTTCAAATATCATCTCTGTATGGTTTCACACTTTCTTACTTAATTTAGTATTCTGTTATTTACAGTGTATCAATTTAGTATCTTGTGATTTTATTTTTATTTTTTTATTATTGATTTCATTAATTTTTTTCTTCAATCAATGACAAAGTTAAATCTAAAGAATATTAAAGTGAATATTCGAAAAATTTAAATGGAGTATCTGAAGTTTTTTATATATAATTCAATGAAATATTAACGGAGAAACTACCGAAAAGATAAAAATAAAATCACTGGATACTAACTAGATACACTTTAAACCACACGATACTAAAGTGAGAAAGTACAAAAATAACATTTGAATTTTACACTAAATAATAATAAAAGAAAACAAAAACTACATATATAAAGGTGCGGACATATGCTCCGTCAGTATGGTTGCACCATGAGTCAAAGTTGACTTATTTTGATGTTCTTAGGTCATTTTAGGTGGTAAACGAATTTGTATGAACACTCCAAAAAGCAGCCCTTCAGTTTATCACGCAAGATTCTGAAAATTTAAAACAACTTAATTAGGAGTGTTTGGAATAACACTACAAAAATTTAGATCTTTAATTTGCAATCCACAATATTTGTTGCTGTAATACAGAAATTCGTAACTACTGCTTTTTAGAATATGAGAAACAATTATTTTCACGATATTAAGCTTATGGTTTATAGGTGAATCTCATTAGCTTAGCCAAAGATTGATCAATAAAGTAATATTTCAGCTTTCTATAAATTTACTTTACGTTTGAATTAAAATTATATCAAACCAAACACCACGTTAGGTCACTGAAATAATTAAAGAGAACGCGTTATAATAGTAGTCAAAACTGTTGTTGCTTTATTAGATATTTGTTGTTGGATATTTTTTACAACAGAATTAGGTTATAGAGACACATGTTTGAGACACTTTTGAGTAAGTGTTTCATTTATTTTAAAACTTAAAAAAGTATCTACTAATGCCTAAATACAAAGCTCAATCAAATCAAAAATAAAAGATTACTCTACTCAAGCCACCACACCCAGTCCATTTGGCCCGATTACAAACAGAAAAAAAAAAAAAAAAAAAAAACAATTACCATCTTTCTTTTTCCTTCACTCAATCCACTGAAATTAAAGACGAAGGGCACTTCCCTGTCATCCTCCTCCGCCACCGCAGCCAACGAGATAGAATTTCGGCGTTTCTAAATTCTTAAATAAGTGTTGGCAAATTAGCAGCACTCTTTTAGGTTATAGCAACACTTTTTAACTGTCACCATATACCTAGCGATCCCACATATAACAATACTTTTTAAAAGTGTCAGTAATTTAGCTAACAACACCTTTTTTGATCTGTACCTATATTTAAAAGTGTCGTTATAGACCGTTTTTGTTGTAGTAATTTAAAATTTGAATGATGAGTCAAAATTCTGCAGCATTTCCCCAAACTTTTTGTTGAGTTTCAATTTTGTTCTCAAACTTTTTGAGTTTGGTGTTTGAGATCATAACTCTTGAAATACTTCACTTCAATTTAATTTTATCCTTCTTAATTAGTCATAAAGGAAAATTTGTCAGAATTGAGCTAGGGTGCTTATGAAAGTACAGAGATCAGCCACATGTATAGAATTTCTTTTGTTCCACAAACCATCTACACAAAAAAGAACACCTTGACAAAACATAACTCAATCATATGTATAATTATCGGCCCACACTAAGCTATCATGTAGCAGAGATGATGATTTCTCCTTCAAAACCCCACAAATAATCGATCCCTCCATATATATATATATAGAACTAGGCTGGAATACTATTAATAGCACCAATGACTTGGTGCTAGTAAGTTTTCTCCCTTTGGATTAAAAGATGTGCGGCTAGGATGATGTAGGCCCCATAGGGTTGAGTGGGTGGTTGATTGAATAGTATAATCTAACGGGTAAAATTAATCAAAGGGGTTAATCCAAAAGTAGAAAACTTACTAGCACCAAGTTCGTCGTGCTATTAATAGCTACTATACTTTTATGAGTATAGATCCTCTTGTACTCATAAATTTTTTGCCATTAGATCTACCCTTTAATTAATTTCACCCGTTAGATTATACTATTCAACCGACCACCAACTCAACCCTAGGGGGCCCACTATCAACCTAACCGTAACCACTCTCATCCTAATCACTCATTTTTTATCTGAACGGCTAAAAACTTATGAGTAGTAGGTATCCAATACTCATAATAGTATAGTAGCCTCAGCCATATATATATATATATATATATATATATATATATATATATATCTTCATAATACAATAAATATTTTCCCCTTAATATCTCCGCATGCGACCCAAAAACATATATCCTCTAATCTCGTTTTTATGAAACCTATTTAATTAAAAACCTCGATCGATATGAGAAAGCAAATAATTGCATTTTTTAAGTTAACAAAAACAAACAAAGCACTTCACAAGTAACTAAAAATCATCACATAATATAACATATATCACAATTAATGTAATAGTTCTCCAAACATAATTAACCATAATACTGAAAAAAATATACCAGTAATAAAAGTAAAGAACTTGGAAACTCCCTAATTAAGCATCCCAGGTCTATCTATATATATGATCTATCAATTGCTATCTCGCACAATGTTCTGTTCCTCACCACCCAAATACCTGTAAAATAGGAGGAAGTGAGAAACATAGAAGATGCTTTCCAATGGGTACAATATTGCTCAACCAGATGGCCTGGTATATGACATATAATAATGGAAACAGTAAGTATAGACGATGATCAGGTAATCATGATAACCAAAGAGTTGGAATGAAAGTTATGCTATTGCAGAAATAGCCGAGTAACAATTTATATCATAGCAAGGTACTGATCTATCATGCAATATTGTAATTATGACCAAATACTGTCTAGATCATCATGTCAACTGAATATGCATCAACCGATCTGATGTGAGCAATACCCAACCAACAGCCATATATGCACTATCATATGAGAGGCCCACTACGTGAACGTGGGGCAAGTGCATGCGCAGTAGCTGGCATAAACCATATTTAGCCTTGCGATCGAGTCAAACCCAGCCACTTTTTGAAAAAGAGCATCACTGGCTCACAAGGTGGTTCAGGCCTCTGTGCCAGTATTGGCGAAATTCCTAGCTAGCTAGCAGCAACAGCAGTCATATATATGCAGTATTTTCAGTCTATATTGTCCAATGACGATGATCAATCCAGTGACTCACAACAGGTGTCCCTTGGTCCAAATGTGTAGGACCGTAGGTCATATATGTTAGAATTTGGTTAGATTTGGAGTTGAATCTTAATTGAATTAGGATTAATATTTAAATCAGTTGAAGATAAATTGAGATTTAAATATTAATTAGAGTAGAAATCTAATTGGGTTAGGATTTGGGTAGCTTAATTTTGATGTAAGCTATAAATATAGCATATGTGCTATATATATATTATTGTGGTGTGGTGGTGGTGGTACGGATTAGCCACACCCGTATTGTAATATACCGAAACTTCGGTAGGTTGTACTGAACTTCAGTCAAAGTGACCGAAGTGCGACTCCGAGTGTCACGGCCCGAGCCCGCCTATTTGGTCGGTTTCGGACACGCCGAACGGACAGAGTTTTTCCTGTACGTCCAAGGCGTCGCAATTAATACAATTTCGAGAGGTTCCAAACAGGAACATGTTTCAATCAAGATTGTATAAGGAAGTATCAAAAACATAAATATAACTACTGCTATTACAAGCATTCATCCGAGTTTACCATTTTACATTTACATTCAGCTTCCAAGTGCAATTTAGTTATTACAACATTATTACAAGTTTTAATACACCTTATTTTTTTTTATTTCTTCCTCTACCTCTAAGCTATGCCAACTCGGGATACCACTATCTCTGGTCTCTGGGTAGGACGCTATCTATGAAGCTACGCCCTTTCCTCGCGCCACCGCGCCACTCACGTGTGTACCTATACCCCCAAAAATAACACGGGGGTGAGAACTATTGTCTATAGTTTCCAGTGAGTATGGCCACCCAAGAAAAAAGTTCGACTAATAGATCCGAGGAGGCACTGTAATCATATAGTAAGGCTACTATACTCTTATGAGTTTTGGAGTCATCTTACTCATAATAGTATAGTAGCCGGACTCGATCTCTCTCTATATATATAATATAAAATTTTAAATTTTAAATTTGATACTTTCAAATTTTAATGTTTTAAATTTCAAATTTTATATTTTGTATTTTAAATTTTAAATTTTTACTTATTTCCAAATTTTAAACTTCAAAATTTAAAATTTTTAAACTCCAATCTCTATAAAATTAATTAATTAATTTTATTAATAATTAATTAAATATATTATATTTAATTAATTTTATTAATAATACGGGTAATAATATCTAACCTAATAGACGCAATTTAAATCACGTAAAATATTGTTGTATTAAAAAATACAGAATTTAAATTTTATGAGTAAAATTTTAGAAATATAATGTGTATATATATATGTGTATATATATAATTAATTTTTATTAAATAATTTCTTCTACTTTTATTTGATAGATATATCTCAAATCCATTTCATATAATTCTGTGTAAAATAAATTATTGTATAAATTTACTTTGCGCATATACTAATTTTAATAAATTTTATTTAAATATATTTAACTATTATATTATTTTTAAATAACTTTTATTTAATTAATAATTAAACTTATAAAACTATAAAAAATTATTTTAAAAAATAAAATTTATTATAAAAATATTTTTATATCCGTATCATTATGCAGGTATGTATATTAAAGAAAAAAAAGGAGAAAGGAAAAGGAGAAAAAAGAAAAACTCCCTCGCGTACGTCCCACCCGAGCAAACTAATAAGATAATTTAGGAGCTCTTTATCACCGGCTGCTTGTCAAGTTGTTATTGCGGCGGACGGTTGACATTTGACAAATAATTCCTCGATTCTGAATTCACACTTCAGGCCCACGTTGCGAGCGCTGCTATCGCGCACGTGAGAAGTGTGTAGGAATTAAAGGACAAAAATAAATAAATAAATAAAAGAGTAAAAAAGCGTGGGCGACTGACGCCGACCACGCTTTTTGTTTTGACTGAGAGGGTTTTTGTTGGTTCAGTACTGTAGAAACAAATGGAAAGCGGCCATGCAGGCCAATCGAAAAATATTTTTCCATCTTATTTTTTCCTATTTTTTATTTTTCATGTAGAAAAACTTAAGTTTTTGTTTTTTGGCATAAAAGTTTACTGATTTTGGGACTTTGCAAGTTTGATTTATTTTACTAAATTTTACGGACGTAGTTTTTTTTTAAAAAAAAATATCTGATCAAACTATATAGGGGCCGTTTGGTTTAAATTCCTAAAAATTAATTTTTACAAAATTGATTCTACTTTGGACAATTAATTTTGTTGGTCCAGCACTGTAGAGCGTTTAGGTGAGTTTAGATGAAAAACAATTTTCTAAAATGATTTGGTAAAATTATTTGGCTAAATATTTTGGGCTTTTGCAAAATCGGACCACCTTTTTCGTTTTTATAGATTCGGTCCGCTTTTTTAGCAAACTGATGACCAAAATACTCTTATATATTTTTCTCTCTCCTCTTTTTTTCTCTCGCTCTTTTTTTTCTTTCTCTTCCTAGAGAACGGCGGAGACAGAGCGGACAGACCTTTTTCTTTCTCCTTTTTTTTTTTTCTTTTTTTTTTCTCGTTCTTTTTTTCTTTCTCTTCCCAGAGAACGGCGGAGACAGAACGGACGAAGGCGGCCTGCTTCGATTTTGTCTGGCGTATCCTTGTCCTCGCTAGCACATCCCCCACCTTCTTCGCCCTCGCCGCCGCGACTATTGTTTTTTTTTTCTTCTCCAACTCTCCTCCGCTGTCTTCGACGACGACGCCTCTCTCGTCCTTCCCCGTCCTTCTCGTCTTCTCCCTCTCCCTCCTCCTTTGCCGCCTCCGACAATGACGCATTTTTGCCGGTGCCAACGTCGAAGCCGATACCGTAGAGGTTACTGCAGCGCTGCAGCCTCGGAGCGGAAGGTCGTTAGTGGCGTTGTCGCCGGTACCGTGTCCGTTGGCAAAGAAGGGTGACAAAAAAAATAATTATAGAAGAAGTAAGAACAACAAAGATAAAAAAAATTATAGAAAAAAAAAATGTGAAGATGAAATTGTATCGTTAACTGCAAAAAAAAATTATAAGTTGCATGTAAACTACAGTTTTAAGATGAAAATTACACTCTTTAAACGAAAATTATACTTTTTGGGAGATATTTACACTGCCTTTTCTCTTATTGCACTCTTTCAGATATAAACTGCATCCATTAAGATGAAAGTTACACTCTTTAAATAAAAATTATACTCTTTGAGAGATATTTACACTATTTTTCCGCTTCTTGCACTCTTTGAAATATAAATTGCACCCCTTTAAGAAGTATTTATATTGTTTCTCCTCAATTGTTGCACTGTTTCTCCTCTTGTTGCACTGTTTCTTCTCTTCACTACAGGAAATTAGTTAAAAAGCGGCACTTATTTAGCGGCTTTTTGAATTGGGCCGGCCAAAAATAGTAGCACAAACTATATATTTCTCATTTCTTTATCTGGGCCCAGCCCACAAGTAATTTGTCATCTCCTTCTCTTTTTCTCTCTCTAGGCCCAAATTATCCATCTCTCTCTTTCTCTCTCTCCCACTCTCCCTCTCCTACACAGACCCAAAACCCGACATCTCTCTCATCTTCGTCTTCTCTTCGCTCTACACGAGCTCTTCCAATCCCCCATTTCTCCGCCTATTCCCCGCTGATCTCCGCCCTCGCCTAGGCGATTCCCCCTCGACGTCGCCTTCGCCGTGCGATCCCCTCACGATCGAGGTGCGTATCGCAGTAATCGGGGAGGAAGAGTGAAGAGGACGGGGGTGGAAGTAGGGTACTGGGAAGTGGGAAAACCATAGATCGGGATCAGAGGAACTCAGAAACCCTAGGCATCGGAGGAGCTTCTCTGGGATCTCCCACTTCCCCTGTTGCGAGGTGCAGCGATTTCTGTTCTCCTCCTTTTTCTCCTTCGTTCCGAATCTCCTTTGTGCTGTAGAAACCTGAGGATTTGTCTTTGTTGGGGAATTGTTCCTCTTTTTCTCTTCTTTGGGAACTTTCCGACTTCCGAGGAGAGCTCCTCTTTGCTCTAGAAGATCGGAATGTGCAGGATTTCGTGCTTTGGTGGCCATGCAATCTGACAATCTCATCCAGATATAGCTGCGCGAGTCTCTCCCTCGGCCAGGTGATCTGAACTAGTAGGAAGTGAGCAGACTTAATCAGTCTGTCCACTATCACCCAAATAGCATCGAAACCACCCTGTGCTCTAGGTAATCCCACAACAAAGTCCGTCGTGATCTGCTCCCATTTCCACTCTGGCACTGGCAGACTCTGAAGCTTGCCAGCAGGTACCTGATGCTCTGCCTTCACCTATTGGCAAGTCAAACACTAAGCCACAAATCTGCCAATGTCTCTCTTCATTCCGTTCCACCAGAACTGTGCCTTTAAGTCCTTATACATCTTGGTTCCACCGGAATGAACCATATAAGGAGAACAATGAGCCTCTCTCAAGATATCTGCTCGGATCTCTGAATCCATAGGCACACACAGTCGGTCCCTGTACCGCAGTACTCCCGAACTGTCCACTACAAAGCCCTCTGCCTGTCCCCTCTCGATCTTCTCTCTAATCCTCAACAAGTATGGGTCTCAACTCTGTTTCTCTCGGATCCTATCCAACAGAGTGGGCTGCAAAACCATAGATATCAGTCTTGCAGTAGACCCCGGGGACACGACCTCAAGCCTCAACCGCTGTAGCTCCTCAAGTAACGGCCTCTGCTGCGTGATCATCAAGCTCGAGCTCTGCACTGCCTTTCTGCTCAACGCATCTGCCACTACATTCGCCTTGCCGGGATGATACTGAATACTAAGATCATAGTCCTTCAGTAATTCCAATCACCGGCTGTCACGCCCCGGGGTCGGGAGGACCTTCCCCAAAGCGTGTCCAGACCCGCCATATGTCAACACAAACAAGGCGTCTAACTAAAAACAGCGGAATTAAAATAATAACAGGCTATAACTAGAATATCAGAGCCACAACCAACTAGTGCTAACAACAAGTAGAGAGAAGGAAAGTAACAACACCAAGTATAACTAGAAGCATACATAATACCAGGCTAACATAACACTCTCAAATTACACAAAAGTGGTGGTCTCTATACAAGGTACAACTCTCCATCTCTCACAAAATAAAACGGGAGAAATGGTAGACCACCTATCGCGGTCCCTAACCTCCCCCGATGCGGAAGGCACTGAAAGGAAAACAGAAACAGGGGGCGTGAGAACTATAATTTATAGTTCCCAGTGGGCAATTACTGACCTGAACCATTGCACCACTAGGCCCAAAAGAAAAGAGAGTAAGTAAGCGATAAATAAACTTGTAATAAAAGCATAAAGAAATGCTACCGAATATGTTACAATAAACATGTTCATAAATAGATGTCATAATCCTCTGTTCCAACATATAATAAAATATATGCGCTACTATAACCAACAAGTACACAAAGATGTAATAGAGAACTATCAAGTATACCATACACTCAAATAAAGCCACATAATCCAACTACTAAGTCCTATCTAGTAGTGATTGTCATAATTGTTGAATTTCTAAGTTCAATTCTCTTTCTCTAGGATTTACACAAGGTAATCCAACTTGTGCCACCTAATGGTAGCCCAACATCCCCCACAAGGAATGAGTCTGTCCCAACGGTCCCGTAGGTTTCTCAACACCGCACGCGCGAGCGAATCGCGAAGGCCAACTCCGGAGTGCCGGCTTGTAGGGAGCGACCCTCACAAGCATGTGCGAAAGAGCACAAATGGCAACAAGTATAGTCAAGTCTTAAGTCCAAACCTCATGTCTCAACATGAAAATAGTAACTAGCAACCCTAAGGTCTAGTTCAAATACTCTCATGACACTAGATTTTCTATGTCAAAGTTCATTCACGAGCCTAATGCCGCTTGATGACATTAGCTCACTATTCTACAAATAGAGGCCAAGTCTAATGCCGCTTTATGACATTAGCTTTTCTCCTATGTCATGCATAGTTCTAAGTTCACAAATATATCAAAACTTACTATCTTACATGTCCTCACACTAAGTTTAACATGTTCCCGATCCACAAGAAGAATGCTACAATTATGCCTAAGTTCACAAGGCTACACTCTAGTATATAGAGGCCAAAACACATTACACACAAGGCATAGTTTTTAAGCATTCTAAAATTCACAAATAAATCATACATCATGAAAATGAAGAGTTTTCTATTTTACAATACTCAAATGAGAATTTTTTTCTCATTTACATAGGTGAGGCCAAACCCACCGATAGAGCACCGATGCTCCGGGTCGCCAAAGGAGGTTAATTCGAAGCTCCTAGTACCCTAAGAAACATACCCAAGAAGTTACCACCTCTAACGATAAGCCAAATAACCAATCCGCGAAGATCTTTACTAGAGAGCAAGCAAAAACTCACCTAGTGTAAGAATCCTTCTCCAATCCTCAAATGGAGGTTAGATCTCTTCCAAGACAACATAAACAAAGGTTCTAAACCCATCAATTAGGTTCTAAAAGCCTTAGATTCAAAATGCCCAAAATAAACCCTAAGTCCTCAATCTAGGGTTTCATCTACAAAGAGGCAACAAAAATCCAATCTAGAGGAAATAGAGGTGTTGCTTACCTACTAGAAGCTCTAAAACAAGTCCAAAGCCCACAAATCTTGAAGATCTCTCCTCCTTCAAGCTCCCAAAACCAAGCTCCAAGCTTCATCCATGGTGGAGCATGCACCAAGAAGTAAAAAGAGAGCAAGAGAGAGATCAATCCCAAGAAAACCACCCAAAAATCCCAAGAAATGCAAGGTAGTGAGAGAAGCTCCCTTACCTCTCTTGCTGCAGTGGGAGGGCTCAAAAGAAGCCCTAGGGGCGTGGGGTACACTAATAGAAGCAACAAAATGCTAAAACACCCCTGCAGTTTGCGCAGACTGCATTCTGCCAGCTTGTACCTGTACAAGCCAATTTTGTACCGGTACAAACCCTGCGAAACAGCCAAATCCGAGGCTCCTGGTTTGCTCACCCTTTGTACCCCAGATAAATTCCTCAGACTCAAGATAGCCATCAAGGCTATACCAGATAGCAACAATTTTGTACCAGACAAGAGCCCAGAAATCCAACCCAAGAGCAACCTAAAATTCAACTTTTTGGACTTTAGAGCTTGGAACTCATCCACTAACCTCGGTACTCGTGCCATAGGTCGGAACACAGTCAACGACCCTTCAGAAAATCTGGAAAAGCTCATATCTCACATCCCACACTCGAACTTTGCTATTTGCAAAAATTCAGTGCGTCACACCGGCGCTGCCTCAGATTCAACTCTCTTTGAGTGAACAGATACTTGAGACTTTTATGATCAGTAAAAATCTCACAGTGCTCGCCATACAGGTAATGCCGCCACAACTTCAATGCAAATACTATCGCTGCAAGCTCCAAGTCATGCATAGGGTAATTCTTCTCGTAATCCTTTAACTGCCGTGAAGCATAAGCAATTACCCTACCATACTGCATCAACACACAACCCAGGCCACTGTGTGATGCATCACTGTAGATCACATATCCTTCCCCCATAACTGGAAGGGTAAGGATAGGAGCTGACATCAACCTTTATCTCAACTCATCAAAACTCCTCTGACAATCCTCACTCCAATTAAACTTAATTCCTTTACGAGTTAATCGAGTGAGGGGTGTGGAAAACTTCGCAAAGCCTTCCACAAACCGACGGTAGTATCCTGCCAGTCCTAGGAAGCTCCACACCTCAGTCACCATCGTCGGTCTGGGCCAATCCCGAATAGCATCAATCTTCTTCGGGTCCACTGCAACTCCATCTGCAGAAATCACGTGGCCCAAGAAAGCTACGTCCCGTAACCAGAACTCGCAGTTCTTCAAATTGGCATACAACTCCTTCTCTCGCAAGAGTTGCCGCACAATCCTCAAGTGCTCCTCATGCTCGGCATCGCTACGGGAGTATATCAGAATATCATCGATGAAGACTACTACAAATATATCCAAGAACGGCTTAAACACACTGTTCATCAAATCCATGAACGCGGCAGGGGCATTCGTCAATCCAAAAGGCATCACTGTAAACTCATAATACCCGTACTGAGTCCTAAAAGCCGTCTTGGGAACACCCTCGGCCCCCACCCTCAGCTGGTGGTAACCTGACTGGAGATCGATTTTCGAAAAGACACAAGATCCTTGCAGCTGATCAAACAGATCATCAATACGCGGTAACGGATACTTGTTCTTGATGGTCACTTTATTCAGCTCCCGGTAATCAACACATAACCTAAGTGAACCATCCTTTTTCTTCACAAATAACACCAGCGCGCCCCAAGGCGATACACTGGGTCTCACATACCCATTGTCCATCAGATTCTAAAGCTACGCCTTTAACTCTCTCAGCTCTGCAGGTGCCATCCGGTAAGTTACCTTCGAGATTGGTGCAGTTCCAGGAATTACATCAATCACAAACTCAACCTCCCTCTCCGGCGGCATAGTGGTCAACTCCGGGGGAAACACATCCGGGAACTCGCGGACTACAGGGATATCCTCGAGTCCCGGCGCCGCCGTAGGTACCTCTGCAACCGTCGCTAGAAATGCGACGCATCCTCCATGTTACGGATTTTATGTTGGCATATTTCGTGAAGTGAGTCCGGAGTCTTGAAGGTTTAAAGAAGAAGGGATAAATTGAAGAATCGAAGACTCAAAACATGAATTCACAATGCTCGGTAAGTTCAAATATTATTGATAATGATTTATAAATATTTAAAATTATTTGGAAGACTTAGGTTGTTTTTAAATTGAATATATGGACAAAATTGAGTTTTTCAAATCCTAGTCTATCTCTATGTTTTCTAATTGATTTTAAACAGGTTTTCAAATCCTAGTCTATCTCTATATTTTCTAATTGATTTTAAACAGGTTTTCAAATCCTAGTCTATCTCTAATTTTATTTCCAAAATTGAGTTTTCACAATCCTAGTCTACTTTTAAGTCTTCTAAATCTATAAATAAGCGATGGGGGTTCCATTAATTCGTATGCTTAGAGTTTAGACCATTATGAAACCCTAGAAACTTCTTGGGTGCTTTCTTTCTTTCTTCAACAACAAGTTTCTATCGGATCAATTCTTGAAATCGTAATTTCCCGTTTTTCATGGATAATTGATCCGACTATTGCTTAGAAATATCTTCTACGGTTCTTTAATGATTATCTGAGCAATAAATCATCACCGATCGTATTGTTCTTGCTCCGAACGGAGTGCGCTCGTGGATTCGAGCGGCGTCGTGGATTCGACGTGATCGGAGGCTTCGTGGATTCGAAGTGGAGGCGTTCGTGGATTCGAACGTGGGGCGTGGACAACCCGGCGGCGGCGCGAGATCCGGAGAAGATAAAAGAGAGGTTTGGGTCCGTGGAATCGGTAAATCACCTTGTAATCTTTTATTCTTAGCGGATTGTTATCGCGTGTTTGGTCCCGTGGGTTTTTTACTCCGAGTTGGAGTTTTCCCACGTAAATCTCGATGTGCTTTTTATTTTTCACATTTACTTTTATCGCATCGATTTGTGGTTTTTGGCCGTTACTCCCTATAGGTGTATTTTGATACAATCTAGATAGATCTTTGGGCACCCCATAACTTACAATTGGTATCAGAGCGGGATCTAGATATATTGCTATCTAATGGCCGAAGAGTTAGTAGGTGCGTTGCAAACTTATGGGATGACTTTTCCTACTAACCAATCTTCTTTCAAGTCTTTTTCTAAAAGCACAAGGGTTGCGTTAAAAACATCAAAGGAAAAAGACGTGGACTCGGATTCCGGCGAGGAGGAATCAAACGACGAGGATTTAGCGGAAGCGTATCATCAACTGCTCGTCGAATCCAAAAAGATGGCGAAGCACAATATGAAATTGAGAAAGCGTCTACTTGAACTTGAAGAGGAAAACAACAAGTTGAAGAATACGAATAAAACTCTTGAGGAGGAAAGGGAATCAACATTGGAAAATAATACAATCCTCCGAGAGAAGCTTGATGAAGCGGATTCAACGATCAAATCCTATAAAGACAATGTTGGATTTTTGGAGCATCAATTTAAGGATTCGCACACATCCAATCAAGTCTTAACAAATCAAGTTCGTCAACTAAAATTCGATATTCAAAAATTTTCTTCCAGATCGAAGAAATTGGATCACATGCCCGGATTGGGTCAAACGAACAAGCTTGGTCTCGGATATGAAAGAACATATGTTGAGAAGGATTTAAAGTCGACATCGAAAGTCTCAACAACTTTGAAGGAGAAAGTGTGTCATCGATGTGGCATCAAAGGACACATCAAAAGGAGTTGCCCAAATAAAGAAAAGAAGAATCTATCGGCAACTTCAAAACAATCGGTATCATCTAAAACTCGACATCCCCCACGGAATCAAAAGCAAAATCAATCAAGTCGAGTACCTTTTGCGAACCGGAAATCTAAGCCAACAAGTCAAGTTCAACCAAAGCCATGTACAACACCGAAGATGGATCAAAAATCAAAGCAAACTGTACCCAACATTGACAAGCCAAGACAACACAAAATACGACAAGTTTGGATTCGAAAAGGTGATATCTTTCCTTGTCCCAAGCCTTAATTTGTTTTGACTTTATATTTTACTATGATCGATTTTATTGCATATTTTTTGATCATTGCATTACATGTGCTTCGGATTTTTGAGAATAATTCGGTGATTTAACTTTAAATAGTGTGTTGATCGTCGATAATTTACGTTCATTCATTTTGGATTAATTTCATATTAATTATCGGTTTCACTTCATTATCACTGTTGATGAAGATAATTTATTATAGGATATCTAATTCTTATATTCATCAAATTTGAGTAATCATGTGTGATCTTTTGGCACTTAATCTATCTCGGTTGTGTGTATTAAATTTGATGAATGAAAATTTGCTAATCGACTAAAACTTGTCAAATTTTTTTTCATATAAGAGGTTGCATAATTAAGGGAGAGTTATATATAAAAAAAAAGAGGAAAAGAAAACGCTCCAAGTGATTAAAGTTCAAGTACTTAAAAGATGTGGAAAGAGTTACATTCCAAAGGGAGTGTGAAAACTACCACCACATGTAGGAAAGAGCTACCACCCCGGTCGTCCGGTAAGCGTGTGAAGCTACCACATGGGAATTGATTGAATAACCGAAAAGGTTGAAAATTTTATATAAATTTTTTTTTTCAGTGTAATAAGATAGTTTAGTAAAAAGATGCTCAAAGAGCCACCCCTCGTACAATATTGCTTGATCTCGAATTTGAACGTTTATGCGACAAATTTCTATCTTTTAGTGAATCTTCATAAGTCATCTTTATAATCCGTTACATCTTGATAGATTTTGAGCCTTTAGATTATTTTTGATGACTCGATTTTGAAGTATCTATGGGCAAAGAAATTTTATTATATTTTATCTACATCTTAATGATCTTGTAGTGAAATTTTTAATTTCTATGAATTTAATGTGGATTGAAAGAAATCTATGTGAATTTATCATGTTCATGCACTAACAATTGATTAGCTCTCTCATTTTTTATACTTTCTTTTGACAATTTTTGACAAAAAGGGGGAGAAGAAGAGGAAAACTTGATTTGAAGATCAAAGAGGGAGAGTGTGATATTTTTTATTTTTCGATTTCTGAGTTTGAATTTTAATCTTTTGATGCATGAACAAAGAAGGAGAGATTTTTATTGATTTTCAAGTTTAATCTTGTGATGCATGAACAAAAGGGGAGAGATTTTCATTTTCATATTTTTACTACTAACTTTACTTGTGAACTTTGTTCGTAGAGAATTGAATATTTTTGCAGATCACTGAAGACTTCAAGACTCCTAGTTGCGTCTAAGTCATAGAGTTTGTTTAGGAGTTGCAAAATTGTAATTTTGTATTTCTTTGGATCTTTCACGCTAGAAGTTAATTGTTTTGGTGATGGCAATGAATTTCATTTTTTTGTGAGTTGAGCGTTGGGATGTAATTTTGGGTTTTGTCACGAAATTGCCAAAGGGGAAGATTGTTACGGATTTTATGTTGGCATATTTCGTAAAGTTAGTCCGGAGTCTTGAAGGTTTAAAGAATAAAGGATAAATTGAAGAATCGAAGACTCAAAACGTGAATTCACAATGCTCGGTAAGTTCAAATATTATTGATAATGATTTATAAATATTTAAAATTGTTTGGAAGACTTAGGTTGTTTTTAAATTGAATATATGGACAAAATTGAGTTTTTCAAATCCTAGTCTATCTCTATGTTTTCTAATTGATTTTAAACAGGTTTTCAAATCCTAGTCTATCTCTATGTTTTCTAATTGATTTTAAACAGGTTTTCAAATCCTAGTCAATCTCTAATTTTATTTCCAAAATTGGGTTTTCACAATCCTAGTCTACTTTTAAGTCTTTTAAATCTATAAATAAGCGATGAGGGTTCCATTAATTCGTATGCTTAGAGTTTAGACCATTATGAAACACTAGAAACTTCTTTGGTGCTTTCTTTCTTTCTTCAACAACAAGTTTCTATCGGATCAATTCTTGAAACCGTAATTTCTCGTTCTTCATGGAGAATTGATCCGGCTATTGCTTAGAAATATCTTTTACGGTTCTTTAATGATTATCTGAGCAATAAATCATCACCGATCGTATTGTTCTTGCTCCGGACGGAGTGCGCTCGTGGATTCGAGTGGCGTCGTGGATTCGGCGTGATCGGAGGCTTCGTGGATTCGAAGTGAAGGCGTTCGTGGATTCGAACGTGGGGCGTGGACAACCCGGCGGCGGCGCGAGATCCGGAGAAGATAAAAGAGAGGTTTGAGTCCATGGAATCGGTAAATCACCTTGTAATCTTTTATTCTTAGTGGATTGTTATCGCGTGTTTGGTCCCGTGGGTTTTTTATTCCGAGTTGGAGTTTTCCCACGTAAATCTCGGTGTACTTTTTACTTTTCGCATTTACTTTTATCGCATCGATTTGTGGTTTTTGGCCGTTACACCCTATAGGTGTATTTTGATACAATCTAGATAGATCCTTGGGCACCCCATAACTTACACTCCACTCATCAGCTGTCGAGCTCTCGACGAAGAAATCCACGTGGCAAACAACGTGCTCCTGCAGCCTCTGAAAGTAAACTCCTGCTAACCCGGCTCACGGAACGTCACCGTCCTCTCCCCGCAGTCGATAGTCACGTAGTACCGCGCCAGCCAGTCCATGCCAAGCACAATGTCGAAGTCCTGCAGTTGCCCTAAGACCAACAGGTCTGCGGGCAAGATCCACGAGTCTAACTGCACTGGACACGACCAATAACACTCTACAACCTGTAATACATGGTCGGGGATCTGGATCTCCCGGGCCTGAGGCAATAACCCTAACTCTAGACCATGTAACAATGCAAATGCTCGACTAATAAAAGAATGTGATGCGCCGGTATCAAATAAGGCACGTGCTCTAACACCAAAAAGTAAAGTGATACCTGCCACCACTTGGCTACGCTTCAGAGTCCTCCAACCGAGCCGCGTAATCCCGCCGCCGAGCCCGCCGTCGTCGCTCACCCCCGACGCGCACGTACGCCTGTCCTCCTGGCGGTAACTCGGCGGTGCCCCATACTACTGCTGCGACCCTGCCTGTGTCGAAGCTGACGACGGAGCTGACGAGGTTGCTCGCGGGCAAGCAGCCCTAATGTGTCCCAGCTGACCGCACCCAAAACACCGGCCCTCCCGCTACTCACACTGTCGGGCCCCGTGTGGTCCGCCGCAGATCACACATAGCCGTGTCCTCTGTGGCTGCCCCCGCTGACGGGAATCCCCATAACGCTGACGCCCCGAGGACCCACGACCCTGAGGACGTGATCGTGGAGGCCTTGGCGGACGCCTACTGCTCGACTGTCCTTCGTCATCTGGAACGGGGTGCTTCCTATCCTGACCCTGGCCCAGCCCCGGGGCTCGCTCTCGAAGTGTCGCCTCGCCTCTCTCTTCCCAAAGTGCCTGCTCGATAGATGCATCCAAAGTCATTGACCTCCGGGCCCGAACAAATCTGAACAGCTCCGGTCTCAATCCCTGCTCAAAAAAGTAGACTCGATGTGCCTCGTCTCTAGCTGCAAAAGGCACACAGTTTAGGAGTCGTGTAAACTCCCGAACGTACTCCTGCAATATGCGATCACCCTGCCGGATCCTCATCAAATCCTCATCGATTCTCTGTTTCACGCTGTCGGGAAAATACATGCCGTACAGTATCCCGCAGAACTCGTCCTAACTCGTCTGCAAGGCTACTACTCCCTGATCGCGCCTTATCCTCTTCCACCAATCACGGGCATCCCCTACTAGACAATGGACCCCGAGATGCACCTGCTCCCTCTCCAGGACGTACAGGTCCTCAAATAGTCTCTCCATCGCGCTTACACAGCTCTCTACTACCCAGGGCTCAGTGCAAACACCATCGAAAGTCGGTGGGTCAAAGCGACGAAAACGAACCAGTAGTGCTGTCATCCGTTCCTGCTTGGCTTCTGTCAACTGAACTGGTCCACTGGTAGGCGCAACTAGCGCCGAAGGAATCTCCACGGGTGGGGGTGTGGTGGCGGCTGGTGCTGTAGCTGGGGTAGTAGGAGGTGGAACAGGCTGCTCTGATGCTCCCGGTACTGTACTCGGTGACGAGGCTAATCTCTCGCACATCTGCTGTAGTAACAACCCCTGCTGCCTCGTCACCTCTGTAAGGGCGGCCAACTGGGCGCTCCAATCCAACTGTGTACTCGTCTTCGTCGGGTATTTCGCCTACCACCGGGGCACACCGCCTCGAGTCTGCACCCGCCCGCCCGCTCGGGCATCTGAGGTGGTGGTGATGGCGGTGGGGCGCGAGCCCTAGTCGGTGGTCGTCCTCTGCGTCGATACATAGCTGCATAAAGGAACACGAGGGTCAGATAAACACAAACACTCTCGACCCAATCAACGAAAGTCTCGAAGGCAATCCCTGTTTCTCCACAAAATTATGTTGTCTACAGCCAACATAATTTTCCTGGACCGAAACAGACACTCCTCCAGTCACTCTCTCCACTCTAGGATGAGTCAGAACAATCAATCATTGACTTTCGCGTTAAATCACCCCTCTCGCGTCTGGACTTCCTAAAGTTTACCAGCTTAGGTTTCCTAGGTCCCAACAACCTAATGCTAAGCTCTGATACCAACTTAATCTGTCACGCCCCGGGTTGCACTGTTCCCAGGGCACGCCGACAAATCCGCCGTATACAAAAAATTTTTCTTGTATACGAAGCGTAGTTGTACCTGTATAACATACAATACTATAAACAGTAGCATAGAGCTGAAAAGACTATAAACAAACAGGTAGGAATAAACATGAGTTCTATATACATACAAAATATCTCGATACAAAAGTACTACTCACTCCAGCGAGTTACAGACTGTATGTACATAACTCCCAACCAAAAAAACCACTAGCTGCAACAAGGATCCTCTAGCAGCACTAGAAGGGTAGGGCTCTAACTCGCGATGCCCTTGCCTCGATCCGTCTCAGAAGGAGCAGCAGCCGAAACCGAAGGCCCTGCAACAACGGTGGAAGTAAAGGGGTGTGAGAACCATCAGAAAATAGGTAGTCTCATGCCGCCTAAACATCATCGGTCCGCCCACTAAGTCTACAGGGTAAGCAAGAAGAGTAGAAAGGAAAGCTGGAAACACTCTACAGCTATATGTCACTATACTATCCTGCTCTAACACTAATCATCTGCAGAGTTGTGACTTATAGTTGTAGAGTGGTTCCAGCTTCTCTTTCTACTTTCCTGTTTACCCTGTAGACTTAGTGGGTGGACCGATGTTGTTTAGGGCGGCACCCACTGAAGACTACCTGTTTTTACAGTAGTTCTCACGCCCTTCTCCTCCACCCTTGTTGTAGGGCCTTCTGCCGCCGTCGCTCCTCCGAGGTGGACCGTGGTAAGGGCGTCGCGAGTTAGAGCCCTTCTCGACTGGTGCTGAGTTAGCCGTCCTCCTCTACTGCAGGTAGTGACTTTTTGGGTTGTTCTTTTGTACATACACTTGTGAACTCGCTAGAGCGAGTAGTTGTGTTTGGGAACTTGTATGTATATAGATCTTATTTTACTACTTGTTTGTATTTATAGCATTTCCGCTCTATGCTACTTTTGTAGTATTGTATGTTATACAGGTACAGCTACGCTTCGTGTACAGGAAAAATTTTTTGTACACGGCGGATTTTATATATATATATATATATATATATATATATATAAAATTTAAAGTTAAGACCATGATGAAGTGGACTAATAGGTGAGAGGGTCTTCATACAATGTTACTTTTTTTGTTGACAATAAATGTTTAATTAGAAAACTGTTGCTTGAGCAGGTCATATGAAAAATACTCTAATATCAAAAATTTTGATATCAAAATGTTTTTAATATGCCTTATGTGAGTTAGTGAAATAAAATTTTTATTTTTTTTTTTGAAATAATTAATGTTGAATACTACAATGGACAATTGCATTACAACTGCGAAAAATCATAACAAGATTTAATTATTACACTTAATAGACTGTAGATCTTTCATTGTAAAATTTTAAAGAGAATGTTAAATTATTATGTGATTGAAAGGTTAAGAATTAATCATATAATTAATCTTAAATTATTACACTTAGTTAAATTAGTAATAAGGGTAAAATTGGTATTTATAGAAAATGAGATGACTTTTTAAGGGAAGGTTAGTCTTAAGGGTATTTATAGAAAATTAGATGACTTTTGAAGGGTATCTATGAATATTTTTGCTTTTTAGAGGGGTATTGTTGATATTTTCTAATTTAGAGGGGCATTTATGAAATTACTGTCTCCTACAGAGGGCTTTTTTCAAAAATAACCCTGTGAAATTTCGTAATTGACAAAATAATCCTCAGAAACTTTTATTTGTAAAACTAACCCTCCTCTCGCCACCTCAGCCGCCACCTCAGCATTTCTCACAAAGACGGTGATTCGTTCACCGTCTTTTCACAATTCTCTTGAAGGCGGTGAATGGTGCACGCCTTGAGAAGGCGTGCACCATTCACCGCCTTCTCAGCAATGCTCGCTTCGCAAGGGCCTCGAGAAGGCGGTGAATGGTTTACCGTCTTCTCTAGCCGTAAGGTCCTAGAGAAGGCGGTGAATGGTTTACTGCCTTATCAAGGTGTGAGCCATTCACCGCCTTCTCAGCAAATCTCCCGCGCAACTCCCGCTTTTTGGGCCTAGATAAGACGGTGAACCATTCACCGTCTTCTCTAGGCTGTGTCGTAGATAGCTTATACTTTGTATAATATTAATTATATAATAGGCAATTTCATCAGTACCCCTCTAAAACTTATAAATTTCGTAGATACCCCTACAAAATTTAAAATATCATGCATACCCTTTAAAATAGAGTAATGCTACTGGTACAACCCCAAAGGGGTTGTACATCTTACAACTTTGTATCCAATGGCTGTTATTCTACATCGAAAATTGCGTGATATTCTCACTCCCATCATATTGTTTATACCCTTTCCCCCCTTTTTCATCTCTCTCCTCTCATCTCCTTTCCCTCTTTTTATCTCTCTCCTCTCATCTCCTTTCCCCCTTTTTCATCTCTCTCCTCTCATCTCCTTTCCCCTTTTTCATCTCTCTCCTCCTCCTTGGTCCTATTTTGACCACCGAGAGCTCGAGTCCCTCAAAGCCCCAGCCCCCGCACCGACGTGAGCCGCTGCGCTCCGGCGAGGTCCTTTTCGACGCCATACTCGACCTCCGCGACTCCCCGCCTCTCCCAACACCCTTGCTCACGCGCCGCCGATGGATTCGCCTCTTCTTCGACGAGATGAAAACCCTCTTGTCTTTCACCCCCGTCACCTCTCTTCTTCGCCGGATTGTGGTTGTTAGGGTTTCTCGAATCCCTAGTTGTAATGGAAATTTTGTAATGAAAATTTTATATCTTTAAAATTAACAGAGTGTATCTAAATTTTAAATCTGCAAAGTTTTAATGGCCATTGCTATAGAGAAGGGCTACAGCTTTTGCAGCTGTAGTCTGTTATGGAATATTTATACCACTCCACTCGCATACCTATAATATTAAAAGGAACACCTATATCGCCTCAAATGAATGGCCATTGCTATATAGGGCTACACCTTTTGTACCGTAGTTCGATATGGAACAGTTTATACCACTCCACCAGACAAATTGCATCGTTAAAAGGAACACTTATATAGTCGCTCAAATGAATGGCCATTGCTATATAGGGCTTTTATACCGTAGTTCAACGGGACAAATTTATACAAATTTCCTGCAGCTTATAAATGTTAAAAGGAACACCCATATAGCTGGCACATTTATTTGGCCATTGTTAAATAGAAGGCTTTTTTCTAAATTAGGAAATGGAACAGTTATACCGCTTCATGTTAGAAATGTTAAAAGGAACACCCATATAGCTGGCACATTTATTTGGCCATTGTTAAATAGAAGGCTTAGCTTTTGCAGCTCTAGCCTGAAATGGGACAGTTATACCAGTTCTCGGTACAGTTATAAATGTTAAAAGGAACACCCAGAGAGAAAGAAAAGTTGACCGGTAGGTAAAAAATTAAAAGAGGGTAAGATTAAAGGCTACTATTCTGTTAATTTAATCCGCATCGTCACGATCGTTGTAGGATGTACAACCCAACCGGGTTGTGCACTTAGCGTTTTCCTTTAAAATATAGAAAATTATCATAAATACCCCTACAGTTAAAATACCGTCAGTTTACTCTGATTAATAAAGGGTTAAGTAATGAAATGACCAATTTACCCCTACTTACTTGATACTACTTGAGAAATGTATTGGAGATCCCTTGACTGTATGCTATTTTGAATAATTCCTTTAATTATGCAATTTTTTATTAAAGACCCCTTAACTTTTAGTTTTTTAAAATTAAGAGATTTAATGTAAAAAAAAAATTTATTAAATTTAACACAAATTTTCAGCTAAAATAACTAAAATAATTTAAATTCAATAGGTAAAATGTACAGAGACCCCCTCAACTATAGACCATTTTGATATAGACCCATCAACTTTAAATTTTTTTTTATTGTTGACACCGCTTAACCTCTATCTTTTTATTTGAGTTTTTATATTTATTTCATTATTAAATTTAATAAATTTCTCCTTTCGTTATTCTTTTTGTTAATTTTTTTATTATATCAGTGATAAAGTTAAAACTATGAGTACTAAAGTAAAAACTCGGTAAACCAAAGAATACTAAAGTGAATATTCAATAAACCATAGGTGAGGTATGTAAAGTTTTTATATATAATTTAACAGAGAGTTAGTGAAGGAGCTGACGGAAAGAGAAAAATGAAACCATAGTATTGGGTACTAAAGTGATACTTTTTAAACTACATGATACTAAAGTAAAAAAAGTGCGAAATTACAGGATTGATATTTAAAGTTTACCTTAAATTAATTATATGCACTTATTGTTATAAAGAAAAAGGGCAATTTTATCAGTAATATTATCAAACTTGTAAATTTCGTGAATACTCGTCTAAACTTTAAAATATCATAAATAACTCTTCAAACACATAAAATTTTCATAACTATCCTTGTCGTTAAGGACACATCACTCTACCCAGATTAAAATATAGTTAAATGAGAGTTAAAATATAGAATTAAAAATTTTCCCCCAAAAGTTAGAATGGTATATTTGGCAGGAAATAACTAATTAATGCTAAGGTAAAAAATTTCAGAAACTAGTATATAAAGTACACAGTAAGATTTTCTCCTCCAACGTCGTAATTTTTCAGCCTATATATTTTTTTTCAATATCTGTATTTGGTATTTAAGGTTAACTGTGTTGTGTTGAAAATTATCTATTCCAGCAAATTAGTTGCACCATCTTTATTCCTCAACCTGTAGAAAATATACAGCATTATATATTTGAAATTTAATTAATAATTATATGCAAAACTAAAATATCATATCAACTTCCCTTCTAATTTTGAAATCGATAAAATCATCGATTTTTACTGTGTGTTTGTTTTGACATCTAAATTTGGCACGTTTTACCTAAATCACAATTAAAAGTTGGGTTATAAGGTGTTGTAAAATATCGACTATTTAGTAGGCTGATTGCTATGTAAAAAAAATAAGAGGACATTTGTGAATAGTGTTAATATACCAATTACGATTTTTCATATTTAATGAATCGTACAGGGGTAGAAACGGCATTTAAAACTTGCTCTGTTAAATTTTGACGGCAAGTTACATGTAGGGGCATTCATGAGTATTTTTTGAATTTAGAAGGGCATTCATGATATTTTTAACTTTAGAGGGTTATTGATGACATTTCAGTCTCCTGTAGGAATATCTATGAAATTTTCCCTATATAATACTTAATTTAGTGCATATTTGTATATTTCTTGAAATTTTTTTTTGATATTTTTATCTTGTTCATTGTATCTTGTTATTCCACTCGTGATGTTGTGTTTCTTGTTGGAATTTTTGTTATCGTGAAAAAACTTGCGTCAAACTTGTTGAAATTGTTTTTAAAATCAAGCATAAATCAGCACCTAGAGATGTTTGCACTAAAGGTGGTGAATGGTTCACCGCCTTTAGTGCAAATACAAGATCTCGGAAAAAAAAATGACGAAGTCCTGAACTGGGTGGTGTTTGCACTAAAGACGGTGAACTATTCACCGTCTTTAGTGTTGAATAGATAAAATGGTGAACAATTCACCGTCTTTTCTGTATTTTAGCCCGGACTTCAGAACTTAACCAAATTAGGCTAGGCCAAAGACGGTGAACGATTGACCGTTTTATCTATGCCACAAATCCGGGCTGTTAGGCGGAGGATTTGCTGAGAAGGCGGTGAATGGTTTACGCCTTGATTCACCACCTTTATTAAGGCGGTAAATAAATCACCGTTTTCTCTAGGGATCTTGGGGTACGCGTGGAATTGCTGAGAAGACGTATCTATAGGGTCACGCCTTGAGTAGGCGGTAAACGATTCACCGCCTTTATTAAGGCGGTAAACGAGTCACCGTCTTCTCGAGGGCCCTTGGGGAACGCGGAGAATTGGTGAGAAGGCGGTGAACCATTCACCGCCTTCAAGAGGACTGCCCGAGTCACCTTCTTTGTGAGAAACGCTGATGTGGCGCTGAGGTGGCGAAAGGAGGGTTAGTTTTATAAATAATTTTTTTGAAGGGTTATTTTGCCAATTATGAAATTCCACAGGATCTTTTTCGAAAAAAGTCTCCTACAAGGGTATTGATGAAATTATCCCTATAATTTATTTAGGTTTGGGTTGGATAAATACAAAATTTATACCCGTATCCATATCCGTCCAATTTTTATTTTTGGATTAAATGCATACAGGTCCCTGCAAATATAGTCAATTGCGGATATATCCCTACAAAATGAAAACTCTATAAGTTGTCCCTGCAAAAGTCCTAAGTTATGCAGATATATCCCTGCTGTTAGAGTCTGTCAGAGAAAGTTTATTAACCACAGTTAAACTACTTAACCATGAATAGTTAATAATATGAATTGACTATTTTGCCCCTCTATTTATCAGGACTTTTGGAGGGATATATTTGTGAGGGTAAAATTGTCATTTTACGAATCCACTGTTAAAAAATAAACAGCTCACTAACGGATGTTAACTGAAGGGACATATATCTGCATAATTTAAGACTTTTGTAGGGACAACTTATGAAATTTCTATTTTGCAGGAATATATCCGCAATTGACTATGTTTGTAGGGACCTATATGCATTTAACCCTTTATTTTTTGTACCTAAAATTGAATCCATACCCGTTTAGGTAGGATAAACCCGGCCGTTCGGGTTCGATTCAGATTCGGATAATATTTCGGGTATCCCTTTACTAAAAAAAAAAAAAAACCATTCGCTCAAAACTAGACTTTTTGCCCTGGCTTCTCGCCCGTGGCTCCTTCCCCATCCCTGCCCCTCCCCCCTTTCCCTTCCGGCCGTTCACCGATCGCCATCGGAAGCCCCCGCAGGGCCACACGCCGCTCGACATCGAAGATCGAGCTCTTTAGAACCCTCCTCGCCGCGGGCCGCGCGCCGCTCGCCACCGGAACCCACCGCGAGGCCGAGCGCTGCTCACCATCGGAAGTTTGGAACCACCCCGGCCGCGCGCCGCTCGCCATATCTATCAGAACCCCACGCGTGGCCGCGCACCACTTGCAATCTGCTTCCGAGTTCCGCTGCTCCGCTGCCGCACGCCCACTTCATCTGGTACAAAACTACACATTCATATTTTCCATGACTATGAGCGGAGTTAATATTCGCTATTATCTCCATGCTAAGTGCCAAATTTTTAGAATCCTAGCAATATTTTTCTTTTTCTCTCTCTAGTTAATTTTGATTTCTATTTATAACAGTTTTCTCTTATATATATGGTTGATATTGTTGCCGTTGTGTTTTTCTTTCACCCAAAACATCCTTCTCTTCCTCTAAACTCGGGATTTCCATATTACTCCTAATTAAATTGTTGTTACATACTTACATCCATTAATTTGTTTGCTGTTGTCTGAAGACTCATAACCAATGGAGTGGGGTTAATTATCTTTTATTTGTCTACTGTTTAGACTTTAGACTTTAGATATGTTAGTATGCAATATGCAGAGTGCAAGAATCATCTTGTATTTAATTTCCAACTATGCTTGTATGTGAACCCTGTATGTTTTATAGTTAAATATGGACTATCTTAATCTGTTACTTGTTTGACTATTTACATATTGTGGGGCATAACATAATTTGTTATTATTTTTTTTACTTAATCGGTTTAATTTTGTATCCCTTTATTTTTATATTCTTTAAGAATTATGAGTATTTATGCTAATAGCATAAATCTAGAGGGGAAAAAACTTAATTTAATAGTTGAATTTTTTATCCTGAACTTTTAATTGGTGAACATATAATATCCGTGTAAATTGCGTATCCGGATAATTGGCGAATCCATTTTTGAGCCATATTTTTCAATGAATTTTGAAATTAGGATACAAATTTTATTCGAATTATACCCGTACTGAATTTTTGCCGAATCCGAATTAACTAACTATGGTAATAACTAACAAGTTGTAAATCTATAAGCTACTCTTTCAGTATTCTGCTTTTAAGTTTCTTGATATGTACAGAAAAAACAAAAGGAAAAAAAAAATTATGACCGTTGATGCAGTTACAATCAGAGTTTAGGCAGAAGAATACTACAGTAGCTGGTTTATTTATGACTTTAGTTTGATTGATAGGATTTATGTATTTTCTGTGGTTATATTGTCATAAATCATATTCAGAATAATGGATCTATAGTTCTTCATCTGTATAAAAGATTGGTGTGTCTTAATGTTAATAGTATAGATTTTATGGCCTTTTCTTTTAATTAGTTTAAGAATGTTTTAATTGTTTGTAGATTTCTTTCTTTATTTATGATTTTTTCTGTTCTAATTGTTTGATTGCTAAAAGGTGTTTGGTGATAAGAAAGCTTAATTGCTGTTTTTGGGAGATAAGGCAACTTAATTGCTATCTTAGTTGCTATCTATCTGGAGATTTGGAGGGTTTGATTGCTTTTTGTGGGGAGATAAGAGTTTCATATTAAAATTGTATTTATTTATGTTTATTAAATCTTAGATTTTATTCAATAAAATATAGGTATATAAAAATTTGAACATGAGTGTGAAATTTTAGTTGCATTGTTACTAATTCTAATTCATTTCATATGTGCATGCCAGTATATATTATTATCCAAATAATATCATAATACAAATCCGATCCATATCCGAATCTGAATCCGAATCCAAATCCAAATCCGAAGAAATATTTGATCGTGTCTGAATCTATTTTTAGCGGATATGGTAATGAAAATTAAGCATCCGACGCAAATCCGTATCCAAATTTGTATTCGAAAAAAATATGGATGCGGATGTGGTTTCGTCCAATATCCCTTCTTATCCGATCCATTTAATTCCTAGTTAAAGGCTTAAAGCCGGTTTTGGAACAAAATTTTTGTAACTGAATTGGCTTCACCCCTATGAACTGAAAATATCATCACAACTATTACATCAATACTGTGAATTTTAGAGGATCGATATTTTCAGGGAAAATTTACTTAATACCCCTCCAAATACATATATTTTTCTCTAGCACCCTCATAAATATTCAAATATCAAAAACATCCTTCAAAATTTAAGATACTTTAAAAAATGACCTTTAAATAAGGTTTCATCTAATTTAAAATAAACGGAAGGCATTGTCCTCTTTTATCCTTCGTTGTGTCACTGTAAGTTCCATGCCCCAACAGTCAGCTAGTTTTATTTGGTATTTTAATTATAGTACTGGATTAAGAAATATTTTTTTATTTAGTTTCTTTAAATAAAATATTTCTCTAATGACAAAATATAATTAAAATAAAAACATATTTTCCGAATGAAAAATTTAAATTTGTTTGAAATTCAAAATTTTGACATTCAAAATTTACAATTTCAAAATTACATATAAATGACTTTTCAATTTTATTTTATTTTAATTGGCATTTCCTTTTTTTTTTTTTTTCTTTCCATTTCCTCAACTTATATTTTTTTACTCAAGTTATTTTAGTCAATTAACCTACGAAGTATGTAAATTTGGAAAAGTTTTTTTTGTCAAATTTAGTGAATTAAACTATTCTTTAGATGAAGGTAGTGTAGATTCAATTAATAATGGGAAATTAATTCTAATAAAAATATTTAATTAAAATTAGATGAAATAGTTTAAAATAAAATGAATAAAAATGAATGGGTCTCAATTAAAAAAGAAATTGTTCAGGGTGCTATTCCAGAATAGCCTATAGTTGAAGGCGTTTTAGTACAAAATTACTCTCTAAACCCCTCCACACCTTCCAAAGGTTAGGAGCATGCTTGGTAGTTTGTTTTTTACCTATATTATATGTCTTTATATTCTTACGTTAACTGATGGAGTCTAATTGTATGGTGTACTTCAAAGAAAGTATACAGTTAGAGTTGCTTTTACTGATTTTATAGAGTTTTTTATTATATTTCTAAACATTTTAAGGGTAACGGTTGAAATTGTTAGATTTTGTAGCCTCTTTCTCTGTTTACCCTGGCTTATTTGTGTTGGAGCAATTTATTTGCAGTAAAATGCAGCGATGGTCTCTGTACTATGCTGATATCGCATTTTGGTCCTTGTGCGTTCACTCGTACACTTTAGCCCCTTAACTTTTACAAATGTTTCACCTTGGTCCCCAACCATTGAAAGAAATGTTAATTTTGCTTTGAAATGACCATTCTAGTCCTCTTATGATCATCAGTACAAACATATGAAGGTCGACCTAGACGCACATAAAGGCGGCCTAGACACACATCTAGTGGATTCCACGAGTTTGGTTCTCCTCTCATATGGTGCAATCCAACTCTCTGTTCAGTTCTCTTCTGCAGTACGAACATTAATTACTCCATTTCTTCAATGCTTGATGATGAAAGAACCATCCTACTGAGATCTTTGATAGATATGGCCCTATAACTCTCCCTTTTCTTCAATCTTTTCCTGAGTTCATGTCAACTTTTCTACCATCATTCCATGCATTCCATTGCATGGTATGGTATTGATATGGCAGACCATAGAGATAAAACTCCTTATTCCTACCTTGACCCTCTCCCTCTTTTCTTCTTTCCTCCATTACAGCCTCTTTGGCATTTTCCATATTTGCTCTCTTTCTCAAACTCTTTCTATCAATATATCTACACTTTCCGTGTCTCTGTCAATCTATCTATCTTTCTATCAATATATCTATCCTCTCGCTGTCTTTGATATGTACTGTGTGAAGAATTTCCATCCAATTCTTTATTAGCTCTACTATTCTTTGCCTCAAACTACTGCTGAATCAAAGAGATGGGATACTCAACAACATGTTTCATCATGTGGGTGAGGACCATGCTATGTTTTTTGTGTTTGCAGCTCAGTTCATTATTGGGTTGCCCTCTAATTAGGCTTGCAGGCATTTCTTTCTTCCAAGAAAACGTATGCTTTAATTGATTAAAGTTTAGCTGCTTCAACCGTTCAATTCATTCACCTCCTGCTTTTATTAGTGTCTTTTGTGGTTTTCCTTCCTAATGTTCCAGCACTAAAGCTTCCTAAATAATTCTTGAAGGCATATTGGGCGTTAGGGACTTTAATAATGTAACAAATTCTCTCCTGAATGAGTAATTCTTCTATCAATGATTTGCACTAGAAGTTACACCTTGGTTTATGGTAAAAAGAATCTTCTAAGAAGTTATTTTATATCCAATCAAAAGAGGATCGTTTGGTCACAGTATCTCTTTTCTAGAATGGGCAAGCAAAGTCTGTAGGAATAGTTTCCTCTCAAATTATTCATTTCTTGCCTTCAATTGTAAGCATACATATATTTTATCCTGTGATATTAGTTAGTGCCTTACGGACCACAATGCCTCTCTCGCTCTCTCTCTCTTTTCTGAGAGGACCTGCTTAACTGGAAAGCCAGTAACCGGAATAACACAATGGCAATGCACAAGGAAGATGAATGGACCACTTATGATATTGTGGTACACAGATGTGTGAGAACACACTTCACGAAGGGAATAATTTCTACGACTACTTTGGAATAGTAAATAGTATTGAAATGAGAATTTTAATGTTTAGATATTGACACGCAAACTCTTAGAGCTCATGTATCAGTTTGCAAAGCTAAACTTCGGATAATCCAAATACTTGTTTAAGTAGAAAGATATGACAGCAGGGGAGCAGATTATTTGGGGGGTGAATAACAGTTGTTAGGTTTTGACAGCAATAACAGGAGTAATTATGTCATTAACCTTTAATTTTGTAAGATTTTTGTTAATTGTCCATTTAGTTAGCAAGAAAGCCTGTACGAATTAGCAATCCCTAAAAGTGTTCAATAACCTGCATCTTTTCATATCTCAAGAATTTAGTTCATAAGCCTTATTTAACAAGGGCTTGATATGCTGTTTTAAGTGAAAATTAACTTTTCTTATTCCATGTTATGATCATTCTCAATATAATTGAATTGTTTTCAATTTTCTGATAATTTTCTCATATTGTTTACTTTACAACAGCATTACACAGATTTTACTAGTCTATAACAACAAATAAAAGTGACTGCGGAAGCTGAAAGGAGCTGCTCCCGCATGGCATTTCACTTTTCACCTCTGCTTCCATGAATGAATAGGGAATCTTCTGCTATGCTGACTGGATGAACTCGAAACCTAGCTCTGCTATCAATCCCAGGTACGATTGCTAAATAATATTGCTGTTATTTTGCCCTTCCCTTCCTCAAATACCCTACTACTCTCAGAAATATGTTTTGGACTATCAGTGGAAAGCAAGAACACTTACAACTTGCTTCATTATGTTCCTGATGTTGATTACTTGAAAGCAAAAACGTTTAGCATTGAGTGTACAATAGAACAGAGATCCCAACAGCAAGTTTCTATAAACCCATGTTGTCCTATCATCTCCCACTAGTGCAGAAACCCGCGCTATGCGGCGGGTAGATAATAGAATCTCAAATTTAACATTTTAGAAAATAAAATTATATTTAGAATCCAAAACAACACTATTTTTCAATAAATTGTCTAGAAACTTCAGAATTTTGCCAAATTCTAAAATTCATACTATAAACTTCATGCTATAAAGTTCAAAATAAAATAAGTCTCTTACACATATCCTTCAAATATCCTTAAAATATTATAGAAATTAATCTTAAGATAGTTTTGCTGGAAAAATCTTCACTTCTCTTCTTCATCGGAATCAGAAGACTGGATTAAACTGCAAATAAGAGTACACATTCAAGTTATTCAAGGCAATATTTTAAAAATTTTTATGAACATAATTTTGAAAAGTGTATTGAAAATAATGTTAGTAATAAAATTACTATCTACTTTGCTTTATAAAAAAAATTTCTATTATTACTTGAGCATTCTTTTTTTTCCTCTTGATATCCTCGCAGTTTCCTCCAACTTGTTATTTGAGCTTCTCATTTTGATAATTTTAAAAGTTGTACATACAAAATAATTAAAATAAATTAATTAATTAAACTTGATGAAGATCTTCAAAATACCATGTAAAGTAAAAATATATTAGATAAGAATTCTTACGTTGACTGGAGCATTTGACTTGTAGATATTTTGTCTAATATATACTTTTCTGTTCCGTTAGGACTTGTCGGTGCACTATCTCCCGAAATATCTGCATCATCCTCATCTTTCTCCTTAATTTTTACTTTAACGGACAAAGAAGATTGAAAAATTCTTGTGACTCTAAATGATTGCATGCTTGTATTAAACCTGCGAGTTTCTAGTGAAACTTGGAAAACAAAAGTTTGGCCAATAACATTTTTAACAACAGGAGTAAGGACAAATCTATTTGAATTTGTTGCAGTTGCTAATTGTTGAGCTGAAACTCGTATCAAATCTTGTGCCGATTTTCCAAAAATTGTGAAGTTTGCTGAGCCAGTATCATCTACAACAATGGTAACAACAATGGTATTTAGCTTGTACCTATTAAAAAATTCATCTCCATATTAATTCATCATACGATAATTTAAATAGATAAGTAAAAAAAGAAGCAGAATTGATATTGCAAATGGTGAAAGTAATAAAAGAAGATATACCTGTATAAGCAGCATGTCACGCCCCGCTACCCGCCTATTTGGTCGGGTTCGGGCCACGTCAACAGACGCCGAGCGGACAGGGCCTCCCCTGCCCGCCCAAGGCTCTAACAACCAGTATAATAAAGCAATCAGAAAGAGAGATTTGCAACTATACTAGGCTTGCACGAGGGCAAGCAACGAGCACAGCGGAAGTAAAAGCTCTAAGCTATAATGTACAACATACAAAATATTTGATTTCATTTTAACCAAATACAAGTAAACCAAGCTATTACATCTTTTTCCTCAATTACATCATATCCTTTTTACATTTGCATTCCACCATTTACATGACTGTTTACAACTTTAACATCTATAGTTCAACAAAATAAAGTTGATACATGTACCCAAAAGGAATGCCTAAAGCAATACTCTGGTGGCCACTAGCTATGGCGCTAACCCTTTGCCCCGGTCCTCCGCCGCCGCACTCGTGCTAGGACCTGTGGGGTCAGTGGTGTGAGAACTACAATGAAGTTCCCAGTGTGCTCGGCAACCGACCCCGCCGACTTACCCACTAGGTCTAAATTAGGCATAAGTAATTCAACGGAAATGAAATAGTAACCAAACTATATATGCTATTACTATGCCTGCAAAAGAAAGGTCAGTGAATGAATAATCAACTGAAATCTGAGAATGACTATGCATGCATGCTCTTTACTTTACTTTTCATTACTTTGGCTCTTTACCCAATCTTGCTGGTTAACATAGTTAACCCCAACAAACTCAAGACCCAAAATCCCTCTCTGAACGGGGAGGCTCTAAACCAGCCTACATACCCGAGGGACCGTCCGTCGGGGCCACGATCCCCTAGGTGACTGTTCCGGAACTCACCGCTTGGGGAGGAGCTACCTCCCTCAAGCCAAGACTTGTCAAGAGTGTCGATCTAATCCTCACATTGAGGATTCATAGCCACTGTTCTCAATGCCAATTTCATGGATAGGTTACTACCATATCATTTATCTCATTCTCGCCATAATGTCACTAAGGTTAAACAATGTTTAACTATGGTTATCTCAATGCCAATCTCGTCTCTATGTTCAATATCACCTTTGTTGACTAAGATCAAGTCCATGTCCATAATCATACAAGTAGGGTTCTAGTTCTCATGCCTCTATGGTTCCATTTCAATCTTTAAGTTCATTACTCGCTAGAACATGAATTGAGGTTCAACCATCTTGCATATATTCCAACTACCCTACCATGCATGAATTTACTATACACATATAATGCTCAAAAAGGTGAAATAGACATAGAAGGGAATTCGATGATTCCGGAATGCACCCCCCACCTTAAAATATTTTTGTGGAGTTGCCCTACGAGTTTCACGACCAACCGAGGTTGTTAGACCGCAGCTTAAACAGAGCCCGAATCAAAGCGCTTTACAGTAGCTCCTATATCGGCTTTTCGTTTAAACGAACGGAGTTGTCCCACGCGTCGGGAATACCCCCAATTAGGTTTTCACAAGGTCAATTAGCTTTGGAACCACCTTAGGGCAAAAGCCCCAATTTCCAAACCCTAACAATGCCATTTTGGCATTCCTCCTAGATTGATCTCAACCCTAAGCGAAAGAAAGCTTAGAATCACCTAGGAAGCTCTTTAGAACCATCCCTAAGCCAATAGGACCCTCCATTTGATCCCTAGTACAAACCCCACCAAGCCACCATGAGAGCACTTGAGCTTTCATAGAGGTTTCCTGGTGTACTTTGCTCTAGCAAGCTTCTAACAATAGCAAGAAACTAGAAAACCCCAAATCTTAGGAGAAAACTTAAACCCTAGAGTTAAGCTTGCAAAAACCTACCTCTTGTAGCAAGCTCTACCCAAGCCTCCTTGTAGGAGAGCTCCAAGACCTCCAAGAAGCCTTCCAAAAGCTCCAAAGTCCCTTTCTTCCTCTTCTTCTCCAAGCTCTCCAAGCCCTAGAGCTCTTCTAGTGAGAGAAAATGAGAGAAATGAGAGGAGAAGTGAAGTGTGCTGTGAACAAGAGGGGATGGGCCTATATTATGTTGTAACATTTACCAAAAAGCCCCTCCAATTGCTAATTTTGCAATCTGCCAGAACTGGGCATTTTTCGGGCTCAGGGTCCGGACCCCATCGCCAGATCCGGATCCCGTACGCTGGTTTTCCAGGACTTAGCCGATTTTCGGCTGTTGCGCAAACCAGGTCCGGTCCCCATCGCTAGGTCCGGTCTCGGGAGGTCCTGGTCTCACCCACTGTGTCCGATCCCGTACGCAAAGAATTCCAGTGACTTAGCCAAATTTCGATCGACTGGCCGTCGAACTCGTGGCATCCGACTCCATCCATGGGTCCGGTCTCACCGCTCCAAGTCTGAAATTTCCCAGACTTGCAGTTTTTCACTTCCACGGTTCCCGTTTTCACTCCAGATGAGTTCTAATACTCATAGAACTCACCCCTAATCGCTTTACTTCGGGTTCCGCTCATTTCGACGGAACTCGGCACGCTTCACGGGGAATCGATATGCTATACAGCAACAACTACAAATTTGATATTAGATTAAGCAAAATAACATATGACAAATATTTGGAAAAACAGCAGAATAGCTAAGAAGAGAATAAGTAGAATATGCAAAAAAAAAGAGAGCAGCTAATTTGATATATATATATATATATATATATATATATAATCAAAGTGGGGTACTTCTAATAACACTAAGCACTTGGTGTGTGTATATATATATATTTGGGATTATAAATATACCACGACACAGGTGACTGATTGTTTTTCCCACATTGGGTGCACCAGAAAGTACCATCATAATCTTTGACCCCTCTTTTGCAATCGTAATAGGCCTTATACCACCAACTGTAGGTTGTATCAATTTCCTCCAATTTCGCCTCACACGTATATTTTATATTCTATAGAAAATAAGTCACAAAATAAGCTTATGTCATCAATTGCTTGTGGAAAAACATATGTACCAAACTGTAGAGAATAGAAGATATAGAAATGAAGTTCACAATTAATTACAAATAGTAAACAAATATACTCACCTCAACGTCTGCCGGATTTAATGCAATCAAATCACTAATAGTTTTTCGATTAGCAAACATTTTTTCATAAGGACTAATAATTGGTTGTTTAGCCACTTCAATTGGCTTAATTGATTTGACAATTGTTTGTCCTCTGCGTAAAAGTATTTATCAAAGTTAGTTACTAAAATTATAGAGAATAAATTATGCAAATAATGGCAATTACCTTTGCAATGTATTTTGAAATGCTGATACTTCAGGTATTTCTAAATTAACATAAACCCTTGATGCTGAACATGTTGATAAGGTACAGTTTCTCTACATAATGAAATAAACTATAACCATGTGAACTATAAACAGCAATGCACATAAAAAAAAAAAATTAATTATATGTTAAAATTACCTTTGTACGTCCTCACACTCATTCCGGCAAATAGAATTATAATTGGACCATTAGATTCTTTTTCATAAATTAGGCTATCATTAAATTCGATAGCAAATTTATCCCATAATGTCACAGAAAAAGTATCATCCCTAAAATATTAAAATAATTATAGTCAAATTATTTAACATTAGACAGTAAAAAAAACACAATAATGTAATAAAGTATTGTTACACTTACTCTGAATTTTGTATCTCCAAATTTCTTATTGGTGTTTGCTCATTTCCAACATATGTATATGAGACAGGACCAATAGCTGTGATATTTCCAACGACATCTAAACAACATTAAGGTTAAAAATGTGTAAGTTTGGAATAATCACATTTACATTCTTTTATTAATATAAAAAAAATAATCTAAATAGTAAAAGGCAAGTGTCATAATCAAATGATGTTACCTATGAGGCAAGTGTCATTGTTTCTTTTGCCTTTAATACAATCAAAATCGCAAAATTTAAAACAATAATATGGAATTGTCTCCACATTATATGTTGTTTCAGCAATAGTTGTCCACTTATTAATTTGAATCATGTACTTGCGGTCCACAACTTTATACTTCTCTACTTGGTATGACGTTGAACTTCTCGATAAAATATACAATTCCTTCAGTAATTTTTGGTTTGAATTGTTGTATATCATGCTTTCGAATCGTAGCTTGCATAGAATATCCCTACACTCAACATAAGCGAATAATTATGTAAAAAAGCAGCAACCAACTTATTAGTAGAATACAAATAAGGAGAAAGATATAATTACTTTTTCATCTATGAGTAGACATTCTAGGCTCAATACTTGATTTTTAAGGTTTGGTATTGTTGATTCCCAAAGCCTAGCAACTCTAATTTTGATTTTACCATACTGTTGTTGTAGATTCAGCTGATCCAAAAGCATATATTCCATCCTGTGCTATTTTGTTATAAAAAGAAATAAAAATGTTAGAACAAATTCTTTATTTGTGCACAAATTAGGGTTTTTTATAACATCAATTTACACTTACTATTCATAATAAAAGCAGCTAATTTGAAATTAGTTTAGATCATCAAAAATTTCACTATAAACAATATTCTGTGTATATCCTTTCAAACTTTCTTCTTTATTTTCAACTAAAATTCGTAATCCTTTCTGCGAGGTGACTCGAGAAACTCCAACATAAAGCTGTCCATGCGAGAATACCGATCTTGGCAGATAAAGGCGTACTTTTTCCAGCGTTTGCCCTTGACATTTTGTTGATTGTCATAGCATAACATAAACGAATTGGAAATTGTCTTCCTTTCAATGTAAAAGGCCACTTTGTTTCTATCACATTCATTATAATGCGAGGGATATAAACTTTCTCACCAGCATGATTTCCAGTAAATATCTAAGCCTCAATAACCCTCGAAGTCAACTGAGTAATAATTAATCGAGTGCCATTACACAGGCCTGCACTTTGGTTGATATTGCATAACAACATTATCGGAGCTCCAATTTTCAAATGGAGTTCATGATGAGGCACACCATTAAACTTTAAAGAGTTCAAAAAATCTACAGGGTACAGAACATCATTGTCATCGGCATTTGTCGTCGACTTACAAATCGAATCAAAACTCATGTAAACTTTATCTTCATCTGGTAGTAAAGATAAGACATATTTGTTTATTTCATCGGTTGTTTCATTCACAGGTGTAATAATAGCTCTATCTCTTAAGTATGTGGCATCATTGTAGTTTTGTTGGATGTCATCATATACAGCAGAAACAATATCTTTAATACCATCTCCACTATCTTTTATAAGCATATCATCTGGAATTTTGATCCAAGTAGCCTCTTCTTCATTGTCTAATTTAATGGTATCCAATTTTCCATCTCCTAAATCTAGTATCCATTTAGGAAAAGTTGCCGATTCTTCTTTGGATATCTCATCTGATGGACATTTTAACAATCTCATATTTGTAGAGAGGCGAAAAATTTTACAGACATCCCAAATGTATGACTTATTGATAGATGCATTAACTATGTCCTGCCTTGTCTGGCCCATAATAATAGGAAGTATTTGTCGAAAATCGCGTCCAAAGACTAATTTTACCGCGAAATAACTTTTGTTCAATATTTCCATCATTTGATTGTAAGATATCTCTTAATGACCTATCCAAAGCTTCGAAACAATTTCGATGGTTCATTGGTGCTTCATCCCATATAATTAAGCTGGTATGGTGAAGCAACTTCGCAAGCTGTGTTCCCTTTTTAATTTCATATGTCGAGAATTCATCAATTTTTAAAGGTATTTTGAATCGTGAATGTGCTGTTCGTCCACCAGGAAGTAGAAGCGAGGCAATTCCAGACGATGCAACAACCAATACTTTTTTACCTTTCGAACGAAGTTTAGAGATTATTATCTGCCATAGATAAGTTTTTCCTGTCCCGTTATGTCCATATACAAAAATCACATCTCCTCTATCTTCGTATATAGAAGTCAAAATAGAATCATATATAGTCTTTTGTTCCTTATTCAATCCCTTTGATAATGCCTCATGTTCAGATTCCCAAGCATTTACATCATAATCCAATTCCTCTCGCAACTAGTTATTCATATCCTCCAAAATTAATCTATTTGGAATTGGAAGGTTAAATTGTGAGAGTGAGCTACAATTTTTGTTGAACAACACTTCTAACTCAAACAAAACATAACTCTGTAGGTCCACTTTAGGCATTCGAAGCTCATGAATCCCAAGTAAATTCTTTAATCTGTATAAAATATCATCAGTAAATAATTCCCAATAATCATTCCACAATTTAACAGGATCAGCTACCTCACAAAATATGATCAAGGTAACAAAAAGTTGTCTTAAATCAGCAGCTGAAGACCAATGAGATGCTTCCTCTAATTCTTGTCGCCATTCCATATCATTACCAAGCAAACCAAGTGCATCACACACTGCTCGATAAGTTTCATACACAACACCGTCGATAGTTCTAATTTCAGTATAATTTCTCGCCCCTTTAACTTTATTTAGAAGCATTCTTAGAAAATAAAGTTCACCTGCATTTGGATGAATATAAATAATTCTTCCAATTCGATTCCCTTTTTTACGTCTCGTCCATTTTTTCTCGGTTGAATGCCAAACCCATTCAGTAGGAAATTCTGCATAAGTTAGTTCACGGGCATCATCATAGGTTGCATTTGTTATCATCCACTCAGTGAACATTGTTTTCTCCACGTTGCATCTATTTAGAATGCTATCTAGGCTCTGATTTTCATGATATGCTATGTTATTCATCAACGGCAAATGTAAAGCCAACTGCTCAACTGTAGGTTGTTTAGAATGTATGTCAAACTGGTAGTCTCCAAACTGCTTCGTATGCTGATAAATACCTACAGTCTAAATACCTTTTAATCTCATCAACTTGCTCATATTGTCTGATAGAATTGCTGCTGTTGGACAAATAATTGTCTTCTATTATAGCTCTAGTTCGATCTGGACCCTTGTTGATGTACTTAAACAAATATTTGATTAATCTTGACTTGTTGCACCACTCAACATTAATATGAGCCTGATATCTATCAAAGGTAAACAGTGCGGCACCACATATCTGTTGTCGAAATTAATGCCGTTCTTTGTCACAAATCTTCCGCTATTTCTTCGTCTATAAATAGCAAATCCGTTTTCATCTACAATTGTTTCATTTCTAAATTCCCTGGGAAAATATTTTGAACATCGACCTTTACCCATACATGGTGCTTCAAGATTTGCAGAGCCACATGGTCCATGTATCATAAACTTGGAAACAACAGCATATCCAGTTGGATCAATATCTCTATTTGGTATTTCGGCAGAAATGATCAAATCTATATCTGCAATTGTTGGAAACTTATGATCTGGATGTAACCAAACTAAAATGTGCACATGAGGAAGGCCTCTTTTCTGGAATTCAATTGTATATAAATCTACACAGAAAAAAATATAGTGGAGTAAGAAACAACTATTAATTTCTTTTTCCACAAAAAAGTAAAAAAAATACACATACCAGCTATAGTTTTTCCAAAGTAGTTTCCTTTTTTAATATCATTCATTAGCGATTCGACTTTCATTCTGAAAACTCTACTCACAATATCAGGTCGATCTTTTGCTTTTTGTCCTGAAATAAATTGTAAGGCATCCTGTATCTCAACCCATTGTGGATTACATGTAAATGTGATAAACAAATCCGGGTTCCCACAATGCCTACATTTGGCAATAGCGTCTTGATAGTTCTGAATCATGTAACAGGGACCAGCTGTGAAGCTTGCCGGCAAAATTATCTTCTTACCAATAGTATTACCATCAAGATCACCTGCAACAACAGCATCCTTAATTCCTTTATAAATCTCTATCCGCAAATCTGCCTGGTTTCACCTTATATAATCAAGACGGTCTTCTTCAATACATGAGAATGCATCAACCAAATGTTGTTGGAAAAGTCTACCTCCTCTTAGTAGTGTTTTGCCCTCAGCTATCCTATTTTGGATTCTGTAAGAATAAAATTCCCGTATTGTAATATTTTTTCTAGAGCCAATTATTCTATGTGAATCACTATTATATTTCATTCCTATCAGAAAACCATCTTCTCCATAAGGAAACAATATAGGATACTGCATAGCCATGAAAGAAGGATGTAAATCACTAATCCGTTTTAATCCTTCTATTTTATGTTCAACAACAATATCTCTTTGACGATCAGCACTACCAAAATCACCAACTATTAATCCAACAATCTCAGAACACAAAGGGGGGTTGTACTGAGTTTTGTCAGCACGTGTGCCGATCAACTTTAATCGTATAGGTAGAAAATCATTTTCTTTGAAGCGATCCCTTGCCATCCTAAATGATTTCACTATCTCATTTACACGATCGAACATTTCTATAATTTGCCCAACAATATTTTTATCAATACTTTTAAGTTCATCAGAGGGATTTAGTACTCTCATTCTATTATTGATTTCATTTTCCGTATCATAAACATACAATTGAGCAAATTTGGGCCGTTGTCCATCAATGGGAAGCAGAGAACCCATCTTATGGTGATTTTGACCGGTTATTCTGAATACGTAAGGCCCTGATTTTCTATTAATTTCATTGTCAATTTTTGCCCCAATTGATGTAAAGGCAAAAATGGAATTATACACACGAATACTTGCTCGAAAATTTCTGGACTCGCTGTTGCTATTGTACTCCAATAAATTGTCTAATAAATCAGTAGTCTGTCTCAATAACGGCAAAACCACTTTTCCGTCTCCACAACAAAGCGAAAATCGAGGAATATTTTCACTGCAAGATTTGATCCTTTCATTATACCAAAGTAGAGCGCCACATGATTGGCACTCATATTCTTGTAATCCAAGGTAATGTTGCTCTATATCATGTCCAACATATCTTGTTGCTTGTATTGCCTTTCCAGTAATTGATTTATCAACTTTTGAAGTACGCTTTTGTTTTCTTGTCAAAATATCTGATGTTTCATAATCTGAGAGCAAGTATTCACCATTGTAATTTGAATGTTCTGTTGTGGAAAACCCCATACTGTTTCTACGGCTATCAAGAACTGACTTTCGAAGTCTACGCCTTTCTCTACATATCATTGCATAATCCATCTATTATCTGGTGGTAGCCTAGACTGCTAGCAACTATGAAGAGAAAAGAACAAAATAATGCAGGTCAATTTTAAACTATAATAAATAGATAGAAATTTGCATTGAATACCATATTAAAACAAAGAGGACATTGTATATATTATTAGTAGAGAACATAGACCATGCAAGATTAAATGCAATAAAAAATAATTACTATATATGAACATGTTTAGAAAAATTCTTGTAGAAAAAATAATTTATATGAAGAACTCCGAAGCAAAAGAAGAGCAATAATAGGCAGTATATTAAATATTTTCAATAACATAGAGTTGAATTAGGACTTACAGTAGTACGGAAGTGAGGCAACAACAAATAAATGCACAACAACCGGTCCAAATTGTCGTCAGTTTCTAGAGAGAAATATAAAAAGAGTTAATTAAAAAGGAAAAAATAAGGTAAGCAATTCAAATTTCAAAATTGGAAAGTAGTGTAGAAAAATAAGCAATAAGTCAGTCAGTCTTTTCATTTAAGTAAAGAACAACTTAAAAGTTTATAGGATCATAGAGTTGCTTTTGGAGTTACACATCCTACATGCCTTATTTTAAATATGTTTGTAATTTACTAACTTGGTGAATTATAATGTATAGTAATTGTCTAGAGGCATCAGATCTTCATGGTAAAGGAATTAAGAGTGAAGTTCAGACTACATTACATTGTCAGTACAACTAACAATTCAAGTGGCTCTTAAAAATCAGAAGCCATAGAGTTCACTCATCAGAAACCAGCATTGTCTTGTCTATCCTTTCTTGTACATAATGCTCTTTCCCCTTCAATTCTTTTTTTCATTGATACTGTGTCGACTTTCATTTCTGCTATAAGATGCCATGTGTTTTCCTCAATGGTACTAATAAAAAAACTGAATTCATGTCTCTTCTCCACTTCTTCAAATTTGAAATTAAATTAAAGCACTGAATAAAAAATGTCGACAAAACACCTCTAAAAGTTTTTTGATAAATGCTGTGACTTGTAAGGATTTCTTCAGAGTACCCATCGCAAGCCATGAATATATACAGGGAAATTACTCGGTGTCCATTGATACTAAAATTATATCGTTAGTTAAGCTTTAATTTATCTATTTAGTTATATTTTGTTATAAGTTGGATTTGAATGGTATGGCAAAATTAAAATAATTATAAATTTCAAACAAATAATTAATGACATAATTAGAGGTTTGGCGACATTAAGGTGGCTATAAGGAAAGTAGAAAATGATAAATTAAAGTCAACATTTATAATCAAGTAAAAGAAGTAGAAAAAATATGAAAGTAGCATGACATAATTAGAGGTACGGCAACATTAAGGCGGCCATACGGAGAAGAAGAAATAATAAATTAAAGCCAACTCCAGCATTACATATTCAATAAATGGGTGGCAGTACCAAACCTAGGTAGGATTAAATAAAGAAGTCTATGCCTAACCTAGGCTGTGTTTTATTTACTCTATCTAAAGATTAAGTTTACAATTAGAATAGAGAAAAAGAAGAAGCAACAGCAGATTTAAAGGCGAAAGTAGTGAAAAAAAAATAAAAAGGAAGTTGTAGATGTAAGTTGATATCATTTTTTTTGTTTTCTTACAATGAGAAGCAAGTGAAGGAAAAAATGACAATTAAATTCAAGTTTTAGTATTAAGTAAAATCTAATCACGCAGATGGAGAATGAAAGAAGAGAAGCAACTAAAAATTCCAAACTAAAGATATATAATCAGCTTAAATTTACATTTAAGCTTTACATTCAAATTTCTGAAAGAATGCGGTTTCATACATTAGAAGGAATGAGAAAGAAAAATTTTACAATTTCGCTGAAAATGAATTGAGGCTCTAATTGCTGTTGGTATTATTGGTCCTTTAGTATATTCACTCGACGCTGCAGAGTTTGACATTAAGAAGTAGGCTGCATGGGCTATCTCAAATGCTACTTCCGGCGGTACCCATGATCAAATAAAGTATGTTTCTGCTATTTATGCTTGTTTTTTTTTTATCTTTTTGTTTTGCCTTTTGCTCAACTTGAAAGCGCCATATTAATTGAAAGACTTTAAAGCAGGTCATGTGTTCAGTTTGATTGATTTGGTTGCTGATTCTCAATTAGAGATATTTAGATCCTTCAAAACAATTATATAAACATTTTGCATAATTTGAAACATTGCATGCTGGCATGTCAAGTAAATATTTTCCTGCATTAGTTGGTCTGATTTGTGCGTAAGCTTGATTGGATTTCTGAATTTTAGTGCAACCAATTCTCGAAAAACTGCATTGCTATCTGATTGTAAGAATATATACTGTGAAGTTAAAGAATCTTGTTAAGATCCAATGCAAATTCTGCTTCTGAGAAAGTTAAATGGATCCAAGCTACCATATTACATAAGCAACATTAAGAGTCACAGAGCTAGAGAAGATTTTGAATCTGATTAATCTTTATTTATCATTTTTGCAGGTAGTTTCTTTTTGAGTTAATACTGTCTACAAAATGTGCAAGTTTGTGAACCTCCTATCAGCTAACCACCACCATTCTATTAACTACCAATGTTAAAAAAAAGATGAACATCAATGTAGATGGAACTAACAAAGTTAAAACTAACCAATATCAATGACGAAGTGATTAAGGTGGACACCAATCATAGAAGGTGAGTCAAATAATCATGGTCAAGTTTAGAATTGCAATTTAATTTTATACGTTTACAGAATAAACTTGAGGTTTTAAAGAGAACCTTATCAATCACGCAGTTCTTCTAGTACTTGGATTTTACAGGTTCCAAATACTGATGGTAGATTAGAAACTATAACCCTGACAATTTCGCTATAACCTTGACAATTTCGACCTCTTATTTCATGAATGAAATCATCTATAATGCAGTCTCAATTCAGATTTCAACCAGTCTAGTCTTTAGGAGAAAACTAAAAAAATTCTGCATAGTCTAGCCTTTTGTATGAATATCTCAAATGCCATGAACCATGAGATAAGATCATAACATCATGACCTGAATTATCAAAACGTATGACCTGTGTCTTCTCTACTACCCAAATTCAAGCCAAGAGTAAAAGAGCCATATGAAGATAAAGAAACATCATGAAATCAAAAGCAGATGATTTACACACTTGCCACAAAATTGTGTTTCGAAGGAAAAAAGAGAAGCAACTAAAAATTCCAAACTAAAGATAAATAGTCAGCTTAAATTTATATTTAAGCATTACATTCAATTAAAATTTTTGAAAGAAAATAAGATGTTGTATCTAGAGCTAGTTCATGCTATTTTTGGATCCGTAAATAACTTCAAAAGGAGGCTGCATGGGCTATCTCAAATGCCACTTCCGGCGGTAACCATGATCAAATAAAGTATGGTTCTGATGCTTAGGCTTGGTTTTTTTTTTTTTTTTTTATCTTTTTGTTTTGCCTTTTGCTCAGCTTGAAAGCCCTATGCTTTTTAACTCTTTACCTTCTAACAAAATTATTTTCATGTAGATTTAATTAAAAACAGCTCCTTCAAATTCAATGGTTAAAATTTTTAATATCCATATCCCTTGACATTCCTAGTCACACCCTTCAACTAAAAAGAAACTGTAGATGTAGATGATTAGTGTTGTATCGACTTTTCAAATTTTTTTGGTATTCATATATATATATGCATTGTCAACAACATATTCACCCAATAATTCCATAATAATATTTTTTTTCCTTACATTACATTATAAAGACAGATAACAACACAATTAGTACGGAGAAACAACATAAGAACCCAACTAAGATAGTGAATAGGTCGACAAAAACTGCAAACAAAAGAACTCGACTAAGATAGCATTCACCAACCTAAAAACATAGTGAATAGGTCGACAAAAACTACAAACAAAAGAACCCGACTAAGATAGCATTCACCGAGCCAGCGGACCGGCGGAAAAGGTTAGATCTTATAATAACTGGGAGGAGCTTCCGGATCTTCCTCGGTTGTCGCCGTTGTTTCTACATCACCCAATATTGCCACTTCGGCAGTTGATTCTACATTCATCTGACCAACGTTAGGGTGATTAATCAAGGTGTGACACCTAGCAATACTATCCTTAATTTCCTTCAATTCAGCAGCAATTTGTTTTTTTTCCTCAATTAAAATATTATAGGTCTTCTTAAGAAGATCAAAGTCCAAGTAGAGCATCTTGTACTCACCACGAAGTTCTGTATGCTCATGACAATCACGTTTGTATAACTCCTTGTAAATTATCTTTTCATCATAATTAATATCCTTAACTTCAAAGCCAAGTTCGTCACACAGCCTCTTGATAGCAATCCGCGCAGCATCCTTCTCAAATTGTTCAGAGTCCGGAAAGAACCAACCCCAACATGTAATTATTTCCATAAATTGGCTACCCCTAGGAACCTCCACATCAACTGCGACCACAGTAGTTCCAATCGATACAATTACAAGGAGGTTCCAACCAGGAACAGGTATTACAATCAGATTGCATAAGGAAGTATCATAAACATAAAACAGCTACTTGCTATTACAACCATTCATCTCAAATTTAACTTTTACATTCATATTACAAACTTCCAATACAATCTAGTTATTACAAACTTTATTACATTTTGTTTACAAGCTTGTCTTTCTTTCCCTGCTATACCCCTAGCTACGCCGACTGGGGTACTTTTATCTCAGTCTCCTGGTGCTATCTATGGAGCTACGCCCTTGCCTCGCGCTGCTACTGCGCCGCTCTCGTACGCACCTGGAAAATACCCCGAACCACGTGGGGTGAGAACTATATAAATACAGTTCCCAGTGGGTACGGCCACCCAAGGGAAAAGCTCGACCAATAGGTCCAAGGAGGCACTGCAAATATGTTAGTCCAAAAACATCCACAGATATATAATTTGCAACTAACATAAAAACCTGTCTCACAATATGCAATATGCCAATTATTACTTAGCTCTTAGCTTTTCTTTACTTTATTGCTATTCTTTACTTTAGCCTTTGCATTTGCTATTAGCTATCTACTTAGACTAGCTATTCTCATTCTTACTCTTTATTCTTTACACTTGGGCACATATGCTACTTAGCAATTCACCACTAAGGTCCACTCTACCTCAGCTTACTATGCTACCCGACTCGGTCTTGAGTCAATCTCTTGCGGATAATCCGCCCGCTGTCTAGCCCGAGGCGTTGGACGTCTCACAACCATCCCAGCTGTCAACAGCCTGTCGCCCTCTGTGACTCAGCCTCATCGCGGCGAAATCATCGCACACGCGGAACCCAGTTGTCACTTGACATAGTCATTCTGGTGGCGATCACGGCGGACTTACCCAGCGAGGACCAAATCATGACCTAACCATCTGGCGGCGAACTAATCGCACCTCACCCAACAATGGTTTGAGTCACTCCTTCGCCTCCTTGCGCGCCCGTATCGCACTTACCCAGCAATGGTTTCAGTCACCCTGGCGGTCTGATCCTCAACCCGGCTCAACCGGTATAGAACTCAACTCAGCTCACCCACCCGGCGGCGAAATCGTCGCACACACGCCACGGCGGTGGTATAACCCCGGACGGCGAAATCGTCGCACACGCCCGGCACCCTCAGTGGTGCATAACACGGGATTCCCGGAATCCATTCCACTTTGCTTGAGGGTTGGCCTTGACCCTCAAGTATCGACCCTCTAGGTCCATTGTCTTTACCTCCTAGGTCTATTTGACACTAGGGCTCATTTCTTGTCACATAACTTAGGTTGTCTTAACTCTAGGTTCAATGTCATTCTAACCCGACCTATGTTTACTCACACTAGGTCCATTGTCATCGTTGTTCAACCTATGTCCTTGACACTAGGTTCAATGCCACTCACCTAGATCCATTGACTCTAGGTTTACTATAACCTATGTTCTTTACACTAGGTTAGATGCCACTCGATCTATGTGTTTGTTTATGTCCAAGACTTACATTACTTACTTGGCTCTCTTATGTCTACCAGTTCATTTACATGCATGTTTCTATTATGCTAAGTACATGTTCTTGCAACGTTCTCTACTTAGCATTCTTTACTTTATCTCACTAGCATGCATTTCTAATCATGCATTATTGAACATGCGTCAATAAGAGTTATCTGACTCTTAAACATACAGGCGACCTAGTCGCTTCGGTAAACACAACCCACCTTGGTTTTGTTCTCCGATTGCTCGTCGACACTCGCAATCGGCCGCCCGCGGCACCCGTGACCCGGTTCGGCTCGACTCTTGCGCGACCAACCTAACGATCTCCGAATCTTGATCCGAGACTTTGTGCCGTTGCCCCACGCCTTCAAGTTGCCCCAGTTCCGTTTTCGTGAATTTAGGGCTCCTATCTTGCGTGCTGCGGACATCTGGTATGAATATATTAAAATATTAATATCTTTGCAACCGCTCGTCGGATCACCGAACCGAGCGCGCCAACGCGTTCGTTGCACCCCCAATTAGGTTCCTATGGGGTCAAATGAGATCAATCTCATCTATTTCTAAAAACTCCCTTTTTAACCCTAGGTTTTGCATTTTCGCGAAACCCGCCGTTTTGATCCTTAGAACAAGCAAAAGAGAGCTTGTTCAATCTCTAGGAACTCATCTAAGAGTACTAGAACCATCCATAGGGTGCTTAGAGCAAACCCTAGAAATCCACCATTAGAGCACCTTGAAGAACACATGGTTTTCATGAGTTTCCAAGTCTCTACTACGTTTCTACACTTGTAGAGAGATCAAAAACCTTGATCTAGGGTTTAGAAACCCAAAACCCTAAAGTCTACCATGCATGAGAAAGAGAAAGAGAAAGGGCACAAGCTTACCTCTACAAGCTTGCCCCGAGCTCATGGGAGAGGAAGAAGATGGCCAAGAGGACCTCCATCCACATCTTCTTCACCATCTCTATCTTCTTCTTCTTCTTCTCTCTCTTCTTCTTCTCTTTTTCTTTCTTTCTTTCTCTCCTTCTTGTTGTCGAACAGAGAGAGAGGGGGAGAGAGTTTTGAGGGACTGAGAGGGAGAGAAAGGGTTTTGTTACCCTCTGATCACTTAACCCCTTGCCAAATTGCACTCTAGCCCCTCAACTTTGCAACATTTGAAACAGCCCAAACTGGGCATTTTCGGGCTGCAGAGACCGGACCTTCATCAATGTCCGGACCTTGGATGTCCGGTCTCGGCCCCTATGTCCGGTCTTGGCTTGCGAAATCCCCTTTTGCCCACTTTCCAGCGTACGGGATCCGGTCTTCACCCGATGTCCGGGATGTCCGGACATTGGATCAATGTCCGGACCTCACAGGGTCCATCAGCCAACTTCAGGACTTGGCCAATTTTTCAGCTTTTCGTCCGTTTCTTCTCCGTTCCAACTCACTTTTGGCTCGTTTGACCTCTGATTCGTTCCAAATCGAACCGAGACTCTCCAAACATGATTTAGATCATGTCCACACCATCATTTCATCCGTGCAAGTACCGAATTTCGCTCACGGCCCAAGATAGCCTTGTGGGCTTCGTTCTCGCACCTAGTGCACTGAAAGCACCCGAAGGCTCCCGAACCTTAATCTCGCATTGTTTCGACTCCAATTTGCGCCAAGGAATGCTAGAGCCTTGCCAACTCCTTTGGGACTCAACTTTAAATCATTCCAACACTCCTCGACCCTTGGTCTGCTTGCTGTACCGGTACAACCACCACACTTGTACCGGTACACTTTGCTCCAGAGTGCTGATTTTGCATCTTTTCGACTCTCTTTCGTGCCGACCGATGCCGAAACCTTTCTAAACCACTTAGAACTCATCTTTGACCATTCCAAAGGCCTCTTGAGTCAACATACCTCGTAACTTCAAGACTTTAGAAGTTCAATATGTTACACAATCCATTAATTTTGAATACACACAGGACTTTCGTTTTAGTTTTGACACGTGTTTTACTTTAAACACATATTCTATTGAAAAACAAAGGAAAGAAAAATATTTAAAAGTAATAAAATTCTAACTAAAGCAAAATCATAAATACAAAAATATAAAAACAAACGGCTGTAGATATAGGTCTTTTGAGAATACACCTCAGAATCATATTTTTATGACTTCTTTTCTAACTTAATTTCATACAAATATGAGCACATATGCATTACAACTTACTGGATGTCTGAAGGAATGCAACACCAAACAGGAGATCAAGTAAGGCAGTAGATCGATGATGGCTTCCTGAGGAAAAATAACAAAATTATATGTAATATATTAATATTTTTCATGTAACCACAAACATATCTAAAGTCAACGCAAATATGAGCACATAGGTAGTAGGTCTTACCGGAGATATGAAGGAATGCAACACCAAACAGTAGATTAATCAACGTAGTGGGCCGCGGATGGATTCCTGAAGAAAAATAACAAAACATAAAAAAAAATAAAAATCTATACATCTGTACATAGTCTGTACTTTTGTACATAGTAATATAATAAAATGAAAATATAGAGTATCCACCATCTACCACCTACCATTGATAAAAGTTTGTTGAAAAATATGCTGGAATAAAGCAAATGCCAACGTTATTATATAGGCATATCCATCTTCTTCAACGGCTGAAGAAGATGAATCTCTTCTTCTTCCGGTAACCTTCCACCTCTTCATTTTCTTCCAATTATATCTCACACAAAAAACGGCAACATTGAAGAGGGTTCTTAGTTCTTACTGATAATAATGAAGATGAAGATGAATAGGGTTCTTACTGAACCAGCTTCTTCAGGAGCAAAACGGTAACCCATGAGGCGTCGACCATTGCGACCTTTCTTACCCTTCTCTCTCTCTCCGACAGTTATCGCGATTTCTCCTCCGCTTCTCCCTTCGCTAACCCTCTTCGTCTTCTTTTTCTTTTTTTCCTTTTAGGAAAATTATGGGAGATGCTATTTCATAGGTCTAGAACATAAAAAGAAATTTAATTAAATATTTTTTTAAAAAAGAAAATGAATCTTGAATAAATCTGAACCGTTCATTTTTGGTCCTCTAGATAGGTTATCACATTAGACCGGTTCACATTGAAAATGAACCATGATCAGATGAATCCGGTTGACCACTGGTTCGGTTCGGTTAAAAAAAAATTAATTGAAAGAATAGAAAGAAAAAAATCAGATTCAAACAAAATACATAACAAAATATACCAGTTCAATTCAAAAAAATTTTAAAAAAAGATGAGTAGGTTCAATGAAGAACCGAGTTCAACACAAAATATAAAAAAGAACTTGTTGGTTCGGTTCACATTGAAGATGAACCACCGGTTTGGTTCAGATGAATTCTGTAGACCACCGGTTCGGTTCGGTTCAAAAAAGAATAATTGAAAAAAAAAAAGAAAAAATCAGATTCAAACAAAATAAATTTTTTTTCATGAGGATAAATTTGATTTCGTAATAAGAGTAATGTAATTTTTATTTCCTTTTAATTTTTTTCATGAGGATAAACTTGTTGGTTCGGTTCAAAAAAAAATTTTACTGAAAGAAGAGAAAAAAAAATTAGAAAAGCCCTAAACTAAAGAGGAAGCGCCACGTCATCTCCCTAAACTAAGGAGGAAGCGCCACGTCATATCAAACATTGCGGATTAGTAGATTTGTATAGATAATCTATATCTTATTCATATGTGATTTTTTGCAGTCTCAATTGGGTTTATATACATGATTTTTATAGGCTCAGCCCAGTTTATCCTTTATTAATTTTTATCAGCTCACATCTTGCCTAAAACATAATTTTGCTACAAAGTGAGGACCTATGCTTTATCCTACAGTTATTAATACATTTAAAACTTCCATTTCTGGTGTTCTTTTCCATTTGCTTGCCTGTTGTGAAATATACTGTATAAATTATAACACGGGTGGAAGCCCTGCTAAATTCTCTTATGTTCAGGATACCAGAAACACTGAAATTTCCTCTTTTGAAAAAGCAATAATGTTGTTTCTTTTTTTGTTAATTGCATGAACACACATGCCGATTTTCTTGGTGGGGTGTATCTTTGGATGTTCTCCTTTTATATGTTACCCATTACCTGCTGAACATTAACAGGATCTGACTAGGGAAATTTTGATCAAAATTTCAACTACATGCTGCTTCTATGTCCTCAATCTTTTAACATATTGTGAAGTAAGTTGCCACTATGGCATACCTCTTATGTTGATTTAGAGGTTAATGTCTTCACAGAGATGCACCAATAGAAAGAGAGGAAGAAGAGGGTGGTGGGAGGGTTGTGGTGGTGGTTGTGGTGGGTTAGGGATTGGAAGGCAGCATCTCCTTTGAAACTGCCAACATTGGTCTCTCTGCTGGATTGTCTTCTCTGTATGATGTTTAAGATGCAGATCCTTAGTGCTAGAAATAGTATAAACTGTTATCATCTACCGCATAGTTTTAATCCTAGTAATTGTCATCTAGATAAGTGATGATATTGAATTGCATCTATGATTCCATCCAGCGAAGCAGATATCATGGAGCATGAAGAAAAGGTTAATAATTACGAAGCTATGTATTCCCGACGTTTGAAGGCAAAGTACTTCTCAAAAAAGACTTTCAACGGAGGTACTAAAACAATCTTTTGTTTCATATAAGCCTAGCTCATTCAGAGTGTATGTTTTTTCAATTAAACATTAAGATATATGTATGATGTTAGATACTTTTCTTTCTTCTTTATTGGAGAACAATAGCGACAGCCTATTAATTATTCTTGTATAAATTATCCTAGTCAAAACGTTTTGAGCTTCTTATTGAGTTATTTCTTTCGCTGATGAAGTCAAGCTGTCAAACTTTTCTGTTTTACACCAAATGAGTATTCTGTTTTGGATTTTTAAGGCAAGTGTGGCCTTTGATGTGTTGCTTGTGAAGCTTTTCTAGATCTCTTCCCTTTTGATGATGTTGCATCCTACTATTCTTCTTTAAACAATATTTTGGCTGACTACGTAATCATAACTTTGACAAATAACTAGTGATAGCGCCTGTACATCCCTTATTTTAACTAGGCTTTAGTAATACACTTGAGGTTTTCTGTAGTAAATTTGTTAGAAATCTTCTAGTATATTTTTTACTTTTTAACATTATTATAAATATTAGTGAAATGTCAGGGAGAATCAAACCTTGTGCATCTTGACATTGATAGTTGGAACAATTGTCAATCCATAATAACCTAGTATAAATGTACTTTGTAGTCGGTTGATGAATGAAGGCTCCTTTTAGCAAAAATAGTCTATAGCAATTCAAATTTAGTGGCAAGGATTTAAGTGCCGTGGCACGGGGTCGTGCCGCACGGTACGGCACGGTCTGTGCCGATGCGTGCCGGTCAAAAAAATTCTTGTGCGCCGACACATAATAGCATGAAATATTTATTTTCTTTAGCAACAAAATATTATAACTATTTATTATGTCTTTTTATTACACCTTTTGAACTTTATTGAGAAAATTATTTACTAATTTAAAGAATAAAGCGTTTTGAGCTGTGTCATCGGTATGGGGTCTGTATCGTGCCGGTATTTTGTTAGCACGGTATGACACGGTGGATACGGTACGGGCACTTAAAACCTTGTTTAGTGGCTCAAGAAAAAGGTACTTGTGCCACATATGTATAGTTTACTGAATATTAACGACTTTGTTACAACTTTGTTTTCAGGTAAAAGGGTCTAGCCTACCTTAATAGTCTAATTGGAGTAGTCTTCGCAGGTGGAACTTAAATATTTGTTTGCTTTGATCTTTTGTTTAGAAAATGAGGAAGATGGAACTGAGAATAAGCAGCTCTTTTGCGTAATATCACTTTGACCATGAATTTAGCATTAAAGTGATCAAGCTCCCTTGGTAGGTTGGGACTCAGATTGCATATTAATCATATTAATTATTCGGTTAATCAAGGCTGTCTGTTTACAGCGCTACTTGGTGAACCTCCTGAAGGTACTGAAAATGTATGAATGCTGTCACATGATGACACCATTTAGGGCCAAATCTACCTGTCTATAAATAAGTCAAATACAGATTTGCCGTGCTAGATTGAAAAAGTTGTTACAAAATGGAATCAATGCTAAATGAGCATGGAACACTGTTTAAGATAAACTTTATTTATAAAGAAAGAGAAAATCTTAAAAAGAATTTTAACTAGGTGAAGATTGCGCCTCTGCACCAAACCTTTATTTTCTCAAACTTGTTGGCTAACAAGTGCTCGAACTAGTAATCTTTCATCATATTTTGGCCGCATCATTTATAGATATGTCAAGCTTGTTTAACATTTTTATAACATCACCAGAATATTAGGATCAGGGAAAATCTGATCTTATCCCATTTTGAGCCATTGCCTGATATTTAACCTAGTAAACAGATAAAACACAGCAAGATAATTAAGTACATATTCATCAGATGGTATGATAACACATGTAATTACAAAGAACTCTTTTGTCTGTCGTTATTGGCTTACCTGAGTGATGTTGCTGAGGCAGTGCTAGCTATAGGCGTTTGATGAAAATATAACTGCTGGATATCAGTTAAGCAATATAAATTCAAACCTGATAAACCATAGCAAGCAGACAATTCATAGGCCATAATGGGCAGGCAACACTTTTGGACCAATTACTTGAGAACATCATTTCCCATCTTCTGCCAAATGCAATTTGCAAACCGAAATCCGTCGTGAAGATTTGAATCGATTTGATTTGCCTTAAACTTAGTTTTCCGCCTATTCTGATTACAACTCATTTATAAAGGTGCAGTTACTTCGATTGTGATCTCTCTGTTTGGTCATGAGTTTGCTTTCAAGTGACTCTTTTCTTCTTTGATGTGTTACAGAGGATGTGTTCGATACTGAAGTACTTATTGAGAATGAGACCATAAAGTCGAGCAGGTTAGATCTTCGAGCTTCTTCATATCTTAGTTCGGATGATTTCTATGGAGTAACCTTTGGTTGCTTCATTCTTGTTCTTAGGTGGCCGTGCATGAGATCATTTGCAGACCCAGCAAAGCATCTTGGGGAGCAGAATCAGTCCCTGCCTTCGGCTGAAGAGCTGTCGGCGACACCCACCAAGAATCAGGCATCCAAGAAGACCAGTTAATATGACCTAGTGGCCTATGCAAACTTTACTCTGTAGCATAATGCTAGGTGCGCCTCTAATGTATTTTAGAATATTATTGACGAATCAATGACATCCCTCATGCTCTTTTGATGTACATAAAGCAATTGTAGAAGTCAACTCTTGTGATCTGTGAAGGCAAAAAGAAAGTTATTGCCAGAAGTACAGCAATTATGGGATAAGGAACTTTTTTCTCGTGAACTTGTTTTTCATCATTGTTTCTCTTTTTTTGTGTTTTCCTGAACTGTCCAAGATATTGTTGGTTAGGGGGGTGTTTTCTTCCGCAGAAAATCAACGAAAACTATTTTTTTGGTAGAAGACACTTTGTTCATAGTTTACATCTTTCTGGATAAGAAATTCAGAAAACAAGGAGACTTTCATGAAATCTGAAGAAGAAAATTAAGGGAAATTACTTTTCTTGAAAAAGAGAATGGCTGAAAAAAAAAAAATTTGAACAAAAAAATTATTTTCTAAGGTATGTTCTTGAAAAACCAAATGGTGCCTCATAAGAGCTTTTTGTCATCAGGGTGGCCAAGTCACTCCTAATGAAGAAAACTCTTATAAGCGTTCTCACCCACTAATACTTATCCAATATTTTTAATAAGTTTAGATTTAGTCGTATTAGTAATTTAAAATTATTTTTGTCAAATTTATCTTTTAATATCAGTTGATTAGACATTAGCGATTAGTTCAAATCTTGTTAAGTGATTGCTATTAAGATTTTTGCTTTATGCCTATATATAGGCTGTTGCAGAAGTGTGGAAAATAAGTCCACCAAATTCATGCCAAATATAATTAATAAAGCTTTTAATTTAGTTTGCCGCAATACCTCTCTACAATATGTACTCCTTTTCTTTCCAACAAATGGTATCTGTGACACCCCAATAGTCCCACATCGGATGGGAATGGGGTTGTCATTGGGTTTATAAGAGACTTAGACACTAGTAATAATAACTGGGCTTAAGCATTTTGGGCTGATGGTTGGGCCCAACGAGTTATTGTTGCTAGTGGTGCAAATCGTTACATTTGTTAATGTGAAGTTCACTGGACATGTGTGGCGAATGCGTGAGAGCCAGGTTTGGATGACGGGATAGCGAGACGAGTCTCACATCGCCTGGTGATCGTGGGCTGTGTGTGTGATCGGACTGACGAGGACGTCAGGGCCTTAACGGGGGAAGTCTGTGACACCCCAATAGTCCCACATCGGATGGGAGTTGGGTTGTCATTGGGTTTATAAGAGACTTAGACACTAGTAATAATAACTGGGCTTAAGTATTTTGGGCTGATGGTTGGGCCCAACGAGTTATTGTTCAGTTGCGTTAAATGCTCATAATACATTGAATAAACTTTACGTGAGAAAGATCTATACAAATACATTAAAGGGTGATTCCTCAACCCTTTCTATAGTGTGTCCTTAATTTTGGACCTGGGTCCCACCACATAAGCTGTATTTCCCTTTTCTCTCTCTCGTTGTGTGCCTCTTCAGTTGCTTCCTCGGATACAGTTGTGCGCCCCTTCTGTGAGACCCCAGATATAATAGGGCTAAACTCTTAATCCGGCTTAAGCATTTTGGGTGGTGGCAAGACCCAAGAGGTTAAGATAGTTAAGCGTGCTAGGACGAGAGTAGTCCTAGGATGGGTGACCTCTGGGAAGTTGGGGCGTCACAGATGGTATCAGAGCCAATTACCAGCTGAAAATATGATATGAGTCTTGGCTGAGCCAGGGTCTGGATGACGGGCTAGCGAGAAGAGTCTCACATCGCCTGGTACTTGTGAGTCTGAGCATGACGAGGACGTCAGGGCTTAAAGAAGAGGAGATTGTGAGACCCCAGATAGTCCTATATATGAGATATAATAGGGCTAAACTCTTAACTCGGCTTAAGCATTTTGGATGGTGGCAAGGCCCAAGAGGTTAAGATAGTTAAGCGTGGTAGGACATGAGTAGTCCTAGGATGGGTGACCTCTGGGAAGTTGGGGCGTCACACCTTCTCCTCCTTCAGAGCCTACGAAACTCTATTTTCCCTACGCTTCGTACTCTCCACCACTGCGCCGTCTCTTCTTTTCCTTTCTCTCTCCCCCCCTCCTCTCTCTTTCTCTCTCCCCCTCCTCGAACCCTATATGCCCTCTTCAGTGATCCGGCAGCTTTCCAGGGATTGTGGCTTTGCGGATCCGTCCGCTTTCCCTTGGCGATTTACCTACCTTGGATGTGCGCAATTAATGCACCGGCACCTCCTATCCCTTTCTCTCTCCATCTCTTTTTCTCTCTCTGTTGGCGGCTTCCAGAGAATGTTTGCCCCTCTCCCTATCACTCCACTTCCCGTACAGCGCCATCTACCCGAATCTGTGCATTTATTGCCTTCGCCATGGGCAATTAATGCACGGTCATCTCCGGCGTTGCTGGAGCCTTCTCTCCCGCATCTCTTTCTCTCTCCTTGGCGCCGTCTAAGCGTCCAATCAAAAAGGTGGTATATATAGATGCCTTCACCGGTGAGCTTCCTTGCCTATTTTCCTGTGAGGTTGCCACTTATAACTGTCTCCTCTGTTGTTCTTCCTGCTGTTCTTCCTTACAGAGAGGAGGTGGGGTCTTGGTGTTCTCATTTTGGCTGTGTTTATCTTAGCGTGTGTACTATGCCCTGCCTTTTTTGTTGGCCGCTGATTTCTTGGTGGTTTCGAATTTGCTTGCCTGCGATTATTTCTTGGCATGCATATTGGCCCTTTTTTTTTTACTGCTGGGTTTTTGAAGATTTATAAATTTAACATTTTTCTCTGCGATTTTATGTCCTTTGTTAATTATTAAAGCTAAAATTTCCTTTTGTTTAAAGTGAAATTTTCAAAATTTTGTTCGTCCTGCACTATTTTCCATTTACGGTGGATTTTATTCAGAATCTCTTTGTTCTGGCTATTTCGATTCCTTAGTTCCATTAAAAAAAAAAAACATAGCTTCCAACATGTTTACTGGTTATTAAAGTTGAAATTTTCCTTTATTTAAAGTGAAATTTTCAAAATTTTGTTCCTCTTGCACTATTTTGCATTTACTATGGATTTTATCCAAAGCCTCTTTGTTCTGTCCAGTTCAATTTCTTAGTTTCATAAAAAAAAAAAAAAAAAAAAAAAACATAGCTTCCAACATGTTTATTCTGATTTTTGCTACCATCCTTTTGTTCTCTTCTAACTGTTTGGTTTCTTCCCTGCGATATAAGGCGATGATGCTATAGACCTACCTGAACTTTTCTCCTCTACTGTTAAGGTAGTGTTTGTCGCGCATGCATTTGGCTTTTGCTCCTTTACTGTATGTGGGTATTAGCATGGCAGCCGGAATGGCTTGGAGGTGATCGCTGCATCATAGCAGGTCGGATGGCCTCCGAGCAATCGCTGCAGCCTCCCACATTGCTACTATGAAGCTATCTGATCTTTTTCTTTGCTACTGTTGGCGCGGCATTGGTTTGTGTGGGTCGGAAGATGGCAGTCCGAATGTCTTATAGTCCATAGCTGCACCGCAGTTAAACCGTTGACTTCCAAGAAATCATTGCAGCCTTCCCATAATGTTGCACTACTATTTGCTTCCACATGTGCATCATGGTCCCTCTTAAGCCTGAGCCTTATATCACCTTGTTTTTTCCCCGCTTACTGTTTTTCTCCCCTTACTAGGGTCATTTTTTGGGGGTTTTTTTTTTTAAAGAAAACCACTTTCATCCTAGGAATTTCACCTGTTATGTCTCTTCGCTTTTCCAAACTGTTAGTGCGGGTATGGATGTTGTCGACGTTTCCCTCAAACACTTGCTGCTGGAAATTGCGCAGAAAATGTCTATGCCCGAGCCAACATATGGGCTTAGAGTTGAAGCATCTTGGCAACTTAGTGCTTATGTTGATGTTGATGTTGAGGTTCAGAGTGGACTCTGTGATTAAAACTATTCGTTCTTGGGGCTCTCCAGCCTACGTTGCCAGTCTATCTGAAGAGGATGCGGCCCATAATAGCATCAGCACTCTTCGTGAAGAGCTTGGCTTTAGCGTTAGGGATACAAAATTTGAAGACTTCAAATTTTATAAGAATTTTTACACCCATTTGGCTGGACAGTATAATACCCTGTTGTTGAAGTATAATACTCTCAAGTGGGATCACAAATTGTTGAAGGATTGTTACAATAAGGCTGTGGACGAGAGAGATCACTCCTTTGCTGAGCATTCGGAGATCCATCAGAGTTTGGAGAGGGTTTTCAACATAATCAACCGGCTTGACATGGTCGTTGATGCTGCCGAAGAGCCCTCTGCTGCATCAAAATAGTTGGAAAATATAAGCCTGAATAGTTCGGTGTCTTGGTCATTCCGTTTTGTTCCCCTGGAATTGGACCTCCCATCTTTTATCTACTTTTAAAAAAAATGTTCCTTTTTCTCTTTTCTTTTGAAAAACTGATGATTTCTGTACTTTTCAACTTACTATCTTTTGAAAAAAAAAAGAGGCGTATTTTGGTTGTGTCTTTTTCCCATGCTGCTTTGTGTGCCTTATTACTTACTATTTTCTTTCCCAGTGATGTATTTTGGTGTTTTCTTTTGTCCCTTCTTTCTCTGCTGCCTTACTACTTGGCATCTTCTCTTTTTTTTTTCTCTTTTTTGGGTTGCCTTACTACTTAGCATCTTCTAATCAGTGTATTTGTTTATGCTTATTCTGATTCATGGTTGGGAGTTTTACAGTTTATACTGGAAGTTTCACACTTATTTAATTTTAATGTTCAAACTTTCTTGCATAATTTGATTTTTTTTATCGTTTCCTTTTTAAAAGCTTTTCTTTTACTGTATATAAGAATTGTTTACCTAGCTACATTAACTGACTGTTGATAGCTTCACGCATCTGAGGACCAATGTTTTTTTTTTTAAACTCTTTGTCTGTATTGTTGGATTCAACATGCCAGAGAAAAATAAGGTTTGTAGATTTGGTGGGTTTGTACTATATATAAGAATTGTTGCTTGACTACATTTTTTCATGATTTATTGACTTTTTCTCTTTGCTGGTTGTTGATTACTTTACACATGTGAGCACCCATATTTTTTACTGATTTTCTCACGTGCGTGACCTTCTATCTTTTATCTTCTTATAAAAAAAAATGTTCCTTTTCTCTCTTCCTCTAAAAAGCTTATGGTTTTTGTACTTTCTGTCTTAATATGTATGAAAAAAAAGGTGTATTTTTTGTCTAATTTTTTCGTACTCCTTTGCCTGCCTTATTGCTTACACATTTTTTTTCCAGAGTTGTATTTTTAATGTTTAGATGCACATTTCAAAGACATTTTTCATTTTAATAAGAAGTTTTTTGGGAATCTCCATACAATATACATGGTCATTTATGAATTTCCAACATTTGTAGGACATATATATATAAAGGCTACATTAGTTGTAACTATATAATATTATAAAAATAGGTTTTTTTAAAAAAGGTTTTTTTTATGGCTAAATTACACAAAACCCCCCTGTCAAAACCCGCTTTTTCACTTTCCCCACGTCATTTAAAAGCCTACATTTTGCCCCCTCGTAAAATCGAAAATGTGCGCAGGGGGGTACGGTGTGACAAAATGACCATTTTGCCCTACGCCATTTTCATCTTCTCCATCACCCTCGTCCTCCGCAATACGCTTCGCCGCCGGAGCGTGCCGTCGAGCGCGGTCGGGCGGGCGCAAGCGCACCGCTGATTCGCGATCGCCGGAGCCGCGGAGCACGTTGCGCGAGGCGTGCCTCGACGCGGGCCGCACGGAACGGGCACCGGAGTCCGCGTCCGCACGAGGACCGGCTCGCGATGCGCCGTTGTGCGTCCACACCTTCGCCTCCACCACGTCGCGGAGGCGATCCGCGAGCACCACGAACACCTCCGAGAGCAAACCCTCATCGGCGCCATCGATGGCGAGATTGATGTGGGGGTGGTCGTCGAGGGTGGAGAGGGGATCTTGACGGCCAGAACTGCTCGAAGGTGTGCTTGGAGGTGGGGACGCCGACGATGCTTGGGAGAGCTTCTGGAGGCGAGGAGGCGCCGATCTCGGCGGCGGCGGAGCCGGTGCGAGGCCGAGGACCATCGCCGCTCACGTACTCCACGGCCCTCTCCGCGGCGAGCTTCTTGAGGTCGTCTGCGCGAGAGCGGAGGGCACGGATTGCGCAAGGATCCGAGGGGCCGCGGCGGCGCGAGCCGGCGAGGGCGGAGCGGCGGAGGGAAGGATAGGGCGGCGAGGCGGCGGAGGGAGGTGGAGTAGGAGTAGGATGAGGAGGAGGGTGGGAGGAGGAGGAGGGATAAGGTGGCCATGGGGATTAGGGTTTGGTGGTGGAGACGAGGTAGAATGAGAGGAGAGTAGTAGGGGAGGAGGAAGGGGCTTTGGATCGGGAGAGAGCCCGAGGTTGGGGGACTCGGGATCGAGTGGTGGTGGCGGTGGTGCTCGGAGAGGACGCGGTGGGGGAGTTGAGGAAGGGGAGGGTGAAACGATGGGGGCGAGGGTATTTTCGGCAATTTTTTTTTCTAAGCGAACCCTAACGGTAGGGGGTAAAGTGCACATTTTTGATTTTACGAGGGGGCAAAATGTAGGCTTTTAAATGACATGGGGGAAAGTGAAAAATCGGGTTTTGACGGGGGGGTTTTGTGTAATTTAGCCTTTTTTTATATATAAAATATTGTGTGTACTCAATAGTCTTATTATTATTATTATTATTATTATTATTATTTAGTGGTAATAAGTCTCATATTATTAACACAAAAGTCATGGGTACATTTTGAAGTAAGCAAAAAAAACAAAGTAATCCGCCCATTTTTCTTGTTTTTTTCTTTCTTGCTCCCGAGGCAAGAAAAAGTTCTTGTTTTTTGTTCTTTCTTACTCACGAGGCAAGAAGGGTCGAGTTTCAATCCTTGACCTCGTTGCGAAGGCTCGGGCGAACAGCGGCTGATGGCGAGTTTAGTCAGCATCGAAACGACAACAACGGGCATGGCGACGGCGGCTTCGGCGGATGCAGCGACGTCGGTGGCGGACATGGTGGGCGCGGCGCGCGGCTCGATTAGCGTTAGCCTCGGGTGGTGTCGAGCGAGCGTCGGCGGCGGTGACGATGGCGAGAATGCGCGGCGGTTGGTGACGATAGTGAGGAATGCGATGGCGGCGGCGGGCGTGGTGGACTCGGCGATGGCGGCAGCGGACATGGTGGATGCGGCGACGACGCTCGCCTCACTAACTATATATATATATATATATATATATATATATATATATATATATATATATATATATATATATAGAGTCCTATTACTATACTTTTATGAGTATAGAGCCTCTTGTACTCATAAGTTTTTTGCCATTAGATCTACTTTTTAATTAATTTCACCGTTAGATTATACTATTCAACCAACCACCCACTCAACCCTAGGGGGCACTATCAACCTAACCGTAACCACTCTCATCCTAATCACTCATTTTTCATACGAGCAGTGAAAACTTATGAGTAGTAGGTCTTCAATACTCATAATAGTATAGTAGCGTGGCCTATATATGAGTCACTACTATACTTTTATGAGTATAGAGCCTCTTGTACTCATAAGTTTTTTGCCATTAGATCTACTTTTTAATTAATTTCACCGTTAGATTATACTATTCAACCAACCACCCACTCAACCCTAGGGGGCCCACTATCAACCTAACTGTAACCACTCTCATCCTAATCACTCATTTTTCATCTGAACGGCTGAAAACTTATGAGTAGTAGGTCTTCAATACTCATAATAGTATAGTAGCCGTGGCCTATATATGAGTCCGGCTACTATACTTTTATGAGTATAGAGCCTCTTGTACTCATAAGTTTTTTGCCATTAGATCTACTCTTTAATTAATTTCACCGTTAGATTATACTATTCAACCAACCACCCACTCAACCCTAGGGGGCCCACTATCAACCTAACCGTAACCACTCTCATCCTAATCACTCATTTTTCATCCTAACTACAGTGAAAACTTATGAGTAGTAGGTCTTCAATACTCATAATAGTATAGTAGCCGTGGCCTATATATGAGTCCGGCTACTATACTTTTATGAGTATAGAGCCTCTTGTACTGGGAGTGTGTTTGCACTGGGTGTGGGTGATCTCTCTCTCGCACCGCTTCCAATAAATATATATATATATATATATATATATATATATATATATATATATATATATAGAGAGAGAGAGAGAGAGAGAGAGAGAGAGAGAGAGAGTCCGACTATGGTGCTTGTAAAAGCACCAAGTACTTCGTGCTTGTGAATTTTTTACCGTTAGATTTACGATTTTGATCATTTTCATCCGTTAGATTATACTATTCAACTAACCACCCACTTAACCCAAAGGGGCCGACATCATCCTAACCACACATCTATTAATCCAAGGGCTAAAAACTTACAAGCACTAATGATACTTTTAAAAGCATAGGAGCTCAATTATATATATATATATATATATATATATATATATATATATATATATATATATATATATAATTAGGCTGAAATACTATTTATAGCACAACGTTTTTTTTGCTATCAAGTTTTTAACCTTTGGATGAGAAATTATAGGGTTAGGATGATATTAGTCGATTAGAGTTGAGTGGTCCCCCTAGGATTGAGTGGTCTCCTTTGGTTTATAGTATTTTATCCAAAGATTAGAAATGATGAAAAGAGTTAATCCAAAGGCTAAAAACTTGATAGCAAAGCGACGTTTTGCTATCAATAGGATTCTAAGCCCGACTATATATATATATATATATATATATATATATATATATATATATATATATATATATATATATATATATATATATATATATATATATATATATATATATATATATATATATATATATATATAGAGTTGAACTAGAATACTATCGGTAGTAAAACGGTCGTTTTACTACCGATTTGTTTTCGATGATAGAGCTTCCAAATTGACGATCGACTCGTTGAACATGATCTATATCATTTGAAGTGTTTAGAAATCAAATTTCAAATCTTTTCGACTTCATTTGCCGAATGATCAAACGGTTTCAAAATTTATAATTTTAATGGTCGATAAGAGACGTTTTCTCGTTTAACGGCGTAAAGATATCCAAATCAATTGAATTTTTGTTAGAAAATTCTTTAAACTATTTAAAACAAGATCTATACTCTTGATCTTGATTACAAGACTCCTATTATCATTTTTTAAAGAGTATTCATTTTCACTGTTCATTTTTATGTCCACTTGATGGATAAAAAAACAATATCGAAAGTGCGTGAAATTTGATCTCTAGGTAGTTTAAATAGTTTAGATCATATTTAACGAGCCGATCATCAATTTGGAAGCTCTATCATCGAAAACAAATCGGTAGTAAAACGTAGTTTTACTACCGATAGTATTCTAGTTCAACTCTATATATATATATATATATATATATATATATATATATATATATATATATATATATATATATATATATATATATATATATATATATATATATATATATATATATATATATATATATATATATATATTTATTTATTTTTAAAAACAAAACCACGTGCTACTCTATTTATTTTTATATATTTTTTAATGCAATGTGCAACTTGGGTGTGAACGATCCCCCTCTCGCACCGCCTCCCTCTGATCGCCTCCTCCGAGCTATTTATAGAGTTTTGGAGGGGGTATGTTTGCTAGATCTAAATATCTCTCAGAGATTTGTTGGTGGGATGGCATGATTTTTGTAGAGAGGGAAAGAGAGATCTAAAGATCTCTTAGAGATTTGTTGGTGGGATGGCATGAATTTTGTAGGGAGAGAAAGAGAGAAAGAGAGAGAGAGAGGAAGAGAGAGAAAGAGAGAAAGAAAGAGAGATCCCAAGATCTCTCAGAGATTTGGTGATGGGATGGCATAAATTTTGTAGAGAGAGAAAGAGAGAAATAGAGAGAGGAAGAGAGAGAAAGAGAGAAAGAAAGAGAAATAGAGAGAGAGATCGAGAGAGTAAGAGAGAGAGAGAGGGGGGATCGGTTCATAAGAGAGAGGGGTGGTCGGGAGAGAGAGTTGATCGGTTTGGTAGAGAGAGAGTCCGAAATCGAGGAGAGAGAGCGGTCGGTTTTTGGGAGAGAGAGAAGGGAGATCACTTTGGCAGAGAGAGAGGCCCAAGCCCCCTCTAAACGCCACGTGGATTTAGGACGTCGTCCCAACGCCACGTGGCTTGAAAGTTCTCTCAAATTAGGTATTGTTAGATTGTACCGAGCTGGTGTGATCAAATAAAATTTGTATACGGATATATTTGAAAAAAAAAACACTAGAGATTAGCATTTCGCAAAAATAAATCCAACGGCTTTCCTTGCCCTAGCGTAGTACCGTTTCATTCAAGTCGCTCCCTTCATCTCTCCGCTTCCTAGCCTTTCCCACCTCTCTGACGAACTCCGCCGTCGAAGCCGCGGCCGTAGTCGCGTCGGCCTCCGCGGCGTTTCGGAGAAGCAGGGCGAGTGGCCGAAACCCTATTGATGAAACCCCTTCCCTTATTTTCTTCCTATTATAAAGTAACGACTTCTTTCTCTCTTTGGTGACGTATGCGCTTATTTATTGGGTATTTTTGTTACATGCGCCTTGTGATCAATTAACCGTATCTCTGGGGCCGTTTGGTTGGATGTTGTAAATACAATGCAGTTGGATTTTGTTTGATAGGATGTAGTAGACGGCACCGCATCCTGCAGTAAAAAAACTATAATCGGGTGGTGAAATTAACCCGGGCTCGTTTAGTTCAAAATAAGAATCAAAATCTGAATAGAAATGTTAATGAGCTGAAATTGAAAATGGAATGATGAAAACTTCTAATCTCTTTAAATTTTAAAAAGATTAGAAGTTCTAAGAGGAATCGGAATCGAATCATGCTCAAAGTGAAATTCAAAAGTTTAAATTTTAATTAAAATTTCAATGTGCTATGCAAATTTATAATTAAAATTTAAATGTGCTATGCAAATTTATAATTAAAATTTGAATCTAAATTTGAGTTCGCAATCTGAACTTAAAATTCAAATTAAAATTCAAAGTCAAAACTTAAATTTAGAACTAAATTCAAATATCAAACTTATAATAGATTTAAATTTGAACTTATGAAATTAAAATTAAATTTAAATTCATAATTTAAATTAACATTAAAAATTAAAATTATAATTTACTCAACAATTAAATATAGATTAATATTTGAATTTAAATAATTGGTAGTGAAAATAAGGATTTCTTTTCCCAATCCCTTCCGGAATTGAAGCTGATTCCTATCTCCATGGCGGAAATCATAGGGGGATTCCATTCCCCGAAATGGAAATCAGAATGCCATTCCATCAAACCAAACACCAATAATAAAAATGGATCATTTCGATTTTCATTTCAAGTCTCAAATCTTTTAAACTGTACATGTCCCCAACGTAGCAAAAAAGATTTTTCTATTTAAAAGTTACTTAGGGAGGTACTTTTGTTTTGCTTAAAGTAACTCTCTACTGTAGATAGAATTACGGCCAATATATTTGGTTGTAGTTCTATTACTGTAGTTGAGCCTTTTTATGTAGTTCCAACTGTAATTGTTAGATTCAAATGTATCAAACCAAATACTGTATCTTAATTAATATGTAGTTATAACTATAGTGCAGTTGCAACTATATGCAACCACATAGCTCAAATTTTTTAGCCTCTTTTATTTTTTGCCCTAGCTTTTACCCATTGGAACACAGTTTAACTATCCTGATATAGCATGTTGATGTATTTACGTGCTGAGCACTGACTGTGACTCCTATAAAACTATGATTCCACAATATTTCTTGCCACGTGGCAAGAAATCCTTCATTCATCATTTAATATTATGTACAATATACATATACATACATACATATATACATACATACATACATATATATACATACATATATTTACATGAGTAATGCTACTGGTACAACCCCTTTGGGGTTGTACATCTTACAACTTTGTATCCAACGGCTGCTATTCTACATCCAAAATTACAGTGATATCCTCACTCCCATCATATTGTTTATACCCTTTCCCTCCCTTTTTCATCTCTCTCCTCTCATCTCCTTTCCCCCCCTTTTTATCTCTCTCCTCTCATCTCCTTTCCTTCCCTTTTTCATCTCTCTCCTCTCATCTCCTTTCCCCCCCTTTTTCATCTCTCTCCTCCTCCTTGGTCCTATTTTGACCACCGAGAGAGCTCGAGTCCCTCAAAGCCCTAGCCCTCGGCACCGACGTGAGCCGCGTCGCCTCCGGCGAGGTCCTCTTCGACGCCATACTCGACCTCCGCGACTCCCTCGGCCTCTCCCAACACCCTCTTGCTCACGCCGCCGCCGATGGATTCGCCCTCTTTTTCGACGAGATGAAAACCCTCTTGTCTTTCTCCCCCGGTCACCTCTCTTCGTCGGCGCCGGATTGTGGTTGTTAGGGTTTCTCGAATCCCTAGTTGTAATGGAAATTTTGTAATGAAAATTTTATATTTTTAAAATTAACATAGTGTATTTAAATTTTAAATGTGCACAGTTTTAATGGCCATTGTTATAGAGTAGGGCTACAGCTTTTGCAGCTGTAGTCTGATATGGAATATTTATACCACTCCACGGTACAGCTATAATATTAAAAGGAACACCTATATAGCTGTCTCAAATGAATGGCCATTGCTATATAGGGCTACGACTTTTGCGTGCTTTGATATGAAACGATTATACCACTCCACGATGCAATTTGTAATGTTAAAAGGAACACCTATATAGCTGCCTCAAATGAATGGCCATTGCTATATAAGGCTACGACTTTTTACGGTGTAGCACGAAAGACGATTATACGGTTTCGATACGATTATAAATGTTAAAAGGAACACCCATATAGCTGGCACATTTATTTGGCCATTGTTAAATAGAAGGCTTAGCTTTTGCAGCTCTAGCCTGAAATGGGACAGTTATACCAGTTCTCGGTACAGTTAGAAATGTTAAAAGGAACACCCATATAGCTGGCACATTTATTTGGCCATTGTTAAATAGAAGGCTTAGCTTTTGCAGCTCTAGCCTGAAATGGGACAGTTATACCAGTTCTCGGTACAGTTAGAAATGTTAAAAGGAACACCCAGAGAAAGAAAAGTTGACCAGAGGTAAAAAATTAAAAGGGTGGGATTAAAGGCTACTATTCTGTTAATGTAATCCAGACCGTTCGCCGATTGGGTTGTAGGATGTACAACCCAACCGGGTTGTGCACTTAGCGTTTTCCTATTTACATACATACATACATATACATATACATACATACATATTACTCTTCTTGAGCCGAGACCTTTCCTCTTCCTTCAACTGTTTTTCTTTTTCATATGACACTTCTTATCTCCCAAAACTGCTTTTCTTTCATCTTCCAACTCCCGAGACCCCTAATCTTTCAAAACCGCTCCCTCCTCATCTTCCAACTCTCAAAACCCCTCATCTTCTAAAACCACCTGCCATCCCTCCCTCATTCCCCTCCTCAAACAAATTGATAGTAGGATAAATAAATATCTTTATATGATTAGTTAAATATGAATTTGAGTCTCTTTAGTTTTTCCTTTATTATTTATTACCTTTCATAATATTTTAAATATTTTTTCTATTTTTTTTAACGTTTTTATTCGATAGGCTATTTCTTTCCAAATATTTCAAACGTTATTTTTTTTTGCTCCTCTTAATTGAGCTCATATTCTCTTTCTTCTTAATTAGGATGGGATGCTTCCTTCCAAATATTTCAAACGTTATTTTTTTTTTCCTCCTCTTAATTGAGCCCACATTCTCTCTTTTCTTAATTAGGATAGGAGGCTTCCTTCCAAATATTTCATGCGTTACTTTTTTTCCACCGTTTGCCCCTTTGTCTCTTTTTTTCCACCGTTTGCCCCTTCGTCTCCTTTTTCACAATTTTTTTTTTTTTTAATAATTCTGTCTCATCTCTCACCTAATTATTCCTGGCTACTCCCCCACCCCGAAAAAAGCCCATCCGCCAAAGTCGAAAAAAGACGTCGACCACAGCCATGGCCTCCTCATCGCCATCTCTCACCAAAAGAACCCAACGACCAAAAAAGAATCCACAGGAACACGAAGAATCCAAAGCGGAGAGATTGAAAGAAGAAGAGGATGGGGAAAGCGATGAGGACGAGTTTGACAACGAGATCGACTTCCCCTGAGAATCTCCGCCGTTGATTTGTTGCTTCAATGCTGCGCTGCGAGAGTTCATCCACATAGTCCAAATCTCAAAGCGAGATGCACCCCGACCAATACTCCTGGTAGAAGCAGCACCTGTGGAGCCCGCCAGAGTTCATGCACGCCCCCCGCGACTTCCCTCCAACGTAACCGTCTCACACGTGTGCCTCGGCGGCCGTCCCGAACACGAAGGACGGCGACGACGAACTCGGCAACGATTCTCCTCCCGTTTCTACTCTCTCGCCCTCGCCCTCTCTCTCATTCGCATTCTTTTTCATCAATTCTGCCGCTCCTTTCTCATTTTTTTTTCCTTTTATGGAGGCTTTGTTGCCGTCGCAAATCCATCAAACCAGATCGAGATTGGAAAGAATATTGCCTACCCATAGAGTAGCATTTGGAGAGAGCTGGCCATATCCAGATGCTCCTACAACGCCTATGTCAACGTTTTTCATCGTCGGAGTCTTTGATTTCCCTATTAAGGCCTCCTCAAATCTTTTCACCGTTGGATATAGTTTATGTTCTCTTTTGCTTAATTTAATTGATGTTTTGCTATTCTTTTTGCGGACATCCTCATACACAAAGATTTGAGATTATTATATATTTTAATCAAAATTAGTTGTTTCGTCTTCCAAAATAATTTTATATTTTGATTCATATCATCTTTCCTTTTTTCTCATTTTTTTGAAGAGTATCTTATTTATAGATATAATGAATAAATTGTATGTTTAATAGTCTTAGAGTAAAAAAAATATTATAAATATGGTATATTACAATACAAATTTCATATTTCTCTTCCTAAATTTTTTTATATTATCTAGATTTTGTAATTTATAGGTCTCATAGTGGAGCTATTGGCGTGTATTCTATTGCGACTAATTCTGCCACGGGCAACAAATTAAGTTGTGAGGTAATTTTTTTTTTTTTTTTTTGCAATTCTTTTGCTCTCTCCTTTGTATATGGTTGATTAGTTATTGTAAATTCTTAATTGGGTGCAAATTGAAGAAGTTGGTCAGTCCAAGTAAAAATAACTCACTTTTACACATACATGTCCTCTATTATTGAAGAAAGGTAGCTTATTTCTTTCATTATTGATAAAACTCTTACAATATATTTTTGTTGGCTTTACGACTAGAAACAGGTAATCTAATTTATTATTATTTATAATTCTTCTTTAAATATTTTCTCAAGATATTTATGCATCAAATTTTTTCCCCCTATAGTTCTTTTTCTTTGTTCTCTTTTTTTTGTTCTCCATTTGATTGTATTTTAGATCAAATCGAAATCGGAGGATTACAACGGTGATGGGGTTACTTACCGGAGACGAAGCTCTTTCCGGAGAGGAACTCGTCGAGGGTAATGAGGCCCGATTCGGTGTGGAGATCGGAGAAGGAGATCGCCTGCGGCGGCGGAGGTGGTTGAGGAAGAAGCCCGCGAGGGCATCGAAGGGCGGAGGGGCGAAGGGGCGGAGAGGGTGGTGGCGGAGGGAGGTGAGGGGGGCGCGTGAGCGAGGGAGGGGATGGGGGACCGCAGTAATGGGAGGGCGGATCTGGAGGAACGCGTACGAAGGAAAAAATAAAAAAAATAAAATAAAGAGTTGAAGAGTCGCGTAGGAAGGAAAATAAGAAGACGAAGAGGTGGATTCAATTAAGGTAAGACTTACTATAATTTTGCCACGTGGATTCAATTACGGGGATTAATAGGTTTATATAGATATAGTTATTAATTTTTTTTATAACAAATAGAGAAAATAATGAATTATTTATTTTTTTAAAAAATAATAAATAATTTATTATTTTTTAAATTATTATTATTTATTGTACCAAGCTGGTTTGATCAAATAAAATTTGTATACAGATATATTTTTAAAATAAAATAAAAACTAGCCCCGGTTTGGTTGGGGGTAAGGGGTGGAATAACGCATAATTTTATTCCCAAACACCACCAAAAGAGGTGGGGTTAGCAATCCCATCAAAAAGTTATCGCATTGTCATTAATCACTTAACACTATTTTTCTATTCATAATAACCCACTATCCTTCTTATCCCACCTACTTAAACCAAACACTATTTTTTACTATCCTCGACTAACTCCAAATTTCAACCAAACACAAAAATACTTTAACCCCACTTTAATCTCAAACTTAACACTATCTTTGGAATAACTAGTTTTTTCTTAACCCCGAACCAAACGGGCCCTAGAGATCAGCAGCAGTTCGCAAAAATTAATCCAAAAGCTTTCCTCGCCCTAGCGCAGTAGCGTTTCATTCAAGTCGCGCCCCTCCTCTCCGCTTTCCACTCTTCCTCACCTCCTCGTTCTTTTCTTCTCTCGCCTTCTTTGTCCCACCTCCCCGACGAACTCCGCGGTCGCGGCCGCAGCCGCAACCGCAACCGCAATCGCCGCCGCAGCCGCAGCCGCAGCCGCGTCGGCCTCTGCGGCGTTTAGGAGGAGCAGGGCGAGTGGCCGAAACCCTATTGACGAAATCCCTTCCCTTATTTTCTTCCTATTATAAAGTAAAGACTTCTTTCTCTCTTTGGTGACGTATGCGCTTGTTTATTTCGTACTTTTGTTGCATGCGCCTTGTGATCAATTAACCGTATCTCTGGGGCCGTTTGGTTGGATGTTGTAAATACAATGCAGTTGGATTTTGTTTGATCGGATGTAGTAGACGGCACTGGACTCTGCAGTGAAAAAACTATAATCGGGTGGCGAGATTAACCCAGGGCTCGTTTGGTTCAAAACAAAGAATCAAAATCTGAATAGAAATATAAATGATCCGAAATCAAAATCGAAATGATGAAAACTTCTAATTTGTTTGGTTCATAATAGGAATCGAAATCAGAATCGATATCATGTTCAAAGTGGAATTTAAAATTTTAAATTTTAATATATCATGTTCAAAGTGGAATTTAAAATTTAAAATTTTAATTAAAATTTAAATTTGCTATGCAAATTTATAATTAAAAATTGAACCCAAATTAGAGCTCACAATTCGAACTTAGAATTCAAATTGAAGTTCAAAGTCAAAACTTGAATTTTGACCTAAATTCAAATATCAAACTTATAATAGATTCAAATTGGAACTTGCGGAATTAAAAGTAAAATTTAAATCCATAATTTAAATTAAAATTTAAAATTTTAATTTACTCAACAATTAAATATAGATTAATATTTGAATTTAAATAATTGACAGTGAAAATAAGGATTTCTTTTCTCAATCCCTTCCGGAATCAAAGTTGATTCCTATCTCCACGGTGAAAATCATTTTAGGGGGATTCCATTCCCTGGAATGGAAATTAGAATGCCATTCCATCAAACCAAACACGAATAATAGGAATGTATCATTCCTATTGCCATTTCAAGCCTCAAATACTTTGGGTTTCTAATGCCTTCGGCCTTTCCGAAGCATATCTAATTGACAATTAGTCGATTCCAAACGAAGTTAAATTCTCGGATTTCGAGAATTCACTTCCTTACACATAGGTTGAGACCTTTGGATCCTCTGCAGAATTGATGCTCATTTTTCCTTTTGCTGTTGCTCCGGAAGCATTATCTAGGTTGGGATTTGTGATGAGTTGTATGCTTATGGGTTGGAGCACATGAGTAATTGATTGAAGCTAAGAAATAAAATGAAAATGGATCTGACAAGTTCATTAGGAAAGGAAAATATATGAATGTGAACTCTCTTTTTTCTCAAATTGAAATTGATGATTATACAAGTGTTTCTTGTTCAGTTTCTTCTTATCTTTCTATAGTTCTTTGAAGTAGGAAGGTAATTCTTGCTCATCTCCCTTGTTATGTTACTGTTTCAGTTGGGGATTTTGGGAGGAATCATCAGGAGTGAGGATGTGGGCGTTTTAGTTTGCTTTAGTTTGTAAATATGGACAATTCCATGTTTAAAGGTAAAAATTATTGTTAAGATTGAGCGTTGCGTATTGTTCTTTTCCTTGTAAATCACTGATGTTTATGATTATATCATTTATCAATCATAGGTGCTGGTCGTTTGCATCCATTGGGAAAGAAAGGAAAAGAAAAGAACCATGAGGATCTATGAATTCAAGGCGATGCTATAAATGACTTTGAGATACCCACCAATTGGTGCTGATGACCAACATGGCCATCCAATTTTACCGACTTTGCGGCAGTGCCCATTGACAACCAGTCTATTGATTATGTAACAATTGATAGAGGGGTCTCCTCACTATTCTGACTCTACACACCATTCCCATGGATCCTCCCCGCCAGCACTTCTTTATGAAATGAACAATTCCATGAAGCCTTCACTAAGTTCTACCAAGTGGACTAGGAGACAATGCTGCCAAGTGGACTTAGCTCCTCTCAAGGTCTCATGACTTGATTGGTTCAGTTAACATTTCCACATGCCTTTCTTCGTTTGCCTTTTGGTTAAAGAATAAGAAAGAACTTCAGTGCTACTCCATTCAGAAAGGTTCTGCCAACTAGCCGCTCGACAAAATGCCCCTGTGAGGATCTGCATGCCCGACATCATTAACTTTTTAGCTCAATTGGCCCGTTTTTTCAGAAATTTTAAAAAAATGCATCACGAGATCACATCAGCTCTTGTGTACCCCCGAAAATTCCTGTTGACAAGCCCTAGGCATTTCAGGGCTGCATTTGATCACCAAACAGAAGAAATCCTAGATGTACTGCCACCAGAATGGTATAGAGCAGCCTATGCCCGGCTGTTCAGACTGACCCAGAAGTTGAGAAATGTAGAACTGATTGATGGAAGGTTAATGAACACCTACGATGGTTCAATCATCACAGATGATCGTATCATGACCCAAATGAATGCCTTCAATTCGCTTGCTAAGGCCTTCTTCAGATCTCCTCCTTCGAGGCATCACTCCAACAAGAATGGTACTGCTTGCTTTCAAAAGCCATGTAAAAGGGACTCCGTGACAATCAACTCTCTTACCAAAGTCTGTGATTTACTTAACATCTCAGCTCAGCAGAGAAGTACTGTGAGAGTAACATTGTGCCCACAAGTCACACAGCACCATATATGGAGGGGAGCACTCGAGCAGGTACTTAAAGATCTCAAATACGAAATGGATTCTCTGAACATCAAGAGTCCGACATTTCAGATGGGCGAGCAGATTGTTTCCACATGCATCCAGTTCTTTGACGATACAAACGATGTTTCAGCCTCAGACTCTCCTTTATGGATGCGGCCAGCACCAATGAAGAAAGTGGAGAAGCTGCAGCCATCCCGTAAGTGGGAAGAAGTAGTAGAGATGTTTGTGGACCTCGCCAAGTGCTTAGCCAAAGAGGAGAGGTTGACATATCATGTATCAAAGATAGAAGCTATGAAGGTAGGATTGTACCAGATTAAGGATATCTTGACTGAGAAAGATATAACTTATAAGGAGGCCCGAAGACAAGACTGTCTAGTGCAGAAGAAGCTGTCCAAGAGCTTGGGCCACTCATCAAAGTGTTTGTTTACTTTGCTTCTTTACTATCTCTATGGGTCTGTCAGGGATATTGAAATGGAGGTTTGTGGACCATTACGGAGGAGCGGTGATAAGTTTAGTATGTGTGTTGGGAAGACGTTGACTTGTGATGATGAGCGGATTGTGTTGAATGGAGTTAGGCAGCTGAGCAGAGCTCTTGGAGTGCTTAAATTTGTGTGGGAAACAGCACGTGTGAATGCAGAATTGGAGCTACATGGGCATTTGTGGTGTCTGGATGCGAGAGAAAGGACTATTACCTACAGAGGACATGCATACAATGTTCATGGTCTATGGCTTTGATATATCCATACAGCTTGAATTTTGGTATGTATCTCTGCATTCAGACCTTGATTAGTTCGCAAATTTTAACATAATGCTGATGATTTAATTTAAATTGCTTGCAGAAGCCTTTTTGTTGCTAAAGATGTAGTAGTGCTATGCAGTAGATAAACATACTAAGGCTGAGAGAGAGACGTCTAAATTTATGCATTCTTGGGATGCTTTACTTATGTTGTCCAAGAATTTGAGTTGGTGTTACTAAAGTAAATTCACTTGACATCCTATGGGGTTCTCGTAAGAATGCTGGGAAAGGGTCAAGTGTAGTGCTACATGTAACTGGAATTTCTGTAGCTGTTGTAGCACCATACTAATTTGTCCCTAGAACATTCACGAGTTTTCTTCAACAATGAATTCAATTTATTACCCTAAAAAATGAAGATATGGGGATTTTAATATGAAAAGCGCATGAATTTGGTGAAATCCTCTTAAATTGCAACAAACATGTCGACGAAACAAAGTACAACTTTTACACTGATGGTGACAGCCCTGCATTACATATCCAGGTCAAAGACATTTTGACCGACAAAGAACAACAAAGGACGAATCGGAGAGGCGGAGAATTTCAAAACCCAGGGACTCTTCACCCATCAAATTGTCTTGTTTACCTCATTGGATGTTTGCAGAAAACATATTTGCCTAACATACCAAAGTTCGGCACAATTGAAAGGACTCCCTTGAAGACATTTTTAGGCCAACTTAACCTAGTGGGCTTGCATTCTTATTAACATTTATAGTTCAACGAAGAGAATTCGCTAGATATTGAACTTGCATCTCATTCTGAATGAGAATGCTGAACCTACAGAACAAACTGATATGCAATGATTGCTTGTCATGTTCTATTCATCAGTTGATGCTTTAATTCCGTAAATTGGTCTTTCAACAATTCTCTGCAGCCATTGAAAGATGTTTACTGTTAAAGAAGGAAATTAATCGATAGGATGATTACAAATATATGTGAGGAGCTTTGGGGATCGTCATTACTAATAAGATATGGTTTACCTTGAGAAAGTATGCGTAGTAATCATATATCGAGGAATTAACTCTCTGATTAACTTGCAGTAGCTATGAAAAGTTTGTCTCTATGACATGACATGTACACCTAAATGCTTTGGCTGATATGTTATTTTTTTGATCGTAAATCACTTTGGATACCACAAATGGTCCCTTATGTATTGTTGATGTGTTAGCATACTCATATGGCACCTTGCCTACATGCATCAACCAATTAGAAGTCTCCGCATCATGTGTGCCAGCATATCTAAAACATATAAGCACAACAATTATGGACCCGTTGTCACGCCCCGGGACCGCCAATTTGGTCGGTTCGGATATGCCAACAGACGCCGAACGGACAGCACCTCCCCTGTCCGCCCAAGGCTCAACAACAACGAGTACATGTATAAAGAAATCAATAATTTTCAGGATAACATTTCAATATACATGGCTTGCACGAGGGCAAGCAACATAAGCACAAGTGAAAGTAACTAACTAAACCATTCATACATTGTATTTTGATTATTTTAAACCAAATACAGAGCTTATACATTTTCTTTACATTGATTCATCCGATATACATTTTCATCTCTCAAATGAAACTTAATATATTTGCATTACTCACATGATTTTATTACATTTCCATTCATCAACACATTAGTTGAAATATACAAATGGTGTCTCTATACACAATGGTAGAAAACTACCTAGAGCACGAAAACCATGCCTCGGGCCCCGATCGCCCCGCTCGTGCTAGCACCTGCATGGTTAGTGGGATGAGAACTACAACAAAGTTCCCAGTGGGCTCGGCCTCCAATTACACCGACTTTCCCACTAGGTCTAACTCAGGCATAATTTGAAAGAATAGGTAGATAGTAACCAAACTATAATGCATACAACTAATATGCCTGAACAATAGTAAAGATTGCTTATGCTCAACAGGATAATAATAAAGATAAATGCAAGATCATAATTCCATAACCCAATCTCTTGGCTAACCCGTAGGTTTCGTCCTCAACAAGACTCAAACAATTCAAATCCCTATTGTCGAGGAAACACTACAACCCGACGAGATCGTCCTCTGGGGAAACACTACAACCCAGTGATGACAACTCCGAAGCTCATCGCCCGAGGGGGAGCTACCGCCCTCGAGCAAGGACTATATGGTGAGTACGATCAATCCTTAACTTTAAGGATTCCAATTCAATCCATTCCTTGACTTCAAGGAGAACTATGATCAAATGACCCTCAACTCTAAGGTTTCTTTGTCACTATACCTTTCATGTTCTTTACTTGCATTCTTTGACTTGTTCTAGTGTCATATACACTATGGTTCTTTACACACATTTAGTAATGCCACACACACTCTAGTGTTCAATGCATACATGACTATTGTCAATACCACACACTAACTCTAGTGTTCTTTATTCACATGCATACTTGTTCTTATTCTTGAATTCTTTGTTCTTATTCTTAGCATTCTTTATTCTTATTCTTTAACCACTAGGTTATTTAACCACTAGATTCTTTAACCTCTAGGTTCTTTAACCATTAGGTTCTTTATCTCAACACATGCATTCTAGTGTTCTTTGCAATTCTCTAATGCCACTCGATCTATATGTCACAATGTTCTTGTTCTTTAACCACTAGGTTCTTTGTCTCATCTCATGCATACATAGGGTTTAATTCTTTTTCTTTGTTCATAACAAATCTCATTTGCATCTTAACTCTAAGCATGCAACACATAATTCAATTACCCTACTATGCATGAAAATAGCTATGACATATATGCTCAATGGTGACACATAGACATAAAGAGAACTTAGATATTAGTGGAAGCACCCCCCACCTTTTAATAGCGTTCCGATTGCTCGTCGTCACTTGCAATCGGCCTCCCACGGCGCACGCCGCACTACTCGACCTAATCCATGCGCAACCACCGAACGACCTCCGATTCGCGATCTAGGGTCTTCAATGACTCATCTCTAACCTTCAATTAGAGAACAATAGGGTCAAATGATATCAAACCCTCATCTACTAAAAACACCCATCACTAACCCTAGCCTCTACACATGCTCCAACTAACCCAAATATTAAGGATTTAGCATGCTAATAATACATTAGAGATCATTAGAACTTCATACATAAAAATAATTTAATTAAAATCCCATTTGCAACCCTAGATCTCTATTTCATCAAGAGGGTCTCATTAATTATGATACTCTCTTCATTAAACTAGTTTAGAATCATATATAGATCCTAATTAAACATCTCATTTAGACTTAATCCTAGTTTTAACTCAAATCCACAAAACTCACCATGGCCACCATGCCATCAAGCTAAATCCACCATTGGAAAGCTTGCTTCACCATTGGAGAGCTTCAAGCTTCATCTCTAACCTTCAATTAGAGAACAATAGGATTATTATAGATCAAAACCCTCTTTACGTTAAAACCTTCAAACCTCCATAACTTCGCAACGGCACGACGGATTGCCGAACCGACTTCGCCAACGTGTTTCTTTACCTAGCAATTAGGTTTATGGAGGGTCAAATTAGATCAAACCCATCTAATAGCAAAAATTGCATTTCTAACCCTAGGTTTGATACTAGGTGTAAATCCACCATTAGAGCTTTGGATTCATGCATTAAACCTCTATTTAGCATACTAGAATGCATCTAAATCCATTATTAGAGCATATAATCGAAGCTCTAGAGATCTACCATGAGAGGGCTCAAGAAGCTCACCTCAAAACGTGCTCCAAACCAAGGAGAAGATGAAGAAGACGAAGACGATCCACTTCAATGCTTCAATCTCCACCAAATCCACCATTTGTGGGAGAGATTTAGAGAGAGAAATGGAAGTCTCTCTCTCCCACCATGTGTGTGTGTGAGGGTGTGTGCGTGTGTGTGTGCGGCTGATGGAGAAGAAGAAAAGGGCACAAAACCCCTTTTACACTTTAGTCCCTCAACATTGCACTATTCAACTTCCATAAGAAATTGGAGCCCTTCAGGACGTCCGTTTGTGCTCAAATTTGACAGTCAGGTTCGTTTTAACCTACTGAGTGAGAAAATATCTTAACATTTCAGTTTGGACCCCGTTTGGTCACCGCGAACTCTACCGAACTGTAATCGTTATCAGATAACATTCGGAATTTATTTCTCATCTTCTGGGTGTCAGAATGGCATGAAACTTTAAATCTAGCCTCATAATAATAATTCTGACATATCCTCCAGTTTTCATAATTTTCTGACACTGTGCATTTTCTGCTAATTTATCTGTCCCGTTTCCAACAGAAAATTCTAGATCTTCTGTTTTCATTCCGATTTCAGCACAGGTCATCTCTAACTCATGCTTTACTTCTCTAAATCCAATAAAAATAGTATCTCACACTATTTTTATTTACCTTTATTCTTATTTTTAAAATCCGGGATGTTACATTCTCCACCCCTTAAAAAGAATTTCGTCCGCGAAATTCAAACCACGCCTCCCTCCAACTCCTCGGGCAATTGTGGGTACCGATGTACTTTTCTACTCTGGACTGGCCTCATGTTCATCGGAATGCTTCAAAGGCCCGCCACGGAGTATGCGAAATCAAACGCATACTCGTTCGTAAGGTGTAGCACATAAAGTGCGTTGCGGTCTCCATAACTCCCGGTGGCAGCGCAAGTCGAAACTGAACGACTCTACGCGCTCTAACACCACTTGCCACTCGGCACACAAGAAACTCTTCCTTGTATCCACCTTCCCTTTAGGGAATACATTCCGATTCGACCACCGACATTGCTTAAAAGCAATATCACTAGTGCATCGCTACATCGTGAGCGCTCCAATTCCGCACCGACCTTTAGTTCTAACGTGAGATGGCCTACCTCGGCACATCCTCCAACTTCAGTTCTCTAAGAACCCAGTCATTCCAAACCACACGTGGCTTACACCACGATCCAACGTCTCATAGAGAACATCTCCATTATTCTACCACGTTCCAACATCGCATCACCTTCGCGATGAGTTACCACGAACACTACGTTCGTGCACCCAATCTCAACTCACCGACAACGCCCAACTTGGCGATGTCAACTCGCGAGCAGTATGACCGAGCCTTCGCTCTAATGGTCACTGCACTCAACCCACTAAGACACCATCGATCAACTAGATCGCCCATCTCGTCTACCACAGGTGGTCCACAGGCCAACCATCCAATGTAGGCCTATCACCAAGCTCGTCTCAATACTACGTAGCGTCTCTCATTTGCAACGCGGGTCATCACTTGGCGAAAGTTCCCATTTGAGACTTCGCACATACTCCAACAAGGAGACCTCAACCACTCCATATACTTAGGTCATCATGGCATCCACGACACACCATAACGAGCCATGCGCACCTCTATTGGCTCATAAGCACCTAAGCCCCTCAACTTGTGAGTTCACTAGAATGCTCGAGTTCAGTTCTCACGATCCACGACCTCCAAGTCCTCAACCTGCGGGAAAACAAAGTCGAACCAGGCTTTCCACCCATAACTCTTCGTAAACTTTTCGTTTTGACGAACCGTTCGCTCGAGCGAGTCGGAAACGTCCCCAATCAGGTTTCTATAGGATCAATTTGATCCAGAAACCCTCACAAGTTAGAGCCCCAATTTGGTGCCCTAGCTCTAACACCTATACCAAAACCTTGGTTTCGATCTCAACGAAACACGAAAGAGAACTCCCTGTCACCAAGAGAGTCCATAAAAATCACCCGTAGGCCACTCAAATCCTACTACAGGGTTCTACCATGAAAGGGCACAAAGCTTACCTCAAGGCTTTCCTTTTTCTTGAGCTAGAGGTGAAGGAGAGAGAGCTGTTCCACTCCTTCATCTTCTTTTCCACCTTCTTCTCCTTCTTGATCCACCTCCCAGAGAGAGAGAAAGATCCTAGAGAGAGAGAGGGAGCCCCTCAATTCGCTTGGGCATGAAGAAATAAGGAATTAACCTCATACCCCTTCATATATAGCCCATACATTGCATAATTGCATTTAAGCCCTTCAACTTCCATCTCTATGCACAGCCCAAACTGGGCATTTTTCGGGTGCAGGGACTGGTCTCTATAGTCAGGAACCGGTCCCAAAGGGTCTTCACCCGGGACCAATCGCGTGTGGGGACCGGTCTCTGCTTATGAAGAACCGGTTCCCGAGCGCGTGTTCTCCAGGACTTAGCCAAAATTTCCCCTTTTTCACATTCTTTGCACAGGGGGACCGGTCTCTCACTTCGGGGACCGGTTCCCGAGCGCAGGTATTTCGGGACTTAGCCGATTTTCTCACTTGCTCGGCTGCCACGCACGGAGAGTCCGGTCTCTATCCGAAGGGACCGGTCTCCAGAGTTGAAATCTGGAACTTCACCAGAAATACAGTTTTACTCTCTCGGGTCCCTTTTTCACTACAGATAGGTTCTAATGCACTTAGAACCCATCGGAACTCATTCCTACTCGTTCGACACCGCGCTCCGCTCACTTCGATGGAACTCGGCATAACTTACGGGGATGCGACATACTACATCCGTACCATATGCATGAGCTCCTATGCTCACGACACACAAGCACGAATTCCCTTAGCATCATTGAGGTACCATTCGACCACTTGCCAAACTCAGCGGTCACTCAACCATCTCCACAGCAGAGATGCTATTACTACTACTCGACCTACTACAACATTGTCCGAAATTTTCAAACCATCAGGTCATCCTTAAACATTCCGACTTCATTACCGATCATTCATACTTTCCAGACCATGCCGGAGGCGACACACTCATAAACGGTCTCAAAAATAGAGATCACCACCCACGCTAAGGTCCGGCTATCCGCCAACAGCACTCAACCCATCTTCGGGTCGATTGCTATCAACAACACACCACAACCAACCTCTTCCCGCAAGGTCGACAAGAGACCTTGGGGTCACAACCACAACTTTCTCGGGGTCGCCGAAAACTTAGTCGACCACCCGATCCACTCATTAGTCGCGCCACTCCTGATCTCGTATCCAACCGATCTACGCTCCTTCCGCGCACGACACACCTCATCACCAGGCGGTCACTCTGCCGCAATCTCCAGAACCTATCCTGGAGCTTGCAAACCATGTCGGGAAGATAAACAACGATATTACCCCCCCGAAACTCAGCCTCCACTAAGCTCAGCCAACTCGAGGACACCACTCGTCCTAATCCACATCGATCTCTTTAAAGATCGACCACGCGTAACCACCGAACGCACATTAGCTCAACCCTCAAGATTAAGCGCGCGATACGCACAATACCTACCCTGACTCAAATCAAGGCGAAAGTCATACAAGGAAGCCTATTTCCATCACTCGGTTTCATATTGTGTGCACCCAATATGAACACTCCCTGATGAAACTACACTACACCTTGGATCCACCTCTAACATCCGTTATAGAGGCATACCACACACAACCCAATCGGTTAACCTTTCGCTACAATTCCAGATCCTCGTTATATTTCAAGAACCTAAATCCTTATGGTTTCCACCCTAAGGTTCCTAGGTCCATCCTATACTTTCACTTTTCATGCTCTGATACCATTATATCTGTCACGCCCCGGGACCGCCAATTTGGTCGGTTCGGGCACGCCAACAGACGCCGAACGGATAGCACCTCCCCTGTCCGCCCAAGGCTCAACAACAACGAGTACATGTGTAAAGAAATCAATAATTCCCAGGATAACATTTCAATATACATGGCTTGCACGAGGGCAAGCAACATAAGCACAAGTGAAAGTAACTAACTAAACCATTCATACATTGTATCTTGATTATTTTAAACCAAATATAGAGCTTATACATTTTCTTTACATTCATTCATCCAGTATACATTTTCATCTCTCAAATGAAACTTAATACATTTGCATTACTCACATGATTTTATTACATTTCCATTCATCAACACATTAGTTGAAATATACAAATGGTGTCTCTATACACAATGGTAGAAAACTACCTAGAGCACGAAAACCATGCCTCGGGCCCCGATCGCCCCGCTCGTGCTAGCACCTGCATGGTTAGTGGGATGAGAACTACAACAAAGTTCCCAGTGGGCTCGGCCTCCAATTACACCGACTTTCCCACTAGGTCTAACTCAGGCATAATTTGAAAGAATAGGTAGATAGTAATCAAACTATAATGCATACAACTAATATGCCTGAACAATAGTAAAGATTGTTTATGCTCAACAGGATAATAAAGATGAATGCAAGATCATAATTCCATAACCCAATCTCTTGGCTAACCCGTAGGTTTCGCCCTCAACAAGACTCAACCAACTCAAATCCCTATTGTCGAGGAAACACTACAACCCGACGGGACCGTCCTCTGGGGAAACACTACAACCCAGTGATGACAACTCCGGAGCTCATCGCCCGAAGGGGAGCTACCGCCCTCGAGCAAGGACTATATGGTGAGTACGATCAATCCTTAACTTTAAGGATTCCAATTCAATCCATTCCTTGACTTCAAGGAGAACTATGATCAAATGACCCTTAACTCTAAGGTTTCTTTGTCACTATACCTTTCATGTTCTTTACTTGCATTCTTTGACTTGTTCTAGTGTCATATACACTATGGTTCTTTACACACATTTAGTAATGCCACACACACTCTAGTGTTCAATGCATACATGACTATTGTCAATACCACACACTAACTCTAGTGTTCTTTATTCACATGCATACTTGTTCTTATTCTTGAATTCTTTGTTCTTATTCTTAGCATTCTTTATTCTTATTCTTTAACCACTAGGTTATTTAACCACTAGATTCTTTAACCTCTAGGTTCTTTAACCATTAGGTTCTTTAACCATTAGGTTCTTTATCTCAACACATGCATTCTAGTGTTCTTTGCAATTCTCTAATGCTACTCGATCTATATGTCACAATGTTTTTGTTCTTTAACCACTAGGTTCTTTGTCTCATCTCATGCATACATAGGGTTTAATTCTTTTTCTTTGTTCATAACAAATCTCATTTGCATCTTAACTCTAAGCATGCAACACATAATTCAATTACCCTACTATGCATGAAAATAGCTATGACATATATGCTCAATGGTGACACATAGACATAAAGAGAACTTAGATATTAGTGGAAGCACCCCCCACCTTTTAATAGCGTTTCGATTGCTCGTCGTCACTTGCAATCGGCCTCCCACGGCGCACGCCGCACTACTCGACCTAATCCATGCGCAACCACCGAACGACCTCCGATTCGCGATCTAGGGTCTTCAATGACTCATCTCTAACCTTCAATTAGAGAACAATAGGGTCAAATGATATCAAACCCTCATCTACTAAAAACACCCATCACTAACCCTAGCCTCTACACATGCTCCAACTAACCCAAATATTAAGGATTTAGCATGCTAATAATATATTAGAGATCATTAGAACTTCATACATAAAAATAATTTAATTAAAATCCCATTTGCAACCCTAGATCTCTATTTCATCAAGAGGGTCTCATTAATTATGATACTCTCTTCATTAAACTAGTTTAGAATCATATATAGATCCTAATTAAACATCTCATTTAGACTTAATCCTAGTTTTAACTCAAATCCACAAAACTCACCATGGCCACCATGCCATCAAGCTAAATCCACCATTGGAAAGCTTCAAGCTTCATCTCTAACCTTCAATTAGAGAACAATAGGATTATTATAGATCAAAACCCTCTTTACGTTAAAACCTTCAAACCTCCATAACTTCGCAACGGCACGACGGATTGCCGAACCGACTTCGCCAACGTGTTTCTTTACCTAGCAATTAGGTTTATGGAGGGTCAAATTAGATCAAACCCATCTAATAGCAAAAATTGCATTTCTAACCCTAGGTTTGATACTAGGTGAAAATCCACCATTAGAGCTTTGGATTCATGCATTAAACCTCTATTTAGCATACTAGAATGCATCTAAATCCATTATTAGAGCATATAATTGAAGCTCTAGAGATCTACCATGAGAGGGCTCAAGAAGCTCACCTCAAAACGTGCTCCAAACCAAGGAGAAGATGAAGAAGACGAAGACGATCCACTTCAATGCTTCAATCTCCACCAAATCCACCATTTGTGGGAGAGATTTAGAGAGAGAAATGGAAGTCTCTCTCTCCCACCATGTGTGTGTGTGAGGGTGTGTGCGTGTGTGTGTGCGGCTGATGGAGAAGAAGAAAAGGGCACAAAACCCCTTTTACACTTTAGTCCCTCAACATTGCACTATTCAACTTCCAACTTTCGGTTCAGCCATCTGAAACAGTTGGAGCCCTTCTGGACGTCCGTTTGTGCTCAAATTTGACAGTCAGTTTCGTTTTAACCTACTGAGTGAGAAAATATCTTAACATTTCAGTTTGGACCCCGTTTGGTCACCGCGAACTCTACCGAACTGTAATCGTTATCAGATAACATTCGGAATTTATTTCTCATCTTCTGGGTGTCAGAATGGCACGAAACTTTAAATCTAGCCTCATAATAATAATTCTGACATATCCTCCAGTTTTCATAATTTTCTGACACTGTGCATTTTCTTCTAATTTATCTATCCCGTTTCCAACAGAAAATTCTAGATCTTCTGTTTTCATTCCGATTTCAGCACAGGTCATCTCTAACTCATGCTTTACTTCTCTAAATCCAATAAAAATAGTATCTCACACTATTTTTATTTACCTTTATTCTTATTTTTAAAATCCGGGATGTTACACCCGTAGTAATACTCTTTACAATAAATCCTAGTTTGAGCCACATTCTACTTTCTGCCACAGTAATATATTTTACCCTCTTTTTCTAGGTTCGGATATAATAAAGTTACTTTATTTCTGGTGGAAATAGAATGGGATGGCATGCAATTTGCATGGCTTTCCTTTGGGGTACTTATAGAGCACTTTGATGATTCACTTAACAAGCTGGGGAAAGTGTTACTTTTTATATGAATACATGGCAAATGCTCAGAGTTTCTTTATTAATAACAGATATTTTCTACTTCTGACTTAATCTTACTCTATGACAACTAATAGAATGACTCAAATTATACTAGACATATTTCGAAAATAGAAGTTTGAGGGCTAGGCATGGTTTTTAAGCGCGGTTGTATGGGGTCATGCCGAGAACTTGCTAGCACAGTGCTGTGCTGATGTGTGTCGTGCTGTGCTGATGTCTGTCAATCATAAAAAATATCAGCCGAAATACTATGGGGTGCAATATTTATTTTCTTTGATACCAATATATCAAATTGCTTATTGCATATCTTTATCAAATCTTTTGCACTTTATTGAGATAATTATTTGATAAAGAGGGTTTTGAGCCATCCCATTGGTACGGGAGTTGTTTCGTACTGATATCTTGTTATATCCTATGATGAGTTTCACCTAAAATGTCAGGTTTCGGATCCCAGATGTTAGGCTTCAGAACCTTGGCAATAGAATAGGGTGGAAGTGTTTCAGGTTTTGCAGAACCACGAAGTTGGTTTTGGAACCTTAGTAGGTTCCAGAACCAATTTTTTATAACTAGAGCTATTTGTTACAAAGTAACTTATTGCTATCTACATCCAACCATTTAACAATCTAAATCTGGTAATTCTATGGATGGTACTTCGTGTATGGAAAATCGTAACTAAAAATCAGATGGTATCCTGGAGACATGCGAATGATTGGTAGGATTTATGCTTCCATAGGGTCTAAAATTTAAAAACTGTTGGATCTCCTTATTGGTGGGTTCTATCAATTCCAAAACAAAGTTGAAGTAGCTTATATGTACGTCACTGCATGTTGTTTTTGTTATTTCACATTTACATAAAGGTTTGCTTGATGCTAGTGTTTTTGTATGTTCGTTAATCCTTGTTGAGCAACATGTAGCTAATGCAGTCATAAGCATGCTCTTGGTAGGAGCATAACTGTTATAGGGGATAAGAGTGGTGTAAGAAGGGTGGAGAAGGGGAGATCAATTGTTTGTTGAGGAAGAAGCTGTTACGCACTTGTTGGTTGAATGCGGGATTCAAAACCGAAAATAAAATTTGCAAGGTGCACATCACAGGGGAGATGGGTATAATTGCCATCCCTGTTGGTTTATGATTTGAACCAATGGGCTAATAAAGTACAATGATCCCCATGTTGCAAGGGTGTATGGGATCCCTGATCCACCTAAAGCATTTGTGATAATGCTGTCCAAAAGTCCAGCTAGTGAGAGAACACTTGGAATGGGAGAATTAAAATCTATTCGTAATCAAATTGTGGATTACGTATGCTCAGCCATTCTTTGGATGATTTATGTTATGCTTTTCTTAGATGTCTTATTCTGCCCATCTCTGCGTACACCCAGGAAAATTAAATTAAGTGGACAGAGCCAGAGACGCTCTCCGATCAAAGGGATGAGTAGAGCACGCCATGGAAAACATCAAGTTTTAATTTTTATGGTGTTTTGGAGTTTCTGCTAGTTGCTCTATATATTTTGTGCATCGTGGGGTTGAGTCGTGGATATGTTTGTAGAGTTTGCATTGTTTTGGGTTAGTCATTTCAGATTCCCAATCCCCAGCTTCTTTGTAAAAGGATTGATGATTTGATATGTCCAGCAGTCCAGGTAGGGGTTAGAAATAATTATTTCTTACAAAAAATAAAAAGGGGGGAAGTCCTTTTTTCATTTTTGGGGAAGCCTTTTTTCATTTTTGGGGAAGTATTCGAGTGTCGGATATTTCTGAAGGTACTGAGCGTTACATGGCAGCTTATGCTCAAAAGCAGCATGGACTGCGATCTATGTACTAGTGTCTCATAAACTCAAATCTAGAGGTTGTGAACTGTTACGTATGATTTAGAAAATCTATTTCCTTAGCTATCAACTAGCTGCAAAAATCAATGGTACTAAAAAAATCAGTTGTTGCTTACGTGAGAAAATTGGATATTAAAATTATGATTTTTAATGTATAGGTCCTTTAAATCTGCTACATTTCATTTTTGGGGTAAATTTTTAAGGCTTTTAAGTTTTGAGGTTTTTTGCTACGGTGTTTTATTGGCCATATCCATGCAATGATTTCTTTTCATGAGGCACAACAAATCGAAGTGAATCATTTCTTTGCATCCTTTGTTAAGAAAATAATGTACAATAAACAATTGATCACTTGTATGTCTTGCGTATGTTTCAGTGTAAATTAAACTATTAAAATAAAATTGATCAAATGGAATTCAGCTTGGAATAATTAAGGGTTTTCACTTGTAGGGCCGAGCTCCAATGTAGTTGCCGGGCGGATAGTACTCACAAACAACAAAAGTGTCGCCTGTCGCACACGTGATCTTGGCGCATCCGAGCTGCTCGGTCGTCCGCCAAACAACTTGGGTGTAGTGGCTACAGTCGGGGCCGGAGCAGGAGTTGTCGTCATAGTGGTACCATTGATTCTCCGCCACCCACGCGCCCACCGCCTCTGCCGCGGTCCACCGGTGGCCTTGCCCCCAGAAGATGTTCTCTCCGTAGGTGTATCCGGGCGAGTGCACCAGTTGGCAATCTCCACGCCGCTGCACTGCATACGCCTTGGCGTACCTGGCCAACTGGACATTCCATGTTAGTGGCGGGACTCCCACCTGCTGCCGTGCTGCGTTGTGGGTCGACAGGAATTCCGAGTTGGTGGTTGATGCCCTGCCGATGCTGTCTGGTTTGGTGTTGTCTGTGGTGTTCGTGTTAAGGCATAAGGTGGCGGCGGCAGAGACGGAGAGGATAGCTAAAACTAGATTGCAGTAGGGAGAGATCAAGAGAGCCATATTTTGTTTGGTGGCGGATAAATGTGGTGACTAATGATGTCGACGATGCTATTGATAATTGAGGGGGGCTACTGTTATATAGAACAACTACTGAGATGAGTTTCTTCAGAAGTAAGGTTTCTGTAGGTGGAGTGTTTGGATATGTTGATTTCTTCGGAATGTATGTTTGATTTTTAGGGTGATTTGCTTCTTTTCTCAATGTGTGTTGATTAGAGCGCACACTAGACGGCGGATGATTATTTTAGCTGTGGCTGTAGTCGCCCACCATTGTTTTGGGTTAAAGTTATCTAATATTTGAATCTGAGCTCGATCCGCAAATGCGACCCGGCATCCAGACCCCAAACCAAGTGCGACCAGAAATTCAAGTTTCGGTACAATGATGTTTGGTTTCGTGTGCTATCGTCGAAAATGATATGATTTTTTTTTTTCAGAAAAGAAATTGTTTATTAATAAATGGTTTGACAGAAAATGAAAATTATTTTTAGAGAGTATTTGTTTTGTTTGGTTTGGTTTATAATAATCCATTGTGGTTGTTTTAATTTTCAATTTTATGGTCGGCTCCCAATTATCAAACCACTGTATCGGAAGGATGGATTAGGGGGGCAATTTTATCCATCAACAATAGGGCCTGCGTAATTTTATTTTATTTTTTTATTTTTTTCTAATTTTCTTTGGATCTGAGTAATACAAAATACAAAATTGACATATGCTCGGGAAAGGAAAAAACAAAAGAGAATTTGGGTAAAATTAATTCAAGAAAATGGAAGAGGGAGGTCCATGTTTGTAAAATAAATTTTAAAAAATTCGTGCATAAGTGATTGGCGTTGAATACGTAGCAAAACTTGGGAAGCGAGGCCAGCATTGGACGGTCCTGATTGCAGGAGTATCAAGGGAGAGAGACAAGCGCGTTGTGCGGTAAAGCTCCCCGCCTTTTTCTCGGTCTAGTATTTTTTTTTTTTTAGGATAAGGCAGCATGCTACCCACTTTATTCATTGCAAAGATGAATTAGGTGAAACAGACTGAGGCAACGAGGGCCTCGGAAAAAAATAATAAAAAAAAAAAAAAATTGGCCCTAGACCGTCACGCAAAAGACAAAATCAACTATAATGCCGAGGAATGACTAGGGGACTGTAAATCCCACAGTGTTGTCAAACGGGAACAGGACTTGAGCGTCGCCAGAGGGTCAACCTGGGCCTTTCTGAAAATTACATCATTCCGTGCCTTCCAGATAGACCACCAACCAACTGCAAGCCTGGCTAATCTAGCCTGGTGAGGCCGACTTTGTTTCCTCTCCATCTACCTACCCCAGATACAGTGTACGTCCTCCCCCAAATCATCAGGTTGGAGATCATCCATCGTGGATACCAACAAAAATCTTGTGAACACACACCTCGCAAAGAGGTGGTCGACCGTTTCGTCTTCCAGCCCACATAATACACAAGCTGCAATGCCGTTCCAACCACGTTTAAGGAGGTTATCGGCTGTAAGGTGGCTTTTCTTAATAACAAGCCAACAGAAAACTTTGACTTTGAGGGGAATAGTAAGTTGCCAGATCTTGTCCGAGAAGTCGTCCCTAATGCCTCAACCACTCAACATCCTATAAGTCGACTTTACCGAGAAACTTTCATTTTTACTCCAGCGCCAAAGGACGAGATCCGGCCTCTGTTCCGAGTGGAACTCGACTAACCGTTCGATAAGATTTGCACAGTCAGGAGAGAGACCATGCCCCGGAGAGAAGGTGTCTCCTAGTATCCTCCTCCAATCCCAATCGTCGCTACCCATACATTGCGCAATTTTTAAATTTTACTTCGCGACACGGCATATACCTCAGGGAAGATCTCTTGGAGGGGAGAATCCCCACACCATCGGTGTGACAAAAAATCGACAGAACTCCCATCCCCCACCTTAAAGGATAGGCCCCAGTTGAATATCTCCTTCTGGCAAAGGACACCTTTCCACCACGCGGAACGTGGTTTAAAAGATCTGCCCTCCTTCAAAGGTCTTCTTCTACGATAGTATAAGGTTTGGATCAGGCCATTCCATAGGAGTTGGGGTGCCGTATGGAATTTCCACCACCATTTGGTGAGTAGAGCGCGGTTCATCAAGGATAAGTCCAAGATGCCTAGTCCTCCTTCTTTCTTACTCTTGCAAACCTTCTTCCACGCTACCAGGCATCCTTTACTAGGACGGTCGCTTCCTCCCTTCCAGAAGAAATCTCTACGTAATGCCTCAATGCGTGCAAGTACCCATTTGGGGGCGTCGAACATGGATAGGAAGAAAAGAGGAAGGTTGGCAAGTACCGCGTTCGTCAGAATCAGTCTTGTAGAGACCTGAAAATTGCACATGAGGCTTGACGACGGCTCTGGAGAGTGTCGGGGCAAGCCTGGGTCGCGTTAGCGCCAAACAGACGCCAAACGGGCCCCGTGGGAACGCGAGAGCAGCGTGTGTCACGAAAAATCTGCAAATAGCAGGTTTTCTGTGAGCTGTACCGGTACAAACTGGTTGCTATACCGGTATAGCAACGGTTGCTATACCGGTATAGCCACCAGAGATATCGGTATGGCCCTACGCGGATGCTCTCGGGTTACTGTTTGTACCGTACAAGTGGGGTTTTGTCGGTACAAAGCAGAGGTATGGTGCAGTTTGACTTTTTGGGCACTAGCCACATCACCCCTTTTGCCCTTACCTTGGACCAGAGAAGAGAGAGAGAGGGAAGCTTCTTCTTCCCCTTCCATTGCTGCTGCTGCTGCTTCTTCCCCAAGCTCAAGAGGAGCCCGAACTCCGCCGACGACGCGCCGCGGAGCCGATCGAGCGAGTTTTCGACGAGGTGACGCTGTGAGGAGGCCGTGCGACAGCCGATTCTTGCTATCCTCGACCTGGCGCTACTCGCAGGGAGGGTTTTCGAGGTGAGTGACCCCTCGAGTTCGCTTTTACGGCTTTAAACTCTTATGATTTTCGGACTGCACTGCTGCTGCTGCTGACTGCGGCGTCGACCCACGGTGTTCTGGCTTGTTCTCTGTGTAGGAGAGTCGAAATCCGGCGAAACTTGAGGCGTTGGATCCGTGACTTCCAGACGATTCCAACGACACCTTACTTGCTGGATTTGGATCAGGTTTACTCTGTCGGAACCCATCTTTATCGAGCCGCTGTTTTGCGAGCAATTACTGAGGTGCAGATTTGCTGCTTTCCAGCGTCGACCGTCGGATCTTTGGCCAGTTCTCCGCGCAGGGAAGTCGGATCGCGTCGGAACTTGCGGCGTTGGATTCTAGACTGCGAGACGAAGATTTCGAGGCCTGAATCGCTGAATTTGGATAAGGTTAGCTTGGTTAGCTTTAAGCTTTTCTCAGCCGCTGTTTTCCGGCAGATTCTGTGAAACGGTGTAACGTTGGGTTACTTCTTCGCAGCAGGAGACTTCGGACCTCGTCGGATCAGCGAAGGATCACTTTGGCGCGGGCCACCTTCCTTCGCTGCCAGGAGATTGCTATCGAGGTGGGTTTACATCGGAATACTCCTAAATATAATAGTCAACATGTGTAAACTTCTGTTTCGACCAGTACGTGATAGCTTGAATGCATGATTATCGTAGAGTAATCTGAAATTGAATCATGCTTAGCGAATATTTAATATTATACATGTTGGACTTGGATTTGACTTAGGAGAAAACCACGTTTTGGCACGTCATTAGCCTACACTACCGGATTTCGCTCTAGGAGCCGTTTTGTGCCGTATCATCGCCGGGAGTGCGATGAATACTAGGGTAGTGTAGTTTGCTTTTACGCTCGTCTTTGGGGATGCCGAGCTCACTTTTCAATGAGTCTTGTCGTCTTTGGTTGTCGGGCACCATCGGGGGTTTGACGGGGGACCCAGTGTACTGTGTGGTTACAGTTTGTGCCAAGGGGCACGTGGTGTGTTAGTTCTTGGACCCTGTTTACTTGACTATGCCTGTGAGAGCCAGATTGAGCTCGACAGAGATACGCTTGCATACTCGGTTGGTTCGCGCCCACGAGTGCCGCTCCGGAGTCTGGCTTAGTGCTTTTGCGTTGGTGTCGCTGCGCCCTCGTTGTGGGTTGCTCTCCGCTAGCTACCCCAGGGTAGTTGTAGTGTTGCTTCGACGGGCGGGACGGGTGCTTTCACGGTCCTCGTAAGATTGGGTCGACTTTTACTAGTTCTACAGAGAGTGGTTTGGAGCAGGATAGTATAGGGATTGTTAGCTGTCGAGGGTTTCCCGCTTCTTTTACTTTCTTGCTTACCCTGTAGACTTAGTGGGTAGACCGATGTGTTTAGGGCGGTACCCACTGAGGACTACTTGTTTTTATAGTAGTTCTCACGCCCTCTTTCTTCCACTGTCGTTGCAGGGCCTTCTGTTACGGCTGCTGCTCCTCCTTCTGAGACGGACCGCGGGAAGGGCGTGGCGAGCTAGAGCCTACCCTCCGAGTTCAGTGCTGAGTTAGAGGATCCTCCTGCAGGTAGTGATAGTTTTGGTTTGGACGTTTTTGTACATACAGTCGAACTCGCTGGAGCGAGTAGTGTTACTTTTGTATCTGTGATTGTATGTATATAAAGTGGTTATTTTTCCTACCTGTTTGTTTATAGTTTATTTCAGCTCTATGCTACTGTTTGTAGCATTGTATGTTTATACAGGTACAGCTACGCTTCGTATACAGAAGAAATTCTTTTGTATACGGCGGATTTGTCGGCGTGCCCGGTGAATATGCAACCCGGGGCGTGACAGATTAAGTTGGTATCAGAGCCTAGTATTAGGTCATTGGGACCTAGGAAACCTAAGCTGGTTAACCTTAGGAAGGCTTGACGCGAGAGGCGTGATTTAACGCGAAAGTCATGATTGATTGTTCTAACTCATCCTAGAGTGGAGTGAGTGACTGAAGGAGTGTCTGTTTCGGTCCAGAGAAATTATGTTGGCTGCAGACGACATAATTTTGAGGAAAAACAGAGACCGCCTTCGAGACTTTCGATGATTCGGTCGAGTGTTTTGTATCTGACCTTGTTTCTATGTGTGCAGCTATGCCGCCTCGCAGAGGACGACCGCCGCTACGGGGCCGCGCCCGCGCACTACCACCACTGCCACCCCGGATACCGGAAGCGGATGGATCGGGGCACCCGACTGAGACGGGTGTACCTCCTGTGGTGGAGCCGAGCACTCGACCTGAGACGAGTGCCCAGTCAGAGTTGAGCGCCCAGATAGCCGCACTGATAGAGGCGACGAGGCAGCAGGGCCTGTTTTTACAGCAGATGTGCGAGAGGCTAGTGGCATCATCGAGTACATCATCGGGGGCACCGGCTCAGCCTACTCCGCCATCCCCTACTCCACCTACTGCACCAGTTACCGCCGTACCCCCACCAGCAGAGATACCTCCGGCACCAGTTGTGCGGCTAAATCTTGGATCGGCCGTGCGCGAGAGCGGAGCGGATGACCGAGTTGTTGTTTCGCTTTCGCCGCCTTGACCCACCGATGTTCGACGGGCTTTGCGCTGAGCCCTGGGTAGTGGAGAGCTGGGTTAGGGCGATGGAGAGGATATTTGAGGATATGTATGTTTAGGAGGAGGACCAGGTTCACTTGGGGGTCCATTGCCTCATTGGGGACGCCCGGGAGTGGTGGAAGAGGATGAGGCGAGATCAGGGCGTAGTGGCTTCGCAGACGAGCTGGGAGGAGTTCTGCGGGATGCTGTACCACACGTATTTCTCTGATAGTGTAAAGCAGAAGATGGAGGAAGACTTGAAGAGTATACAGCAGGGGGATCGCACAGTCCAGGAGTATGTTCGGGAATTCACGCGACTCCTGAATTGTGTACCGTTTGTAGCGAGAGATGAGGCACATAGGGTGTACTTATTTGAGCAGGGCTTGAGGCCGGATCTCTACAGGTTCGTTAGGGCGCGGAGGTCGAGGACCCTGGATGCGTCCATCGAGCAGGCACTATTTGAGGAGAGGACCGAGGCGACTCTCCGAGAGCGGACACAGGGGCCGGGACCGAGTCAGGACAGGAAGCGCCCCGCTCCTGATGACGGGGGACAGTCGAGCAGTAGGCGTCCGTCGAGACCTCCACGATCACGTTTTCAGGGTCGTGGGTCCTCGGGGCGCCAGCGTACGAGATACCCGTCGGCGGGGGCGACCACGGAAGGACACGGCGGTGCGTGATACGCGGAGGACCGCACGCGCGCGGCTGTGTGACGGCGAGAGGGCGGTGTTTCGGATGCGGACGACGGGACACTTTAGCGGCTGCAGATCGACATCGCTTTCCATCAACCTCCAGCCAGACCGGATCCCGATCGTACGGGACACCGTCTAGCCACCGTCGTGAGGATAGGGCGTACGTGCGCGACGACGAGCGGCGGCGACGAGCTCCCAGCGGCAGAGTATATGCAGCCCAGGTGGAGGACTCTACAGCAGCCGACCGTGTGGTGGCAGGTATCACTTTACTTTCTGGTACTAGAGCTCGTACTTTATTTGATACCGGCTCATCGCATTCTTTTATTAGCCGAGCATTCGCTTTATTACATGGTCTAGAGTTAGGGTTGTTGCCTCAGACCCGGGAGATTCAGGTTCCCGACCATGTAGTACGGGTTGTAGAGTGTTGTAGGTCGTGTCCAGTGCAGCTAGACTTGTGGATTTTGCCCGCAGACTTGTTAGTGTTGGGGCAATTACACGACTTCGACATAGTGCTTGGCATGGATTGGGCGACGCGGTACTACGCGACGATCGGCTGGAGAGAGGACGGTGACGCTCCGCGAGCCGGGCCGGGGAGGAGTTCACTTTCGGAGGCTGCGGGGAGCACGTTGTTCGCCGCGTGGATTTCTTCGGCGAGCCCGACGGTGATGAGTAGAGGGTGCCTTGCAGCACCGACGACGGTTACGGAGGTACCTACGGCGGCAGAGGCTCGAGGACATCCCTGTGGTTCGCGAGTTTACGGATGTGTTTCCACGAGGCAGCGACTATGCCGCCGGAGAGATCGAGTTTGTGATTGATGTAGTTCCTGTAGCTGCACCAATCTCGAAGGTACCTTACAGGTTGGCACTTGCAGAGCTGAGAGATCTAAAGGCGCCGCGTCAGGAGTTGATGTATAAGGGGTACGTGAGACCCAGTGTATCGCCTTGGGGAGCGCCGGTGTTATTTGTAAAGAAGAATGATGGTTCACTTAGGTTATGTGTGGATTACCGGGAGCTGAATAAAGTGACCATCAAGAACAAGTATCCTTTGCCGCGCATTGATGATTTGTTTGATCAGCTGCAAGGATCTTGTGTCTTCTCGAAGATCGATCTCCAGTCAGGTTACCACCAGTTGAGGGTGAGGGCCGAGGACGTTTCCAAGACGGCTTTTAGGACTCGGTACGGGCATTATGAGTTTACAGTGATGCCTTTTGGATTGATGAATGCCCCTGCCGCGTTCATGGATCTGATGAATAGGGTGTTTAAGCCGTACTTGGACAGGTTTGTAGTAGTCTTCATCGACGATATCCTGATATACTCCCGTAGCGACGCCGAGCACGAGGAGCACTTGAGGATAGTGCTACAGCTCCTGCGAGAGAAGGAGTTGTATGCCAAGTTAAAGAAGTGCGAGTTCTGGTTGCGGGAGGTTACTTTCTTGGGCCACGTGATTTGCGGATGGAGTGGCGGTAGACCGAGAAAATTGAGGCTATTCGGGATTGGCCTAGGCCGACGACGGCGAGGTGCGGAGCTTCATTGGATTAGTGGATACTACGTCGGTTTGTGGAAGGCTTTGCGAAGCCTTCCACACCCCTCACTCGATTGACTCGTAAAGGAATTAAGTTCACAGGTGAGGAGCGTCGGAGGAGCTTCGATGAGTTGCGACAGCGGTTGATGTCAGCTCCTATCCTTGCCCTTCCAGTTATGGGGGAAGGATATGTGATCTATAGTGACGCATCAAACAGTGGACTAGAGTGTGTGTTGATGCAGCATGGTAGGGTAATTGCTTATGCTTCGCGACAATTAAAGGATTACGAGAAGAATTACCCTACGCATGATTTGGAGCTCGCCGATGGTTTTTGCATTGAAGGCGTGGCGGCACTACTTGTATGGCGAGCCTTTGTGAGATTTTTGCGATCATAAAAGTCTCAAGTATCTGTTCACCCAAAAGGAGTTGAACCTGAGGCAACGCCGATGGTTGGAGCTACTGAAGGACTATGATATTAGCATTCAGTATCATCCCGGCAAGGCGAATGTGGTGGCAGATGCGTTGAGCGGGAAGAAGCGATGCGGGGCTCGTGCTTGATGATCACGCGGCGAGCCGTACTTGAGGAGCTACGGCGGTTGAGTTTAGAGGTTGTGTCCCACGGGTCTCTTTGCCAATACTAATGTCTATGGTTTTGCGGCCCGCTCTGTTGGAGAGGATCGAGAAAGCAGTGGGGACCCACACTTGATGAGGATTAGAGAGCGATTGGAGAGGGAGACGGGCGAGAGGGTTTCACGGTGGACGGTTCGGGAATCGAGGTACATGGACCATTGTGTGTACCGTGGATTCGGAGATCGGCGAGACATCTTGAGAGAGGCTCCTTTGTTCTCCTTATACAGTACATCCTGGTGGAACCAAAATGTATTAGGACTTGAAAGCACAGTGCTCGTGGAATGGAATGAAAAGAAACATTGGCAGATATGCGGCTCAGTGTTTGACTTGCCAACGAGGTGAAGGCGGAGCATCGGTGCCTGGCAGCAAGCTTCGAGTCGGTGCCGAGTGGAAATGGGAGCAGATCACGATGGACTTTGTCGTGGGATTACTTAGAGCACAGGGTGGTTTCGATGCCATTTGGGTGATAGTGGACAGATTGACCAAGTCTGCCCACTTTCTACCAGTTCAGACCACCTGGTCCAGGGAGAGACTCGTGCAGCTATACCTGGATGAGATCGTCAGGCTGCATGGCGTGCCAGTGTCGATAGTATCAGACAGGGACCCGAGGTTTGTGTCACACTTCTGGAGGAGCGTACAGACAGCCTTGGGTACGCAGCTACACTTCAGCACAGCGTTTCACCCACAGACGGATGGTCAGTCGGAGAGGACCATTCAGACGCTAGAGGACATGCTGAGGGCATGCGTCATGGACTTTAGAGGAGGATGGCATCAGCATTTGAGATTAGTTGAGTTTGCGTACAACAACAGCTATCAAGCGAGCATCCAGATGGCTCTGTTTGAGGCGTTGTATGGACGCAGATGCCGATCCCCACTATTTTGGAGCGACGTGGGTGAAAGGAAGACACTTGGGTCTGAGATTTTGCTAGAGGCTGAGGAAAAGGTGAAGGTGGTTCGACGACACCTTTTGACAGCCCAGAGCCGCCAGAGGAGCTATGCAGACACTAGGAGACGAGACTTGGAGTTTCAGATTTGAGATCATGTATTTCTTAAAGTCTCGCCCTCCAAGGGGATACGCAGATTTGGAGTGCGTGGAAAGCTCAGTCCACGCTACATCGGCCCTTTTGAGGTATTGGAGCGAGTTGGGCCAGTCGCTTACAGGATTGCTCTACCCCCGCGACTAGTCGGCACCCACGACGTTTTCCACGTCTCGGCATTGAGGAAATATGTGTTCGATCCCTCTCACGTGATTGACTTCACTCCGCTTGAACTTGGCGAGGACCTTCGATACGAGGAGCGACCGTTGCGGATTCTTGCTCGCGAGGTGAAAGAATTACGCAATCGGGTCATACCGTATGTCAAAGTGCAGTGGAGTAATCACGAGGAGCGGGAGGCGACTTGGGAGCCGAGACGGCGATGAGGAGGCCTATCCCTACATTCGACGAGCGGAGGCGAGAGTACGTTTGAGTTTCGCGGACGAAACTTTTTGTAGTGGGGGAGGATGTAGAGACACGAAAATTGCACGAGGCTTGACGACGGCTGCGGAGAGTGTCGGGGCAAGCCTGGGTCGCGTTAGCGCCAAACAGACGCCAAACGGGCCCCGTGGGAACGCGAGAGCAGCGTGTGTCACGAAAAATCTGCAAATAGCAGGTTTTTCTGTGAGCTGTACCGGTACAAGTCGGTTGCTATACCGGTATAGCAACGGTTGCTATCCCGGTATAGCCACAGATATCTTGCGGTATGGCCTGTGGATGCTCTCGGGTTACTGTTTGTCTGCCGGTACAAGTGGGGTTTTGTCTGGTACAAACGGTATGGTGCAGTTTGACATTTTGGGCACTAGTCACATCACCCCTTTTGCCCTTACCTTGGACCAGAGAAGAGAGAGAGAGGGAAGCTTCTTCTTCCCCTTCCATTGCTGCTGCTGCTGCTTCTTCTCCAAGCTCAAGAGGAGCCCGAACTCCGCCGACGACGCGCTGCGGAGCCGATCGAGCGAGTTTTCGACGAGGTGACGCTGTGAGGAGGCCTTGCGACAGCCGATTCTTGCCATCCTCGACCTGGCGCTACTCGCAGGGAGGGTTTTCGAGGTGAGTGACCCCTCGAGTTCGCTTTTACGGCTTTAAACTCTTATGATTTTCGGACTGCACTGCTGCTGCTGCTGACTGCGGCGTCGACCCACGGTGTTCTGGCTTGTTCTCTGTGTAGGAGAGTCGAAATCCGGCGAAACTTGAGGCATTGGATCCGTGACTTCCAGACGATTCCAACGACACCTTACTTGCTGGATTTGGATCAGGTTTGCTCTGTCGGAACCCATCTTTACCGAGCATTTGTTTTGCGAGCAATTGCTTGAGGTCTTGATTCTTGTTTTCCAGCGTCGACCGTCGGCTCTTTGGCCAGTTCTCCGCGCAGGGAAGTCGGATCGCGTCGAAACTTGCGGCGTTGGATTCTAGACTGCGAGACGAAGATTTCGAGGCCTGAATCGCTGAATTTGGATAAGGTTAGCTTGGTTAGCTTTAAGCTTTTCTCAGCCGCTGTTTTCCGGCAGATTCTGTGAAACGGTGTAACGTTGGGTTACTTCTTCGCAGCAGGAGACTTCGGACCTCGTCGGATCAGCGAAGGATCACTTTGGCGCGGGCCACCTTCCTTCGCTGCCAGGAGATTGCTATCGAGGTGGGTTTACATCGGAATACTCCTAAGTATAATAGTCAACATGTGTAAACTTCTGTTTCGACCAGTACGTGATAGCTTGAATGCATGATTATCGTAGAGTAATCTGAAATTGAATCATGCTTAGCGAATATTTAATATTATACATGTTGGACTTGGATTTGACTTAGGAGAAAACCACGTTTTGGATCGTCATTAGCCTACACTACCGGATTTAGCTCTAGGAGCCGTTTTGTGCCGTATCATCGCCGGGGAGTGCGATGAATACTAGGGTAGTGTAGTTTGCTTTTACGCTCGTGCTGGGGATGCCGAGCTCACTTTTCAGCAGAGTCTTGTCGTGCTGGTTGTCGGGCACCGTCGGGGGGTTTGACGGGGGACCCGTGTCTTGTGTGGTTACGGTTGTGCCAAGGGCACGTGGTGTGTTAGTTCTTGGACCACTGTTTACTTGACTATGCACTGTGAGAGCAGTTGAGCTCGACGGAGATACGCTTGCATACTCGGTTGGTTCGCGCCCACGAGTGCGCTCCGGAGTCGGCTTAGTGCTTTTGCGTTGGTGTCGCTGCGCCTCGTTGTGGGTTGCTCTCCGCTAGCTACCCCAGGGTAGTTGTAGTGTTGCTTCGACGGGCGGGACGGGTGCTTTCACGAGTCCCTCGTAAGATTGGGTCGGCTTTTACTAGTTCTACGAGAGAGTGGTTTAGAGCGGGATAGTATAGGGATTGTTAGGCTCGAGTGTTTCCGCTTCTTTTACTTTCTTGCTTACCGTAGACTTAGTGGGTAGACCGATGTGTTTAGGCGGTACCCACCGAGGACTACTTGTTTTTATAGTAGTTCTCACGCCCTCTTTCTTCCTTGTCGTTGCGGGGCCTTACATTCACAGTGCTTTGCTCCTCCTTCTGAGACGGACCGCGGGAAGGGCGTGGCGAGCTAGAGCCTACCCTCCGAGTTCAGTGCTGAGTTAGAGGATCCTCCTGCAGGTAGTGATAGTTTTGGTTTGGACGTTTTTGTACATACAGTCGAACTCGCTGGAGCGAGTAGTGTTACTTTTGTATCTGTGATTGTATGTATATAAAGTGGTTATTTTTTCTACCTGTTTGTTTATAGTTTATTTCAGCTCTATGCTACTGTTTGTAGCATTGTATGTTTATACAGGTACAGCTACGCTTCGTATACAGAAGAAATTCTTTTGTATACGGCGGATTTGTCGGCGTGCCCGGTGAATATGCAACCCGGGGCGTGACAAGTCTACCCCCTCTAGAAAGGAGTTTTGCTTGCCATCCGTCGATTATTCTCTGTATACGAGAAATAAGATTTTTCCAATCCAACTTAGAGAGGGGTTTAACCGAAAGAGGCAGTCCGAGGTATTTGGTAGGTAGAGCACCTACACGACACTCTAGGATATTAGCTAGGGTAACAGCTTTGCCCTCCACCTTTCCCAAATAAAACAGCTCAGATTTATCCCTATTAACCTTAAAGCCAGAAGCCCATTCAAAAAGGAGCCATAAGAACTTGAGGTTTCGTATACTCCGTCTCCTAGCCTCACAGAAGAAAAAGGTATCATCCGCAAACTGGATAAGGCTGAACTTAGTCGACTCGGTGGGTCCGAGTCCAGTAATAAGATTATTAGAGATGGCCTCGTTCGTCAGCTTATATAGACACTCTGCCACTAGGAGAAAGAGGAACGGTTAAAGCGGGTCCCCCTGTCTATCCCCCCTTTTTAACTTAATCCATTTGGTTGCTTCACCATTAACCAAAATAGCTGTCTTGGCAGAACACACACAGAGTTTGATCCAGCCAGACCATTTATCATCAAAGCCCCACCATTCCAAGGTTCTAAAAAGGAACGGCCAATAGATTTTGTCATATGCTTTCTCAAAATCCAGTTTGACCCCAACTCCCTCCACACCTTTGTTACTTCCCCAGCACATGAGTTCAGAGACTGCTGCAAATGCGTCAGTGATATTTCTCCCTTTCAGGAATGCCGACTGAGAGGGCGAGATCATGTCGTTCATGATCCTCTCAAGCCGGTTGGCCAGAACCTTCGAAATGATCTTCTGAATCCCGTTCAGTAAGCTAATGGGCCGAAAGTCGCTCGCTAGCTTAGCTCCTTTTTTCTTAGGGATTAAGCAAACAAAAGTGTAATCAATAGGTCAGTAGACAATCTCCCCTCAAATAGATCTTGGAAAATATTGACAATATCCCCCTTGATGGTGTCCCAAAAGGTCTGGGAGAAGCGTAAAGGAAAACCATCGGGTCCCGGTGCCTTATCGCTCCCAAGCTGAAATACCGCCTGCTTAATCTTGTCTAGATGAAAAGGGTCCGTTAGACGGTCGTAATTTAGTGGAGAGACCCTATTAGCAGTGAAAAGTCCACTCCAATCCCCAAAGGAAAGGGGGGGGGGCGGGCGGCGTGTCCTCTGGTGTAAACCGCTCCTTAAACTTATCGTGGAAGTAAGCTATTTTGTCCTCCTCAGAGATAAACACATTATCGTCATCTTCAATAGGTCCGATCGTGTTAATCCTTTTCCTACCATTAGCTACAGAATGAAAGAACTTGGTGTTGCCGTCTCCCTCTCATAGCCAGTGCTGGATGGCGCGGGCCTTCCACAGCGATTCTTCATCTTTCAGAACTTTACAAAGCTCATCTTTTAAGTCCCCTCTTTTCTTTAGTGCATTCTGAGAAAGAGCACAGCGTTCTACTTCTTTGTCCAACGCTTGGATTTTGTCCATCAGTCTGCACTTTTCTTTTCTCGGCCTAGTATTGGTTCGTTGATCAGCGCGCACGAATAATATTTGTCCGTTTTTATATTGTTTATTTGGAAATAAATACGCGGATGTTACATAAATTATACAGAGATAGAATTTTAATTACCTGTTGAATTAGGTGAAATTTCCGATGATAGAATTTTCAAATCGACGATCGACTTCGGTAGACTTGATTTATCGCATTTGAAGTATTTGAAAAATAAGCTTTGCAAATTTTTTATATTATTTACCGAAGGTTCAAAATCAATGGCCGAAAATAATAATCTCACAAAAAGTATTAATATAGAGATAAAATTTTCGATCAGAGATATTGATCTTGCTGTAGATAGTATAAAAAATTTTCTATCATAGTTTCATATGATTTGGATACTTCTACATCGTTAAATTTAGAAACGATAGACATCAAACATGAAATTATTGATTTTGAACCCTTTTGATGGCTAAAAGCGTAATATTTATTTTTTACATACTTCAAATATGCTTGATCAACTCTAATGGAGCTGATTGTCGAATCGAAAGTTCTATCATAAATAATGGCTCCGTGCTTCTAGAAGCACAGCAGCCTTGCTCTCTCTTTATATATGAGTACATCTTCTATGCTTTCGAAAGTACGGAGGTCTCTATGCTTGTAAGTTGTTTTCGATGATAGAATATTCGATTCGATTATCGGATTCGTTAGACATAATCTACACTATTAGAACTATTTATAAATCAAATTTCATAATTTTTCTGTATCAGTTACCAAGTGATGAAAGTATCTCAAAAATAACTATTTTAATGGCCGATGTTGCATATTTATAACTTTAATAGTGCAGAACAATTCAAATTACATAAAACTTCAATAAAATAATTTACTTAACATCAAGAGCAAGATCAATACTTTTGATTTGAAATTTGAGTCTTTAATCACTATTTTTTGGGAGTTTTTTTTTATTTTTAGCCGTTCATTTTGAGACTACTTGTTCATTAGACAAACGGCGTCAAAAAATTATGAAATTTGGTTTCTAATTAATAGTTCGAATAGCGTAGATTATATCTAATGGAACCGATCATCGAATTAGATGTTTCAATAGCTCTATATATATAGAGCTAGGCTTTTATACTTTCGAAAGTATGGAGGCCTCTGTGCTTGTTAGTTGTTTTCGATGATGGGCTATCCGATTCGATGATCGGTTCCATTAGATATAATCTATTTTATAGGAAATACTGTTGGAACTGTTTAGAAATCAAATTTCATAATGTTTTGACTTCATTTATCAAGTGCTCAAAGGGTCTAAAAAATGACTATTTTAATGGTCGATGTGGTACGTTTGTAAGTTCAATGGTGTAGAACAAGTTAAATTACATAAAACTTTAACAGAAAATTCTACTTAATATTAAGGGTGCGTTTGGTTCGCGCTATCTTTTTAAAATTTCTTGTAATCCAATGGGAATAAAAAAATATGATGGTGTTTGGCTAAATGCACTAAGTAATCTAGTTGGTAATATTAGATTTATTTGGGAATAAGATGCATCTCAAAGTACTAATCTCATTCCCTCGATGGAGGGTGGGTATCCTCATATTAATGGATTGAGGTAATCATAATATGTCTAATTTTTTTCTTTCTCCCTATCCGCCAGCTAGTTGATATTATTTTTTATTACACTCTAACATCGTATCTCTCTCTAAACTTCAACTCTTTTTCTCTCTCTAAACTAAGCTCTCTCTCCCCCTATTTTCTAAAATCTCAACTCTCTCTCTCTCTAACCTCGACTCCATTTCTCTTTCTATTTCTTTAATTATGCTCTCTCTTTAAGCTATATTCTCTCTTCTCTTTTTCTAAAAAGATATTAAAACTTTTGATAGCATTATCTATAAATAAATAAATAAATAATATGTTTTTTATAGTTTTAAATAACATAACTAAATAATATGACTGTGCGAACAAAACACAGAAATGTCATATTCTTAGTAATAGGATGAATAGAAATAAGATTCTTGGATATCTTTTTACTCCTAATAATCTTTCATAGTGCGAACCAAACGTGCCCTAAAGAGTAAGATGAATACTTCCGATTTAAAATTTGAGTCTTTTATCACTATTTTTTGTGAGATTTTTATTTTCAGTCATTCATTTAGAGGCTTCTCATTTACTAGGCAAATAAAGTCAAAAAATTATGAACTTTTAGTTTCTAAAGAGTTCTAATAGCTTAGATGATGTTTAATAGAGCTGATTGTCGAATCGGATGTCCCATCATTGAAAACAAGTTACAAGTACGGATGCCTCCATACTTTCGAAAAGAACCAATATATATATATATATATATATATATATATATATATATATATAGAGAGAGAGAGAGAGAGAGAGAGAGAGAGAGAGAGAGTAGGTCTTGTGTGCTATTAGGAGCACGGAGGCCTCCGTTACTACAACAAAATATGTTTTAGACGACGCTTTCTTCTAGCGTCTTTAATATTTAGCATTTGCCGACACTATGATTAAGCGTCGCGAATAAACATTTTTTTATCAAAAATTTATATAAATTTTCTGACGCTATATTAAAACGTCGGTATATTTATCCCGACATGTTTATTTAACGACTCTTTACATAACGTTTTTACAAGCGTCGGGATTATTTTTGCCGACGCTTTAAAGCGTCGCTAAATATCATTTAAAGTGTCCTTAAATGCAAGATTTTTTGTAGTGCGTGCTCCTAAGCCGATTTTGATAATGGGACTTTCGAATTGACGATCGGCTCTGTTAGACTTGATCTAGCATATTTGAACTATTTAGAAAATAATTTTTGCGGTTTTTCAATATCATTTACTTAGTGATCGAAAGGATTCAAAATCAACAATTTTTAATGGTTGATATATGCCGTTTGCAAGTTTAATGGTGTAGAAGTATTCAAATCAGATCAAATTTTGATAGAAAATTCTTTATACTATCTATAACAAGATTAATATCTCTGATCGAAAATTTTAGTGTTACATCATAACTTTTTGTGAGATTTTTATTTCCAATCGTTGATATTGAATCCTTTCGATAGGTAAATGATATCGAAAAACCGCCAAAATTGTTTTCTAAATAGTTCAAATACGCTAGATCAAATCTAACGGAGTCGTCGATTCGAAAGTCCCATCATCGAAAATGTCGTCGATTCGAAAGTCCCATCATCGAAAATGGCTTAGGAGCACGGAGGCCTCCGTTGTCACGCCCCGGGGTCTCTTTATAGTTAAAAACACAGCGGAAATTTTTTTTTTTTTGAAACTTGACTCCCCAGGGTATGTCAGATCCGCCACAAATACAGGGAGTCCACTGTACACACGGACAGAGTCTCCCCTGTATTTGCACGGCGTCGCACAAGTACAGAGTATTATAATACGTCAAGGAAACAACCACAACGACTGAATATAATAATAATCAACAGTTATACATTCACATAAACCATTCACCACAGGTTCATTCACATATGTATTTAACATAAATCCACCGAAAAACCATTTAAAACTGTTTTCTTTTAAGAACGCTACCACGAGGGGTAGAAAACTATTTTCATTTTACAAAAGTCAGAACCTCTTTATTTCATTCGAAACCATATGAATTCCAATAAAGTAAACCAACTGAACCATAACAAACTAAACTATAATAACAGGGATAGAAAGGGAAATACTAAATAGTACAAACCGGGTCGGAGGCTCTATCGCGAACTAGACGCGATCCTCACCAGCTACCCCACTACGACCTGCAACGTCACCTGAAAAAGAAGGCGAGGGGTGAGAACATGTAAACATGTCTCCCCCTCCCGATGATACCTCACGGAGATAAACACAAGTGGAGAAGATAGTAGTACGGTAGCTATAATAAACAAGTAAATGGAGAGATATCTGAGATATGAAACAACGACTACGCAAAGAAGAATTAGAAACATACGAGGATACCAAAGCTATAGTAGTAAGACAAGCAAGAAATAAGCGAAGATAGACAAGCAACAACCACTACTATAGCTATATGCGTCAAGGACAAGAAATCCAAATATACCAAATCTAAAAACCGCCGTGTTGGTCCGCAGACCTCAGGCAATGCCCACTGCCACTCTATACCTGCATATAACCCAAGATAGCCTATGAGTTCACGGGTTGGCACACCCAACCACTTTTCCGGAAAAGAACACCCTGCCGCGGTGGATCAGACCGCTGGTGTTCGTGAAATGCGAACGAGTCGGGCGATCGATGCTCATATGCTCAAAGGTCAACCGTCGGCAACCGGTGAGCAATCCACGCCCTCGGGGCTCACCGGCCAGTATAGGTCATCGACTGTATGGAAGTATAAGAGCCGACCACTCAGGTCAACTAGGATGGAACAACTCAACATCCTCTCAACTATATGCAAAACCGCTCAAGGAAACACAAGAACTGACCACTCAGGTCAACTAGGATGGAACAACTCAACATCCTCTCCACTGTATGCAAAACTGCTCAAGAGAACACAAGAACTGACAACTCAAGTCAACTAGGATATATGTACAAAGAATAGACGAATAGGTCAACAGTGTATATCAACAGAATCCAGAACTACCGTCAGCCATTAGCCGACAATCCAACCCCTCAGGGTACACCGACCTCACGGCCATCGACGACAGAAGTCAAAGAATCGACTCAAGGAACGAGATACTGAAACCGACCACTCGGGTCACAAATATATAGTACGAGAACCGACCAACTAGGTCACAGATATAGATGAACTACTCTACTCCTACACATGATACTAAGCATGGAAACAACTGAGTAGAGAAATAAAACAACAGGTATGAAAAGCAAAGTAAAGGGATAGAAATGTGTCACCAAACGTGCACCACTGAACAGACGTCGAGTCGAGGTACCCACCTGTACAACTGTCGCGTCTGTCTCCTGACTGCCAAAGAGTGTCAACCGGACCTAAGGAAGATCCACTGGGTTAGTGCCTAACCCACCACTAATAAACACTGACTCCACATCCCACAAACTAATCCCACGGAGATTGGTTTTCCGAAACCAATTACCGTAACTCGTCGGAAGTCCCGTAAACCGCACCGGGACTCCGCCGGGACCCACGAACTGTCCCGGAACTCACCGACTCGTGTCACGAGTCACCCGCTGCCACAAAACACTCCGTTTTGGATGTTTTGGCAGCCAACACAAGATAACACTACAATACAATTACCGTCGGATATTATACGAATACGGGTTCCCGGAAGTGTCTATTTCGACACCGGAACCAACCGTCGCTCACCAGTCATTTCTAAACCCTCGAAATGACGCGGGTGATCAGCCAACAAGGCTCAGCGACACTAGAACAACTCGCGAGGCAACGTCGGAAGAATTCCGAACCAAACCCACGTTCCGTCGGCGGATTTCGCCGAGAAACGTGCCGAAAATCATTTTATGATCTCGACGAGGGCTTGAGACCTTGGACAATCAGTCCAGAGGTTACCCACAACCCACGCGTGCTGCCACCAGCAGCGAGAAGGCGTACAATTGCGTAAAAACCCTTCACATTACACGAAATCGCATTATTTCATGCGATTCCGGGGGTTTTATGGTCCGACAGAGTAAACCGAAGGTCAAACAGACCAACCCAGACACCTGCTGAAAGGTTTCGGCGTGCCGGAGACCGTGCTCACCTTTCGGAGCAATTTCGGACACTGTAGAGGGCACGGGAGCGACACGAAAATTCGAAAACAGCGCGCACTGCACGAAAAATGCGTATATCTCGCTAACCAGGGATCCGCTGACCCTAAATAAGGTGAGCACTGTGATCTTCAGCGACGAGACGATCACCGTGTTCCCTCTGGAGGCAGGAACGACCTCGGGTCGCGAAACGGTGCGTGCAAACGGGAACCGGCGGCCAAACGAGCTCGAACGGAGCGACATCACCAAGCAGGTGGATCGGGGCCTCTCGACGAGAAACCAAGGTGAGCACGGTGATCGGCGAAGAGTCCCGATCATCGTGCTCCCTTCCATATGGATCGGGGAGGCTCGGTTTGCTCGGAATAGCAAACCAACCAGAAACAGCCCTATTACGGGCTTTGCCGGAGCAAGCGAGCTCCGGCCGATTTCCGGCTGCACGGCGGCGCGTTCGGTGGCCCGGGAGGGGTGCGGGGGAGGTGAATAACATGAAGCTCACCTCGGATGTAGGCTGGAAGCGACGGCGGCGACGACAAGAAGCAAGCCCCCACGAGTTCAAGCTCGGGTCCAGAGATGCCGGCGGCCATGGCGGCGGCCAGGGGGCTCAGGGTCGGCGGAGGAGGGTCGCCTGAGGTCGGAGAGGGTGCTACGGGGAGGCCCGGAGCGGCGGTGGCGGTCCACGGCTCGGGCGCGGCGCCGAGCTCGGCTCGGTCAAGGGTTGCGGGCTGCGGCGCTCAACGTCTTGTGCGCGGCGACGGCGCGGCGCTCGAGGCGGCTCCGGCCGGCGGTGGGGGTTCGACGGAACTCGGGGAAGGCGGCGCGGCGAGCCAAGGCGGAGGCGGCGGCGTGAGAGGTTGCACCCGGACCTCGGCTAGACTCGGGTGCAGGCGGCGCAAAGCAGCCGGCGGGCTGCGGCGGCACGGGGAGGCGGCTCCGGCGCGGGGGACGCGGAGGCGGACCTCGGGCAAGAGCGAAGGTTGCACGAGGTTCGAGTGCCTTCCCAAACGGCTACGAGCGGAGAGAGGAGGAGGAGGTGGCGAGAGGGAGGAGAGGAAGGTGCGATCGGTTTCGGCGGCCAGGAGTTGCTTGCGGAGGTGCGGGCGCGCGCACGAGCACGCGAGGGGATGCAGGTGGGGCGGCTAGGAGGCTAGGGAAGATTAGGTTTAGGGTTTCTCATACGAACCCTAAAGCTACACTATTTATACTAAGTGTATAATTGCAGAACAGTCCACTAAGGTTCGATATTCTCAGCCAAGTCCTTCACTGTGCCTGTATTTTGCGCGTACGCACCTCCACGTCCGATCTCAAGCGATTCGGCACATAAAATATCGGGCTTCTTCGCGATTTTTCCGATTTCGCCAATTGACCCCTTAGTGAACATCTCGCGATTCCCGCAGATCCGTCCGTCGGATTTCCGATCGGATCACGCCAGCGCGTTCGGCACGACTGGGGCATCGAAACTAGCATTTCGTTTCACCTGATTCGGTCTCCGTTTCGCGACGAACCCATCTCTCCTCTTTCCTTTAATAACCAACCTATTCACATATATATTTTATAAATGTAAAATCGTTCGGGACCCTTTTTCTCGACAACCGTGCATCAAAATTCGATTCCGTCAGTGCCAACGGTTCCAGAATACCTGAGCCGTTCGAAACGAGCTATTGGAAGCCTATGTTCAGAGTTCTGTACGCTCCGGAACCCTTCTCTACTTTCCGGCTCAACGAAATACCAGAGTTACTATTCACTTTCAGTCAGACTTCCGGGTCGCGTAACTTTTCCGTTTTAGCTCGGTTTCACCCGAAACTTGACCAGTGCTTATGTAATTAAATTACACACATAAACATCGTCAACAGAGAGTTTAGTTGCACTGTAAAAAATCTCAGTCTTTACATCCGTGCTCCTAATAGCACACAAGTCCTACTCTCTCTCTCTCTCTCTCTCTCTCTCTCTCTCTCTCGCCCCATATATATGTATATATAGGTAGGCTGGTGTATTATCGGTAGCACGGAGGCCTCCGTGCTATCAAGTTATTTTTCATTATGCGGTTTCCAAATCGATGATCGGCTCCGTTAGACTTGATCTACACTATTAAAAGTATTTGAAGACTAAATTTTATAATTTTTCAATATCATTTAACCGGTGATCAAAAGGTCTCAAAATTGACAATTTTAATGGTCGATATGATGCATTTGTGAATTTAACGATGTAAAACAATCCAAATCTGATGAAATTTCTATAGAAAATTATTTTCACTATTTAGAGTAAGATCGGTACTCCACGATCTTAAATTCAAGTCTTTTATCTTTTTTTTTTTATAAAATTTTTATTTTTAGCCATTCATTTTTAGACTACTCGTTTGATAGGTAAATGATATCGAAAAATTATAAAATTTAGTTTCGAAATTCTTTCAATAGTACTGTAGATCAAATCTAATGGAGCCGATCGTCGATTTGGAAGCGCATCATTGAAAACAACTTAATAGCACGGAGACTTCCGTGCTACCGATTGCTAGTATACCCGCCTAGCTCTATATATATATATATATATATATATATATATATATATATATATATATATATATATATATATATATATATATATATATATATATATATATATATATATTTAGAGAGAGAGAGAGAGAGAGAGAGAGAGAGAGAGAGAGAGAGGATAAACTTGTTTGCTCTTATCGTCATTGTTTTTTTTTTAGAGGAAGGTAGCACGTACGCTACCCGCTTCATTCATTGAAAAAGTGAATTAAGCTACAGTAATGGGGCAACGAAGGCCCCTAAAAAAAAAAAAAAAAGAAAAATTATGAAGGGGTTAGAACAGTCCACTCAAGTACCGTCTGTTTAAAGAGGCGGACAAGAAGATCCGGATTTGGGTGAATAGCTTTATGAAAATCCAGTCGTTTCGGACCTTCCAGACGGTCCACCAACACCCCACCAGGTCAATAAGCCTATTTTGCTTCGATAGCGGCCGGCCCGTACTCTTCCACCTATCCCAAACAAGGCTCACGTCTACCCCTAGATCGTGACCCTGGACCTCGTCCACAGCCGAGACCAAAAGAAACTTGCAGAAAATGCACCGGGCAAATAGGTGGTCCGTCGATTCCTCGCCCTACTAATTTTTTATCCTTTTTATTGCCAATGGAAGCAATCTTAATCTTCTGCGCACACATTCTATAACTTAAAATTCATATTTAAAAAATATATTAAATGCAACGCTACCAAGCGCCGCTGCCTTAATGTTCACAGAGGTGGTTGTCGCATTATGCGCTTGGGTGCATGTGAGGGCCGGCTATACGTCCCTTTTACCTATTATTAATTTATTTGTTCGCGTTTTATCAACAGTCAGTCGAAGTTTTCTCCGCAATATTATTGTCGAAACTGAACAAATCCATTGTGGTTTGGACTTTTGAGTAGCGTGTTGATGAGCGAACCAACTTGAATTGGAGGTTAAGTCAATGAGGTACATAGACACATAATTAACTATTTAATTACTAAAAACTAATCAATGAAAGACTTTTAACTAGGGAGGCCAATCTATTTAAGCATAAGAAAGTATAAAAAGTTCAATATTTCAAAACACCTCTCCTAGTTCAGAAGTCGCTGACCAACTTAATTACCATATATTTTGGAAACTTCAAGGGAATATTTGATTTTTTTTTTTGAGAGAAAAATATAGCATGCTACCCGTTTTCGTTTACTTCACTTAGAAATAAACTTAGCTAGAAATGTAAATCAAGTAGGATTCGAATTTGGGTCTTGAGTATCAACCACCAAGTCCTTTTGCCATTTGCGCTAAGGGATTAGATGATTATATATAGTTAAATGTACTGTAGTTATAACTATATATGTATACATATACATATATATATATATATATATACATATATATATATATATATATATATATATATATATATATATATAGAGAGAGAGAGAGAGAGAGAGAGAGAGAGAGAGAGAGAGAGAGTCATTGCTATGCTATCAATAGTATGAAGCACTCGGTGCTACCAAGTTTTCCGCCGTTAGATCCACTTCTTTGATAATTTTCACCCGTTAGATCATACTATTCAACCAACCATTCACTTAACCCTAGGGGGCCCACATCATCCTAACCGTACATCTCTCAATCCAATGGCTAAAACTTGGTAGTACCAATGACTTGGTGCTATTAATAGCATAGTAGCCTAATTCTATATATATATATATAGAGAGAGAGTTGAACTAGAATACTATCGGTAGTAAACAAGTCAATTTACTACCGATTTGTTTTTTATGATAGAGCTTCCAAATTGACGATCGGCTCCGTTGAACATGGTCTATACCATTTGAAGTGTTTAGAAATCAAATTTCAAATCTTTTCGATATCATTTGCCTAATGATCAAAGGGTTTCAAAATTTGTAATTTTAATGGTCGATAAGAGGCGTTTTCTCGTTTAACGGTGTAAAGATATCCAAATCAATTGAATTTTTGTTAGAAAATTTTTTAAACTATTTAAAACAAGATCTATACTCTTGATCTTGATTACAAGACTCCTATCATCATTTTTTAAAGAGTATTCATTTTCACCATTCATTTTTATTCACTTGATGGATAAAAGAACAATATCGAAAGTGCGTGAAATTTGATTTCTAGGTAGTTTAAATGGTTTAGATCATATTTAACGGAGCCGATCGTCAGTTTGGAAGCTCTATCATTGAAAATAAATCGGTAGTAAAACGGCTCGTTTACTACCGATAGTATTCTAGTTCAACTATATATATATATATATATATATATATATATATATATATATATATATATATATATATAAAATTGAGCTAGAATACTTTTACAAGTATCACCCCTATGGTGCTATTGAGTTTTTATTCCTTGGATCTACTCCTTAATTACTAATAGCTCGGGATCAAATACTATTCCACCTACCACCATCATCTCAACCCCACATCTCTCCATCCAATGGCTCAAAACTCAAAAGCACCACTCTCTTGGTACTTTTGAGAGTATTCTAGCTCAACTATATATATATATATATATATATATATATATATATATATATATATATATATATATATATATGAATTGAGCTATAATACTTTTAGAAGCACCAACCTTTGGTCTTCTAAGTTTCTAGACCTTGGATCTACTTTTTATTACTAATAGCCTTTGGATTTAACACTATTCTACCTACCGCCACCTACCAGCACCAACCACCATCTACCATCATCATCTCAACCCTACATCTCTTCATTCAATGGCTAAAAACTCAAAAGTACCACCCCATTGGTGCTTTTGAGAGTATTCTAGCTCAACTCTATATATATATAGAGTCGGCTATGCTATTTGTAAAAGCACCAAGCACTTGGTGCTTGTGAATTTTTTACCGTTAGATCTACTATTTTGATTATTTTCATCCGTTAGATTATACTATTCAACCAATCACCCACTCAACTCAAGGGGGCTCACATCATCCTAACCGCATATCTATTAATCCAAGGGCTAAAAACTTACAAGCACCAATGGCTTGATACTTTTAAAAGCATAGGAGCTCAATTCTACATATATATATATATATATATATATATATATATATATATATATATATATATATATATATATATATGAGCTAGAAGCTTATCGATAATAAGCACTATGTGGCGCTTTTGCACCAATTTGTTTTCGATGACGGAGACTCCAAATCGACGATCGGCAGATTGAACATGATCTATACCACTTGACGTGTTTAGAAATTAAATTTCAATTCTTTTCGATATCATATGCCTAATGATCAAAGGGTTTCAAAATTTGTAATTTTAATGGTCGATATGAGACGTTTTCTCGTTTAACGGCGTAACGATATTCAAATCAATTGAATTTTTGTTAGAAAATTCTTTAAACTATTTAAAACAAGATCCATACTCTTGATCTTGATTACAAGACCCCTATCATCATTTTTTTAAGAATATTCATTTTCAGTCGTTCATTTTTAGGTCGACTGGATGGATAAGAGAACAATATAAAAAATGTATGAAATTTGATTTCTAAATACTTTAAATGGTATAGATCATATTCAACGGTCCGATCATCAATTTGGAGGCTCTATCATTGAAAACAAATGGGTGGCAAAAGTGCTGTTTCTATCGATAGCATTCTAGGTCAACTATATATATATATATATAGAGAGAGAAGTCGGGGTACTATCGATAGTACCAAGGATTTGGTGCTATCAAGTTTTCCAGATTAGATTTAACACTTAGATTATTTTTACCGTTAGATTATACTATTCAAACAACCACTTACTCAACCCTAGGGGCCACATCATCCTAACCATTTATTTCTTAATCCAATGGCTAAAAAATCAATAGCACCAATGACTTGGTGCTATTGATAGTATACACCTAGGTCTATATATATATATATATATATATATATATATATATATATATATATATATATATATATATATATATATATATATAACTAGGCTACTATGCTATTAATAGCACCAAGTCATTGGTGCTACCAAGTTTTTTGGCCATTGGCTTGATAGATGTGCGGTTAGGATGATGTGGGTCCCCTAGGGTTAAGTGGTTGGTTGGTTGGTTGAATAGTATGATCTAACGGGTGAAAATCGACAAAGGGTGGATCTAACGGTGAAAAACTGGTAGCAGAGTGTTCGTGCTATTGATAGTATAGCGTAGGACTCTCTCTCTCTCTCTCTCTCTATATATATATATATATATATATATATATATAGAGTTTTGCTAGAATACTATCGCTAGTAAACGAGCTGTTTTACTACCGATTTGTTTTCGATGCCAGAGCTTCTAAATTGACGATCGGCTCCGTTGAACATGATATATACCATTTGAAGAGTTTAGAAATCAAATTTCAAATCTTTTCGACGTCATTTGCCTAATGATCAAAGGGTTTCAAAATTTGTAATTTTAATGGTCGATAAGAGGTGTTTTCTCGTTTAACGGCGTAAAGATATCCAAATCAATTGAATTTTTGTTAGAAAATTCTTTAAACTATTTAAAACAAGATCTATACTCTTGATCTTGATTACATGACTCCTATCATCATTTTTTAAAGAGTATTCATTTTCATCATTCATTTTTCTATTCACTTGATGGATAAAAGAACAATATTGAAAGTGCGTGAAATTTGATTTCTATGTAGTTTAAATGGTTTAGATCATATTTAACGGAGCCAACCGTCAATTTCGAAGCTCTATCATCGAAAACAAATCGGTAGTAAAACGGCTCGTTTACTACCGATAGTATTCTAGTTCAACTATATATATATATAGGGTTAAATGCATACATGTCCCTGCAAACATAGCCAATTGCGGATATATCCCTCCAAACGCGAAACTAGGTGAGTTGTCCCTGCAAAAGTTCGAAGTTATGCGGATATGTCCTAGCTTAACATCCGTTAGTGAACGGTTTGTTTTTTAACGGTAGAGACGTGAAATGACCATTTTACCCTCACAAAAATATCCCTCCAAAAAATTTTCTCTTTCCCTTCTCCTTCTCTTCCCTCTTCGGACCTTGAGCGGGGCGGCGCGGCGGCGGCGGCGGCGCGGAGTTGGGCTCGCCGGCGATGAAGAAGAGAGAAGAACGCCGGCACCAAAGCTCTACCGGAGATCGTCGCCCTCAAGCGCCGGCGAGGAAGTGGGAAAAAGAAGAGGAAGAAGGAAGAAGGAAGAAGAAAAAGGAAGAAGAAGGGAGAAGGGAGAAGGGAGAAGAGAGAAGAGGAAAAGGAAAAGGTTCGCCATCGTCGTGGCCGTCGCCGCCGGATCTCCTCGCCGGCGACGAAGAAGAAGGAAGAAGAAGAGAGGGAAGATGGAGAAGGTTAAATACGTCAATTTACACTATAATTAACCATTGTTAAGTATTTTAACCGTGGTTAACGAAAATTTTCTAACAGATCTGGACGGTAGGGATATATACGCATACCGGACTTTTGTAAGGACAACTCACCTAGTTTCGTGTTTGGAGGGATATATTCGCAATTGACTATGTTTGCGGGGACACGTATGCAAATAACCCATATATATATATATATATATATATATATATATATATATAATTTGCTATTATGAGTATTGGAGCCCTACTACTCATGAGTTGTTTTTGTTGACGGAGCTTTCAAATCGACGATCCACTCTGTTAAATATGATCTAGAGTATTCGAAACTTCTAGAAAATAAATTTCGTAAATTTTTGAAATCATAATAAAGTCCATCAAGCGGGCATAAAATGAACGGTTAAAATTGAATGACGTCCTAAAAAATGATGATCGGATCCTTCAACTCATGATCGGAGTTATTGATCTTTATCTAGATAGTGAATAGAATTTTCTATCAAAAATTCAACAAATTTCGATTCTTTTACACCGTTAAACTAGCAAGTATCACATACCAGCCGTTAAAAATTGTCAAATTTGTGACCTCTTGATCGTAAGGTAAATGATGTCGAAAAATTATAAAATTTAATTTCTAAAAGTTTTAAATACTGTAAATAACGTTTAACGGTGTGGATCGTCAATTCGGAAGCTCTATCATCGAAAACAACTTATGAGTACGAGGCGATCGTACTCATAATAGTATAGTAGACCCTATATATATATATATATACATATATATATATATATATATAAAATTGAGCTAGAATACTTTTGGAAGTATTCCCCCATGGTGCTATTAGGTTTTTAGCCATTGGATCTTCTTCTTGATTATTAATATCCTTGGATCAAACACTATTCCACCTACCACCACCTACCACCATCATCTCAAACACTATTCCACCTACCACCATCATCTCAACCTCACATCTCTCCATTCAATGGCTAAAAACTCAATAGCACCACCCCAATGGTGCTATTGTTAGTATTCTAGCTCAACTCATATATATATATATATATATATATATATATATATATATATATATATATATATATATATATATATATATATATATATATATATATAATTGAGCTCCTATGCTTTTAAAAGTACCAAGTCATTGGTGCTTGTAAAATTTTAGCCCTTGGATTAATAGATGTGCGGTTAGGATGATGTGGGCCCCTGAGTTAAGTGGGTGGTTGGTTGAATAGTATAATCTAACGGATGAAAATGATCAAAAGTATAGATCTAACGGTAAAAAATTCGCAAGCACCAAGTGCTTGGTGCTTTTACAAGCACCATGGCGGGACTCTCTCTCTCTCTCTCTCTCTCTCTCTATATATATATATATATATATATATATATATATATATATATATATATATATATATATGTGTGTGTGTGTGTGTGTGTGTGTGTGTGTGTGTGAATTGAGCTCCTATACTTTTAAAAATACCAAGTCATTGGTTGTGACGCACTGAACTTTCGCAAATAGCAAGGTTCGAGTGTTTGATATGAGTTCTGAGCTTTTTCAGACTTTCTAGAAGGTCGTTGACAGTGCTCCGACCTATGGCACGAGTCCCGAGAATAAAGGTTTAAATCTATGCGTCAAAGTCCAAAAAGTTGGATTTTGGATAGCTCTCGGATTGCATTTTCGAGCAAGTGTACCGGTACAGGCTTGATTACTGTACCGGTACAGGCTTGATGGTTGTACCAGTACACTTTGGTACCGGTACACTTGGCAGATTATCTCAAACCCGAGGCTCGGGTTTGCCATTTTCGCAGGATTTGTACCGGTACACCACCCGTGTACCGGTACACTTTGACTGTTTTCGAAAATCTGAAACTACAGTTGTGTTTATGCAATTTGGCCATTTCTATATGTGTCCCCACGCCCCTAGGGCATCACTTGGGCTTGTTCACTGCAGGGGAAAAGGTAAGGGAGCTCCTCCACCCTTCCCTTTCACTTCTTGATCTTTGGTTGGGATTTTAAGAGATTGATCATCTCTTTTTGCTCTATTTTGCTTGTTAGAGCCATTTCCACCATTGGAGGAGCTTAGAGCTTAGACTTAGAGCTTGTTTGGAGGTAGAGCATCACTTCTAGAGTGTTTTGATCCTTGCTTTGGGGCTTCTAGGAGGTAAGCAACATGTTCCTTCTTCTAGATTTGGATTTTGATGGTTTCTATAAGATGAAACCCTAGTTTTAAGAAAACTAGAGTTTATTTGGGGCTTTTTGATTAGAGGCTTTTAGAGCTTAATTTTCTAATGGGATTAGAATCTTGGTTTAGGTTGCTTTGGAAGAGATTTAGCTTTCATTTGGGGTTTGCTAAGAGGATTTCTTCACTAGGTGAGTTTTTCTTCCCCTTCTCTTGAGATAGCTAAAGATTGAACAAATGGTTCATCTTTTTGAGGTTGTAACACTTCTAGCATGCTTCTTAGGGCACTAGGAGTGAGGATCGAAGCTTCGTTAGGATTTCGGAGCATCGCTTGGAGCATCGGTGGGTTTGGCCTCACCAAGCACAATAAGAAATTCTCATTGATGTTAAATTGTGTTCGGTTAAATGAAAAATCATGCATTTTCATGTTATAACCATTATTTGTGAATGTTAGAATGCTTAAAACACCAATGTCATGTATAATGCATTTTTACCTCTATGTAGTAGAGATGGTTGCATGTGGGATGTATACATGTGTTAGCATTCTACTTGAGACTTCAGAACATATTGAACTTAGTGGAAATGACATGTAAAATGGTAATCTTGGACGTAGAAACTATGTATGACATAGGAGAAAAGCCAATGTCATAAAGCGACATTGGGCTTGGCATTAATATGTGAAATAGTAAGTTAATATAATAAAGCGGCATTAGGCTTGGAATATGTGTGGAATGTCATAAAGCGGCATTAGTGTTGGTATTGGACTTGAATAATGAGATGTATCTTGCACTTGACCTTCGGGGTTCTTTGTCACGCTCCGGGGTCCCGTTTAGTTTGAAAACACAGCGGAAAAATTGGCTAAAATTTTTTTTTTGAAAACCTGACCCCAAGGTATGCCAGATCCGCCACAAAGTACAGGGAGTCCACTGTTCGCACGGACAGAGTCTCCCCTGTATTTGCACGGCGTCGAACAAGTATAAAGTGTAAACATACAACCAGGAAACAAGCACAACTAGATGAATATACAAACAATCTACAGTTATACATTCACATACACCATTCACCACAGGTTCAAACACATTAGAGTTATAAATCCATGAAAACCTTTTGAAAGCTGTTTCCCACACGGAAACATTTTCTTTTAAAAACACGCTACCACGAGGGGTAGAAAAATTATTTTCATTTTTAGAAAAACAAGAATACTTTAATACATTCCAAAACCAATAGAAATATCTGATATCCGAAAGTAATAACAGAAAACTGAGCCATATAATGTCTACCCGACTCTACCTCCGCAGAGATGGAACAACCGAACCTACGAAAGGTCCACCGGGTTAGAATCTAACCCACGAACACAAGTATCACTACTCACAAAGCCCCACTAACGAACCCACGGGAATCGGTTTCCCAAAACCGATTGTCGAATACTCCGGAAGTCCCGAAAACTGTAGTACATACGGAAACAACCGTGCACTCCGAGTTTACCTAACTCGAATGCACACCGGGACTCAAGCCCAAACCCCGCACTCACGTGCCTATAAATCGTAGATCTTCCTATGGATCAACCTAACCAATGGTTCAGTTCTTTTTATTTTCAAAACAACCTGTGAATGGTGTTGTGGGTGTAACTTGTCTCTGATACCACTTTAATCTGTCACGCCCCGGGGTCCCGTTTAGTTTGAAAACACAGCGAAAAAATTGGCTAAATTTTTTTTTTTTGAAAACCTAGCCCCAAGGTATGCCAGATCCGCCACAAATACAGGGAGTCCACTGTTCGCACGGACAGAGTCTCCCCTGTATTTGCACAGTGTCGCACAAGTACAGAGTGTAAACATACAACCAGGAAACAACCACAACTAGATGAATATACAAACAATCCACAGTTATACATTCACATACACCATTCACCACAGGTTCAAACACATTAGAGTTATAAATCCATAAAAACCTTTTGAAAGCTGTTTCCCACACGAAAACCTTTTCTTTTAAAAACACGCTACCACGAGGGATATAAAAATCATTTACATTTTTAGAAAAACCAGAATACTTTAATACATTCCAAAACCAATAGAAATATCTGATATCCGAAGTAATAACAGAAAACTGAACCATATAATGTCTAAGTCATGCAAGTGAAAAGTGTAAGGAATAACCGACAAGGGACGGAGCTATATCGCACACTAGACACGCTCCTCACCAGCTATCCCACTCGGACATGCGACGTCACCTGAAAAAGGGGCGGGGGGGTGAGAACATTAAACATGTCTCCCCTCCTAGTGGGTACCACAAGCCGACGTGGGCGAGGGGTACTCACTAGTCACGGAGATAAACAAAAAGTAGAGATGATAGTAGTACAGTTGCTAAGATACACAAGTAAGGAGATGTATAAGTATGAACCACTACAGCTACTGTATGTATGCGTCAATAGGACGATAAGCTCAAAAGTACCCAATCTGAACCAATGCTCTCTTGGTCAGCACCGCAGACCTCAAGCCAGTGCCCTCCCACTACTCTACCATGCATATAACCCAAGCAAAAAGCCCCCGGGCTCACGGGGTTGACACCTGCAACCACTTTTTCGGAAAAAAACACCCACTTGCGGTGGATCAGACTGCTGGTGTTCGTGAAATGCGACGAGTATCGGGCGATCAATGCAGATATGCTCAATGATCAACCATCGGCAACCAGCCGACAATCCTGCCCCCCAGGGCCCATCGACCGTATAGGTCATCCAGTACGTCCCGGGTAGAAGATAGGAACTCAACCAACCAAGTCACAAGTATAGGATGTGCAAATCGACCAACCAGGTCACAAGTATAGGATAGGCAACTCGAACAACCAGGTCATCGAAGTAGAATATGCAACTCGACCAATCAGGTCACAAGTATAGGATATGCAAATAAAATCTACTCTACTCCTACACGTGATACTAACATGGAAACAACTGAGTAGAGTAAAGAGTAAATATGGGTGCAAGGCTCAATATGTAAATGGTAAGCAATATAAACAGTAAGGGTGGAAGGAGCGTCACCGAGCGTGCACTACTGTACCGACGTCGAGTCAAGATACCCACTTGTAAAACTGTGGAACTGATCTCCCGACTGTAGAGATGGAACAACCGAACCAACGAAAGGTCCACCGGGTTAGAATCTAACCCACGAACACAAGTATCACTACTCACAAAGCCCTACTAACGAACCCACGGGAATCGGTTTCCCAAAACCGATTGCCGAATACTCTAGAAGTCCCGAAAACCGCACCGGGATTCCGCCGGGACCGACAAACTGTCCCGAAACTTCCCGACTCAAGATATGAGTCTCCCGCTGCCACTTAATACCTATTTTAATGTAACCTGGCAGCGGCGACGCCATCGCACCTCGGAACGATTATCATTGGTTAACCGTTCCGATCTGGGTTCCGGAAGTGTCAAATTCGACACTAGAACCCACCGTCGCTCACCCGTCGTTTCTGAACCCTAGAAACGACACGGGTGACCAGCCAACAAGGCTCAGCGACGTCGCAAATAATTACAAAGTACCGTCGGAAGAATTTCGAACTTTAAATGCGTTCCGTCGGCGGATTTCGCCGAAAAACGCTCCGAAAATCACTTTTCGATTTCCGTAAAGGCTTGGGGCCTTGGACGATCAGTCCAGAGGTTACCCACAGTATGTACACGCTGCCCACAGCAGCCACGATCACTAAAATTACATAAAAGCCCTTCTTGATTCGTGAAATCACATCATTTCATGTTATTTCATGGCTTTTATGGGGCCGTGCACGCAAACCAGTGCTCATTTAATTGAACCATCACACTCGCTGGAAGGCTTCGATATGCCGAAGGCCGTGTTCACCTTTCGGAGCACTGTCGGCCTCTGTGGCACGCGCACGAGCGACGTGAAATCTGTAAAATAGCGCGCACAGCGCTTAGATTGCGACTAATCCGCTAATCAGGACTACTTTAACCCAAACGGAGGTGAGCATCGTGTTTAGCATGAACTCACGATCACCGTGCTCACCTCCCGGGGTGTCGGAGGCTTATCGAATCTCGGATCGATGGCCAAAACCGAAAATGAGTCTTTGTGAACTAAGTTCTTCGCTTAGGACCGAGGAATGCTAGGGTTGGTTGCGGCGGCGACGGCGGGCGGTCGATCCAAGGATGGGACGGCGAGTCCAAAGGATCAAGGGCACCCACTGGCCGGCGGCGGGAGGCGGCCGGAGTCGCGGCGGCAGAGATCAAAACCGCCTATTGATCTCGGGTACAAGGCCTCCCCGCGGCGCGGTGGCCGAGGAGGGACGTCGAAGCGGCGGCGGGTCGGCAGCCGGAGGCCAAGGTGGATGCGTGCTCCCGTCGATGGACGGTGGCGGCGCTGGAAGTCGAGGGACTCGACCAAAGCCGCACGGATCTGGCGGCCCCGGGGACTCCCGGCGGCGGCGCGACGTGCGGGGGACGACGGGGAGCGCGCTGCGGTCGCGACGCCGGGAGGCGGCGCGACCGTTCAAGAGTGGCGGTGGCGCGCGGGAACCGATCTTTCCAGAGCTCGGTCTGGGTTGACCAAAGTTGGCCGCAGCGTGCTGCAGCAGCTCCGGCGACGCGCGGGGATGGCCGGAGAAGCGCGCGGGAGAGAGATCTTGGCCGAGGATGCTAGATCTCACAGTTATGAGGCTTCCCTTACCTTCTCTGGTTTCCACAGCCAAGAAGAAAGCTTAATAGAGGGAGAGGGAGAAAGAGAGAGGGATTGAGGAGGTTTCCGGCAGAGAGGGATTGAGGAGGTTTCCGGCGGCGGGTGGGGCCATTCTTGGCACGCGCACCAGGTGGCAGGGAGAGTGCTGGAGGCGCTTAGGGTTTCAAAGGAGATGAGGAGACTCTTAGGGTTAGGGTTTCATTGTGAAATCCTAACACTACACCTATATATAGGATGCACAATTGCATTTAAGACCTCCACAGCCCACTAATCGTGCTCCAGTCCCTGCCAGTGTATGATATATGCGCATAAGTCCCCCAATGTTCGAAATCTCGCAAAACGGTGCATAAAATATTAGCCTTTTCGCGATTTATCCGTTTTGCCAATTTGACCTCTCAGCGAACCTTTTGTAATTCCCGAAGATCCGTCCGTCGGATTTCCGATCAGATCGCACCCGCGCGTTCAGCACGATTGGGGCATCGAATCTAGCATTTTTTTTCATTCGATTTGGTCTCCGATTTACGACAAAACCAACCCTCTTTGATTACCCCCATAATACCATATATAATAATATATGTGAAATCAATCAAACCCCTTTTTCTCGACAACCGTGCATCAGAACCCAATTCCGTCAGTGCCATTGGGTCCAGAATGGGCGAGCCGTTCGAAACGAGCTATTGGAGTCCTATGATCGGAGTCCAATATGCACCAGGACACCTCACTACTCCCTGGCTCACCGAAAAGCCGGAGTTACTATTCACTTTAAGTTAATAGTCCGGGTCGCGTAACTTCTCCGTCTTAGCTCATTTTTACCTGAAATTTGACGAGTGCTTTTGTAATTATGTTACACACAAAAATATCATCAACAAAGGGTTTAATTCTTATTATAGGAAAATCTCAGTTATTACATTCTTAGTGACTATTACCCTGTTAGAGACATGACGATTGGGTACTTGAGACATTGACCATGCTTGCTTGCCATTTGTGCTCATTCGCACATGCTTGTGAGGGTCGCTCCTTACAAGCCGGCGTTCCGGAGTTAGCCTTTGCGACTTGTTCGCACGTGCAGTATTGAGAAACCTACGGGGCCGAGTGAGATAGACTCATTCCTTACGGGGGATGCTTGGACTACCACGGCACTTAGGTGGCACAAGCCGGATTACACAAGTGTAGATACTAGAATCACTACAACAATTTAGGTGTACACCAGCAGCCAAAAGTGCTGGTATAGATTACAAAAACCGCTAGTAATATTTGCTCCAGTGGTTCTAAAAGTGCGGATAAAAGTGTAAGTGACCGTTACAATATCCTATGCTGGTATAACCTTTTTCGAGCATTTTTACTAACCGCTAGAGAAGATGATCTCTAGCAACAGTTATTAAACCGTCGTTAAAACTACAAGAAAAGTACTGCGTAAGGCGCATGTACCGACAGTTTTTGACCGTTGACAATTTGAAACTAATATGAAAGAAAAATACTAATATCTACAAATTACAATAGGGCTTTTCGAATATTTGATATTAATTGTAGAACCAACAATCTGTAATATCCGAAAAAAAAATAAGTCATATTACTAAATTGTAATAAGATATACAATCATTTTTGAAAAAAAATAATAAACAATGATCTAGAGCAGTGATAAAATGCAACAAAACAAGTTTTTATGTTCTAATAGAAATCAATACAATAGAAAATTTATTTGAACCACAAATGTTAGAAAGCTAAGAAAAAGGAAAGTGAAAAGCTCCGACTAAACAATCTTGAAATGCGAACGTCAAATCCTTCTTGTTGCTTCAATCTGTAACAAAAAAAAATTGAAACATCCAAGTTGCATAAACTCATTCCAACAGAAAATCTATCATAAGTAACATATAGCAAAAAATAAAACTATACATAACAGCAATAAGAACTAAATCTTTTTAGTTTCAATTATTAGTGAGGTCAAATTAAGCAGTTTAATTGTCGTTTAATTAGAAGTATAATCTGGCCTATATAGTTACTTTGTTATCAATCACATGCAACACAGACCAAAGAACTTACTTCTCATCTTTTCAATAAACCAAAGAACTTAATTACATTACTATATTTAACAATTAATTAACCTGCAACATAGACCTTAGGAAACCTGCAGTGCTTAAGATTATATTGATCTTATATCAAGTTATCTAATAACAGATCAATTTTTCTGAATTCAGAGTAATAAAGTTTTGATGTAAGTTTCTAGAGAGCATGATATTACGACTTTCGAGTCTTTCCCATCTCCCAAGATATATACAGGGATAAAAACCCAAGCACAATTACTGGTAAAATAAATGTGTGCAAGTGAAGATATCATTCTCATGTCATGCATGGTTCCCAAATAAGGGGTCGAATCAGTTACATCAATCACTTGCCTAACTTGCCTAACTTGCCTAACTAATGCTATATAAATCCTTCTTAATTATACCAGCGAATCAATTAGAGACACTCGAGATGAGCCCCATCTCATGGAAAGCAACCAACTCCATTTGATGCAAAACTACATCAAAACTTCAACCTAATGATAAAAATAATAACATGCAATTCACAAGATTAATTATACATACAATAATACACGGTGCTTCGATCTCCTGAATCCTATCCTACATGTTTATACTCATCCGCACATACTTACAGATACAAACATACTATAAATTTTAATGCCTTAATTGTTCAATAATGCCTTAAGCAAACTAGCTAGCAAGACAAAGTGTGGATCTAAAGAAAACTAGCACAATCCATGAGATAATCTCGTTTAAAAAAAAAGGGGAAAACTTATGGAGGACTTGATGAAGAGATTTTGAGAGAAACGAATATAACAACAGAAAATGCGCATCGGATTAATATATTTAAGGGGCAATTGCCTATATACCCCTGAAAAGTTCCCGCTTTTCTCATTTACCCCTCTTAGAAGGCTAATATTGAAAATACCCTTCTTATGTTCCAAGTCTTTCTAATATACCCCTGAAGTTAAGCTCCGTCAGTGAGCAGCCGTTATCTATGGAAAATTATCATTTTGCCCTCATCATCATCATCTTCCTCTCATTTCGTCTCCCCCACAAAATGCCGGCAATCGTCGCCGCCGCCGCCGCCCCCGGCGGCACCGCCAACCTCTTCTCCGCCGCTCCTACCCCCCCGACCATTAACGACCCCCTCCTCTCTCCTCTCCCCCTCCCCACCAAGAAATCGAAGCCGAAGCCGCCGCCGCCACCGACGACGACGAAGAACCACGTAAAGTGTTGGGGCCGCCGCTCACGCGGGCGGAGGTTAGGGCGCTCCTCCGCTTGCCATCGTCGACGGGGACGGCGCGGGGCGCTTCTTGGCGGGGCGAGCGGCGACGGCAGCGGCAGGAAGGGGGGAGCCCTTGCGGTGGAAGGAGAGAGGGAGGGCGAAGGGAGGAGGAAGATGATGGGAGGGGTGGTGGGATAACTTAAGGAGTTATTATAATGAAGTAGGGGCAAAATAGGTATTTTACTTAGATTTTAACTCTAGTATAGATTTAATCCACGTTTAACCCGAGTTAAGATAACGAGGAGATAAGCTGCGGGGTATTTTAGAATAACGGTGGAACATATGAGGGGCATTTTAGAAAAAAAAAAGAAGTTAGGGTAGATCAGATATTTCCAGACGCATGAGGGGTCTATAGGCAATTATCCCTATATTTAATTGATGAAAATTGCAAGAAAAAGGAGCCCCGTTTAAATCATTTACCACAAGGAGTGTGCAATCAACAATCAGCAATCACCAATCAGCAAGACAACCTACACCAATGAATTGAGAGGTCTGCAGAAAAAGAAGGAAAGAATAAGGGACTGGACTAGCACAAAATAAGTAAGAACAAAAGGTCAAGCAACAAAATTTTCATAACAGTGTGAGTATCATCTTTTAGTTAAGAACAGATAGTCATGCAAGAAAATTTTCACAGCTTTGTGTGGACATCTATGGTCTAGTGATTAGGAAGCTGACACAGTTGTCCAGTTCACAGTGATTGCTGTGTAAAGATCAGCATTCAACAAAGAAAAAAAAAGAAATGAAAGACAATATTTTTCTCAACTGAAATTGTTTCCTCCGCTCCATTTTCAATGGATTTCATGAATAAACAAAGTTACAATACAAAAGAACTATACCCATGTCATATAGATATAGGTTATTTATAGTCAAAAGGAGCATATTTGCTTTCAAAGATTAAAAGTTGCATGTATATCTGATGTGGACTAGTTTAGTACTTTAGAATACAAGTTCGAATGAAGAAGGGCGACTTCTCTCTTTAAAACATCATCCATGGTTGCACTATTGAATAATGACCAAGTAGGTGGCACATTAGAATACAAATTAGCAGTAAAAGTAGAAGTCTCATTAACAAGATGAGAAATCGAGGGTTCCTCCCTATTCTGAAAATTTTCAGATATTGTCTTCTGTAATGTATAAGGATCATGTATCATATTTACAGAATTTCCTTGGCATTGTAGTTCTCCTTCCTGCTGGTGAACAATGAGAGTATTATGAGAAGATGGTTGTCCCATGAAGTTTAGGTAGGGTTCTGCAAATTCTGATATGTTTGGTACAACTCTTTCACTTGGATCTTGTAGTAGAGAATCAGAACAAGCATGAGGCATGCCTTGAACTGGGCCAATTGATTCTTTTATCCGACACTTTTTAGAATGAAAAGATCTTTCCTCTTGAGCACTCTTTTCATAATTGCTATTTGAACTCAAGTCACTCTGATTACAAGTAAAATGAGGATTAACTAATTCTCTAATTTGTGCATGATGTACAAAAGGCGAATTAGACGACCTGTTTGGCATCTGAGTATCACTCGGTATTTTTTGCTGAACTAGTCCACAGCAAATTAATGTGTTATTATTCCTATAACATCTCGTAGTCTCCTTTTACACTCTCGGTTAAAAAAAATTTAACAATTTGAGTATTGTAACCTAAATTGGGCAGCAGCATTTAAGAGTAGTGATATGACAACTAAAATTTGTACTGGAGGGTGATTGTTGGTTTTCTAGTTATGCCTTTGAGATTTGCTAGCGAATCTTCGATAAGCCTGTGAAATCAATATGGTGACAAATACGGAAATAGAAAACTACTAGTTATTATTCCAAAGTATTAAAAAAGCCATTTTCTTCTTTAATCGAACAAAGTGAACTAAGAAAGTATTGATGTTACAACAAATATCATGCAATTTTCCAAATTTAAACCGAACAATCACACACAACAAATTACAAGTTGTGAAACAAATAATAATAAGAAACGAGTAAAATGTAATGGGTATTAGAAAAACCTGTGATAAGCAGTCTTCCATGTATGGGCCCAATAAAGAAGATTTTCAACTGACTAGGCCTGCATCTTGCATAGTTTAAACTTTAAAGTATCAATATTCAAATATTGACAACTATGATATCTACATTACTCAAACTGAAGAGCCTCAAGTTTGAAGATAGATTTAACAAATTGGCAAAAACCAACCTGCTAAAAATTATCTACTAAAGCATTCTAAATCCTCTTAAACAAGGAAAGATTGGCCTTCTCAGTTTCTCATAAGAGAAGGCAAATACTAAAACAACAAACAAGATATTGCTAAAGAAGAAAATAATCCACGCAATCACTGATTCACTTCACTACGGAATCAATTGCTCAATTGTACTTAAGAAAAAAGTGATATTTCTATTTATGCCCCGGAAAAAGGTATATATGTAAATTATTTAAATATTAATAAGGGAGTTCCACAAAAGCTCTAGTTAATTAAAGAAGATAGGTTGATTATGATGGGCTTTGGGTGAAATTGGGCTAACAACATTTGGGTCCTATGAGCTAAACTGGGCTTTGGGCTAAATGTTCTTTTTTTGGGCCATGGATTGGGCTGTATGTGGCTTCAACACACACACACACACACACACACACATATATATATATATATATATATATATATATATATATATATATATATATATATATATATATATATATATATATATATATATATATATATATATACATATACATATACATTGTAGCAGTATTCTTTTTTGATTTGAGATCTTGGATAATTTGTACACGAGGTAGTTATTATTCCAAAGTATTTTAAAACTTCTCTTGGTGCCGCCGGCAGCTGCAGCGGCACCAAGAGAAGAGTAGGAGGCCTTCCAATAAAGAAAATCCACCCCTGTTTATTTTTATTATATACAGCAGTGATTAAGTGCATACATAAATATATATAATTGCATTTTGATTCTTATGCTTGAACATGAATAGCTAATAGGCATTTGTAAACCATGTATACGTCATGATTCCAAGGGCTTGCCATTCCTTTTTATGGTTGCTATTGATGAAATTGCAATATAATGGAAAGTTAAAAGATTTAAGTATTTTAAATTAGAAGTTCGGCAATGTTACGTTTAGGCACTAATCATAAACTAATACATATATGTATAGAGTAGCTGCACATGTGGGCGCTACCTACTGTACCTAGGTGGAAAGATTTGGATTATAAAAAAAATGAATGTATAGTTAATTGGTCTGATCAAACACTCTATTTGACCACATTTTTGTTTACTTCTATCAATGAGAGCACATTTCTAAAATATTCTTTTCTTTAAGCCAAGTTTTAACCTTATTATTATTTTGTAGTCATAGGTAACATTAAAAAAGCAAATTAAGAACCAGGTGGGGTCGTAACAAGAAATATATGAAAAATAAAGCTCTCTCGCTCACACAAACACACACATGCGCGCGCGCGCGCACAAATTAAAGCTTATAATTAACTAATCACAGATGTAATGAAAAGATAATAGCTAAGTTTTTTTTTTTTTTTTGATAAATGCTCAGAGGTTATATATACACATACATTTCTCTTGAAATTAACGAGAATCAAAATCATATTACTATACCCAGAAGAAAGGTGCCCAGAATAATATCTATCTACATTATAGTGGCTTTACATGCAGAGTGACTCCAACGCTACATTGTCTAATAAAAATTTGCTCAATCCATCAGTGTTAACAAAGCACAAAAGAGGCCTAAATTTCGGCTTCGAAACAAATTTAAAAGAGATGAGCATGTAGATGATCGAACATTGTCAAAAAACTGGATAATATCTCCCACAAATCACAAGCAAATCCAAAAATTAACTCCTGAAACCCCCGATTACGAACACTTCGGCTTAATTGAGAAGCTATTCGAGATCAAATTGCACTAACACTGCGAGATCAAAGCCAAAAATGAAAGAAAATTCATTAGCTCACCTCTCCCGATCGTGGAATCGTGTGTAGATCCGGGTGAGAAATTGCTCGGAGAACGGCGATTGAGCGCAGAATCTCCGAAAATCCCAATCTCTTGGAGCGGCTCGAGCTCATGGGGGAGATCGGTCGTGGTGGAGATCGCTCGTGGAGAGAGAGAGAGAGAGAGAGGTGAACTCTGTTTATTCACAAACCTTATTCAAACCTAATGTTAGCCCAATTGTTGGCCCAATTGATAAAATAAGTTAATAAAAAAGGCCCAATGTTGTTTATACCAATTAAAAATTAATATCACTATGCCAGCGGTTTACTAAATGTTACAGAAAAAATAAAAAGTACTGGTATAATATAGTATTTGCAGCAGTTATTATAATCGCTGGTTAAAAAATCGCTGGAATAAACCTTATTTATTGTAGTGAATGAAACTGAACAATGACATTCATTAATAATGACAATCACTACTAGATAGGTTATATTAGTTGGATTACTTGGACATGCTTATAGCATGGCTTTGGGACTTGTAGTATTCTTGATAGATACATATTGCATCATAGTATACTGGGTTGCCTAGTAGAGCATATTCTTTATATATGCTGACATATTGGATCATGATAGCATGTATATTCATCATGAGTACTTGTGACATAGTAGTATAGCATTTTATTTATGCTTTCATTTCAGCAGTTATTTATCGCACTTTTATACTTATCTCTTTTTGGCCTAGTGGTGCATGCAGCTGAGGTCAGTAATTGCCCACTGGAAACTATACATTATAATTCTCACGCCCTCTGTTTCTGATTCTTTTCAGCGCCTTCTGCACCGGAGGAGGCCAGGGACCGCGGCAAGGGGATTGCCTCGGGCTAGCGACGTTTGGGCGAGGGACCTTTGGATAGGTGGTCTACCTCTCTTGTTTTTGTTTTGGAGAGGTTTTGGAGAGTTGTACCTATGTTTAGAGACCACCCCATTTTGATGTATCTTGACAGATGTTGTATTTACCTTATGTTATTTTATGGTTTAGTTCTCTTTCTTCTACATCTGTTGATAGAACTAGTTATATATTGCTCTGATATATCTAGTTGTAGCCTATCTATTTTATTTCTGCTGTTTTGGTAGACGCCTTGTATGTGTTGACATATGGCGGGTCTGGGCATGCTACCGGAAAGGCTTCCGCCGGTCCCGGAGTGTGACAAATTAATTTGGTATCAGAGCTAGGGTAAAGTTTTAGTGGACCTAGCAAACCTTAGGCCGGTTGGACTATAGGAGATAGGCTCGTGAGAGATGAGGTATATTTGATTTGTAAGCGAAAGTACCTAGATTGGGTTTTATTATAACTCCAAAAAGTAGGAGTTTGATCGAAGTGTGTAACTTCTAGCTTCGCGGAAGGTTATGTTGGCGGCCGACAACGTAACATCGGGAGTTAGTAGTGAAGCACACTTCATTACTTTCACATGATTTGGGTATTGTTTATTGAGCGGGGTTGCGATAGTGTGGGTTTTATTAACTTGCGCTTTTATGATGCTGCAGTGATAATGCCGACCACTCGCTCCAAATCTGTCGGGGCGGAGAACACGACACACTTTGAGGAGGTCGAGACCTCCGCTACTTCCGGATCCGGTGAGGTCCGTGAGTTGAGGAGCCACCTGGCGGCCCTCACTGACTTAGTGGCCCAGCAGACAGCGACGGCCCAGCAGCAGACCGAGGTGGCGTGCCGACAGGAGGCCCGGATGCAGAGACTGGAGGACCTTCTTACCTTCTTCTGCAGCAGGCGGTTGCCAGGGAGGCCCAGGACCCGGTACCACCTGCACCAGTCGAGGTGGTAGCATCGAGGGCGCAATCACCCGCGTCCGGTTCTTCGCGGACAATAATACCCTCCGTTGCACCTCTGGAGAGGGTGGCGACGGCACCCTCAGTTCAGATGCCCCTCGCAGGAGCTGTGTTCCCCATGATGGTTGAGGGGCCGGAGCGCGATCGATTGATGAGCCGCCTCAACGAGTTAAGGAGGTGCAACCCACGGATCTTCGACGGGGAGAATGTGGACCATTAGGTCGTGGAGAAATGGCTTATGCATATGGAGAAGCTGTTTCGAGATACTATTGTCGAGGAGAGGGACAGAGTATGGCTCGCCACACACCACTTGGACGGCGAGGCCTATCGTTGGTGGACGGATATTCAGGAGAATCCCAACACCGACTTGACGGTTTTTACTTGGAAGAGGATCAAGGAACTTCTACTTGAGCACTATTTCTCCGATAGTGTTCGGAGACAGATGGAGATGAATTTGCGCGGCTTGCGCCAAGGGGACAGGACGGTAACTGAGTATGAGAGGGAGTTCACGCGGCTCCTACATTGCATGCCGTTCGTCGTGCGGGACGACGAGGATAAGGCCCGCATTTTTTAGAGCGGACTACGACCATCCATCTTTAGGTTTGTGCAGTCTTCTAACTTGCAAACCTATCGAGAGGTGGTGAACCGCGCCCTCATTGTGGAGCGGGGCACGATGGTAGTTCGGGAGCGGCAGGAAGGCATGGATCAGGTGTCACGCCTCGGGGTCGGCAGGACCTTCCCCAAAGCGTGCCCTGACCCGCCATATGCCAACACATACAAGGCGTCTAAATAAAAACAGCGGAAATAAAACATACAACAGGCTAAAGCTATAGATATCAGAGCAACATACAGCTAGCCCTATCAACAAGTAGAGAGTAGGTAGACAAAAACATAAAGAGACTAACGACATAACCAAAAGAACATAAGGTTAAATACAACACTGTCCCAAGAGTGGTGGTCTCTCTAAATACAGGAACAACTCACAACCTCTCTAAAACAACAGAAATAGAGAAGTAACCACCTATCGATCAACCTCGCTGAGTGCTGCTAACCCGAAGCAACACCCTTGCCGCGATCCCTAACCTCCCCCGATGCGGAAGGCACTAAAAAGGAAACAGAAATAGGGGGCGTGAGAACTATAATTTATAGTTCCCAGTGGGCAATTACTGACCTGCACCATTGCACCACTAGGCCCAAATAAAAGAGAGTAAGAGCGCGATATAATTAAACTTGTAATTAAAGCATAAGGAAAAGCTACCATAACCATGTTCCAACATTGGATGTCATAAACCCTCGTTCCAACATATAAGATGATATGTTTTACTATAACCAACAAGTATACTAAAAGAAAAATAAAGCATTAACTAGTATACTATAACTCCAAGTAAAGTTCACGTAATCCAACTACTAAGTCCTATCTAGTAGTGATTGTCATAAGTAAAGTTGAATGTCCAAGTTCAGTTCTCTTTCTCTAGGATTTACCCATAGTAATCCAACTTGTGCCACCTAAGTACCGTGGTAGCCCAACATCCCCCGCAAGGAATGAGTCTGTCCCAACGGTCCCGTAGGTTTCTCAACACCGCACGCGCGAACGAATCGCGAAGGTCAACTCGAGTCTTGGCTTGTAGGGAGCGACCCTCACAAGCATGTGCGAAAGAGCACAAATGGCAACAAGTATAGTCAAGTCTCAAGTCCAAACCTCATGTCTCAACATGGCAATAGTAACTAGCAACCCTAAGGTCTAGTTCAATTATTCTCATGACACTAGATTCTCTATGTCAAGTTCATTCACGAGCCTAATGCCGCTTGATGACATTAGCTCACTATTCTACACCTTTGATGCCAAGCCAATGCCGCTTAATGACAAGGGCTTTTCTCCTATGTCATGCATAGTTCTATGTTTTCAAACACATGTCCATTCCTCTTAAACACATAGTTTCAAGTTTCCAAATAGAATGCTACAAAGCTTCAGCTCTCACATGCATACGTCTCTACTATATAGAGTAAAAATTGGGTTACACATAATATATGTATCTTAAGCATTCTAAAATTCACAAATAAATCAAATAGCATGAAAATGTACTAATTTCCATTTAACCATAAGCAAATAAGCACCAATGAGAATTTCTCATTGTGCTAGGTGAGGCCAAACCCACCGTCGCTCCAAGCGTCGCTCTGAACCGCTAACGAAGCTTCGATTCCTACTCCTAGTACCCTACAAAGTAGATCCTAGGAGTTACAACCTCAAGAGATGAGTCTTGAGTTCAAACTTTAAACATCTAGGTCAAAGTCAAGAAATACTCACATAAATGTGCAATAATCCTCTTAGAAATTCCAAAAGGAAGCTAGATCCCTCCCAAGGCAACCTAAACAAAGGTTCAAAACCAATCAAAAGGAATCTAAAAGCCCCAAATACAAAAGCCCCAAATAAAACCCTAATTCCCAAAATCTAGGGTTCCAACTATAAAGAAGCAACCAAACTCGAATCTAAAGGAAATGGAGAAGTTGCTTACCTCTTAGAAGCTCTAATCAAGGCTCTAGAGTCACCAAAGTTGAAGATCTTCCTTCAACTAGCTCCCAAATCAAGCTTCCAACCTTCCCTCATGGTGAAAAATGCACCAACAAGCAAAAGAGAGAGGAGAGGGAGATCAATCCTTAAGAAATCAACCAAAAACCCAAGGAGATGTAAGGGGATAGAGAGAGAAGCTCTCTTACCTTTCTCTCCCTTGTTCTCAACACAAGAGAGGAGCCCTAAGGGCTGGGGTGCTATATTAGAAGCAACAAAATGCCAACAAGCCCCTGTAGTTTCGGATTTTCGAAACGCCGACTTATGCGGTACAAATCCGGCATGCGGTCAAATCCGATTTGTACCGGTATAAACCTGACAAAGAAACCCGAGCCTCGGGTTTGCCCAGCTGCTCATCTATACCGGTATAAATCTCGGCTTGTACCGGTATAGCCATCATTTTGTACCGGTATAGACACCATTTTGTACCGGTACAAAGGCATAAAATTCCAACCCGAGAGCAACCTAAAATTCAGCTTTTTGGACTTTAGTGCTTGAAAATCATCCACTAACCTCGGTACTCGTGCCATGGGTCGGAACACAGTCAACGACCCTCCAAAAAATCTGGAAAAGCTCAGATCTCACATCTAACACTCGAACCTTGCAATTTGTAAAAGTTCAGTGCGTCACATCAGGATAAGGGCAAGAGGCCCGCAGGCGAGGGTGCGAGTCAAACGCACTCGAGGAAGTTGCCGAAGCACCCCAACAGCCAGACGTGAGGACGTGGTACACCGTCGCAGCGTCGAGGAGCAGACCGTCGACCAGCACAGCGCTGCGTGATTTGTAGCGGACCCCACTACCCCCAACAGTGCCCGCAGGGTCGGGGCAGGTGCTTTTCTTGTGGCCAGGAGGGCCACTTTCAATCGAACTGCCCGAGGGGATCAGTTCTAGCGCCATCGTCGGCATCAGCACCAGCTTCGCTAGGTCCCGGCCAGGGGACACCTTCTGCACCTTACCAGACTGGACGACCACCAGTTCAGCGGTCGACTGAGGGGTCACGATAGGCCCCGATTGGGCGTATGTATGCCGCCTAGACAGAGACAGAGACAGAGACAGCGGCAGCAGCCGAGGATGTCGTTGCAGATATCATTTTACTTTATGGCATTCGAGTACGTGCTTTATTTGATACCGGTGCATCACATTCATTTATAGACCGGCTGTTTGCCGAGTTGCATGGCATCCCTTTGACATCGTTGTTGCATCCGGGACGAGTTGTAGTACCCGATCACTCTTTGGATATTCGAGAGTGCTGTTCTAGTTGCCCGGTCCAAATTGGGGATTGGATCATACCCGTGGATCTTTTAGTAGTGCGCAAACTCGGGGAGTTTGATGTAGTCTTGGGTATGGATTGGTTGACCAAGTACTTTGCCACTATCGATTGTAAGAATCGAACGGTGACCTTCAGGGAGCCGGGGCAGGAGGAGGTTGTTTTTCGAGGATGCCAGAGTTCGCTCTTTGCGATGACTATTAGCTCCTCTCGAGCTAGGCAGTTGATTTGTAGAGGGTGCATAGCCTACTTGGCTAATATTGCACTACGGGATGTTGACGACACCCCTAGGATTGAGGATATCCCGGTGGTGCGGGAGTTCAGGGTGTGTTTCCAGCTGAGCTACCAGGTATGCCACCTGATAGGGAGATTGAGTTTGTGGTAGATCTCGTCCCTGTGACTACTCCAATCTCAAAGGCGCCCTATAGGATGGCACCAGCATAGTTGAAAGAGCTGAGGGCACAGTTGCAAGACCTTTTGGATAAAGGTTTTGTGCGACCGAGTGTGTCACCTTGGGGAGCACCAGTTCTGTTTGTGAAGAAGAAGGACGGATCACTTCGCTTATGCGTGGACTATCGTGAACTTAATAAAGTCACGATTAAGAATAAGTATCCATTGCCGAGGATCGATGATATGTTTGATCAACTGCAGGGATCGAGTGTGTATTCCAAGATAGGCTTACAGTCGGGATACCACCAGTTAAAGATCAAGCCTGAGGATATGTCGAAGACGGCTTTTAGAACATGGTATGGACATTATGAGTTCGCTGTTATGCCATTTGGGCTTACTAATGCCCCGACAGCTTTTATGGATCTAATAAACCATGTTTTTAAGCCTTATCTAGACAGGTTCGTCGTGTTGTTCATCGACGACATTTTGGTTTATTCCCGAAGTGATGCGGATCACGAGTAACACTTGAGACTGGTACTTCAAGTGCTTCGGGAGAAGAAGCTCTTTGCCAAATTGAAGAAATGTGAGTTTTGGCTTAGAGAGGTGGCATTTTTGGGCCATTTGATTTCGGGATCGGGTATAACCGTGGATCCTAGGAAAATTGAAGCCATCAGGGATTGGCAAAACCGACGAGTGTTACCGAGATACGGAGTTTTATCGGTTTGGCCGACTACTACCAGAGGTTTGTAGAGGGTTTTGCTAAGTTATCTACTCCCCTCACGAGGCTCACGCATAAAGGCACCAAGTTCATTTGGAATGATGCGTGCGGGCGAAGCTTCCAAGAGTTGAAGCAATGATTGACGACCGCCCCAATCCTAACCTTGTCAGTTGCTGGAGTAGGGTATGTGATTTATAGTGATGCTTCGTTTAATCGATTGGGCTGTGTTTTGATGCAGGATGGAAAGGTGATCGCGTATGCTTCTCGCCAGTTGTAGGAGTATGAAAGGAATTACCCTACTCACGATTTGGAGTTGGCGGCCATAGTCTTTGCATTGAAACTATGGCGCCATTATCTTTATGGCAAGCGGTGTGAAATATACACGGATCACAAGAGCTTAAAGTATCTATTTACTCAGAAGGAGTTGAACTTGAGGTAGCGCAGATGGTTGGAGCTCCTCAAGGATTATGATTTAACGATACTTTACCACCCCGACAAGGCTAACGTGGTGGCAGATGCGCTAAGTAGGAAATCGACGGAAAACTTAGTGATCGATGCTTATGGTTACTCAACCGCCGTTGGTCGAGCAGATGAAGCGGTTGGAGTTGGAGGTGGTGGCTCCTGATATACCCATGAGGTTGACGACGTTGGTGGTGCAACCTAGCTACATTATTGGAAAGGATCAAGGAAAAGCAAGTTCACGATGTGGAGTTGCAAAAAGTTCAAGCTAAGATGGTTGATGGTTGCACCGGTAACTTTTCAGTGGACGGTGGTGGATTGATGCGTTTCCGCGGGCGGATTTGTGTACCGACGGAACCGGCACTTAATGAGGAAATACTTCAAGAAGCACACCGTGCACCTTATGCCATACATCCGGGAGGCACCAAGATGTATAAAGACTTAAAGTTGCTATATTGGTGGCCCGGAATGAAAAAGGACGTTGGCGAGTTCGTTGCTAGATGCTTAACTTGCCAACAAGTGAAAGCAGAGCATCGAGTTCTAGCAGGAAAATTGCAGAGCCTGCCGATTCCAGTTTGGAAATAGGAGAATATCACCATGAATTTTGTGATGGGATTGCCTCGCTCACAGGCCGGGCATGATGCTATTTGGGTGATCGTAGATAGGTTAACAAAATCGGCGCATTTCATACCTATCCATACTACTTGGACTGGTGAGAGACTCGCACAGATATACTTGGACGAGGTTGTGCGACTACACGGGGTACCTACTTCTATAGTATCGGATCGAGATCTCCGTTTTGTATCTCACTTTTGGAGGAGACTACAGGATGCCTTGGGCACGCGCTTGGATTTCAGCACTGCTTTCTACCCTCAGAGTGACAGGTAGTCAGAGCGCACTATTCAGACTCTTGAGGATATGTTTCGAGACTGGGTGATCGACTTCCATGGAGGATGGTCGCAGCATCTACCGATGGCAGAGTTTGCTTATAACAATAGTTATCAAGCAAGTATCAAGATGGCGCCATTTGAAGCACTCTATGGACGGAAGTGCAGATCGCCACTTCATTGGAGTGAAGTTGGTGAGAGATTGGCTTTAGGCCCAGATGTGCTCTAGGAAGCAGAGGACAGGGTTCGCATTGCTAGAAAGTGGTTAGTGACAGCCCAGAGTAGGCAGAGAAGCTATGCTGATAGGCGTCGACGAGACTTGGAGTTTCAGATTGGAAATCATGTCTTCCTGAAAGTCTCGCCGACCAAGGGAATCAGACGATTCGGCATTCAGGGTAAGTTGAGCCCCCAATTCATTGGACTGTATGAGATTTTAGAGCGTGTAGGCCCGGTAGCGTATAGACTTGCTCTACCGCCGAACCTATTGGGCCTACACAATGTATTCCACGTATCGGTCCTTCGGAAGTATATTCATGATCCAGCTCATGTATTGGACGCTACGCCATTGGAGCTGAGAGAGGATTTGAGCTTCGAGGAGCAACCCGTGAAGATATTAGCTCGCGAGGTGAAGAAGCTGAGGAATCGAGAACTTTCTTATGTGAAAGTCCTGTGGAGCAACCACGAGGAGCTGGAGGCCATGTGGGAGCTTGAGAGCACGTTGCAGGAGCGCTACCCACATCTATTCCAGATAGAGTTGTGAGGTATGCTTGATTTTCGAGTTTCGCGAACGAAACTCCTTTTTAGGAGGGGTGAATGTAACGCACTGAACTTTCGCAAATAGCAAGGTTCGAGTGTTTTATGTGAGTTCTGAGCTTTTTCAAACCTTCTGGAAGGTCGTTGACAGTGCTCCGACCTATGGCACGAGTCCCGAGAATAGAGGTTTAAATCTATACGTCAAAGTCCAAAAAGTTGAATTTTGGATAGCTCTCAGATTGCATTTTTGGGCAAGTGTACCGGTACAGGCTTGATTGCTGTACCGGTACAGGCTTGATGGTTCTACCGGTACATTTTGGATTTTGTACCGGTACACTTGGCAGATTATCTCAAACCCGAGGCTCGGGTTTGCCATTTTCACAAGATTTGTATCGGTACACTTTTCCGTGTACCGGTACACTTTGATAGTTTTAAAAAATCTGAAACTACAGGGGTGTTTATGCAATTTGGCCCTTTCTATATGTGTCCCCACGCCCCTAGGGCATCACTTGGGCTTGTTCACTGCAAGGAAAAAGGTAAGGGAGCTCCTCCACCATTCCTTTTCACTTCTTGATCTTTGGTTGGGATTTTAAGAGATTGATCATCTCTTTTTGCTCTATTTTGCTTGTTAGAGCCATTTCCACCATCAGAGAAGCTTAGAGCTTGGACTTAGAGATTGTTTGGAGGTAGAGCATCACTTCTAGAGGGTTTTGATCCTTACTTTGGGGCTTCTAGAAGGTAAGGAACATGTTCCTTCTTCTAGATTTGGATTTTGATGGTTTCTATGAGATAAAACCCTAGTTTTGAAAAATCTAGGGTTTATTTGGGGCTTTTTGATTAGAGACTTTTAGAGCTTTTCTAATGGGATTAGAACCTTGGTTTAGGTTACTTTGGAAGGGATTTAGCTTCCATTTGGGGTTTGCTAAGGGGATTTCTTCACTAGGTGAGTTTTTCTTCCCCTTTTCTTGAGATAGTTAAAGATTGAACAAATGGTTCATCTTTTTGAGGTTGTAACACTTCTAGCATGCTTCTTAAGACACTAGGAGTGAGGATCGAAGCTTCGTTAGAATTTCGGAGCATCGCTTGGAGTATCGGTGGGTTTGGCTTCACCAAGCACAATGAGAAATTCTTATTGGTGTTAAATTGTGTTCGATTAAATAGAAAATCATGCATTTTCTTATTATAACCATTATTTGTGAATGTTAGAATGCTTAAAACACCTATATCATGTATAATGTATTTTTACCTCTATGTAGTAGAGATGGGTGCATGTGGGATGTATGCATGTGTTAGCATTCTACTTGAGACTTGAGAACATGTTGAACTTAGTGAAAATGACATATAAAATGGTAATATTAGACATAGAAACTATGTATGATATAGGAGAAAAGCCAATGTCATAAAGTGGCATTGGGCTTGGCAATAATATGTGAAATAGTAAGCTAATATCATAAAGCGGCATTAGGCTTGGAATATGTGTGGATTAGCAAACCTAATGTCATAAAGCAGCATTAGTGTTGGTATTGGACTTGAATAATGAGATGTATCTTGCACTTGACCTTTGGGGTTCTTAGTGACTATTACCATGTTAGAGACATGACGATTGGGTACTTGAGACATTGACCATGCTTGCTTGCCATTTGTACTCATTCGCACATGCTTGTGAGGGTCGCTCCCTATAAGCCGGCACTCCAGACTTAGCCTTTGCGACTTGTTCGCGCGTGCGGTATTGAGAAACCTACGGGGCTGAGTGGGATAGACTCATTCCTTACGGGGGATGCTGGGGCTACCACGACACTTATGTGGCACAAGCCGGATTATACAAGTGTAGATCCTAGAATGAAACTAAACAATGACATTCATTAATAATGACAATCACTATTAGATAGGTTATAGTAGTTGGATTACTTGGACATGCTTATAGCATAGCTTTGGGACTTGTAGTATGCTTGATAGATACATATTGCATCATATTATACTGGATTGCCTAGTAGAGCATATTCTTTATATATGTTGACATATTGGATCATTATAGTATGTATATTCATCATGAGTACTTGTGACATAGTAGTATAGCATTTTATTTATGCTTTTATTTCAGCAGTTATTTATCGCACTTTTATACTTATCTCTTTTGGGCCTAGTGGTGCATGCAGCTGAGGTCAGTAATTGCCCACTGGAAACTATAAATTATAGTTCTCACGCCCTCTGTTTCTGATTCTTTTCAGCGCCTTCTGCACCGGAGGAGGCCAGGGACCGCGGCAAGGGGAATGTCTCGGGCTAGCGACGTTTGGGCGAGGGACCTTTGGATAGGTGGTCTACCTCTCTTATTTTTGTTTTGGAGAGGTTTTGGAGAGTTGTACCTATGTTTAGAGACAACCTCATTTTGATGTATCTTGACAGATGTTGTATTTACCTTATGTTATTTTATGGTTTAGTTCTCTTTCTTCTACACCTGTTGATAGAACTAGTTATATATTCCTCTGATATCTCTAGTTGTAGCCTATCTGTTGTTTTATTTTCGCTGTTTTGGTAGACGCCTTATATGTGTTGAGATATGGCGGGTCTGGGCACGCTACCGGGAAGGCTTCCGCCTGTCCCCGGGCGTGACATTGGTGCTTGTAAGTTTTTTGCCCTTGGATTAAGCGATGTGCAGTTAGGATGATGTGGGCCCTTTAGGGTTGAGTGGGTGGTTGGTTAAATAATATAATTTGACGGGTAAAAATAATCAAATGCGTAAATCTAAAGGTAAAAAATTTACAAGCACAAAGTGCTTGGTGTTTTTACAAGCACCACAGCCGGACTCATATATATATATAGTAGGTCTTGTGTGCTATTAGGAGCACGGACGCCTCTGTGCTCCTAAGCCGTTTTCGATGATTGAGCTTCTGAATCAACAATCGGTTCCATTAGACTTGATCTAGCGTATTTGAACTATCTAGAAAATAATTTTTTTGATTTTTCAGTATCTTTTTCCTAGCAATCGGAAGGGTTCAAAATCAATAATTTTTAATGGTTGATGTATACCGTTTGCAAGTTTAACGGTGTAGAAATATTCAAATAAGATGAAATTTTGATAGAAAATTTTTTATACTATTTACAGCAAGATCAATATGTTTGAACGATATATATATATATATATATATATATATATATATATATAGAGAGAGAGAGAGAGAGAGAGAGAGAGAGTCCGGCTATGGTGCTTGTAAAAGTACCAAGCATTTGGTGCTTGTGAATTTTTTATCGTTAGATCTACTGTAAGGATGTGAATTCTCAAAATCCGAGAGTTGCACTTCGTCCAGAATCGACTAATTGCCGAGTGGGTATACTTCAGAAAATTAAGCCGAAAATGCCTAAAGCACCAAAAGTACATTGGAAATAGAGTCCACGAGAGCAAAATGAGAAGAATCTGTATTTTGGCAGAATTTGCTCTCGGGGACCGGTCTCCGGATGGAGGGACCGGACTGGTTCCCGTAGGTGTGGTACGCGAGGAAATCCTCTGCGCACCAATATTGCTCTCGGGGACTGGTCTCCGGCGCCAGAGACCGGTCTCCCCAAGCAATAGGAAAGTCCCTGTGGGGACCGGTCTCCAAAGTGAAGACCAGTTTTCGTACGCGTCCCTTTGAGAGCAAGCTCTCGGGGGCAGGTCTTGGTTGGAGGGACCGGTCTCCGAGGGACCGGTCTCGGTGGTGGAGACCGGTTCCCGTGCGCGAAATCGGGCTGACAGAGGACTCAACCGCGGGGAGTGCTCTCAGGGACCGGTCTCCAAATAAAGAGACCGGTCTCCCTGGGCAAAAACAGCCCAGGCAGCCTGGGTTGACAGGATTAAAGTTGAGGGGCTTTATTGCAAAATAGCTTTAAGTGAGGGGCTATAGGGGGCTGTGGACTCTCCCTCTCTCTCATTTCTACCCTCACACTTTCTCATTCTCCCTCTCTCTCTCTAGAAAGAAAGAAGAAAAAGAAGGAAAGGAGAAGGAGAAAGAAGGAAAAGAGAAGAAGAAGAAGAAGAAGGAGAAGAAGAAGGAGGAGGAGGAAAGCTTGGAGAAGATCTTCTCTACCACCTTCCTCTCTCCCTCTTCATTCCATAGAAGGCTTTCTTGAGGTAAGCTTCTAACCCTAGTTGTAGAACTTAGGGTTTTGGGTTTTGAGGCTTAGAAATGGGTCAAATGGACCCTTAGTAAGCTTCTAAATAGATCAATCACATGTTCTAGGGGTTTGATTGAGTGGTTTGCTATATGTGCAAACCTAGGGCACCCAAAATGGGGACTCGCTAGATAGAGAGGTTTGATCTCAATTGATCATGTCTAAACCTAATTGCTAGGTGTTTAAACGCGTTGGCGAAGACGGATTGACGTTTCGTCGAACGGTTTAAAAGCTAGAGGCAAAACAAGTTGATCGAGGTTTCGTTTCGACCTAAACGGTCGAGGAGTTGGCAGGGCAAGTGCCGGGGAGTGTTCTTAGGACCTCAACCTCTTAGAAAAGCATTTAAAGGTGGGGGGTGCCTTACCGAATTCTTTGAACTCTTTTCTATGTCTTAGAAAATACTTGACTTCATCTCTAGCATGTTGCATTGTAGGATTGCATGTTTAGATATTTCCTTATGTTTTCTGATGATAACCTAGTGTACGTGGAATACTAGGAGAATGGATAGGTGAGGATTGGATCTGGACGTGAATTCTATAGTGTAAGAGAAAGAGATGGACTCGATGGTTATTAGTGACATAGATCGAGTGGCATATAATGTAAAGAACTTAACGAGTGGCATTAATATAGTATAATTGACACTAGAAGTCTATGGACTTAGGGATAGGTGAAATCCCCAGAGAAATGACTCGTGAATAAAGAACTTAGTAAAGCTAAGCATATGTGTATGATTATCGAAATAGATGAGTTCCGAGAGAAATATTGGCCCTAGTTAGTAGGGTATCCTCACGTGGAGAGGATAGATCAAGCTCACGGTCTGTATTTGGGATGGTATAGCCATCCATGTCGTCGAGTACTCTGGAGTGTCGCGCGATCGGGACCACGTGGAGGTCCACAGATGATCCCGGATTTGAGTGCACGTGGAGCCTTCTACCCAAAAAGGGATTTATATGTGAGGCGTAGGCAAACCCCAGGGTTTCGCCACAGATTGAGTAAATGGTAAAATAACTTGGTTATTGAGCATGGAAAGAACTTGCTAGCATGATAGTAAACCGCTTAATTACTATATGATGCATGCATTCATTCTACATGATTATGGGCATAGTAGCATAGTTTTCCTATTATGTATTTACAGCTTTCAGATATCTACCTACATATCTAGTTGTTGCTTGTGCCCACTTGGACCTAGTGGGGAGATCGGTGGAGTCGGTGGCCGAGCCCACTGGGAACTATGGAAGATAGTTCTCACTCCACTTTATTTCCAGTCCTAGGTACAGGTCTGCCGGGTGAGGATCGCGGCAAGGGCATCGCGCCCGTCCAGTAAAGGCCTGGTAGTATAGTAGCTTCCTTTCTGTATTAGAGTACCATTGTATCTAGATGCTTTACATTTTGGAAGAGCTATGTATTTGAGTAGATGAACATGTATTCATTTTGGAAAGAAAATATGTAAATTGTAAATGATTACAAAGTTGTAATAGCTAAGTAGTATACTCTCTTTATTTCACTTGTGCATTACTCGTGGATCACTTGCTCTTAGTTGATGTTGGCACTGTTTGTGCCCATCATTGATTATTGATTGTGTATGTTAGAATATAGTTTTTCCTGGGAGAATTCTTGTACACAATCTGTTGTTGATGTTAGTTATATGCCCTATAAGCCAATCTCTGTCATAACTTAAAGGGATAAATCAGTGTACTTTTCTTTTATGAGTAAATCTGGCATTCTTCATTCATATTATTGCCAAATGCATATTTATGAATCGTCCATAGAATTAATAGTAGAAGAATTAACTTTCTAAGAAGTTAGAAATTTGAGACATATATTCTTCTGTAATTAATTCTTAAATGCTCATGATCATAGGATTATCACGAGGGCGATGGTAAATCCGGATAGATCGATGTATCTTTGTACTTCCCTTATGGGATGACGAGTCTCAAGTTATTAGTGTGGTGACACTAGAGTAAGAATACAGGTGAATGTTGGAGAACAATTTCACTGAGCGTGACCAACTATAAACAATCACATGGATGTCTCCTCACTCGTCAGTGAATTGTTCCATACTGTAGTAGTGTGAGTGATCCTTTGACCTGAGGCACCACGGTTATCTTGCGTGTGGGTTATTGTAGTTTGACTGTGTAAATACTTATACCCTAATCATGGGTTAAGTCAACACATATTGGCTGCAGTGGGTCATACGTGGAGGTAGGTGTGTGTCAAGATGGAATCTATCACCCTCGGTAGAGAGGTAATTGTCCTATGCTATCTGTTTTACAAGTCCTTGTCCAAGGCAGTATGATTTTATGGAAAGGAGTTTCCATATTAAGTGTTAATCAGATAAGGCATATGATTGAGTAATGTGGTTTGACGAGTTATCCATAACCTCGACTCAATCGGGATAAGTGATAGAAGGATTTTACCACACGGTAACTACACTTAGAGGTTCTGTCTATTATTAATTCTACTTGGATTGCCGCAATATACTGCTAGGTGTTACTCGTGGATTGTGGGACCCATGAGAGTAATTAAGATAGTTAATTACACTCAGTTGGGAGAGCCAAAAATATTTTGGTCCATCGAAAAGAGTTCCGATGGTGACACTAAAAGAGTTTAGTGTCACATCTCACTACCAGATAGAATTGAACCTATGTGGTCACACACAATAAAGGCTGCGTGTGATCAAGTGCTTAGAAATTAATAGAGACCATTTTGCTACAGTAGCAAAGAAAGGATTTACTTGCTAAGTTGGTTAGCAAGAGGGACCAATTTGTGAAATTGAAAGTTGTTGAGTTAAACGCAATTGTTGCATGCGATGCGCTTGCACTTAAATTATTCTCTCATCAACTCAATTAAATTTTAATTGAGGAGTTACGAAGTGATCAAAGTGGAAGAAAAGATGAGAAGAGAAACTCTGGCATTTATTATTAAAGAAAGAAAACTTTTCTCCTTATTAATTGGCGTATTAAGTAGAGGAGAGTTTTCATTTTCTTTTCCACTCCCTCTTTCCGCTTCGTCACTAAATGAGAGGAGTTTACTTTCCTCGCATTTATGACGGCGGTTTTCTTTCTTTTCTCCTCACTCTGTTTCTTGCAGAGTTTATTCTCGCCTCATTTATGAGCCTTATGCCTATAAATGAGATTGAGAATAATCTCTCTGTATGATCACAACGAAAAAGAAAAGTGCGAGAGAAAGAGAGAAAATTCTCTCCATCATATAAAGCTTTCTTTTAATCATAAGAGACTGATCCTCTATGTTAATTGGTCTCTATAGTTAATCCTCTTCAAATTGCTAGCACAATTTTGAGGATTAATTTTTCTCCACATTGACACTAGGTATCACGAAAGGAGTTTCGAGATTATACTGAGATTGTGTGAAGCACAGATCCCGGAGCAGCCTTGTGTGGATACACATAGAGGCCGAACATTTGTGCGGCTCAAAGGACTAGAAGTTCAGATCCACATCAACCGTGAAATAATTTTGGTAATTTGCACAGGTTGAAATTCAAACCCTTCTTCTAATTAGATTAGAATAATAATTTTGTGTGTCACACGAGATGATCTTGGTACATATATATACTAATATCATAAATGTTGTGATATTACAGTACATATGATTGGATCATATTTTATAAATAAAATTTATTTCCGCTGTATTAAATGCACATACAGATGCATTCATTTCCTTACAGTTGAGCTTTGGGCGGGCGGGGGGAGAGTCTTTGTCCGTCCGCGTCCGCTGGCGTGCCGAAGGACCAAATCGGTAGCGGTTTTTTTGGGGGGGCGTGACATCTACGCCTTCGATCATGTTCACCCGTTTGATTATACTATTCAACCAACCACCCACTCAACCCAAGGGGGCCCACATCATCCTAACCGCACATCTATTAATCCAAGGGCTAAAAACTTACCAGCATCAATGGCTTAGTACTTTTAAAAGCATAGGAGCTCAATTCTATATATATATATATATATATATATAGGCTACTATACTATTAATAGCACAAAATTATTTGTGCTAGCAATTTTTCGTACAATGGATTGAAAGATGTGCGGTTAGGATGATGTGGGCCTTCTAGGGTTGAGTAAAGTGGTTGGTTGAATAGTATGATCTAACCGTGAAAATAATCAAAGGGGTGGATTTAACGAAAAACTTGGTAGCACCGAGTGCTTCGTACTATTGATAGCATAGTAGCCGAACTCTCTCTCTCTCTCTCTCTATCTCTCTCTCTCTCGTATATATATATATATATATATATATATATATATATATATATATATATATATATATATATAGTCCGACTACTATACTCTTATGAGTGTAAAGGCTCTTGTACTCATAAGTTTTTGGCCGTTTGATCGACCCTTTAATCAATTTTATCAGAGACATATCCTCAACTTGCAAAGATGAACACTTATCACATGCATACAAAAACAACTAAGGTGCTCTACTATATAGATTGAAATTTTCATGATACATAAGGCATGCATTTTAAGTGTTCTAAAATTCACATAAATTCTATTTAGCATGAATATGTATGCAAAATGAATAAATCGACATTTTCTCCTATTATCATGAAGCCAAACCCACCAAGTGCTTCGCTCGGCCTTCCGATCCTCTAACGAAGCTTCGATCTAGCCTCCTAGCACCCTAAGAGGTAGACTAGAAGTGTTACAACATCGAAAAGATGAACCATTTGTTCAATCTTTAACTATCTCAAAAAAAAGGTGAAGAAAACTTACCTATGTGTAGAAAACCCTTCTAAATCCAAAAAGAGGGTTGGAGTACTTCACTTCCAATTCAAAGGAAGGTTCTACACCTATCAAACAAGATCCAAAAGCCTCAAAATGAAAAGCCCCAAAAATAACCCTAAAATCCCATTCTAGGGTTTCATCTACCCATAAGCAACAAAACTCCAAACTAGAAGGAGAGATCAATATACTAACCTCTAGGATGCTCCAAACCAAGCTCAAAGTGCTCTAGGGTTGAAGGTTCAATCTCCACAAAGCTCCAACCACGAGCTCCACACCTCCAATGGTGAGCAAAGAGGGAGAGGAAGATGCTCCAAGGTCCTCCAAATGCAAGCTCTCCTTCTTCTCCTTCTCCTTCTTTTTCTAGGGTGTAAAAGGGAATGTGAGGAAAAGAAATGAGGAAGAGAGGAAGTGAAATGGCCATATAGGCCCTCTAATGCAACAATATCCACCCAGCCCCCTCAACTATCAACACTGTACACATCCAGGTCCGGGTCGCGGCGCAGACCGGTCTCTCGCTAGCCGAGACTGTCCTCAGACCCTCCAAAGAAATCACACAGTACGGGAACCGGTCTCCAAGGCCAGGGGACCGGTCTCGGGGGATCCTCGCGCAAACGATGCGTACGGGAACCGGTCTCCAAGGCCAGGGGACCGGTCGCCAAACCAAGCCGCAAACCTCAATCAGGGGAGACCGGTCTCTCCCATCAGGGACCGGTCCCCGAGAGGAAAACTCCCAGGGCTTAGCCAAATTCCCAGATTTCCGAACCGTGGGTCTGACACCGTCAACGACCCTCCGCCAAGTGTGGAAAGGTTCGGAATCCAAGCCAAACACTCGAACCTCGCAATTTGTGGAGGTCCAGTGTGCTATATTCACTCCTCCTAAAAAGGAGTTTCGTCCGCGAAACTCGAAATACAACGTACCTCACGACTCCATCTAAAAAAGATGGGGGTAGCGCTCCTGCAAGGCGCTCTCTAGTTCCCACGTGGCCTCCCGCTCCTCGTGGTTGCACCAAAGAATCTTTACATACGGAATGTCCCAATTCCGCAACTTCTACACCTCGCGAGCTAAGATCTTCACGGGTTGCTCCTCGAAGCTCAGATCATTCTGCAACTCCAACGGTGTAGCATCCAACACATGAGTCGGGTCGAAGATGTACTTTCGAAGGACCGATACATGAAAGACGTTGTGCACACCCGATAGGTTCGGCGGTCGAGCAAGTCTATACGCTACCGGGTCTACACGCTCCAAAATCTCATATGGTCCAATGAAACGGGGGCTCAACTTGCCCAGAATTCCAAACCTTCTAATTCCTTTAGACGGCAAGACTTTCAAGAAAACATGATCTCCAATCTGAAACTCCAAGTCTTGTCGACGTCTATCAGCATAACTCTTTTGCTTACTCTAAGCCGTCAGCAGTCGCTCCCGAGCAATTCGAACCTTGTCCTCTGCTTCCTGGAGCACATCAGGGCCTAAAGCCAATCCTTCGCCAACTTCACTCCAATGAAGTGGCGATCTACACTTCCGTCCAAAAAGTGCCTCGAACGGTGCCATCTTGATGCTTGCTTGATAACTGCTGTTAAAAGCAAACTCAGCCATCGGTAGATGCTGCAACCATCCTCCCTGGAAGTCGATCACACATGCTCGGAGCATGTCCTCTAAAGTCTGGATAGTACGCTCCGACTGCCCGTCACTCTGGAGGTGGAAAGCAAGGTCAAGTCCGCCGAGTACCTAAGGCGTCCTGCAGACTCCTCCAAAAGTGTGACACAAAGCGGGTGTCTCTGTCCGATACAATCGATGTAGGCACTCCATGAAGTCGCACAATCTCATCAAGGTACACTTGTGCGAGCTTCTCTCCAGTCCAAGTAGTATGGATAGGTATGAAGTACGCCAACCTCGTCAACCTATCCACGATCACCCAAATAGCATCATGCCCGGTCTGAGAGCGGGGCAATCCCATCACGAAGTTCATGGTGATCTTTTTCCACTTCCACATGGGAATAGGCAAACTCTGAAGTTTTCCCGGTGGAACTCGATGCTCAGCTTTCACTTGTTGGCAAGTTAGATATCTAGTAACGAACTCGCCAACATCCCTTTTCATTCCAGGCCACCAATAGAGCAACTTCAAGTCCTTGTACATCTTGGTGCCTCCTGGATGAATAGCATAAGGTGCTCGGTGTGCTTCTTGAAGAATATCTTTTTTAAGTCCCGAATCCGCTTGCACACATAACCGTCCACAAAAAGCGCATCAATCCTTGGTCATCCACAAGGAAACCGCAGGTGCAACCATCAACCATTCTATCCCGAATCTTCTGCAACTCTAAGTCAAGAGCTTGCTTTTCTTTAATTCTATCCACAAGTGTAGGTTGCACTAGCTACCAAGGTCATCAGCCTCAAAGGTGTATCAGGAGCCACCACCTCCAACTCCAACCGCTTCATCTGTTCGATCAACTGCGGTTGAGCAACAACATGCATCGCTAAGTTCTCCGTCGATTTTCGACTTAGCGCATCCGCCACCACGTTAGCCTTGCCCGGGTGGTAGAGAATCGTCAAATCATAATCCTTGAGGAGCTCTAACCATCTGTGCTGTTTCAAGTTCAACTCCTTTTGAGTGAATAAGTACTTTAAACTCTTGTGATCCGTATAAACTTCACACCGCTCGCCATAAAGGTAATGGCGCCATAGCTTCAATGCAAAGACTACGGCTGTGAGACCCCAGATAGTCCTATATATGAGATATAATAGGGCTAAACTCTTAACCCGGCTTAAGCATTTTGGGTGGTGGCAAGACCCAAGAGGTTAGGAGAGTTAAGCGTGCTAGGGCGGGAGTAGTCCTAGGATGGGTGACCCCCTGGGAAGTTGGGGCGTCACGGATGGTATCAGAGCCAATTACCAGCCGGAAGTGTGAGATGAGTCTCGGCTGAGCCAGGGTCTGGATGACGGGCTAGCGAGACGAGTCTCACATCGCCTGGTACTTGTGAGTCTGAGCCTGACGAGGACGTCGGGGCTTAAAGGAGGGGAGATTGTGAGACCCCAGATAGTCCTATATATGAGATATAATAGGGCTAAACTCTTAACCCGGCTTAAGCATTTTGGGTGGTGGCAAGACCCAAGAGGTTAGGAGAGTTAAGCGTGCTAGGGCGGGAGTAGTCCTAGGATGGGTGACCCCCTGGGAAGTTGGGGCGTCACAACGGCTGCCAACTCCAAGTCATGTGTATGGTAGTTCCTTTCATACTCCTTTAACCGGCGAGAGGCATACGCGATCACCTTGCCATTCTACATCAATACACAGCCCGATCCGCTAAATGAAGCATCACTAAAAATCACATACTTTGCTCTAGCAACATGCAATGTGAGGATTGGGGCGGTCGTCAATCTCTGCTTCAACTCTTGAAAGCTTTCTCGCATGCATCATTCCAAATAAACTTGGTTCCCTTATGCGTGAGTCTCGTGAGGGGAGTAGAAATATCTTGTAGTAGCCGGCCAAACCAAGAAAATTTCGGATCTCGGTAACGCTCGTCGGTCTTGGCCAATCCTTGATGGCTTCAATCTTCCTAGAAGCCACAGCTATACCTGATCCTGAAATCACATGTCCGAGGAATGCTACCTCTCGAAGCCAAAATTCACGCTTCTTTAGCTTGGCATATAACTTTTTTCCCCGAAGCACTTGAAGTACTAGTCTCAAGTGTTCCTCGTGATCCGCATCACTTCGGGAATAAACCAAGATGTCGTCAATAAACACCACGACGAACCTGTCTAAATAATGCTTGAAAACACGGTTCATTAGATCCATAAAAGCTAACGGGGCATTAGTAAGCCCAAACGGCATAATTGTGAACTCATAATGACCATACCGTGTTCTAAAAGCCGGCTTCGACACATCTCCAGGTGCAATCTTTAACTGGTGATATCCCGACTGTAAGTCGATCTTGGAATATACACAAGATCCCTGAAGTTGATTAAAAAGATCATCAATCCTCGGCAACGGATACTTATTGTTGATCGTGACTTTATTAAGTTCACGATAGTCCACGCAAAGGTGAAGTGATCCATCCTTCTTCTTGACGAATAAAATGGGTGCTCCCCACGGCGTGACGCTCGGTCGAATGAAGCCCTTGTCCAAAAGGTCCTGCAACTATGCCCTCAGCTCTTTCAACTTTGCCGGTGCCATCCTATAGGGCGTCTTCGAGACTGGGGTAGTCCCAGGGCGAGATCTACCACAAACTCGATTTTCCTATCAGATGGCATGCCTGGTAGCTTAGCTGGAAACACGTCCCAAAATTCTCGTACAACCGGGATATTCTCAATCCTAGGGGTGTCATCCCCACCCCTCAACACGATACTAGCCAAATAGGCTACGCATCCTCTACTGATCAGCTGCCTAGCTCGAGACGAGCTGATCGTCATCGCAAAAAGCGAACTCTGGCATTCTCTAAACACCACCTCACTCTGTCCCGGTTGTCTAAAAGTAATCGTTCGATTCTTACAATCGATAGTGGTGTAATATCTGGTCAACCAATCCATATTCCCCCAGCTTACGCACTGCTAGCAAATCCACGGGCATGATCCACTCTCCTACCCGGATAGAACAACTTGGGCAATACTCTCGAATGTCTACTATGTGGTCAGGTACAACTACATGTCCCGGATATAGTAAAGGAACTAAATAGATACCATGCAACTCGGCAAACAGCCGATCTATGAATGAATGTGATGTACCGGTATCAAATAATACACGTACTCTAATGCCATCAAGTAAAATGATACCTGCCACCAAATCCTCAGCTTCCGCCGTCGCCTCGGTCTGCGCGGCGTACATGCGCCCATTCGGCGCCTGACGTGATCCCTTGCTCTGGCGCTGGACGGTTGGCCGCCTAGTCTGGTACTGCGTCGCTGGAGTCCCCTGGCTAGCGACTGGTAGAGCCGGTGCCGATGCAGAAGACGGTGCGGTGATGTACCTCTCGGGCACTCGGTCCGGATGTGGCCCTCCTGGCCACACTGGAAGCACTTGTCTGCCCGCTGTGGACACTATGGTGGGTGCTGAGGACCACCGCAAATCACACAATGGGGAGGCCGGCGTCGGTCTGAACCTCCTCGCTGCGCTGTCGAGCCGCGCCCACGCTGCTGGCTCCTAGGGTGCTTCGACGGCCTCCTAGAGTGCGTCCGGCTCGCACCCTTAGTCGCGGGCAGGCAGCTTCTCTCAAACCCGAGGCTCGGGTTTGGCATTTCAACACTTCCCGTGCAGTACACTTTGTGATCTTCGAAAATCTGGAACTGCAAGGGTGTTAATGCAATTTGGCCTTTCTATATTGCTACCCTACGCCCCCCTAGGGTTCTTTTGTGCTGTGGACTGCAGGAGTAGAGGTAAGGAAGCCCTTATTGATTCTTTCTTTGATTCTATGGGTTTTTGGTTGGATTTTGATGATTAAATCCCTCTCTTTTCTCCTATTTTGCTTCATGGTGGCACTTCTACCATTGTTGAGGACTTGAAGCTTGGTGAGGAGTTTGTTGGAGAGGTGATCATCCACCCTAATTGGCTTGGAGCCTAGTTGGGAGCTTCTTGAGATGTTAGCTTCTCATCTATTCCTCTAGATTGGGATTTTGATGCTTTTTTTTAGATGAAACCCTAGATTTTAAAAATTAGGATTTATTTTGGGGCTTTGTGGTTAGAGGCTTTTAGAGCTCTATTGATTGGATTAGAACCTTGGTATAGATTGCTTTGGAAGGGTTTTGACTTCCATTTGGGATTTCTAGGGGGATTTCTCTACACTAGATGAGTTTTCTTTTCCTTTTTTTGAGATGTTTAAAGATTGAACAAATGGTTCACCTTTTTGTTGTTGTAACACTTCTAGCATGCTTCTTAGGGCGCTAGGAGTGAGGATCGAAGCTTCATTAGGATTTTGGAGCTTTGCGTGGAGCTTTGGTGGGTAGGGCCTCACCAAAAACCATGAGAAAGTCTCATTGGTGTTAAATTATATTCGGTTATATGGAAAATCATGCATTTTCATGTTAGATACATTATTTGTGAATTTTAGAATGCTTAAAACATATATTTCATGTACAATGCATATTTGGCCTCTATGTAGTAGAGAGTAGTCGTGTTGGACTTATGCATGTTTGTAGCATTCTTCTAGTTGCTTCGATATCATGTTTTCTATGAAGAAAATGACACGTGATATGTACTCTTGGACATAGAGACCATACTTGACATAGGAGGGAAGTCAATGTCATAAAGAGGCATTGGACTTGGCATTAATATGTGAAATAGTAAGCTAATGTCATAAAGCGGCATTAGGCTTGGACTGTGTGCAGATTAGCAAACCTAATGTCATAAAGTGGCATTAGTGTTGGAATTGGACTTGGACAATGAGATGTAGATTGCACTTGACCTTTGGATTTCTTAGTGACTATTACCATATTAGAGACATGACGATTGAATACTTGAGATATTGACCATACACTACAAAAAATCTTGCATTTAAGGACACTTTAAATGATATTTAGCGACGCTTTAAAGCGTCGGCAAAAATAATTCCGACGCTTGTAAAAGCGTCGTGTAAAGAGTTGTTAAATAAATATGTCGGGATAAATATACCGACGTTTTAATATAGCGTCGAAAAATTTATATAAATATTTGATAAAAATATGTTTATTGGCGACGCTTAATCGTAGTGTCGGCAAATGCTAAATATTAAAGGCGCTAGAAGAAAGCGTCGTTTAAAAAGCGTCGCCTAAAATATATTTTGTTGTAGTGATACTTGCTTGCCATTTGTGCTCATTTGCACATGCTTGTGAGGGTCGCTCCCTACAAGCCCGCACTACGGAGTTAGCCTTTGCGACTTGTTCGCACGTGCGGTATTGAGGAACCTACGGGGCCGAGTGGGATAGACTCATTCCTTGCAAGGGATGTTGGGGCTACCACGGCGCTTAGGTAGCACAAGCCGGACTACACTCGTGTAGGTCCTATAATAAGATTGAACAATGACTTTAATTGACAAATGACAATCACTACTAGATAGGTTATAATAGTTTGATTACTTGGACATGCTGATAGCATAGTTTTGGAACTTATAGTATACTTGATAGTTATTTATTGCATCATAGTATACTTGGTTGTCTTGTAGAGCATATTCTTTATATATATTGACATATTGGATCATGATAGCATGTACATTCATCATGCATACTTGTGGTATAGTACTATAGCATTTTATTTATACTTTTATTTCGGCAGTTATTTATCGCACTCTTTATACTTATCTCTTTTGAGCCTAATGGTGCATGTGGCTAGGGTCAGTAATTGCCCATTAAGAACTATAAATTATAGTTCTCACGCTCTCTGTTTTATGTTTCTTTCAGAGCCTTCCGCACCAGGGGACGGCAGGGACCGCGGCAAGGGTGTAGCTTCGGGCTAGCGATCGAGTAGTCTCGCTAGGTGGTTTATCGTCTCCTTTTATTTTTGTTGGAGAGGATGAGAGTGTTTTATACTCCTTATAGAGGCTACCATTTTGTACCTAGTATTATTAGATCTCATGATATTTTTACCTTGGGTTTACTATAGTTGTTATCAGACTTTATGATTCCACTTATTGATAGAATTTAGCTTCATATTGCTCTAATATCTCTAGTGGTAGATTGTCTCTTGATTGTTTTTATTTTTGCTGTTTTTGGTAGACGCCTTGTATGTGTTGACATATGGCGGATTTGAGCGCGCTACAGTGAAGGCCTCCGCCGGTCCCAGGGCGTGACAAAATGAGAAAAAATAAACGGATTGTGGCGGGAAATAGGGTAAATTTTACGATTTGAGATGGATTCGAAGTAGAAAACGGGAGAAATTTTCACCCGCTCCAAATCCGCCCCGCCATGATCCACCTCGAATCCGCCCCAAATACGCCCCGAAAATTATTTATATTTTAAAAAAATTTTCCTAAAAACTAATGTATTTACAAAAAAATTTAAAATACAAATAAGTTAGTAATTTTATTTCTAATGTATTTAAAAATTTTGAATTTTATTTTAAATTGTGATTTATATTTTTGATTTTTATAATTAATTTTGTTAAATTATATATATAATATTATTAAAAATTATTAATTTATATTTTATAAAATATTAATAATATTTTAATTTTATAAAATTAATTGTTGGTAGAGAGCCCTTGGAGATGCCGGCAGAAGACGGACTATGAAGCAGGACGGATTATGAAACGTTTTTTTTTAATTCATCACAGATTTGGGGAGGCAAGCGGGGCGGAATTTGGTTAGTCGGGCTCCCCCAATTCCGCCCCGTTTACATCCTACTCACCGCAGGTGGGGCGGGGTGGTCACTACCCCCAATAACTTTTGTATGCAGGAATGGTAGTGAATGGGTACCGAACATTTCCTGTTTCCCACTCTTCCCTTCTACTGTAGTCTCTTCGCTCTTTGAATTGGTTGAGGGGGAGAATGCACTGCGGTAGGGAGGTGATGAAGTTGCTGCTGTTGAGGAAGGAGGTGCGGAGCCTTCTCAAGCACAAGAACGGCGACGCTGGCGACGGAGGTCCTTCTTTTGTCTCTCCTCTTTCCTTTCTTATCCATGAAATGTGTAAATTTGGTTTCGAAAATTCATTTTCGTTCAAATTAAAAATATGGTGGGCTATTTTCTTTGATTTGGGTCCTCTTGGATTTGTCTCGAAGTTTAAGTTTCTTTTGATAGAATTGCGTCTCTGTTTCTTGATTCATTGTTTCGTTTCGTCACCGGAAAGATGATGTACATGCATGTACTTCTTCTTCTTTCTTCCCTTCTTTTCTGTTGTGGTGGGTGAATTAGGAGTTGGGTGTAGCAAAAAGCTTGGGTTTTCTCTAGTAATTCAAGATCAACTTGGAAATATGATTTATTGGATTGAGCAACGGTGCGTGTGAGCTCTCCTAGGTGTTCATTTCGTTAGCAAGCCTTGAAATGGTGCTGTGCTTTTGAATGGACATCCTCCCAAATTTGCTGTTGAATTTCTTTATGATCAAGGGACAAGTAGTAAACCGCATTGGTCAGCTATGTTGATTCTTACAATACAACATTATAAATCTTAGAAGAAAGTAGGAGGCCGGGATTTCATATTTTATCATACATCTCCCTTCTTCTCGAGGGTTAGTCGTCGAAGTAGGTGTGATGTGCTTCCTTTCGTTTCATCGTCAATCCAACTTTATGTCAACCAAATATCATACAGAGGATAGCAACATATATAGGGAATAAGCTTCAAGTGCTTCTTGTTCCGCCGCAAATTCAGGTAAATTTTTCGAGGACCTTCAGGCCACCATTTTGAGCGAGCTACGCTCGTCGGAAGGCGCGAGGCGCATGCAGCAACGCCTCTGTGGCCCGACCGTCGCTTTGTCCTTCAATTTCTTGGTCTCAGTTGGTATCATCATGCTGAACAAATTGGTATGTGAGTATATCTCCTCTCGCTTCTCACATCCTATTTTCTAGGCGAACACTTCATTACTGCTATTATTAGTATTATTATTTAATTTTTTTGTTATCTCTTCACAGGTACTAGGGGAAGTCGGGTTCAATTATCCCATCTTTCTTACATTTCTCCATTACTTGTTGAGCTGGGCATTGATGGCCATCTTGAATGCAGTCTTCCTACTTCCTGCGGCACCTCCGGCCAAGTCAACCCCCTTTTCTTCTCTATTAGCTCTTGGTGTTGTGATGTCTCTTTCTAGTGGCCTAGCAAATGTCAGCCTCAAATATAACAGGTAGCCAAATAGCAATTTTTTTTTTCTGCTTAATTACAAATTTAGGCCCTGAATTTTGACCAGGGTTTCAATTTGGTACCCAGAGTTTCAATTGTCACAATTTAGTCCGTCAAATTCGACGTCGATCTCGATTTTACTTCCTAAAATGCGTCTTTCCTTTCAATTGCTTCCGTTCGGTCTCAATTTAGAAAAGAAAAGCCTGACAATGCATGGTATTGATGTAGCACTTTTTCATAAGGTAAATATTATGCAAATTGAATCTTAGGAATGAAATTATTTTAGTTAAAACTATGAGAATGAAATAGAAAAAGGGATTAACTACTCTATTCTCATGGTATTTGATTTTTGATTTTTGTTCTCTATTAAGTGATTGATAATGCTCAAATTGCCCGTTTTTGTAGTGTGGGTTTCTATCAGATGGCTAAGATTGCTGTAACGCCAACAATTGTTCTCTCCGAGTTTATGTTTTTGAAAAAGACTGTTTCTTCCCAAAAGGTAAATTTAACATAAAAGTTGGTATCTCCAAGTTAAATAAAAGTTATTTTAATGTCAGAGTTTTCAATATCTATTACAGGCGCTAGCATTGTCTATTGTGTCAATTGGTGTTGCTGTCGCAACTGTTACAGACCTCGAGTTCCAGTTCTTTGGAGCGTGTATAGCATTAGCATGGATAGTACCCAGCGCGATTAATAAGATTTTATGGTCCAACTTACAACAGCAGGATAACTGGACAGCTTTAGCGTATGTTTCTCTTCACACCCTAGAGTAGAAACTTTTGGCATCTTGGTTCTTTAATTGGATAGCATCTGTCACTTATCTCCTAATTATATATATATTCGAGCAGTTTAATGTGGAAGACAACACCGATCACGCTCTTCTCTTTGGTCCCTCTGATGCCTTGGCTAGATCCACCCGGCATTCTATCTTTTAGTTGGAATTTCTATAATTCGTCAGCTATTTTTTTGTCAGCTTTCCTCGGTTTTCTGCTTCAACTATCTGGCGCTCTGGCCCTAGGGTATGAATCTTTTTCTCTCACTATATACTGCAGATATCCCTTTAAAGATAATCTTTCACAATTAACCGGCCCTGCAAAACCATTTATTGTCTACACTTTTACCCTCGAAGAAGCTGAATTTTCATCCAACCCCAGCAAAAGCCCGTGTTCTTACTGAAGTACCCTAATCTTTATTTGGCGAATAATCCAATTCACCATTGAAGTTGGTTTTTATTCGAAAATGTTCGTTAAAGAGGGGAACTTCTATAACTAGGATGGTATATGTGTAAGAAATCAACTGCACGTGTGTATATGAAAATACAGATTTTGCAGGGGCATGTGTGCAAATAGATCATTTTGCGAGGCTAAATATGTAGATTTACAAATCGTAGGTGCAAATGTCTTGTATACAAGAAGGTCATATTTTTGTGTGATTTATCACAGGGCGACTTCTGCGACTTCTCATGTTGTTCTAGGGCAGTTCAAAACATGTGTTATCCTTCTTGGAGGGTTCCTTCTCTTTCGTTCAAATCCTGGGCCGTTAAGCATATGTGGGGCTATCACAGCTCTTGCAGGGATGTCCTTGTACACGTACCTCAGCATGCTCGTCTCCGAACAGAAAACAACTAATGCAGCTCTTCAGCAGTCTTTGCCGTTCTCGCTATCAAGAACCAAGCTTTCTAAAGATACTAGCGATCTTCAGAATGGTGCTACCGGTGAATCAGTTTGAAGGCATACAAATATATGCTATGTATCACGGACGTGACTACAAGGCTCGCGTGTCCGTGCTAGCTAGATGCATGTGTATCTGTATTATATTTGTGTCCGATGCGGACACGTAATGGACGCGCATATATAATGCTTCCCATTAAAAGATATACATACTTTTTCATTTTACGTTTTTTTTTATACGTATATAATGTAAAATGATAGAGCAATGCTTCTATACACCGAGCTCAATATTCTTAATCCTTAAATTTTTTACAATAGACGTTTGCTAGTGATGCATCTTATTTATTTAAAATGGCGACCGGCTTTTGTTTGTTGCCACAGCTACCGGTCACCCCTATTGAGGACAAAACCTTTTCTAATTATGTGGGGTTAGCACCAAAAGTTTTTTAATAATTTTTCATTCCCGTAATGTCCCATTTTGTCATTCCAAAATATTCCATCTTCCTCTTTCATTTTTGTAAAATTTTCATCTACAGCATCCCATCTTCCTCCAACCCATGTCCATTTTGCTTTCATTTTTCAAATAATAGCTAATTTATACTTATAATTTTTTAAGTGAGATCATTTTTTTTCTCTTTCGATGGCAGCGAAGATCTCATGGAGGAATCAGCGAGAAGTTTGTCCTCAATTTAAATTTATTTATACGATTTGACCATGTATTTTAAATTTGTCTCAAATTTAAATTTTTTTGCATCAAAAATTATATTCAAATAAAAAATATTGCGAATGACTAGTTATATTATGCAATCTCTTAATAATTGAATATGAAATATTACCTCCGAGTGAATGTTTAAAAAATTTCGAATTTGACTTTGTGATCAATAGTTCAAACAAATTAAGTTCGAGACCTTAATTAAAATAAATTAAACTTTTATAATATTCACAAGTTTTAGTATAAATTTTATATTTTCTTCTCAAATTATGAGAAACGAAATACTTTGGTTCTCTAACTTGCAATTTCAAATTCAAATTTTTAGATTATTGTATGGAGTCTAATGCTCCAATTAATTTAGATGACTATACTGTGGTTTGAGGTTGATGTGATAGTGAATGGCATTTTAGCTCTTCTCATATCATTAACTACAACACCATTATATCACTACTATATATATAATATATATATATATATATATATATATATATATGTATCACTATTACCTCACTATCACATCAACATCAACGTCAAGTTTTTATTTTTATTTATTTGTATACTTTTCTCGTGTACGCTGGTTTATTTCATTCTTCTTTTTTCTTGATAATATTGATGTGAGTGAAAGCAAAGTTTCTCTATTACCACAAATATGTTAAGTGGTTGGAACAAATTATTCCCTTCAATACGAAAAATATGAAAAAAATAGTATAGTGTCTCTTTCCTAATCTAAACATCAAGTAAATCCATATGTCCGCACCGGTTGGCATAACATGCATGTGATTTCATCACTTTGATTGTCGTTTAGTATCCATACCAATACATAATTTAATAGTTTACTATATATACATGGAGCCTTTTCCCACCTCTACCTATCCATTAGGCAATAAAAATATGCCACATATTCAAAAAAAAAATTCGACGCTGCCAATTGCACCGTAAACCGAATATAAAATGACAATTTATACCCGATTTTAATTCTTAAATTTAAAATGTATTTATAAAATAGCTACTAAATCTATTAAGTTTGATTGAATTTTTAAGTAAAGTTAATTATTAGAATACTTTAACTTTATAAACACTTCAGTTACAAATATTAGTAAAAAAAATAATTTTTATAATATATAAAAGGATGTTTAAGTTTGTTTTCTATTTTTCGTTGTAATTCTTTTCAATCTCAAGACTTTAAAAATTATATCTATAAACTTATATGAAGCCACAATATTTTTTGGTCACGTGGCATGTTTCACCTCCTCACTCCTCTAATTACATGCAAGGTGAAATATTTAATTAAATCTAACTTTAAATCAAACCACCTTCTCTTCTTCTCAACTTCCAACCCGTCACCTCCTCACTCCTCTAATTATATGCCAGGTGCAATATTTAATTACATGCACAATATTAGTATTCTATCAATGAGTGAGTTTTATAACTTTAATCCACTCCTCTCCTTCATTAATCTCCCACCCCTTTTTTTTGTAACTCTTTTACATGCATCATAAAAAAAATTTATCATCATCTAATCTTCCACTCCACACTCATCTCCTTCTTTCTCTCACTGTATTAGCGAAGAAGAAGAAGAACAAGAAGAAGAAGAGCCGAAAAACATTATCTCTTTCGAGAAGTATCGTCCTGCGATGCCCGAGCCGCAATCCATATAAATGCCAACTCAGCCAGTCCGTGCGTGAGTCCTTACTATGTGAATGTAGTCATGCAAATTGGTTGTGCTTAATATGTATAACTTTCTATATATCAATAAACTGTAAATATAAATTTTATTAAAATTTTTAATTTTTGTTTCTATTATTTACCCGCTGCATCGCGCGGGTCTCTACACTAGTAATGCATAAGTTGTTGGAAAGAGAACGTGAAGCATTCCTGTTAGGGCCAATAATGGCCCGCCATGTGGTATATTAGTGCACGGGTCAGCCCGAACCTTTAGTAGTTAAGATTAAATGAGTTTTTGGTGCACAGGGAGTACTGACAAAATAATTGCAGTAACCGCAAGGCATAACTGCAAGCAGTTATGTGCGGTTTTGATCGGCTTGAACTGGCCTGCAAAAATAGGGAAGTGTCCGATCATGAAGTAATAATTGATTAATTAGGGCAGACTATAAATAGGTGAATAACGCCTATAATCTTTTTTTTCGAGAACAAAAGACCACTTTTATTTTCTCTGCATTTTATTCTCACTTTCTAAGAGTAGTTTACTTGTAATTTTTTTCTTTCCCGCACTTACTGCTTTCCTAGCAGTAGTTTTAAATTAGATTGCAAGAGTCTGTATGCCTGCAGCCACACTCATTCTTTGTACTAATTTTCATATTTAATATTAACATATAAGAGGTACTTGGCTCTTTCAGCCGACCAAATACAGTGCATTCCATCTAATTTGGCTCATTCAGCCGAACCTGTTCTACAGTAGGAGTTTTCGAACTCGACTGATTCGATCCCTCATCAGCCGAATCGCTTGACTTTTCGGAAGGCGCAAACTGTTGGCTTAAATGGGCCAGCATCCTGCGCTGTGGCGGGAGGCCATGTGGGCCGAGTCATGTTCGAACTGGCGAGAGGTTGGGTTGGACCGAGTCATGTTCGAAGTGGCGTGAGGCCAGGTGGGCCGAGTCACAATCGTACCCGTGGGCGCTGTTTCTGTACGCTTTAAGTGAATTGGTTGCGTATTTCTAACAGCTCGAGCTTTTGGGATTAATGGTTAGCGCCAACGATCCGACAAGTGGTATCAGAGCCAGAGGTCATGGGTTCGATTCCCGCATGCTGCAAAGAATTGTTGGCTTGTGGCGGGAGGCTGTGGGCCGAGTCATGTTCGAACGGCGTGAGGCCGGGTTGGGTCATCGTATTCGAAGTGGCGTGAGGCGGTGGGCCGAGTGAGTCACAATCGTACCCGTGGGTGCTGTTTCTGTACGCTTTAAGTGAATTGGTTGCGTATTTCTAACAGTTCGAGCTTTTGGGATTAATGGTTAGCGCCAACGATCCGACACAAACTTCGAGAATCACCATGTAAGGTCGAATTTAATTCCTGGACGTTTTCCAAGAAAGACCTTTGATTAGGTCAATGATTAAAGAATTCGGCACATAACAAATCCAAATTATTGTAATATACATTTGATAACATCCTTCTCAATAAAAATCACCGGTGGACAAACAGGGATGGAGCTAGGATTTAGGTTTTAGAGGGTCAAGAATACATAATATATTTATTTTTTTTTAAAAAAAATTATAAAATAAATTAGAACAAAAGTTTGATGCATAAGAAAAAACTTTTTACAAAAAAAAAAGAAAAATCACTTTGGTTCCTAAACTTTGTAACATTTTATTTTAATTTTTATTAAAGCAAGATCAGCCATTAATGTAATTTTTAAAAAGTTGAGGAGGTCATGGCCATTTTCGGTCTTTCACTAGCTCCTTTCTTGTTGATAAGGTCCCAGAATTGTGATGTTTACAAGATAATAATAATTAATTAACCGATTATTGATCAACTTATGTGTGTATCATATATAGTATATCTCAAAATATTATTGATAAATAAATTAGCTTCAATGATACTTGTGTACCATTATCTCGGACAAACTAATTAAGTTTCTTGCTAACAGTCACTTGTATTAAACTAACTCATTAATATTAGTTACGTCATTTTGTATTACATGAAAAATTACTCTTGTATTATTTTTATTTTTTTTCTATCTTGTAAAGTTTGGTTGACTAGAGATGGTGTATGTGTATATATATGTGTTACTATTATTTTACAGCGTGTATTTTGTGGTTGAAAAATTACTCTTGCTTTATTTTTTATTTTTATTTTTCTATTTTGTAAAGTTTGGTTGATTGGAGATGGTGTGGGTATATATATATGCGTTAATATTATTTTACAGTGCATGTGGGCTAATAAGGGCGTGTTTGGTTTGCCTTTTTTTTCACCTTAGAATTGAAATCGGAATGAATAAATTCATTTTGTGGGTGTTTAGTACATAGAAATCTCATTTTGATTCCGATTTTTGAGTGGAATGAAAATCTCCAATCGCCTCTTTTTTCAATCCGGTCTAGGAGGCCGGATTGGATGTTGAAAGGAATGGATATTTATTCCGAATAAATTTATTTTTTCAACTTTTTTAATTAAAATATGAGTTAAAATTTAAAAATTAAATATATAATTTTAGATTTTAATTTAAACTTAAATTAAAAATTAAAATTTAATCAAATATTTCGAATCTAACTTATGAATTTGAATTTAATTTAATTTATATAGTATTCAAATTTTATTTCAAACTTAAATTAAATTTATGAATTCAAATTAAATTTTAAATTGTAAATTTAAGTTTGAATTTGAATAAATCAAAATCTAGTTTCATATTTTGAATTATCCATTCAACTTCAAAGTTTAATTTTTTTAAAAAAATAGATTTAAAATTTTGACATTATTTCAAAATTTTGATGTAAATTTTTAATATTTAATTTTTAATTTGAATTTAAATTAATATATTATAAAGATAATGTTAGTAGGTTAATTTGATTACGTTTTTTATATCCACCCGAGCCAAACACATAAATTAGAATAATTAATTTCGATTCCGATTTAGGTGACTAACCAAATAGAATTAGATAATGAGTCATTCCGATTCCGATTCCGATTCCGATTCCGATTTCAACTTATTTTAATTCTTATTTTGATTCCGACTCCGACTTCGAACTAAACACCCCCCAAATTTTTTGAAGTATAAGTGGTGGTCGGTTGGGGGGAAGGTGGGCAGTGGGCGGTGTGGAACTATATAGTGGGTTGTGGGCGGGCAGGGGCTTGGATCCCTGGAAGACTTAAAAAAGTTGAAGAGTTGGTGCTTCATATCTCAACACTCTCTCTCTCTCTCTCTCTCTCTCTCTCTCTCTCTCTCTCTCTCTCTACTTATATATAGTACGAGCGGGAGAGAACTCCATCTTAGATACTATCAACGGTGTGTGTATATATATAATGTTACCGTTAACTTTTTGTCATTTTATTAATTACACCTAACTCTACTAAACCCTACGCATTCAATGATGAATAAAATTTGCGCATATTTGGTTCGTATATTTTGAATCCGGAATGGGAATCGGTTTGATCAAATCCGGCCAATCTTGTTTGGTTCAAAGGAATCGGTTTGGGACTCCCATTCCAAATCGGAATGGGAATGGTCCATTAGCTTATAAATTGATTCCGGCCTCCAAGCACGGATTGAAATTTCAATCCCAAGCCCACACTTACCTCTTTCTAGGCCCAACCCAATATTTATTTATTTTATCCATCATTTTTCTTCTCTTCCCTCTTTTCTTAGCATAAAAAAAAAAACGTGATATATTATTTTTATTATAGTTTTATTCAAAAAAATTATGTATTTTTTTTTTTGTAATTTTTTGCATAAAATTTTTTTAAAAAATTAAAAAAAAATTTCATAGCTCTAACTTGAGAGTTGTATTAATTTTTGTTTATATAAATTTTAGATAGTTTTATAAAATTATATTTGAATGTAAAATTAGTATTATGTTATTCTATTATTTTTTACTTTATATCAACCAAAGAGTGAAATAGGAATAATTCATTCCGATTTCCAATCCAAAAATAAACCAAACGTCATGGGAGAGTGAAGCAATCCGATTACCATTCCAATCCATTCCCATTCCATTATCGATTCCAATTCCACTCTTGAACCAAACAAACCCTTAAAGTTAATAACAACCACTATTTCTCCACAATCAAATATATATATATATATATATATATATATATATATATATATATATATATATATATATATATATATATATATATATATATATATATATATATATGCATGGAGAACTAGACTACAATACTATCAACATCACCAAGTTGTTGGTATTATTAGGTTTTCACTTTTGAATAAAAAAAATGTACGGTTAAAATGATATGAGCATCCTAAAGTTAAGTAAGTTGTTGGTTGAATAGTGTAATCTAATGGGTGAAAATAGTCAAAGTATTAAATCTAATCTGGCGGAAACTCTATAGCACCAAGTACTTAGTCTATCGATAGTATTCCATCAAGACTCTCTTTCTCTCTCTCTCTCTCTCTCTCTTTATATTTATATATATATATATATATATATATATATATATATATATATAGAACTAGACTACTATACAATTAATAGCACCAAGTTATTGGTGCTATCAAGTTTTGAGCCATTGGATTAAGAAATGGGTGGTTAGGAAGATGTGGGCCCTACAGGGTTGAGTAGGTGGTTGCACTACAGTGAAAACGGTTTATAACGACACTTTTAAATGTAGGTAGTATGATATATATATATATATATATATATATATATATATATATATATATATATATATATATATATATATATATATATAGAGAGAGAGAGAGAGAGAGAGAGAGAAGAGAGAGTGAGTTGAGTTAGAATGCTATCGATAGCAAACCGGTACTTTTGCCACCCATTTATTTTCGATGATGGAGCCTCCAAATCGATGATCGGCATCGTTGAACATGATCTATACCACCTGAAGTATTTACAAATTAAATTTCAAATTTTTTCGATATCATTTGCCTAATGATCAAAGGGTTTCAAAATTCGTAATTTTAATGGTCGATATGAGGCGTTTTCTCGTTTAACGGCGTAAAGATATCCAAATCAATTGAATTTTTGTTAGAAAATTCTTTAAACTATATAAAACAAGATCTATACTCTTGATCTTGATTACAAGACTCCTGTCATCATTTTTTTTAAGAATATTCATTTTCAACCGTTCATTTTTGTGTTGGCTCGATGGATAAGAGAATAATATCGAAAATTAATGAAATTTGATTTCTAAACACTTTAAGTGGTATAGATTATGTTCAATGATGCCGATCATCAATTTGGAGGCTCCATCATCGAAAACAAATGGGTGGCAAAAGTACCGATTTGCTATTCATAGCATTCTAGCTCAACTCTCTCTCTCTCTATATATATAGGGTAAATTGCCTTGTTCCCCCCCGAACTTTTGGCGGAGTCACTTTACCCCAAACTCTTAAAACGATCATTTACCCCCTATACTTTAATATTGCATCTTGTTGCCCTTGTCGATTAAAGTTAACGGAGCTGAACGGAAGTTGACGGAAGGGTTAGGTTTTGGCGGTTTTTGGGATGCAAAAACTATGAGAAGAAGAGTTGGAGGACATAGAAATTGAGAAAAAAGAGTTTTTAAGGAATAAAAGTGAGTTGTTTGGAACAAGGGACAGTATAGGCGGTAGATTTCCCGCCAAAACCTAACCCTTAGTTAACTCCGTTCGGCTCAGTTAATTTTAAGCGACGGAAGGGCAACAAGATGCAATATTAAAGTATAGGGGGAAATGACCGTTTTAAGAGTTTGGGGGTAAAGTGAAACTCTCGCCAAAAGTTCAAGGGCAACAATGCAATTTACCCTATATATATATATATAGAACTAGGCTACTATGCTATTAATAGCACCAAGTCATTAGTGCTACCAAGTTTTTAGCCATTGGATTGAGAGATGTGTGGTTAGGATAATGTAGGCCTCCTAGGGTTAAGTGGGTGGTTGGTTGAATAGTATGATCTAACGGGTGAAAATCATCAAATGGGTGGATCTAACAGCGAAAAATTTGATAGCACCGAGTGCTTCGTACTATTGATAGCATAGCAGCCGGACTATATATATATATATATATATATATATATATATATATATATATATATATATATAATTAGGCTGGAATACTATTGATAGCAAAACGCTCTTTTTGCTATCAAGTTTTTAACCCTTGGATGAGAAATTGTAGGGTTAGGATGATATTAGTCAGTTAGAGTTGAGTGGTCCCCCTAGGGTTGAGTGGTCCCCACTGATTTATAGTATTTAATCCAATGGTTAGAAATGATGAAAAGAGTTGATCCAAGGGCTAAAAACTTGATAGCAAAAATGACGTTTTGCTATCAATAGTATTCTAGCCCAACACCGACCGTCCCTAGAGCAAGTGGCAAAGGGCTTGATGGTTGGTACCCGAGACCCGAGTTCGAATCCTAGTTGATTCACATTTCTAGCTAAGTTTATTTCTTAACAAAAATAAATGAAGCAGGTAGCGTGCTACCTACCTCTCAAAAAGAAGAAGAAGAGAAGAAGAAGAAGAAAAAAGTATTCTAGCCCAACTATATATATATATATATATATATAGGCTATGGCTACTATACTATTATGAGTATTGGAGTCCTACTACTCATAAGTTATTTTCGATGATGGAGCTTCAAAATCGACGATCCATTCTGTTAAATATGATCTAGAGTATTTGAAACTTCTAGAAAATAATTTCATAAATTTTCAAAATCATAATAGAGTCCATCAAGCGGGTATAAAATGAACGGTCAAAATCGAACAACGTCCTAACAAAGAATGATCGGATCCTTCAATTCAAGATCGGAGTTATTGATCTTTATCTATATAGTGAATAGAATTTTTTATCAAAAATTCAACAAATTTCGATTCTTTTACACCATTAAACTAGCAAGTATCCCATACCGACCGTTAAAAATTCTCAAATTTGTGACCTCTTGATCGTAAGGTAGATGATGTCGAAAAATTATAAAATTTGATTTCTAGAAATTTTAAATGTTGTAAATAACGTTTAACGGTGTGGATCGTCGATTCGGAAGTTCTATCATCGAAAACAACTTATGAGTACGAGGGCAATCGTACTCATAATATTATAGTAGCCGGACCCCATATATATAGAGTCCGGCTATGGTGCTTGTAAAAGCACCAAGCACTTGGTGCTTGTAAATTTTTTACCGTTAGATCTACACCTTTGATCATTTTCACCCGTTAGATTATACTATTCAACCAACCACCCACTTAACCCAAGGGGGCCCACATCATCCTAACCGCAATCTATTAAGCCAAGGGCTAGAAACTTACAAGCATCAATGACTTGGTACTTTTAAAAGCATAGGAGCTCAATTATATTTATATATATATATATATATATATATATGAGTAAGGCTACTATCTTACGGAAACTACGGAGGGCTCAGTGCTTCACGTCGTTTCGATGTTGTGGCTTTGAATTGTTGATCGGCTCAGATTAAACTTGATCTAGAGTATTTGAAGTACCTAGAAAATAAATTTTACGATTTTTCGATATTATTTGCCTAGTGAATGAAGGGGCTAAAAATCAGCAATGAAAATAAAAATCTTACAAAACGCGATAATATGGCATTAAAAATTTAGATCAAAGATATTGATCTTGTTTTATATAGTATAAAGAATTTTCTATCAAAATTTCACGTAATTTGGATATTTCTACACCGTTAAACTTTCAAGCGACTCACTATGGCCATTAAAATTATTTGATTTTGTGCTCCTTCGATCACTAGGCAAATGATATCGAAAAATCATAAAATTTATTTTCTAGATACTTTAAATACTCTAGATCAAGTTTAATGGAGCCGATCGACAATTCGAAAATCGCAACATCGAAAACGACTTGGAAGCACGGAAGGCTCCGTCTTCCGATAGCATAGTAGCCTCACACTATATATATATATATATATATATATATATATATATATATATATATATAGAGAGAGAGAGAGAGAGAGAGAGAGAGAGAGAGAGAGAGAGAGAAATCTGAGCCTATTTTACTCTCGAGTTGTTTTCGATGATAGAGCTTTCAAATTGACGATCGGCTCCGTTAAATATGATCTAAACCATTTAAACTACCTAGAAATCAAATTTCACGCACTTTCGATATTGTTCTTAAATCCATCTAGTGAACAGAAAATGAATGGTTGAAAATGAATATTCTTTAAAAAATGATGATAGGAGTCTTGTAATCAAGATCAAGAGTATAGATCTTGTTTTAAATAGTTTAAAGAATTTTCTAACAAAAATTCAATTGATTTGGATATCTTTACACCGTTAAACGAGAAAACGTCTCTTATCCACCATTAAAATTACAAATTTTGAAACCCTTTGATCAATAGGCAAATGATGTCGAAAATATTTGAAATTTGATTTCTAAACACTTTAAGTGATATAGATCATATTCAACGCAGCCGATCATCAATTTGAAAGCTATATGATCGAAAACAACTCGAGAGTAAAATGGACTCGGTACTGTTAAGAGTATTCTAGCTCAACTCTCTCTCTCTCTCTCTCTCTCTCTCTCTCTCTCTCTCTCTCCCTATATATGTATATATATATAGAGAGAGAGAGAGAGTTCCTACTATGCTTTCAATAGCACGAAGCACTCGGTGCTATCAAGTTTTCCGTTAGATCCACCGTTTGATGATTTTCACCCATTAGATCATACTATTCAACCAACCACCAACTTAACCCTAAGGGCCCACATCATCCTAACCGCATATCTCTCAATCCAATGGTCAAAAACTTGGTAGCACCAATGACTTGGTGCTATTAATAGCATAGTAGCCTAGTTCTTTATATATATCTATAGTGTCCGGATATGGTGCTTGTAAAAGCACCAAGCATTTGGTGCTTGTGATTTTTTTAGCGTTAGATCTACATCTTTAATCATTTTCATCCGTTAGATTATACTATTCAACCAACCACCCACTTAACCCAAGTGGGCCCACATCATCTTACAAGTACCAATGACTTAGTACTTTTAAAAGCATAGGAGCTCAATTATATATATATATATATATATATATATATATATATATATATATATATATATATATATATATATATATATATATATATATATATATATATATAGAGTTGAGCTAGCTAGAATACTCTCGATAGTAAACGGAGCATTATACTATCGAGTTGATTTCGACGATAGAACTTCCCAATTGACGATCGGCTCCGTTAAATATGATCTAAACCATTTAAACTACCTAGAAATCAAATTTCACGAACTTTCGATATTGTTCTTTTATTCATCTACTGAACGAGAAAATGAATGGTTGAAAATGAATATTCTTTAAAAAATGATGATAGGAGTCTTGTAATCAAGATCAAGAGTATAGCTCTTGTTTTAAATAGTTTAAATAATTTTCTAACAAAAATTCAATTGATTTGGATATCTTTACACCGTTAAATGAGAAAACGTTTATCCACTATTAAAATTACAAATTTTGAAACCCTTTGATCATTAGGCAAATGATGTTGAAAATATTTGAAATTTGATTTCTAAACACTTTAAGTGGTATAGATCATGTTCAACGGAGCCGATCGTCAATTTGGAAGCTCTATCATCGAAAACAACTCGATAGTAAAATGCCCCGTTTACTATCGAGAGTATTCTAACTCAATACTCTCTCTCTCTCTCTCTCTCTCTCTCTCTCTCTCTCTCTCTCTCTCTCTCTATATATATATATATATATATATATATATATTGTAGGTATATATAAAATTTAGTTTCTAAATAATTTCAATAGTATCGATCAAGTTTAACGAGCCGATCGTCGATTGGGAAAAGTATCATTAAAAACAATTTGAGAGAGAGAGAGAGAGTAGGTTTTGTGTGCTATTAGGAGCACGGAAACCTCCGTCTTTGCTAAGCCATTTTCGATAATGGAGCTTTTAAATCGACGATTATCTTCATTAGATTTGATCTAGTATATTTGAAGTATTTAGAAAATAAATTTTGCAGTTTTTTAATATCATTTATTTAGCGATTGAAAGGATTCAAAATAAATGGCTAAAAATAAAAATCTCCTAAAAAATAGGAATATAACATTAAAATTTTCGATTAAAGATATTGATCTTGTAATATACGGTATAAAGAATTTTTTATCAAAATTTTATATGATTTGATTACTTTTACACCATTAAACTTGCAAACGATATATATCAACCGTTAAAAATTATTAATTTTGAATCCTTTCGATCGCTAGATAAATGATATTGAAAAATCGTAAAATTTGTTTTCTAAATACTTCAAATATATTAGATCAAATCTAACAGAACTAATCGTCGATTCAGTAGCTCTATCGTTGAAAACGGCTTAGGAGCATAGAAGACTCCGTGCTCCTAATAGTACACAAGACATAGCATATATATATATATATATATATATATATATATATATATATATATATATATATATATATATATATATATATATATATATATATCAGTCCTACTATACTTTTATGAGTATAGAGGCTCTTGTACTCATAAATTTTTGGCCATTTGATCCACCCTTTAATCATTTTTAGTTAGATTATACTATTCAACCAACCACCTACTCAACCCTAGGGGGCCCACTATCAATCTAACCGTAATCACTCTCATCCTAGCCTCACATTTTTTCATCTCAACGGCCAAAAAATTATGAGTACGATGGCTCCAATACTCATAATAATATAGTAGCGTGGCCTATATATATATATATATATATATATATATATATATATATATATATATATATATATATATATATATATATATATATATATATATATATATATATATATGAACTAGGCTACTATCTTTATTAATAGCACCAACTCATTTGTCTTTACCAAGTTTTTGACCGTTGGATTGAAAGATGTGCGGTTAAGATGATGTGGGCTCCATAGGGTTAAGTGGGTGGTTGGTTAAATAATATGATCTAACGGATGAAAACCATCAAAGGGGTGGATCTAACGGTGGAAAACTTGGTAGCGCGGATACCTCCGTCTTTATTGATAACATGCTTATGGACTACATATATATATATATATATATATATATATATACTTTGGTGGCTTTGGTGGTTGGTAGTTTAGCTTCAAACGATTTTTAATGACAAATTCAGGACTATATCTACGTCAAACTGGTGAGCTATGTCCCATCATGGCAGATGAATATCACCTACCACTTGGTTAGCTAGCAGGTTAAAAATCACTACTATTTTCTTTAGTTTAATTAAAGGAAGTTACAATTAATTTAAATTTTAATTGCTACGCCATTCCCCCCATTATTTCTAACAAATAGTTTGCATTTCCCTGCCCACGGAACTAAAATGAATGGCTACGCGATTGTCTCCCTTTGTGTACCAAATAATTTATTTTCAATTTATTATATTAGATTTTATTAGATTTCGCAATTTACAACTTGTTAAGGCCTTTTGGGCAGCCCAATAATAATTAATGGGCTAATAATGGGCTTAGCTTGAGAGCTCAACTAAAATTTTCATGTATTGGATAAAACAATCAAAATATCTAAATAGATCAATTCGTGAAAATCACATACCTTTTTTGTGCGGAATGTAATACGATTACCAGGATCGAATCTCGTTATGTTTTACGAACTCGTTAATCCGCCAACGTCCTGTCTCTGTTTGTTGTAGGTACATAGTTCTTTCTCGTTGCAATCCGGCTACTAGAGTCGATCGCCGCACACCGCCCAAATCCCTAGGGTTTCAGATGATGCCCTAGAGCGAACCTAAGAGAGAGAATTTTTGTGGAGAGATGAATCTAATTTTTCGTTCTTTTTCCGTATGTCGTATATGGTCAATACCTCATGTATTTATAAGCCATAAGGGAGACATTAATCCTAATCATATTCTAACTAAATCTCACATAGATAGAGATTTAAACAGATTAGGGTTTATCGGTTTGATTTATTTCTTATCCCACGTTGATTAGGAATATAACAGATAATTACAAATATTTATTTCTTATCCCATATGGATTAGAAATATTTTAGATAAGTTCCAATGTGGACGAATCCTAATATCATGCATGAGGTTTAGTCCCACATTAGAAATAAAAGGGGTGTATATATTATTTCTTTATTCTCAAGTTAGTTGTTTAACAGAAAATGAGAGCTCATTTAAATGGACGCACAGCATGAGCACGAGCACGTGCCAGGCCGGATGGCGGCGCGCGTTGTCCATACATTCGTTTTATTTTATTTTTTCGATTTTATGTTTATCCTAATCCGTATAATTTTAGGTTTATTTTGTTCTACACGGATTTGACGCGTTGAAATAAAATTCTCGTCTTGGTTATTTATATTGGACGAAGTTGTAGGAGTTTAATATATAGGAACTCGTCCTCTGCCTCATCTTTCTCTGCTTTCTCGCCATAATCTTTTTCGCTGATTTTGGTCAAGTTTTTTTTTGTTGGATTTGAAGTTTGTTGGGTTCGTCTTACGCCACCTTAAAAGCGTGCCGACGGGGTGGAGCGTGGTCGTTGTATCGCTAGAAGTATTTGCCGGAAAGCCTCGCACGTGAAGGGGCAATTTTGTTTTTAGGACAGTGCTCTGCACGTCTCAATCCACAAACTTTTTCTAATCATTTTCTTTACAGTATTTATTATTTATTTTCTTTTTCAAAATTTTTCTAAATCTGAAATTAAAATTTCGAATTGTTTTAAAAAATATTTAAATAAAAGATCAAAAAGATTATCCAACAATCTAGAAGCAAAATATTTTTAATTTAATCTTTCTATTTTTTTAATTATAGTAATTAAAATTTTTCTTTTCTGAAATTCAAAACTACTTTGTGACAACAGTAGGATTAGAATTAATATTTAAATCTATTGAAGATAAATTAAGATTTAAATATTAATTAGAGGATAAACCTAACTTGATTAAGATTAATATTTAAATCTATTAAGATAGATTTGAATATTAATTTGAGTAGAAATCCTAAATAGACTAGGATTGGGTACGTTCTTGTTGGAGCATTATATATAATGCTTTTGGGGCTAATTAATTAAGCCAAGGAAGCATTGTCCTGTGCGGTACGGCAGTAGCCAAAAAGCCAAGAGAAGGTGGCTGTGAGGTGCCGTACCGGTGAGAGAGAAAAAGAGAGAAAAAGAAAGATAAAGAGTTATTTAATGCACCGAGTGTACGGGTGCATGCGAGGATTGTCTTCTTTGTGGTTTTAATTAGAAGACGAGAGAAGGGTAGGAGAGATAAAAGAAAGAGGGCTCGGGGTTGTAGCTACTCTGTGTAGAAGAGGAGTCAGGTGTAATCTTCTCTTATTTAATTAATCTTATTTTACCCGCATATTTTCTGTTTTGGTTTTTTCTCTCTTTTATAATTGTATCAGCTTTTCTTTGAGGAGACGTTTATGGTGAAAACCCGATTCGACGCTTCAGTTGCGAGAATCCCAACAATCGATCTGGGATCCACGCGGATCGGTATCGGAGCGGGTTGCGGATTCACAAGATCCGTGCGGGCGAGTGCGGATTCCCAACAATTGGTATCAGAGCTAAAGGTTACCGATCTGCGGAAGAGATCGACGGAGATGGCCACGAAATTCGAAATCGAGAAGTTCGATGGCAAGAACAATTTCGGTTTATGGCAAATTAAAGTACGGGCGATCCTCGTACAACAAGAATTAGACGAGACGTTGAACGGGAAGGAGGTGAAACCGGCGAAGGTCACGGATGCGGCATGGACGAAGATGGAGCGGAAGGCGCTGAGTACGCTTCATCTATTATTAGCAGATGAGGTTCTTTACAACGTAGTCGGCGAGACGACACCGGCAAAGTTGTGGAAGAAATTGGAAGATCTGTACATGACCAAATCCTTGACGAACAGGTTGTATCTGAAGCAGCGACTGTTTATGCTGCGGATGCAGGAAGCGGCGAGCCTACACGAGCATCTGAACGAGTTCAACAAGGTGGTGGCCCAATTGACTAGCATCGGAGTCAATCTGGATGACGAAGATAAGGCGCTGATCTTACTATCTTCGCTACCGACGGCATATGAGCATCTGGTGACCACGTTGCTTTATGGCAAGGAGACCATAAGCGTGGAGGCGGTCACAGTGGCGCTTCTCTCGAACGAGATGCGAAAGATGACTCAGGAGTCCGGCATGCAGAGCCGGGATACTGCTTTGGTGGTGAGAGCGAAGAAGGGGGCGACAAAATCGGCGACCGGAGATCAACAGAAGAAATCGCTATCTGAGGTAGAGTGCTTTTATTGTCACAGGAAAGGGCATATAAAGCGCAATTGTCGTAAACTTCAGGATGATCTGAAGGAGTTGAAGCGGCAGAAGGAGACAACTGTCATGAACCAGGACGAGACGGTATCAGCGACGGCGCAGGCAGCAGAATCGGAGATGATTGATCTTGATGTGCTATATGCAGCAACCGGAGGTGCGAAAATTTCGGATGATGCGTGGGTGCTCGATTCGGCGTGTTCCTTTCACGTTTGTCCGGAGAAGGAGTATTTTGCCACCTATAAGGCAATTAAGGGTGGAAAAGCTCTAATGGGGAACGGGACGGCGTGCAAAGTTTTGGGAGTCGGCACGGTGAAGATCCGAATGCACGATGGGGTCGTGAGGACGCTGACAGGTGTGCGGCACATTCCTGGATTGAAGCGAAATTTGATCTCGTTAGGCGCGTTGGACTCGAAGGGTTGCGATTTTTCGACGGTGGAGCTATGAGGGTCAGAGATCGGTTCGTGTGCGAGCGAACAAGCGTGGGAACTTGTACGTTACGAACGGGAACACGGATCGAAGCTGGAGCGAAGACGGTTTGGGTTCCAAAAGTTCGCGGAGGTGAAGTCGCTCGGGGTGAAGCGACGGATGCGGCGACATCGAGCGAAGGAGACAAGCTCAAGGTGGAGCTTGCATGGTGAGCTCGACGCAGCGATTGAAGATTACAAATCAAACCAAGGTGGAGATTGTTAGGATTTGGTTAGATTTGTAATTAAATCCTATTTGGATTAGAATTAATATTTAAATCTATTGAAGATAAATTAAGATTTAAATATTAATTAGAGGATAAACCTAACTGGATTAAGATTAATATTTAAATCTATTAAGATAGATTTGAATATTAATTAGAGTAGAAATCCTAGATAGACTAGGATTGGGTACGTTCTCGTTGGAGCATTATATATAATGCTTTTGGGGCTAATTAACTAAGCCAAGGAAGCATTGTGCTGTGCGGTACGGCAGTAGCCAAAAAGCCAAGAGAAGGTGGCTGTGAGGTGCCGTACCGGTGAGAGAGAAAAAGAGAGAAAAAGAAAGATAGAGAGTTATTTAATGCACCGAGTGTACGGGTGCATGTGAGGATTGTCTTCTTTGTGGTTTTAATTAGAAGACGAGAGAAGGGTAGGAGAGATTCAAGAAATAGGGCTCGGGGTTGTAGCTACTCTGTGCAGAAGAGGAGTCAGGTGTAATCTTCTCTTATTTAATGAATCTTATTTTACCCGCATATTTTCTGTTTTGGTTTTTTCTCTCTTTTATAATTGTATCAGCTCTTGCTAAGGAGACGGGTTTATGGTGAAAACCCGATTCGACGCTTCCGTTGCGGAATCCCAACAATCGATACCGGATCCACAGCAGTCGGTATCGGAGCGGGTTGCGGATTCACGAGATCCGGTACTGGGGCGAGTACCAGATTCCCAACAACGGATGATTTGACAAAATTTTTTACTTTTGATGGTCATAATTTTAAGAGGTGGCAGAACCAAATGCGATTCTCGCTCACCACACTTAGGATGGTTTCTGTTATGTCAGATTCTGCCGAGATTAGCAATGGACTTGCATCCGAAGGTGCAACCTAGACTGTGGTCAATAGACCGATTACTCGAAGCCAAGCCCAGGCTGGATCCATTCCTCACTCCATTAAAACTGCAACTACATCTACATCTAAAATCGTACCTCCTGTTGATCCTAACATGATCAACTACCATTGTTTATGTAATATACCGAATTTTAATTTAAAAGCGAATATAAATAAAATAGTGTGAGATACTATTTTTATTGGATTTAGAAAAGCAAAATATAAGTCGGAAGGGACTTGTGCTGAAATCGGAGTGAAAATAGAAGATTTAAAATTTTTTGTGAGAAATGAGGCAGAATTAGCAGAAAATGCACAATGTCAGAAAATTATAAAAACTGAAGAATATGTCAAAATTATTTTTATGAGACTAGTTTTAAAGTTTCATACCATTCTGACACCCGGATGGTGAAAAATAAAATCCGACTGCTATCTGTTAGAGATTACAGTTCGGTAAAGCTTTAGGTGACCAAATAGAGTCGAAACTGAAAGATTAAAATTTGTTTCGTCAAGTTAAGTAAAACCGAGTATGACTGTTAAATTTGAACGCATACAGATATTCAGAAGGACCTGCGAAAGGTATCTGATCCGTACTGCTAAACTGGTAATGTGAATAGTGCATTGTTGGGGGGATTTTATTCCCTTTTCTTCCTCCTTTGTTCTCAGCCGCAGGCAACACCACCCCACACACACACACACGCACACACATGGTGATAGAGAGAGAAACTCCTCTCTCTCTCTCTCTCTCTCTCTCTCTCTCGATTTCTCCTCCATCTCTCTAGATCTATCTCTCAAATTCGGGATTTTGGAGGAGAAGGATCTTGCGAACGCGTGGGAGGCGATGGTTCGAGCTCCCGTGCGCTCGTTTGAGTGGCATGCTTCCGTCTCGGCGTTCGCAATTTGGTAAGCTTTTGGTATTTGGTTTAATCCTTAATGTTTAGTACTCTAGTAACCTCTAGAGTATTGTTAGCATGTTGCTCCATTTAATCTTGGATTATTTGGAGGTTATTTTCATGCTAGGATTTGAAATGGTGTTTTGTGAAATATAAGGGTTTGATCAAAATTAATCCTATGTAAACCTAATTGAAGGTATTTCCGACGCATTGGCGAAGTCGATTCAACCATTCTTCGAGCCTACGCGAAGATATTGAAGAAACAGACGTTTTGGCTTCGATTCCGCCTGGAGGTCCGAAACGACATTGAAAAATCACGAGAACAGATCCGGAGCATCGTGGCATTAAGTTATAGACCTTAAATTTCCGGATTGTGGATTGGTGGTCGATAGGTGGTCAAGTGCTAGTTCGGACCGAACCGAGTCACGTGTGCCGCGGGAGGCCGATTCCAAGTGACTACAAGCAATCTGAGAGTGATATTAGGTAGGTTGTGCTCACCGAAGCGATTAGGTCGCTTCCATGTCAAAGTGGAGTATGGTTTTATAATTAATGCATATATACATTATGGTAGCTAATTGCAATGGTAGTTGATTTGCAAAGTAAATAATGTCATGAGCTAAGTACATGTGCTAGCAGGGAATGCATGTAATAGTAGTCCAATTGGTAAATGGTGAATGAAATATATGCTAAATGAATGCATGAGTTAAAATGCTAAGTGAATGTAAAAGCTAGAGGCTATATGAATGCATGAGAAGATATATGTACGTTAACATATTTTGAGATGCTAAATGATTAATATGCATGTTGATGTATTGTAGAATATGCTAGATGAATGTATATTGACATATTGTGGATTATGTTAAATGACACATGCATGTTGAACTTGGGTCGATAACCTCTAGGTGAATTAGAAAACTCGACATTGGAAAATAAGGACATATGAACTATGATACTCGATGTGGACAATTAGGATGTCAAATAAATCGAGTGGCATATGATTAGTGTAGTGGAAACACTTATGGCATGTTGAACCTAGGGATTGATGATTTTTCCGAAGTTAGGGTCAAATGACATGTGAACTTAGTGTAGTTAAGACACTTGACATGGACATTGGGATAGTTGAGTTTTCGAGTTGCTATTAGCCCTAGTTGACAGGGTATCCTCCGTTGACGAGGATTGGATCATACTCACCTAGTCTGTTTCGAGCTTGGGGTGGTCGCTCCACACAAGCAGTGCACTCCGAAGTTGTCACACTAGAGGGGCAGACGTAGTTGTTCAGGGGCAAACGTAGTTGTCCCACAGACGGTCCCAACGCGTGGAAGCTGAGGGCCCGTTATTTGGGATTTGAGTTGGTGAGTTATGGAACCTGGCGGGAGGAAGTTGAGGGCCCAACGAGTTTGCCAAGAGATTGGGTAACAGAAAAGTATTGGTTGAGGCGAAACCTACGGGTTAGCCAAAAGGACCTATAATTGGAAAGTGGATCTTGCATTCGTCATGAATTGACTCAAGACTGAGTCGGGTGGCATAGTTGGCTAAGATAAATGTAACCTTAGGAAAAAATGACAAATGAACAAAGTGTGGCCAAGAATAAAGAGTAAAGATCGGCAAGTGCTAAAGTGTAAGTTATAGGGTTCCCAAGGATCTATCTAGATTGTATCCGACACCTAGAGGGGGTGAATAGGTGTACCGGCCAAAAAACCACAAATCTCGATGCGTTAAAAGTAAATGCAGAAAATAAAAACACACCGAGATTTACGTGGGAAAACTCCAACTTTGAGTAAAAAACCCACGGGACCAACACGCGAATAACAATCCACTAAGAGAAAAGATTACAAGGTGATTACCGACTCCACGGACTTAACCTCTCTTAACCTCCTATGAATCTCCGCGCACGCCTCCGAGTTGTCCACGCCCTCACGTCCGAGTCCACGAACGCCCCCACTTCGAATCCACGAGCCAACGATCCGAATCCACGAATCACCTTCAATCGCGCCGAATCCACGACGCTGTCATGAAGAATATCATGAATATGGTGATCCTTCACTTAGGAGTATCTGTGACGGCCCAACTTCCCAGGGGGTCACCCATCCTAGGACTACTCCAGTCCTAGCACGCTTAACTCTCTTAACCTCTTGGGTCTTGCCACCACCCAAAATGCTTAAGCCGGGTTAAGAGTTTTAGCCCTATTATATCTCATATATAGGATTATCTGGGGTCTCACAATCTCCCCTCCTTTAAGCCCTGACGTCCTCGTCAGGCTCAGACTCACAAGTACCAGGCGATGTGAGACTCGTCTCGCTAACTTTGTCATCCGGACCCGACTCGGTAGAGACTCGTCTCGCCCTAATTGGCTCTGATACCATCTGTGACGCCCCAACTTCCCAGGGGGTCACCCATCCTAGGACTACTCCCGTCCTAGCACGCTTAACTCTCTTAACCTCTTGGGTCTTGCCACCACCCAAAATGCTTAAGCCGGGTTAAGAGTTTTAGCCCTATTATATCTCATATATAGGATTATCTGGGGTCTCACAGTATCGTAGAAAAACAAAGAAGAAAACTCCAAGCGAATCGTAGATCAAATCGACATATAGTAAGGAATTGCAATATCTCGATTTGACCTAAAAGAGGCTATGATGTAGAAAATAGGTTTTAGATGAATTCCTAGCCTCTAGGGTTTCTCAAACACACGAAGTTAGAGAACCCCAATATCTTATTTATAGACTTTAGAATCAATTAGAGTCGGATTAGAGAAAATTCAGATTTTTAACCATTTGTACCGGTATAAAATATATAGTGTTACCGGTAACACAAGGACGGAAGATAGAATTTTCAAAGCCTCGTTACCGGTAATGGGTTTGATGGCTATACCGGTATAGCAACCGTGCTTGTACCGGTACAGGTTCCGGTACACTTTGTAAATTTTCTGATTTTTCCAATTTCCGAAAATTACAAAGTTCTGATACAATTTCTAATCCGTTAAACAATAATTTTATGATTCTAATGCCTACAACTAAGTATGAATCACCATAAACATGAATTAAAAACTTACTTGGACGTCGTGATTCGCATTATCTCTTTCTTCGAAGTCAAGGATTCTTCGACCATCTTCGATCCGCTCCGATCCTTCAAGACTCCGACTCAAATCACGAAACTTGCCAACACAAAATCCTTAACATAAAGAATAGCAAATAATAAAGAATATCAAAGAATAAAGAATTGCAAGTCGTAAAGAATGATAAGTGATAAAGAATTGCTAATAACATAATAAATGGCAAATGATAGAGAGTAGAACCAATTAATCTACTTGCATAAGTTGCATGATCTGCATGTTGCATATTGTGAGGCATGAACATGTTAATTGTTAGTTGCATAAATTATATATCTGTGAATATTTGTTGGACTAACATGTTTGCAGTGCCTCCTTCGGACCAGGTGGGTCGAGCTTTTTCCTTGGGTGGTCGTACCCACTGGGAACTATGGACAATAGTTGTCACGCCCCGAGTCCGCCTCTTTGGTCGGATTCGGGCACGCCGACAAACCGCCGAATGGACATGGTTTTTTCCTGTACGCGGACAGAGTCTCCCATGTACGTCCAAGGCATCGTAATCAATACAATTCAAGAAGTTCCAACCAAGAATTGTATTCAATGCACAGATTGCATAAGGAAGTATCAACAACATAAACACATCCTATGTTATTACAGCATTCGTCTCAGTTTTACATTTTCTTTACATTACATTCAACTCCCAAATGCAATTAAGTTAATACATTTTGTTCTTGTCATTTCCCTCTACCTCTAGGCTATGCTGACTCGGGGTACTGATATCTCTGGTATTTAGGGTAGGGCGCTATTTATGGAGCTACACCTTTGCATGCCTTGCGCCGCCGCGTCACTCATGTGCGAACCTGTAACACCCCAAAACAACATGGGGTGAGAAGCAACTCCATGGTTCCTAGTGGGTACGGCTACTCAAGGGAAAAGCTCAACTAACAGGCTCAAAGGAGGCAAATACATGTTAGTCCAATAAACATATAGATATATATCTTAAACATGCAACTAACATTACCATGCTTTTCCTCATAACTGTAACAATGCAATGCTATATACAACAATGCAACTAACATAAGTAGATACACCAATTCTACCTCTATCTCGCTAACTAGCTCTCTATCAACTAGCTTCTAAGGTTTCTATTACCTTAGGTTCCCATCTCAAGTCTAACTTGCTCCTAAGGTTTCTATTACCTTAGGTCCATCACATTTACTACTAGCTCTCAAGGTTCTTCTACCTTATTCTAGCTAGCCACCCGATCCGGCCTCGAGTCAATCAACTGCGGATAATCCGCGCTCTGCCCGGCTCGAGGTGAAGGAACTCTCACACGCACCTCAGCCCGCAAGCCAAGAACCACATCGCCCAACGGTCCGCCCGAAGGTCCGTGCATCGTGGTCAGGGATCCGCCAGTAGGAGAGGAACATGCCGCATACACCCATAGCCAAGATCCCCGATCGGGAGAGGAACATGGCGCATACACCCTAGCGTTCTCTGTTCTTGCTCAATCACACTCCTCGAAGTTCTTCCGGTGGGAGAGGAACATGCCACATACACCCGTGGTCCAAGTACTATCGAGCTCACAAGTACTGAGATTCCGGAATCCACTTCCCAAGTCAAAGGTCCATATCCAACCCTATGCAATCGACCTATCTAGGTCCAATGCATTTTGCACCCTTGGTCCAACTGACTCTAGGTCTAATACCTTAATCTCATAATTGTTACGGATTTTATGTTGGCATATTTAGTAAAGTTAGTTCGGAGTCTTGAAGGTTTAAAGAAGACGAGATGAAGATCGAAGACTCACAAAACTCATAACATAGATCCACAATGCTCTGTAAGTTCAAATACTATTGATGATGATTTACAAACATTAAAATGTGTTTGGAAGACTTAGGATGGTTTTAAAATGAATAACTGGACAAATCTGAACCTTTCATGGTTCAGGGACCGGTCTCTGATCCTGAAGACCGGTTCCAGTAAGTCCTCTCTGCGGAAAAGCTCTGAAGACCGGTCTCGGCCCTTGAGGACCGGATGCATCAGGGAAGGACCGGTCTCTGTTCTTGTAGACCGGTCTTAGTAACTGGTTTTACTGATACGCAGAGGAGAGACCGGTCTTGGTGGCTCGAGACCGGTCCCTATCGGCTGGAAAGAAATTGACGGAAGGGTGAACCGGTCGAAGGGTTCAAGACCGGACCTATCAAGACCGGTCTCCCAAGTGAGGACCGGTCTCTGATGTCGTGAAAATTTCTAAAATTCAGATTTTCAAATCCTAGTCTATCTCTAAGTCTTCTAATTGGTTTTAAATATTATGTTTTCAAATCCTAGTCAATCTCTATGTTTTCTAAACCAATAAATAAGATGTAGAGGTGTTTTCTAAAATATGGTTAAGTCTAGATTATTTATGAAAAACTCTAGAAGCTTGTAGGTAGCCGTTTTCCTCATCTTCTACATCAAGCTTTTCCTAAATTGATTCTCGGTGCCCTAATTCTTAATGTTTTTCTAGAATCAATTTGAGAATTGCTTAGAGATTATTCCCATAGATCTTTAATGAGAATCTAAGCAATAAATCATCATCGATCGTGTTGTTTTTGCTCCGGACGGGGTGTGCTCGTGGATTCGAGTGGGCGTCGTGGATTCGGCGTGTTCGAGGTGTGAGTTACGGGGAAGCCCCAAGGATCTATCTAGATTGTATCAAACAACACCTAGAGGGGGGTGAATAGGTGTATCGGCCAAAAACCACAATTCTCGATGCTTTAAAAAGGTAAATGCGGAAATTAAAAAGCACACCGAGATTTACGTGGGAAAACTCCAACTCGGAGTAAAAAACCCACGGGACCAACACGCGAATAACAATCCACTAAAAGAAAAGATTACAAGGTGATTACCGACTCCACGGACTTAACCTCTCTAACTCTCTTATGGATCTTCGCGCAATCCTCCTTCGGGTTGTCCACGCCCTCACGTCCGAGTCCACGAACGCCACGTCTCGAATCCACGAAACGCCACCACTTCGAATCCACGAAGCTTCTATCACGCCGAATCCACGACGCCACTCGAATCCACGAGCCAACGATCCGAATCCACGAATCGCCTTCAATCGCGTCGAATCCACGACGCCTCACGCCGAATCCACGACGCCGTTCATGAGAAGCATCATGAGTATGGTGATCCTTCGCTTAGGAGTATCGTAGAAAACCGAAGAAGAAAACTCCAAGCGAAGCGTAGATCAAATCGACATATAGATAAGAAATTACAATATCTCGATTTGACCTAGAAGAGGCTATGAAGTAGAAAATAGGTTTTAGATCAATTCCTAGCCTCTAGGGTTTCTCAAACATGTATATTCATGAACCATACGAATTAATGGAACCCCCATCGCTTATTTATAGATTTAGAAGACTTAGAAGTAGACTAGGATTGTGAAAATCTAATTTTAGAAATAAATTAGAGATAGACTAGGATTTGAAAACTTGTTTAAAATCAATTAGAAAACATAGAGATAGACTAGGATTTGAAAACCTGTTTAAAAGCAATTAGAAAACATAGAGATAGATTAGGATTTGAAAACCTCAATTTTGTCTAAATATTCAATTTAAAAACATTCTAAGTCTTCCAAACACTTTTAAATATTTATAAATCATCATCAATAATATTTGAACTTACCGAGCATTGTGGATTCATATTTTGAATATGCGAGTCTTCGATCTTCGTCTCTTCTTCTTTAAACCTTCCAGACCCCGAACTAACTTCACGTAATATGCCAACATAAAATCCGTAACAATCTTCCCCTTTGGCAATTTCGTGACAAAACCCAAAATTACATTAAAATACTCACAACGCTCAACTCACAAAAAAAAGAAAATGAAATTCATTGCCATCACCAAAACAATGAACTTCTCGCGTGAAAGATCCAAAGAGAAATACAAAATTACAATTTTGCAACTCTTAAACAAACTCTATGACTTAGACACAACTAGGAGTCTTGAAGTCTTGACTTCCTGCAAAACAAACTCCAACAAATATTCAAAAATATTTTTATATCTCTTCTCCCACTTTGTTCTTTTCTCAAAAATATTTTTATATTCAAAAATATTTTTATATTCTCTCCTTTCCCTCCTTAATCATCATGTCTCCCCTTCGTGTATGCATCAAATACCAAATATCTTCTCCTCTATACCTTGTTCTTCATTTCTCCTTTTTATCAAAAATTGCCAAAAAGAAATACAAATAGAGAGAAAAACAAACTAGCAAAAAGAAAGTAGTCATGTCATAGTTACTAATCTAGATACCAAAAATAAACAAACTAGACATAGTCCTAGGAGAGAAAAGATAAAATATAGATAATGAAGCTCAAAAAAATAAAATCACTACGTGTCCTCATCATCAAAAATTTTGCCTTGTTTCCTCAAAAATCCTTCAAAATTAGATTAATTTCATAAAAATTAAAAGTTGTACTCCAAAAATTATTATGATGAAGATAAAATATTAAGTGATTTCAAAAGACAACAAAACATCAAAATTTGATATTAAAAATAATCTAATGTTTTAAAGTCATCAAGATGCAAATTGATGAAAAATAATTTTTAGAAATTTGGCAAAATTGACACCAATTTGTCGCAATTCGTTCAAAATAGAGATTTAACTAATAAGGCACCGGGGGTGGCTCTTTGAGCATCCTTTTTAAACTATCACCTTATATCACCGAAAATTCTAAAATATTCATATATATTTTTTCAACATTTTCGGTTTTTCATATAATTACCCATGTGGTAGCTTCACACACGTACCGGACGACCGGGGTGGTAGCTCTTTCCTACATGTGGTGGTAGTTTTCACACTCCTTTCGGATGTAACTCTTTCCACATCTTTTATACTTAGAAGTTTTTTTTTAAATTTTCAAACTCCCCCTAAATTAGACAATCTCACAATTGAAAATAATTTTGACGAATTTTAGTCGATTAGCAAATATCCAACAATTATATTCAACATTCACTACCAAGATGAATTAATTACTAAAATATTAAAGTTAATTTCAAAATTTTGATAAATGTATGCGAGAAGAAATCACATATTAAGTTATCGTCAAAATAATAAAAGGTGGAGTAAAATCGATAATTAATTTGAATTTAATCTAATTTGAATTGACTTTAAATACCGGTTAAGTCTCTTTCAAAAACCTTTAATTTTTCCAATATAATGATATTCAATCATCTCCTTTCTAAAAAAATTTCAATCAAACTCCCAATCACCTTTCCAAAATGATTTAAAAACGAATGAATTCTAAGCACCAAAAATCGTCTAATCATGTAATGCAATGAATAAAAATATGCACCAAGCACCAATCAAAGCATTACATAAAAGAAAACAAACTAAGACGAAGAGTATGGAAAAATATCACCTTTCCGGATCCAAACTTGTCGGATCGTTGGTTGTCTTGGCTTGTCGACGTTAGGTACACTTTGTATCGACTTTTGATCCACCGTTGGTCGATTCGTTGCTTGAAGCTTCGGTTGATGTTGTCGTTGAGACTTAGACATCCGATTCCCTTGATGGTTCGGTTTTGAGATTCGGTTTGCATGAGGTACTCGACTAAATTGAATTTTCTTTTGATTCCGTGGGGGATGTCGAGTGTTAGTTAATACCAATTGTCGTTTCGAAGTTGCCGATTGAGACTTGAAATTTTTATTCGGGCAACTCTTTTTGATGTGTCCTTTGATGCCACATCGATGACACACCTTGTCCTTCAAAGTTGTTGAGACTTTTGATGTCGTCTTTTGATCCTTCTCAACATATGTTCTTTCATATCCAAGGCCAACCTTGTTCGTTTGACCCAATCCGAGCATGTGATCCAACTTCTTCGATCCGGAAGAAAATTTTTGAATGTCGGTCTTGAGTCGATGAACTTCCTTGGTCAACTCTTTGTTGGATTTGTGCGATTCCTCAAATTGATGCTCCAAAAATTCAACTTTGTTCTTAGAGGATTTGATCGTTAAATCCGCTTCATCTAGCTTCTTTTGGAGGATCGAATTATCTTTCAATATTGCTTCCTTTTCCTCTTCGAAAGCTTTCGTCATTGTTTTCAAATTTTTGTTCTCCTCTTCAATGTCAAGTAGACGCTTCCTAAGCCTTTTGTTATGCTTCGCCATCTTTTTAGATTCGACGAGTAGTTGATGATACGCTTCCACTAAATTCTCGTCGTTTGATTCCTCATCGTCGGAATCCGAGTCCACGTCTTCTTCCTTTGATGTTTTCAACGCAATCCTTCTACTTTGAGAAAAAGACTTGGAAGAAGATTGGTTAGTAGGAAAAGTCATATCGTAAGTTTGCAACACACCTACTAACTCTTTGGCCATTAGATAGCAATATATCTAGATCCCGCTCTGATACCAAATGTGAGTTACGGGGAAGCCCCAAGGATCTATCTAGATTGTATCAAACAACACCTAGAGGGGGGTGAATAGGTGTATCGGCCAAAAACCACAATTCTCGATGCTTTAAAAAGGTAAATGCGGAAATTAAAAAGCACCGAGATTTACGTGGGAAAACTCCAAACTCGGAGTAAAAAACCCACGGGACCAACACGCGAATAACAATCCACTACAAGAAAAGATCACAAGGTGATTACCGACTCCACGGACTTAACCTCGCTAACTCTCTTATGGATCTCCGCGCAATCCTCCTTCGGGTTGTCCACGCCCTCACGTCGAGTCCACGAACGCCACGTCTCGAATCCACGACGCCACCACTTCGAATCCACGAAGCTTCTATCACGCCGAATCCACGACGCCACTCGAATCCACGAGCCAACGATCCGAATCCACGAATCGCCTTCAATCGCGTCGAATCCACGACGCCTCACGCCGAATCCACGACGCCGTTCATGAGAAGCATCATGAGTATGGTGATCCTTCGCTTAGGAGTATTGTAGAAAACCGAAGAAGAAAACTCCAAGCGAAGCGTAGATCAAATCGACATATAGATAAGAAATTACAATATCTCGATTTGACCTAGAAGAGGCTATGAAGTAGAAAATAGGTTTTAGATCAATTCCTAGCCTCTAGGGTTTCTCAAACATGTATATTCATGAACCATACGAATTAATGGAACCCCCATGGCTAATTTATAGATTTAGAAGACTTAGAAGTAGACTAGGATTGTGAAAATCTAATTTTAGAAATAAATTAGAGATAGACTAGGATTTGAAAACTTGTTTAAAATCAATTAGAAAACATAGAGATAGACTAGGATTTGAAAACCTGTTTAAAATCAATTAGAAAACATAGAGATAGATTAGGATTTGAAAACCTCAATTTTGTCTAAATATTCAATTTAAAAACATTCTAAGTCTTCCAAACACTTTTAAATATTTATAAATCATCATCAATAATATTTGAACTTACCGAGCATTGTGGATTCATATTTTGAATATGCGAGTCTTCGATCTTCGTCTCTTCTTCTTTAAACCTTCAAGACTCCGAACTAACTTCACGAAATATGCCAACATAAAATCCGTAACACGAGGCTTCGTGGACTCGAAGTGCGTGCGTTCGTGGACTCGGACGTGAGGGCGTGGACAACCCGAAGGAGGATTGCGCGGAGATTCGAAGGAGAGTTAGAGAGGTTAAGTCCGTGGAGTCGGTAATCACCTTGTAATCTCTTCTCTTTTTGAATTGTTTATTCGCGTGTTGGTCCCGTGGGTTTTTTACTCCGAGTTTGGAGTTTTCCCACGTAAATCTCGGCGTGTTTTTATTTTCCGCATTAACTTTTTAACGCATCGAGATTTGTGGTTTTTGGCCGGTACACCTATTCACCCCCCTCTAGGTGTCGGATACAATCTAGATAGATCCTTGGGGCATCCCCATAACTTACAATTGGTATCAGAGTGGGATCTAGATTCATTGTTATCTAATGGCCGAAGGCGGAAATATTAATCGACCACCGCTCTTCGACGGCACGAATTATGCCTATTGGAAAGTGCGCATGAGAGCTTTTCTAATAGCGATCGATGAGCGGGTGTGGCAAGCGATTGAATTCGGATGAAAACTTCCAACTGAAAAGGTCGATAATGTTGAAACGCCGAAACCACGAAATAAGTGGACGAAAGATGAAAACGAGTCATCTTCGTTTAACGGCAAAGGAATTAATGCTTTATTCAATTCTTTATCGCAAACGGAGTTTACTCGCGTTTCGGCTTGTAACACCGCGAAGGAAATTTGGGATACTCTACAAATTACACATGAGGGTACAAGTCTAGTAAAAATTCAAAAGCTCCAGATGTTGACTAGTAAATTTGATTCTATTCGAATGGAGGAGTATGAATCGTTTACCGATTATTATACTAGACTTCAAGACATTATCAATACATGTGCTAATTTGGGAGAGAAAATTCCGGAGTCTAAAGTAGTTAGAAAAATTCTTCGAACTCTACCGGAACGCTTTAGGGAAAAAGTTGCCGTAATTGAAACGGTAAAGCATCCGGATGAGATGAAAGTCGAAGAGTTAGTGTTAAGGATTTTGTCTTGGCAAGTTTCGTGAATTGAGTCGGAGTCTTGAAGGAGTCAGGAGCACATTTGAACAAAGAAGATGCAAACAGACGTTACAAGACTCAGCGGTGAAGCTCGGCACCTCAGGTATGATTCTAAGAACATTTATGGTGATTTTAGACTAAGATATAGTAGTTAGAGGACTTGGATTGAATTCTATTTGACAAAAATCAAAGCTGGAAAAATTTGGTCAAGATCCGGATCTGAAAGGTGACATCCGGATCTGAAAGGTGAGATCCGGATCTGAGAGGTGAGATCGGGATCCCGTAAGCCTGTCCTCTGCGCACCTTTAAGTGTGATCCGGATCTGGATTGAGATCTAGATCCCGTACCTTGCAGTTTCAGGATGAATTAAGGTGGACCGGATCTAAGAGGTGGGATCCGGATCCCGAAGCTCTATATTTGATGTTGCGCAAGCCAGGACCGGATCTCATGGCTTAGGACCGGACCCTGTGAAAAATATTTTTCAATGACGAAAGGCAGGACCGGTTGAGGGGGGCTGAGTCCGGACCTTGGCTGCGGGAAATATTTCCAGATTTGGTTGTTACAATCCTAATCTATCTCTAAGTCTTCTAATACTATATAAAGACCATGGGGGGTTCATAATTCAACATGCTTACATTATAAACTTTATTGAAAACCCTAGAAGCTTGTAGGTAGCCGTTTTCCTCATCTTCTACATCAAGCTTCTCCCAAATTGATTCTCGGTGCCCTAATTCTTAATGGTTTTCTAGAATCAATTTGAGAATTGCTTAGAGATTATTCCCATAGATCTTTAATGAGAATCTAAGCAATAAATCACCATCGATCGTATTGTTCTTGCTCCGGACGGAGTGTGCTCGTGGATTCGAGTGGGCGTCGTGGATTCGGCGTGTTCGAGGCTTCGTGGATTCGAAGTACATGCGTTCGTGGACTCGGACGTGAGGGCGTGGACAACCCGAAGGAGGATTGCGCGGAGATCCATAGGAGAGTTAGAGAGGTCGAGTCCGTGGAGTTCGGTATCACCTTGTAATCTTTTCTCTTATTGATTGTTTATTCGCGTGTTGGTCCCGTGGGTTTTTTTTTACTCCGAGTTTGGAGTTTTCCCACGTAAATCTCGGTGTGCTTTTTAATTTACGCATTTACCTTTTTAAAGCATTGAGATTTGTGGTTTTTGGCTTTTACACCTATTCACCACCCTCTAGGTGGTTAGATACGATCTAGATAGATCCTTGGGGCTTCCCCGTAACTTACAATTGGTATCAGAGCGGGATCTAGATATATTGATATCTAATGGCCGAAGGCGGTAACATTAATCGACCTCCGCTTTTCGACGGCACGAATTATGCCTATTGGAAAGTTCGCATGAGAGCTTTTCTAATTGCAATCGAAGAGCGGGTGTGGAAATCAATTGAGTTCAGATGTAAACCTCCAACCGAAAAGGTCGATAATGTTGAGAAGCCTAAACCACGAGACAAGTGGACGAAAGATGAAAACGAGGCATCTTCGTTTAACGGCAAGGGCATAAACGCTTTATTTAATGCCTTGTCTCAAACGGAGTTTACTCGCGTTTCGGCTTGTGAAACCGCGAAAGAGATTTGGGATACTCTACAAGTTACGTATGAAGGAACAAGCTTAGTAAAGGTCCAAAAATTACAAATGCTTACAAGCAAATTTGATTCGATTTTCATGGATGAAAACGAGACTTTTACCGAGTACTATACACGTCTACAAGACGTAGTAAATACATGCGCTAACTTGGGAGAGAAAATTCCGGAGTCAAAAGTTGTTAGAAAAATTCTTCGAACTCTTAGGAACGTTTCGGGCAAAGGTTGCCGCGATCGAAACGGTTAAGCATCCGGACGAGATGAAAGTCGAAGAATTAGTAGGCGCTTTACAAACGTATGAGATGACTTTTCCTACTAATCAATCTTATTCCAAGTCTTTTTCTAAAAGCACAGGGATGGCACTCAAATCAACAAAGGAAGAAGACGACGACACGGATTCCGACGAAAATATTACGCTTGCGGATTTTGAACAACAATTGGCGCTCCTCACGAAGAAGTATCGCCGGAATTTCCGAAAGAAGAACGATGCTTCATCTTCGAAGCGAAAATCCTTTTCTAAACCTTCTTCTAATTCTAAATTGAAAGATAAAAAACTTGCAAAGTCTTTGAATGAAAAAGATGAATTCGAAGGGGAAATCCAATGCTTCAAGTGTAGAGGCTACGACCATATCGCAACAGATTGTCCTTCGAAGAAGACGTATAAACCGAAGGCTTTGCAAGCTAAAACGAAAACTTGGGATGACTCTTCTTCAAACGGATCATCATCAAGTGATGAAGAAAAGGATAATACGGCTTTAATCGCTAATTCTACATTTCCTCCGTCTTCTAATGTTGCTTGTTTATCATCTATTGTTTCTAACTCAAATCTTTCTCTCTCTTCGCATGGGTCTTCGAGCGAGAATGGCGAAAGTGAGGAGGAATCGAACGCCGAGGATATTGCGGAAGCATACAATCAACTTCTTGTTGAATCGCGAAAAATGGCGAAATTCAATAAGAAGTTGGAAAGTCGATTGTTGGAGATTGAAGAGGATAACAACAATATGAGGATCATGAATGAAGCTCTTGAGGAGGAACGAGAATCGATTTTGAATAACAATTCGGTCCTCCAAAAGAAGCTAGAAGAAGCGGAATTAACGATGAAATCTTATAAGGATAAGATTGGATTTTTGGAGCAACAATTTAAGGAAACTTTTACATCCAATCAAGTGTTAACCAAGCAAGTTTATCAACTCAAATCCGATCTTCAACAATTTTCTTCGGGGTCGAAGAAGTTGGATAGTATGCTTGCGTTAGGTCAAACGAACAAGTTGGGCCTCGGATATGAACGGACATACGTTGAGAAGGAGTTAAAGTCGATATCTAAAGTCTCAACGACCTTGAAGGAAAAGGTGTGTCACAAGTGCGGCATCAAAGGACACATCAAGAAGAGTTGTCCAAAGAAGAATAAATCGGTACTCCTACTACTCGGCCTCATAGGAATCAAAAGAATAATAATTTGGGTCGAGTATCTCAACCAAACCGGATTTCTAAGCGAAAGTCACAAGCGGTTTGGGTTTCAAAGCCTCAACGACAACATCAACCGAAGCTTCAAGCAATGAAAAGACCAACGGTGGATCAAAAGTCGAAACAACTTGTACCTAACGTCGACAAGCCAAGACAACCAAAGATCCGACAAGTTTGGATCCGGAAAGGTGATATCTTTCCTTACTCCTCGTCTTAGTTTATTTTTATTTATATAATGCTTTGATTGATGCATATTGCATACTATATTTTCATTGCATTACATCTTTTTGACGAGGTTCATTGTTTAAAATTTTGTTTTGAAATTTTTTTTAGGAGAGGTGTTTGGGGAGTTTTTAATTTGATTGAAAATTTTTGAGAAATGAGATGATTGAAAATCATTAAATTAGAGAGATTAAAGGATTTTAAAAGAGTCTTAACCGGTATCTAAAGTCAATTCAAATTGAATTAAATTCATATTAATTATCGGTTTCACTCCATTTTTTATCATCTTGACGATAATTTAATATATGATTTCTTCTTACATACTTTCATCAAAATTTTAAAATTAATTTTAATCTATTAGTAATTAATTCATCTTGGTAGTGAATATTGAATATAATTGATGGATATTTGCTAATTGATTAAGATTCGTCAAAATTATTTTCTAATGTGAGATTGTCTAATTTAGGGGGAGTTTGAATATTTAAAAAAAAAGAGGAGAAACTCCTAAGTTTAAAAGATGTGGAAAGAGTTACATCCTAAAAGGGAGTGTGAAAACTATCACCACATGTAGGAAAGAGCTACCACCCCGGCCGTCCGGTATGTGTGTGAAGCTACCACATGGGTAATTATATGAAAAACCGAAAATGTTGAAAAAATATATATGAATATTTTAGAATTTTCGGTGATATAGGGTGATAGTTTGAAAAAGATGCTCAAAGAGCCACCCCCGGTGTTTATTAGCTAAATCTCTATTTTGAACGTGTTGCGACGAATTGGTGTCAATTTGGACAAATTTCTAGAAATTATTATTTATCAATTCGCATCTTGATGATTTAAATAATTTTGATTGTTCTTAATATCAAATTTTGATGATATGATGTCTTTTGAAATCAAATAATATTTTATCTTCATCATAATGATTTTTGGAGTACAATCTTTAACTTTTATGAAATTAACTTAATTTGGAAGGATTTTTGAGAAAACAAGGCAAAATTTTTTTTGATGAGGAGGACACGGAGTGATTTTACCTTTTTGAGCTTTATTATCTATATTTTATTTTTTCTCTCCTAGGACTTTGTCTAGTTTGCTTGATTTTGGTATCTAGATTTGTAACTATGTCATGACTACTTTCTTTTTGCTCGTTTGCTTTTCTCTCTATTCGTATTTCTTTTTGGCAATTTTTGACAATAAAGGGGTGAATGAAGAACAAGGTATAGAGGGTGGAGATATTTGGTATGTGATGCATACGCGAAGGGGAGGTATGATGAGATTAAGGAGGGAAAATAAGATGTGATCATGAAAAGGGGGGAGAAATGAACAAAGGGGGAGAGATTGTTATTTTCATATATTTTTTCTACTAACTTTGTTTGTGAACTTTGTTCGTAGAGAAAGTAATCTAATTGCAGATCATCGAAGACTTCAAGACTCCTTGTGTCTAAGTCATAGAGTTTGTTTTAGGAGTTTTGATGTAATTTTGAGTTTCAAAATTGTATTTGGATTACACGCGAGAAGTTTAGCGTTTTGGTGATGACATTGAACTTCGTTTTTCTTTTATGATGTAATTTTAGTGAGCTTTTGTGTTTTGTCACAAAATTGCCAAAGGGGGAGATTGTTAAGGATTTTGTCTTGGCAAGTTTCGTGAATTGAGTCGGAGTCTTGAAGGAGTCAGGAGCACATTTGAACAAAGAAGATGCAAACAGACGTTACAAGACTCAGCGGTGAAGCTCGGCACCTCAGGTATGATTCTAAGAACATTTATGGTGATTTTAGACTAAGACATAGTAGTTAGAGGACTTGGATTGAATTCTATTTGACAAAAATCAAAGTTGAACAAATTTGGTCAAGATCAGGATCGAAAGGTGACATCAGGATCGAAAGGTGAGATCCGGATACGAGAGGTGAGATCGGGATCCGTAACTTTGTCCTCTACGCACCTTTAAGTGTGATCCGGATGCGGATTGAGATCCGGATCCCGTACTGCGGTTCGGGATGAATTAAGGTGGACCGGATCTAAGAGGTGGGATCGGATCCGAAGCTCTATATTTGATGTTGCGCAAACGGCAGGATCTCGTGGCTTAGGACCAGGACCACTGTGAAAAATATTTTTCAATGACGAAAGCGGGACCGGTTGAGGGTGAGTCGGACCTTGGGCTAACGAAATATTTCCGGATTTGGTTGTTACAATCCTAATCTATCTCTAAGTCTTCTAATACTATATAAAGACCATGGGGGGTTCATAATTCAACATGCTTACATTATAAACTTTATTGAAAACCCTAGAAGCTTGTAGGTAGCCGTTTTCCTCATCTTCTACATCAAGCTTCTCACAAATTGATTCTCGGTGCCCTAATTCTTAATGGTTTTCTAGAATCAATTTGAGAATTGCTTAGAGATTATTCCCATAGATCTTTAATGAGAATCTAAGCAATAAATCACCATCGATCGTATTGTTCTTGCTCCGGACGGAGTGTGCTCGTGTATTCGAGTGGGCGTCGTGGATTCGGCGTGTTCGAGGCTTCGTGGATTCGAAGTACATGCGTTCGTGGACTCGGACGTGAGGGCGTGGACAACCCGAAGGAGGATTGCGCGGAGATCCATAGGAGAGTTAGAGAGGTCGAGTCCGTGGAGTTCGGTATCACCTTGTAATCTTTTCTCTTATTGATTGTTTATTCGCGTGTTGGTCCCGTGGGTTTTTACTCCGAGTTTGGAGTTTTCCCACGTAAATCTCGGTGTGCTTTTTAATTTCCGCATTTACCTTTTTAAAGCATTGAGATTTGTGGTTTTTGGCTTTTACACCTATTCACCACCCTCTAGGTGGTTAGATACGATCTAGATAGATCCTTGGGGCTTCCCCGTAACTTACAGTTAGTAGGTGCCTTACAAACGTATGAGATGACTTTTCCTACTAATCAATCTTCTTCCAAGTCTTTTTCTAAAAGCACAGGAATTGCGCTAAAATCAACGAAGGAAGAAGACGACATGGATTCCGACGATGATGTTTCACTCGCAAATTTCGAACATCAATTGGCGCTCCTCATGAAGAAATTCCGACGGAACTTCCGAAAGAATAATGCTTCATCTTCGAAGCGAAAATCTTTTTCTAAATCTTCTTCACCTCTACTTCTAAATCTAAAGATAAAAAACTTGCAAAGTCTTCGAAAGAAAAGGATGAATTTGAAGAGGAGATCCAATGCTATAAATGCAAAGGCTATGGTCATATAGCACCGGATTGTCCTTCAAAGAAGACATATAAACAAAAGAAATTGCAAGCAAAAACTTGGGATGATTCTACTTCAAGTGAATCATCGCCAAGTGATGAAGAAAAAGATCATCTTGCGTTAATTTCTAAGTCTTCTTTGCCTTCCTCTAATATTGCTTGTTTATCATCTATTGTTTCTAACACGAGTGTTTCTCCTTCCTTGCATGGGTCTTCGAGCGACAATGGCGAAAACGAGGAGGAGTCTAACGATGAAGATTTGGATGAGGCATACAATCAACTTCTTATCGAATCGAAAAAGATGGCGAAATTGAATAAGAAGTTGAGTAGCCGTTTGTTGGAACTTGAAGAGAAGTACAAAAATTTGAAAACAACGACGAAAGCTCTCGAAGAGGAAAAGGAATCGATTATGAAAAGTAATTCAGACCTCCAAAAGAAGGTAGATGAATCGGAATTAACGATAAAATCTTATAAGGACAAAGTTGAATTTTTGGAGCATCAATTTGAGGAATCGCACAAATCCAACAAAGAGTTGACCAAGCAAGTTCATCAACTTAAATTCGATCTTCAAAGATTTTCTTCCGGATCAAAGAAGTTGGATCACATGCTTGGATTGGGTCAAACGAACAAGGTTGGACTCGGTTACGAAAGGACATATGTTGAGAAGGTACAAACGTCAACTTCTAAAGTCTCAACTACATTGAAGGAAAAGGTGTGTCACCGATGCAGCATCAAAGGACACATCAAAAAGTGTTGCCCGAATAAGGAAAAGAAAAATCGATCGGCAACATCGAAACCCCAATCGGCATCATCTACTACTCGGCTTCCCCCACGGAATCAAATTGGAAATCAATAGGGTCGAGCACCTCGTGCGAACCGGATGTCAATGCCTCAACGTCAATATCAACCGAAGATTCAAGGATCGAAACGACTAACGGTTGATCCAAATTCAAGGCAAATCAAACCGAACGTCGACAAGCAAAGACAACGGAAGATCCGACAAGTGTGGATCCGGAAAGGTGATATCTTTTCTTGCTCCTCGTCTTAGTTTATTTTTATTTATATAATGCTTTGATTGGTGCATATTGCATATTTTTCTTTCATTGCATTACATGTTTAGACGAGATTTGTTGTTTAAAATTTTGTTTTGAAAATCTTTTGAGGAAAGGTATTTGGGGAGTTTTTAATTTTATTGAAAATTTTTTTTTGAAAGGTGTAAGACCCCAAATAGTCCTATATATGAGATATAATAGGGCTAAACTCTTAACCCGGCTTAAGCATTTTGGGTGGTGGCAAGGCCCAAGAGGTTAAGAGAGTTAAGCGTGCTAGGACGGGAGTAGTCCTAGGATGGGTGACCCCCTGGGAGGTTGGGGCATCACAGATGGTATCAGAGCCAAGTACCAGCCGGAAGTGTGAGATGAGTCTCGGCTGAGCCAGGGTCTGAATGACGGGCTAGCGAGACAAGTCTCACATCGCCTGGTACTTGTGAGTCTGAGCCTGACGAGGACGTCAGGGCTTAAAGGTGGTGTAACAACCCGAACTTTAACCAAATTGGCTAAAGTGCGCGAACGAGTAATTGGACAAGTTCCAATAACCATTCCAAGATGCTTGGAAGGGTTAAGAGAGGGTCTAAAAGAGTTAGAAAGGTTTTGGCGTTGTTCGGCGCGAATTAGAGTCGAAACGACGTGAAAAGCACAAGTGCGGAGCAACTTTGTCTGCGGTACAAGCAAAGTTGTTGTAGGTATAGCAACACAATGAGAGGAGAAGAGCTCTCGGGTTTGTGGAGTTTTTGGTGTTTATACGGTACAAGCCAAAGCATCTGGGGTACAAATGCTGGCTTGAGAGGCGACTCTCGGGTTTGCCTCTGGAGCATCCCGTACGGTACGAAACCCGTTGTGCAGTACGAATGGGTGCGGCGGTTTTGGGCCTTGAAATAAAAGGTTTGGAGGGGTTTAGTTGCTATTGTTGCAACAAAATATAACCTAAAATCCTTCCCCCTTCACAGCAGTTTCCCTCTCTCCCTCTCTCGTGTCCCTCTCTCTCTCTGTTCGACAGCAAGGAGAAGAAGAGAAGGGGAAAGAAAGAAAGAAAGAAAAGAGAGAAAGAGAAGAAGAGAAAGAAGGAGAAGATGAAGGAGATTATGATGGTGATGATCATGGCCATCCTCTCCTCCCTCCTTTGTGCAAGAGCAAGCTTTTGAGAGGTAAGCTCTCTCTCCCTCTCATGGTAGATCCTTAGATAATGGGTTTCTAAACCCTAGATATAGAGTTTTGATCTTCTTGTAAGCTTTAGAACCTTGTAGAGGCTTGAAAACTCATGAAAATCATGTGTTCTTCAAGGTGCTCTAATGGTGGATTTCTAGGGTTTGTTTTAGACACCCTATGGATGGCTCTAGTGCTCTTAGATGAGTACCTAGTGGTTAGACAAGCTCTCTATTGCTTGTTCTAGGGATCAAATCGGTGGGTTTTGCAAAAGTGCAAAACCTAAGGTTAAAAAAGGGGGTTTTTAGAAATAGATGAGTTTGATCTCATTTGACCCCATAGAAACCTAATTGGGGGTCCAATGAACGCGTTGGCGCGCTCGGTTCGGTGATCCGACGAGCGAGTACAAAGATATTAATTATTTAATATATTCATACCAGATGTCCGCAGCATGCAAGATAGGAGCCCAAAATTCATGAAAACGGAACTGGGGCAACTTGAAGGCGTGGGGCAAGGGCACAAGGTCTCAGATTGGGATTCGGAGATCGTTCGGGTGGTCATGCAAGAGTTCGAGCCAAACCGGGTCAAGAGTGCCACGGGCGTGGGTGCGAGTGTCGACGAGCAATCGGAGAGCATAATAAGGTGGGTTGTGTCTACCGAAGCGACTAGGTCGCCTAAATATGTCTAAGAGTAAAGGTTTCAAGTTGATGCTGAAAGTTATGAAATCCTAGGATCTAAAAGGTAATCGACACCTAGAGGGGGGTGAATAGGTGTATAATGGCAAAACAATCGATCTCAATATGTTTTAAAAAATAAATGCGGAAAATAAAACGAACACACGAGATTTTAACGTGGGAAAACTCCAAAACGGAGAGAAAAACCCACGGGACCGTTCACACGAAAATCCACTAAGAATCAAATCGAGTACACGGTGATTTACCTATGACCTAACCCAATTTTACCAATTCTTCAATGTGGATCACTTTCGCGGGTCCTCGATCGCTTGAACTCCTTCAACCAATCACGCCGCAAGTCCTTGCCGCAACAACGCTCCGAATCCTCGATGCGTCCACCGAATCCACGGTCCTTCACGCGATCTCCGCGCCAATCTCCAACCGGAGTAGAAAACGACGATTTATGGTGATTTTATTAATTCAAAACCATAGACCGATGGGGATCTCTTTTAATTGATCATCAACTTGATTTCAAAGAAATAATCGAGAACTAGAATCAAATTGATGAACAATACCTCTAAAAACTCTTATTTAGACAAGCATTAGGGTAGAAAGAGTTTCTAGGGTTTTCAAAGAGATTAAGATTGTAGGTCATAATAATTCTGAACCCCCATGGTCCTTATATAATGTTTAGGAGACTTAGAGATAGATTAGGATTAAAATAACCAAATCTGGAAATAATTCCCGCAGCCAAGGTCCGGATCAGACCCCCTCAACCGGTTCTCGCTTCCGTTACTCAGAAACAGTTATCATGGGATCCGGTCCTAAGTCATGTGATCTGGTCCACAGTTACGCAACTTGAGACACCAAGGTACGGGATCCGAATCACAGGCCCGGTCCGGATCTCAATTAAACTTGCGCAGGAAATTGGCTTACGGGATCCGAATCACAGCACTCTGATCCGGATCTCAATCAACTTTTTCAGCTTTATATTTTATCATATGAAAAATAATTTCAAGTCTCCTAATCACTATATATTAGATTAAAAACACCATAAATGATCTTATAATCATACCTGAGGTGCCGAGCTTCACTGCAGAGTCTTGTAACGTCCGTTTGCATCTTCCTTATCCAAGTGTGCTCCTGACTCCTTCAAGACTCCAAATACCTCACGAAATACGCCAACTTATAAAATCCTTAACAATCTCCCCCTTTGGCGATTTCGTGACAAAACTCAAAAAGAAGCCTGTACATATCTCAAAAACCAAAAAAGAAAAGAATTACTGCAATCACCAAACAGTAACTCTCGCATGACCGATCCAACAAAAATTACAGACTCTTGTTTCAAGCCCTATGACCTAGACATTGGAGTCTTGAAGTCTTGAATATTTTCTGCAAAAACTTCTCAACACAAATTCAAGCATCAAAGATTCCATTTAGCATATTAAGCAAGGTCATAGTTACAAGTCATAGCATCATCTCCTAGCATAAACAAGAAGAGCAAAAACATGCATAAGCAAACTAGTAAACTAGTTAGTCCTAAGCTAGCTAAACATAGTCATAAACAAACTAGTTAGTCCTAAGCTAGCTAAACATAGTCATAAACATAGTCATCATTACTCACTAGTCATCATTACTCACTACTCCCCCATTTTGTCCGAAAAAGCCAAAAAGACAAAACGATAGCCCGAACACTCTAGTCGGAGTCAGTGTCGGGAGGAGGCATCTCAGCAGTCGTACAACCCATCTTGGAACATAGTAGCTGAAATGCGAGAGAAACGCCCTTGACGTCGTTTTATCGTAGCAATATCTCGACGCATCTCGGCAGACGAGCCCGGGCGCTCTAACTCCCAGACAACCGGCTAACATTCACGCAATACCAAGGAATAAAGCGGTACCACATTTGGACCCGGTAGGCGCACGAGGTGCAGGTGCAGGAGCAGGAGGCTCATCCTCTGCATGGAGCTGAGCACGAGACTTCACCATTGTCGTTTCACCAATCGGTCCAAGTGGTTGTTCATAAGATGGACAATCAATGTTTACCTCAAAAAGCCTGAGAATCCGCATGATCAACAATGGATAAGGAAGCCGATCTTTCTTACTTGAAGTCTTAATCTCCCGAGCCATTCTCTTCCAGATAAGAAACGGCACGTTCAAATTGATGTTCTTTGCCGCAACAATCTCGGGATTCCCAATTAGATAGAGATATAAAACTCGATCCCATCTAATAATCTTCGTGTTTGCTAACGGCATTACGTTGTAGCAAACTACAAAATTTAGAAACCTATATTCCAATTTCAAATCCTTAGACAGAATGGCATTACCGTTGTTTTCGGCGCCTAGAACACAAAGAAATCTGAGCATCCTCGTCCAATCTCCAATAGCACCATAACCGGCCTGAAGATAGTCAATACCATCTGTACGTGCCTCCATACCAAGCACTGTACCAATCGTGGCCGGAGTAATAGACATCTCAACTCCCCGAACCCTAGTAGATGTCCCGCACGCATATAAAACTCCCTGATAAGTTCAAGGCCATACCCTGTTTGCTCCGCAAAGTTACAGACTTCGTGTAAGTCACCGAACTCAAAAGGAGCTTGAAACCCCGGGACTTTGTCAAAAAGGTTGCCTACGCCAACAAATCGCTCTCCAATGCACGTTTTTGTAGCATACATGTCCCGGCGACGATTATCAATAGGAGGGTCACGAGCATGATCCTCATCACGCTCATGAATAGAGATACCCCTTGATCCTCTGTGACCACGTACATAGGTATGTTGCGTCTGGGGTGAATCTGTCGCCTGCGTTTCAAAAACCTTTTCTTTCCCTTTGCCTTTAGCCTTTCCTTTGTCCTTTCTCTTCACAGTTTCTTTCTCTGTAGCCTTGCCTTTTCCTTTCTCTTTCTCTTTCCTCTTAGAGCGAGCCTCAGCAACAACTTGTTCAAAATCTTCCTCCTGAGAATCGGCTCCAGAATCCTCTCCCGGGTTGTATTCACTACCCGCCTCATCGGCCTGTTCCTGTGCCGAAGGAAGTTTGCGCTTTGCACCCGGACCGCCACGCGCCATTAGGAACACAAGCACCAAAAACCACGAATGCATTTTGAAAAGAAAGTCACTGTCCACATGAAGTATCAGTAATTAAGTAAAATTGATCAAAAATTTTAAAAATCATCTAGAGTATCCTAGGGCCAATAGGAACAAGTTTAACATAATGAATATGCATGAAAAACAAACCAAAAAATCACAAACTTTCGAAACTACCCTGCTGTGAACAGTAAAACAGCAAAAAACAGCAAAAACCCTAGTGATTTGGTCAATGCATTCACAGATCTGAGGAAAACCAACGAAGTAAAGCTTGTAGAAATGATTGCTAGGTAATAACAATTAAAAACCAAGCTACAAACCCAGCTCAAAAACAAAGAAAATGAGATCAAAACCTCAAAATCCGAAATCCTACATATTAGGGCACAAAAAGCAAAAATGGAGATCAAACCAAAAATCTAACCAAAAATCCCAAGAGAATGATTCCAGAGATGTTTAGAGGACCTCAAGGGTTTCTAGTGAGAGAAACACCAAAAGAAAAACAAGTTTGAAACACAAACACAAACCCCCTGTCGAGCGGCTTATATGGCTGCCGCTCCAGCCTGATCCGGACCAGGGTGCTCAGGTCCGGATGCCACACTAGTCTGCGCACTAAGCGCGTGTACGATCCGGACCAGGGTTCCTGATCCGGATCCCGAAGGCAACAAAAGTGTTAAAAAAAATATAACCTTGCCTCGATTGGCGTGAAATAAAAATGTATGAGATTTAGTAACAGAATTCCATTCAATCAAATTCAAAAATGTTATGCAAGTTGAATCTTACATCACCCAGGAATTAATCATATATATTGTGAAATTAAGCATATCAAACAAGTCCTCACAGTAGATGCATCGAATTTAGTCATCAAATTTGTAAATATAAAGAGTCAAATAGATCACATTAACTGAAATAAACACAAGAATATCGTCCAATTGAGTTATGCACAAATCAAAACTGAGGAGTGGCTCTTTGAACATCTTTTGAAGCATTTTTCAACTAGTCTTCGTATTATTCACCATATATCACCGAAAAATTAAAATATTTATAAATTTCTTAACCTTTTCGGTTATTCAATAAGACGCTCATGTGGTAGCTTCACACACTTACCGGACGACCGGGGTGGTAGCTCTTTCCTACATGTGGTGGTAGTTTTCACACTCCCGCAAGGGATGTAACTCTTTCCACATCTTATGTTGGTGGTAGTTTTCACACTCCCATATAGGGATGTAACTCTTTCCACTTCTTTTAAAATTTAAAGTTACTCCCCCTCAAATAGGGCAACCCTCAATGGGAAAATAGTATTGAGATTTCAGGAAATAGTGAAATAATGTATCTCATAGTGCAAATAATCAAACAAATTCAAATACTCCTATGAAAGTACACGAGAGAGATACCAATTTAACAAGTATATAAGAATAATTCATAGATGATGTTGAGGTTCAAATTGAATGACAAAGAAGAATTTAAAGGGATAGAACAGTGTTAAGAAAAATCATGCAAACATTATTATCACGTCAAAAAGTTCATAGCTAGCATTGAAAGAAATAGAAAATCCTCGAAAGAGACGCATGCCAAAAAAAAACAAAACAAACGATGCACAAATCATGTTTTCACTAAATATGGCCCATAGAATGTATCTAGATTGAAGGATTCATACCGATAGCCTTTCTCAAATGTAAAAACCGTTTTTGATCTAAAGGCTTAGTTAAAATATCCGCAAGTTGATCATCGGTAGAAATATATTCAAGTTGAAGAACATTCGAATCGACCAATTCTCTTAAAAAATGATATCTTAGTTCAATATGTTTTGTTCGAGAGTGAAGAACAGGGTTTTTTGAAATGTTTATGGCACTCGTATTATCACAAAGAATAGTAAGAGAAGTGGAAGGGATCCGGTAGTCACTCAGTAAACTTTTCATCCACACTAACTGAGTAGCGCAACTACCTGCAGAAATATATTCGGCCTCAGCAGTAGAGAGTGCTATACAATTTTGCTTCTTACTATGCCAAGCTACCAAACAGTGACCCAAATAGAACCACGCTCCACTTGTACTTTTTCTATCATCCGCTGATCCGGCCCAATCGGCATCCGAGTAACCAATGATGTCAAGAGATGTTCCCATCGGATACCAAATACCATAATCTGATGTTCCCTTGACATATCTAATCACTCTTTTCACTACCTTCAAATGAATCTCCTTTGGATTTGCTTGATAGCGAGCACATATTCCAACACTAAAAGCTATATCCGGTCTACTCGCAGTTAAATACAAAAGACTTCCAATCATGCTCCGATAAGTCTTTTCATCAACACTATTTCCTTCAACATTCGTTCCTATCCCTTTGTTGGTTGTACCCATCGGAGTATCAAAATGTTTTGCATTGTCCAATCCAAACCTTTTAACTAGTTCCTTTGCGTACTTGGATTGACTTACATGAATCCCGTCCTTTGATTGTTTTACTTGAAGTCCAAGGAAGTACGTGAGTTCACCCATCATAGACATTTCAAACTCATCCGTCATCAACTTAGCAAACTCTGTGGAATCTTCATCTTTTGTTGCGCCAAAAACTATGTCATCCACATAAATTTGTGCGACAATAAAACCATCATCCGAGTGCTTAACAAACAAAGTTCGATCCGCTCCCCCTCGGTTATATCCCTTCTCCAAAAGATATCTCGTCAGTCGTTCATACCAAGCTCGCGGTGCTTGTTTCAAACCGTAAAGTGCCTTTTTGAGATGAAAAACATGATTTGAATATTTCGAATCTATGAAACCTTTCGGTTGTTCGACATATACTTCTTCTTTTAAAAAACCATTTAAAAATGCACTTTTTACATCCATTTGAAAAAGTTTTATTTGAAAGTGACAAGCAATCGCAAACAAAATTCGAATCGACTCTAATCGGGCAACCGGGGCGAATGACTCATCAAAATCGATGCCTTCAACCTGAGAATACCCCTGAGCCACTAACCTCGCCTTATTCCTTACAATGGTACCATCCTCATTTTTCTTATTCTTGAAAATCCATTTGGTACCAATGATATGTTTATTCTCAGGACGAGGAACAAGTTCCCACACATCGTTTCTAGTGAATTGACCAAGCTCTTCTTGCATTGCAATTATCCAATATTCATCTTGAAGAGCTTCGTCCACATTTTTCGGCTCAATCAAAGAGACATAACAAGCAAATTCACATAAGAGTTGTCTCCTAGTTCTAACACCAGTAAGAGGATCTCCAATAATATTCGTCAAAGGGTGATCCCTTACGGGTGTCAATTCAGGGAAATCAGTAAAAGGTTCTGACGAATCATGTGATGCAACGACATTAGGTGAAGCAGGAATTTCAGCACAAGCATTATCATTAAGTGAAGGAAAAATGAAAGGAGAATCATTATCATCATCGTTATGTAAAACATGTGAAGTATCAACAGAAGGTGAAGAAGCCTCATCCACTTTTATATTAATTGATTCTACCACCGTCTTAGTTTGTAAATTATACGCTGTATAAGCTCTACTAGTTGTAGAATAACCGAGGAATATTCCTTCGACACTCCGGAAGTCAAACTTTCCAAGACTTTCTCGATCCCGAAGGATAAAACATTTACTCCCGAAGACGCGAAAGTACTTTATATTAGGTTTTCTACCCTTCCACAACTCATATGGAGTATTTAAAGTACCCGAGCGTACATAAACTCGATTAATAACATAGACTGCCGTGTTAACCGCTTCCGCCCAAAACTGTAAAGCAATTTTCTTACTATGAAGCAAAACACGGGCCATCTCTTGCACCACTCGATTTTTTCTTTCAACTACTCCATTTTGTTGTGGAGTGTAAGGAGCGGAGAATTCATGTTTAATACCATTAGAAGTACAAAAATCAACAAATTTTGAATTTATGAATTCTCCTCCTCGATCACTTCTTATACGTATAATTTTATCGTTTCGTTCATTCATAAAACGGAGGCAAATTTCAGAAAATAGATCAAAAGTATCGGCTTTTTCACGAAGAAAACCACTCCAAACAAAACGAGAAAAATCATCCACAATCAAAAAGATGTAACGTTTTCCACCCAAGCTTTGGATTCTAGAAGGTCCCATTAAATCCATGTGAAGTAATTCTAAAGGTCTAGATGTCCCTAAATGTTTCAAATTCTTATGTGCCGACCTAATTTGTTTACCCAATTGGCAACCCCGCACACAACATTTTCCTTAAAGTCAATTTTGGGAACACCTAACACAATTTCCTTCTTAGATATCTTAGATAGCTCCTTAAAATTAATGTGACCTAGTCGTTCATGCCATAGAGTCTCGGTCTCTAAAGTTGCTAGGTTACAAACTTCGGATTGGGCACTAGGAACTACATAGCAATTGTTTTCAGATCTAAGGCCTTTCAAGAATATAGAATTATCATCAAGAGTTACCAAGCATTCTTTAGAATTGAATTTCACGGAATACCCGTCATCACATAGTTGACTTATGCTTACGAGATTTGACTTGAGCCCCTCGACATAGAAAACCTCATTCAACGTGGGGCCGTCCGAGATAGTGATTGTCCCTTTTCCAACAATTTTCGAGGAACGACCATCTCCAAAAACAACACAACCGCCGGAGACATCGCTTAAGGAAGTAAACCAATTCTTGTCTCCGGTCATGTGTCGGGAGCAACCACTATCAAGGTACCATGAGGTATTGTCGTAAGCATGAAGTGAAGTATGGACAACTAAACAAGGAAAGAGTTCACCTTTGCGCACCCAAACTTTGTGAGTTTTAGGGTGCGTCGGTTGGCTTGTATGCGTCTTGTGTAGCTTGTCGACGAATTGTGCTTTCTTTTTATTTGGCTCAACCGATTTCGGTTTCCAAGCTTGCTTGGTTTTGGGAGCATAAGCTTTTGGTTTCAATTTCGGAGCATCCCTCTTGGGTCTTGCTTGCGGCCCTCGGTTCATGTTTGCCCCGGAGTTCTTCTTTTGTGTACACCGTTTCTTCACATGACCTAGAACTCCACAAAAATGACAAACTTTATTAGCGAAAGGGTTATTAGAACGAGAAAAATTACCTTGACCCTTAGGAGCCGGCTTGACCATGGATTGCTCCTTAAGAAGATCTACGTAAGTCCTCTCATATCCGAGTCCGATTTTGTTGATTTGACCAATTCCAAGCATCCTATCCAACTTAGCCGTACCGGAGGAAAACTTGTTCAAGTCCGATCTAAGATGTATAATAGTCTTCGTGAACTCCAAGTTTGCCTCTTTTGATTCCGTCAATTGCTTATTTAGAAACTTTAAGTTTTCTTCATATGTCTCCTTCTCTTTCTCAAGAATTGCCACCTTTTCCACTATTGAATTGTAGGCACGTGATACTCCATCCTTCTCTTGTTCCAAGCTCTTGGTAGATGTTGTCAAGTTTGAGTTCTCTCCTTCTAGATCAATGATTCTCCGCCGCAACCGTTTGTTGAGCTTAGCCATCTTCCTCGACTCATCAACCAATTGATGATATACGGCGGCCATGTCATCTCCATCCGATTCTTCACCCATTGAGTTCTCCGGAGTGGAAGTTTCATGCAACGAAGAGTTAGAAAGTGAATCGAATGAAGTTAAGCACATAATTGATGAAAGAGCCGTAGCATTAACTTCTTCATCACTTGAGGTGGACTCATCCGAGGTCGAGTCGTCCCAAGTGACGGCTTGCATGGCTTTCTTTTTCAAAACCTTTTTGTTTGGACAATCCGATGCTATATGTCCGAAGCCACGACATTTATAGCATTGAATTTGTCCTTCTTCTTTTTTCTTATCCTTAGAAGAGTCTTTAGAAAACTTGTCGTCACGTTTTGACTTAGAAGATGTAGAAGAAGAACTCCCTTTTGATTTAGATGAAGAAAAAGACTTTGAAGGGAATTTCTTCTTAAAATTCCGACGAAACTTCCTTGTAAGGAGAGCAAGTTGCTTCTCGAACTCCTCCAATGTCGTGTCCGCGTTCGAGTCGGAGGAAGTGGAGTCCTCGTTGCCTCCTTTAGTAGATTTAAGCGCCATCCCTGTGGACTTAGAAGACAACTTGGAAGAAAATGAATTAGAAGGAAAGGTCATCTCATAAGTTTGAAGAGCACCAACTAGTTCATCTACTTTCATCTCATCCGGGTGTTTCACGGTTTCAATTGCCGCGACTTTTGCTCGGAAACGCTCAGGAAGAGTTCTTAAAATCTTACGAATGATCTTGGTTTCGGGGATCTTCTCACCCAAATTGGAACAAGTGTTGACTATGTCTTGAAGGCGAGTGTAGTACTCGGTGAAATTTTCATTCTCTTCCATATGAATAGAATCAAAACGACTAGTCAACATCTGTAATTTTTGAACTTTGACTAGACTTGTTCCCTCGTGGGTGGTTTTAAGAGTGTCCCAAATTTCTTTGGCGGTTTCACACGCCGAAACCCGAGAAAATTCGGTTTGATTTAAAGAGTTAAACAAGGCATTAATGCCCTTTCCGTTGCAAGATGAAAGATCGTTTTCGTCCTTAGTCCACTTAGTTCGAGGCTTGGGGACGGTAGTATTATCAACTACCTCGGTGGGGTGTTTCCAACCAAATTCCACCGATTGCCAAACTCTTTCATCGATGGCAATTAAAAACGCCCTCATGCGGACTTTCCAGTAAGCATAATTAGTGCCATCGAAGAAAGGAGGTCGATTAATATTACCGCCCTCGGCCATTATCTACAACCTATACCCGCTCTGATACCACTTGAAAGTTATGAAACCCTAGGATCTAAAAGGTAATCGACACCTAGAGGGGGGTGAATAGGTGTATAATGGCAAAACAATCGATCTCAATATGTTTTAAAAAATAAATGCGGAAAATAAAACGAACACACGAGATTTTAACGTGGGAAAACTCCAAAACGGAGAGAAAACCCCACGGGACCGTTCACACGAAAATCCACTAAGAATCAAATCGAGTACACGGTGATTTACCTATGACCTAACCCAATTTTACCAATTCTTCAATGTGGATCACTTTCGCCGGTCCTCGATCGCTTGAAATCCTTCAACCGATCACGCCGCAAATCCTTGCCGCAACAACGCTCCGAATCCTCGATGCGTCCACCGAATCCACGGTCCTTCACGCGATCTCCGCGCCAATCTCCAATCGGAGTAGAAAACGACGATTTATGGTGATTTTATTAATTCAAAACCATAGACCGATGGGGATCTCTTTTAATTGATCATCAACTTGATTTCAAAGAAATAATCGAGAACTAGAATCAAATTGATGAACAATACCTCTAAAAACTCTTATTTAGACAAGCATTAGGGTAGAAAGAGTTTCTAGGGTTTTCAAAGAGATTAAGATTGTAGGTCATAATAATTCTGAACCCCCATGGTCCTTATATAATGTTTAGGAGACTTAGAGATAGATTAGGATTAAAATAACCAAATCTGGAAATAATTCCCGCAGCCAAGGTCCGGATCAGACCCCCTCAACCGGTTCTCGCTTCCGTTACTCAGAAACAGTTATCATGGGATCCGGTCCTAAGTCATGTGATCCGGTCCACAGTTACGCAACTTGAGACACCAAGGTACGGGATCCGAATCACAGGCCTGGTCCGGATCTCAATTAAACTTGCGCAAGAAATTGGCTTACGGGATCCGAATCACAGCACTCTGATCCGGATCTCAATCAATTTTTTCAGCCTTATATTTTATCATATGAAAAATAATTTCAAGTCTCCTAATCACTATATATTAGATTAAAAACACCATAAATGATCTTATAATCATACCTGAGGTGCCGAGCTTCACTGCAGAGTCTTGTAACGTCCGTTTGCATCTTCCTTATCCAAGTGTGCTCCTGACTCCTTCAAGACTCCAAATACCTCACGAAATACGCCAACTTATAAAATCCTTAACAGATGCATATAATTGACATATGTTGCAAGTATAGAAGTGCATGTTAAAGAACATAGTGTTAAATGCTAAGAGAATGCATGAGTTAAATGCTAGATAAAGGCATGAACTAGAGTCTAGTTGCAAATACATGAGATGCATGTTAAGTTGATATATGAACTAGATGCTAAATGAAATGTATGAATAAATGCATGCTTAGCATAATGAGTACATGCTAAATATAATTATGTGCATGTAAATGGGATGGTTAACATAAGAATGTTAAGTATATGAATGCCAAGTATGGGAATGCTAAGTAAGAATGTAAGTCATGGACTAATACACATATAGATCGAGTGGCATCCAACTTAGTGTAAAGAACATAAGTTGTAGTAAACCTAGAGTCATGTGGACCTAGGAGAATGACATCTAACCTAGTGTTGTTAATGAACATAGGTTATAGTAAACCTAGAGTTAATGGACCTAGGAGTGTGGGAATTAACATAGTGTCAACAACATAGGTTGTAGTAAACCTAGAGTCATATGGGTCTAGGTAAAGAACAATGAACCTAGTGTCAAGGACATAGGTTGGATAAAGACGACAGTGGACCTAGTATGAATAAACATAGGTCGAGTTGGAATGACATTGGACCTAGAGTTAGAAAACCTAGGTTATGTGACAAAGAATAATCCCTAGTGTCAAGTAGACCTAGGAGGTAAAGACAATGGACCTAGAGGGTCATCTCTTGAGGGCCTAGCTAACCCTCAAGCTAAGTGGAACGGATTCATGGAATCCCGAGATTCGGGACACCTAAGTTGGTGTCGGGCGTGTGCGACGATTTCGCCGTCCAGGGCTATACCACCGTCGTGGCGTTGTGCGACGATTTCGCCGCCGGGTGGGTGAGCCGAAATGTGTTCGATACCGGTTAAGCGGTGAGGATCGGATCGCCATGTGTTGACACCCTGTGTTTGGGGCACCATTGCTGGGTAAGTACGATACGGCCGCACCAGGAGGCGAAGGAGTGACTCAAACCATTGTTGGGTGAGATGCGATTAGTTCGCCGCCAGATGGTTAAGTCATGACTTGGGTCCTCGCTGGGTAAGTCCGCCGCGATCGCCACCAGAATGGTTATGTCAAGTGACAGCTGGGTTCCGCGTGTGCGACGATTTCGCCGCGATGAGGCTGAGTCACAGAGGGCGACAGGCTGTTGACAGCTGGGGTAGTTGCGAGACGTCCAACACCTCGGGCTAGACAGCGGGCGGATTATCCGCAATGGATTGACTCAAGACCGAGTCGGGTGGCTTAGTGAACTGAGGTAGAGTGACCTTAGAAATAAATTGCTAAGTAGCATAAGTGCCAAAAGGTAAAGAACGTAAAGACTAGCTAAAGTTGTAAATAGCTAATGGGTAGTGCCAGTAATAGCTAAGCTTGTAATAGCTAGGTATGAATGGAAAGGCTAAAGTAAAAAATAGCAATAAAGTAAAGAAAAGCTAAGAGCTAAAGGGTAATTTTGCATATTGCATATAGTGAGGCAGGTTTTTATGTTAGTTGCAAGTTATATATCTATATATGTTTTTGGACTAACATATCTGCAGTGCCTCCTTGGACCTATTGGTCGAGCTGTTCTCTTGGGTGACCGTACCCACGAGAACTATGGACAATAGTTCTCACCCCCGTGTTGTGGTTTTGGGGGTACAGGTACACACGTGAGCAGCGCAGTAGCAGCGCGAGGCAAGGGCGTAGCTCCATAGATAGCGCCCTACCAGGAGACCAGAGATAGAAGTACCCCAGTTGACAGAGCTTAGGGGTATAACAAGGGAGAATAAGTTGTAATAAATTGTAATCAAATTTGTAATTTCCAGATTGTAATAGGAAGTTTAAAGTTCAAAATTAACGTAAAATTCTAAATTGAGACGAATGGTTGTAATAGCAAGTAGCTGTTTTATGTTCATGATACTTCCTTATGCAATCTGATTGTAATATCTGTTCCTGTTTGGAACCTCCTTGGAATTGTATTGATTGCGACGCCTTGAACGTACAGGGGAAACTCTGTCCGTTCGGCGGTTTGTCGGCGCGCCCGAATCCGACCGAATTGGCGGGCTCGGGGCGTGACAGATAAGATGGTATCAGAGCATAAAGTAGTGAATGGGGCAATGGCTTAGTTGAACCTAGGAGACCTTAGGTTAGTAAATCCTTAGAGGTTAAGGCTCGTGAGAGACGTGGACTTGTGGTTCGTGGCGAAAGTAGTATGGATTTGGTCGTGTTGTGTAACCTCTAAGAAGGATATTAGAGGTAGATTTGAGGTGTTGTTCGTCTTCGACTGAGGGTGTTCATATTGGCGCGCGACAACATGAAGCCTAAGGACGAGAATGGACGCCCTATTTGACTTTCGCCTGATTGGCTTTTGAGCCGGTGTTAGTGGTTTCATGTTCGACCCAAGTTGGTCAAGGACTAATCGAGTTGTCGTGTTTCAGGAAACGATGGCACCGCGTAGGCGATCTTCATCCAGATCGGCGCGGGAGGGGACAAGTGGTGTCCCTGAGCAAGTCGACGCGAGCGGAGACTCTGAGCTTCGTGATCAGTTGGCCTCACTCGTGGGAGTGGTGAGGCAACAAGCGGACTTGGTGCAGCGGCAGCAGGAGGCTGCCACGCGCCAGGAGGAGCAGATGAAGCGACTCCAAGAGACGTTGGATCAGCTGGTGGCTACACCGGCTGCGGCTCGTCATGGACGGCCGAAGGTCGCAGCGGAAGCGTTTCCGCCGGGGTCGGGCGACCCGACCGTTGTTGGTTTAGAGGTTGTGGCGGAGCAGGAGCGGACTTTAGCGGCCCTAATGGCTTTCAGAAAGCTCGATCCACCTACCTTTGACGGAGAGGACGCCGATCCATGGATCGTGGAGATGTGGATTGACGCTATGGAAACCCTCTTTGAGGAGATGTACGCCTTAGAGCGAGACAAGGTGCCGCTAGCTGTGCATTGCTTGAAGCAGTCAGCGAAGGTGTGGTGGAAAGGCATTAGGCGGAACCGATCACCTAATCTCCCTCCTATGGCATGGGAAGAGTTTCGGGGAATGCTGTTCTCGACCTACTTCCCCGATAGCGAGAAAAGGAAGCTCCAGGACAAGTTCTGGAAGCTGCGGCAAGGAGACCGCTCGGTTAGGCAATACGAGCGAGAATTTTCTCGCCTCGTGCATTGTGTCCCGGGTGTGGTGCGGGATGACAAGGTTAAGGCCGATAGCTTTGTGCGTGGACTTCCCGTATCTTTTGAGGCCGTGCATGTACTTCAGTTTCAGACCTTTGCTGAAGTCCTGGATCGAGCCTTATGGATAGAGCAAGGCAACGCGTTCCTCCGGGAGGAGCGCAAGGCATATTACAAGGACAAGGGGAAAGGACGATCGACGGGTGGATCCGCTGGTCAGTCAAGTTCCCGAAAGACCTCGGCAAGTTCGCACTCGCGATCTCGAGCTCCGGGGACATACCGCATTCGGTCCTCGGCGGAGTGTGTTATATGTGGGGGCCCTCATTTCCTACAGCAGTGTGAACAGCGTGAAGGCAGGTGCTTCAAGTGTGGGCTACCGGGCCATGTGCGGGACGAGTGTCCGCAAGGAGAGCGGCCGTTGAGGATGATCCCACCGGAGGGTTCGCAGCGAGTACCAGGTGGCCGTGGGCGCGACCTGAGTGGTGGAACCTGCCGATACTGACGAGGGCAGGTATGAGTTTATTAAGCAATCGTTATGTTTTGCAGGATTGTAAGTTGGTGCATTGCGTGCCATGATCATTGGTTAGTTGCTACTAGTTGTGCATTTCATAGTAGGAACCAGTGGGCAGGTCGGTGGATACCCGGGCTTGCATATGCGACAGGCGTAATACCTGCTGGCGCAGGTGTGGAATGGAAATGACACTAGCAAAGTTGCTAGTAGTGCTTCCTAGACGAGGATTAAGACTCGTGTTAGAGCCAAGTTGGCCGTGGGCCAAGTGATACCTCTATGTGAGGTTAGGAAAGTCATTTAGAAGACGATGAGCGGGGATGACCGTGCTAAAGCTGAAACTTAGAATAAATGCTCGAGTGGCGTATAGAGTGCGCGAGTATAAATACTCGTGGAGTGCGGTTTCATTTCAGCCGAGAGAGTGAATTGGCAGTAGCACTTTAGCTTGGCTAAGTGTGAAGCGGGCCATGGATCACTCGGGGAGGCTGGTGGCTCGCACTAGGTGCTTAGGAGCCGACAGAGTGTGTAGCTCTGTAGAGCATGTCGTATAGGACGACGTTTGCGGGTAGTGCTTGTGACGACCCGTGCCGGGACCATTTGTGGACTGTGGAGCCTGGGCCCATTGGGCAGGCGCAGTCGGCTGCTAGTGGCAGTGGCCCGATACCTATAGGTAGGGCAAGAGAGTTTTGGTCAGGACGGTAGTCTGAGCTTGGACCCGAGGACGTGGAAATGCCACGTGTTTGAATCTTAAGATCGAAAATGCACTGAGAGTGCGGTTGTGACCCAACCCAGGAATTGATGTGGTTTAGGGTCTTGATAGCTCCTACTTGGAGTGTGTGCGAATTCCCAAGAGAGAATTTCGCCCGAGAATGCTGATTGGGTCTACGCTAGTAACAAGGGAATGCTAAGCGTAGTCGAGACAAGTCTAGGCGGTAGGCCGACGTTGGGTTGGTGACTACTGGTCCACCCATAGAGATCGAGGAAAGTGACTTGGCCACTAACTCTATTGAAGAGTTTGGCTTAAGTTCACAAACGGCGAGTTCATGTGGGTTGATTGCGGCTAAGGAGCCGAATAAGTCATGGCAATTGAAGTTGAGATAAGTGGCCTCTAGGAGACACTTGAATAGTGGAAGCCACATGAGAGTCGAAGTGCACATTCTATGATGTGCGTCGCAAGTGTGAAGGAGAATAGTCTCACATTCTTTGTAGTGGACCTTTGGAAAGTTCTGATAGGAGAAATGCCACTCCGAAGCTGAAAAATGCATTGGAACCCCCAGGTTACTCGATAAATTGGATTGGGGTGCGAATCAATGAAGATGAGTAAGTTTCGCGGACGAAACTAATTTTAAGGGGTGGAGAATGTAGCAACCCGAACTTTAACCAAATTGGCTAAAGTGCGCGAACGAGTAATTGGACAAGTTACAATAACCATTCCAAGATACTTGGAAGGGTTAAGAGAGGATCTAAAAGAGTTAGAAAGGTTTTGGCGTTGTTCGGCGCGAATTAGAGTCGAAACGACGTGAACAACACTGTGCGGCAGTAGCAAGCAAAGTTGTCACAGATAGCAACTTTGACCGAGAGGAGAAGAGCTCTCGGGTTTGTGAAGTTTTTGGTGTTTATACCGGTACAAGCCAAACTGTACCGGTACAAATGCTACGAAACCGAGAGGCAGCTCTCGGGTTTGCCTCTGGAGCATCCCATACCGGTACAGAAACCCGTTGTACCGGTACAGAATGGGTCTGGCAGCAGTTTTGGACTGCTTCGAAATAAAAGGTTTGGAGGGGTTTAGTTGCTATTGTTGCAACAAAATATAACCTAAAACCCTTCCCCCTTCACAGCAGTTTCCCTCTCTCCCTCTCTCGTGTCCCTCTCTCTCTCTGTTCGACAGCAAGGAGAAGAAGAGAAGGGGAAAGAAAGAAAGAAAGGAAAGAGAGAAAGAGAAGAAGTTTAAGAAGGAGAAGATGAAGGAGATTATGATGGTGATGATCATGGCCATCCTCTCCTCCCTCCTATGTGCAAGAGCAAGCTTTTGAGAGGTAAGCTCTCTCTCCCTCTCATGGTAGATCCTTAGATAATGGGTTTCTAAACCCTAGATATAGAGTTTTGATCTTCTTGCAAGCTTTAGAACCTTGTAGAGGCTTGGAAACTCATGAAAATCATGTGTTCTTCAAGGTGCTCTAATGGTGGATTTCTAGGGTTTGTTTTAAACACCCTATGGATGGCTCTAGTGCTCTTCGATGAGTACCTAGAGGTTAGACAAGCTCTCTATTGCTTGTTCTAGGGCTCAAATCGGTGGGTTTTGCAAAAGTGCAAAACCTAGGGTTAAAAAATGGGGTTTTTAGAAATAGATGAGTTTGATCTCATTTGACCCCATAGAAACCTAATTGGGGGTACAATGAACGCGTTGGCCCGCTCGGTTCGGTGATCCGACGAGCGAGTACAAAGATATTAATTATTTAATATATTCATACCAGATGTCCGCAGCACGCAAGATAGGAGCCCAAAATTCATGAAAACGGAACTGGGGCAACTTGAAGGCGTGGGGCAACGGCACAAGGTCTCAGATTGGGATTCGGAGATCGTTCGGGTGGTCGTGCAAGAGTTCGAGCCAAACCGGGTCAAGAGTGCCACGGGCGGACGATTGCGAGTGTCGACGAGCAATCGGAGAGCATAATAAGGTGGGTTGTGTCTACCGAAGCTACTAGGTCGCCTAAATATGTCTAAGAGTAAAGGTTTCAAGTTGATGCATATAATTGACATATGTTGCAAGTATAGAAATGCATGTTAAAGAACATAGTGTTAAATGCTAAGAGAATGCATGAGTTAAATGCTAGATAAAGACATGAACTAGAGTCTAGTTGCAAATACATGGGATGCATGTTAAGTTGATATATGAACTAGATGCTAAATGAAATGTATGAATAAATGCATGCTTAGCTTAATGAGTACATGCTAGATATAATTATGTGCATGTAAATGGGATGGTTAACATAAGAATGTTAAGTATATGAATGCCAAGTATGGGAATGCTAAGTAAGAATGTAAGTCATGGACTAATACACATATAGATCGAGTGGCATCCAACTTAGTGTAAAGAACATAAGTATTAGTAAACCTAGACTCATGTGGACCTAGGAGAATGACATCTAACCTAGTGTTGTTAACGAACATAGGTTATAGTAAACCTAGAGTTAATGGACCTAGGAGTGTGGGAATTAACCTAGTGTCAAGAACATAGGTTGTAGTAAACCTAGAGTCATATGGGTCTAGGTAAAGAACAATGAACCTAGTGTCAAGGACATAGGTTGGATAAAGACGACAGTGGACCTAGTATGAATAAACATAGGTCTTGTTGGAATGACATTGGACCTAGAGTTAGAAAACCTAGGTTATGTGACAAAGAATAAACCCTAGTGTCAAGTAGACCTAGGAGGTAAAGACAATGGACCTAGAGGGTCGTCTCTTGAGGGCCTAGCTAACCCTCAAGCTAAGTGGAACGGATTCATGGAATCCCGAGATTTGGGACACCTAAGTTGGTGTCGGGCGTGTGCGACGATTTCGCCGTCCAGGGCTATACCACCGTCGTGGCGTTGTGCGACGATTTCGCCGCCGGGTGGGTGAGCCGAAATGTGTTCGATACCGGTTAAGCCGTGTGAGGATCAGATCGCCATGTGTTGACACCCTGTGTTTGGGGCACCATTGCTGGGTAAGTACGATACGGCCGCACCAGGAGGCGAAGGAGTGACTCAAACCATTGTTGGGTGAGATGCGATTAGTTCGCCGCCAGATGGTTAAGTCATGACTTGGGTCCTCGGTAAGTCCGCCGCGATCGCGACCGTAATGGTTATGTCAAGTGACACTGGGTTCGCGTGTGCGACGATTTCGCCGCGATGAGGCCGAGTCACGAGGCGACAGTCGTTGATTGGGGTAGTTGCGAGACGTCCAACACCTCGGGCTAGACAGCGGGCGGATTATCCGCAATGGATTGACTCAAGACCGAGTCGGGTGGCTTAGTGAGCTGAGGTAGAGTGACCTTAGAAATAAATTGCTAAGTAGCATAAGTGCCAAAAGGTAAAGAACGTAAAGACTAGCTAAAGTTGTAAATAGCTAATGGGTAGTGCCAGTAATAGCTAAGCTTGTAATAGCTAGGTATGAATGGAAAGGCTAAAGTAAAGAATAGCAATAAAGTAAAGAAAAGCTAAGAGCTAAAGGGTAATTTTGCATATTGCATATAGTGAGGCAGGTTTTTATGTTAGTTGCAAGTTATATATCTATATATGTTTTTGGACTAACATATCTGCAGTGCCTCCTTGGACATATTGGTCGAGCTGTTCTCTTGGGTGACCGTACCCACGAGAACTATGGACAATAGTTCTCACCCCCGTGTTGTGGTTTTGGGGGTACAGATACACACGTGAGCGGCGCAGTAGCAGCGCGAGGCAAGGGCGTAGCTCCACAGATAGCGCCCTACCAGGAGACCAGAGATAGAAGTACCCCAGTTGACAGAGCTTAGGGGTATAACAAGGGAGAATAAGTTGTAATAAATTGTAATCAAATTTGTAATTTCCAGATTGTAATAGGAAGTTTAAAGTTCAAAATTAACGTAAAATTCTAAATTGAGACGAATGGTTGTAATAGCAAGTAGCTGTTTTATGTTCATGATACTTCCTTATGCAATCTGATTGTAATATCTGTTCCTGTTTGGAACCTCCTTGGAATTGTATTGATTGCGACGCCTTGAACGTACAGGGAAAACTCTGTCTGTCCGAATCCGACCGAATTAGCGGGCTCGGGGCGTGACAGGTGGGGAGATTGTAAGACCCCAAATAGTCCTATATATGAGATATAATAGGGCTAAACTCTTAACCCGGCTTAAGCATTTTGGGTGGTGGCAAGGCCCAAGAGGTTAAGAGAGTTAAGCGTGCTAGGACGGGAGTAGTCATAGGATGGGTGACCCCCTGGGAAGTTGGAGCGTCACAAAAGGAGATGATTGAAAATGATTAAAGTAGAGAGATTAAAGGTTTTTCAAAGTGCCTTAACCGGTATTTAAAAGTCAATTCGAATTAGATTAAATTCGTATTAATTATCGAGTTTACTTCACTTTTTATTATTTTGATGATAATTTAATATGTGATTTCTTCTTACATACATTCATCAAAATTTTGAAATTAATTTTAATCTTTTAGTAATTAATTCATCTTGGTTGTGAATGATTGAATATAATTGATGAATATTTGCTAATTGACTAAAATTCGTCAAAATTATTTTTAATTGTGAGATTGTCTAATTTAGGGGGAGTTTGTTTTATTTAAAAAAAAAGAGAAACTCCTATGTTTAAAAGATGTGGAAAGAGTTACATCCAAAAGGAGTGTGAAAAGTACCACCACATGTAGGAAAGAGCTACCACCCCGGTCGTCCGGAAAGTGTGTGAGGCTACCACATGAGAAATTTGAGATTAACCGAAAAGGTTGAAAAAAAATAAATAAGTATGTTAGAAATTTTCGGTGATATAAGGTGATAGTTTGAAAAAGATGCTCAAAAAGCCACTCCCGGTGCTTTATTAGTTAAATCTCTATTTTGACCGAATTGCGACAAATTGGTGTCAATTTTTGCTAAATTTCTAAAAATTATTTTTCATCAATTTACATCTTGATACTTTAAAACATTAGATTATTTTTAATATCAAATTTTGATGATTTGATGTCTTTTGAAATCAAATAATATTTTATTTTCATCATAATAATTTTTGAAGTGGGCGGCCACGGCTCGGCTATCCTCTAAAGCTCGACTCAGCCCGAGCAGGACTCACTACAATAAATTCTGTTTTGGAGGACGCTTATTTTCATAGTTGCTGACGCTAAAAAGCGTTGCTAAATTAACCTCCGACGCAATTAAAAGCATCGTCAGATGCGTCGGTATGTTCAAAGTCGAGAGAAATAAGCCGCCGCAAGCGAGTGGCGTTGGTACTCAAATGAGGACGCTAAGAAGCGTCTTTATTTTACACTGTCCAACTGCTTTTCCCTCTTACATAACGACAACAAAAAGCGTCACAATATTTTGGACGCTTCAAAGCGTAGCTAGTTTATTGAATTGCTGACTCTTAAAATGATAAGATTTTAAATTATATAATTAATTAATTTAATCTGCTGATGCTTCAAAGCGTCAACAATTTATATATAAAAACCTGGTTTAAATGATATTAATTTTTTTTTTCCATTAGATATAAAACTCATACACAACACTATATGACTTGAAGCACAAACTTACAACTTTTCCAGAGGACAAAAAACATATATAGAAGCAAATAAAACTAAAAAAAATATACATTCACTTATAATAGAAAGAAACATGTTCACTAATAATACTATAAAGTTAACAAGTCATGGTCATACATCATAAGCAAAATATGTTCACTAATAATACTATAAAGCTAACAAGTCAAGGTCATACATCATAAGCAAAATATTACCAAAACATGACAGATTTGTCTTAAAATGGATCTTAATTATAGCATAGCTCAAAAGTTAATTAAACCAAATATCTGGAGCTGGATTTTCCCCTGCATGCATTGCCCAAGTCAGAGGATCTAGCAAAGTCAGGAAACCGAGAAGCTACACGACCTAAATTGTCTGATGATCTTGCAAAGATCTGGAGCATAGATGCGACTTGGTTCAATTGAGATTGAAAATCTTGTTGCATCTCGGCCAATTTGGTATCATAGTTCGTTTGCATTTCAGCCAAACTTGGACTCATACTTGTTTTGCATAGTTTTCATTTGTGATTGCAATTCCACACTATTTTGTTCTGCATTGTCCATAAACCTAAATTGCGCTTGTGGCCCAAACACTTGCGTCGGCGAAGGTCCAAGTCCATAGCCCCTGACTCGTCCATATTTCTCTTTTCCTATTATTTTACTGAAAACTTTATTTTCCAATTGAAAATTTGCATCAGGCGATTCGGAGGATACCGGACATTTAGCAACTTCAGTCATGCATTTCTCCTACAAATAGAAAAAAGACAGTAATATGTCAACAACTTAATTTGGGCTACTAATACTTGACAAGTTATTAATGCACGCATATACGCACCACAAGTTTCATTGATGTATCATTAATATAATTTCCGTCTTTTTGTTTATGAGTCGATGCAAAAAACTGAATACGAGATGGTTCTCTATGGTTCTCATCCTCCTACCACCATCACACAAATAATTTAATGAGCACAGAAATTCATCATATAATATAAAAGAAAATAAAGAATTATGCACTATAAATACATTATCATAAAATTTTATATGCCTATTTGAACAAAAAAATGGAATAATAAAAGAAAGAACATACAAATTCTTGTCTTTTCCTAGCAAAGCTCATTGATCCAGTTGTATGAGGAGTTTTAACATTTGCACGTGCTATCTTTCCTATCTGAGAATAAAACTGTAGAAGTAACAAATTTATTATATAAATATTTTGTGAAAATTTAGAAATTCAACTAACAAGGTGGAAAAAAAAATCTTAGTAGCACTATTAAGGGCATTGATAATGCTAGTATGTTACCTCACTTTTCTCCGAGAACCATATGCGAACAAGATCAAACCATTGTTGAGGCATAATTTCATTTGGTACAGTACTTGCAATCTGTTGCTCTGTTTGATCCTTTATCTTATATTTTGCTTTAAGTTCATACTTATAACCCTTCCATTTTCGACTAATTGATTTTAATATCTATGCATTGACACACTCCTTAGAAGGAAGAGAGAATTTACTCTGCATTGACAGGAAAAAGCAAATTAAAATCAATTGTACAACCAATAATTTGATGAAAATAATTCGAAGTTCAGTTTTGATACTAAAAAAAGAGGTATTCTAGCAGTTAAAAAAAAGTAAATCAAGTTATAACTAATTCATTCAACTTACACATACTATAAATATCAGTTATCAATGCTAATATGCTTCAATATGATTAGCAAAGTAATTCATCAATGTAAACTTTTACTACACAACCAATATGAATACCTATTCTAATAAATTTATATAAAGAAATGATCATAGCATGACATAGGCACATTGCAATTCGAAATAGAGAATGATTACTTACTCGAGTCAGATTAATGATATTAATTTTGAATGAGTTTGGCATTTTCTTCCAAGTTGGATAGTGGATAGGGCACAAATTCGCCTTCCGTGCAACCGTCCCTAACCAACCCCCTAAGATACCGCCAGATTTTTTCACTGGTTGCCCAAATTTATTGCAAGAGACAACAATTTTTTCTCCACCAGGCAAGCTTCAAACATCTTTAGCACGAGTTACACCTCGTTTTGTCCTCACATTACCTTGCTCATCTGTATAAAAAATATATATACCAAGATAATAAAGAAATAAAATAATTCATTATATATAACATTAATAAAAATGCAATGTACAAATTACCAACTATCTCTACTATTTCATCATATCCAACATTAGCTTGCTCTTGGATTTGAGATTGTGTGACGCCCCAACTTCCTAGGGGGTCACCCATCCTAGGACTACTCCCGTCCTAGCACGCTTAACTCTCTTAACCTCTTGGGTCTTGCCACCACCCAAAATGCTTAAGCCGGGTTAAGAGTTTAGCCCTATTATATCTTTTATATAGGACTAACTGGGGTCTCACAATCTCCCCTCCTTTAAGCCCTGACGTCCTCGTCAGGCTCAGACTCACAAGTACCAAGCGATGTGAGACTCGTCTCGCTAGCCCGTCATCTAGACCCTGGCTCAGCCGAGACTCATCTCACACTTCCGGCTGGTAATTGGCTCTGATACCATCTGTGACGCCGCAACTTCCCAGGGGGTCACCCATCCTAGGACTACTCCCGTCCTAGCACGCTTAACTCTCTTAATGTCACGCCCCGGGGTTAATAAATAAGTGAAAAATACAGCGGAATTTTTTTTTTTTTTTTGAAAACCTGACCCCAAGGTATGCCAGATCCGCCACAAATACAGAGAGTCCACTGTTTACACGGACAGAGTCTCCCCTGTATTTGCACGGCGTCGCATATGTACAGAGTGTAGTAAACTACCAGGAAACAACCACATACCAAATGAATATAACACAGCTATTATTATTCATTCAACCATTCACACAGGTTCACAACTAAGAGATGTATAAGCTGATGACATAGTAAGAAAACCTTTGAAATATGTTTCCCACAAGGAAACCCATTTTTTTAAAAACACGCTACCACGAGGGGTAGAAAACCATTTTATCACATAAAATCCATATTCTTATTACATTATAAAACCAACTAAACATCTCCTAATCCAAAAGTAAGAACTGAACTGAACCATAAAAAGTCTAAGTCATGCAAAGGTAGGGATAAAGAAATAACCAACGAAGGGACGGAGCTATGTCGCGAACTAGACTCGCTCCTCACCAGCTGTCCCACTAACTCCTACAATGTCACCTGAAAAAGAAGGCGGGGTAAGAACATGTAAACATGTCTCCCCCTCCCAGTGGATACCTCGCGGAGATAGATACAAGAGGAGATAATAGTAGTACAGTAGCTATGATAAACAAATAAATGGGAGAGATATACAGATATGAAACAACAGCTACTGTAAGTATGCGTCAACGATACGAAAGTACAAAAATACCCAATCTGTAAACTGCCCTATTGGTCCGTTGCACCTCGTGCCTATGCCCATCGCCACTCTACCCGTGTACAACCCAAGATCGATCACGGGGCCCACAGCCGCATATAACCCACTCTAGGGCTCACGGGTTGGCAAGTCCAATATGACCAGTCCCAAACCACTCTTTCGGAAAAGAACACCCTCTTGCGGTGGCACCGCCGGTGTTCGTGAAATGCGTGTGTCTCTCGGCGATCGATGCCGATATGCCGAATAGCCAAACGTCGCAACCACCGACAATCTTGCCTCTTCGGGCGCGCACCGACCGTAAAGGTCGTCAAACCGTAAGTGAAGTACTGTAACCGACCAATCAGTCAACTAGGATGGAACAACTCAACAACCTCTCAACCGTATGCAAGTACTACTGAAGGAAACACAAGAACTGACCACTCAGGTCAACTAGGATGGAACAACTCAACATCCTCTCAACTGTATGGAAGTACTACTGAAGGAAACACGAGAACTGACCAACGGAACAGGTCACAAATGTCATAGGCTGACAAGAAGTAATCTACTCTACTCCTACACATGATACTAAACATGGAAACACTGAGTAGAGTGATACTGTAACAAACAGGTGCAAGATATATCTAGGATAAACGATATAAACAGTAAGGGTGGAAGGAACGTCACTAGCGTGTACCACTGTACGGACGTCGGATCGAAGTACCCACCTGTACGACTGTCGCGTCTGTCTCCTGACTGCAAAAGAGTGTCAACCGGACCTAAGGAAGGTCCACTGGGTTAGTGTCTAACCCACCACTAATAAACACTGACTCCACATCCCACAAACTAATCCCACGGAGATTGGTTTTCCGAAACCAATTACCGTAACTCACCGGAAGTCCCGTAGAACCGCACCGGACTCCGCCGGACCCACGAATCGCTTCGAATGCACCGACTCGTGTCACGAGTCACCCGCTGCCACACAACACTCCTATTTGGATGTTTTAGCAGCAAACAAAAGATAACACTACGACACCACTATCGTCGGATAATTCTACGAATACTGGTTCCCGAAAGTATCTATTTCGACACCAGAACCAACCGTCGCTCACCCGTCATTTCTAAACCCTCGAAATGACGTGGGTGATCAGCCAACAAGGCTCAGCGACACTACAACAACTCGCGAGGGACCGTCGGAAGAATTCCGAACCAAACCCGCGTTCCGTCAGCGAATTTCGCCGAGAAACGCGCCGGGAATCACTTTCTGATCTCCACGAGGGCTTGGGATCTTGGACAATTAGTCTAGAGGTTACCCACATCGCGTACATGCTGTCCACAGCGACCACAATCAGCAAAATTGCATGAAAGCCCTCCCGATAATCCGAAATCGCATTATTTTATATGATTTCGGGGCTTTTATGGCTCGACTACGCAAACCGGAGGTCAATCAGACCAACCGAGACACCCGCTGATAGGTCTCGGCGTGCCGGAGACCGTGCTCACCTTTCGGAGTGAAGCCGGCCGCTGTGGGAAGCGTACAAGCGACAAGAAAATCGAGAAATAACGCGCACAGCGCGTAAAACATTAATTTCCTGCTAACCAGGGCATCAAAACCCTCAACGGAGGTGACCACTGCGTTCGGGACGAAAAACCGTTGACCGTGCTCACCCTCCGATATCAGAAAGCCCTAACGGATCACCAGAAAAGAGATCCGAAACCCTAGACAGCAACCAGAACAAGAATACAGGCTTACCGGCAACGGGGAGCTAGGGTTCGGTCGCCGGCGGCCGGGGGTAGCGCATACCGGCCGGGGAGGGGAGCACCGGGTCTGGAGGGTCGGAAGGGAAGGTTTACCGGCAGCGGAGGGTGGCCGAAGATGCGGCGGCGGCGCTCAGGTTCTTCCTCTTCCGCTCGGGTTGGTGGCGCCGGCGGCGCACCCGCGGCGGCCGGGGATCGCCGGGCGGCGACCGGCCGAACGCGGGGACCACAGGGAGGCCGGCTCCTTCTTGGGCCGAGGAGAAGCTCGGTGGAGGAGGTGCTTTCCTCGGTCCGCACCCGGCCCGAGGTGGCCGCGGGGTGGCTCCGCGGCGCCGGCGACGCTCGGGGTGGCCGGACGGGGAGCTCGGGGTCCTCGGGGGTGAGGGAGGTCGCCGCAGCCCGAGGGAAGGTGGCGGCGGCGGCAAGACTAGCCCGCATCACCCCGCTCGGGTCCTGGTGATCTTGGTTGGCCGCAGGAGCTCCAACGGCGGCGGCGGCGCTCCGGACGGCGGCGCCGGACGGTGAGGCGAGTCTCCGACTTCTTTGGACCAGGGGATCTTGATGCTCGGGTCTGATGATGCCCTAGCCCCCGGATCTTAAAGGTACAAGAAGTAATGGCCCTGGGTGATGATGGTGAGGGTTCGGGGTGGTTTTCCGGCGGCCGGGGAGGTCGCCGGAGGTCGGAGAAGGGGGCACGGGTGTGACACCCCAATAGTCCCACATCGGATAGGAATGGGGTTGTCATTGGGTTTGTAAGATACTTACACACTAGTAATAATAACCGGACTTAAGCATTTTGGGCCGGTGGTTGGGCCCAACGAGTTATTGTTGCTAGTGGGCTGGGTCGTTACATTCTTAGTGACTATTACCATGTTAGAAACATGACGATTAGATACTTGAAACGCTGACCATGCTTGCTTGCCATTTGTGCTCATTCGCACATGCTTGTGAGGGTCGCTCACTACAAGCCGGCACTCCGGAGTTAGCCTTTGCGATTTGTTCGCGCGTGCGGTATTGAGAAACCTACAGGACCGAGTGGGATAGACTCATTCCTTACAGGAGATGCTGCGGCTACCACGGCACTTAGGTGGCACAAGCCGGATTACACTCGTGTAGATCCTAGAATGAAATTGAACAATGACATCATTTGAGCAATGACAATCACTACTAGATAGGTTAGTAGTTGGATTATTTGGACATGCTTATAGCATCGCTTTGGGACAAGTAGTATACTTGATAGATATACTTAGTTGCTATATTAGAACATATTCTTTATATGTTGACATATTGGATCATGATAGCATGTGCATTCATCATGTATATTTGTGGCATGGTACTATAGCATTTCATTTATGCTTTTATTTCGACAGTTATTTATCGTACCCTTTATACTTATCTCTTTCGGGCCTAGTGGTGCAAGTGGTTCAGGTCAGTAATTGCCCACTGGGAATTATAAATTATAGTTCTCACGCCCTCTGTTTTTTGTTTCTTTCAGAGCCTTCCGCACCGGGGGAGGCCAGGGACCGCGGCGAGGGTGTCTCTTCGGACTAGCGATCGAGGAGTCTCGCTAAGTGGTTCATCGTCTCCTTTTGTTTCTGTTGGAGAGGATGAGAGTGTTTTGTACCCCTTATAGAGGCTACCATTTTGTACCTAGTATTTTGGATCTTATGATGTATTTACCTTGGGTTTACTATAGTTGTTAATTTGTTATCAGATTTTATGTTTCCACTTATTGATAGAACTTAGCTTTTTATTGCTCTGATATCTCTAGTTGTAGCCTATATGTTGTTTTAATTTCGCTGTTTTTGATAGACGCCTTGTATGTGTTGAGATACGGCGGGTCTGGCGCGCTACCGGGAAGGCCTCCGCCGGTCCCAGGGCGTGACAACTAACCTCAAGAGAAGCTCCAAACAAGGATCAAAACCAAGTAGGGTGGAAGATCTTTCCTCCAACAAGCTCCAATCCGGGCTTCAAGTCTTCTCCCATGGTGGGAATGCCACCAAAAGCACAAAAGAAGCAAAAGGGGATGTTTAAACCTCTAAAAACCCAAGTAAAAATAGATAAAAACCAAAAAAAATGGAGAGGAAACCTACCTCTCTCCCTCCTCTGTCGCAGCATGAAGCCCCTGTCCAAGGGGTAGGGGTAGATATAAGGTATTGCAACAATAACGAAGAAATTCCTCAAAATCTGCAAAACTGCATTCTGCACTGCATACCGGTACATGGGAAAGTGTACCAGTACCAAACACTGTGCTCGTAAACTCGAGCCTCGGGTTGGCAGAAAATGGCCCTGTGTACCAGTACAAACCCAATATTGTACCGGTACAACCATCAACCTGTACCGGTACACAGCCCTGCTGTGGCAAACCCGAGAGCACACAAAAAATCCAATCTTTTGGATTTTGGTGCTAAGTTTTAAACCTCAATTCTCGATATGCGAGCAATAGGTCGGAACACTATCATCGACCCTTCAAAAACTGTGGAAAGGCTCCGAACTCAAATCAAACACTCGAACCTCGCAATTTGCACAGGTCCAGTGTGTTACATAACACAAATACCACAACCCAATCTCAATTTCACAAGTGAGGATCCGCTCACTCACCCGACTCACATCAACTCTCAAAAGGCAGGATCCGCTCACTCACTCGAGACCGTCTACGGGACCCCAAAAGTCTATCCTTCGTGTGACAACTCCGAAGTGCACTGCTTGGGTGGAGCAACCACCGCCAAGCTAAGAACAGACATGTGAGTATGGTCAAATCCTCGTCACTGAGGATATCCTACCACTAGGGTCAACATCACTCGGAAACTAGTTCATCCCTAAGTTTAACATGCAACAAGCGTTTTCATCTATACTCTGCTTGTCATGCCACTCGTTAAGTTGTCAATCTTGCCAAAGGCCACTCGTTCTTTGGTTCTCGTCAACACAAGACTAAGTTCATCATTTAATTTTACCATTATGGGGTTCTATGTCACGCCCCGGGACCGATCCCTTTGGCCGGCCCGGGCCCGTCAAACAGACGCCGAACGGACAGAGTTTCCTCTACCCGCCCAAGGCTCAACACAAGTACAATTCAAAAAAAAATGGAAAGCACAAGCGAAAGCATACAAATACGGCTTACACGAGGGTAAGCAATAGCCAAGTGAAAGAAAAATTCTAAACTAAACAACTATTATGATCTCACGTTAATCACATACATTTATACTCTTTACATCATTGCATTTCCTTCAAAATAAACATTACATTCTTTTCTTCCAAAATAATTATTTCCATTTAACTTTCAAAAGTAAATATACAAGAGTGGTATGCAACTAGAAAATAAAGTACAATAAGGCAGTTGCTAGCTATGGCGCGAGGCCCTTACCGCGATCGCCCGCTGGCTCGCTCGGTCCAGGTTCTGTAGAAGGAATCGGTTGAGAACTACAACAAAGTTCCTAGTGGGCTCGGCCCCCAATCACACCGACTTTCCCACTAGGTCTATCTCAGGTATAATTTGAAAGAATAAGCAGATAGTAACCAAACTATAATGCATACAACTAATATGCTTGAACAATAATAAACATACTCATGCTCAACATAATAATAATGATGAATGCTCGGTCTCAATCTCGATACCCAATCTCATGGCTAACCCGTAGGTTTCGCCGCTCATAGAACTCACCAACTCAAATCCCAGTATCGGGGAGACTACTATACCCGACGGGACCGTCCTCTGGAATGACTCCATCCCAGTGGCGACCAACTCCGGAGCGCACCGCTCGAGGGAAAACTACCGCCCCCGAGCAAGGACTTACAGGCGAGTATAATCAAATTCTTAACTATAAGGATGTAGTCCAAATCCATTTCCTTAACTATAAGGAAGTCCTACACAATGACCCTTAACTATAAGGTTGTTGTCATTTATTCACATTCTTTGTTCTTTGCATTCTTGTTCTTATTCTTGTTCTCATCATCACACTAACTCTAGTGTTCTTTGTTCTTGTTCTCGACCATGTCATTACACTAACTCTAGTGTTCTTTGTCCTTGTCGTGTCATCACACTAACTCTAGTGTTCTTGCAACTCACTAATGCCACTCGATCTATATGTCGCAAATGTTCTTATTCTTTAACCACTAAGTTCCTTGTCTCAACTCATGCATACATAGGGTTCAATTCTTTTTCTTTGTTCATGACCATTTTCATTTGCATCTTAACTCTAAGCATGCAACACATACTCATTTACCCTACTATGCATAGAAAGCACTATATACAAAATGCTCAACGAGTGACATATAGATATAAAAGGAATTTCAGTATCAGTGGAAGCACCCCCCACCTTGTGAGTTCACTATGATGCACGAGCTCAATTTTCACGATCCTCGGCCGCCTATTTCCTTATCTGCGGCAAAATAAAGCCGAATTAGGCTTTTTGCTCATAACTTTATGTAGACTCTTCGTTTCGACGAACTGATCGCTCGAGCGAGTCGAAACGTCCCCAATTAGGTTTCTATAGGATCAATTTGATCCTACAACCCTTACAAGCTAGAGTCCCAATTTGGTGCCCTAGCTCAAACACATATACCAAACCTTGGTTTTGATCTCCCCAAAATGCAAAAGAGAACTCCTTGACATCAAGAGAGTCCATAAAAACCATCCTTAGATTATTCTAAACCCTACTTAGGGTTTTACCATGAGATAGAGAAAAGCTTACCTCAAAGCTTTCCTATTTCCTGTGCTGGGGAAGAAGAGAAAGAAGTTACTTCACTCCTAGGTCTCCTTCACCTCCAAACCCTTCTCCTTGATCCACCCTTTTTGAAAGAGAGAGAGAGAGATCCTAGAGAGAGAAAGGGAGAGCTCCTGTGAGAAACAGAGGAAAGAAATGAGAGAAATATCTCATACCCCCTCACATATAGCCTACTCATTGCATAATTGCAGCTAGACCCCTCAACTTTCATCTAATCAATCAGCCCAATCTGGGCATTTTTCGTGCTCGGGGACCGATCTCCCCATGTAGGGATCGGTCTCCGAGAGCCCCACATGCAACTTCTCGCAGCTGGGGACCGGTCTCTGCCAATGGGGACCAATTCCCGTACGCGGGTTTTCCAGGACTTAGCCAAATTCTCCACCTTCTCACTCTTTCACACACAGAGACCGGTCTCCATTTTGAGGACCAGCCTCACAGGGACCGGTCTGTCCCATAGGGACCGATTCCCGTACGTTGGTATTTCAGGACTTCGCCGATTTTTCACACCTCAAAACCCTCTACGCAGACGGAGACCGGTCTCTCCCTTTAGGGACCGATCCCCGAGAGCCAAATTCTGCAACTTGCAGATTTTTCTCTACTTTCTCTTTCAATAGCCCTCGAAGATCCCCTACAATGCACTTTTTGCATTGTAGATGCCTTCGGCCCCTCCGAAGCATTCCATCATCGAACCTTGGTCACTTTGACTGAAGTTCGATATTCGCTTACCGAGATTTCGGTATATTACATTCTAGGTCACAATTCCTCTATTCTCATACATCCTAATTCAAGTGCCAAACTCATGTTGCTACACTACTTAGGATCATGCAAGAATGGAAATGCAACTATCCAATACCCTATTATGCATAAAACCAACACGTATATATATGATCAACAGTATAACTCAGACATAGGGGGAAGCCCAGTTGCTTCGGGATGACACCACCCACCTTCTAGCGCCATCACGATGCTAGGGTTCCACTTTCGTGATTTTAGGAAGCCTATGCCGCGAGCTGCGGCAATCTGTACCGGTACAAGCTCTTTCCTCGATATCTTCGCGTACACTCGTCAGATTGCCGAACCGAGCGCACCAACGCGTCAGGAAACCTACCAATTAGGTTAGAGAGAGATCAATTTCACTCCAAACCCCTCACGAGCAAAAGCTCTCTTTTGGATGCCCTAGAAGCCCATTATTGCAAAAATGTATCATATAAACATTTACTCATGCAATAAATGAGATCATCTACCCCTAGAGCATCAATAAACATCATCTAGCTAAGTTCAAAGAGGTCTAAGCCATGCTCTAGCCATTCACCATGAGAGGCTCAAAGAGCTTACCTCTACAAGCAAGGAAGAAGATGATGATGGTCCTTCTACAAGCTCCAATCTCCTTCTTCTTTCTCCTCTTGATCCACTTCTAGAGAGAGAGGAAGAACTTCTAGAGAGAGAGAGGGTGTTTTGGGGTGGTTGCAAATGAGAGAAATGAGAGGGAATGAGTTCTACATCACCCATATATACGCCTCCACTCATGCCATAATTGCAAAACAGCCCCTCAACTTTGCAAATAATGCACAGCCCGCGCAGGGCATTTTCGGGCTACCGGGACTGGTCCTTGCATGAGGGACCAGTCCTTGGCCGAGGGACCTGTCCCGTAAGTCCAGAATTCCAGCATTTCCAGACTTAGCCAATTTTTCAGCCTTCTTCCGTTTTCACTCCGTTTTCGCTCGTTTTCACTCGTTTAGTCTCCGATTCGTTTCAAATAGAATTGAGACTCTCCAAACATATTTTCGAGCATATTTACATCATCTTTTCATCCACGCTAATACCGAATTTAATTCGTGGTCCAACATAGCCTTTCGGGTTTCGTTTTCGCGCCCTGCGCGCACCGAAACGCCCGAATGCTCCTGAACTTCACCGAAACTTCATCGAAACCATCCAAATGGCCTTCCAACCAAATATACACCGTAACTTCATAATTGTAGAAGTCTGGTACCTTACAGGTAAAGACATTTCCTATGGACACTTAAGAATATTTGGGTGTGAAGCTTATGTTCATATTCTGAAGGAAAGTAGAACAAAGCTTGATGTGAAATCAAGAAAATATGTATTTGTTGGCTATGGAGGTGATGAGTTGGGTTATAGACTTTGGGATCCCGTTGTTAGAAAAACTATTCGGAGCCGAAATGTTGTGTTTAGAGAGGATGTAATGTTTAAAGAAGGCACGAGGGAAGAGCAAAACAAAGATAAACTTGTTGTTGATGTACGAGTTGATAGTTCTTCTCAAAGTGTACATGATGATGTTGGTCATGATGGTAATGTTGATCATGAAGAAAGTACACAATCTAGTGAAAGTCGGCATGATTCTCATGAGAGCGAGGATGATATGTCTGCCCTGCCGGCACATAATTTGAGAAGATCAACTAAGCTACATAAACCCACCCAAAGGTATTCTCCTTTTTTATATTATGCTTTATTTACTGATTCGGGTGAGCCCGAGTGTTTTCAGGAAGCAGAAGATTGTCCCAAAAAAGCAAAGTGGCAAAGGGCAATGGAGGATGAGATGGATTCCTTAAATCATAACCATACTTGGGAGTTGGTGGAGCTTCCGATCGGAAAGAATTAAAGCATTGAAAAATCGATAGGTTTATGTGATCAAGAATGAAACCGATGAATCCAAGAGATATAAAGCAAGGCTTGTTGTTAAGGGCTATGGACAAAATCAAGATATTGACTTCAATGAAATATTTGCTCCCGTTGTTAAGCATTACTCAGTTAGAGTTGTTTTATCTTTAGTTGTAAATTTGGATCTTGAGCTTTAACAACTTGATATTAAAACCGCTTTCTTGCATGGTGATTTGGATGAAGAAATTTATATGTTTCAACCCGAAAGCTTTGTAAAAGCTTATCCAAATTTAGTATGTAAACTAAAGAAGGAATTGTATGGTTTAAAGCAAGCATCTAAACAATGGTATAAGAAGTTTGATTCTTTCATGAAAGATGAAGGCTACAAAAGATGTGGTTTTGATCATTGTGTTTATTTTAGAGGCTGAACATATAATTCTTTTACTATTTTGTAACTATATGTGGATGACATGTTGATTGCTAGTAATGATCAAAATGATATTACAAAGTTGAAGCTTGATATGTCAAAAAAGTTTGCTACTAAGGATCTTGATGAAGCAGAGAAAATTTTGGGCATGCAAATTAAAAGGGATAGGGAGCATGGCAAGTTGTGGCTTAGTCAATCCGCGGGCTATATCTCCAAAATTCTTGAAAGGTTTGAGATGAATGATTGTAAGCCGATTTCTACTCCATTAGCTGGACATTTCAAGTTATCCAAGAAGAACCCTCCAAAGAATGAGATTGAAAGAGATAAGATGAAGAATGTTCCTTATAATTCTGCCGTTGGAAGTTTGATGTATGCTATGGTTTGTACAAGACCGGATATAGCTTATGCGGTTGGAATTGTTTCAAGATATATGTCTAGTCCGGGATGGGAGCATTGGCAAGCCATTAAATGGATTCTTTGATATTTAAAGGGCACACAAAATATTTGTTTGTGTTTTGGTGGAACTTCTTTGGAGGTGAATAGATATGTTGATTCTGATCATACCGGTTGTAGAGAGACAAGAAAGTCCACTACAGGATATGTTTTTACATTTGGAGGTAGTGCGGTTAGTTGGATGTCTAGGTTGCAAGACATCGTCGCTTTGTCCACTACGGAAGCCGAATATGTTGCCTTGACCAAGGCAGTGAAGGAAATGATTTGGTTGAAGCGACTGCTTGCACAATTTGGAGTGAAGCAAAACAAATATGTTGTGCATTGTGATATTCAAAGTGCAATTCATCTTGCAAAGAATTCGGCGTATCACTCCTGAACTAAGCATATCGATATTCGCTTTCACTTTATTCGGATGGCATTATATCGTCAACACTTGGATGCGGAGAAAATCGATACAAAGAAAAACCTTGCGGATATATTGACAAAGGTTGTTCCTACGGAAAAGCTCATATTTTGTAGGAAGCACTCCGGATTGATCAAGACGTAGATGGAGTGGCTGGAGAATAATGCATTGTGATGAAGCTCATTTGATGGATGGAGATTACTTGTTTGAAGAATGGAGATTTGCCTTCAAGTGGGAGTTTGTTGAGCTAATTACATTGGGCCTATTTGCTATTTGGGCCTTACTATTTGGGCTATGTAATTTGGTAAAGTCAAAATCTCATCTTTCTATATTTTTATTATGTATGTGGGTCCCCTATTCGTAAGCCTTTGGATTATGGTTCTTTTGATCCAAAGGCCCATATTGTTAATTTCTTCTCTTAGGGAGCTAAAGTGGGATATTAGAATATGAGAAAAAAGAAGAGAGAGAAGTAGAGAGTGAGAAAAGAAGTGGGAGAAAAGAGAGAAAATCCTAGAGAAGGTTTTGATCTTAGTTCTATCAAGAAGGAGATGAGATCTTCCTTATGAGGTGTGATTTATACCATTTGGATAGAGCTAGAGATTGTTGGAGTTCTCTTTTATACCTTGGAGTTAAGGTGATATTTCTTTCATTTGAATCTCTTTTATAATCTTCAAGTTTATAGAAAAAGTTTTTTTTTTATTGTTCTCCCGTGGATGTGGACATAGCCGAACCACGTAAATCCTTGTGTTTTTGTGGTTTTAGTTTTTGTTATTGCTATTGTGCTTAGGGGTGGAAACGAGCCGAGCTCGAGCGAGCTTACCTCAGCTCAAGCTTGGCTTGAAATTAATTTCGAGCCTAAATTTAGGCTCAAGCTCGGCTTGAAATTAATTCGAGCCGAGCTCGAGCGAGCCTAACTTCGAGTCGAGCGAGCTCGAGCCCTAAACGAGCCGCTTGAAATTTTTAACATCGTGCAATCTATAATTTAATTTTTATAAAACATTATCTCAAATTTGATACAAAAAATATCTAATAGTTCAATATATAAAATGAATGCATAAAATACGATATTATAATATTATAAAAATTAGGAAAAATAACTCTGCGAGCAAGTGAAAAAGAAAGAGAGAGCAATTAGAATAGAATTTTACCGATTTGATTTTGTGGGTCCAATAATCTAAATTCTATATAGATAGAATTAAAATACATAATATATATTATTTTATATAATTAAAGTATATATTATATATAGTTATATATAGAGAGAGTTCGGCTGCTATATTGTTTTGAGTATAGATCCATTTATACTCATTAGTTTTCGATCGTTGGATTTATTCTTTTAACTATTTCAATCTTAGGGGACCACTATCATCCTAATCGCACATCCAACGACCGAAAATTTATAAGTATAAAAAGATCTATACTTATAAGAGTATAGTAGCCCTATACTATATTATAATAGTATACATATATTTAGACTACTATACTATATTAATAGTGCAAATGACTTGCTATTAGGTTTTCGTCCCTTGTTTGTATGAAGGGATGGGCGGTCGGGATGATAGTAGCCACTGAGTTCGATGGGTGGCTAGTTGAATAGTGTGATCTAACAGATGAAATTGGCCAAAGGGGTAGATCTAACGGCAGAAACTCAAGAATACCAAATGCTTGGTACTATCGGTAGTACAGTAGCTGAACTCTATATATATAGGTAAATCTAACGGTAGAAAACTTGATTGCACAAAATGCTCAGTACTATCAATAGTATAGATAGTATAGTAGCCGGAATATATATAGAGAGAGAGAGAGTCTGGCTACTATATTATCGATTGTACAAAATGCGTAGTGTTATCGAATTTTGTATCATTAGATCTAATCCTCTGATCATTTTCACCTATTAGATTATAGTATTCAACTAATCTCCCACTCAATTCTAGAGAATCACTATCATCCTAACTACACATCTCATCATCCAATGACCGAAAACTTAACAGCAAGTGGTTGGTACTATTAATGGTATTATAGACTATATATATATATTCGAGCTTTTCGAGCTTTTCGAGCCTAATTCGAACGAGCCTAGTAATACTCGAGCTCGGCTTGAAATTAATTTCGAGCCTAAATTTAGGCTCAAGCTCGGCTTGGAATTAATTCGAGCCGAGCTCGAGCGAGCCAAATATCGAGCCGAACGCGAGTCGAACACGAGCCGGCTCGCTCATTTGCCAGCCCTAATTGTGCTTGGCTCTTCATTTGATGCTTAAAGAGAGTGGGTTGTGAAATTGCCCACTAAATTTTTGTGAAATTGCCATCAATATTTTTCACCCTCATATTACAACAATAAGATAGTTTTTTATTTAAGCTGTGATTTCGTATTTGTATTTTTATAGTTTACTTTGATACTTTTTAGATCTTTATATTATTTTATATGTAGTTCATTAGCACTTATTTTAGTTATGATTATATTATTACACTATTATTTTTCTTTTATTTTTATTTGTATTTTGATTGCTTTTATTTATACTATTTCGCGTCTGCTAAATTAAAATGTTATCCTAAGTACACAAATTAAACTGAAAGATACAAATTATGTGATAATTAACTATTGTTAGGGATAAATACGTTTTAACTTGAGAAAAATTGACAGAAACAGTATTGGTAATTAACTATTGTTAGGGATAAATAGGTCATATATATTGTATAGATTCATATGGAAGTAAAACTGCCATCGACAATTTTTGAGGTGTATTGGTATTTTTTTTTTATTTTGAGAAAAACGTCAGAAATAGCCTTTTTCTTTTGGTACTTAAAGTGATCTGGTTTAATTTATGATAATAATTTATAGATTTATAGAAATAATAATGACATTGACAACTTTCACATAGCCTTTTGTTTTTGTCAACTATATCAAAGATATTATTAAATTTTTGTGCGACTACATAAAACGTGGAATTTTATTCGCTATTTAGCAAAAAAAAAAAAAAAAAAAAGAAGAAAGAAAAAAACTTGAAAATTTAATAACTATATAAGCTTTTAGTGTCACTAAATAAAATATTTAACTTAACTAATTAGAATTATTAAATTCAAAATAATATATATAAAGTTAAATGATGTTAAGTGAAAAAGATTTTGGACTTTTTGGTATTGAGACCTATCTAATTTATCAGATAAAATAAAGTTGGGATGAAAATATATAAAAATATACTTTTGTATGCATAAAAAAAGAAAACATATCGCAATCGATTTATCGTGAAATACATAATGTAATATTATATAGAAAACAAATAAAATATTTTTTTATCGTATTTTTCGATCGTATGTAATGTAATTTTTCTATAATTTTACACAAAGTATATTTTTTACATAAATGATCAATATTTTTTTTTTTTTTGGGACCGATAATTGAATTACCAGTTGAACCCGGCAGACCCTCAAACCCGTCGTATTTAGATTAAGAGTAAATTGCACTGATGCTCTGAGCTTTTGGCGGAGTTTCACTTTCTGCACCCAAACTCTTAAAACGGTCATTTACCCCCTATACTTTAATATTGCATCTTGTTGCCCCTTCCGTCAATTAAAGTTAACGGAGCTAAACGGGAGTTAACGGAAGGGTTAGGTTTTGACGGGAAATCTACCGCCTAAACTGTCCCTTGTTCCAACCAACTCATTTTTATTCCTTAAAAATTCTTTTTTCTTCATTTCTATGCCCTCCAACTTTTCTTCTCATAGTTTTTGCATCCCAAAAACCGCCAAAACCTAATCTTTCCGTCAACTCCTGCTCGTTCCGTTAACTTTAATCGACGGAAGAAGCAACAAGACGATATTAAAGTATAGGAGGATAAATGATCGTTTTAAGAGTTTGGAAGGTAAAGTGAAAGCTCGTAAAGTTGAGAGCGGCAGTGTAATATACCTTTTAGATTAATTACCCTTCCGGTTTCTGTAAATTAAGACTGCCCAGCCCACACATTTCTTTCCAATACGTCTCCTGTCGGATTGGATGCGAGTCTAACAATCCCATTAACATCCAGAGGAGTGCCATTGTGCCAACCAACCCAATTTATGGCTATGCCCCTCTCGCACCTTCTTTCCTGCCACTACTGCCACGACGACCAATCAGATGCGCATTAAATGCTCTTTTGACCTTTGCCTAAAGCCCATCCTAACCGGACCCCACACCCACCCTCATCACTCACGTGTCTCCTCTCCCTTCTTATCCAATTCCACTAATAATAAATTAGTTTAGAGGTGAAAATTGTATGGACACCCTCTCAACTGTAGCAATTCTGAAGTAGCCTCCTTAACTGTACTTTTTATTTGAATGGGACCCTCTCACAGCTTCTGACTTTTTATAATTAATTATAATTAGCCAAACAAATTTTACTGGATTGATTATAATTTAAACTACATTATAATAAATAAAATTAGATTAGTTAAGTATTAATAACTAATTAAAATTTTAAATTAACAAACTAAAAAAGCTCAATTCAAAAATGAAAAAAGGTTAAAGGGATACGACTCCAAAAAAAAAAAAGTGAGAGGGCTATTTCAAAATGGGACGTAGATCTTTTATAAAGGGGTACATCTTACACTCTTCAAATAAAAAAGTTGACAAACCTCATATTTAGTAAAAATAAAATATATAGAGTTAAATTACTATACTTTTATGAGTATAAAATTCTTCATACTCATAAGTTATTTTTTATGATAAAAACTTTCAATTTGATGATTCATATTATTAAATATAATTTAGAGCATTGAAAATTTTAAAAAAAATAAATTTCGAAATTTTTTGAAATTATAATAAAATCTATCAAGTGGGCATAAAAAGAAGGTTAAATTCAAACGAATTTTTTAAAAATAGAGAATTAAGATCGAAGTTATTTATTTTTATTTCAATAGTAAATAGAATTTTCTTCAAAAATACAACTGATTATTCTTCTTTTACACCATTAAACTAACAAATATTCTATACCAATCTTTAAAAATTATCAATTTTGAGATCTTTTTATGTATGGTAAATAATATCAGAAAATTATAAAATTTGATTTCTACAAGTTTCAAATACTATAGATAATGTATAATGGCATGGATTGTTAATTCGAAAGTTTTATCATCGAAAATGAGTACAAAAGTATTACTCATAAGAATATAATAGCTAAACTATATATATATATATATATATATATATATATATAAAGAGAGATAGAGAGAGAGAGAGAGTTGTGAAATCTATCGATAAGAAACTCAAGCATGCCATTTGTTGGAGCCTCCAAATCCATGATCGACACCGTTGAATATGATCTATACCATTTGAAGTATCTAGAAATCAAATTTCATGCTTTTTCGATATTGTTCTCTTGTCCATCAAGTGGGCGTAAAAATGAACGACTGAAAATGAATATTCTTTAAAAAGTGATGATCGGAATTTCGTAATCAAGATCGAGAGTATAGATCTTATTCTAAACAGTTTAAAGAATTTTCTAACCAAAATTCAATTGATTTGGATAACTTTACACTGTTAAACGAGAAAACGCTTCATATCTACCATTAAAATTATAAATTTTGAAACCCTTTGATCATTAGGTCAGTGATGTCGAAATGATTTGAAATTTGGTTTCTAGATACTTCAAGTGGTATAAATCATATTCAACGGTGTTGATCGTCAATTTGGAGGCTCCAGCATCGAAAACAAATGTGTGGTAACGGAGCCGGTTTGCTACTGATAGGTAAATGATAACGAAAATTTATGAAATTTAGTGTTCAAATACTTTCAATAGTATAGATAGCTAGCCTAGCTCTCTATCTCTCTCTCTCTCTCTATATATATATAGAGAGAGAGAGAGAGAGAAGTCGGGCTATGGTGCTTATACATATACGGCTGACTTAATGCTTTTAAGCATAGGAGGCTCAGTGCAGCAAGTTGAGCTCTGTCATTTTAAAAGTACCAAGTCTTGTAGTTTTAGCCCTTGGATTACTTGGATTAATAGATGTACGGTTAGGATGATGTGGGCCCCCTTGGATTAAGTGGGTGGTTCGTTGAATAGTATAATCTAATGAATGAAAATGATTAAAGATGTAGATTTAACGGTAAAAAAAAGCACCAAATGCTTGGTGCTTTTACAAGCACCATAATAGGACTATATATATATATATATATATATATATATATATATATATATATATATATATATAATCTAGCTACTATCCTATTAATAGGATGGAGACCATCGTCCTATCAAGTTGTTCTTGATGATAGAGATGTCGGATTGATGATCGGAACTATTAAAGTTGATGTAGAATATTTGAAGTATCTAGAAACTAAATTTAAATTTTAAAAATTATTTACATGATGATCAAAAGATCATAAACTCGCAAATTTTGACCACCTATATGAGTCATTTGCTTGTTTAACGGTGTAGAGCAATCCAAAGCTGCTTGAATTTTTAATAAATTTGTTTTTATACTATTTAGATAAAATTTGATAACTCGATCATAATTTGAGAAAGTCTAATCTCTATTTTAAGAAGGCTATTCATTTATGACCGTTTATTTTTCGACTCTAGATAGATTTGATAATGATTTTTAAAAATTACAAAATTCAGTGTTTAAATATTTCTTATAGTGTAGATCAATTTCAACGATGCCGATTATCAATTTGGAGGGTCGATCATTCGAAACGAATTGATAGGACAATGGTTTCAATCATATTAATAGGATAGTAGCGACTCTCTCTCTCTCTCTCTCTCTCTCTCTCTCTCTCTCTATATATATATATATATATATATATATATATATATATATATATATATATATATATATATATATATATATATATATATAGTTGAGCTATAATACTATCGGTAGCAAACGGGCTATATTGCCACCCATTTATTTTCGATGATGGTGCCTCCAAATGGACGATCCGCATCGTTGAATATGATCTATACCAGTTGAAGTATTTAGAAATCAAATTTCATACATTTTCGATATTGTTTTCTTCTCCATCGAGTGGACATTAAAATGAGCAGTGAAAATGAATATTCTTAAAAAAATGATGATAGGAGTCTTGTAATCAAGATCAAGAGTATAGATCTTGTTTTAAATAGTTTAAAGAATTTTCTAACAAAAATTCAATTGATTTGGATATCTTTACGCCGTTAAATGAGAAAACGCCTCATATCGACCATTAAAATTACAAAATTTGAAACCCCTTGATCATTAGGCAAATGATATCGAAAAGATTTAAAATTTAATTTCTAAATATTTCAAGTGGTATAGATCATGTTCAACGGTGTCGATCGTCGATTTGGAGGCTCCAACATCGAAAACAAATGGATGGTTTGTTATCGATAGCTCAACTCAATAAATGTATATATATATATATATATATATATATATATATATATATATATATATATATATATATATATATATATATATATATAGAAATCCTACTATACTATTATGAGTACGATCGCCTCGTACTCAGTTGTTTTCGATGATAGAGCTTAGAATCGACGATCCACAGATTAAACGTTATCTAGAGCATTTAAAACTTCTAGAAATAAAATTTTATAATTTTTCGATATCATTTACCTTACGATCAAGAGGTCACAAATTTAACAATTTTTAATGGCCGGTATGGGATACTTGCTAGTTTAACGGTGTAAAAGAATCAAAATTTGTTGAATTTTTGATAGAAAATTCTATTCACTACATAGATAAAGATCAATAACTCCGATCTTGAATTGAAGGATCCGATCATCCTTTTTTAGGACGTCGTTCGATTTTGACCGTTCATTTTATGCCGCTTGATAGACTTTATTATGATTTCGAAAATTTACGAAATTTATTTTCTAGAAGTTTCAAATACTCTAGATCATGTTTAACGGTGTGGATCGCCAGATTCGAAAACCCCAACATTGAAAACAACTTATGAGTAGTAAGGGCTCTATACTCATAATAGTATAGTAGCCCTACTATATATATATATATATATATATATATATATATATATATATATATATATATATATATATATATATATATATGAGTAAGGCTACTATGCTTGGAAGCACGGAGGGCTCCGTGCTTCCACGTCGTTTCGATGTTGTGGCTTTCGAATCGTCAACTCCGTTAAACTTGATCTAGAGTATTTGAAGTACCTAGAAAATAAATTTTGCGATTTTTCGATATTATTCGCCTAGTGAACGAAGGGGCTAAAAATCAACGGCTGAAAATAAAAATCTCACAAAATGTGATAATATGGCATTAAAAATTTAGATCAAAGATATTGATCTTGTTTTATATAGTATAAAGAATTTTCTATCAAAATTTCACGTAATTTGGATATTTCTACAGATTAAACTTTCAAACGGCTCACTATGGCTATTAAAATTATTTGTTTTTGTGCTCCTTCGATCACTAGGCAAATGATATCGAAAAATCATAAAATTTATTTTCTAGATACTTCAAATACTCTAGATCAAGTTTAACGGAGTCGATCGACGATTCGAAAATCGCAACATCGAAACGACTTGGAAGCACGGAAGGCTCGTCTTACGATAGCATAGTAGCCTCACACTATATATATATATATATATATATATATATATATATATATATATATATATATATATATATATATATATATATATATATATATATATATATAGTAGGGCTACTATGCTATCTAAGCACGTGCTTCCAACTCGGATGTTGCGACTGAATCGCCGATCGTTAAACTTAATTCGAGGCATTTGAAAATAAAAAGATAAGTAAAATAAATATGCGATTTTTCGATATTATTTACCTAGCGAACGAAGGGGCTCAAAATCAACAAATTTGAAATAAAAAACTTACAAAACGTGATAATATGACATTAAAATTTTAGATCAAGAATATTGATCTTGTTTTATATAGTATAAAGAATTTTCTATCAAAATTTCACTTGATTTGGATATTTTTATACCGTTAAACTTGCAAACGGCTCAGTACGGCCATTAAAATTATTGATTTTGAGCCCCTTCGATCACTAGGCAAATGATATCGAAAAATCGTAAAATTTATTTTATAAGTACTTCAAATACTCTAGATCATGTTTAATGGAGCCGATCGACGATTCGAAAAGTCGCAACATCGAAAATGAGGTGGAAGCACGGAAGGCTTAGTCTTCGATAGCATAGTAGCCTCACACTATATATATATATATATATATATATATATATATATATATATATATATATATATATATATATATATATATATATATATATATATATATATATATATATATAGAGTATAAGTAAGGCTACTATGAAGACGGAGGGCTCGTGCTTCCACGTCGATTTCGATGTTGTGGCTTCCGAATCGTCGATCGGCTCCGTTAAACTTGATCTAGAGTATTTGAAGTACCTAGAAAATAAATTTTGCGATTTTTCGATATTATTTGCCTAGCGAACGAAGGGCTAAAAATCAACTGAAAATAAAAATCTTACAAAACGCGATAATATAGCATTAAAAATTTAGATCAAAGATATTGATCTTGTTTTATATATTATAAAGAATTTTCTATCAAAATTTCATATAATTTGGATATTTCTACACCGTTAAACTTTCAAACGGCTCACTATGACCATTAAAATTATTTGATTTTGTGCCCCTTCGATCACTAGGCAAATGATATCGAAAAATTATAAAATTTATTTTCTAGATACTTCAAATACTTTAGATCAAGTTTAACGGACGATCGACGATTCGAAAGCGCATCATCGAAAACGACGTGGAAGCACGGAAGGCTCCGTGCTTAGATAACATAGTAGCCTCACACTATATATATATATATATATATATATATATATATATATATATATATATATATATATATATATATATATATATATATATATATATATATAACTAGGCTACTATGCTATTAATAGCACCAAGTCATTGGTGCTACCAAGTTTTTGGCCATTGGATTGAGAGATGTGTGGTTTGGATGATGTAGGCCCCCTAGGGTTAAGTGGGTGGTTGGTTGAATAGTATGAGCTAACGGGTGAAAATCATCAAAGGGGTGGATCTAATGGCGGAAAACTTGGTAGCACCAAATGCATGGTGCTATCGATAGTATCCCAGCCGGACTATATATATATATAGCTAGGCTAGTATACTATCGGTAGCACGAAGGCTTCTGTGCTACCAAATTATTTTTAATGATGTAGCTTCCAAATCGACGACGGGTTCCGTTAAACTTGATCTAAACTATTGAAAATATTTGGAAACTAAATTTCATAATATTTCGACATTATTACCTATCAAATGAGTAGTCTAAAAATGCACATTTGAAAATAAAATCTCATAAAAAATAATAATAAAAGGCTTGAATTTATAAAAATTTTATCAAATTTCGATTGTTTTACACCGCTAAATTCACAAACGTATGACATCGACCATTAAAATTGTCAATTTAATTTGAGACCTTTTGATCACCAGCTAAATAATGTCAAAAAATTATAAAATTTAATTTTAAAATACTTTTAATAGTATAGATCAAATCTAACTGAACCAATCGTCGAAAACAGCTTGATAGAATGAAAACCTCAGCTTGATAGAATGAAAACCTCAGTACTACCGATAGTATACCAGCCTAACTATCTCTCTCTATATATATACAGAGAGAGAGAGAGAGAGAGAGAGAGAGAGAGAGAGAGAGAGAGAGAGAGAGAGTATAGCACCAAGCACGTGATGCTACAAAATTTTTTTGTATTTAGTCCTTAACTATTTTCACCCGATAATAAGTTTAATTTTTTGTATTTAGTCCTATTTTCACCCGATAACAAGTTTATGGATTGCAGTAATTCTTCCTCATTATATAATGTCAAGCAAACAAACAAATAGTATTAATAAAGACAACTTGTAAAGAAAAAGTCGTCTCGAAATCATCACCATCGCTGACAGTAGTCAACGAGGCCAGCTGCGTGCGGACCCCACAGGCCCACTACAGAACGGGAAGTCGGGTACGTTCCAACAAAACAACGGGCCCACCCAACGGACCGAGACCGACAACCTTTTTTGACTGCCCCGTACGTCAAGCCAGCCCTGTAGTTAAATCCGGCTCATAATGCCGTTACGAAAAGTCAATTTTTTCGGCCGCAATTCTTTTCTAACAAAAACGGACAAGAATTACTAATTTCTTTACACATCTTTCAAAAAAGAGTAGAAAGAAAACACATAATTTTAATTACATTATTATTAATTTCTAAACTTTATCCCATTTTCTAACAACATCTTGCTGTAATTCTTTCGCCCCGCAAACACTTGCTAACTGGAACAGAAGTTGATTTGTTCTGCCCGAATTAACAGATGTTGTTGGGAAAAGAATATTAATCGACGATCCAATTATACAAACAGAAAAGGGATAAAGCATCGGTAATAATAATGTAATCAATAAAAAAAGAAAAATGGCAACATGCAGAAGGAAAAGAGAAAAATAAGTTGGGAAGGGATGATATTAATGCATCAGAGGAGGGGGCGAAAGGAGTTGATCATGAGGGGCGCAGTAGTGGCGGATGGCGCGCAGTTGTCGCTTCTGCTGCTGAGGAGGAGGTTGTGGCTGTGGTGGGGGTTTAGGGAGTGGCGGTGTTCGCCCTCGTAGGTGACGATGAGCACGGAAGGGTCGTCGGCCGCCCTCTCCACGTGCTTCCGCGCGGGGCACCCCCTCAAGCTGCTGCACTTGTAGTAGCCCCTGTATGTGCATGTATATGTATGCATCCGTCCATTAGAAATTAAAATTAATCGAATAATAATAATATATATACATACATAGGTATCCATTACAGAAGCTGCTTTGCTTTTTCCTAATTAATTCCTAGCTAGCTAATTAATTAATTAATTAATTATAGGAGGATACATGGGGAGTGTTTCGTTGGACAGCTTAAATATAAGTACCGGGGGTATGGGGATCCCTTGATGGGCTTCTGCCCGTACTTGCGCCACGAGTACTCGTCCGCCGGAATATCCGCCGCCTTCGCGCTTATCGCCGGCACCCGAATCGTCTTCCTCACCCGCAACTTCCTATTTAATTAATTTAGAAAAGGAAGGAATATATTCAGTACGCCGTGCCGGAAGATTTCTTCTTCTTTTTTTTTTAAAAAAAAAACTTTTCTTTTTTTTCTTTTTTCTTTTTGCTTCTTCCAGACAAGAAGTAGAGATATATACCTCCGCTTGGAGCAGTGGCATCGGCCGCCGTTGAACCCGTACTTCCCGGCGACGTCCTCGGAGTGGGCGTGGGCGTGGGCGCCGCACTTCCTCTTCAGCGGCGCCACAGAGAGCGGCGGCTTCCAGCCGGCGGGGACGAGGCGGAGGGCCAGCGGCCCAACCTGCTGCTGCTGCTGTCCGCCGTTCGAGACGCTGCCGTCGCCGGCGGTAACCGACGACAGGAACGACGAGCTCGACGACGACATCGGCGCCGACACGCTGCTCATCGCCGGGCGGGCGAAATCCAGGGTTCGGGCTTTGGGCGGAGGCTGAGGCGGAGCCAGGGTTAGGGCCTGCGGCCGCGGCGGAGTCGGAGGCGGAGGGGCGGGCGGGCCGCGGCGGAAGCGGGCGTGGCCGGTGCGGTTGAGGAGGGAGATGAGATTCTTGAACTTGGAAACGGTGAGCTCCGTGACCTCCCTGCAGTCCATCTGCATCTGCGACGATGGCGATGGCGATGGCGATGGCGATGGCTCCTCGTGGTGGGAGATCTGCAGGATGAGGCGCTCCATGCCGCGGATCCCCGCCGCTGCCGCCTCCTGGATCACCATCTGCTCGTTCATCTTCGCGTGCCCCATCAGATCCACGGCCATCGTCCGCAGCAGCGCAATAGATCTAAAGCTTTGATCACCCTAGATCACGATTAGATGAGGAGGAGGAGGAGGAGGACGACGGGAAAGAGGAGGAGAGGTTATATAATAATTGATTAAATTGGTAGAGAAACAGAGGAGGGTAAAGAGGGCGAGGGGGGGCTTTTGTTTGTTTATTTTTTTTATATAACAGCTCGAAAAGAAACGAAAGGAAAAAAGAAGAATGTCGGAGTCAAAGGGAAGGCCGTTTTGCGAACGGACGGTTGTGATTGGTTGACTAATGTGACCAGTTATTAGAGATTACCGCGGTCCCCGGGTGACCCCGCACATATCGGAATACTGAACTGAAGTAGTGAAGTGTAGTCGGTGGGTAGCCTCAGCCGGCGGATCACGGAAGCGAGAATACGACGACTCGAGTAAACAACGATAGAATTGACCGGAGGAGAGCCCGTGGTTCAATCTATCAAGGGCCAATTCGATTCGGTAATAATGGGCGTTGGAATAAATATTTTATTTCTAAAATAAATTATTTTTTTAGAATAATAAAAACTAAAGTAAAGTCAGATTTTGTTTGTAATACACTTATTTTTATGAAGTAAGGCTATTATGCTTCTGATCCGTGCTTCCATGTTGTTTTTGATATTGCGGCTTTCGAATTATCGATCGGCTTCGTTAAACTTGATCTAGAGTATTTAAAGTACCTAGAAAATAAATTTTGCAAATTTTCGATATTATTTGCCTAGTAAACAAAGGGGCTCAAAATCAACGGCTGAAAATAAAAATATTACAAAACATGGTAATATGACATTAAAATTTTAGATCAAAGATATTGATCTTGTTTTATATAGTATAAAGAACTTTCTATCAAAATTTCACGTGATTTGGATATTTCTACACCGTTAAACTTTCAAACGGCTCACTACGACAATTAAAATTTTTTGATTTTGAGCTCCTTTGATCACTAGGTAAACGATATTGAAAAATCATAAAATTTATTTCCTAGGTACTTCAAATACTCTAGATTAAGTTTAACGAAGCCGATCGACAATTCGAAAGTCGCAATATCGAAAACGACGTGGAAGTACGAAAGGCTCCGTGCTTTTCAGAAGCATAGTAGCCTCACACTTTTTTATGAATAACTGAAAGGCTAAATTAATAAAATCCTTCTCTCAAAATTCGATTGTTCACTTTCCTCTTCATATTATTTAAAAACTTATATTTTGCCCTCTTATAAAATAAAAAAATATTTAGTGTGAAATGTGATAACAAAATAACTATTTTGTCCCTCACCATTTTTGTTTCCTCTCTCATCTTGCTCATCTGCCGCCTCGATCGGCCGCAATTCTTCTCCATTTTCTTCTCCATCCACTCCCCTTCTCCTTCTGCACCCTCGTCGCCCCTCTATTTTGACAACAATAGGGAGAAAATTAAGGTGGGCATAGATGGAAAGATGGGCAAAAGCAACAAGGGCGAAGGCGAGACGGCGGAGGAGGGCGAGAGGGTGTTTGTGGGCCCTGACGAAGACGTGGGCAAGAGTGAGGCAGTGAAGGAGGGCGAGGCGGCGAGGCGGATGAGGGCGAAGCATACTAAAGGGCGGAGGGTATTTTTGGCATAAAAATTATTTTATAACGGAATCCTAACGGATCACTAACGGTATAAGGTGAAATGAACATTTTTTATTTTATAAGAAGGCAAAATTTAAATTTTTAGATGACAAAGAGGGAAAGTGAAAAATCGGATTTTAACAAAAATATTTTCTGTAGTTTAGCCTAACTGAAATTATGTTCAGTTAATTTTATAAAATAGTAAGAATAAAAAAATTTATGATTGAATTTGACATAAAAAAATGTAATGTAATAAAATATTTTCTTATAATATTTAATAAAAATAATTTATCATAATTTTGATTTAATAAAAAATAATTGTTTATAATTTAGTTTTCAAATTCTACTTAAACTTAAATTTAACAAAAATAATTTATTATATTAGTTAAGTTTAAATTACTATAATAATTAAATATAAATAATCTGTAGTAATATAATATAATTAATAATTTTATAATAAAAATAATTTATTAAATCTAGAAGATATTATTTCTATATAATTTAGTTTTAATTCAATTTATAATCTTAATAAAACGTGAAATTAAACTTTGGAGTAGCACTATAATTCTATTAAAGTGGTGAAATAATTTATCACAAGCTATTAAAGATAACAAGAAAATAATAAGATTTGATCAGAATAAAATATTCTGACAAAAAAAATATCATGTTTGGTGAATAACGAATATAACTTTCGTTATATCGGAAAATTACACCCGCTTTATCTCTGAAACAACTGGGCCTAAGAGAATTGCTTTGGTACATTATTTTTGGGTACCGTTTATATTTTTGATATGTTAACTTACATATAAATGAATTTAAATTTAAAATTTAATAATAATATTTAGAATTTAGTAATTAATGTTAGAATACGATGATAATACTATTTTTATGTATAGTAGTATATACACTTTGGAGTATCTATTGCAGCGCTCATTTATTAAAGGAGAAGACCACAACATTATTGGCCAACAAACGGGCGACACGTAGAGAAACATTCCCGTGATCACGAGAATACTTGTTGCCCAACTAAACAAGAAATTATTGCGTGGCCATCCATTGTCAACCAATAAATTTTTAATATTGTGAGCCTTCGTTTCCGTGCATTATATACTCAAATTTCATCACTTTTTATATTATTTTAAGTTAAAAAAATAAGTGTCCCGTCTCGAATTATCACATTTTTCGGACTCGTCAACAGATCTTCTGTATATATAAAAATTTTTCGTATATACGAAGCGATAGCTGTACCTTCAAAGAGATAATAGCTACAACAAAAAATACAGAGCTGTTAAAACTAATATATATATATATATATATATATATATATATATATATATATATATATATATATATATATATATATATATATATGAACTAGGCTACTTATCATTAATAGCACCAAGTAATTAGTGCTACCAAATTTTTGGCCGTTGGATTGAGAGATGTGCGGTACGGATGATGTGGGCCCCATAGGGTTAAGTAGATGGTTGGTTGAATAGTATGATCTAACGGGTGAAAATCTTCAAATGGGTGGATCTAACGGTGGAAAACTTGGTAGTGTTAAGAATTTTGTGTTGGCAAGTTTCGTGAATTGTGTCGGAGTCTTGAAGGATCGGAGCGAATCGAAGAACGGTGAAGAATCAAAGACTTCGAAGAAAGCGGAATTGGCTCACGATGAGAATCACGATGCCTAGGTAAGTTTTTAAATCATGTTATGGTGATTCATACTTAGTTATAGGCATTAGAATCATAAAATTATTGTATAACGGATTAGAAATTGTATCGGAACTTTGTAATTTTCGAAAAGTGAAATTTCAAAGAAAAATACAAAGTTATACCTATAAAATTGGTTTTGTAGGTACAAAAAAGTTGCTATACCGGTATAGCCATCAATCCGTTACCGGTAATGGCCTTTCGCAGAAAAATCTTCCGTCATTGCATTACCGGTAATGGCCCTGTTTTTGTACCGGTACAAGGTGTAAAAATCTGATTTTTCTCTAATCCGAATCTAATTGATTCTAAAGTCTATAAATAGATTCTTAGGGTTCTCTAACTCGGTGTGCTTCATGAAAATACTTGTTTGCGAAACCCTAGAGGCTAGGAATTCATCTAAAACCTATTTTCTACAAAATAGCATCTTCTTGGTCAAATCGAGATATTGTAATTCATTATCTATATGTCGATTTGATCTACGTTTCGCTTGGAGTTTTCTTCTTCGGTTTTCTACGATACTCCTAAGCGAAGGATCACCATACTCATGATGCTTCTCATGAACGGCGTCGTGGATTCGGCGTGTGGCTTCGTGGATTCGGCGTGATTGAAGACTTCGTGGATTCGGAGCGTGGCGTCGTGGATTCGGCGTGATTGAAGACTTCGTGGATTCGAAGTAAGGCGTTTCGTGGATTCGGAACGTGGGCGTTCGTGGATTCGGACGTGATCGTGGACAACTCGGTGGAGTGCGCGGAGATCCATAAGAGAGTTAGAGAGGTTAAGTCCGTGGAGTCGGTAATCACCTTGTAATCTTTTCTTTTAGTGGATTAGTATTCGCGTGTTGGTCCGTGGGTTTTTTACTCGAGTTTGGAGTTTTCCCACGTAAATCTCGGTGTGTTTTTTATTTTCCGCATTTACTTTTTAAAGCATCGAGACTTGTGGTTTTTGGCCTTTACACCTATTCACCCCCCTCTAGGTGATTAGATACGATCTAGATAGATCCTTGGGGCTTCCCCGTAACTCACAATTGGTATCAGAAAGGGATCTAGATATATTGATATCTAATGGCCGAAGGCGGTAACATTAATCGACCTCCGCTTTTCGCCGGCACGAATTATGCCTATTGGAAAGTTCGCATGAGAGCTTTTCTAATTGCAATCGAAGAGCGGGTGTGGAAATCAATTGAGTTCGGATGGAAACCTCCAACCGAAAAGGTCGATAATGTTGAGAAGCCTAAACCACGAGACAAGTGGACGAAAGATGAAAACGAGGCATCTTCGTTTAACGGCAAGTGCATAAACGCTTTATTTAATGCTTTGTCTCAAACGGAGTTTACTCGCGTTTCGGCTTGTGAAACCGCGAAAGAGATTTGGGATACTCTACAAGTTACGCATGAAGGAACAAGCTTAGTAAAGGTCCAAAAATTACAAATGCTTACAAGCAAATTTGATTCGATTTTCATGGATGAAAACGAGACCTTTACCGAGTACTATACACGTCTACAAGACGTAGTAAATACATGCGCTAACTTGGGAGAGAAAATCCCGGAGTCAAAAGTTGTTAGAAAAATTCTTCGAACTCTTCCGGAACGTTTTCGGGCAAAGGTTGCCGCGATCGAAACGGTTAAGCATCCGGACGAGATGAAAGTCGAAGAATTAGTAGGCGCTTTACAAACGTATGAGATGACTTTTCCTACTAATCAATCTTCTTCCAAGTCTTTTTCTAAAAGCACAGGGATGGCACTCAAATCAACAAAGGAAGAAGACGACGACACGGATTCCGACGAAAATATTACGCTTGCGGATTTTGAACATCAATTGGCGCTCCTCACGAAGAAATTTCGACGGAATTTTCGAAAGAACAATGCTTCATCTTCGAAACGAAAATCTTTTTCTAAATCTAAAGATAAAAAACTTGCAAAGTCTTCGAATGAAAAAGATGAATTCGAAGGGGAAATCCAATGCTTCAAGTGTAGAGGCTACGGCCATATCGCAACGGATTGTCCTTCGAAGAAGACGTATAAACCGAAGGCTTTGCAAGCTAAAACGAAAACTTGGGATGACTCTTCTTCAAACGGATCATCATCAAGTGATGAAGAAAAGGATCATATGGCTCTATTTTCTAATTCTTCTTTGACTAATGTCGCTTGTTTATCTTCAATTATATCTAATTCAAATCCTTCTCTTTCTTCGCATGGGTCTTCGAGCGAGAATGGCGAAAGCGAGGAGGAAGCAAACGACGAGGATATAGCGGAAGCATACAATCAACTTCTTGTTGAATCACGGAAGATGGCTAAATTCAATAAGAAGTTGGAAAGTCGATTGTTGGAGATTGAAGAGGATAACAACAATATGAGGATCATGAATGAAGCTCTTGAGGAGGAACGAGAATCGATTTTGAATAACAATTCGGTCCTCCAAAAGAAGCTAGAAGAAGCGGAATTAACGATGAAATCTTATAAGGATAAGATTGGATTTTTGGAGCAACAATTTAAGGAACCCTATACATCCAATCAAGTGTTAACCAAGCAAGTTCATCAACTCAAATCGGATCTTCAACAATTTTCCTCGGGTTCGAAAAAGTTGGATAACATGCTCGGGTTAGGTCAAACGAACAAGTTGGGCCTCGGATATGAACGGACATACGTTGAGAAGGAGTTAAAGTCGATATCTAAAGTCTCAACGACCTTTAAAGAGAAGGTGTGTCATCGATGCGGTGTCAAGGGACACATCAAAAAGTGTTGCCCGAACAAGACAACGGATAATCGATCGGCAACATCGAAATCTAAATCGGCACCTTCCTCTACTCGACTTCCCCCACGGAATCAAATTGGAAATCAATTGGGCCGAGTACCTCGTGCAAACCGGAAGTCTAAGCCTCAACGTCAATATCGACCGAACCCACAACCGAACCGGATTTCTAAGTCGAAGACACAAGCGGTTTGGGTTTCAAAGAATCAACAACAAGCAAACCGGATCTCTAAGTCCCAACGTCTACATCAATCGAAGAAACTTGCTTCGAAAGGACCAACGGTGGATCAAAAGTCGAAACAACTTGTACCTAACGTCGACAAGCCAAGACAACCAAAGATCCGACAAGTTTGGATCCGGAAAGGTGATATCTTTCCTTGCTCCTCGTCTTAGCTTATTTTATTTTTTTTTTAATGCTTTGATTGGTGCATGTTGCATATTTTTATCATTGCATTACATGTTAAGACGAGGTTTGTTGGTTAAAATTTTATTTTGAAAATCTTTTTAAGGAAAGATTTTTGGGGAGTTTTATTGAGAAGTGAGATGTTTGAAAATCTTTAAAGTAGAGAGATTAAAGGTTTTTCAAAGAGAATTAACCGATATTTAAAGTCAATTCAAATTGAATTAAATTCATATTAATTATTGATTTTACTTCACTTTTTATTATTTTGACGATAAATTATTATGTGATTTCTTTTTACATACCTTCATCAAAATTTTAAAATTAATTTTAATCACTTTGTATTTAATCCATCTTGGTAGTGAATGTTGAATATAATTGATGGATATTTTCTAATTGACTAAGATTCGTCAAAATTATTTTCAATTGTGAGATTGTCTAATTGAGGGGGAGTTTGTTTTATTTTAAAAAAAGAAAAAGGAAGAAACTCCTTAGTTTAAAAGATGTGAAAAGAGTTACATCCGAAAGGAGTGTGAAAACTACCACCACATGTAGGAAAGAGCTACCACCCCGGTCGTCCGGTACGTGTCTGAAGCTACCACGTGAGAAATTATGAGAAAAATCGAAAAAGGTTGAAAAAAATTGAATATTTTAGAATTTTTCGGTGATATAAGGTGATAGTTTTGAAGAAAAAGATGCTCAAAGAGCCACCCCCGGTGCTATATTAGTTAAATCCCTATTTTGAACGGGTTGCGACAAATTGGTGTCAATTTGGACAAATTTCTAGAAAATTATTATTTATCAATTCGCATCTTGATGATTTAAATAATTTTGATTGTTCTTAATATCAAATTTTGATGATATGATGTCTTTTGAAATCATAGAATATTTTACTGTCATCAAAATAATTTTTGTCGTCAAATCAGTAATTTTTGTGAAATTAATTTGTTTTTGGAGAATTTTTAAATGAAAAAGGCTATTTTTCGAATTACTGCTCATCTTAGGATCATGTTTAGTTTCCTTTATGTGTTTTCTCTTGATGTTTATCTTTTCTTATGCATCTCGGTTTGTAACTATGATTTAACTACTCTCTGTTTAGTTTGTGTTTCTTTCTATCTCTGTTTCTTTTTGGCAATTTTTGACAAAAAGGGGGAGAATGGACTGCAGGTACAGGGGGAGTTGATAGTGCATACACGTAGGGGGAGATGCATATACAAAGGCGGAGAAATGATTAAGGAGGGAGAAGGAAGTATTTTTGAGCAAAGGAAAGAATTTGAAAAGTTGATGGAACAAGGACAAAGAAAAGAGGAGAAGAGAAGATGAGAACAACGAGATTGTTGATTGACTAATATTTTGATTGTCTATTTTCGTTTGAAATTGTTTTGCAGGACATCAAGACTTCAAGACTCCTAGTTGTGTCTAAGTCATAGAGTTTGTTTTAGGAGTTTTTGATGTACTTTTGGATTTCATATTGTATTTGGATTACACACGAGAAGTTTAATGTTTTGGTGATGACATTGAACTTCGTTTCTCTTTATGATGTAATTTTAGTGAGCTTTTGTGTTTTGTCACGAAATTGCCAAAGAGGGAGATTGTTAAGGATTTTGTGTTGGCAAGTTTCGTGAATTGAGTCGGAGTCTTGAAGGATCGGAGCGGATCGAAGAACGGTGAAGAATCAAAGACTTCGAAGAAAGCGGAATTGGCTCACGATGAGAATCACGATGCCTAGGTAAGTTTTTAAATCATGTTATGGTGATTCATACTTAGTTATAGGCATTAGAATCATAAAATCATTGTATAACGGATTAGAAATTGTATCGGAACTTTGTAGTTTTCGAAAAGTAAAATTTCAGCAAAAATACAAAGTTATAGGTATAAAATTGGTTTTGTAGGTACAAAAGTTGCTATACCGGTATAGCCATCAATCCGTTAATGGCCCTTCGCAGAAAAATCTTCCGTCATTGCATTACCGGTAATGGCCCTGTTTTTGTACCGGTACAAGGTGTAAAAATATGATTTTTCTCTAATCCGAATCTAATTGATTCTAAAGTCTATAAATAGGTTCTTAGGGTTCTCTAACTCGGTGTGCTTCATGAAAATACTTGTTTGAGAAACCCTAGAGGCTAGGAATTCATCTAAAACCTATTTTCTACAAAATAGCCTCTTCTAGGTCAAATCGAGATATTGTAATTCCTTATCTATATGTCGATTTGATCTACGTTTCGCTTGGAGTTTTCTTCTTCGGTTTTCTACGATACTCCTAAGCGAAGGATCACCATACTCATGATGCTTCTCATGAACGGCGTCGTGGATTCGGCGTGTGGCGTCGTGGATTCGGCTTGATTGAAGACTTCGTGGATTCGAAGCAAGGCGTTTCGTGGATTCGGAACGTGGGCGTTCGTGGATTCGGACGTGATCGTGGACAACTCGGTGGAGTGCGCGGAGATCCATAAGAGAGTTAGAGAGGTTAAGTCCGTGGAGTCGGTAATCACCTTGTAATCTTTTCTTTTAGTGGATTGATATTCGCGTGTTGGTCCCGTGGGTTTTTTACTCCGAGTTTGGAGTTTTCCCACGTAAATCTCGGTGTGTTTTTTATTTTCCGCATTTACTTTTTAAAGCATCGAGATTTGTGGTTTTTGGCCTTTACACCTATTCACCCCCCTCTAGGTGATTAGATACGATCTAGATAGATCCTTGGGGCTTCCCCGTAACTCACAGGTAGCACGGAGACCTCCGTGCTATTGATAGCATAGCAGCCGAACTCTATATATATATATAGAGTTGAGCTAGAATACTCTTAAGAGTACCGAGCCTATTTTACTCTCGAGTTGTTTTCGATGATAGAGCTTTCAAATTGACGATCGGCTCCGTTAAATATGATCTAAACCATTTAAACTACCTAGAAATCAAATTTCACGCACTTTCGATATTGTTCTTGTATCCATCTAGTGAACAGAAAATGAATGGTTGAAAATAAATATTCTTTAAAAAATGATGATAGGAGTCTTGTAATCAAGATCAAGAGTATAGATTTTGTTTTAAATAGTTTAAAGAATTTTCTAACAAAAATTCAATTGATTTGGATATCTTTACACCGTTAAACGACGTCTCTTATCCACCATTAAAATTACAAATTTTGAAACCCTTTGATCATTAGGCAAATGATGTCGAAAATATTTGAAATTTGATTTTTAAACACTTTAAGTGGTATAGATCATGTTCAACGAGCCGATCATCAATTTGGAAGCTCTATCATCGAAAACAACTCGAGAGTAAAATGGGCTCGTACTCTTAAGAGTATTCTAGCTCAACTCTATATATATATATATATATATATATATATATATATATATATATATATGTAATTGAGCTAGAATACTTTTAGAAGCACCAAAAGTTGGTGCTTCCAAGTTTTTAGCCCTTAGATCTACTTTTTTGATTACTAATAGCCTTTAGATCTAACACTATTCCACCTACCACCACCTATCACATCAACCACCATCTACCACCATCATCTCAACCCTACATCTTCTCATCCAATGGCTAAAAACTCAAAAACACCACCCTATTGGTGCTTTTGAGAGTATTCTAGCTCAACTCTATATATATATATATATATATATATATATATATATATATACTATTTATAAAAGCGTGAGTTTTGTATTTTTTTCTTTTTCCCAAAATGCATGTAACTATTATATAATTCCAATCACATATTAATAATATCATTCATTCAAATTTAACGGAATAAATCACAGTCGTACAATTTATATTTTATTTGTAAATTATTAGAAAATATATTAATTCTTAGTCATTAGATCTAATCTAATGAGTGACGAATTAAGTATCTGTCATTTTTTTTTACCTAAATTACCTTTAAATAGTACGTATCAAATTTTACTTTTTATATGTGTGTCCTATCTTCTAATAACCGCCGCCGCCCACATAATATCATATTTTATTACAAATAATATTCGTATTTTTTAAATATTTTCTTTCTCATACGTAATATTCACCATCTATATTGTCACAGCCCGCAACCACCTGCCAATTTGGCCAAGGTTGCGGCGCCGCCGACAGCGCCGAACGGACAGAGTTTCCCCTGTACGTCCAAGGCGTCGCAATCAATACAATTCGAGATGTTCCAACCAGGAACAGAGATCAATCAAGATTGCGTAAGGAAGTACCAAAAACATAATCACATCCTATGTTATTACAACATTCATTTAGCGTGCATTTTACATCACACTTACTTCCAAATACAATTAAGTTACAACAACTTATATGTTTGTCACCCAATCCATTGGCTAACCAGAAGGTTCGCCTACGACTCACATATAAATCCTTTTTTGGGTAGGAGGCTCCACGTGCACTCAAACTCGGGATCGTCTGTGGACCTCCATGTGGTCCCGATCGTACGACACTCCGGAGTACTCGACGACATGGATGGCTATACCACCCCAAATACAGACCGTGAGCTTGATTTATCCTCTCCACGTGAGGATACCCTACGAACTAGGGCCAACATTTCACATGTGCTTAGCTTTACTAAGTTGTTCACAAGGCATTCTTTCTAGGGAATCCACTATCCCTAAGTCCAAAGACCTCTAATGTCAATACACTACTTTAATGCCACTCATCTCATTCATTAACATTAGATGCCACTCGATCTAAGTTCTTTAACATTAGATGCCACTCGATCTATTGACATCCTACTTTGTCCACATCGAGTATTATACTAGTTTTCCAATGTCGAGTTCTCTAATCGACCAAGTTCAACATGCATAGTTCATCTATCATATACAATATGTCATCATGTATATGTTTCTATTTAATATAATCCATAATATGTTAATTCGCAATATGTCATCATGCTCCTCCTAGCATCATGTAATCATACATTCATCTAGCATCTCTATAACATGCTCATCATGTATTCCATGATAGTTTTCTCAATGCATTAACATACATATCTCATTGGTAGGCATTAAACATCAAGCATATATAACAAGATTCATACATCTATATCATCTCGTGCAACCTACCACTACACATGTATGCATCAATAATAAACATTACTCTTAGACATATAGGCGACCTAGTCGCTTCGGTGAGCACAACCCACCTCGATTCGCTCTCCGATTGCTTGTAGTCACTTGCAATCGGCCTCCCGCGACACCCAGCACCCGGTTTGGCCCGAACTTGGAATTGCTCACTAACCGCACATCGCTTCGCAGTCTCGGATAAAAAGGGTCTTCGTTTTGTTATTACGATGCTCGGGATCCAATTTCGTGATTTTTGGACGTCGCCTCGACCCTCTCGGCGGAAATGAAGCCTAACGTCCGTTTCTTTAATAACTTCGCGTCGGCTCGACGAATCGCCGAACCGACTTCGCCAGCGCGTTTCGTTACCTAGCAATTACGTTTATGTAGGTTCAATTTAGATCAAATCCATCTATTAGCGAAAATCGCATTTCTAAACCCTATAGGTTTACTATTGCAAAAATCATTAAATTAACCTATGATTTAGGCAATAAAGCTCTAATTAGCATGCTAGGATTCCTCTAAATCCATTTTTAGAGCATATAAACCAAATCCTAAACACTTACCACCATTGTGAACGCCGGGTCGAAGGCACGCCGCACAAACGGGCACACGAGAGCTCGATCCGTCGCCTCCAACGCGTTCGCAGGATCGTTCTCCGCCAACACCGCGAATTTGAGCGGATAATATAGAGAGATGAGAGAGATATTTAGAGAGAGAAAGAAAGGGTTTTTCTTTTCTCTCCATGCGTGTGTGGGTGTGTGTGTGTGTGTGTTGGCTGCCAGGGAGAAGAAGCTCATTAGCTTCTTCATTAAGTAACCCTCAAAACACTATTCACACTATTCACACTCAACTTTCTGAAGTTTTGATATTTTAAATGCGCCCTTCGGAATGTCCGATTGAGCTCAAATTTGACAGTCATGGTCGGTTTTACTTAACTTAACGAAAGAAATTTTAATCTTTCAGTTTCGACCCCGTTTGGTCACCGAAAGCTCTCTGAACCGTAATCACTATCAGATAGCATTCGGATTTTATTTCTCACCTTCCGGGTGTCAGAACGACACGAAACTTTAAATCTAGCATCGTACAAATAATCCTGACATATTTCCCAGTTTTCATAATTTTCTGACACTGTGCATTTTCTGCTAATTTATCAGTCCCGTTTCTCGCAGAAAATTCGAGTCTTCTGTTTTCGCTCCGATTTCAAAGTCATTTCGACTTATACCTTACTTCTCTAAGTCCAATAAAAAGTAGTGTCTCACACTATTTTTATTTATATTTATTTTTAAATTAAAAATCCGGTATGTTACATTCCACCGCAACTTCATGATTTCAGAAGTCCGGTACCTTACATATATAATATTCAATCACATAATACCTTCCACATATCGGCTGCTACGCATATATAATATTTAATCATATTTTTTAAAAGGAAAATATATAAAAATTATCTCAATTTTACCTACTAATATTTAAAATATGAGATATTTTTTCAATAAAAATATAATATATAAATTTACAATTAAAAAATTTAAATTTGTAGATAAATATGATTCACAAATTGATATTGATATTATAATAATCGACATTTTTGTCATTATAAAGAAACCCTTTTGTTGATGATGTTATTGTGTGTAATTTAATTACAAAAGCACTCGTCAAGTTTCAGATCAAAATGAGCTAAAATGAAAAAGTTACGCGACCCGGAAGAAATAACTTAAGTGAATAGTAACTTCGGAATTCCCGCGAGCCGCAGAGTAGAGAATGGTCCAGAAGTGTACCGAACTCCGATCATGGCACTTCAATAGCTCGTTTCGAACGGCTCGACTACTCTGAATCCAATGGCACTGACGGAATCGGATTCTGATGCACGGTTGTCGAGAAAAAGGCATTTGAACGATTATACATAAATAATTAAATAATTGGAGATTTAAGGAGAAAGAGAGAGGGATTGGTACTTCCCGAAGATCCGTCGGTCAGATTTCCGATCGGATCGCGCCAGCGCGTTCAGCACGTCGCGAACATCGAATCTAACATCTTACCTTGATCGATTTGGTTTCGGATCCGTGCTCAGCCTTCGGAGCAATTTCGGACATTGTGGAGTGCGCGGGAGCAACCCGAAATTCAGCGAATTGCGCGCACTGTACAAAAAGCTTGCTTTTTCTCGCAAACCAAGGACTTGTTGACCCAAAATAAGGTGAGCGCTGTGATCTTCACTGACAGACGATCACCATGCTCCCCTCCGGAGGCACCGGAACAGTCTCGGGTCTCCGGAACAGCGCGCGCAAGCCGAGACAGCAGCCAAAAAGGTCCAAAAATGGCCGACATCGCCAAATCAGCGAAACGGAGCTTCTCCGACAAAAAGTAAAGTGAGCACGGTGATCAGCGAGGTGTCCTGATCATCGTGCTCCATTCCGTTAGGATCGGGGAGGCCCGGGTGGCTCGGAACAGTAAACCATCCATTAATAGGCCTTAATTTGAGCTTGGCCGGAGCAAGCTAGCTCCGGCCGGTCTCCGGCGGCACGCGCACCACTAGGGATAGATAAAGGGGAGGTGAGGAGTATAGTGCTCACCTCGGAAGGCGGCGGAGAGCGGCGGAGGCGGTTAACCATGATGCTCTAGCTACGGCAGTCCGAGGAGAACTCTGCCGTCTGGTGACGGGAGCTCGGCGACGAGCGTCGGCGCGACGGTTGCGCCGGCTTTACAGGTAGATCGGCGCTTGGGTGGACGGTGGCGAAAAGCGGCGGCGGCGACGATGGTGCAATCCGAGCCCGCACGGGCTCGGGCTCGTGCTCCGAGTTGGGCGCAGCCAGCCACGGCGGCGGCGGGCTCCTCGAGGACGACGGCGGCGGTTGCCGGCGGAGGAGGAGGGAGGCGGCGGCCACGGTGGCGGCGGCGTGCGCGGGAGGCGCGAGCCCACCTCGGCCTCGGCTCGGGTTAGCGGCCGAGGTGGCTCGGCGCGGCGGCGGCGCTCCGGGCAGACGGTCGACGGCGGCGGCTGCGGCGACTCCGACGGTTTCTGAAGGTGCTAGGGATCCGAGAGGAGGGCGGTGCACGCCCCTACAAGCAGCGGCGACGCGGGGTGCCAAGGAAGACCCAGGCTCAACCTGGGCTCGGACTGGAGGCCGTGCTCACCCTTCGAAGCAATTTCGGAAAATTTCGACACACTATCGAAGTCAAAGTCCGGGAAGTGATTTCCGGTGCGTTTCTCGGCAAAATCCGTCGACGGAACGCGGGTTTGGTTCGGAATTATTCCGATGGTACTTTGGGAACTATTGTGTGGTCGCTGAGCCTTGTTGGCTGGACACTCGCGTCATTTCGATGGTTCGGAAATGACGGGTGACGACAGTGGGTTCGGTGTCGAAGTAGACACTTAGGGAACCCGTATTCGTATAATTATCCGACGATAATTGTATTGTAGTGTTATCTTGTGTTTGCTGCCAAAACATCCAAATATTAGTGTTTTATGGCAGCGGGTGACTCGTGAAACGAGTTGGTGAGTTCCGGGACAGTTTGTGGTCATCAACCCCGAGATCGATTGGCACAGTTATATATCGACGAGATCGTCCGACTTCACGGTGTGCCAGTGTCGATTGTGTCTGAACGGGACACCCGCTTCGTTTCCCACTTCTGGAGGAGCTTACAGCAGGCTATGGGTACGAAGCTCAATTTCAGTACGGCTTTCCATCCGCAGAGCGACGGACAGTCGGAGCGCGTTATCCAGACTCTTGAGGATATGCTACGCGCTTGTGTCCTGGATTATGGAGATGGATGGTATCGTTATCTATCTCTGGTGGAGTTCGCCTATAATAATAGCTACCAGGCGAGCATTGAGATGGCACCATACGAGGCTTTATATGGGCGTCGATGTCGATCCCCTATCTGTTGGGATGATGTCGGTGAACGCCAGTTGATTGGGCCAGACTTGTTGGAGGATGCGGAGGCAAAGATTCGCGTTGCGAGAGCGACTCTGAGCGCCCGGAGTCGACGGAGGAGCTACGCGGACCGGCGGAGACGCGACCTAGAGTCTCGGGTTGGGGAGCACGTGCGCTCAAGGTATCGCCGTCCGGGGGATCAAAGCGTTTGGGGTGCGGAACAAGCTTAGTCCGCGATTTGTGGGACCGTTTGAGATTACGGAGCGTATTGGTCGTGGCGTACGGGTTGGCTCTTCCTCCGAGTCTCGCCGGGTGCACAACGTCTTCCACGTGTCCATGCTTCGGAAGTACATTTACGATCCGTCCCATGTTATCGGCCAGACAATGTACGATTGCGAAGGATACGAGCTATGATGAGGCTCCGTTGCGGATTTTGGGACGTGAGGAGAAGCAGTTGCGGAACAGGAGCATTCCGTACGTGAAGGTACAGTGGGAGAATCACGAGGAGCGTGAGGCTACGTGGGAGCTAGAGTCTTCCATGCGGGAGCGGTATCCGCAGTTATTTACGGGGGATTTCTGATTTAAGTTTCGGGGACGAAACTTCTTGTAAGGGGGGAATAATGTAATAATCGACATTTTTGTCATAATAAAGAAACCCTTTTGTTGATGATGTTATTGTGTGTAATTTAATTACAAAAGCACTCGTCAAGTTTCAGGTCAAAATGAGCTAAAACGAAAAAGTAACGCGACCCGGAAGAAATGACTTAAGTGAATAGTAACTTCGAAATTCCGGCGAGCCGCGGAGTAAAGAATGGTCCAGAAGTGTACCGAACTCCGATCATGGCACTTCAATAGCTCGTTTCGAACGGCTCGACTACTCTGAATCCAATGGCACTGACGGAATCGGATTCTGATGCACGGTTGTCGAGAAAAAGGCATTTGAACGATTATACATAAATAATTAAATAATTGGAGATTTAAGGAGAAAGAGAGAGGGATTGGTACTTCGCGAATCCGAAACCAAATCGATCAAGGTAAGATGCTAGGTTCGATGTTCGCGACGTGCTGAACGCGCTGGCGCGATCCGATCGGAAATCTGACCGACGGATCTTCGGGAATCGCGAAAAGATCGCAGTGGGGTCAAAATCGCAAAACGGCGAATCACGAAAAGTTATAATATTTTATGCGTCGATTTGCGAGATTTTGAATGTGGAGGGTCCTTGGTGCGAGATTCGACTAATGGCAGGGACTGGAAATAAAATAGTAGGCTAAGGAGGGCTTATATGCAAAGTTGCCCATGGTATATTATGAGGCATTAGGGTTTTCATGAAGCAAACCCTAACCCTAGAGTCCCTCTACCTCCCCCAGCCACCAAACCGCATCCATCAACCCTCTGCCCACCTTGCGCGCGCGCCCCAGCCGCCGGCCGGCCGCCGCAGTCGCCGGAAAAGCCATCCCTCCATCTTCTTCTTTCTCCCCACAGACTGCACCACCTTCGTTTTGGACCGGCCCGCACTCGGGAAGGCAAGCTTGGCGGGGAGAAGGGTTCCCCTGGACCGGATCCGGTCCTAGGCTTGCATCTCCGCCATCGCCGCCGTCGCTGTGCATCGTCGGAGCCAGAAGAGTCAGCTGCGGCCAGATCTACTCCAGCCTGGCCGAGCTCGGGTGAGGAAGGGATCCGCACGCCGCCAACGCCTGAGGAAGGTCGGGTTGCCTTTCCCCGACCTCGGGACACCCTGTGCGCACGATCCCCGCACCCCGTACACGGCCGCCGCCGAACACCCCGCGGCCGCCGGATGCGGTGCGACCGAGGCCAAACCCCTCGGCATCCGAGGCTTCGCCGCCGTCCACCAAGGGAGCACGGCACTCCCGCCGACCTCCGCGGCCGGTGCCGTCCCGACCGCCTCGGCCGCCGCGCGCCGGGAGGCCACTCAACCCGAGAGCAAGGAGGTTATTGATCTCCTTCACCGCCTCTCCGGCCACCCTCCGCCGCCAGCAGGGGCCTTCCCCGAACCTCTCCGACCCCGCGCTCCCGTCCCCGGCCGGACCAACCGCCGCCGTGCCGCCGCCGACTTGACCTAGCTCCCCTGGTCAGGTAAGCCCTAGCTTTTCTAAACAGCACCTAGTTCTAGGGTTTGTGCACGGTTTTCGAGGCTACAGTGGGTCTTTTTGACCAAGTGAGGTGAGCACGGTCATCGCCTTTTCGTGCTGAACGCGATGCTCACCTCCGTTCTGAATTTCGATGCCTCGTTTAGCGGGACGATAGTACTTTACGCGCTGTGCGCGATAGTTTACAGATTTCGTGTCACTCGTGCGCGTGCTACGAAGCCCGACAGTGCTCCGAAAGGTGAGCACGGTCTTCGGCACGTCGAAACCTTCCAGCGAGTATGATCGTGCAATTTACGGAGCATCGGTTTGCGTGCACGGTCCATAAAAGCTGTGAAATCGCATGAAATAATGCGATTTTATGTATAGACAAGGGCTTTTATGCAATTTGGAATTTCGTGGTCGCTGTAGACAGCGTAGGAATGCTGAGGGTAACCTCTGGACTGATTGTCCAAGGCCCTAAAATTACAGAAAAATCAGAAGTGATTTTCGGAGCGTTTCGCGGCGAAATTTGCCGACGGAACGTTATTTCGGCTCGGAATTCTTCCGGCAATTGTTGTAGGGCATTCACTTTTTCGCTAAGCCTTGTTGGCTGGTCACCCACATGATTTCGAGAGTTCAGAAACATTGGGTGAGCAACTTGGGGTTCCGGTGTCAAATCCGACGCTTACGAGAACCCGGATCGAAACGGTTGTACAACGACGATCGTTCCGAGTTGCGAGGGCATCACCGCTGTTTTGGTTACACTAAATTGGGCATTTAGTGGCAGCGGGTGACTTATATTATATTAGGAAAGTCCCGGGATAACTTGTGGGTCCGGTGGAGCTCGGCACGCTTTCGGAACTTTCGAGCGTTCCGACGATCGGTTTAGAGAAACTGAGTCTCGTGGGTTTATAAGTGGAACTACAATAGTGATACATAAGTTGAGGGATTGAATTCTAACCACCCGAGGGACCTTTCGTAGGTTCGGGTGCTTCGCAGTCAGCAGATCGACTTCCACGTACATATACAGGTGGGTATCCCAGGTTACCGTCCGTTCAGTGGTGCAAGCTTGGTGACGATTTCTTCACCCCTTTTACATTGCTTACTATATACTCTTGCATCAGATTACTTCTATTTACTCTGCTCAGTAGTTTCCTTGGTTTTTACTACATATAGGAGTAGAGTAGTTTTCATCAGTTTCTTTCTCTACTCGGGACCTAGTTGGTCAGTTACTTTGCATACTTGGGACCTATTTGGTCAGTCACACTCAGTACTTGGTACCTGGTTGGTTCTTCTGGTTACTTGACGACCCACGTGGTCGCTGGGCCCTGGGGGGCAGGATTGTCGGCTAGTTGCCGATGGATGATCTTTGAGCATATCTACATTGATCGCCCGATACGTACTCGTAGCATTTCACGAACACAGGCGGTCTGATCCACCGCAAAAGGGTGTTCTTTTCCGGAAAAGTGGTCGCAGAGGTTCGACCCGTGAGCCCAAGAGGGGTTATATACACTGGAGAGTAGTAGGGCATTGGCTTGAGGTCTGCAGTGCTGACCAAGAGAGCATTGGTTTAGATTGGGTACTTTTGAGTTTTCTATACCTGTTGACGTATACTTACAGTAGCTGTTGTTTCATATCTATATATCTCTCTCATTTACTTGTTTATCATAGCTACTGTACTACTATCAGTTTTACTTTGTTTGTCTCCGGATACCCACTGGGAGGGGGAGACATGTTTACATGTTCTCACCCCCTGCCTTCTTTTTCAGATGAGGTTGCTAGTCCGAGTGGGACCGCAGGTGAGGCGCGTACTTAGCACACGTTCTAGCTACCTACTACGGTTTGCATATCCTTAGTTTACTCTCAGTCTACTTTACTTGCTTATGACTTAGACTTATATCTGGTTCATGTTCTCTACTTATATTTGAATGTTAAATTATCATGTGAGTTTTGGAATTGAATGAAACAATGGTTTTAGAACTATGTTATATAAAATGGTTTTCTACCCCTCGTGGTAGCGTTTTAAAAAGAAAGGGTTTCCTTGTGGGAAACAGTTTCCAAAGATTTTTCTCGAGAATTTTATAACTTAGTATTTCAAATCTCGTTTCCAAGTAGGAAACATTTCAAATGATAGATTGTGGTTTTTGAATAAATACTTGTGGTTAAACCTGTGGTGAATGGTGAGATTGTGTAGGAATGTAAGTTAATATCTTTACATTTACGCGTGGTTGTGGTTGTATGATTGTAAGTCACTCCTTGTACTTGTGCGATGCCGTGCAAATATAGAGGAGACTCTGTCCGTGTGTACATTGGTCTCCCTGTATTTGTGGCAGGTCTGACATGTCCTTGGGGGTCAGGGTTTTTCAAAAAAAAAAAAAAACTTCCGCTGTTTTTATACTCTAAAATGACCCGAGGCGTGACAGATATGAGATAATTATTAAAATAATTTTTGACACATACAAACTTTTCTTTAGTTTGAAAAAATATTACATTCCATTTGCGAGAATAGAAAAAAATTTATACTTATCCAAATTTTTATTAACTAAAGGATATTTGTTGTAGAATATTTTTCACAAGAGCCCCCGTAAAAAAATATTCTATACTTATCAAAAAAAAACAAAAATCTCCTTGCAACAAACATTGAAAATATTTTGGAATTGAGCTAGAATACTTTTAGAAGCGCCAATTTTTTGTACTTCTAAGTTTCTAGCCCTTAGATCTACCTTTTTGATTACTAATGTCCTTTGGATCTAACACTATTCCACCTACCACTACCTACCCCACCAAACACCACCTACCACCATCATCTCAACCCTACATCTCTCGATCCAATGGCTAAAAACTCAATAGCACCACCCCATTGGTGCTTTTGAGAGTATTCTAGCTCAACTCAAATATTTTATATCTATTATCTCTCAATTAGCTAATTAAAAAAAAATAGATTTCAAAAATAAAATGATGTAAATAAGCTTATTAAATCAACTTTAAATTTTAAATTTGGTTCATAATTTCAAATGTGAATTAATATTTTAATTTAAAATTTGAAATTAATTTAAAATTTTAATATTCTGGGTGTGTAAATAGTATTTCAAATTGAAAATAATTAATTAACTTGAAAATATATCAATTTTGAAAAATAGATGGGATGATAAATAAATTAATGTCTTTAATGGTTATTTATATTCAAATTATGGATTCAAAATTAATTTCAAAATTTGTGTTTTATTCATAAATTTAAATCTGAATTTATTAATTTAAAACTTAGAATTACTTCAAATTTTTAAAATTTGGATACACATTAAAAAAAAATTAATGTTAAAAAAAATTAACTGATTAATAAATTTATACTTCCAATAATTATTTTAATTTAAAATATAAATATAAATTTAATTTAATTAAATGTTACGTGCATTGCACGTGCACTATAACTAGTGTATATATATATATATAGTTGAGCTAGAATACTCTCAAAAGCACCAATAAGTTGGTGCTTTTGAGTTTTTAACCATTGGATGGATAGATGTGGGGTTGAGATTATGGTAGTAGGTGGTGGTAGGTGGAATAGTATTTGATTCAAGGGTATTAGTAATTGGGATGTAGATCCAAGAGCTAGAAACTTAGAAACTTAGAAGCACCAAGAACTTGGTGCTTCTAAAAGTATTCTAGCTCTACTATATATATATATATATATATATATATATATATATATATATATATATATATATATATATATATATATATATATATATATATATATATATATATATATATATATAACTAGGCTACTATGCTATTAATAGCACCAAATAATTGGTTATACAAAGTTTTTGGCCGTTGGATAGAGAGATGTGCGGTTAGGATGATGTGGGCCCTTTAAGGTTAAGTGGGTGGTTGGTTGAATAGTATGATCTAACGGTTGAAAATCATTAAAGGGATCGATCTAACGGCGGAAAACTTGGTAGCACCGAATGCTTCGTGCTATTGATAGCATAGCAGAACTATATATATATATATGCTATTAATAGCGTTAGGGTTAGGATTACTTGGATCCTTCAATTCAAGATCGGAGTTATTGATCTTTATCTATGTAGTGAATAGAATTTTCTATCAAAAATTCAACAAATTCTAATTCTTTTACACCGTTGAACTAGCAAGTATCCCATACCTACTGTTAAAAATTGTCAAATTTGTGACCTCTTGATCGTAAGGTAAATGATGTCGAAAAATCATAAAATTTTATTTCTAGAAGTTTTAAATCAAATAACGTTTAACGGTGTGGATCGTCGATACGGAAGCTCTATCATCGAAAATAACTTATAAGTACGAGGCGATCGTACTCGCATAATAGTATAGTAGCCCCCAGCCTATATATATATATATATAGGCTGGGGCTACTATACTATTATGAGTATAGAGCCCTTTGTACTCATAAGCTCTTAGCCTTCGGATGAAAAAATGTGCGGTTAGGATGAGAGTGGTTATGGTTAGGTTGATAGTGGGGCCCCTAGGGTTGAGTGGGTGGTTGGTTGAATAGCATAATCTAACGGGTGAAAATGATTAAAGAGTAGATCTAACGGCAAAAAATTTATGAGTATAAGAGGCACTATACTCATAAGAGTATAAGTGGGACTACTATATATATATATATATATATATATATATATATATATATATATATATATAATTGAGCTCTTATACTTTTAAAAGTACCAAGTCATTGTTGCTTTTATATATATATATATATATATATATATATATATATATATATATATATATATATATATATATATATATATATAATTGAGCTCCTATACTTTTAAAAGTACCAAGTCATTGTTGTTTGTAAGTTTTTAGACCTTGGATTACTAGATGTGCGGTTATGATGATATGGACCCCCTTGGGTTAAGTGGGTGATTGGTTGAATAGTATAATCTAACGGATGAAAATGATTAAAGTCGTAGATCTAACAGTAAAAAATTCACAAGCACCAAATGTTTGGTGCTTTTACAAGCACCATAGCCGGACTCATATATATATATGTATAGCTATCAATTACATTGGTGTTGGTTGGCAGTCGCCTTTTGCTGTTCAATGTTCTGAAATATAGATGCCTTTGCTGGTTTGTAGTAGCTTGCCCCTAGAACTTCCCTCTGGCTGTGGGGAGAAACTCGTCCTCCTGACATCTTGGTTGCCACCCTATTTCTTTTGTTAATCATGTTTAGGGCCCATTCGTGGAGCTTGACTTGCTCGTAAGTCTTTTCGATTGTGGTTAGGCGAGTAATATCCATATGAAGGGTATCAATTCTTCCTTCAAGTCGTTACTATATAGCAGGCGATAAGATATTTCTTCGCTAATGTGCGGGTTATAATGGAGCAATTGCATGCGACCTTAGTTCCTTAAAACATTCCTGATACCTTTCGTTGGTTCTCGTATGCTTGTAGTTGCTAAACTCCCTCATCAAATGCCTTTCCCGCCACATATGCATATCGTTTGTAGATAACTTCACAAATCCATGCTATGTAACTTATGGCCTGCTGATGAAGTAGCCCTATTACCAAGTTTTTGCCTTCCTCGTAATATGCATGCATAGTGGCGATGCCCATCTATTGTTGCTCAGGTATCTGGTATATGTCAAAATACTGCTCACAACTCTCAACCTTCCCCTTTGGATCTTCACCACTGAATATCGAAAAGTCGAGCTTCGAATATGGAATAGGTTGATGCTGATTTGGGTTAATTTCTTGTAGGCATGTGCAAGCTGAAGTCCTCATCTAATTCTCTCGTGTCCTGTGGAGCGTTGGTAGAATTCCATTACCCTTATTCTCCCTTATGGTCAAAGGAGGGTTGCTGCTCCAGGCTAGTTGTAATATGGACTTCTATTCTCGACTCTTCCTGCAGGAGCATTGTGGGTTGTCGGCAATTGAGATAGCTGCGAGGATAGCACCCTCAGCAACTCTTCATGTTGTTTGACTAACTCCAACTTGAAAACTTCATTCCCCTCTTCCCTTCTTCCCGGAATTCTACCAACGGGTTGGTTAGCTCACCGATTTAAACCCGATGGTCGATGCTTAATTGTTACAGCCATTCCTCGAGGGAATTGACATGTTCACTAAGATCTTTCATCCAGGTGCCCTATACCATTCTATTTTTCTTAGTTACAAATTTGAATCGTTTTGATTTTTCTTCCCAATTTTGTTAGTTCACTTTACTACTTGCCTTCAGTTTCTTTTTCTTTGCTTTGGAATTGGCTTGCTATAGTAACTTGTGAGACCCCATGCAGTCCTATATATAAGATATAATAAGGCTAAAACTCTTAACCCGGCTTAAGCATTTTGGATGGTAGTTAGGCCCAAGAAGTTAAGAGAGTTAAGCGTGTTAGGACGGGAGTAATTCTAGAATAGGTGACCCCCTGAAAGGTTAGGGCGTCACAGTTGGTATCAGAGCCAATTACCAATCGAAAATGTGAGATGAGTCTCGGGTGAGCCAGAATTATACAGCGGGGAGAGCGAGGCTTTCATACTGTTGACTGTTGTGGGTAAAATGCAGCTCACCAGAAGGTCGGTTTAGACTAGCGAAACGAGTCTCACATCGATCGGTACTTGTGAGTCTGAGCATGACGAGTACGTTAGGGCTTAAGAGAGGGAGAATGTGAGACCCCAAGTAGTTCTATATATAAGATATATGGGCTAAAACTCTTAGCGTAGTTTAAGCATTGTGGGTTGTAGCTAGACCTAAGAAGTTAAGAAAGTTAAGCATGTTGGGACGGAAGTAGGTCTAGAATGAATGACCCCCTGAAAAGTTGGAGCATCACATAACTTGACCAAGGTGCCTATAATGCTCGACTGAGGCTTTGTTATTGTTCTAATTAATGGAACAGTACCAGAACCCTTCTTGGACCTCGGCACAATTTTAGCTAGATACTTTCTTGCCAAATTTGAAAAAAAAAAAAAAAAAAAGGATGCGATTGGTGTTTTTTTACCTATTGATTGGTGTTTTTACCTATTGAATGCCTGGTTTCGAGCAATTGCCCAGCCGCACCCCTCTCGTCTGTCGCCTGCAGGACCTAATGCTTGGAAACAGGATTCGTCCGTAGTCCCTAGATCATATCGCTCTGATACCAATTTGCAACAACCTGACTCACCGCAACCCGTCGAGGATGAGATTGCTCTAACACGAGGATGACGATGAGCTCAGAGGTGAAATTCGAGTAGCCGAATTGAAGTAGGAAGGGACAAGAGTAGAGGTAGAGGGGGTTTTGGGAAGAGAAAAGAAGAAGATGAGATGAGGTGAGTGTAGAGATAGAGAAGAGAATGAATTGGGGAAGAAGAAAGCTTTCAATAATTTTCCATCTCAATTCATTACACCTGCCCTCTATTTACTTGCCTACCGGTGCTGAAATAAAATTCTTTACAAAAGTGTGGACTAAATTGTAAATAACAAAAATAGAGGTTTTACGAGCCTCGCGTGTATAAACATATAGGTATATATCTCTCTCTCTATATACGTTTACTAACCCCCTTTTATTTGGCAGATGCTACAATAATAAGCGCCGACTTCTGATTGGGAATGGAAGTTAAATAAAAAAGCAATTTCCAAGCCATACAGCAAGTTCAAAGCTATATGTAACAATATTTAAAGAAAGACACAAATCATAATTTGAAGCCTCCAGCACATGAGCTTAAATATGTCTGGCATTCAAACCGACCTCCATACAACCATTCACGCTGTCATTTTAGTTTTTTTACTCAACTAGGCCACTGTGCTACAACTGGATCATTGGTTACATATATAAACAATGAAAGATTATCATCTAGTCAAACTAATTTACTCATATATTGATAAGCATGAAGGATCTATGCAAGATATTTACGAAATATCTCTCTCATGATACATGTAGTAAAAAAAAATCATCTAGCCAATGGTCTAATCATTTAGTACTAAGCTCTTTGGTCTAAATTTTCTGCCTTTCATTGAAACAACTAGAAACCTATTGTCTCAACAGTTGACCTCATGTATACTAAATTACCTACTGGTTTTTTAGACAAGTTTTATCAACTCCTAGAAATGCATCGTCAAACTCCAAAATTTTCTGTATATGCATGTCCCAGTAAGCACCGTAAGAGTTGTGCATTTTTGTAGTTTCAAATATACGCATAAAGTAGACAACCACAATATTGAAGAATGAATATTCACCAGTTTACAAAGGATAAAGCAAGATATTCCCATTCTGAACTGGAGAAAGTAATATTCTTCAGTCTACATGCTAATATGAGGCTAGGAAGATCTTTTCTGGTCATAAGAACAATATTATATTAAACATCATCAGAACAGAATTGGTCTTGAAATTGTTGACGCTGATTTCAACGAAAATTACAGCCTCAAGTTCACAATGATTTCTTGAGACCTAATATCCCTCGGCATTAAATCTAGATGAAGAAATCATAAAAAAGGATGAATGCACTTAAAAGTATTTGGCAAATAACTTTCCCCAAACAGAGCAGAATGGAGAAACAAAACCTATACTTGGCCCAAATTAATTCGCACCAAAGGTTTAAATCACTTTAAAAAACTCTTTAATGTAACGTTTGCCTTCATTATAACTTATATGGCCTGTTGACAATTGGTTTGTTTTCTATGAGTTCACATAGATAAGATTCTTAAGGTTGATCTGTAGGCAGATTGAACCCCCCGACCAACTAGGCATAACGCAGGCACTTAGGAGGACCACCTGAAAACATGAGTATTCAGTTTAAAAAAATCAGTTAACAGATACAAAATAATTGGGAAAGAAAATGCCATTTCTACATTGCACTAGTAACTAAAACCAAATTTAACCACCTAAAGACTTAGGCGGACAATTAAACAATTTTATAAAACAACAGCAAAAGGATTGCGACAATACAATGTCTAAATTATCAAATAGTAAGATTAACTTCAAATTTTCAGAAATATATTAGAAGATAAATATGTTATTGCTACCACACTATCATTTCTTCAAATCACTATCGAAAAATCACTGCAAAAATTTAAAAATGTACAAACAAACAACAAAATTAACTTGCATATCACAATGAAAAGGCTAATCAATAATGATATGCTCCAGAATTAATTATCTGAAGAGAGATCTTATCTCATATTTGTACTATTTTTATGGGCACGCCTCCTAACTCATAAGCTAGCGCTAGCCTTGAAAATGTGAAAATAAATAATACTGTAAACAAGGATTGCCCGCACTGCTAACGCCGCACCATGCCGCCGTGCTTTACCTTGCGAGGCTATGCCGGCACACAGCCATGCTGCATGGGACCGGCAGTATGTCTCTTTCTCTCCTTCAGAGCTTTTGGGTTCCTTTTGATCTTTTCGAATGAAGGGGTTACAAAATGGGCTTGTTAACTTGAGACATGTAGATCTAACTGTTGCATGCGGTTTATCTAATAGGCCTAAGCTAAATCAAAGGGGATGAGTGGGCCTGATCCTAATGCTTCCTGAAAGAAGATGATGGGAGGGAACTTGGTCGATGGGGGGAAAGCGATGGTTCCTGGAAGAAGACTACTGCATAAAATAACTTCACTACCTTCCAACATCAAATCACCCTTGTTTTCAGGAGGACAGAGTAGGTCTTTTCCACCATATACACTTGTTCTCAGGAGGACAAAGTAGGTCTTTTCCACCGTACAAGGATAAACCCCCTGGTGGTGTTGGTTGGAAAACTGTGCTCGCTTCGTCCTACTCTAGAAACTGGTTTTACAAGAGATAAAATTGGAGAAACAGGGAACATCGTTACCGTGGTGCTGTTAGTTGGCAAGATCATTTGTATGCACGTAGGAAGATTGTTTACTGCTACGGCTGCAGAGAAGTGGGACATAAGCAGGAGTAAAAACAACATACATCTTGTGTTTCAGTGTGGTGGAAGTAGCGATAGAAAAGAAGGGTGCATAAGGAGATCGGCAAAAATGGCAAAGAACAGGCCAAGCACATTAACTATGTATCAAGGGATGTCAGGGACCATTAGGGAGAAGAAGTATCACAAGTTGGGTGAGTGGGGTGTAATAGAGGTAGTGGAGGGTATCTTAAACAAGACCGACATAATCGGTTTCTTAAAAGACTTTTGCGCAAGCTCAGTGTACTGGTGTGTTGCATTAGCAAGTGACAGTAAATTTATATGGGTAGATTTCCATGTCTAAGGTTGGTAGTGAACTTTCCAAAGAGATCAAAGTTCCAAATTTAAGGCTTTCTCTATTAGTGTGCAAACTTGGTCAATGGCTGAAGAACGGTGTCCCGTAGAAGAGGAAATCAGGGCATGGATTATATTAAGAAATATCCCAACATTTTGCTGGAAGTTTTGAGTACTTGGATTACCTCGTTTCTAGTTTTGGTAAGTTACAAAAATTGGATGTCAATGCACAGTTAGACTTTGATAGGTTGCTGGTTAGACTCTTCGTTCAATGTAAAAGCTTTGCCTCTATACTAGCTCATCGATGATACATTGTTGATGGAATTGAGTACTTAAATGAGGTTGAGATTGATTCCATTCATGAACCATAACTGAAAGAGAAGCCGATTGTTTGGGAGAAACAGCTAACTTGCAACAAAAAATGGGTGCCAAAGAGGCAGAATAATAGTCAGGATAAAATTCAAGGGGGAGGTGATTGCCCTTTCAGTGTTCATGTGAAGAAGCTGTTGCCGATTGCTGTTTGCAAACTGACAACAGGGTAAGCTGGTCGACAGAGGGTCGAACAGGTGATTCGCAACCAACATAAACCGGACTTACCTCGGGGGGCAACATCAAGGCAATCATTAAGGAAATCAAAAGTCACATTAAAGAGGTGTATGTTCACAAGAAAAAGATTATGCTAAGGTAGCTACTGCCAGTCCCAAGGAAGACAGTGAGGAGATTGCGGAAAAAGAAAGGTTCATCTTTGACGAGAGGATGTGCCTTGAAGAAATGTGTAATCACAAGGTTCAAATGAAGACACCTAATATTGATGAGGGAGGTGAGTTCCACTGTGTAGCACAGGGTGAGCCACATGGGATTTATAACTCAGATCCTCTAATTAAATGGGCCGAACCAAATAAAGTCGATGACAATTCGAACCAGCTTGGGGAGTCTATTCTGAATCAACTCGAAACAATCGAGCCAATCTCTTTTTTGTCCCCTCTCCACATGGCAAAGAAATGTGGTCAAGATCGCAACATGGTCTACCTCAAACGGTTTGGAAGCTACGCAAACCATCCATGAGAAGGCAGCATCAGCAGCGAAGATTAAAGCTCTAGAGGTTAAAAAGAGGAAAACTGATCAAGACTCATTGAGCATTGGTGAGTCATCTTCCCCATTAGGCTCAATTAGTGTTTCTCTTTTTAATTTTGCAAAAGAAAGGGATTTATCAAAATTAGGGAGGGATTGTGGGTTCAAGTTGTTCGAAGGAGACAGGGTTTGAATGACTCTAAGAAGCATGCAAAGGTCAAATCAAACAGCAGATGAGGTACCCGGGAGATCCATATTTCCAGGGCCATAATAAACGAGAGTGTTGGGGTTATATTGGTTAAAAGAAAACAAGTAATGAAGATAGCAACTTGGAATATAAGAGGTTTGGGGAATTCGGGTAAGAGAAGAATTATCAAGGATTATATAGGTAAGCATAAATGAGACATAATTTGTCTTCAGAAACCAAATTAACGGAATACACTAAACAAACACTTCAGTCAATTGGTGGAAAAAGTATCAGCAATTGGAGAACTCTAAGGGCTTGTTTGGTTCAATAGTGGAATTGGAATGGATAATGGAATGGGAATGAATTGGAATGATAATCGAATTGCCCCACTCCCCCAAGACGTTTGGTTCATTTCTGGATTGGAAATCGAAATGAATTATTCCTATTTCACTCTTTGCTTGATACAAAATAAAAAATAATAAAATAACATAATACTAATTTTACTTTCAAATATAATTTTATAAAACTATCTAAAATTTATATAAAAAAAAATTAATACTACTCTCAAGTTAGAGCTATGCAAAAAAAAATTTAATTTATTTAAAAAAAATTTATGCAAGAAATTACAAAAAAAAATGCATAATTTTTTTGAATAAAATTATAATAAAAATCAAGGTTATAAGTGCCCGTCGGCACGGACCGTATCTACCGTGCCGTACCGTGCCAATAAGATACCACGATACGGACCCCGTCTTAGATGGCACGGTTTAAAACCCTCTATTCTTTAAATTAGTAAGTAATTTCCTAAATAAAATTCAAAATATGCAATAAAAAGACATAATAAATAGTTAGAATATTTTGTTGCTAAAGAAAATAAATATTTCATGCTATTATGTGTCGACACACAAGAATTTTTTTGAGGCGCACACACGCATCGGCACGGCTCGGCACCCGTCTTTGCGTGCCGTCTGCGAGTCTTAGGCAGGACTAGGCACGACCCGTGCCACGGCACTTAAATCCTTGATAAAAATAATATATCACTTTTTTTTTAATGATAAAAAAAAGGAAGAGAAGAAAAATGATGGATAAGATAGAGAAATGTTGGGCTAGGCCTAAGGAAGAGGTAAGTGTGGGCTTGGGATTGAAACTCCAATCCGGGCTTGTAGAGCGGAATCAATTTGTAAGCTAATGGGTCATTCCCATTCCGATTTGGAATGGGAGTCCCAAACCGATTCCTGTGAACCAAACAAAATTAGCCGGATTTGATCAAACCGATTCTCATTCCGGATCCAAAATGTACAAACCAAACATGCCCTAAATGCTAATGGTGCTCCAGGTGGAGTTTTGATAGGATGGAATAAAGAAAATTTTATAGAACTTTGGTACAATCTATGGAACGTATTCTGTCTCACTTACATTACAGGCAAGGATTTAAGTACCCATCTATAGCACACTGGACCTTTTTGCAAATTGCGAGGTTCGAGTGTTTGAATTGTGTTCTGAGCTTTTCCACACTTTCTAAAGGGTCATTAACAGTGTTCCGACCCATGGCTCGTATCTCGAGAATTGAGGATTAAAACTTAGCACCAAAATCTCGAATATGAAGATTTTGGAATGCTCTCGGAATTGCCTCTGCAGGGCAAAGTACCGGTCTGCATCGGGCTGGTACCGGTACTCTTTGTATTTTCCTGCGCGGCAAAGGCTCGGGTTAGTAGTTGACTGGCTTAGTACCGGTACTCTTGCCCGATGTCACCGGTACCCAGTGCAAAATTGTAGTTCGTGCAGTTTGCAATTTTGGGTGTTTTGAGGGGCCTTTTGAGTTTTGTTACAACATGTATATATCAACCCTCACCTCCCTCACAGCACCCTTTGTGCTGAGCTTGGAGAAGATGAAAGGTGAGGTTTTTCCTCTCTCTAGATTTCTCTCCCAAACCTTTGTTGATTTGAGGTTTGATCTCTTTTTCTTCTTTCTTTTCATGGTGGCAAGCTTGTGGACCTTGGAGGGAACTTGGATGAGAAGAGAGGAGCTTCTTGGAGGGTTTATCTTGAACCCTAGCTCAAGATAGCTTGATTTGGAGCTTTGGAGAAGGTTAGTAACCTTTCTACTACATTTTGTTGTAGTTTTTCTTGGATTTTGGAGATGAAAACCTAAAAATGAGAATCTAGGGTTTTATTTGGGGTTTCTTGTTTTGGGGCTTTTGCAACCTAATTAATGAGTGTAGAACTCTCCTTTAGGTTGGATTTGAAGATCCTTTGGGTTGATTTGAGCTTTGGACAAGTGTTGCTTGATCAAAGGTGATTTTCTACCTATTCTTGGGTTGGTTAATGATTAGCTTATGGGGTGTTCGTTTACTACTCCTAACCCTCTTAGAAATTCTCGTAGGCCCCGTTTGGTTGGGGGATAAAAGAGTATCCCACTATTCTTGCCAAACACCAAGCAAAATTGACATGTTAATTTATCCCCGCGTTAACGGGTTATTCCAGAATAACCCGTTAAGAGGGGAGAATAGTAGTTCCATCTATTGGGTAGAATAAGCTATTGTCTAATTTATTCCTCTACTAATTAAGTTATAAATAATTATAAATTATAATTATTTAATACAATTAAATTTTTTAATAATTGACTAATTAATTATTTAAGTTATTAAATTATTATATATTTAAACAATAATCTATTTATAATTTATTATTATTTATCTAATTAAATAATTAAATTTAAAAAATTTAATTTTTAAAAATTATAATTTGTAATCTCAAAATTAAAGTTTATAATTTTAAATTATAAATTTTAAATTTAAATTTTGATATTTTAAAATTTTGAAATTTAAAATATGATATTTTACATTTTTCAAATTTAAATTTGATCTTATATTTAAAGTTTGAAATTGTGAATTTAAAATTTCAGATTTTAAATTTAAAATTTTAATTACAAATTTTGAAATTTCAAAGTTAAAATTTTAAATTTAAAATATAAATTTAAAAATTTAAAAATTTAAATTCAAATATAATTAGAGGGTAATATTATTAAATTTTATTTATAAAAACCTACTTCTTAGTCCATCTTGCCTAACCAAACACTATTTTTTTTTATTCCCAGGAATAACCAATTTTCATCCAAACGCAAAATTAATCTAATCCCCGCTTATAACTCAATTTATACATATCCCTGTAATAGCCACTTTTAACTTATCCCCGAACCAAACGCTACCGTAGGGTGCTAGGAGCTTGGGGGACAACTCCGTTCGAAGGAACGAAAGGGTTTGAAAATCATCCGATGGGTTTGACCTCACCGAAATGGGTGAACTCCTCCTATGTCTTCCCTTCGGATTTAAGACACATTTAGACACTTATTCATGCTCAAAATGGCATGCTAGACATTATGAAAACATAATATATCCATGCTATGTGTAGTGAAATTTATGCTCTATGTAGTAGAGGCAAAAATGTGGACTTGAGCATGAAGTGACATATCTTGATGAATAATATACTTGTGTGGACTAGTAAATGTGACTTTGGGACTTAGCGAATAACAAGATTAAACTTGAAGCTAAGCATGTTGTATTTAACCTAGTGGAATACCTAGGGCTTGACATTATGAAAATATTATACTTGTTGTAGATAAGGTGAATAGAGTTTAGCATTTCTTGTATGAAAATATTATACTTGTTGTAGACAAGGTGGTAGTGACATTGGGACATAAGACATGATAGGGTCATCTTGAAGCTAAACTTAATATATTTAGCCTAGTTGGACAACTAGAACTTAACATTTGACACGGTGACTTGATGCATTAAATTAGAAGAACGACTAATATTTGCCATCGTGACATTACAATCAATCTAGGGTTCGATAGCTACATTCCATGTTTTAGACATGAGGAAAAGTGAGTATAGCCCTTGGGGCGAACCCTAATAATGGTGATTGCACATAATATTAGTGGAATTTAATTAATTGCATCATAATACTTCTACTTCATGTAGTGAGGATGTTCGTGGAAAGACATGTGCATAACATGCATTGTGATACTTAAGGACATTTCATAGCTCTCTTGCATATGGCATTAGTATATGTCTCTTGTGAAAATTGTTGTAATTGCATGCCATGAACCTTGTTGGAGATTTGAGTAAAATAGTAAACTATCCTAAGGTAGGATATTGTTATATAAACTATGCATGCTTTAGGCATTATATATGTTGGTAGAGATATACCACCCAAGTTGTTGTAGACATGACATGAATGATCTAAAATCCGACCGTTGAGTCGATGAGTGACGGTTCCATGTTTTAGACATGATGATTATCACAAATTGTGGACCCTATGCTATGATCACGCTTGCCTGCCCTTGTGCTCATTCGCACATGCTTGTGAGGGTGGCTCCCTACAAGCCGGCACTCCGGAGTTTAGCCTTGCGACGATAGATCGCTCGTGCGGGATTGGGCGCCGAAGTGGGGATGCTGTGGGCAAAATCCCTTTTCTTGCAGGGAAAATGATGATCCCCACGGGGCCACTAAGGCACGGCACGAGCCGGGGCGTTACCACGTGTACGTTACTTATAAATTGGGTATTGAGACTTAATTTGACATTGTACATCATCGTAGTTGATGCATACATAGTAGATGCTCATACATGTGGTTTGCTACCTTATACTAATATTTGATGCATACTTAGTAGTTGGACATCTTATGGAACATTGTGACATTTGTAACTTTAGTGGTAGTGATCCTATAACCCTGTAGAATAGTATGTATTCATGGCTAGAAAAACAATGTAAAGCATAACTTACGCTACTTAGCATCATGGACATTATGATTTTGCCTGTACATGGACATTGGCCTACATTTGATTATGTATGTTAATCGACATTGACATATAGTTGATCAAATGAAAGTAGAACATCATATACATGATAGTTAAACTTGTAGTAGAGGCATGTCTATGATTAATCTTGTTTAAATACTTGCTTTTCATATATTGCTTAATTATTTCCTTATAGCATGCCTATGTTAGCCTAGTGGTGTATTTCGCTAAGGTCAGCGACTTGCCCACTGGGAACTATTGTTTAATAATTCTCACGCCCCCTGTTTTGTTGTTTGTTTCAGAGCCATCCGCAACGGGAGAGGCTAGGGATCGTGGCAAGGGATTAGCGACTAGCTAGAGCCCCTACGGAGTTATTTTAGAGGGACCCGCCACCATTTTTCTTTTTGTACTTTGTGGAAAGATGTATTATATATTTTGGTTTAGAGATTATGTTAGCCTTTTGAATTTAGTTGCATACATTTTGTATATATATTTGTGGATCTCTTTGTGCTTAAACTTTAGTGATTTTATACTACTCGCTCTGATAGCCTCGTTATGATTGATTTTGTTCTTTCTTGTTTTAGTAGACGCCTTGTGTGCATTGTGGTTGTTTGGTGTACACGGCGGGTCTGTGCACGCTTCGGGTGGGCTTCCGCTAGGCCAGGGCATGACACCATCAGTAAGGGCATATCCACTATGTCGTATCGTGCCAACATGATATCAGCATGAAACAGTCCCCATGCCGATGACACAACTCAAAACCCTCTTTTCTTTAAATTAGTAAGTAATTTTCTCAATAAAGTTTAAAAGATTTGATAAAGAAGCATAATAAGCCATTTGAATATTTTGTTTCTAAAGAAAATAAATATTTCATACCATTATGTGTCGGTACACATGTATTTTTTGTGACTGACACGCATCAGCACAGTTCGACACACACCATCTTATATCGTGCCAGCAAATTTTCGGCACGACCCAGTGCCTCAGCACTTAAATCCTTGATTACAGGAAAAATAGAAAGATTTTAATTGGATGTTAACATCTATGTATGGACCAAATGATAAGAACCTAGTGAATGACTTTCTTACAATATTAACATATATTGGTAGAGCGGGTGTTGATGGTTGGGTGATTGCAAGGGATTTTAATTTAATCAGGTTTGGATAGAAAAACGGAGCAGAGGGTTGATGACAAACTAATGACAAAATTCAATGACTTACATTGCAGAGTGGAGCTCATAGACATTCCACTGAAAGTAGGAAAATATGCGCACGGAAACTTACGAAAGAAGCCTAGCATAGCAAGATTGGATAGATTTCTTATCACTTTAGATGGTTGAGCCAATTCCCTAATACAATGCAACTAGAAAATATGAATATAATTTCTGATCACATCCCTATAGAATTAGACACAGGTGCTTGTGACTTTATGAAATCAAGTGTTTAGATTTTTTTTAAAAAAAATATGACTTGAAAATGAAGAAGTACATAATGTTATTCGAAACTGATAGAGTGAAGATTATGGAGAAGGGTCACCTTGTAAAACCATGGTAAGAAAATTGAAAACACTGAGATCAAAATTAAAAGAATGGGACAGGAATAGCTTTGGTAATAAACTAAAAAGAAAATTTGAGATGGTTTCCGAAGTTGATTAGTTGGATAAAAAGGAGGAAGTGTTATTTATCTGCAAAGGAGAGGGACAGAAGAAAAGAGCTTAAACATGAAATTCTTACCTTCGGCAAGTAAGAGGAGATTCTATGGGCGCAAAGGGAAAAATTGAAAATGCTAAGCTCAGGAGATAGCAACACTACCTTTTTTCACACTTCTGCAGGTTCTAGAAAAAGATGGAATCAAATAAGATATTTGGTTAAAGAAGGAATGATATTTTTCTAAGCACAAAGACGTGGAGATTTTCAATCAGTAGTTCAGGGATCTTTTTGGAACTGAGAAAGAAATGTTGTTGGAAGTGAGGTGGGAGGATATTTTTGCATATCTTATTGTGAAAGCAACGAGTTGGAAAAGAATTTTTCTGGAGAAGAAATTAAGCAAGTGACTTTTCAATTGGGTGCCGACAAGGCGCCTGTGCCGAATGGTTTCCCTATTCAAAAATTCTTGGATGCTATTGTAGTATCCCTGGAGTTCAGCAGTTGAGGCTTGTCGACAGCTCTGGAGTGTCGGGACAAGTCAGAGTCACGTTGGCTCGAAATAGATGCAAAACGGACTCAGTGGGAACGCGAGAGCAAATGTATCTGCTTGTTGTACCGGTACAACCATCAAGGTGTACCGGTACACTTCGCCAGGGTGTGCGCAGCCGCTCCCAGGTTGCCTTTTGTACCGGTACAAAACTTACGTGTATCGGTACACTTGAGTAGGTGAGGGGCTTTTTGGTAATTCTTTTACCTTGATTGTATCATCCACCTACTCCCTCCCTATATAGGATAGAGAGATCAGAGAGGAGAGGTTCTGGTGCTCTCTCTCTCTCTCTTCTCTTGTGCTCGACCGTACATGGTGGAGGAGCTCGGTGGGAGTTCGGGTGTCGTTGACGTCGCGCCGCGGTGCCGTTCGAGCGTGTTTTCGTCATTGTAGCGCTGCGGGCAGGCCAGGCGAGGGTGCGTTTTTGCCGTTCTTGACGTCGCGCCGGTTCAAGAGTAGCTGTCGAGGTGGGTTATCCATAAAATTCCTTGCTCCGGAGCTACAACTTCAAGATCAAACCGCCACATTTCCTTCCACAATGACAGTTGATGTGTAATGGCCATAGCAAGACTTTCCACCAACTTCCTACTAAGTGCATCGGCCACCACATTGGCTTTCCTCGTGTGGTATATAATAGTGACATCATAGTCCTTCAATAATTCCAACCACCGGCGTTGTCGCATATTCAACTCCTTCTGGGTGAACAAATACTTGAGGCTTTTATAATCTATGTACACCTCACAGCGTTCGCCATACAAATAGTACCTCCACAACTTCAATGCAAAGATCACCGCGACAAGCTGCAGGTCATGAATAGGGTAATTCTTCTCGTAGCTCTTCAATTGGCGCGAAGCATAAGCGATAACCCGACCACACTGCATTAGAACACACCCAAGACCTTGATAGGAAGCATCACTATACACAACATAACTCTCCCCAGAAACTGATAGGGCGAGTATAAGAGTCGAAGTCAATCTTTCCTTGAGCTCCCGAAAGCTTCGTTCACATTCATCACTCCACACATACTTCGTCCCCTTATGTGTGATGCCCGTTAGCGGACTAGTAATTTTAACAAACCCCTTCACAAACCGCCGATAGTAACCCACAATGCCAAGAAAACTGCGGATCTCCGCAACACTCGTCAGGCAAGACCAATCTTTAATCGCCTCAACTTTCCTCGGGTCAACAGCTACACCACCCTCGGATATCACATAGCCTAAGAAGGCGACCTCTCGAAGCCAAAAGTCGCACTTCTTCAACTTTGCATAGAGCTTCTTTCTTAAAAAATCTGCAACACAGTTCTCAAATGCTCCTCGTCACTTCGAGAAGAGATCAATCATCAATATGTCGTCAATGAATACCACGACACATCGATCCAACAACGGCTTGAAAACACGGTTCATTAAATCCATGAATGTTGTTGGGGCATTAGTAAGCCCAAATGACATAACCGTGAATTCATAGTGTCCATAACACGTTTGAAACGTCGTTTTGTGCACATCTTCCGGCTTGATCTTCAATTGGTGGTATCCCGACTGGAGATCAATCTTTGAATATACCCGAGACCCCCTTGCAACTGATCGAACAAATCATCAATTCAAGGTAACGGGTATTTATTCTTGATTGTCACTTTATTCAACTCGCGGTAATCCACGCACAGCCGGAGTGTTCCATCTTTCTTATTTACAAAATAGCACCAAAACTCCCCAAGGTCACACACTCGGCTTCACATAGCCATTGTCGTGGAGATCTTGTAATTGAGCTTTCAATTCTTTCAACTCAGCCGGTGCCATTCTATACGGGGCCTTCGAAATTAGCATAGTCCCGAGAACTAAGTCAATGATGAACTCGATTTTCCAGTCCGGTGGCAATCTCGGCAACTCTGCAGGAAATACATCTGGAAACTCCCGAACTACAGGAATATCTCCAAGTACCGCAATCTCTTTTTGAGTCTCCACCACCGTCGCCAAATAAGCCACACAACCACTATTAATAAGCTTTCTCGCTCGCGACGTTGACACGGTTATGGCAAAGAGAGAACTCTTGCAACCACGATAAACATACTCTTCTTTCCCGGGCTCACGAAAAGTCACTATTTTGCTCTCACAATCAATAGTAGCATAATATTTCGAGAGCCAATCCATCCCCAAGATCAAATCAAAACCTTTCAACCGGTTCAACACAAGCAAATCCGCCGACATAATCCAATCGCCTACTTGCACTGGACACGCCACACATACGTCCTTACACTAAATGTGTGCTCAGGAGCGTCTACCCACCAAGGATCCTCGCTCACAGTACTCTCGATGCCATGTGTACCAGCGAACGACTGACTAATAAATGAATGTGATGCGCCTGTGTTAAACAATGTTCTAGATCTATTCCTTTAATCAACACAATACCTACCACGACGTCGTCGACCATGGCAGGCTCCTCCACCTGAGTAGCAAAGATACGACCACTTAGCACTGATCGGGATCCCTCGGACTGACGCAGTTCAAGATTTTAAATTCGTAACACTATCTCCCTATAAAGTGCAATGTCTAATTGCTATAGCATATTGTGTGATACATAACTTTATTCGACGTCAACAAGGAAATGATAGATATTTTAATGAAGAGATAGACCCACTGCCTCCAGACGTTGACGTAGAAGACTCGCCAAATTTTGCAGGTTCGGATGACTCAAGATGTGGCGAGAGTCTTTACAGTACTATCACCGAGCAATTATGGAATAGTAGAAATTAAGTTTTGAACTTCGGGTTGTGGAATAATATATTTAAACGCATTGTTAATATTGTTATAACATTTATAAATGCACCAAAGAACTACGCACTATTTGGCTTTTTTGTAAACATACTCATGTTTCTTGTTGTTTTTGTGTACAAGTGATTATATGTTTTTAAATCAACTGGTTTCATGTCTACATCTATCTTTTTATGTGAAGACAACATGTTTATTTGTGAGTACATGTTAACAAATATTGTTGATTTACATTTATCTCCCTCTCTCACTCTCCTTCTCCCTTTTTCTCACTAGAGACCATTCCCCACCTTGGAGCTTGGAAGAGATCAAGCTAGTAGGTTTGGAGGAGTGGAACAAACTTCTTGGAGCAAGAAAAAGCTTGGAGAGCCTGAAGCAAAGGTGAGTTTTTAGGGTTTTGAGTTATGGTTTTGGATTTAGCCCATGGATTTCGAATTTTATCAAACCCTAGGCAAATCTAAACTACAAATTGTAAAGATTTGCCATGAGATTTGGGTTTTGCCATGGTTTTTGAAAAACCTAGGTAAAAAAAAGATTTTTGTTGTTGGAGGGTTTAAAAATTATTTGACCCTTTGAAACTCTAATTGGACGTTAGAGAAACACATGGGACAACTTGATTTCACAAAACAAAAAAGATTTGGTGTTCGATTTGAGGTAACGAACCGTTTTTGGTGTTTTTAGGGAAATATAGGTTGGAGCCAAGCTAATAGCCAACAAAAGCCTAATTGCAAGTGTCTACGAGCAATTAGGGGCATTCAAATATGGGTTGTGCTCTACCGAAGTGAATAGGTCCCTTCTATGTCTAGAGAGTAAATAACTAAATTAAGTTTTATGTGTTGCATACTTGCATGGTAGTTTAATTGATAAATAAGCATGCATGAGGCATATATTATTTGGATAATTAATTTTATTATCTATGAATGAGTGAATGTGCATGCATGTGGTATATGTTAATTACGATAACTAATTCTTACTGGACAAGTAAGGTATGCATTGTTACATTGCATATCTATGTTATGAACTAAATGTAGGTTGACATTTTTTAGGGTGGTGGAGAACATGTGAACATTCAAAACTATAGTGCCATTGAACATAGGTGGAAAACATAGTGGTAGGATAGCCACTTGAACATGAATGACATTAAACATAGAGGTTGACAACATAGGGTGAAACATACGAACTCTTTGACGAGACTATGAAAGCGGCGATTCCGCTACACATGGACTTGCAGCAAAAATAGGGATGGCGATTCCATTCCTCGGTACCCAATGAACGCGGCGATTCCGTGACTTGTAGGCTTATGGCTAAGTGGTGCAATGATTTTGCTACCTAATGCCAAGATGAAGGCGGCGATTCCATATGTGATTGACTAAAGATATAGTCAGATGATATGATTAGTATAATGAAACTAGTGAGAAAAAGATAGTGTACATAACATGAGTAAGTTTCATTATCATGAGTAGAGGCATAAGCATGATTACTTTTAGGGTGCGTTTGGTTCGCGCTATCTTTTTAAGATTCCTAGTAATCAAATAGGAATAAAAAAAAATATGACGATATTTGGCTAAACGCACTAATCTAGTTGGTAATACTAGATTTACTTGGGAATAGATTTACTTGGGATCAGATACATCCCAAAGTACTAATCTCATTCCTTTTAGGGAGGGTGGGTATCCTTATATTAATGGATTGGAGTAATTTTAATATGTTTAATCTCTTTCTTTCTTCCCACTCGCCAGCTAGTTGGTATTATTTTTCTTTACACTCTAACCTCATATCTCTCTCTAAACTTATATTTTTCTCTCTAAATTTCAACTCTTTTTCTCTCTCTAAACTAAGTTATTTCTCCCCCTCTTTTTCTAAAATCTCAACCCTCTCATTCTCTCTAACCTCGACTCTATTTCTCTTCCTATTTCTTTAATTATTCTCTTTCTTTCTAACCTATATTCTCTCTCTCTTTTTTCTAAAAAGATGTTGAAATTTTTTATAGTATTATTTAAAATTAATTAAAAAAATAAATTAATTGTATATTTTTCGTAATCTTAAATAATATGACTAAATAATATGACCGTACGAACCAAACACCGAAATACTACATTCTTAATAATAGGATGAAAAGGGATAAAATTCTCGGATATCTGTTTACTCCTGATAATCTTTCATAGTGCCAACCAAACGCGCCCTTAAATGCATATAGTATAGATTTATGTGATTAAGTGATTATCCATTATTCGATAACCAATGTTCATGTTGCCTCCTTCGGACCTAGTAAGTCGAGCTTTTTTACTTAGGTGGACGTACCCATTGGGAACTCACTCTAATAATTTTCAGGTTCATCTGAGACGGTCGCAACGGAGAGAGGAAAGGGCCTAACTTAGTAGATAGAGTCCTTCCATTGCGAGGTCTCCAAAGATGTACCCCTTTTTGGACAATGTAATGAAAGAAAAAGGAAATTGTAATGAAATATTTTGGGATTGTATTTGGAAAACAAATGTAAACAAGTGAGAGATGTATGGCGTCATAGACATTTAATCATAAGTCTCATCTACCTCCTACTGTTGTTGACCCTGAGTAAACTAGAGAGATGTGCAGGAATAGATGTTGATGCATTAAAACAAAAAAAAAACAAAAAAACAAAAAACAAAAAAGAAAGGAAAAAAAAAAGAAAAAAAATCACATGATCTTTGCCACCTAACTCGCATAGCTTCATAATTGTAGGAACTGCCCAGCAGCATGACGAAGAACATTAATACTCACCAAAAAAAGGAGCATTCATATACTAGCCAAAAGAAACCCATAATTCTTTAGACGAAATATAAGAGCGCGGAGTACGCCAATAGTGATCGGAGAGGTACCTTACCGTACACACTACGATGTCGAGGGGGATCTCAATGCGTCTTTCTCCGCGGGGCCGGCTTCTCCGAAGCTAACTTATAAATCCAATATACCTAAATCAAAGGGGACGTAATCTAAAAATAAAACCCTAAAACTGAAAAGAGTCTAAAAATCATGGGAGAGGTATAGAGGAAGAGGAGATACCAAGGCTGAGACGTGGGCCGCCAAAAGAACCACCACAAGAAGGGGCACCGCTTCCGATATCCACGGACGAGAAGTCGTCGGTGGCTCCATTGCCATGGCCGATTTCTCACGTACTTGCAGAGATTTGCCTAATCTTACAACAAGGTATTATTATGCCGTTCGTTTTGTGTCCAACCGGAAAAAGAGGAAGGAGATTTGCCTACTCTACGACCCGTTTGGTTGTGGGATAAAAGGGAATAATCCCGTTTATCCCCACTACTAGTTAAGAAATCCGTAAAACGCAAAGAAATTTTTTTTAATAAATAATTTATAAATAATAAACTATTTTATTTATAAAATAAATACTTTAATAAATGCGAAAAAAATATCAGAAGAAACAAAGTAAATATTTTAGTACATAAATTTTTTTTTTGCAAATAGCCCCTGAGAAATTTTTATTTTAAAAATAGCTCTATCAAAATTTAAATTACAAAAATGGTCATAACCCTGCCACGCAGGCGCCACGCGGGCAGGACGGGGCTAGTGTTTGAAGTTAAACACGGTGAACCATTCACCGTGTTTGACCAATGTGTTATACATCGACTTAAACTTGCAGCAGGTCCAAGCCAGAGGGAGAGAGCCTAGGGGTAATACATAAGACACGGGGTTAGACACAGTGAATCATTCACCATGTCTAGACACAGTGAATGGTTCACCGTGTTAAGTCACGGTGATTGATTCATCGTGTCTGGACACGGTGATTGATTCACCGTGTCCTCTTTATACTACACCCCCCTGCCCAAGCTGTCTTTCTTTTTCCCCCAACTCTCTCGCTCGATCTTTCTCTATCTCTCTCTCTCTTCATCTCGCTCTCTCTCTTTCTGGCCGCCGCCGCTGCCGCCGCCGCTCTCTCTCGCCCGAGGTGTTTCCCCACCATCATTCTCTCTCTAGCCCTAGAAGCCCCCACCTCTCTCTCTCTCTCTCTCTCTATGTGTTGTTAGAAAATTGCGTACGGTAAAAATGCAGCGGAAAAAGAAGTCAAACGAATTTGATTTTGAAAACTCTTGAGATCCAATCTCAAAAACCACGCAATTAGGATCCCTCATGTTCTTTAAGATTAAAGGAGAAAAACAAGATCGAATCTTTACCTTTTTCGCGGATAGATCTTCACCTCAACTTGATGATCGTGGAATCGGGTTCTCTCTTGAAGCCGCACACATGTCCGGCCTCTAGAGGTATCCACACGAGGTTCTTGATTTGATCGATGTACTCACCGGGGTGCTAGCTCCCTTGCAAAGAACGTCGTTCTTGCTAGAATATGGAGAAGAGAGGAGAAGCGAGATGACGGCTAGGGTTTTCTCAAAACTCCCGTATTATTATATAGAGGAATATATATTCCTATTTCTAATAATATAAGGATAAGTTCAAATCTAGATTTAATCCTATCCTTTCCTTAATTGATTAGATCGATCAAATCCTAATTTGATTCGACTTGAATTTTATATTAATTTGATCTTATCAAATTAATAATGTAATATTTGCACATAAGTCCTCTTATAAATTACTAACTATTAGTAAGTTGTGACGCACTGAATCTTTGCAAACTGCGAGATTCGAGTGTTCGATTGGTGCATCGAACTTTTCCACACTTTGTAGGAGGTCGTAGACTGGGTTCCGACCCACGGTTCGAATTTCTGGAGTTTTTGGCTAAGTTCCGAGAGGTTTACTCTCGGAGACCGGTCTCCGAAGGGAGAGACCGGTCTCCCCAAGCTGTGTGGGGATGGCTAGTGTGGCAACCGCTCTTGACTTGCGGAGACCGGTCCCCGTACGCGCTGTCTGCGGAGGAGGCCATGGAGACCAGTCTCGGCTACCAGAGACCGGTTCTCGTACGCTGTTTTTGCGGGAGGGCCACCCGAGACCGGTCTTGGCTAGTGGAGACCGGTCTCCGAGCCCGAAAACTGCCCAGACCTGGCAGTGCACTGTTTGCAAAGTTGATGGGCTTTTCGAAATTTTGTTATATTAGAGGGCCTATATGGCCACTCCTTCTCTTTTGTTTCTCAGCTCACTCCCTCACACTCCCTCTTGTGCTTAGAAAGAGAAGAAGAAAGGGACGGAAGGAGGAGAAGGAGAAGGAGAGGAAGAGCAAGCTTTGGAGAGCCTTGATCATCTTCCTCCTTCATCACCATTGAATACTTGGAGCTTGCTTTTGGAGCTTGGTGGTGGACCAACCTTCAACCCTAGGACATTTAACCTTGGTTTTGGAGCCTTGAAGAGGTAAGCATCACACTCCCTCCTCTACTTTTGAGTTTTGAGGCTTTTTGTGAGATGAAACCCTAGATGTGAGATTTAGGATTTATTTTGGGGCTTTTTGATTTCGGGGCTTTGGGACCTAATTGATGGATTTGGAACCTTGGATTAGGTTGCATTGGAAGGGCTTGGACCTCCATTTGTGGATTTGAGAGAGATTTCTCCACATTAGGTGAGTTTTCCTTACCTCTTGTTGAGTTTCTTAAAGATTGAACTCATGGTTCATGTTTTGAGGTTGTAACTCTTATGATTTGCTTCTTAGGGCACTACGAGCTAGAATATAAACTTCGTTAGAGGATCGGAAGATCGAGCGGAGTATTCGGTGGGTTTGGCTTCTTGAGCATAGGAGAGAAACATCTCCTATATGGTTATTGGTTTCGTTTTAGCATTTTGCATGCATTTTCATGCTAGATAGGATTTATGTGAATTTTTGAATACATAAAATGTATGCCTTATGTATCATAAAAAATTACCTCTATGTAGTAGAGTACTATGTGTATTATGCATGCATGTTTAAAGTATTCTTTTTATCCAAGTTGGACAACATGTTGCATGTGGAAAATGGTTAGAATTATGTATTCTTGAACCTTGGAATCATGTTTGGACTTAGAAAGCTTAAGTGTCATCAAGCGGCACTTGACTTAGAAAACTACAAAAATGCAACATAGAGACATTGACATAGGCCATTGGACATCTATTATATTTCATGTTAGAGACATGATGACATAGAGATAGGCCTTGGACATAGTTACTATGCATTCCATGTTTAGACATGATGACTTGGTACTTGAGACGGTTCCTATGATTACTTGCCATTGTGCTCATTCGCACATGCTTGTGAGGGTCGCTCCCTACAAGCCGGCACTCCGGAGTTGGCCAACGCGATACTTATTCGCCGTGCGGGATTGAGCGCCGAAGTGGATTGCCGTGGGATAGGCTCATTCCTAGGGTGGGAATGTTGACTACCATGAGGCCATTAGGCTGGGCATCGGCTAGACAGCCTTCGGGTGGGTCTTCAGGCCAGACAGCCTTCGGGCGGATCTTATCAGATTTAAACTCCAAGGAGTTTAATTGCCAATTGGACTTTGACTAGAATAGTAAACCGAGACACGTTACTATTACATGCGGGATATCAACATGATTGTTGTATATGCTTATTCATGCTTAGAATATGTCACGCCCCGGGACCGGCAGGGCCTTTCCAGAAGCGTGCCCAGACCCGCCACATGTCAACATATACAAGGCGTCTACCAAAAACAGCGAAAATAAAATCACAAAAGGCTACACTAGAGATATCATAGCAGTATACAACTAGTGCTATCAACAGTATATAGGAAGGTAAACTGAAACATAAACATAAAACATAAAATAGGTACAACAACTAATCCAATAATACTGAGTACAGAATGGTAGCCTCTATAAAAGGTACAAAATACTCCCATCCTCTCCAACTAAAACAAAAGGAAATGATGAACCACCTAGCGAGACTTCTCGATCGCTAGCCCGAAGCGACACCCTTGACGCGGTCCCTAGCCTCCCCCGACGAAGAAGGCACTGAAACAAGTCAGAAAATAGAGGGCGTGAGAACTATAATTTATAGTTCCCAGTGGGCAATTACTGACCTCAGCTACATGCACCACTAGGCCCAAAAGAGATAGTAAGAGTAAGCGGTAAATAAACAACTGTAATAAAAGTATAACTGAAATGATATCTACTCTGTCACAAGTAAACATGATGAGTGTACTACTATCTGATCCAATATGCCAACAAGTAAAGAATATGCTCTACTATATCAACCAAGTATACTCTGATACAAATAATGAACTATCATGTATACTATAAGTCCCAAAGTATATTCTAAACATGTCCAAGTAATCCAACTACTATGTCCTATCTAGTAGTGATTATCATTTAATATTGAATGTCATTGTTCAATCTCTTTCTAGTATCTACACAAGTGTAATCCAGCTTGTGCCACCTAAGTGCCGTGATAGCCCAAGCATCCCCCGTAAGGAATGAGTCTATCCCACTCGGCCCCATAGGTTTCTCAATACCGCACGTGCGAACGTATCGCAAAGGCTAACTCCAGAGTGCCGGCTTGTATGGAGCGGCCCTCACAAGCATGTGCGAATGAGCATAAATGGCAAGCAAGTATAGTCAAGTCTCAAGTACCCAATCCTCATGTCTCTCACATGGCAATAGTCATTAGCAACCCTAAGGTCTAGTACAATATCTCTCATGACACTACATTTTACTATGTCAATGTTCCATTCCGAGCCTACTGCCGCTTGATGACATTAGCTCACTAGTTTACACATGAAAGCCAAGTCTAATGCCGCTTTATGACATTAGCTTTTCTCCTATGTCATACATAGTTCTATATCCACAATTGTATGTCAATTCCACTATAACAATATGATTTCATGTCCCCAAATAGAATGCTAACAACTACATAAGTCCCACATGCACACATCTCTACTATATAGAGGGAAAATTGCATTATACATAACATATGTATTTTAAGCATTCTAAAATTTTAGAATAATACATCTAATATGAAAATGCATGAATTTCCAATTAACCAAATATAAATTTACACCAATTAGATTTTTCTCATTGTGTTGGTGAGGCCAAACCAACCGATGCTCCAAGCGTCGCTCCGAAACGCTAACTAAGTCTACATTCTTACTCCTAACACCCTACAAAGTATCCCATAGGAGTTATGTCACGCCCCGGGACCGGCAGGGCCTTCCCAGAAGCGTGCCCAGACCCGCCATATGTTAACACATACAAGGCGTCTAACTAAAAACAGCAAAATTAAAACCATACAAGTAGGCTACATCTAGAGATATCAGAGCAGTATATAACTATATCAATCAACAGGTAAGGAGAGTAACCGAAAAATTTACCATAAATCATAAAGGGTATACATCCACTAAACCAATATAATACACAAAATGGTAGCCACTATAGGGTACAAAAGCTCTCATTCTCTCCAACAAAAACAAAAGGAGAAGAATGAACCACTTAGCGAGACTCCTCTGTCGCTAGCCTGAAGCAACACCCTTGCCGCGATCCCTAGCCTCCCCAGAAGCAGAAGGCACTGAAACGAATCAGAAAACAGGGGGCGTGAGAACTATAAATTATAGTTCCCAGTGGGCAATTACTGACCTCAGCCACATGCACCACTAGGCCCAAAAAGGAAAGCTGTAAGAACGATAAAAGAGATAATTACTACTGAAATAAAGCATGATAAAATGCTATAAACTGTCCAAAACCAATATGGCAACATGTAGAGTAAGGTTCTACTATAACAGTCAAGTACACTATGATGTAAATAATAACTATCATGTATAATACATATCTCAAGTAATGCCCTAAGCATATCCACATAAACCAACTACTAAGTCCTATCTAGTAGTGTTATCATATAATGTTGAATGTCATTGTCCAACCTCTTTTAGGATCTACACGAGTGTAATCCAGCTTGTGCCACCTAAGTGTCGTGGTAGCGCCAACATCCCCGTAGGAATGAGTCTAACCAATTCGGCCCCATAGGTTTCTCAATACCGCACGCGCGAACGAATCGCAAAGGCCAACTCCGGAGTGCCGGCTTGTAGGAAGCGACCCTCACAAGCATGTGCGAAAGAGCACAAATGGCAACAAGCACGGTCAAATCTCAAGTCCAAACCTCATGTCTCAACATGGAAATAGTAACTAGCAACCCTAAGGTCTAGTTCAAATACTCTCATGACACTAGATTCTCTATGTCAAAGTTCATTACGAGCCTAATGTCGCTTGATGACATTAGCTCACTATTCTACAAGTAGATGCCAAACCTAATGCCGCTTGATGACATTAGCTTTTTCCCCTATGTCTAGCATAGTTCTAAGTCCAACAATACCATATTATATACATGTCACTTTCACTAAGTCCAACATGTACTCAAACTTCTAATAGAATGCTATAACATGCATAATACCGCCATGAATAGTCTCTACCACATAGAGGTCAAAATTTATATTGTACATAAGAGGTATGTTTTAAGCATTCTAAAACTCACAAATAAATCATATATCATGGAAATGCATGATTTTCTAATTAACCATAAGCAATTAAGCACCAATGAGAATTTCTCATTGTGCTAGGTGAGGCCAAACCCACCGTCGCTCCAAGTGTCGCTCCGAACCGCTAACGAAGCTTCGATTCCTACTCCTAGTACCCTACAAAGTAAATCCTATGAGTTACAACCTCTAAAGTTGAACCATGAGTTCAATCTTTAAGCTTTTATACAAAGAGAGCAAGAAAACTCACCTCAAGTGTAGAAATCTTACTCCAAGCTCCCAATGGGAGCTTGATCCCTCCCAAAGCAACCTAAATGAAGGTTCTAAATCCATCAAATGGGCTCTAAAAGCCTCCGATCAAAAAGCCCCAAAATAAACCCTAATCTACCAAAACTAGGGTTTATTCCAACAAAGACATCAAAAGCTAAATCTAGAGGAGTAGAAATGATCCATACCTCTTAGAAGCTCTCAAACAAGGATCAAATCCCTCTAGGAGTGATGATCCTTCCACAAGTAACCTCCAAGACCAAGCTCCATGCTCCGAAGGTGAGGATGTTGAGGATGAAGATGCTCCAAGGTTCCTCAAGCAAGATCTCCTAGATCACCTCCTTCTCTTCCTCTCCTTCTGCTTCTCCTTCTCTCTCTCTAGGGTGCAAGGGGAAAAGGAAAAGAGTGTGAAGTGAGGGAATAAGAGAGGGGAAGAGCCATATAGGCTGCACAATGTAACAAAATCCCAGCTAGCCCCCCAACTTTGCAACCTGTGCAATCAGCCTGACTGGGCATTTTTCGGGGCTCAAGATCGGTCCTGGCGCCCATGTCCGGTCTTGGCTGGCCCCTCACAGAAGATTACGCACAAGGAGACCGGACATTCCCCCAATGTCCGGTCTTGGGCAGTCTCACCCCAAAACCATGCCCACGGGATCCGGACATTGGGGTAATGTCCGGTCTCGGGCCCTCCAACCACGAAACATCACCCACGGGATCCGGACATTGAGGGCAATGTCTGGATGCCACGGCCACCAGCCGCGCCTCACACTGGGATGTCCGGACATCCTGGTGATGTCCGGTCCCTGAGGCCAAAATTCTGCAGGACTTACACCAAACTCCAGATTTTCGATTCCAAAGGTTGGAACGCCGCCGACGACCCTCCACAACCAGTGGAAAACTCGAAAATCTCCTCGAACACTCGAACCTTGCATTTTGCAAAAGTTCAGTGTGTCACAAGTTACAACCTCAAAAGATGAACCATGAGTTAAATCTTTAAACATCAAGGTAGAAGGTAAGGAAAAACTCGCCTAATGTGTAGAAATTCTCTTAGAAAATCCAAAAGAAAGCTAGATCCCTTCCAAGGCAACCTAAACCAAAGTTCTAAATCAATCAATAGAGTTCTAAAAGCCTCTAATCAAAAAGCCCCAAATAAAATCCTAATTTTCAAAATTTAGGGGTTCTACCAAAAGAAAGCTTCAAAATTCAAATTTAGAGGAAATGATTGGTTGCTTACCTTCCAAGAGCTCCAAATTAAGGATCAATTAAAACTCTTTAGAAGTGATGATTTTCCTCTCAACAAGCTCCAAGTCTAAGCTCTATGCTTCTCTAATGGTGGAAATGGCTCCAACAAACAAAAGAGAGCAAAATAGAAGAGTTTAATCCTCAAAAACCCAACAAAACTCAAAGAAAGCCAAGGGAAGGAGAAGGAGAGCTCCCTACCTTTGTTTCTCTGTGATCCCAGCACAAAAGAACCCTAAGGGGGCGTGGGGTGCTGTTATAGAAAGGCACAATCGCGCAAAAGCCCCTGCAGTTGCAGATTTTCGAAAACTGTCAAAGTGTACCGGTACAGATCCAAAGTGTACCGGTATAAATCCCACGAAACTGCCAAACCCGAGCCTCGGGTTTGAGAGAAAATACCCTCTGTACCGGTACAAAATCCAAAGTGTACCGGTACAACCATTAAGCCTGTACCGGTACAGATGCCTAAAAATGCAATCCGAGAGCTATCCAAAATTCAACTTTTTGGACTTTGATGCATAGGTTTAAACCTCTATTCTTGGGACTCGTACCATAGGTCGGAACACAGTCAACGACCCTCCAGAAAGTCTGAAAAAGCTTAGATCTCACATCCAACACTCGAACCTTGCTATTTGCGAAAGTTCAGTGCGTCACATTCACCCCTCCTAAAAAGGAGTTTCGTCTGCGAAACTCGAAATCAAAGTCATACCTCACGACTCCATCTGGAAAAGATGGAGATAGCGCTCTCGCAGCGCCCTCTCAAGCTCCCACGTGGCCTTCCGCTCCTCGTGGTTGCTCCACAGGACTTTCACATAAGAAAGCTCCCGGTTCCGCAGCTTCTTCACTTCGCGAGCTAAAATCTTCATGGGTTACTCCTCGAAGCTCAAATCATCCCTCAGCTCCAATGGTGTAGCATCCAATACATGAGCTGGATCATGAATATACTTCTGAATGACCGATACATGAAATACATTGTGTACACCCGATAGGTTCGGCGGTAGAGCAAGTCTATATGCTACCGGGCACACACGTTCTAAGATCTCATACGGTCCAATGAAACGGGGGCTCAACTTACCTCGAATTTCAAATCTCCTGATTCCTTTGTTCGGCGAGACTTTCAAAAAGACATGATCTCCAATCTGAAACTCCAAGTCTCGTCGATGCCTGTCAGCATAGCTCCTCTGCCTACTCTGGGCTGTAAACAATCGCTCTCTAGTAATGCGAACCCTGTCATCTGCTTCCTGGAGCACATCTGGGCCTAAAGTCAATCTCTCGCCAACTTCACTCCAATGAAATGGCGATCTACACTTCCGTCCATAAAGTGCCTCGAATGGTGCCATCCTGATGCTTGCTTGGTAACTATTGTTATAAGCAAACTCTGCCATCGGTAGATGCTGCGACCATCCTCCCTGAAAGTCAATCACGCAGGTTTGAAGCATATCCTCGAGTGTCTGTATAGTATGCTCTGACTGCCCGTCACTCTTAGGGTGGAAAGCAGTGCAGAAATCCAAGCGCGTGCCCAAGGCATCCTGTAGGCTCCTCCAAAAGTGAGATACAAAACGGGGATCTCGATCTAATACTATAGAAGTAGGTATCCCGTGTAATCGCACAACCTCATCAAGATATACTTGTGCGAGTCTCTCACCAGTCCAAGTAGTGTGGATAGGTATGAAATGTGCCTATTTCGTCAACCTATCCACGATCACCCATATAGCATCATGCCCGGCCTGAGAGCGAGGCAATCCCATCACAAAATCCATGGTGATCTTCTCTCACTTCCACACTGGAATCGGTAAGCTATGCAATTTCCCCGCGGGGACTCGGTGCTCAGCCTTCACTCGTTGGCAAGTTAAACATCTAGCAACAAACTCGCCAACGTCCTTTTTCATCCCGGTCCACAAATACAGCAACTTTAAGTCCTTATACATCTTGGTGCATCCCGGATGTATAGCATAAGACGCACGGTGTGCTTCTAGAAGAATCTCCTCTTTAAGCGCCGATTTCGTCGGTACACAAACCTGCCCACAGAATCGCATCAAGTCACCACCGTCTACAGTACAGTCACCGGTGCAACCATCAACCATTTTAGCTCGTACCTTTTTGCAGTTCCACATCGTGAACTTGCTTTTTCTTGATTCTTTCCAATAAAGTAGGTTGCAGCACCAAAGTCATCAACCTCAAAGGTGTATCAGGAGCCACTACCTACAACTCCAACCGCTTCATCTGCTCGATCAACGGCGGTTGAGTAACCATCATCATCGCTAAGTTTTTCGTCGATTTCCTACTTAGCGCATCAGCCACCACGTTAGCCTTGCCCGGGTGGGAAAGTATGGTCAAATTATAATCCTTGAGAGGCTCCAACCATCTGCGCTGCTTCAAGTTTAACTCCTTCTGAGTAAATAGATACTTTAAGCTCTTGTGATCCGTGTATACTTCACACCGCTCGCCATAAAGATAGTGGCGTCATAGCTTCAATGCAAAGACCACGACCGCCAACTCCAAATCATGAGTAGAATAATTTCTTTCATACTCCTTAAATTGGCGAGAAGCATACGTGATCACTTTTCCATCCTGCATCAAAACGCAACCCAATCCATTAAAAGAAGTATCACTATAAATCACATACCCTGCTCCAGCAACTGACAAGGTTAGGATTGGGGCGGTCGTCAACCGCTGCTTCAATTCTTGGAAGCTTCGCTCACATACATCATTCCAAATAAGCTTGGTGCCTTTATGCGTGAGTCTCGTGAGGGGAGTAGATAACTTAGCAAATCCCTTAACAAACCTCCGATAGTAGCAGGCCAAATCGATAAAACTTCGCATCTCAGTAACACTCGTCGGTCTTGGCCAATCCCTGATGGTTTCAATCTTCTTAGGATCCACGGCTATACCTAATCCCGAATCAAATGTCCCAAGAAGACCACCTCTCTAAGTCAAAATTCACACTTCTTCAATCTAGCGAAGAGTTTCCTTTCCCGAAGCACTTGAAGTACAAGTCTCAAGTGTTCCTTATGATCAGCATCACTCCGAAAATAAACCAAAATATCGTCGATAAACACCACGACGAATCTATCCAAGTATGGCTTGAAGACACGGTTCATCAAATCCATAAAAGCTGCCGGGCATTAGTAAGCCCAAACGGCATCACAGTGAACTCATAATGTCCATACCGTATTCTAAAAGCTGTCTTCGACACATCCTCAGGCTTGATCTTCAACTGGTGGTATCCCGACTGCAAGTCGATCTTGGAATACACACTAGACCCCTGAAGCTGATCAAACAGATCATCGATCCTCGGCAACGGATACTTATTCTTAATCGTGACTATATTAAGTTCACGATAGTCCACGCATAAGCGAAGTGATCTGTCCTTCTTCTTCACAAATAAAATCGGTGCTCCCAAGGTGACACACTCGGTCTCCAAAACCATTATCCAGAAGGTCCTGTAACTGTGCCCTCAGCTCTTTCAACTCTGCTGGTGCCATCCTATAGGGCGCATTTGAGATTGGAGTAGTCCCAGGAACGAGATCTACCACAAACTCAATCTCCCTATCCGGTGGCATACCTGGTAGCTCAGCTAGAAACACATCCTGGAACTCCCGTACCACCGGAATGTCCTCAATCCTAGGGGTGTCCTCAACATCCCGTAGTGCAATACTAGCCAAATAGGCTATGCACCCTCTACTAATCAACTGCCGAGCGCGAGAGGAGCTAATCGTCATCGCAAACAGCGAGCTCTGGCATCCTCGAAACACAACCTCCTCCTGCCCCGGCTCTCTAAAGGTCACCGTCCGATTCTTACAATCGATTGTGGCGAAGTACTTGGTCAACCAGTCCATGCCCTAGACTATATCAAATTCCCCGAGTTTGTGCACCACAAAAAGGTCCACGGGCATGATCCAATCCCCAATCTGTATCGGGCAACTAGAACAGCACTCTCGAATATCCAAAGAGTGACCGGGTATAACCACTCGTCCCGAATGCAACAATGATGTCAATGGGATGCCATGCAACTCGGCAAACAGCCAATCTATAAATGAATGCGATGCACCGGTATCAAATAAAACACGTACTCGAATGCCATAAAGTAAAATGATACCTGCAACGACATCCTCGATGCTGCCGCTCGCGCGGCATACATACGCCCACTCGGGGCTGTCGTGATCCATCGCTCTGTACGCACGTAAGATCTCCCGCCCGGTACAATGCGCAGGCGTCCCCGAGCCGGGACCTGGTGATCTTGGTGCGATGCGTCGATGTCGCCGAACCGATCCCTCGGCGATCCATTGAAAGTGGCCCTCCCGGCCACAAGAAAGCACTGCCAGGCCCGACGGCACCGTTTGTCGGGTAGGGCCGCTACATATCACGGAGCGCGGTGCCGGTCGACGATCTGATCCTCGGCGCTGCGGTGGTGTGCCACGTCCTCGAGACTGGCTCATGGGGTGCTTCGGCGGCTTCCTCGAGTGCGTCTGACTCGCACCCTCGCCTGCGGACCTTTTGCCCTTGCCCCGATACAAGCCTTCCTGCCGCTCCTTCACAACCATCGCACCCCGCTCCACTATGAGAGTGCGATTTACCACCTCTCAATAGAATTGCAAGTTAGATGACTGCACAAACCTATAGATGGATGGCCGAAGTGCGCTCTCAAAAATACAGGCCTTATCCTCATCGTCCCGCACGATGAACGGTACACAGTGAAGAAGTCTAGTGAACTCCCTCTCGTACTCTGCCACTGTCCGCTCCCCCTGGCGCAAGCTGCGAATCCATCTGTCTTCGAACACTATCGGGGAATAGTGCTCTAGAAGAAGCTCCTTGAACCTCTTCCAAGTGAATGCTGATACGTCGGTGTTGGGATTCTCCAGGATATCCGTCCACCAACAATAGGCCTCGCCAGCAAGGTGGTGAGTGGCGAGCCACACTCTGTCCCTCTCCTCGACGAAGGTGTCTCTAAACAGCTTCTCCATATGCATCAGCCATTTCTCTACTATCCAATGGTCTACATTCTCCCCGTCGAAGATCTGTGGGTTGCACCTCCTGAACTCGTTGAGGTGGCTCATCAGTCGATCACGCTCGGGCCCCTCAACCATCGTCGGGAATACCGCCCCTACTGCGAGCATCTGAACTAGCGGTGCCGTCGCCACCTCTCCTGGGGTGCAACTAAAAGTGCAGAATGCGAAGAACCAGGCGCGGGGGCCTGCGCCCTCGGTGCTACCACCTGGTGCAGGTGGTACAGGGTCCTGGGCCTCCCTGGCAGCCGCCTGCTGCAGAAGAAGCTCCTCCAAGCGCTTCATCCGCTCTTCCTGCCGGCGCGCCGCCTCGGCCTGCTGGTGGGCCGCCGTCGTCTGCTGAGCCACAAGGTCCGTGAGGGCCGCCAACTGGTCCCTCAACTCACGGACCTCGCTGCCGGCGCGCCGCCTCGGCCTGCTGCTGGGCCGCCGTCGTCTGCTGAGCCATAAGGTCCGTGAGGGCCGCCAACTGGTCCCTCAACTCACGGACCTCGCTGGATTCGGAAGTAGTGGAGGTCTCAACCTTCTCAAGGCGTGCCATGTTCTCCGCCCCAACAGATTTGGAGCGAGTAGTAGGCATCAACACTACAACAACATAAAAGCGTAAGTCAATAAAACTCACGCCATCACAATCCCGCTCAAAGCCCAAATTATGCGAAAGTAAGGAAGTGTGCTTCACTACTAACTCCCGATGTTACGTTGTCGGCCACCAACGTAACCCTCCGCGAAGTCAGAAGTCATACACTTCGATCAAACTTTAACTTTTTTGAGTTATCATGAAACCCAATCAAGTACTTTCGCTCATAAGTCAAATAGACCTCGTCTCTCACGAGCCTATTTCCTACAGTCCAACCAGCCTAAGGTTTGCTAGGTCCACTAAGACTTTACCCTAGGCTCTGATACCAAATGTGACGCCCCAACTTCCCAGGAGGTCACCCATCCTAGGACTATTCCCGTCCTAGCACGCTTAACTCTCTTAACCTCTTGGGCCTAGCCACCACCCAAAATACTTAAGCCGGGTTAAGTGTTTAGCCCTATTATATCTTATATATAGGACAAACTGGGGCCTCACATAGTGCCTTTTCGGACCTATTGGTCGATCTTTTCCCTTGGGTAACCGTACCTATTGGGAACCATGGAGTTGGTTCTCACCCCACGTTGTTTTGGGGTGTTTTAGATTTGTTCGTGAGCGGCGCGAGGCAAGAGCGTAGCTTTGTAGATAGCACCCTACCCCAGAGATCGAAGATAGAAGCACCCTAGTTGGCTAGCTAGGGGTATAGCAAGTGTAAAGAGCTGGAATGTATCAAGCTTGTAAAATAACTGTGACGCACTAAACTTTCGCAAATAGCAAGGTTCGAGTGTTTGAGGTGATTTTCGAACTTTTCCACTTGTTGTGGAGGGTCGTGGGCGGTGGCCCGACCTTCGGAATCGAAAATCTGAAGTTTTGGCTATGTCCCAAGAGGTTCACCCTCGGGGACCGATCTTGTGATGGATGTCCGGACTTCCCAGAGGGTGGCGCGCCTGGTAGCTGTGGCATCCGGACATCGGCATGGATGTCCGGATCCCGTGGGCTATGTTTTGCGGCAGGACTGCCCGAGACTGGACATCGACTGGAATGTCCGGTCTTCATGTGCGAAATCTTGGTAAGGATACCCTTCGAGACCGGACATCGCCTACCAAGACCGGTCTTGAGTCCCGAAAACTGCCCAGTGCTGGTAGCGCACTGAATGCATTATTGAGGGGTCTGATTGGATTTTGTTACATCACACAGCCTATATGGCTGCCCCTTCTCTTTTTTCTCTTATTTTACCCTCTTTTGCTCTTAGAGAGAGAAGGAGAAAGAGAAGAAGAATGAGAAGGAGAAAGAGAAGAAGGAGAGGAGGAGATCAAGGAGCTTGCTTGTGGTCTTGGAGCTTCTTCCACTTCATCTTCCTCACCATTGGAGAGCTTGGAGCTTTGTGAGAGAGCCTTGTTGGTGGGAGATCATCACTCCTAGAGGGATTTGATCCTTGTTTGAGAGCTTCTAAGAGGTATGGAACAATTCTACTCCTCTAGATTTAGCTTTTGATGTTCTTTGTTAGTTGAAACCCTAGATTTTGTAGATTAGGGTTTATTTTGGGAATTTTTGATCTAAGGCTTTTAGAACCTAATTAATGGGTTTGGAACCTTTGTTTAGGTTGCCTTGGAAGGGATCTACCATCCGTTTGAGGTTTCGAGAGGGATTTCCACACTTAGGTGAGTATTTCCTTACCTTTTACCTTGTTGCTTAATGTTCGAACTCATGGTTAATCTTTAGAGGTTGTAACTCCTAGGATTTGTTAAGGATTTGTCTAGGTTGGCGAGTTTCGTGTAGTTGAAGGGAGTTTTGAAGACGAAGATGAAGATTGAGATCAAGGATGAACAAGTCAAGACAAAAGAGAGATTGGAGGATGCTCGGTAACTCAGGTATGGACTAGAACAACTGGTGGTATCTTTTAAATCCATAAAAATATGTTTAGAGGACATTAGATCTTTTGAAAATGAGTTTTTAACTTAAAATATACATGTTCATGTTTTTCAGAGTAAAAGGACCGGTTCCTTGCCTCTGAGGACCGGTTCCCGTAAGCACTATATGCGCAATATGATTAAAGGACCGGTTCCTTGCCTTGAAGGACCGGTTCCCGTAAGCTGTCTTTGCGTGTTTTCATAAAAGGACCGGTCCCCTGCCTCTAAGGACCGGTTCCTGTAGCTTGTATTTTCAAGCACGCAAAGAAGGACCGATCTCCTGATCTGAGGGACCGGTCTCCCCGTATTTGAATTTTATTGCGCTTTGGAGGACCGGTCCCTGACTTAAAGAACCGGTCCCTGATGACGGAATCTGTTTTAAAAAATCTGTTTTTCAAATCTAAATCCATCTAGATGTCTTCTAAACATATAAATATGAGATGAGGGGTCCTAGATACTTAACGCTTAGAAAGAAAAGTTTTCAAAACCCTAGAAGCTTGTGATGTTTTTCTTCAATCAATATTTTTCGAAAAACAAGCTTTCTTAATTCAATTATCGATTCTTCGTTTTGACTTTGATATCTCTATGAGAATCGAATCGATGATGAATTTCTAGGTTTTGCTCCTCATCTTATATGTGCTTTCTAAGTTATTAAATCACCGCAAAGTTGTTTAAGTTCTTTGAGCTTCGGACAAAGTTTGGCGCGTGGGTTCGCGTGAAGGCCGTGGATTTGGTGGGCGTATCGTGGATTCGAGGCGTGGTTGCTGTGTGGATTCGCAGTGGGATCGATTGAAGGATTTCCATCGATTGAGGATCAATGGAGACAATCTACAAACGAGGAGTCGGTAAAATCGAGTTGTGTTTGAGTAAAATCACTTGTACTTGATTTTATAGTGGATTGTGTTGCCTTGTTTGGTCCTGTGGGTTTTTAACTCTAGTTTGGAGTTTTCCCACGTTTTAATCTCGGTGTCCATATTATTATTTTCCACAATTATTCAAGTTGCATCGAAATTCATTGTTTTAGCCGTTTACACCTATTCACCCCCCTCTAGGTGTTATTTACCTTTTAGATCTTAGAGATTCATATCTCACAGGGTTTACCTTGTAGGGTGCTAGGAAGAAGAATATAAGCTTAGTTAGCGATTTGGATTGTCGCTTGGAGCATCGGTGGGTTTGGCCTCACCTAACACAATGAGAAATTCTCATTGGTGCTTATTTGTTTATGGTTAATTGGAAAATCATTCATTTTCATGTTATAAACATTATTTGTAAATTTTAGAATGCTTAAAACATATGCCTTATGTTTAATACATTTTCGACCTCTATATTGTAGAGAGCAGCCTGGTAGACTTAGGCATATGTGATAGCATTCCTCTAATGTTAGAGAACATGTTGTACTTAGTGATAGTGACATGTGAATGATAATCTTAGTTATAGAACTATGCATAACATAGAAGAAAAGCTAGTGTCATTAAGCGGCATTAGGCTTGGCATGTACTTGTGAATTAGTGAGCTAATGTAATCAAGCGGCATTAGGCTCGAATTGGAACTTAACATAGTAAATTCTAGTGTCATGAGAGATATTGTACTAGACCTTAGGGTTGCTAATGACATTTGCCATGTGAGAGACATGAGAACTTGGGTACTTGAGACTTGACGGTGCTTGCTTGCCATTTGTGCTCATTCGCACATGCTTGTGAGGGTCGCTCCCTACAAGCCGGCATTCCGGAGTTAGCCTTTGCGATTTGTTCGCGCGTGCGGTATTGAGAAACCTACGGGGCCGATTGGGACAGACTCATTCCTTGCGGGGGATGTTGGGTTACCACGGCACTTAGGTGGCACAAGCTAGATTACCTTGTGTAGATCCTGGAAAGAGAATTGAACAATGACAATCAACAAAACATGATAATCACTACTAGATAGGACATAGTAGTTGGATTACTTGGACATGTTTAGAGCATACTTGGGATTGGTAGTATACTTGACTATTACAGTAGAACATATTCTTTATATGTTGCCATATCGAGTTGGATAGTTTATACATTTTCTTTGTATACTTGTGACTTGGTAGTATAGCATTTTATTATGCCTTTATTTCAGTAGTTCATTTACTATTTATCGCACACTTACAACTTTCCTTTTTAGGCCTAATGGTGCATGCAGCTGAGGTCAGTAATTGCCCACTGGGAACTATAAATTATAGTTCTCACGCCCTCTGTTTTCTGACTCTTTTTAGCGCCTTCTGCATCGGGGGAGGCCAGGGACCGCGGCAAGGGTGTTGCCTCGGGTTAGCGTGTTCGGCAAGGTGTTTGATATGTGGTTCACCTCTCTTGTATCTTATTTTGGAGAGGTTTTGAGTGTTGTACCTTGTAGAGAGACCACCATATTTTGTGGATACTTGTGATAGATATTGTATAACCTTATGCTTCTATTTTATTTGCTCAGTTATTATCCTCCCTACTTGTTGTAGATTTAGTTGTATGTGGCTCTGATATTCTTAGTTATAGCCTATTGTTGTTTTATTTTCGCTATTTTTAGTAGACGCCTTGTATGTGTTGACATATGGCGGGTCTGGGCACGCGACATCCTCTAAGAGCGGGAGGTCCCGGGGTGTGACAATAATGTTGTAAGAACTAGTTTGTATTCGGAAGTGAAAGAAAAAGAATTTGTGATGTAAATGTGTGAATGGTTATAATAACTTAGGATGTGTTATGTTGTTGATACGTCCTTATGCAATCTATGCTTGATTTCTGTTCCTGGTTGGAACATCTCGAATTGTATTGATTGCGACGCCTTGGACGTACAGGGGAAACACTGTCCGTTCGGCGGTCTGTCGGCGTGCCCGAACCTGACCAAATAGGCGGGGATCGGGGCGTGACAGCTGCTCCATATAGATATCTTCTTCAAGATATCCATTTAGGAAAGCAGTTTTCACATCCATTTGCCAGATCTCATAGTCATAGTGTGCAGCAATAGCAAGCAGAGTTCTGATAGACTTAAGCATAGCTACAGGTGAAAAGGTATCCTGATAGTCAATGCCTTCGTGTTGACTATAGCCTTTTGCTACTAGCCTAGCTTTATAGGTCTCTACCTTTCCATCAGAACCATTCTTTCTCTTGAAGATCCATTTACATCCAATGGGTACAATACCCTCTGGTGGATCAACCAAAGTCCATACTTGATTGGAGTACATTGAGTCTATTTCGGACTTCCTAGCTTCCAACCATTTATCGGAGTCGATGTCTGATATCGCCTCGTTATAAGTCTTAGGACCATCTCTATGGTCCTTATCTCCCATTAGGAACATTTCCTCCATCTCCTCTATAAATAATCTCATGTATCTATCAGGAGGATGGGAGACCCTACTAGACTTGTGAGGTGGCGGTGTAACCTCTGGTGTCACAGAGTTATCAGGGAGGGCTCTTGGAATATTCGATTCTAAAGAGACTTTCTTCCCTAGTTCTATTTTTTTCCCACTGCCTCCAGTAAAAATAAATTCACTTTCAAGAAAGAAGGCATGGCGGCTCACAATCACATTATGGCCTTTTGAGAGATAAAAATAGTATCCAAGTGATTCTTTGGGATACCCAATGAATATACCCTTTACTGATCTGCTTTTCAACTTGTCCGCCTTTAATTTCTTAATATAAGCTGGACACCGCCAAGTTTTAATATGAGTAAAACTTGGATTCCTACCATGCCACATCTCACATGGTGTGGTTGGAACAAACTTGGAAGGCACTTTGTTCATAATATAAATAGCCGTATGAAGTGCATAACCCCAAAACGATATAGGTAAATCTGTAAAGCTCATCATTGATCGAACCATATCTAATAAAGTTCGATTCCTCCGTTCAAACACCACATTCAATTTTGGTGTTCTAGGAGGAGTCCATTTTGAGACAATACCATTATTCTTGAGGTAGGTTAGGAAATCCGCACTAAGGTATTCCTCTCCTCGATATGATCGAAGAGCCTTAATTGGTTTTTCCATGTGCTTTTCTACTTCTTGTCTAAACTCTTTAAAATTTTCAAAGGCTTCAGACTTGTGTTTAATTAAGTACACGTACCCTTACCATGAATAATCATCAGTAAAGGTAGTAAAGTAGAGACATCCACCCCAAACAGACACATCGAATGGTCCACATACATCACTATGTATTAGGGCGAGTACTTCAGTAGCTCTCTTTCCTTGTCCAACAAAGGGAGACTTAATCATTTTTCCTTGAAGACATGATTCACTAGCTGGGTATGGTTCAGACGCTACGGACCCTAAGACACCATTCTTAGCCAACTTGTTAATCCTATCCTCTCCAATGTGACCAAGTCTAAGATGTCGCAAGTACGTTTTGTTTACCTCCTCTCTTGGTCTTTTGAAACCAATGATATTCTCATTCATGCCATTATCAACTGTATTAACACTAACATCCATATGTAAGTGATAGAGATTGTCAATTAAAGATCCATAACCGATCAAATTATTTCTCAAATAAATTGAACAAACGTTTGATTCAAAAAATAAACTTATAACCGTCCAATACCAAACGTGAAATAGAAATAAGGTTTCTAGTCGCACTAGGAACATAAAGACAATCGCTAAGTTCTAAAACTACTCCTGTCGGCAGACATAAAGGATAAGTCCCCACGGCAACAGCAGCAACTCTTACTCCGTTTCCAACGCGTAGGGTAAGCTCTCCATCCCTAAGTCTTCTACTTTGTTTTAGCCCCTGCATTGAAATACATAAATGCGAGGTGCATTCAGAGTCAATGACCCATGTGAAAGTAGAACAAACCGATAAGTTAGTAGTTTCAATGACATGAATCTCGGACATTTTAGCCTTGAACTGTCACGTCCCGGGACCCAGCGGAAGCCCGCCCGGCACGTGCCCAGACCCGCCGTACGTCTAAAACATACAAGGCGTCTACAACAAAAAACGATAACTAAAGCAACAGAGAGGAATATCTAGAAGTATCAGAGCAAGTATAACAACTAGAGGCTAGGATAGGAAACAAGTAAGGTACTAACATCACTATGAAACCATAAAGTAAATACAACAAGAGTTCCCATAGCAAAAGCTATAAAAGTGGTACACAGGTGGTCTCTATACATGGATACAAAAATCTCTCTCTCTCTCAAAACGAACAAAGAGAGAAACCACCTAAATAGGAGTAAAAGCTGAAGCTATCTAGCTAGACGCGACTCCCTTGCCGCGATCCCGTGCCTCCGCCGGTTCCGAAGGCTCTGAAACATAACACAAAACAGAGGGCGTGAGAACTATTAAATAATAGTTCCCAGTGGGCAATTACTGACTTCAGATAAGTGCGCCACTAGGCCCCAAAACTATACAAGTAAGTGGGTAAGTAAAACAATATAAACGACATGTAAAGTAAACATGTAAGCTGCTAAATATAATATCTCTACTTAGCATGAATGTGCATAAGTAAGAAAGCTATTCTAAGCATGAATAGAAAATATGACCAACTAGTCCAATTTCCACAATGTAATAGTAAAGTGTCAAGGTTTACTATTTTAGTCAATGTCCAATGTCAATTAAACTACTTAAGTTTAAATCTGATAAGACCCGCCCAAAGGCTATCTGGCCTGAAGACCCACCCGAAGGTTGTCTAGCAGGTGCTGAGCCTAATGGCCCCGTGGTAGTCAACATCCCCACCCTAGTAATGAGCCTATCCCACGACAATCCACTTCGGCGCCCAATCCCGCACGGCGAATATGTATCGCGTTGGCCAACTCCGGAGTGCCGGCTTGTAGGGAGCGACCTTCACAAGCATGTGCGAATGAGCACAATGACAAGTAATCATAAGATCCGTCTCAAGTACCAAATCATCATGTCTAAAATATGGAAAGTATAGCAACTAAGTCCAAGGCCTATCTCTATGTCATCATGTTTCTAACATGAAATACAGTAGATATCCAATGGCCTATGTCAATGTCTCTATATTGCAGTTTCATAGTTTTCTAAGTTAAGTGCCACTTAATGACACTTACGCTTTCTAAGTTCTCACATGAGTTTAAAGTTTGCAAATACATAAATAGAGCTACTTTACTCATAAGAGACATGTTTCTAAGTTGCTTCCCACATGCATGCAAAAATACCCAAAATACTCTACTACATAGAGTGAAATATTCATGGTACATAAGGCATGCATTTTAAGTGTTCTAAAATTCATAATAATTCTATCTAGCATGAATATGCATGCAAAATGAATAAACCAAACCAAATAACCACATAGGAGGCATTTTTTTCTATTCTCATGAAGCCAAACCCACCAAGTGCTTCGCCCGGTCCTCCGAACCTCTAACGAAACTTCAATCTAGTCTTCTAGCACCCTAAGAAGTAGACTAGAAGAGTTACAACATCGAAACGGAGAGCCATGTGTTCAAACATTAAGCATCTCAAAAAAAGGGTGAAGGAAACTCTCCGAAAGCGAATGAAGCTCTCATGATCTCCAATTGGAAGGTAGAGTCCTTCCAATCCAACCTAAACAAAGGTTCTAAACCCATCAATTAAGTTCCAAAGCCCTCAAATCGAAAATCCCCAAAATCTAACCCTAGAATCCCATTCTAGGGTTTCTACTCACAAAATCCCACAAAACTTGGATTAAATGGAGGAAACATGTAACTAACCTCACAAGATGCTCTAACCAAGCTTGGAATGCTCCAAGGTTGAAGATCCTTCCTCTACCAAGCTCCAACAAAAGCTTCAAAGCTTCTCCAATGGTAAAAAGCCATCAAGAAGCATAAAGAGACACAAAGAGGAGATCAAAACTAGCTAGAAACCATCAAGCATGGAGAACACAAAGGGAAGGAGTCTCACATGTTTTCTCCTGTGTCTAGGGCTCAAGAATGCGGCAAGGGGTGTGGGGGTACTCATATAGGTGAGCCAAAATGCAAAAACACCCCTATAGTTCAAACTGATCGGAATCTGCCAAAATGTACCGGTACACGGGCAAGTGTACCGGTACAAATCCTACGAAAACAGCAAACCCAAGCCTCGGGTTTTCGAATTTCGACCAAATTTACCGGTACAAATTCCAAAGTGTACCGGTATAGTCATCATGGCTGTACCGGTACAACCATCACAAGTGTACCGGTACAAAGCCCAGAAAACTCAATCCGAGAGCTGACCAAAAATTCGTCTTTTCGGGTTTTGGTGCTAAGTTGAAAATCATCATTCTCGGGGTTCGAACCATAGGTCGAAACACTGTCAACGACTTTCTAGAAAATATGGAAAGGCTCCGAACTCAAGTCTGACACTCGAACCTCGCAATTTGCGCTAGTCCAGTGTGTTACATGAACAGTCGCTTCGACACTTCGTAGCGAGATGTTCGACTTTCCTCATCATACAACTCCTTGAGATGAAGTACAATATTAGCAGCACTCTCCATGTGCTCATGCTAGCGTTGCAACTCATTGCTCATAGACACAAGCATGTAACATTTTACCTTCACCATTTATTTTTTGCAGCTCTTTGTTGAGCCGTCGAATTTTCAGGCACTGTTGGAGCCTTTGTGACCAACACATAGGCTAGTTTCTCAGAATTGAGAACAATTCTCAATTTCCTCAACCAATTGGTGAAATTCGGTCCAGTTAAGCGATTAGTATCAAGTATCTTGGCAAGCGGGTTAGATACAGCCATTTACTGCAGAACGTTGAGATTCCAATTAGTTGTGTACTTAATCATAATCCATTTGATTAGGGTCTTTAAATCTAAATGGTACCTCCCACTAATTTGATAAATCTCCACACTCCCTGAGCGGAGAAAACGAAAACTTTATTTAAAAGTTTCTAATGGGTATTGCGGTCTCATCTGTTTACACACCACCTCATCCTAATAGATTATTGGCAAAGAGCAAACAAATGAGTGAACAACTCTTGTTCAATGCTTCTCAAGCAAATTGCAATCTAATCTTTGGCCTTCATAAGATATAGGCCTCATCCTGACAGATTCTTGGCCTTATCTCATGGTTAAGTTAGACCCACCGTTCATCGTGCAAATAAGAATGTCATTAAATCCTCATCCTGACAGATTCTTGGATCCAACCCCTTTCTTATCGCACAACATCTCATGCCAATAGAATGGTTGCGGCTCCCTAATGCAACTGACCCCCGCATCCGAATGCATCAATCAACACTAAAGAGACGCCCACACCCTACAACGGTGGAAGGCCACTAATGGGTTCATAACACCATTAACTTAATATTTTATTTAGGGAGATTAGTTGTCTCATCAGTTTTAATTTATTATTAATTTACATCACATGCAAACCATCGTATCACATGCATATATAAATCTCATATATAAAAATAACTACCAGTGATGATCATTGATTTTATCTTGATTTGGGCCTGAGCCACTAGGCCGGAATCGGGTCATAAGGGTATTATACACAATAAAACCTTTTCTCATTCTGCTTCTTCATCGAATTGGAGTTGATCAACTCTTGTCTTCTCCCTTGATCAGCATTTGGTCCAAACTTGATCCGCATCGCATCAACTCTTGAATGCAACGAATCCCTCTAGAACCTAAGCTACCCTTTTCCCTTATTAATTTTACAATAATAACTTTACAATTCATAAAATTAATGAGGCACGCAGATCTCTAAATTACATAATTTAATTGGCACGCACAGGCACCCAAAAAAAAAAAAATCTAATACTGGGTCCTTATTAAATTACAACAATTCACATCATTGCACATCACAGGGTATATCCATGATCAACCGGCGTTGGGTAGCAGACGCGTACAAAATTAATTAAGAAGGGGATTAAGCGTAGGATGACACGTGGATGACTAATACGGAGATTAATAGAGGATATATATATATTCTCTAATTCGAATTCTAATTAATTGGGTTTCGAATTAATTTAAAAACAAATCTTTATTTGTTTCAAGAATCGCAATTTTCGAAAAATTATCGAAAGATTTATACATCTTATGTATTAAAAAATACAAAATTTTAAATTGCGATTTTGCACAAAGCAACTGCATGCCTAGCCGCGTCGTACACAAGTATCTCACAGCCCGCATGGTACGCACGGACCCGCACCATGTGCATGTGGTCAATGTGCATTGCGGCAAGCACATGAAATCGAAAACAAAGAACTAATTAATTAGTGATGCTACCAACTTCCATGGCCATCCTAATTAAAGAGATCATATGGGAAACATTAATAATTAGCATGTGCATGCATGCGTGTCATCAAGATGACGGATTCATGCATGTTCTAATTGCACGTTGCGTGCGCTTCGCCCGCATGCCGACTGCCGCGGCCGAGTAAACACCGCAACATGTATTTATTCTACATGCAATTAATTTAATTAACGTTTCAAACAATTTAAATTGTTAAAAAAATAATCCTCATTATCTTGATTTCGATCGTTCCGAAAATCCAATTAACATCGAAAAAGAGATTATATCTAAAACAAATGACGAGGGTGGCTCGGCTCTGATAGCATTGTAAGAAAATCATGTGTACGCAGTGGAAGAAAATAATACTACAAAAATATTATATATTGGTGGCAAGTAATGTCGCCACCATATATATAAAAAGTTGCCACCTTTTCAAAAGGTGGCGACTTTTAAAGTCGCCACAAGCTGCCACCGAAAGTGTTGCCGCTAAATGAAATTGTGGCGAAGCATGAAAAATCGCCACCTTTTTGAAAATAGCGTGACGACATTTTATCGCCACCAAATATGACTTTTAGTGACAGCTATTAGTCGCAACCTTATTAAAGATAGTATGGCGATATTTTGTCGCCGTCAAATATGACTTTTTGGTGTCCCTTACTTGTCGCCTCCTTTTATGGAGATAAGGTGGCAATGCATTTTTGCCACCAAATATTTACCTTAAGTGGCAACCATCACAGTTTTAGGACCAAACATCACGGTACGCCGTTTTGTGCATATCCTTGGGTCGTATCTGCAACTGATGATACCCCGACTAAAGGTCTATCTTTGAATACACCTTTGACCCTTGCAATTGATCGAACAAGTCGTCAATCCTCGGCAACGGGTACTTGTTCTTTACTGTGACCTTGTTCAACTCGCGGTAATCCACACAGAGTCGAAGTGTGCCATCTTTCTTCTTAACGAATAGCACCGGGGCTCCCCACGGAGACACGCTCGGCCTCACGAAGCCTTTATCGAGCAAGTCTTGTAATTGTGCCTTAAGCTCCTTTAGCTCCACCGGTGCCATTCTATACGGAGCCTTCGAAATTGGCGCCGCCCCGGGAATCAAGTCAATAACAAACTCGACCTCCCGGTCAGGTGGCAATCCCGGTAACTCCTCCGGAAATACATCCGGATACTCACACACTATTCGGATACTCTCAAGGTCTGGGTGCTCTTTTCGCCCGTCTATGATGGTCGCCAAATAGGCCTTGCAACCACCCTTTATCATTTTCCTCGCCCTAACCGTGGATATGGTCGCCGCGAAGCGCGCACCCTTAAACGGTTGATACACAAATTCCTCTTGGTTAGGCTCACGGAATGTGATCACCTTGCTTTCGCAGTCAATGACTACATTGTACTTGGAGAGCTAGTCGACCCCCAAGATTACGTCAAATCCCCACATCTGACCTAGCATTAGCATGTCGATCGGCATAACCTAATCACCTGTCTGTACCGGAACTGCTAAGCACTCGTCATAAATTTGAAACGAATGCCCCGGAGCAGTCACTGTCCATATGCGTGGCCTCTATGTCATGAGCTAATGCAAATGATGCCGCTATGCATGAATGCGATGCCCCTGTGTCGAATAATGCTCTAGCTCTAGTGCCTCTGATAGAGATAATACCTGCCACGACATCATGTGTACGCAGCGGAAGAAAATAACACAATTAAAAATTTTCTTAAAAACCAAAGATCACCTCGTGTTTTGTTTTAGATCATTAATAATAGATCTAATTGATCTAATCAAATAGGATCTATTTTTTTATTTTAAATTTACCTAATGCGGTTCGAGATCACCGCGAAGTCGACAATCGTTGTTAAAATTTGTTCATCCTCACTTAGCCGCGCACGCGCCCGGCCGCTACTTGCGTCCACACAAAATCACGCCCTTGATCGAATTAGATGACCGCTTCGACCCATGATCCGATCACGAATTAACCCTTACGTCGATTTGAGGAAGATGAATCAATCTTCTAGATGTGCTAGATCGAAACCGATGAATTAATTACGGAGGACTTAAGAAAGAAAGAGGATTGACGGCTAGGGTTTTTTTTTTTTCTCTTGCATTAATTTTTTCTTATTTTTAATATGTCATATGACATATATTTATAATGAGAAAACCCTAATGTAATCCTAATCCTAATCGAAATCCTATTCCGATTGGATTATCCATTAACCCACAAGTTGGTTATGATATTAACCGAATCCGAATCCTAATTCTAATTCGATTCGTGTGTAATATTTACACATAAGTCCTCATATTATTTACTAACGATTAGTAAATACACCATTCAACTTTTATACATAAATACTTCTAATTTATAATAATTGCAAATTAGTCCTTTTACTAATAAATTAGTAAACTGTAGTATTTAACTAATGGGTCAAATGCATACAGGTCCCTGCAAACATAGGCAATTGCGGAAATATCCCTACAAAAGCGAAACTAGGTGAGATGTCCCTGTAAAAGTCCAAAAGTATGCAGATATGTCCCCCGCCGTGCCTTTTGCGGGGACATATCTCAGAATATTTTGCAGATATGTCCCTGCAAAAGGCACGACAGGGATATATCTGCATACTTTTGGACTTTTGCAGGGACATCTCACCTAGTTTCGCTTTTGCATGGATATTTCCGCAATTGACTATGTTTGCAGGGATCTGTATGTAAATAACCCTTATAATTGCAATTAATCCATCTGATAAGCTTCTTTTATCGTCTCCTAAATATCGATCATGCGCGATTTCTTATGTATGTGACCTAATAGGTTCAATTCTGTCTGGTAGTGAGATATGATGCGATCCCCATCTAAATGATCATCGAAACTCCTTTCGATGGCTCAAACTCTTTTGATTCTACCCTAATAGAATAATTAATTATTAATAATTATTTCTATTGGTTCTCACAATCCACCAGTGATGCCTAGCAGCATATAGTGGCAATCCAGTCAGAAGTGAATATCGGACTGAACCTCTAGGTGCAGTTACCGTACAATACAATCCTTCTATCGCATAGTTCCAACTTAGTGGAGGTCATGGAATATTCGTCAAACCCCATCACCCGTCATATGATAAATTTGATAGGACAAAATCTCTTATGGTTACTCTTGGAAACATCTTTCCATACACCATATTACCCTGGCCGAGGATTTCTGAGCTTTGCCTTACAAATAGCATAGAACTAATTATCTCTCTACCGAGAGTGATAGATCCCCTATAAACACATACCCATTCCTGATATGAATCGACTGCAGCCATCATATACTACTAAGACCTATGGCTAGGATCAGAGTTTATTGCATAGTCAAACTACAGTAGCCTCATATTGAATGGCCGTGGTGTCACAGGTCTAAGGATCAGTTGTACCACTGCAACATCGAAGTATTTACTGACGAATGAGTAGAGATCCATGTAACTGTTCGTAGTTGGTCACGCTCAGTACCCTTGTTCCCCAACAATCACCTGCATGTTCGTTCCAGTGTCCCCCCACTGATGACTCAAGATTCGTCATCCCAAAAGAGAAGCGACACACACATCAATCTTACCGGATCAATTATCGTCCCTATGATGATCCTCCGATTGAGAGCATTTATGAATTAATCACCAACAATATGTATCTCAAATTCTCAACTCTTGAGAATACATATTATCATCTTATTAATCCAAAGGACGATTCACAGACACATTAAAACATGAATGGAATAAAATGCCCAATGATATAAATAATTAAGATTAAGTACAAAAATATGTCCCATAGAAAATAAAATGCGTCAGCTTAATAGGCTTTTAGGGCATATAACTAACAAGTAGCTTTTCCCTTTTTGCATTAGTGTACCCCTTATGTATTTAGATGTTATATGTATTGGGAGAGCCATTTATGTATTTGGAAAATGATCATGTATTCATTTTGGAAACAGGGATGTAATGTAAAAGAATGCAATGTGATGTAATAGCTAGATGTATCTCTCTTTATTTCACTTGTATATCGCTTGTGATGCTTGCTCTTATTTGTTGGCACTATTTGTGCCCGTTGATCGTGCATGTATGGAATTTATTTATCCAGGGCAAATTCTTGTACTCGATCATGTTGTTGAGTCTTGGGCGGACAGGGGAGGTGCTATCCGTCCGGCGTCTGTTTGACATGCCCGAACCGGACCAAAACGGTAGCGGTCTCGGGGCGTTATACTTTTCTTCTTTAGTTAAACTACAAATGATATCCAATTTAGAAATTAGAAGTCCCAATCCACTCAATTTGGAACTTTGCACTACTACTGTCACTGTTTTTGCTGGTTCAACTGTAGCTCCTTAAGTCCATAGGTGAAGAAGAAGGAAAAGGAGAAAATGGAGAGGAGAAGTCCTTAGATGAACGAGAGTGAAAAGGGTGAGTATTAGAGGCAAGGTGTTATTTATAGGTGAATGGATAGGATAAAATGAGCCAAAAGATCAAAAGGAGTAAACCTATTCTTTGATAAAGAAACACATTCCGGCTGCTCTGAACCACTTTCAGGCGTTCAAAACACCTCTAAACTGCCTCTAGAACACAAAATATGTGTCCACATAAAGGATCCGAATCCCAGACCAGCATCCAAATCCAACATATCCACTTTACATGTGTTAGCACTATGCGATACACTCGAAGGAGCTCGCCAACTCACTTTTGGGCTACTACAATAACTTTCGGGCTACTATAGTAACTTTCGGACATCCAGAAAGAGGGCCCGAAATTACTTCAACAACTTCTATAGCTTTACAACAGGACTCTCGACGCCTGGTTCCTACTTTTGGGCATATGAATATGGCCAAAACTTTAGTTTTTTTTATTCCTGTGCTTCGAGTCCGTTTTTGCGTCCATTTCACACCATAATGAAAAGGAAGACATAGAGATTAGTCCACCGTTTTTGGTGACTTGAAACCCACCTGGAAAAACAAGTCCAAGGAAGGCAAGACGATAGACTCCAAAACTCCCTCCTCGCAAGCACCAAAATCCAACAAAAAACCCAAAGACTTAGCTCCTAAAATTGCAGAAGAAAATCCTCTGCTAAATCACGACAGAAAAATGAATAAAAGAACCCATAAAATCCAACCATAACCTACCTCTAGTACTAGCAGTGTAGAAAACTAGTTCACACTTTCCCCATCTTGATTGCGGAAGACTCTGAAGCCATGTGAATTTCCAAGATCCTCAGCACACCAACAGAGAGAAAGGAAACTACCCTCTAGGCTCTCTCACAGCTATAGCTCAAGCTACACCAAGGAGAAATGGAGGAATAAGAAAAGAAAAAGAAAGCTCAAATGGAGAAAGGTGAGGAAAAAGAGTTAGTTAAACACCCCTTGGTCTAATTAAAGACTGCAAACAATAGCAAAAACCTCCTCAAAACCTCCAACAAATAAACCTTAGCCGAAAAGCTAGTTTTTGAATGCCCGACACCTCAACAAACAAAGACTTTCAGGCGTGCGTAGTTGCAATAGGCCGCCCGAAGTTGTTTAGTTGCGCCCGAAAACATTCAAGCCCATGAACCAGCGTTCGAAACTCCTGCTAAGTCACTTGCCAAGTCACATATGCTCGGCCACAGTCAAATCAATGCCACCTACTCTCTGGGCTACAGTAGTAATATATGAGCGTCCACAAACCAGCTAACCACTTTTGGATGCATCTACGACACCTTCGGGCATTTGGTATTAGGATTCAAAAAACTCTTTGCTCAGCTCACCACTTTCGAGCGCCCTAGTTAACATTTGGGCGTCCAAAAAAAATCTTGAAACTCAGTTTTAAGAGATTTTAGCTTCTCGAATCTATTTTTGTGTCCATTACTCACCAAAACGGCTCCTATCGATCCAACACTCTATAGCGTGCTGGCTGTCAACTCACACTGCAACCTTATCCACTTACAAAGGTCCAGTATACTATATTTTTAATGCAAAAAAAATACTAATTAAGTATAACTTTTAAATCATAGAATAATAAAATAATAATATACTAAGAATAATAAATATATTAAAAATTTATCATCAAGAAAAATATAATTGGTCGACAAATATTAATAGGTGTAGGCTCTTCCATGTGTACAAAACAACAACAATAATAATAATGAAGGAAGAGAAGGAGTCTCACCTAGAAATGTCAACGGGTCGGGTTCGGGACGGATTTTTGAAAATCCGAACCCGAACCCAAACCCGACTCCAAATCCGAGACCTGAATTCGATGGATTTTAAAAATTCATATCAAAACCCGAACCCGACAAAAAATTCGAAATCCGAACCCGAACTCGAAAATTTGAACCCGAAATAATTATTATTTTTTTCAATATTTCAAAATATATTATATTAAATCTAAAATTTTAAAATACAAATTCAAATATAACATTATATATATATATATATATATATATATATATATATATATATATATATATATATATATATATATATATATATATATATATATATATATATATATATATATATATATATATATATATATATATATATATATATATATATATATTATTAATAGGATAGGAGCACTTGTCCTATTAAGTTTTTAAGTTTTTAACCCTTGATGAGAAATTGTAGGGTTAGGATGATATTAGTCGCTTAGAGTTGAATGATCCCCCTAAGGTTGAGTGGTTCCTACTGGGTTATAGTATTTAATCCAATGGTTAGAAATGATGATAAGAGTTGATCTAAAGGCGAAAAAACTGATAGGACAAGTACTCATATCCTATTAAAAGGATAGTAGCCTGACTCTCTCTCTCTCTCTCTCTCTCTCTCTCTCTCTCTCTCTCTCTCTCTCTCTATATATATATATATATATATATATATATATAATAGAATACTATTGATAGTAAAACGTCATTTTTGCTATCAAGTTTCTAGCCCTTGGATAAACTCTTTTCATCATTTCTAATCATTGGATTAAATAATAGGGTACTCTCGCAAACATAGTCAATTGCGAAAATATCTCGCAAAAGCGAAACTAGGTGAGATGTCCCTACAAAGTCCAAATTATGCAGACCGTCCCTCGTCGTGCCTTTTGCGGACATATCTCGCATAATTATTTTTCGATATGTCCCCGCAAAAGGCACGGCAGGACATATCTCGCATAATTTTGACTTTTGCAGGACATCTCACCTAGTTTCGCTTTGCGGATATTTTCGCAATCGACTATGTCAGGACCGTATGCATTTGACCCATATATTAACCAAATGGGGACCACTCAATCCTAGGGACCACTCAATCCTAACCGACTAATATCATCCTAACCCTACAATTTCTTATCGGGGTTAAAAACTTGATAAGAAAACGAACGTTTTGCTATCAATAGTATTCCACTTATATATATATATATATATATATATATATATATATATATATATATATATATATATATATATATATATATATATATATATATATACGTACTATCATATTAATAGGATAGGAGCACTTGTCCTATCAAGTTTTTAACCCTTGGATGAGAAATTGTAGGGTTAGGATGATATTAGTCGGTTAGAGTTGAATGGTCCCCAGGGTTGAGCGGTCCCATTATAGTATTTAATCCAACGGTTAGAAATGATGAAAGGAATTGATCCAATTAAAAACCGATAGACAAGTGCTCCCATCCTATTAAAAGGATAGTAGTCGACTATATATATATATATATATATATATATATATATATATATATATATAGAGAGAGAGAGAGAGAGAGAGAGAGAGAGTCCCATTGGGATACTTATCGATAGCACCATGCATTTGGTGCTATCAAGTTTTCCACCGTTAGATCTACCCCTTTGATGATTTTCATCCGTTAGATCAATCTATTCAACCAACAACTCACTTAACCCTAGGGGGCCCACATCATCCTAACCACACATCTCTCAATCCAATGGCCAAAAACTCAAAGACCAATGACTTTGTACTATTAATAGATAGTAGCCTAGTTCTATATATATATATATATATATATAGAGTCCGGCTGCTATGCTATCAATAGTACGGAGGTTTTCGTGCTACCAAGTTTTCCACCGTTAGATTCATCCCTTTGATGATTTTCACCCGTTAGATCATACTATTCAACCAACCACCCACTTAACCCTAGGGGGCCCACATAATCCTAACCGCACATCTTTTAATCCAACGGCCAAAACTTGGTAGCACCAATGAGTTGGTGCTATTAATAGCATAGTAGCATAGTTCTCTATATATATATATATAGAGTCCCATTACTATACTATTATAAGTACGATCGCCTCGTACTCATAAGTTGTTTTCGACGATAGAGCTTCCGAATCGACGATCCACACCGTTAAACGTTATCTAGAGCATTTAAAACTTCTAGAAATAAAATTTTATAATTTTTCGATATCATTTACCCTACGATCAAAAGCTCGTAAAATTGACAATTTTTAATGGCAGATTTTAATACTTTCTAGTTCAACGGTGTAAAAGAATCGGAATTTGTTGAATTTTTGATAGAAAATTCTATTCACTACATAGATAAAGATCAATAACTCCGATCTTGAATTGAAGGATCCGATCATCCCTTTTTAGGATGTCGTTCGATTTTGACCGTTCATTTTATACCCACTTGATGGACCTTATAATGATTTCAAAAATTACGAAATTTATTTTCTAGAAGTTTCAAATACTCTAGATCATGTTTAACGGTGTGGATCGCCGAATCGAAAATCCCAACATCGAAAACAACTTATGAGTAGTAGCTCTATACTCATAATAGTATAGTAGCCCTACTCTCTCTCTCTCTCTATATATATATATATATATATATATATATATATATATAGAGTCCTATCGTTATGCTATCAATAGCACGAGACACTGCTACCAAGTTTTCCTTCGTTAGATCCACCTCTTTGATGATTTTCATCCGTTAGATCATACTATTCAACTAACCATCCACTTAACCCTATGGGTCCCACATCATCCAAACCGCACATCTCTCAATCCAAAGGCTAAAAACTTGGTAGCACCAATGACTTGGTGCTATTAATAGCATAGTAGCCTAGTTCTATATATATATAAAGCTGACCGGGCTACTATTAAGAGTAAAATCTCATTGCTATCGCTTTTTAACCCTGACGCCTCTTATCATTATTTCTAACCATTGGATTAAATACTATAACCCATCGTGACCACTCAACCCTGTGACCACTTAACGCTAACTACCTAATATCATCCCGACCCTACAAATTTTCATCCGAGGGTTAAAAACTTGGTAGTAAAAAGGCCGTTTTACTACTAATAGTATTCCAAATAATTCTATATATATATATATATATATATATATATATATATATATATATATATATATATATATATATAGGCTATGACTATTATACTATTATGAGTATTGGAGCCTTACTACTCATAAATTGTTTTCGATAATGGAGCTTCCGATTGGACGATCCACTCCGTTAAATATGATATAGAGTATTTGAAACTTCTAGAAAATAAATGTCGTAAATTTTTGAAATCATAATAAAGTCCATCAAGTGAGTATAAAATGAATGGTCAAAATCGAACGATGTCCTAAAAAGGATGATTGGATTCTCCAATTCAAGATCGGAGTTATTGATCTTTATCTAGGTAGTGAATAGAATTTTCTATCAAAAATTCAACAAAACTTGATTTTTTTACACCGTTAAACAAGCAAGCATTCCATACTGACTGTTAAAAATTATCAAATTTGTGACCTTTTGATTGTAAGGTAAATAATGTTGAAAAATTATAAAATTTAATTTCTAGAAGTTTTAAATATTATAAATAACGTTTAACCAGATAGATCGCTCGATCTAAGCTTCTATCATCGAAACAATTTACGAAAGATTTAAAACGATGATACTCATACCTATCAATATCCCTACTCTCACCTTCAACGAGGTAGGCGTGAACACGCAAGGTTCCCTTGTTAATGCCACACACTTGACCGAGTCTCTCTCCCGACGCGCCACGTAATACCCCTCTCCTGCTTTTCACATGCAACTGTCGAAATTGGCTTCGAAATTTTTTTTTTTTACCATTATTATTAATTAAAGAAAAAAGGAAGAAAAAGAAGAAGAAAAGGTCAAAAAAAAAAAAATAATAATAAAAAGAAAAAATCAACCGTCTCTTTCTCTGCCCCTCTCCCCCTTCATTTCTCCTCCTCTCACCACCACCATACACCAGACCCACAAATCCGTTGTTGGTTTCGTCCTCCTCCTGCGCTGCGCTCGGTTTGGGTTTGTTTCCCATCTCCTCCTATTTCAAGAATCCTCTTCTATAATCTGGATCAATTTCGTTTCCTTCGACAGGGTCGTTCGACTTTGATCTACAGCTGGGCGAAGAGGCGAGAAAAGAGAAGGGATTGGCGATTCGATGGGTTATTGGAGTTCCGTTGTTGGGAACCAATCGGATGGGTCCCCCGTTAGCGGCGGAGGCCTCAGGTTTATATTTTGATCTACTCTCTTCCTTTTAATTAATTTGTTAACTCCTCTCTTAATTTGATTGATAAAATAAATTGAGCCTATTTAATTATGTAGCTGTTGCATATTGATCTCAGTATCTGTGAATTTAATTTTTTGGGCCCGTTCAATTTTGTTGAATATAATTACTAATAACACTGTTCATTTAATTCAAGTCTATATCTTGGATCTGTCGGGAAAAAAAAAAAAAAAATCGAGCCCAGATGTGGCTGAGAGTGTTGAAGATAGATTTTAAAACGATTTGACAGCTTAAAATATTTAGAGAACAATGATGCAAATTGCTAATTAACCCAAGAAGGAGGCAGAGAATTCATGGTGAATTCTGGTGCTCTCCTTATCACAAACACAGAAACGGGAGAAATGGGAGGGAGGAGAAGCAGAAATGGGAGAAATAGGAGGGAGGAGAGGAGAAGAGAAGAGATGTATAGAGGAATGGAGAGGAATTTATATTGATACTCAAACTGAATTACAATAGCCCTAATCAGTCTATTTATACTTAGTTACAATGGCAAACTTGTAATAAAAGGAAAGTAAACAGTGTGGGCCCTAGTTGTTAATTCAGTTGCCCTGATAACAACCAGGATCAGATGACTTGGACCATCAACGGCTCCACTCATCCCACCTCAATGTTACCTATGAATGAAGTCGGCAACTATTATGGGAAGATGCCGTAATTCCCTGTTATTAAATACTGCACTACTCCGCAACCAAGCTTCGCTCCATTGCCCTGCTTCGCTACCTTGCATTGCAACAGATCCCCCCTCTTGAAACCATCCTTGTCCTCAAGGATTAAAGTTCGGGTACCTCTTTTGGAGATCAAAGAGGTACTCCCATGTTGTTTCCTCCTCAGGTAGATTTGACCACTGTATCAGGACCTGTGTGACAGCCTTGTTACCTCTTTTTGTGATGCGCCTATCCAAGACAGCAATCGGTTCGACCAATAGCTGGCCTTCAGCATTGACATAGGCAGGAATGGTAGAAGACACGATGCTGCTGAACCTATCTTCTTCTTTAGCTGTGAGATGTGGAAGGTGTGATGAATTTTTGCTGTTTCAGGTAACTGCAATTTGTAAGCAACTTGACCAACTCTGGCAATTACAAGGAATGGTCCGAAATACTTTGGGGCTAGCTTTTGTGAAGTTCGTCGCTGCACTGAAACTTGACGGTAGGGTTGAAGCTTCACATACACCCAATCCCCAACTTGTAGTTCCCTCTCGGACCTCTTCTTATTAGCCAATTGTTGCATGCGATTCTGCGCCTTATGCACATTGTGCTTGAGCATTTTTAGCATAGCCTCCCTGTGAGTAAGATTCCTATCTACTGCCTCAAAGTGAGAATCACCAGCTAGGTAGGGAACATGTAAGGGTGGGGGTTGGCCATACACGATTTCATAAGGTATTGATTTAATTGTTGTGTGAAACGAAGTATTGTACCACCATTCCGCCGTAGCCAGCTATTTAACCCAATCTTTAGGTCGCTCTCCTGTCATACATCTCAGATAATTCTCTAAACACCTATTCACCACTTCGGTTTGCCCATCCGACTGCGGGTGATATGCTGTGGATATATTCAGCTGAACCTTCAAGCGTTTAAACAATTCCTGCCACACGTGACTAATAAAAACAGCATCCCTATCGCTCACGATGCTTTTTGGTAGACCATGCAGTCGATATATATTATCAAAGAAGGTTTGAGCCACCGTTGACGCAGAGTAGGGATGAGAAAGTGCTATGAAATGGGCATATTTGCTCAATCTATCCACTACAACAAAAATCATTTCCTTACCATAGGATGGAGGTAACCCTTCTATGAAATCCATGGAGATTTCAATCCAAATTCTGTTAGGAATTGGCAAAGGTTGTAGTAATCCAGCAGGTGACATGTTTTCACTCTTGTTTCTTTGGCATATGTCACATTCGTTCACGAACCTCTTCACATCCTTATGGAGACCCTTCCAATAAAAATAACTACTAATTCTCTTGGTAGTGACATCAATGCCTGAATGTCCTCCGGTACTGCTACTATGAAATTCCTGGAGAAGCCTTTGTTTTAAGTTAACATCATTTCCTACAACCAACTTCCCTTTTCTTCTTAGTTGATCATGAGCCCATGTGTAATGATGTCTAGATGCAGGATCATGTTGCTTTGCTTCTATTAAGGACTTCAATTCTGTATTTGTCTCCCAACTCTTTCGAATTTCATCAAGTAACTCTGTTTTCACAATAGAAACCGCAGCTAAAGTTGGAGCTCTAGACAATGCGTCAGCCACCACGTTCTCCTGGCCCTTCTTGTAGATTAATTCATAATCGTAGCCCATCAGTTTTGATATCCACTTCTGTTGACTTGGTGTCGATACCCGCTGCTCCATCAGGAACTTAAGGCTTTGATGGTCTGTTTTTATTTTAAAATGTCTCCCGATTAGATATGCTCACCATTTTTGGACTGCCGTCACAATTGCTAGCATCTCCTTTTCATACACTGATAAAGACCTGTTTCGGGGGGATAGAGCCTTACTCATGAAGGCAATTGGTCTCCCTTTTTGTTGAAGGACTGCTCCAATACCAATTCCCGAAGCGTCCGCTTCAATGGTGAATTCTTCATTGAAATTTGGTAATGCTAAAACTGGTGCACTACTAATAGCCTTCTTCAAATCATGAAATGCCCGTTGTCCATCCTCAGTCCACTTAAACCCTTCTTTTTTTAGCATATTGTGTAGTGGTTGACTGATTTTACCATAATTCCTCACAAACCTTCTGTAATATCCTGCCAGCCCAAGAAACCCTCGCAATTCTCTTACTGTAGCAGGCGTAGGCCACCCTTTAATGGATTCGATCTTCTGAGGATCCATGTAAACCCCATTCTGATTAATGACATGCCCTAAATATTCTATTCTAGGTGCAGCAAATGTACATTTCTTCTCCTTGATGAACAAATGAGTGTTGCTTCAAGATGTCAAAAACCATTCTCAGATGTGCGAGATGTTCATCCTCACCTTTGCTATACACCAGAATATCATTGAAAAATATAAGGATGAATTTCCTCAGGTATGGTCTGAAAATTTCATTCATGAGACCTTGAAAGGTGGAAGGAGCATTGGTTAACCCAAAGGGCATCACCAAAAATTCGTAATGTCCTTCATGTGTCCGGAAGGCAGTTTTCGGAATATCATCTTCGAACATTCTAATTTGGTGGTACCCCGATCTCAAGTCTAGCTTAGAGTAATGCGTTGAACCATGCAATTCGTCGATTAATTCATCCACCAATGGTATTGGAAACCGATCCTTCACAGTGCACTCGTTTAAGGCCCTGTAATCAATGCACATTCTCCACGAGCCATCCTTCTTTTTCACTAACACCACCGGGGAGGAATAGGGACTAGTGCTAGGCCTAATTACCCCCTGGGCCAATAGATCTTGCACAATTTTCTCAATCTCATTTTTTTGATAGGCTGGATATCGATAAGGCCTTACGTTTATAGGATTAGTACCTTCCTTCAGTGTGATTCTATGGTCATGCGATCTGTGTGGTGGCAGTCCTTCAGGTTCAGTAAATAATCTCGAGTATTCCAACAGTAATGATTGCACTTGTTGTAGACCCCTTGGTGTAGAATGAGTCTCTTGAGTTCCATTTACAATCTTAACTTCAGAGTTCAGAGTTACCAATAAAAGGTTCAGCAGAATGAATGCAGCACAAGTGCATAGAAAACAGTTGGGTATCAGTTTGCATCATCTTCTTCAATTGCTTGCCCTCGATGACTTGTAAAGAAGCTTGTGGAGAGCCTCTTAAGGAAACCTTCCTGCCCTTAATGTGGAATTCGATCTTCAATTGCTTGAAATCCCATAAAATAGGGCCTAACTTCACTAACCATTGTATGCCCAGCACTACATCACAACCACCCAATGGTAACAAGAGTAAATCTGCTTCAAATTCTAGTCCTTGCATTCTCCACTTGAAGGCCTTGCAAACAGAAGAACAAGACACCTTGTTGCCATATGCTATTGTTACTCGCACCGGAGGAAATGGCTCAATCTAACAACCCAATTTCTTAGCTATAGCTAAATCCAAGAAATTGTGTGTACTTCCAGAATCGATTAAAATTTGTATTTTTCTATTCTTCACTGTCCCAGAGAGCCTCATAGTTTTGTAATCCAGTAGTTGGTTGGACCCGGCTAGTGCATTCAAAGATATCAAGGGTGTTGAGTTAAGTAACTCATCCGTTGAAACTTCTTCCTCTGATTCTCCCTGGTCTACTTCTTGGGGCTCTTCAATTACTTCTATTTTGTATAATTGCCTTTTCTTACACTTATGACCTGGTGCGTATTTCTCCTCGCACCAAAAACACAAGCCCTTGGCTCGGCGCTCATCGAAGTCAGAGTTTGACACACTCCTCACAGCCTTAGTTGAATTATTTCCTTGGGAATTTACAATTCCTGGCTGCATGGAAGGTTTGGGAGCTCTAAAATTGTCTGAATTATGATGGCCTCCAATGCTCTTAGGAGTTGGTAACAGAGGAGTATTCAAGGGCATGGGTTTAGTTCCACTCTTAGTATGTTTGTGAGAAGTTTCCACTGATGCCTCTTGTAGTTTAGCCAAATTAAGAGCCTTCTGAAGTGTTCTTGGCTGAAACATTCGTATTGGTATTTGAATTTCTTCCTTTAATCCACTCAAGAAACAACTAACAGCATATTCCTCAGAGAGATCTACCCGGTTTAACAATTCATCAAATCTGTCCTGATTCTCTTGAACAGTTCCAGTTTGTCTCAATTTCTTCAGCTCAGACATGGGGTCGTCATATAGCTCAGAACCAAACCGGGTGTTGAGGGCTGTCACATATTCTTCCCAGGTTGGCCTAGATCTTGTTAATCTAGCCTTCATAAAAACTTGATGCCATTGCAAAGCTCTCCCTTCCATGTGTATAGCAGCTATCTTGACCTTGGAATCTTCAGGAGTTCCATCAATCTCAAAGAATTGTTCACATCTATACAACCATCCCTTAAGCTCTTCGCCATTAAACCGAGGGAACTCTAACTTAGTGAGTCTCGTCGAATGTTGTAGTTTAGTAGAGGAATTACCTTCAGTTTTTGACGTAGAGGAGTAATTCGAATTAACTCCTATTGAAACTGATGCTTGCAAATTAACAAACATTTGGCGTACCTCCTCTATGTCCCTCACTTGTTGCTCTCTAACCTCCTGAATGGATTGCTCCTGGCGACTGGTAGCATCTTTGATCATCGTCCGGAACAATTCTTCCATCTTCTTCAGCTCCTGCGACCTCGTTTCCATATTAGTGCAGCGAGATGGCTGAGGTTCGACCGCTCTGATACCACTGATGCAAATTGCTAATTAACCCAAGAAGGAGGCAGAGAATTCATGGTGAATTCTGGTGCTCTCCTTATCACAAACACAGAAACGGGAGAAATGGGAGGGAGGAGAAGCAGAAATGGGAGAAATAGGAGGGAGGAGAGGAGAAGAGAAGAGATGTATAGAGGAATGGAGAGGAATTTATATTGATACTCAAACTGAATTACAATAGCCCTAATCAGTCTATTTATACTTAGTTACAATGGCAAACTTGTAATAAAAGGAAAGTAAATAGTGTGGGCCCTAGTTGTTAATTCAGTTACCCTGATAACAACCAGGATTAGATGACTTGGACCATCAACGGCTCCACTCATCCCACCTCAATGTTACCTATGAATGAAGTCGGCAACTATTATGGGAAGATGCCGTAATTCCCTGTTATTAAATACTGCACTACTCCGCAACCAAGCTTCGCTCCATTGCCCTGCTTCGCTACCTTGCATTGCAACAAACAATGATCGGTCCACAAACAATTTGTGTTTTTCATAATTGGTTTTTGTTATGTAAGATGTTGTTTTGTGTGCCGTGTACGGATCATTGCTATTTGGGCTTGTAATTTTCAAGCTGGAAGATAAATGAAATTGAATGAGTATACCGTTTAATGGCTTCAATTGATTTTGTATAGTTAGTGAAATTTTATTTCGTGATCTACTATTGGGTCCCTGAACCTTTTGTTGAGCAGATTTGTTTCCGTTATCATTTACTTTCATATGCTATGCTCAACCTCAAGCAGTCCCTTAGGATTTTTGGACGGTTTGCAATCATGAATAACGTGGTGGAAATTTCGATAATTCGGTGAGTGATCTGTTTAAAATCCAGAGAGAAAAGTGCAAGATACAAAAGAGTTTGGGGATCACATATCCATTAGACCCAATACAACTGCCTTAATGCAGATAATGTTGATCACTTTTAATGAACGCATTGTGCATGTTATATTTAACTTGTTGTCTCGATGTTCAATTAGGATAATTAAGGATTTTTGAGATTTTAATTTTTTTTTTTTTATCAGGTTCCATGTTGCATTCACACAGTCTGCAATAATATAATTTTTTGACCTCTTGTTTGGTTTTTCTTCTTTGGGTAACAGTCAACATGAGAAATTCAGTTATGGCTATGCAAGTTCTCCAGGGAAAAGGTCTTCCATGGAGGACTTTTATGAGACAAGAATTGATGGCGTCGATGGAGAGATTGTCGGCCTGTTTGGAGTCTTTGATGGTACGAATTGTTTGGCTCAAAATTAGGATATTTGTCTTAATTGTGATAATTGATTTTTCACTTGATTTAGATATTGAAACTTAAAAATTTTCACTTGCTTTAGATATTTGTATAATTATAAGTTTGTTTATGTAATGTATAGTTGTATCTACAGGTCATGGTGGTGCTAGAGCTGCAGAATACGTCAAGCAGCACCTTTTCAGCAATTTAATTAAGCAGCCGAAATTCATTAGTGATACCAAGTCAGCTATAGGTGTGATTTATTTGCTCGTTTATTTATAACAACAAGAACTGTCTTCAGCAGTTGATGATAATAACTGCACTCTCATTTGACTAGTGCAGCTTCTGCATACAGCGAGACTGATTTAGAATTTTTGAAATCTGAAAATAATGAAAACCGAGATGCTGGATCAACTGCTTCAACTGCTGTCCTTGTTGGCGATCGTTTGCTAGTTGCTAATGTTGGGGACTCTAGGGCTGTTATATGCAGGGGAGGGAATGGTAAGTGCTAAATTTAGAGCTATCTCTTTCACTATGTAGATGCATTTTCGAGCCAACCTAAACACGTTCTATCTTGATATCACTATTGCAAATTTATTAATAGAATACTCTTTCAATTATATCATTTTCACATTTACATAATGCATCATATCATTAAAACCAGGTAAGTCAATTCTTTGTATTTCCATTTTTTTTTTTCTATTTTATTTAATTCAGCTACAGGTTTGGACATGGTCTGGTAGATGTCATTACGAATTAATTAAATTGTCAAAATTGGGAATAAAATGAATCACAACTTGAGAAAGAACTTTTATGAAATTTAGAGCATTGAAGATTCTTATATGCATAGGGCTGTTTCAATATGATTAGATAGTGCATAACCTATTCTTATATGTATTTGCTCTAATGAGTACTGAGGGCATTATCTCTTGTGCACCTGTTGAATTTGTCCTGTTGGAGCTTACAACTGTCATTTCGCTCGTAATCCAGATTTTGTTTGAACTTGGGAAATTTAATCATCCTCGATCTTTAAAACTTTGTGAAGTCGAGAGATTGTTGTTATTGTTAGGTACCGATCTAACATGGTTTATGTAAAATTTTTGTAAGTAGTATATATCACATTTTCCAATAAACAAGCTAGAAAAATTGCAAGAGGAAACAATTTAAAAAAAAAAATGGCAAATCTAGAACTAAAATCTGTGCGAAGTCCTAGCCAGAAGCTAGTCTGAGTTAATTCATAACTGGGAAAGAAAGAGTGCTACGATTAAGTTTTAGTTATAATTAGAATACTATTGGGTTTTTAAATTTGGGTTTTTTTTTTTTTTATTTCTAGTAAATTTTGGTTAGTTTTTATTCGGTTCCTACTTAGATTATTCAATTAGGGTTTCCTACTTAGATTATTCGATTAGGGTTTCCTACTTGGATTCTACTTGGAATTAGGATTATGATTCTTTTGAAGGCATATAAATAATAAACCAAGCTATCATTGCAATCATTGTTTAATTAATTAATAAATAAGATAGTTCTCTTATCGACTTCTAGCTTTAGGTTAAGCTAGAAGACTAGGTCCATCTTCCCCTTGGAGCTTAGAGGCGTCCAATAGAAACGTTAAATCTATTTTATTGATATTAAAGCTACAACTAGGAGCGGGGAGATCTAACAATTTGGTATCAAAGCTAATGGAATCTGAAGCCAAAGATTTCATCTTCTTCTTCACGTTCGCATTTGATCCGAGATCATGGTTTTTGACACACTCGACATCCTACGTAGTTTCTTATCCACGTGTCAAAAATCTAAGGATTCGATCTACATCAACCGCTCGTAGTGAATGCCTCAGCGAGAAAATTTCAAGCCGTTACGAGCCAAAATTGAGTCGGTTCAAGTCTAATTTGAGCCGACTTAAATCCAGCTATATGTTCTCTTGACTTAATTAAATTATTTGACAATTTCTTTTTCTTAAAATATATTTCTGCACATGACACCTAAAAAATATCTTGGAAAATTAGTAGTTCCGCCCTGTGATGACAACTTGGATCAGGGTGGAGCAATATTTGATGATGCATGGTGGGACGAGATAAACCATCAAATTCAAGCAATGAGTCGACGTCAAAATCAGCAAATGCAAACCTTGGCAAACATTGAAGCCTACGTGATGTGTATGATGAAGCAACAAAATAATCTGATTAAAAGCAGCAACAAAAAATAATGAAGCAACAGAATAAATTAATATGGTCTTTGCTAGCACAGATGAGTGAACTATTTAAAATCTTAAGTGCATGATTTCGACCAAAAGATAGCACCTGGACATCAATACCAGATATATGAAGAGTAGATGACAGAAAATTACGAGCATACTAGCACCAGGGTCCAGGAGGTCATGGGGTTGTTGAAAACCCAGATTGCCCAACTTGATTTTTCCAATATTTGATTACTTAATGGTGATGACCCAATAAGTTGGCTATTTAAAGTAAAATAATTTTTTGACTATTATGGGTATAATAAGGATGATAGGGTCGGATTTGCAGTGATCCACGTGTAGGGTGATGCGATTCGCAGGTATAAGCAGTATAAAGACCTATGTTGCACAGATACGGATACGGGGATATGGATATGGGGATACAGATACGACACGATACGGATACGGCGATACGGCAATTCCTAAAACTTCTCTAGGATACGATACGCGGGATATACTTGAATAAAATATTATTTTAAATATATTTAAATATATGTTGATTATATGTAATGATATATTAAGAACAATCAGGATATCTAGACTATATTAAGGAATATATTCTAATATGCATTAACTTGTATAATTGTTCTACATATGTTCATAAAAAAAGATAATCAATCATATAAAATAATAATTCAAAAAGTATCAAACCAACTATCATCCAACTTGATCAAATGATAACAATAGATATGTAATCGCACAAACTAGATAATTAGTCATTTAATATATATATGTCTGTTTTGTTAGTTTTATTATTAAAATAGTAATAAAAAATGCTAACAATTTAATAGAGAAGGAAAAAAAAATCATATTTTCTATAGCCTTTGTTGCTTAATGCTAGGTTGACAAATTAGATGAAAAAGAGTAAATACTATGTGCAGATAGAACGAGAGGGAGCGCCTTCTACCATTCAAGAGCAAAAAAATAAATGAAATGACAAATTGAACAGAGATTGGCATTTTTCTCACTCTTTTCCTTCTTTCCAATAGGTTTGGACATGAGCTTTTAAAAAATTTTAAGTTTCGATCATTTTAGACCAAAAAAGAACCTAGCCGTGTTCCCTCCGTATCCCCTCATATCCCTCACGTATCCGAGCCGTATCCGATAATTTTTTATTTTTTAAAAATGTCGGATACTTCATTTCTGTATCAGACGCGTATCGGACACGTATCGGTATCCGATACGGATACGACATGAAATTTGAAGTATCCGTGCTTCATAGAGAAAGACCAATTAGGCAAGGTTCCAATGTGGTGCCAATCAATATACAATGAGTCTTCTTTACGATCAAATTCTCGACAAACTCCCTCGTATTCATCTTTTACTCGATGCAATGATCTACTATATCAATAAGTCTGAGGAACAAGAGCCGACAACGAGAAGCTCCAACAAGAAAAATTAACAAATAAATTAACATCGGCAGAAATTTGTGAACGGCGAAAGTATAGTCTTTGCTACAATTGCAGTGGAAGGAAACCTAAGCACAAATGTAAGATGCTTCATCTGTACATTGCTACAGAAAATTTATGTGGAGACAATTATAAAGACGGAGATAGAGTGGAGATTCAAGAAGAAGTTGATGACAACCAAGCATTCGCACAAGATCTACCGAAAGTTTCCTATCGTGAATATTTTAGATTCTGTCCTGACGGGAATGAAAAGGATCAAAGAACCACACCTTGAGGACAAGGTTTGTCTCAAGGGTAGGGAATTGTTGCTATTCAGTTTTAGTTATTATTAGATTACAATTAGTTTTTTAAATTGAGATTTTTATTTGTAGTAGGTTAAGGTTTGTTTTTATTAGATTAGGGTTCCTACTCAAATTATTAGATTAGGGTTTCCTACTTGGATTCTGTTTTGAATTAGGGTTAGGATTCTTTTGAAGGCTTATAGATAATAATAAAGCCAAGCTATCATCATAATCATCGTTTATTTAATTAATAAATAAGAGAGTTCTAGCTTAGGCTAAGTTAGAAGAGGGGGTCCTTTTTTTCCTTGGAGCAGAAAGGTATCTAATAGAGACATTAAATTTATTTATCGATATTAAAGCTACAGGTAGGAGTAGGAGATTCTAATAGAGAAGGTAGGAGTGAAACTTATATGGGCCATTGTTGTCATGCATCACACAAGATTGATATAGCCATTAACATGAGCTTTTTTAAGTCAAAAATGATAAAATTCTGAGAAAAAAATTCACTTTGTTTTTCTCAATTTTTGTTTAAGTTTATCGCCCTTACGCTTTCTTAGTAGCTATATATTTGATATAATGATCTTGACTTTTGCAGCTATAGCTGTCTCGAGAGATCACAAGCCTGACCAAACTGATGAGCGTCAAAGGATTGAGGATGCTGGAGGTTTTGTGATGTGGGCCGGTACTTATTTCTCCTTTATATTTCTCCCACAGGTTGCCTGTTTCAGGGGCAAATAGGTTGATAACTCTAGATATCCTTCTTGTCCTGCTGAATCTCATAGATATTCACAGGTTATATGGCAAATAGGTTGATAACTCGAGATATCCTTCTTGTCCCACTGAATCTCATTGATATTCATAGGTTTTAGTATTTCTGTTAAAATTTATATTCTAGATTTCTAGGACAATCCAGAAACAGTGTGGTCCCCCAATTTATCTCCGTGTCCGGAACAGTTATCTCTCTACATTGTTGTTACTCCTGCAATCATTACAGTTGTAACTCTTGAGCAAATCCAATGTAGAAATCAACTTTGTTCTCGGTTACGCCTGGATAGTGGAATAATCAAGAAATAGAAATACTTACCCCGCCTTGAAAGGATCCAGGGAATTTTGTCCCATAAAATATGATTTCTTTTAAATATCTAACATCAATGGAAACTTTTAGGAACATGGCGTGTGGGTGGAGTTCTCGCTGTATCTCGTGCTTTCGGTGATAGGCTCCTGAAGCAGTATGTTGTTGCCGATCCAGAGATTAAGGTGTGCTTTCTCATTTCAGTGACAGTTTTAAAGCATCTTAATATTTGAGTTCAACTGTTTGCATCATCCATCCTGAATTTATCGGACTTAGAATGCACCCTATTCTTAGAATTGGGCAATTGGCTTCCGCGTCATAGAATTTATCTCTAGAGCATTTGAGAGTGATCTCTAGTTGCTTGCTTATTAGTAGAAAGGCAAATCTGTATGCTTTTGCTAGGCCTGCTAGTTTTGGCCTTCTTGATTTGTGTATAGGGATTTCTGACACCACTTAATTGGTTAAGTTCCTTTATTCGAGTTGCTTCGTCCTACTGCTTGAAAATTGAGTTGCTTCCATTGTTCTTAATAACAGGAAGAAGTGATCGATGGGTCTCTCGAGTTTCTAATTCTTGCAAGTGATGGGCTATGGGATGTTGTCTCGAACGAGGTGTTTGTCCGTGCCACCTCTTTTCCTTTTATGCTATGAGTTACTATTACCTTCTGGAAATGGCTTTCCTTGTTATTTCTCTTCTTATTTTAAAAAAAAATGATTATCTTTCTCAGGAGGCTGTTGACATTGTCAGACCGATAGAAGACCCAGAACAGGCAGCAAAGAAGCTCTTGCAAGAGGCGTATCAAAGAGGAAGCGCAGATAACATCACCTGTGTTGTCGTGCGTTTCTTATCCGGAAAGGATAGCGATGCCAAGTAGAGAGACGGAGAAAAAGTTTCTTTCTTGTTACGATGGAAGCTTCTCTGCATGTCCCCGCAATCAATGTAAAGATAGTATCTGAAAAAGTCAAATAAAAAGAACAGCTTATGGAGAAAGCACTTTTGGGCTGCCTCTAATAGGAACTAGTAGAAGATAGTAAATGTATGATGTGCCGGTCTGTATTCTGAAAGGACTAATGGATCTAATGTCTAATGCTAGAAGAAATCAATTTATTTTCCTGCTATGCTTTGTAGGCTATATATTACGCTTTTTCTCCTTTAACTATGAGGTGAGTGATAATTTGATTCGCAAATTTAATTCCTTGTAATTTTTGGTCGATTTGTTAGATCGTTACAACTAAATTCTATAGTCAAGTTTAGTTGATTTAATGGTGATGAGCCGTGACGTGGTAGTGGTGGTAGTGTGGTGTTATTAATGAGTCATGACGTGGTAGTGATGTGGTAGTGCTGCTGTGGCAATGATTATTATAATATATAATTTTTTATATCAAAGTGTAATTTGGCTTTCTTTTTCATACTAATTTCCAAGGTGGACGATGTTGGGCGATGGCATCATTCTTTTCACAGCCCTCAAATTTGAGAAGTTGCAATCTACTTCATGAATAGTCAAATTATCTCAATTAACCTCTTTACAAAATTTTTTGCCAATTAAGTTCGAGTAGAAATCGTTAACGCGCTGCTGTCACGTAAAATGAAGATTATGCTAACCTCTGCCACTAGAACATCAGCTGCATGTAACGATGCAAACCTCCTGCTAGATGGTTAACTAAACTCATTTAATTATTTATGTAGAAAACTCTTACTTTGAAATGGTATAAACTATTATTTAGCTAAAATTTGGATGGAACTTGAGCTTTCATGTCCAATGTAAAGCAAAAGGTTGCTGAAGGCTACAAGGTTGGCAAGAGCATGAACTGCATGTCCTCTAAGCATTTAATCGCTAATAAAGCGCCGTCGACATAATTATGAATTTGATACACTTCTCAAGCTCTTTAGAATTTGTGTACATAATTACAAAAGATATTTTGGGATACGAGGTGAGGGTTTAGCATATTTTATGTGTTAATTGTATTCTGTTTTGCAGACGATGGCTTGTTCTCGGAGGACTGTCACTTCGCAAGTTAATTAATATACCTGAATATTCGGGGCGTAAGAAAGTCGGAGGACAATTTCGATTTGGAGAATGAACGAGTTTTGTCGATTATGTCCGACCTACATAACATTTGTGCAATCCCCCTACGCCTCCTATTCTCCTAATAGGTTTTATTTCATGTTTTAGCATACAAGAAGATAACTATAAGAACATGATTTACAGTTGACGGTAAAAAATTGTCACCAAAAGTAAAAGAATTTGTCACTAATAGTATTAGTGCCGATAAATATTGTCACTATAAGTAGTCGCGGAGAAAAATCATTATTACTAAAAATAATATTAATGACAAATTATTGTCACTAAATATTACCTATTTGTCACCAATAATATTTATGGAACGGTTAATAAACATTAAAATAGTAAGATTAGATGACAATATATGTCGTGACTAATAGTTAGTGACACTACCATTCGTCACTAAATTGAGGCGTCGTTTATTGGATCTCGAAAAGGAAAACAACAACTTGAAAACAATGAATAAATCTCTCAAGGAGGAAAGGGAATCAACATTGAAATATCATTCAATCCTCCAAGAGAAGCTAGATGAAGCGGAGTTAACGATCAAATCATCTAAAGACAAGAATTGATTTTTGGAGCATCAATTCAAGGAAATTTACTCATCCAATTAAGTCTTAACCAATCAAGTTCGTCAACTCAAATTCGGCATTCAAAGTTTTTTTCGGGTTCGAAGAAATTGGATCACATGCTCGGATTGGGTCAAACGAACAAGTTTGGCCTTGGATACGAACGGACATATGTTAAGAAGGATTCTAAATCAACTTCGAAAGTCTCAACAACCTTTAAAGAGAAGGTGTGTCATTTTTGTGGCATCAAAGGACTGGAGAGCGAGAGACCACGTGGGAGCTGGAGAGCGCACTGCAGGAGCGATATCCTCATTGTTTGGAGTGACGAGTGCGAGCGGAGTTTTAGAGAGCTGAAAGATTGACTTCAACTTCGATAGTCGTACTTTTGTTCTTCTTTGTAATTCTTGAAAAGGTGCAACTATTTTAAATTTTATATAGTAGACTTATGTATACGCTCTGATAGCCCTGTTAGGAATTTATTCCTACTTCTTTTCATATAGTTGTAGATGTCTTGTGTGCACCGGGGGTGCTTAGTGTACAAGGTGGATCTGTGCACGTGTCGGACGGGCTTCCGCTGGAGCCCGAGCATGGCATAGGGTATTGGAATTGAAGGCAGTAATAGGTTTACCGCATATGAATGCGGTGAATAGCTAACCGCATTTATAAACGGTAAACCGTTCACTGTCTTCATAAGCGGTAAATAGTCTACCACATTCGATTGCGGTGAACCATTTACAACATTCTTGATTTTTCACCATGTTCTCACAGGCTTACAAACGCGGTGAATGGTTCGTCATTCCTATATGCAGTGAACCATTCATTATATTTTATCAATTTACTGGCCCAACCTATTTGAGGCCTACTTTTTACAATAAAATTTTTATCGGGACTATTTTTACAATTATAAAGTTTAAAGGATTATTTATAAAAAAAAAATCTTGTATACAAGTTTCGAGTAATTTGATCGAATTATTTTTATAAATGATCCTACCAAATTTTACAATTTCAAAAATAGTCTTTTAAAAATACAATTATAAAAATAAACCTCTAATATACTATATTAAATTTTATAAAAAATAAATAATAAAAGTGGTGAATGAATCACTGGATTTAAACGCGGTGAATCATTTACTATTTTCATAAATCCTCTTAGTGCTCATTCTTTTATCGTAACTTTTTTTTTTTAAAGAGCGGTAAATCATTCACCATTTTTTTTCTCCATAAAAAATTTCACGAATGTAGTGAATTATTCCCCGCTTTTATTTATTTATTTTTTTTTCAAAAGATTATATTTACAAATAAAATTTTGAAGGGCCAATTAAAAAAAAAAAAAAAGCCTAATGTTCTAAAATCTCCAATTTGATCATCGACAATTTGTGCTCGGTGGCAAAGGGCTTGGTGGTTGGTGCCCGAGACCCGAGTTCGAATTCTAATTGATTCATATTTCCAACAAAGCTTATTTCTAAATGAAATAAACGAAGCGGGTAGCATGGTACCTATCACTCTCAAAAAAGAAGAAGAAGAAGAAGAATAAGAAGAAGAAGAAGACAATTTGTGCCTGATCCCCACAAAGGGAAGTGGAATGGTGGTGTTGGTGGGTCCCAGTCAGGTAATAGAGAAAGTCGGGCCTCGGCATAGGAAGCGTCGAACCCCCGCGTCTCATCGGAGAAGCCGCCCGTTTTCTTCTTTTTTACAACATTATATTATTCTCAATTCCCCTACTAAGTTCTTACAACCAGGCGGGTGAAGAACAAGAAAGAAGAGAAAGTTAGAACAGCCAAACAGTTTAGAGGTCGGCGACATTTCTCTGATCCGACAATATTCTTGGGCTGTGGATCGAGGAAGCATACACAGGACTCGCCATGTGTTATTAGATGGTATGCTAGCTTCTTTTCTCTTTGCTTATTTTTATCCTGAAGCGCCCATCTCTTTTTAGTAGTTTGAGATCGATAAGAGATGAATAAAAGGCTAGTAACTGTGTTTTGGGCATGCGAGTTATGCTTATGTTGTAGCTTCTCGAAGGTATTAAATAAGCAGATCAAGTAGGCTAAATAAAGTTTTAAGCCCCTTAATTGCAAGCAGCATGGGACGACTCTCTATCACTTTGGCCTTGCCGAAGGGTGTGGTGCTGTTTGCATTGTGCTATTACGACGAGAACATTATACTGAATACCCTTGAAATCTTCTTTTGCTCTTAGAATTACGAGCTCTGGATTCGCCTGCTGCTTTTGAGAACAGGAATCTCATTTCTACTTCCAGCTGTTTCTATTACAAGTGCCAAAACTCTCTTTTTGCTGCGCTCTAGTGAAATAGAATGATATCCTACGGCAGGAAATATACAAGTGGGGGCCAAAAAGGCCCTAAGGCTGATGTTTAAGCTCTGTTGTTTAGGCCTTTGATAACCTTTCAAAGAACCTGCTCTTTTAGTAGCAACTTACTACGAAGTTTCACATGGTCAGTTAATAAACCAAACTTTAATTTTTATTTCGGTCAAGTCACTTTGTCAAATTTAATTTGCTTAATAGAGGGATTACATGAGAGCAGATTCTAGCTACCCCTCTCCAAGAGACAATATAGCAAACTATGTTGCACAAATATGGATATGACACAACAGTTCTTAAAAACTTTAGAATACAAATACGCGGGATATACTCGAATAAAATATTAATTTTATATGTATTTAAGTATATGTTGATTATTATATATAGCGATATATTAAGAACAATCAGGGTATTTGGATTATACTAAGAAAAATATAATAAATATACATTAGCTTGTACAATCCTTTTAAATTTGTTCCTCACATATAGGGATGTCAATGGGTACGGATACCTGAAATTTTATCTGAACCCGAACCCGAATGGAGTGGATATATCCAATACTAAACGGATATGGATTCGGATATGGATATCAAAAATAAAAACCCGACGGATATGTATTTTGACTTCGGATATGGATATCAAAAATAAAAACCCGACGGATATGGATTCGGATATGGATTTTGACTGTACCCGACCTGAACCTGAATTTATTTTGCAGTATATATAATATATATATAAACATCTGATGTTATATTTGCATTTGTATTTTAAAAATTTAGATTTAATGTAATATATTTTGAAATATTGAAAAAAAATAATTGTTTCGGGTTCGAATTTTCGGGTTTGGGGTTCGGGGTTTGGGTTTTGAATTTTTGGTCGGGTTCGGGTTTTGATGTGGATTTTTAAAATCCGTTGGGTTCAAATTCGGGTTTAGGTCTCGGGTTTGGAATCGGTTTGGGTTCGGGTTCGTGTTTTTGAAAATCCGCCCCAGATCCGACCCGTTGACATTTCTACTCACAAAAGGTAATTAATCGTATTAAATAATAATCCAAAAATATCAACCAACCATCATCCAACTTGAGCAAATGATAATTGTTGATTAAAAACTCAAAAATTTGAGTTTTGAATTTATTTTGTTTTTGAATTTATTTTATTTAATATTTTATTTATTTATTATTTATTTATTCACCTATCTTGGTGCGAAAGAAAACCTAATGGGATTTTCCCCTGTTCCTTTTCTTGCGCCGAAAGGAAGGGAATGTGGGTTCTGTTTCTTTTGCCTAATGGAAAAGAATATGGTCCGACTCTTTTTTACTCCCTATACCCTTTATATACATTCATCCTCTGTTCTTACAGAGATAGAGAAAAGACATTGAGATAAAAAACATAATCATCAGCTTTTCACTTTTCACAACTTTTTACATTTCGTTTATTTACTTGATGTTGAAAGAATTTCCTTCAACTTCCAACACGATCGTGCTCGCAGGAGGAGAAATTTTGGTCGTACCTTGGAGTGTTATTCTCGGTTAATCCCGCACGAAGGACGGAAATATACCTTGGGGTAGTACTTCGCACGCTTCCTGATAGATCAAATCTGTAAGTTTAATTTTATCTGTATTACTACAGTAGTTATATTTTAATTACAATCGGATTTAGTAGTACTATATTTTCTCCAAAAGGCGTAATTTCCCAATCTGATTGTGATTAAAAATCTAATGGGTGCTAATATGTTTTTTTTTAAAAAAATATTGCATATAATTCCTATTTGACAACTTTACTATATACTTGTCATATAAATTAGAATATTTCGGAATCAGCACTTTAAATTATTAATTTCATATCTTTATAGTTTAAATTGCAAACCTTTATTTATATATAATTTCATTATTAATTTCATATATATATATAGAGAGAGAGAGTTCGGCTACTATACTTGTATGAGTATTGGCTCCTTTATACTCATAAGTTTTTGGCTCTTAGATTTTTTCCATTGATCATTTCCATCCGTTAGATCATACTATTCAACCAACTACCCACTCAACCCTAGGGGACTACTATCATTCTAAGTGGGGACAACCATCATCCTAATCACACATCCCATCAATCAACAGTTAAAAACTTATTAAATATATGGCTCTATACCCATAAGAAAGATAAAGAGAGTTCCCGCTCCTTATATATATATATATATATATATATATATATATATATATATATATATATATATATATATATATATATCTATATGGAGCTAGGCTCCTATTCTTTCGAAAGTACGGAGGCTTCCGTGCTTGTAAATTGTTTTCAATGATGGAACATCCGATTCAGCAATCAATTCCGTTAGACATGATCTATACTATTGGAACTATCTAGAAACCAATTTTCATAATTTTTTGAATTCGTTTTCCTAGTGAACGAGTAGTCTCAAAATGAACGACTGAAAATAAAAATCTCATAAAAAACGATGATAAAGGGCTCAAATTTTAAATCGGAAATATTGTTCTTACTTTTGATGTTAGGTAGAATTTTCTATTAAATTTTTATGTAATTTGGATACTTCTACACCGTTGAACTTAAAAACGTGGTACATTGGCCGTTAAAATCAAGGTTTTAAGTGCCCGTCGGTACGGGCCATATCCACCGTACCGTACCGTACCGTGCCAATAAGATATCGGCACGATACGTACTCCCATGTCGATGGCACACTCAAAACCCTCTATTTTTAAATTAGTAAGTAATTTCTTCAATAAAGTTCAAAAGATGTGATAAAAAGACATAATAAATAGTTAAAATATTTTGTTCTTTGAAGAAAATAAATATTTTATACTATTATGTGTCAAGACAAGAATTTTTTGATCGCACGGCCAAAGACGCACCGTGCCAAAGAAGTTTCCCAAGACGGCCCCGTGTCACGACACTTAAATCCTTGGTTAAAATAGTCATTTTTGAGACCCTGTGATCGCTTGGCAAATGATGTCAAAAAATTCTGAAATTTGATTTCTAGATAGTTCCAATAATGTAGATTATGGCTAACGAAGCCGATCGTCAAATCAGACGTCCTATCATCGAAAACAACTTACAAGTACGGAAGCCTCCGTACTTTCAAAAGTACGGGAGACATATATATATATATATATATATATATATATATATATATATATATATATATATATATATATATATCCTGCTACAATACTAGCGGTAGCACAGAGGCTTCCGTGCTACCAAGTTGTTTTCAATGATGCGGCTTTCAAATCGACGATCGGCTCCGTTAGACTTGATCTACACTATTGAAAGTATTTGAAAACTAAATTTTAGTTTTTTCCGACATCATTTGACTAGTGATCAAAATATCTCAAAATTGACAAAAGGGAGCAGCCACCATAGCGTCAACGTTCAGAGGAGGGTTTGGCGAAAGAAAGATGGGTAGCCCGTCATATTGACCACCACTACTGGAATTGGTATTGGTCTGGCCAGCTTCAAATGGGCAGCGTGAGACGAAAGCTCATTGTCACAAAAATGAAGAAATTCACTTTTCACTCACATTGTCATCTTTCTTTGTTTCCGTACCGTGATCCGTCCTTATAAGCCTGAAGGGGCCTTTTGTACTAGCTTACCGCCTGAACTAGAGCTAGAAACCGAACCGATGACCAACCGAAGAAGGTTTGACCTACGGTGCTCTCACCGGACCGGCTGTACTAACTTACCTCACTAGCTAAACTAATAGAACCTTTGGGCGAAGTGCGAAGCGGAAAGCCGCGGGCCTCGGCCAATGTGGTGTGTTTGTGAGTTTAGCGGTGTAAAACAATCCAAATCCGATGAAATTTTATAGAATTTTTTTCACTATTTAGAGTAAGATCAATATATCTGATCTTGAATTTATATCTTTTATCATCATTTTTTATGAGATTATTATTTTCAGCCGTTCAATTTTAGACTACTTGTTTGATAGATAAATGATATCGAAAAGTTATAAAATTTAGCTTCTAAATACTTTTAATAGTGTAGATCAAGTCTAACGGAGCCAATCGTCAATTTGGAAGCCGCATCATCGAAAACAACTTGGTAGCACGGAGCTCTCCGTACTACCTATAGTATAGTAGCCTAGTTCCATATATACATATATACATATATACATATATACATATATACATATATACATATATACATATACATATACATATACATATACATACACGTACACATATAAAAAACAGACACACACACACACACACACACACACACGCACACGCACACACACACACACACACACAGTACATAGACACACACACACACACACACACACACACACACACACACACACACACACACACACACACACACATATTTGAATTCAAATTTAAAAAAGAAATTAAAATTTATATATATTTGAATTCAAATTTAAAAAGAAATTAAAATTTAAAATTTGAATCTACTCAATTCAAAAGTTTCGGATATTACACCCTGATTAGAGAATTCATACTCTTGGAGGGAGGATCCGGATCCTTCACACTTTGAAGGTGCAGTTCGAGGGGGTTTTGTGCAAATGTTACAACACCCTTTTAAAAAGGGACCCCAGCCCCTTCTCTCCTGGATGAACACACTTATTTCTCATTCATTCTCACTCCCTCTCTCTCTAGAAATCTCTCCAATATTTGAAGATTTGGAGAACTTGATCTCGGAGGAGCTTCTTGGAGTGGAGGACAAGTTTGGAGCAAGAAGAAGCTTGGGGAGCTTGAGGTAAAGGTGAGTTTGTAGGGTTTTGACTTAGGATTTTGGATTTAGCCCTTAGATTTGGAATTTTATCAAACCTTGGACAAATTTAGGCTATAAATGGTAGAGATTTGCCATGAGATTTAGATTTTGCCATAGCTTTTGAAAAATCCTAGGTTAAATTGGGATTTTTGGATTTTGAAGGTTTAAAAATATTTGGACCCTTTGGAACTCTAATTGAAGGTTAGAGGAACGCGTGGAACAACTTCGTTTCGAAGAATGAAAGGATCCCGGAGGTCGATTTGAAGTAACGACCTAATTTTGGGTGTTTTTGGGCGAAAAAGCTAGGAGCAAAGCGAATAGCCTACAGAAACCTAATTGCAAGTGTCTACGGGCAATTGGGACTGTATTGAGGTGGGTTGTGCTTCACTAAAGTGATTTAGTTACTTTCTGTAGAACGCAGCGGAAGTATTCGTTCGTACCTTTTTGCGGAAGCGATTTGCGTTACAACGCCCGGATCGTAGAAGTGATTTAGAAGCGATTTGCGTTACAACGCCCGGATCGTAGAAGCGATTTTGCGGAAGTGATTTAGAAGTTAATTCACGTGTCCTCGGATCGTCCTTGAAAATCTTCTTGCGCTCCAAACTCGCGGTGGATCGAACTACAAACGAGCACGATCGCAAATCCACCGTTCAAGTCCCAAGTCCCTCTAGATTAATAGGTTAATCGAGGATGTGGAGAACTTTCGTTTTTCCGTATATCGTTTAATGTGGAATCACCCGTATATTTATAGAGGATTACAGAATCCTAATCGCATAAGAGATAAGGCAAAATCGGTTATAAATTGTTATCCTAACATGATTAGAACTTATCTCTAATTAGCTTTCCAATTTAAAAGCGAGATTAATCTTAATCCAATTAGACAACATAACAACCGTTGGATCGAGCCCAATCATGAGCGCACCCGATTCGACTTAACCGAATGCCAACATCTCCCACTCGCACATGACGGGATCAATGCCATCGTAACCACTTCCTCAACATTACATCACTATTAATTCTATTCATACAAGGAAATGAACAGTGCGACCGCCGAGTCAACCTGCATTTTGGGAGCTCTATACTAGAAACCTCATACGACCAGCATAGAGACATCAACCCTCAAAGGGAAGAAAATATTAGACTCGTGATGCCCTAGACCATTGAATTACATCAGGTTCAGCATCTCTAATCCCTCAAAGAGCCATGCTAACCTCTATTGCGCACATTATAACACTATACTCATGATTGTTTCGTTATGATGAAGCGATACAACCTGTCGACAATGAGTCAAAGTGTCTGAATGTAATTCAACTAGTCTTCCTTGAGCCCTCATGTCACCAAGTTGAGAACTGATTGCTTTCCCAGCAATGCCTCGTAAAGCCGCATCACTCATAGCCGTAGGAAACATGCCAAAGTAGCAACATCAATTCTTTCACTCAATGACATAGTCAAAAGTCACTAAGGGCATCTAACATATATAGGACATTTTCTCAAAACATTGTCCATAAGCACTCACACGATGAGGAAGCAGGGATCCATTCGCTCATCTTCTTTATTTGATCGCCCAGCACATGTAGTATGAAATACATGCTATGACAGAGAATCTTAATAAGCGTATGTCCTCTCAATGTCATACGGATCTTAGCTCAGCCTGTCACGCCCCCGCCCCGAAAACCGCTACCCATTTGGTCCGGTTCGGGCGCGCCGAGCGGACGCCGGACGGACGGCACCTCCCCCGTCCGCCCAAGGCTCGACAACAGATTGTGTACAAGAATTCACCCAGGAAAACTAAATTCAAAACATACACAATCGACGAGGGGCACAAACAGTGCCAACAACTAGAGCAAGTAATCCACAAGTAATACACAAGTGAAGTAAAGAGAGAATACTACTAGCTATTACATCATATTTACTTGATTTACATTTGCATCCCAAAATGATTACATGTTCATTTAACCTCGAATAGGTACATAGTTCTTCCAAAACGTAAGCATCTAGATACAGGGTATTCTAATGCATAAAGAAAAGCTACTAATGTAACTAGGGCTGTAAACGAGCCGAGCTCGAGCGAGCTGGACCCAGCTCGAGCTCGGCTCGAATGTTTTAAGGTCGGCTCGTGATCGGCTCGAGCTCGTGACGAGCTCGAAACCCCGGCTCGTGATCGGCTCGAAGCTTAATCGAGGGCTCGTGATCGGCTCGTTAGCTCGATTATCTACTTTACTTGTAAAAAAGAAAAAAATCATAAGAAAAAACCCTCCCATTACCCTCAAAAAGAATTATATTAAATTCTAATTTCCATTCCCCTCAAAAAAAAAAATTTATAAGAAAAAAAAATTCTAATTAGAAGCTCAAGGAAGAAAATCTCTCTCATTCTCTTAAAAAAAAAAAAAAGCATAAGAAAAAAAAACAATGAAAATCAATTGAACGAACTTATTGAAAGCATCGCCGCCGAAGTTAATTCGCTGTCGTGGGTTTGCGATCGGCGAAGAATACGCTACCGAGGGTGTGCGAATGGCAAAGGCAACTAGGGTTGGCGGTGTGGTTGTGTGAGAGACTGAGAGCGAGAGAGAAAGAGAATGGCGGCTCATGGTTGTGCACTTGTGCTTTGTGCCGGAGAGAGAGAGAGAGAGAGAGAGAGAGAGAGAGAAGGAGAGGGAGAGGGAGAGAGATGCGGCTGTGTGAACAAAAAGTGGGAAAAAGTAATTAGGGTTAGAAAGAAAATATGTGAAATATATTTCATGGGCTATTATGGGCCATGAGTGGAAAGAAGAATTCTAAATATAAATAGGCCCACGGGCCTCTTTTATAAATAAGTTGAATTTTTTTAAAAAAATGAGGTTAAAAATTTAAAATTAATAATTTTTATTATATATTTTATAATACAAATATATATATATATATATATATATATATATATATATATATATATATATATATATATATATATATATATATATATATATATATATATATATATATATATATAATAAAAAAATTATATTAATATAAAATAAATATAATCGAGCTGTTATCGAGCCGAACACGAGCGAGCTGACCTTAGCTCGTGTTCGGCTCGTTTATTAAACGAGCTGAAAAATTCAGCTCGTGTTCGTCTCGTTTATTAAACGAGCGAGCCGATCTCGAGCTCATTTCGAGCCGAACACGAGCTGGCTCGCGAACAGCGAGCTGGATTGCCACCCCTAAATGTAACTACCACGATCCTCACTGATCGGGGGCGACGCCCTTGCCGCGGTCCTCGCCCGATGTACCTGCGCCAAACACTGGAAATAGAGTGGGGTGAGAACTAACTTCCTTAGTTCCCAGTGGGCTCGGCCACCGACTCCACCGATCTCCCCACTAGGTCCAAGTGGGCACAAGTAACACTACTAGATATGTAGATATATATATCTGAAAGCTGTAAACTGCATAATAGGAAATCTATGCTACTATGCCCATAATCTTTAAATTGTATGCATGCATCAAATAGTAAAGATTACTAACATGCTAACAAGTCGAAATAGCATACAATTTAAAGATTACTAACATGCTAACAAGTCCTCACTATGTTCAACAATGACTGTTCAATGTTAACATTAATATTTCCATTACCCAATCTGTGGCGATACCCTTGGGTTCGCCTACGCCTCACATATGAATCCCTTTTGGGGAGGAGGCTCCACGTGCACTCCAAGCCCGGGCTTGTCTGTGGACCTCCACGTGGTCCCGATCGTGCGACACTCGGAGTACTCGACGACACCGATGGCTATACCACCACCGACACTGCATCGTGAGCTTGATCTATCCTCTCCACGTGAGGATACCCTACCGACTAGGGCCAACAGCTTCTCTAACTCCACTATTCCGACCAACAGTAACATGTACTTAGCTTTACTAAGATCTATGTTCACGAGCCATTTCTCTTGGGATTTCACCTATCCCTATGTCCAAAGACCTCTAGTGTCAAATACACTATGTTAATGCCACTCGTCATGTTCTTTACATTAGATGCCACTCGATCTATGTCACTAGATAACCCTCGAGTCCATCTCTTTCTTAGCACTATAGAATCCGATGTCCAGACCCAATCCTCACCTATCCATTCACCTAGCATTCCAAGTACACCAGGCTATCACTAGAAAGCATAAGGAATAGTCTAACATGCATTTCTATTATGCTAACATGCAAGAGATGAAATTATTACAGTTCTAAGATATAGAAAGGAGTTCGAAGTATTCGAGTGTCACCCCCCTCCTTTTGGGATGTCCCACGTAGCAACAACGTCACTTTCGTTGCCTCCAATCTCTACTTTGACTCGGCCAATTTTCGAAGCTGGAAGCCTCTGTTCGGCTTGGATCGCTCAAACCGTTCGTCGGGTCGACGAACTGTCGCTTCCCACGCGTTCGTGGACCTAACAATATGTTAGAAATGAGGTTAAAAGAGATCAAAACCTCATCCTAAGAAAAGCCCCAATTTGAGCCCTAGATTTTGCCCCGAGCGAAATCCCGCGTTAGAGCCCAAATTACTTGTGCAAATCATCTCTTAGGATGCCTAGGGTTCCATAAAAATTATCCCTAGAGGATTTAGAACACTCTAGGAGGAGTTACCATGAAAAACCCTCAATTTGGAACCCTAGGTTTACACATTAGCTAACCCATTTGATCAAAGCCCTAAAACATGGGTTTGATCTCATTAGAATCAAGCTAGGGTCCCATTTGGCCCATTTCCAAGCATAGAAACCCAAAACCCTAAGTTCTATAGTTTAGGGTTCAAGAGAGCTCACCTCTAGGTAGCTCCCAGCCAAGAAGAAGGTGAGGAAGAGGATGGAGAACTCCTTCCCTAGCTTCTTCTCCTTCTTCTTCTTCCTTTTCCTCCTTCTTCTTCTTCTTTCTAGAGAGAGAGAGAGGGAGAGTGTGTTTTTGTGTGTGTGTGAGAGAAATATGAAAGAGAGAGAGGGAGAAATGCCCTCTATAACCCTCTATTGTAACAAAATGCCACTAGCCCCCTCAACTTTGTAAAATGCCCAAAACTGGGCATTCTGCGCAGCTGGGATCCGGATCTGGCCCATGAGATTCGGATCCCGTAAGCAAACTGGGCATTCTGCGCGGCTGGGATCCGGATCTGGCCCATGGGATCCGGATCCCGTAAGCCAAAAATGGCATTCTGCGCGGCTGGGATCCTGATCTCACAAATGGGATCCGGATCCCGTAGGCAGATTTTTCAGGACTTAGCCAAATTTTCAGCTTTTTCACCGTTTTCGCTCGTTTTTGCTCGTTCGACCTCCGATTCATTTCAAATCGAGCCGAGACTTTCCAAACATGTTTTCGAGCACGTTTTCATCGTCTTTTCATCCACGCTAATGCCGGATTTAGCTCAAGACCCAACATAGCTTTTCGGGTTTCGTTTTCGCGCCTATGTGCACAAAACGCCCGAATGCTTCAAAACTTCACCGGGAGCAACTCCGGTGCGCTTTTGGCCTTCGGATCAACTTCGAACTTTCCGAAGTCCATCCCCTCGACAACCAGTCGATTCTAAACGTGGTGCAACTCTCGAATTTCGAGAATTCACTTCCTTACACAGCCACTCCCGGAGTGTCTAGCCTGAGTTCTCCATTTGCTCGCTATCTCAAGAGCCAAACGGTGAGCTCACATCCGGCTCTTAATACACAGGCTATACGAATCGTGGGACTCTTCGTATGCGGTCTCATGACCTCATCTTGGTGTCAACCAAGGCGGCTTCCATAAATGCCTCAATTTTCGCTCGCTCTCTACAGCGCCGAAAAGTGTGATTGCCCATGTGAGAAGGCCAATCAGCTTGCGACATACTATCAATCCGTTCTATTAATAATACACGTGTGCTAATTTTACCAAATATCTTTGCCAAAAAATTAATTTATAATTAAATAACCAAAAGTATTACAAACGAAATGGCCAAAAATAATCAACTGTCTACACAATCAAATCCTACGAAGTCCAAGAGCTTTAACATGAGCCGAAAAAGATTCTCTAACAATAGGCTTAGTCAGAGGATCCGCAACCATGTGACTCGTAGAGATGTGTTCCAGGATTATTTCCTTCTGCGCCACTGCCTCACGAACAAAGTGATACTTTAAGTCGATGTGCTTTGTCTTGCCATGATATTTCGGGTCCTTCGAGTATGCAATCGCTGCCGTACTATCACAATAGATCGTCACAGGAACGAAAGTACAAGTGACAATCCCAATATGTCGAAGGAACCTCCTCAACCAGATAGCCTCCTGAGCTGCTGCAGAACACGCCACGAACTCCGCCTCCATGGTGGAAAGAGCTATACAGGTCTGTTTCTTCCTACTCCAAGATATGGCGCCATGATCAAGCAAGAATGCATATACTGAGGTCGACTTACGCTCGTCTAGGTCACCAGCCCAATCCGCATCGCTATAACCGACGAGACGTAAATCCGTACCTTGTTAGCATAGCACATAATCTATCGTACCTCTGAGGTAACGAAGTATCCTTTTAACAGCCTTCCAGTGGTCCAATCCCGGATTGGACTGAAATCGACTAACCATACCCACAGCATAGTATATATCAGGCCGAGTACACATCATAGCATACATCAGGCTCCCGACCGCATTAGCATATGGAATTCGATTCATCTTATCCTTCTCTTCAGAAGTTTTAGGGCACTGTTTAAGGTTCAGACTCTCACCTTTAGCAATAGGAGTGTCAATGGGTTTGCAATTGTGCATCTGAAATCGTTCCAAAACTTTTCTTAGATAAGTCTCTTGAGACAGACATAAAAGTTTCTTTGAACGATCTCGCAGGATCTTAACTCCGAGCACATAATTCGCTTCACCCATGTCCTTCATCTCAAAATTAGAGGACAACCACGTCTGAGTGGCGACAATCATCTCCTTATTATTCCCGGCCAATAGAACGTCATCAACATATAAGGAAAGGATTAGAAAAAATCCCTTGGACCGTTTAACATACACACAATGATCTTCTTCAATCATCGTAAACCCATCTTCAGTGATGGCTCGATGAAATCGAATATACCACTGCCTGGAGGACTGCTTCAATCCATAAATGGATCGTTGGAGCTTACAAACTTTATGCTCCTCACCCTTTACAGAGAAGCCAGCCGATCCATATAGATCTCCTCATCCAGCTTCTCCATTGAGAAATGCGCTTTAACATCCATTTGGTAAAGTTCCAAATCCAAATATGCGACTATGGCCAAGATTAGGCGGATCGAAGCAAACCTTACAACAGGAGAGAAGGTTTCCTCATAATCAACGCCTTCTCGTTGGGTAAAACCCTTTGCTACCAGGCGAGCCTTATACCTATCGATTGAACCGTTTGCCTTGCGCTTAATCCTGAGAACCCATTTATTCCCGATTGTTTTGCGCCCTGGTGGCAAGTCAACCAAGTCCCAGACATGATTTGACTTCATTGATTCTATTTCCTCCACTATTGCATCCATCCATTCCTTATGAGTAGGTGATGAGAAAGCCTCCTGAAAAGATTTAGGCTCATCATCGTCATGTGCAGCAACCATGAAAGCTTCCCCCTCAATCTCAAACGACGACGGGGAACTCCCACACGTGTGCTTCTACGAAGTTGAGGTTCCTCATCTAAAGGTAAGTCGCTCTCACTATCCCCAGGAGGTATCGGAGTTGCCTCCTCTACCTCGACTGAGCGAATAGAAGCGCCATTACCAGAGTCATCCATCTTATGGAACTCAATTTCATTTCGAACCTCACTTCTATAAGGAAAATCCTCCTCGAGGAATTCAACATCTCGCGACTCAATCTCAGTCAAACTTCCATCTGGCTGCTTTCCGATGAACACATATCCCTCAAGTGTTCAGGGTATCTTATAAAGATACACTTCTTTCCTCTAGGACCTAACTTCCCATACTTGTGAGAAGTGTTGTGTACATAAGCTGCCGAACCCCAAGGACGCAGGTGCTCCAAATTTGGTTTCCTGCCTGTCCATAATTCATAAGGGGTGGAAGGTACTGGTTTGGAGGGAACACGATTAAGAATGTAGGCAGCAGTTAACAATGCATCTCCCCAAAAGGAGATAGGCAAATTTGCTTGCGCCATCATTGACCTAACCATGTCAAGTAATGTGCGATTTCTTCTCTCCGCTACACCATTTTGTCATGGAGTGCCGTGAATTGTCACCGTCCGATTATTCCCTTTTCATCACACAATTCCTTGAATTGTTCGATAGATACTGCCTCGATCAGTTCTTAAAGTTTTAATTTTTAAATTTAACTGATTCTCAACCTCATTAATATAACGTCTAAAACAATCCAATGCTTCATACTTATGAGAGATCAGATAAACATGACCGAAGCGCGTATGGTCATCTATGAATGTGATGAAGTAAAAAGCACCATGTCTTGCCCTCACACTCATTGGGCCACAAATGTCGGAGTGGATCAATTGTAAAGGAAATTCTGCCCTAGAAACTTTATTAAATGGTTTTCGGGTCGTTTTTCCCGCTAAACAATGTTCACAGGTGGGTAGGTCGACTTTAGTGAGCGAGCTCAATAGCTCGTCTCTAACTAATCTATTCATTCTATCCTGCCCAATATGACCAAGACGAGCATGCCATTTAATTGAAACATTGTGATCATTCTCAACAGAAGATAGCAAGGAAAAAGAACCACTATCATTAATATTATAATCAATGTCCAAAATCATAAAACCATTCGACATAAAACCTCTACCATAATAAATAGTACCAAGATGAATCTCAACTACATCACTCTCAAAACGAAAAGAAAAGCCTAACTGTAGCATAGCAAGAATAGAAAACAAGTTCCGCCGAACTCCAGGAGCATAAAATACATCATGTAGGTATAAAGTTCGACCACCTTGCATGATCAACTTGTATGTGCCAACGCCTAACACATCGACACTTGAATCGTTTCCCATGTATACTCTTCTACTCTCGGCAGGCACACGACGGTACTCGACGAATCCTATCCGATCCCTCGCTATGTGGTCTGTTGCTCCTGAGTCTACAATCCACACGGGGAGAGATTCGGCAACAAACGTGTTAGAAGAAACAAATGAGCGAGAATCGGGATAGAGAGGTTGTGACGCACTGGACTTTGCAAATTGCCAGGTTCGAGTGTTAGATGTGAGATCTGAGCTTTTCCAGATTTTCTGGAGGGTCGTTGACTGTGTTCCGACCCATGGCACGTGTACCGAGGTTAGTGGGTGAATCCCAAGCACTAAAGTCCAAAAAGTTGGATTTTAGGTTGCTCTCGGTTTGCTATCTGGGGAGTCTGTACCGGTACAGGAAAAGTTGCTGTACCGGTACAGCCTTGGTTGCTATACCGGTACAGAGGGGGGATCTGTACCGGTATGGGACGGCTGGAGGCAGCAAACCCGAGCCTCGGGTTTGGCTGCAGGTCCGTACTGCATGCACTTGGCTTGTACGGCATACTGCGCTTTCGAAAATCCGAAACTGCAGGGGCTTTTTGGCAATTTGTTGCTTCTATTAGTAGCACCCACGCCCCCTAGGGCTTTTTTTGTGCTGAGGACCTGAGGGAGAGAGGTAGGGGAGCCCTCCAACCATTTCTCTTCCATTACTTGGTTTTTGGATGGATTTCTAAAGAGATTAACTCTCTCTTTTTCCCTCCTTTGCTTGCTAGTGCTAGCATCTTCTCGGTTGAGGCTTGGAGCTTGATCTTGGAGCTCTATTGGAGGAAGACCTTCACTTCTAGAGGATTGTGGACTTTGATTTGGAGCTCCTTAAAGGTAGGCATCACCTCTATTTCCTCTAGTTTGGGATTTTGAAGCTTTCTACTTGTTGAAACCCTAGATTTAGTAGATTAGGGTTTATTTTGGGGATTTGCAACCTAGGGCTTTTAGAGTCCAATTAATTGGTTTAGAACCTTTGTTTAGGTTGCCTTGGAAGAGATCTCACCTCCATTTGAGGATTGGAGAAGGATTTTTACTCTAAGGTGAATTTCTCCTTACTCTCTACATTGAAGCTTAAAGTTTGAACTCAAGACTTATCTCTTGAGGTTGTAACTCCTAGGATCTCCTTTGTAGGGTACTAGGAGTAGGAATCGAAGCTTCGTTAGCGGTTCAGATCGACGCTTGGAGCGACGGTGGGTTTGGCCTCACCTAGCACAATGAGAAATTCTCATTGGTGCTTATTTGCTTATGGTTAAATGGGAATTAGTACATTTTCATGCTATTTGATTTATTTGTGAATTTTAGAATGCTTAAGATACATATGTTATGTGTAATGCAATTTTACTCTATATAGTAGAGACGAATGCATGTGAGAGCCGAAGCCTTGGAGCATTCTATTTGGAAACTTGAAACTATGTGTTTAAGAGGACTTTGACATGTGTTTGAGAACATAGAACTATACATGACATAGGAGAAAAGCCCTTGTCATTAAGCGGCATTGGCTTGGCATCAAAAGTGTAGAATAGTGAGCTAATGTCATCAAGCGGCATTAGGCTGATGAATGAACTTGACATAGAAATTCTAGTGTCACGAGAACTTGTTGTACTAGACCTTAGGGTTGCTAGTGATATTTGCCATGTGTGGGACTTGGGACTTGGACTTGCTTGTTGCCATTTGTGCTCTTCGCACATGCTTGTGAGGGTCGCTCCCTACAAGCCGGCACTCCGGAGTTAACCTTTGCGATGTATTCGCACGTGCGGTCTTGAGAAACCTATGGGGCCGAATTGGTTAGACTCATTCCTACGGGGATGTTGGGGCTACCACGACACTTAGGGGGCGCAAGCGGGACTACACTTGTGTAGATCCCAAATTGAGATTGAACATCGTCATTCTATATTAAAGGATAATCACTACTTAACTTAGATTAGTAGTTGGATATATATGTTGTGACATAGTATTGGACATAGTATACTTGATAGGTCATCATTTCTATTATGGTATACTTGGGAACTTGGTTGGATATACTTGTTTAGAGTTGGCTAACGGATAGATTAAAGCATGTAATATAATTACCTTGGGTTAATTATTCAGCTTTTCAGTTATGCTTTATTTACAGTTATTTATTTCAGTACTTGTATTACTCTCTTTTGGGCCTAGTGGAGCAATTTTGTGCAGGTCAGTAATTGCCCACTGGGAACTATATGTTTATAGTTCTCACGCCCTCTGTTTCTGACTCGTTTCAGTGCCTTCTGCATCGGGGGAGGCTCGGGACCGCGGCAAAGGAGTTGCCTCGGGATAGCGGCTTGTGAGAGGGTTTTGGATAGGTGGTTTTCTTTTTCTCTCATTTTATTTTGGAGAGGAGTGTTTTTACCTTGTATAGAGACCACCACTTTTGTGTAGTTGAGAGGTTATGATGTTAACTGTGTACTACTCTCTATTTCCTTGTTAGTGATTTAGACGCTTTACTTTCTTTTACTTGTGGTTTGGTTCTTGTTTAGTTGTGGCTCTGATATTCATAGTTGTAGCCTTATATTGTTTTAAATTCCGCTGTTTTTAGTTAGACGCCTTGTATGTGTTGACATATGGCGGGTCTGGGCACGCTTTGGGGAAGGTCCTGCCGACCCCGGGGCGTGACAGAGGTACCTTCTTCGGCTCAGTGCAGTCACGAGCGAAGTGTCCTGGCTTATTACAATTGAAGCAGGTCATCTTTGACTTGTCCTTCTTGCCACCTCGTTTACTTCTCTTTGTTTTAGTGCTCTTCGCTTTCTTAGGTGCGGATCCGCTACGATTCTGAGGTCCAGTAGTCCTTTTTCGCTTGAACCCAGATGTTCTGCGAAAATTTGACTCGGCAGCATTGGCAGTTGGAGCTTTAACAGCCTCAAGGCGCTCCTCCTCCAACTCCAAGTGCCGTGCAACATCCTCAAAAGTTCTGATATTGTCATTATGTGTCAAATTTACTCGCATATGTTCCCACGAATTTGGAAGCGAGCGAATCATAGCTTGGATCTGCTGCTCATCAGTTAAGGTGCCGCCAGCCGACTTTAACTCGCGAATCATGTTTGACATTATTCTCACATGCTGTTTCATAGTCTGATCGGCACGCTTCTTATAACTGTCGAACCGCATAGTCAGACTGCGCAACCTTGTAGCCGAAGTTGTACCAAATTTAGTTTTGAGAGCCTCCCACAGGTCAAAAGCAGTTGGATACTGCTCATACTCGCACAAGAGATCATTCTGCATACCGCTCAGCAACGTAATGCGAGCAATGCGATCCTTCTTAAGCCAATTATTATAGGCTTCCATATCTCGGCGAGCACGGCGGTGGTGCCCTCTGCGGGTTGGTCCATTTTGTTACTCAAATTTTCAAGAACCTCTTGCTCGGCGAGAACATATTGAATTTTACGGTGCCAAATATCATAATTGTCACCATCCAATTTCTCGCCCTTGTTCAAGTCCGCAACAATTTGCTTGGAAGCCATTAAATCTCACTTTATTCATGTAATGCGCAGAAAAAGATATTTTAAAATTAGCACACGATACATGTATTCAATTTTGCCGCATCTCTAATTAAAATAAATTAAAAATAAGATCATAGATGCGTAAAGGAAAACTTCGCTATGCTCATAATCACATCACACACCGTATATCAAAATTTTTAATTATTTAATTAAGATGCACAAAATATTTGGGAGTAAAAGCATATAATTTACTCTTCCAAAATTAAATGACTCCCACTTGACTAAGCATGCATAAAAAATTTATATAATGTCATAAAATACATCTATACATCAAAAGGGCATGTCAAAATATTTAAATGCATGCTATATTTATCAAAAAAGCAAATTAACCCATTAAATACGCTTAAACAAATATTTATATAATTTAAGCATGCTAATATGTCACAAAAGCATATTCAAGTTTTGACTATTATAATTAAACATTTTAAATACATGTTATAGCCATCAAATATGATTATAATAATTTTAAAAAAAATTGGTGCAGAAAACGAAAAATAATCCTCGCAGCTCGCCGCCCGTCGCGGCCGCCGAGCAAGGCTCACAAGAAACCGCACCCGACGGTCGCTAGTCCGCGGGGCCGGCCCTTGTGAGCGGCCCGGGCAGCTGCGCGTGGCCCGCGCGAGTCCCTGGGGGCTCGTGCGGTCTGCCCGAATGTGCGGCCGGGGCCTAGGCCCGGACCGCGCGTGCCCGGCGGCCGGCCCGCACGCGCAGCCGCGGGCCAGCCCGTACGCACGCGCGCGCGAGCGCGCTTGCCGGCCCGCGGCTTGGGTGGCCACGCGCCGCGCGGCCTACGCGTGGCCCGTGGGCACGCGTACGCGCTGCGGCCTTGCGCGCGGCCCGGCGGAGCCCGGCCGCGCGCTTATGCACGGCCCGCGTGGCCGGCGCGGATCGCGTGGCCGGCGCGGCTCGCGGCTGCGCGTGGCCGCGCGCGCGGCGCGCGGCATGCGTTCTGTCCGCGTACGCCCCACCGCGGCTCCAAGCCGCATGAATTTCGCGGGTTTCTTATAATAGATAGATTAAATTCAAAAAATCATATCTATAGATTTAGAACTCCAAATATTGCAAGAAATATATCAATAGAAAGCATATAATGAGCTCTTCGAAATCATGCAAGATTCACAATGGGATATACATCACACATCAAACAAGCCACCCCCCAAAGTTTTGATTTAGGGTTTCGATTTTCTTTTAAAATACAAAATCAAATCAAATCAAACTTTGTAGGTTAAATCTACAATGTAGGTGCTTTAAGATGTGATGAAATCAAGCAAAAATATCCACTATTGAAAAATCCGCCATTAACGCCCACAAGCATGCAAGAAAAAATCTAAACAATTATAGATTTAAATCTAGGCATGCAATCTCGTTAAAGGATTGAACTAGGGCACGGAATCAACCTAATAAGGCTCTGATACCAATGTAGAACGCAGCGGAAGTATTCGTTCGTACCTTTTTGCGGAAGCGATTTGCGTTACAACGCCCGGATCGTAGAAGTGATTCACGTGTCCTCGGATCGTCCTTGAAAATCTTCTTGCGCTCCAAACTCGCGGTGGATCGAACTACAAACGAGCACGATCGCAAATCCACCGTTCAAGTCCCAAGTCCCTCTAGATTAATATGTTAATGGAGGATGTGGAGAACTTTCGTTTTTCCGTATATCGTTTAATGTGGAATCACCCGTATATTTATAGAGGATTGCAGAATCCTAATCGCATAAGAGATAAGGCCAAATCGGTTATAAATTGTTATCCTAACATGATTAGAACTTATCTCTAATTAGCTTTCCAATTTAAAAGCGAGATTAATCCTAATCCAATTAGACAACATAACAACCGTCGGATCGAGCCCAATCATGGGCGCACCCGATTCGACTTAACCGAATGCCAACACTTTCAGCTCTAGAGAGTAAATAATTAAATCAAGTTATGCATGATAAATGGTAGTTTAATTAGTAAATATGCATGCATGAGACATATGTTACTTAGTATAATTTACTACCAATGTATAAGTAAATGCATGTGTTGTCATCTTGCACACCCATGTTATGGACTAGATGTAGATTGATATTTCTTTAGGGACATTAGATGTAAGGTACCGGACTTCTAAAATCATGAAGTTACGATGTTCAATTGGTTGGAAAGCCATTTGAATGGTTTCGGTGAAGTTCGGTAGCATTCGGGTGTTTCGGTGCGCGTAGGCACGGAAACGAAACCCGAAAGGCTATGTTGGGCCGTGAGCTAAATCCGACGCTTGCGCGGATGGGATAATGATGTGGACATGATCTAAATCATGTTTGGAGAGTCTCGGTTCGATTTGAAACGAATCGGAGGTAAAACGGGCCAAAAGTGAGTTGAAACGGAGAAGAAACGACGAAAAGCTGAAAATGCTGAAAATTGGCTAAGTCTGGAAAGTGCTGAAATTCTGGGCTGCGGAAGACCGGTCTTCCCGGACCAAGACCGGTCTTCCCGGACCAAGACCGGTCTTGGCTTGCGCAGAGCCAGAAAATTGGCTAAGTCCTGAAATGTTCCCTTTCGGGAACCGGTCTTACAAGAGAGAGACCGGACTTCCCAAGACCGGTCTTCCGGACCTAAGACCGGTCTTAGAGCCTGCGAAATGCCCAGTCTGGGCAGTGCACAGGGAGTAAAGTTGAGGGGCTTTATAGCATATTGTGCAGGGGGTTAAGTGATTAGAGAGGTAATAAACACTCTCTTCTCCCTCTCACTCCCTCAGATCTCTCTCTCTCTCCCTCTCTATGTCGACAGCAAAAGGAAGGAAAGAAAGAGAAGAAAAGAGGAAAGAAGAAGGAGAAGGATTTGGAGGAGAAGAAGCTTGAAGGTGGGATCATCATCACCATCTTCTTCTTCCTTGCTTTGGAGCAAGGTTTTGGAGGTAAGCTTGTAGGGTTCTAATGGTAGATCTCTAAGGCTTTGATCTTTTGCTCTAGAATTGGTTTGTTTGGAACCCTAGCATGTTAATTAGATGCTAATTACATGAATCGAAGGATTCAGTGGTGGTTTTTGCTATAGTTGCAAATCTAGGGTTCTAAAGGGGGTTTTTATAAATAGTTGAGTTTGATCTCAATTGACCCTCTGCAAACCTAATTAAGTGTATAATGAACGCGTTGGCGCGCTCGGTTCGGTGATCCGACGAGCGGTTGCAAAGATATTAATATTTTAATATATTCTTACCAGATGTCCGCAGCACGCAAGATAGAAGCCCTAAATTCATGAAAACGGAACTGGGGCAACTTGAAGGCGTGGGCTAACAGCACGAAGTCTCGGATCGCAATTTGGAGAGTGTTCGGTGGCCGCACAAGATTCCGAGCCGAACCGGATATCGGGTGCCGCGGGCGGCCGATTGCAAGTGTCGACGAGCAATCGGAACGCGATAAAAGGTGGGTTGTGTTTACCGAAGCGACTAGGTCGCCCGCATGTCGAAGAAAAGTATGTTTCCTCGTTGACGCATATGTATGGGTATGATGTCATAGTAGAGCATGCTAGAGCAATTTAATATAAAATATGCATGTTAGCCTCATGATAGCATGGTAATTATGCTAGATTAAGAATGTATGCATGTAAACCTAATTACTTGGTTTAGAGGTTTATGCATGTGGGTTTAAATGCTAGATAGAGAACTTATATGCATAATAGCAAGTTGATGCATTTAAAATATATGCTAGTGCTAAGTTTCATGTTGATATGCAATAGAGCATGTAAGTGAATGATAACATGTTGTAGATCATGTTAGAGAACATATGCGTATAAAGATCTTGACACATATATGCTTAATGAAATATATGCTAGGGGTATTAGCATTATGCGATCATGATAGATAAATATGCATATTGGCAATGTGAGCATGTGCTAGAGAGTGTGCAATTATAGAACTCGATGTGACAACTAGGTATCAACTAGATCGAGTGGCATTAATCTAGTGTTATACAACATAGGTTGTGTTGAACCTAGTGTCGTGAACCTAGGAAAGATCGAGTGGCATCGAACCTAGTGTAATTAACATAGGTCGAATATGAACCTAGGGTCGAGAACCTAGGATGAATAAGAATGACATTGAACCTAGTGTCGTGGACCTAGGGTAGATCGAGTGGCATTAACCTAGTGTCGTGAACATAGGTTGAACGGAATGAACCTAGAATCAAGATCTAGGTAGATCGATATTGAACCTAGTGTTGGTAAACATAGGTTGACATTGATCCTAGTGTTGTTGAACCTAGAGTTAGTAAAATCTAGGCAGGGAGGTGTTAACCTAGTTTAAAGAACATAAGCTATGTGATAAGGGTATTAAACCTAGAGTCAGCTAGACCTAGGGTGGAAAGTACACTGGACCTAGATAGGTCAATGTTATAGGGTTTTAGACTACCCTAGAGACTTGGAAAGTGGATTCCGGAATCCCAGGACTTGTGAACTCGACAGTTCGTGTCCGTGGGTGCGTGGCATGTTCCCCTCCCACAGGAAGAACTTCGAGGTTGAGCTTCAGGCTGATTCGAGGCCGTGGGTCGAGTGCGGCAGGTTCCCCCTCCCGCTGGCAGAATCGGAGATCGCTAGGGTTGTGTGTGGCATGTCCCCTCCCTATCGGGGGTCTTGGGCCGCGGGTCGAGTGTGGCATGGTTCCCCTTCCCACCGGAAAGATCCCTAACCACGGGTGTACGCAGCTCTGGGCGACCCGTTGGACGATGTGATTGTGGATTGAAGGCTGAGGTGTAAGTGAGAGTTCCTTCACCTTGAGCCGGACAGAGCGCGGATTAGCCGCAGTTGATTGACTCGAGGCCGAGTCGGGTGGCTAGCTTGAGTAAGGTAGATAGAACCTTAGAAGCTAGTGGAATGTGAAATAGTTAGCTAGGCAGAAGTAGAATCGAGTGATCTTCTTATGATAGTTGCATTATTGCATTTGTGAGGCAATGCATGGTTTTACTAGTTGCATAATCAAGATATATATCTATCTGTTCATTAAACTAACCTGCAGCTGCCTCCTTCGGACCTGTTGGTCGAACTTTTCTCTTGGGTGACCATATCCACGAGAACTATGGACAATAGTTCTCACCCCGTGTTGCGGTTTTGGGGGTACGGTACACACGTGAGTGCGCAAAGACAGTAGCGGCGCGAGGCAGGCGTAGCCGAGTAGATAGCGCCTACCGGGAGATCCGAGAGATAGCAGTACCCCGTCAGCATATCCTAGGGGTATAGAGATGAAAAGAACAAATGTATCAAACTTGTAGTATAATTGTAATAAATCAGATTGTATTTGGAAGCTTAAATGTAATATGTAAACCTTGAGTGTAAGCTGGTGAATGCTTATATTAATTTAGTTGTTTATGTTTGATACTTCCTTATGCAATCAGTGTATGTTGAATACTGTTCCTGGTTGGAACCCTTGTAATGGTATTGATTGCGACGCCTAGAACGTACAGAGGAGACTCTGTCCGCGTACAGAAGAAACTCTGTCCGTTCGGCGGTCTGTCGGCGTACCCGAACTCGACCAAATAGGCGGGCTCAGGGCGTGACATTAGAGAACTCAACATGTGAATACAAAGAACCTAGTATAATTGAACGTAGGTCGGAAAACATAGTGAGTAGGATACCTCTCGGACAAGATGACTTGGAATTGACAATGTAGGGTGAAAACAATGGACCCTCGAGACCATGAAAGGGAAAATTCCAAAATTTCGAAACCTGCGGATGGGCGTGCGTGGAATGCTGACTTAATACCAAGGTGTGACATGCTACCTACAAACCCATGGGCGGCAGTGTGTGGAATGCCACCTAATGCCATGCCGGAGTGAAGGTACGGGAGATGAAGTTGCTATCTACAATCCTATGGTTTGGGATGCGCGGGATGCCACCTAATGCCAAGGTAAGGGGGCGACTTCACTGGCCATGGACTCATAGCGAGAGGTGGGCGACAGTTTTGCCACATAATGCCAAGATGAAAGTGGCGCTTCCGCTATGAATTGACCCACGCCTTGGGTTGGGTGACATGTGGATAGGATAATAAAATAGTAAGTAAAAGTGAGAATAACTTACTCGTTGAATTCCATTATCGCATGCCTCCTTTGAACCTAGTGGGTCGAGCTTTTCCTTGGGTGGTGGATAGGATAATAAAATAGTTAGTAAAAGTGAGAATAACTTTACTCGTTGAATTCCATTATCGCATGCCTCCTTTGAACCTAGTGGGTCGAGCTCTTTCTTTGGATGGTTGTACCTACTGAAAACTATGTTTATAGTTCTTACCACCATATTTTTCAAGTTCATCCGCAGACGACGTGGCAGAGCGAGGAAATGGCGTAGCACCATAGATAGCGGCCCTTCCATTTTTGAGGTTTGTACCTTTTTTTGGAAAATGTAATGAAAGAGAAAGGAAAAGAAAATTTTGTAATGAAGTATTTTGGATTGTATTCGGGAAAGACAATGTATGTAATTGAATGAATTAGCAGAACCATGTAATAGAAAGTAGTTGTTTTATGTTTATATGATATTCTCCTTGTACAATCCATGTATATAGTTCCTGTTTGGAACGTGTCGTATATAAAGGTTGTCGCATCTTGGGCGGATAGGAGAAACTCTGTTTATTCGGTGGATCTATGCACTTGCCCAATGAGTGCTTCCATTGCGGTCTCGGGGCGTGACATAGGTTGTCTTGATTTAGTAGCTTTGTTTTGTTCTTCCTTTTCTTCTTCTTCCCCTTCTTTTCTTTCTTCTCTTTTTATTGTAACTAGCAGGATCCGATGTTTAATCTACTACTGTAGTTGGTCATTGTAGCCTAGCTTTTGCAGTGCATGTGATGCTACTTGTGCTCTCTCTTTTCCTAGTGACATTGTTTAGGAATTCCCTAAAACCATTCAAAATAAATTAACTTTTAATCTTTGATGGGATCTTTGCAATTGTCTTCTTCTCTATGCTGCTACCTCTAGCATAGCAGCATAAGACGGAGTCTTTACATGGTTTTTTTCTCTTCTAGGTTTTCTTGCTATTTGTTTTTTACTTGCATAACTATTGATGTAATCTTACCTAATTAAGCTCAGTATATAAAAGTGTCTAGATATATGGTTTTATAACTAGATTCTTGTCTTTGTTACCAGGTGCATCTCCATCTCCATCGCCCTCAGAATGATTCTTGATAGTGATTTCATCTGAAAAACAAAATATGGAAACCTCGAACTCATTCTTATTCCTTATCATCCTTATAATTCTTGTTATCATCCTATTTGTAATGGCTGTCTTTTGGAAGTGTCTCGAAGTCGAGACATTCTTTAAAACAGTAAAAACTACAGGAATTTCAGGTAAACCTCATTACCTTCAGATGACATTTACCTATTAAAGATACGATATATGTGATATTATTTATACTGCAATGTGTTTTGTGTTATCAGTCCCTGATTACTTCAGCGGTAATCTTCGAACAATAAGCCACTTCCGCTACAAAACCTTAAAGAAAGCCACCAGAGATTTCCATCCAAAATACCAGCTCGGAATAGGAGGTTTTGGCAGAGTCTATCGGGTATTTGATGCTAAGAATAAACAGACTAGAGAATAACTAACTACATTTTTTTTTCATTTTTCTTCACTGACTAATTACATATATCCTTGCAAATATGTGAAATTGTTCAAATAGCTCACCAAAGTTGGATTTTTCTTACGCATCCCTGTGACCTAACTTATATGCTTGCCCACCCTGCCAAGGGCATCTGACTGAATAACCACTGCATTAATACTCCTAGTTATGCATGTTGTATACCCTTGATGGCACACACGTGCAAGTGAATCAGTATGCGCAAACACCAGCTTTGCAGGGGCACTGGCACAGTTTTATATATTTACTGTAATATGTTTGCAATAAATCATTTTTAGATTGTTGCAATCTCATCGGTTCTTAATATAATTTTTAACAGGGAGTACTAGATGATGGGAGGACGATTGCGGTGAAACAATTGTCAGTTGGAACTTCTAAGCAAGGAGAGGATGAATTTCTTGCTGAGGTTAAGATGATAACAAGCATCCAGCACAAAAATCTTGTTAGGCTTGTGGGCTGCTGTTCGGAGGGGGCGCAACGACTCCTTATCTACGAGTACATGCAAAATGGAAGCTTGGATAATAATCTATATGGTTTGTTTCTCAAGAATTAATTATTTAAAAGTTATTTTCAACTCTATTTTGCATGTTTAATTGTTTAATTGTTTACCAGTTTACTTCAATTCTAGTTTTTCTTGTCGGGTTAAAGTTCAAATGTAACCCTTGCAATTTGACTTGAATTTCAATTTCATTGTAAGATTTTCAATTGTGACAGTTTTACATTTATTTCAATTCATCCTCAAAAGTTTCAATTTTGATTTTAATAAAGGAAAGCCTGGAGATAGTGACATGGAACCTTTTCGGATGGCAGACTACAGGAAGGACTTAATGATATGCAAAATAAATTTCAAGGACAAAATTGTTACACTTGGAACTATGGGTATGAGGATTGAAATCAATGTCAAATTTCAGTGGCTGATGCATAGTCAAACATTCTTTGTTCAATGTCCAGATTCTTTCTTCTTTTCTTTTCTTTTCTTTTTTTCAAACCCATATGCATAGGAAAATATTGACACCAAAAAATTATATTTTATGAACATGGCTAAACAGAAACCGGTGAATCGTCTTTGAATTGGAAGACGAGGTTCCAGATCATTCTTGGTGTAGCAAGGGGTTTACAATATCTGCATGAGGACTCAAATTTAAGGATTGTTCATAGAGATATCAAGGCCAGCAACATCCTTCTTGATGATAAATTTCAACCCAAGATAAGCGATTTTGGTTTGGCTAGGTTTTTCCCCGAAGACCAAGCATATCTCAGCACCAAATTTGCAGGAACTCTGTAAGTTGTTGATTGATTAGTTGTTAATGGACTAACTCATAGTTTAACAGATTTGTCAATCCCTAGGAGCAGGCAATTATATGACATCAGATCTATCACTTTCATTAGTAATATAGCACACGACTAACATATCATCTATATGTATACCAACCGCAAGTATAACTAATTTTAAATAATGTAATGAATTATGCATTTGTTTCAACTTTTTGCCTAGATTGAATCTGTTTTGGACGCATGTTGACTAATTAGATATTATAACTAGATACTTTGGTATCACCGAATGCAAGTACCTAAGAAAATAAATACCTTTTATCAATACTAGTTTAGAAGCATAACATAATCATTATTGAACTAGGTCCTATGTTCTTCACAAAAGGTTGCCCTTTACCATAATAGTTAATACGTATGTCAAGTGGATTACTTATGATTAGTTTCTGGTAGTTTGTTGATATGAATTCTAATCACATGGCACTATGGCAGAGGCTATACTGCACCTGAATATGCTATAAGAGGAGAGCTTTCTGAAAAGGCTGACATTTACAGCTTTGGTGTTCTTGTGCTTGAGATCATTAGCAGCAGGAAGAACACAGACCTTACACTACCTACTGAGATGCAGTATCTTCCAGAATATGTATGTTGTTCACTTTATCTAATCCTGTCTCAACTGCAGACTAGTCAATCACAAAAAAGATGGCCGATAAATATGATAAATAAAAGCCTGATCTTAGTTCCTATATCTCTCTTCATTAGCGCTTTTGCAGATATCACCCTGAACATGTCCGAAATTGCTCAAATACTCTTTGAAAACTTGGAATTTACGTGGGTGCCCCTGAAAGGAGCGTTTATGTTCATTCATGCCCTTGTCATAGCTCATAAATATGTATGTAAAAATTGTTTTGCCTAGAAATTCCCAAAGGGGCATACACAACCGAGGTTTTTGGAGGCATGAGCGGACACCAACTTGTAGGGGTATTTGTTCATTTCGCATATTTGAAGCAATATGTATACAAAATAAAAAAAAAAAAAAGAAGAAAAGAACCCTTTCTTTTCCTCTTGTAGGCATGGAAGCTTTATGAGAGATCGCAGATCATCGAGTTAGTCGATCCAAAACTTAAAGTTGATGGGACAGTGGAGAGAGATGTGTTACAGGTGTGTGACATGGCATTGCTGTGCCTCCAGCCATACCCGAGCTTACGGCCTCCGATGTCAGAAATAGTCGTGATGTTAGCATGCAAAACAGAACCAACTCCTGCTCCTATGAAGCCCGCATTTCTTGATCGCAAGAATAGATTTTCGACTGAAAGCACATTTCTAGTATTGTCCCCTTCACCATTTCGTATTGACTCGCCCTCCTGCCACATTGAGAAGTAGTACCTGTCTATGCCATTATGACAGGCTCTATAAGACTTGCTGAGAGAGGAGGGCCAGTATATCTGTATATGACAGCAAGATCTTTTTTTCCCAGATTGACTACCGCCGTGCCAACAATATGTTGTTTGCTGCCTATATGTATGGATAAAAAAATGTATAAGCTAAATTGTCATTCACAAGGCACCACCGCTGTGAGTGTAAATTCATGGAGCAAGAAATTGTTACAGTATCTGTTATTTGAATTAGAGGGGTATGACAGTATGTAGGTGTCAAGATATCCAGAGACTATATGTCGCTCTTGTGGTGTTGGGTCATCTGACTCCATTTAGTTGAAGTCGTTAGATTTCATATGGTTCATTTTACATTTTATATTTTTTGTATAATAAAGTCCAAATAAAGAAGATCTCTATCTTTTTGTTTCAGCACATTGTAATTAATTTCATTTAGTCTTTTTGACACAACAAGTTTAATTCTTCTGGCTTCATGTCGTTGAATCCTTATCGTAAGTTGTAAGATTTCAAATGTTAAGTCAGTTACATTATCCAATGTAACGATACGAGGTAATACATGTACTAGCTCAGTTTGAATAGGTTTTGTAGGTTTGATGATTCGTTGCTCTTCAGAGACTCTTCGAGCTCAATTTTTCTCCCATTAGTTCTTCTTGAATAAATTATTTTTTTAAGAAAATAGCATGTCGGTTTACAACTACATTGTTATTTTTTAGGATATAAAAATAGTAACCTAAAGATTCTTTAGGAAATCTAATAAAACAAGCCCTCTCAGATCTAGTTTTTAACTTGTCAGTGTAGTCGCTTGACATAGGCCGGACACCCCAAATCTTGATATGATCAAGACTTGGTGTCTTACCATGCGACATCTCATACAACGTGGTAGGAACGGATTTAGAGGGAGCTCTATTTAACAATTAAGCTGCGGTAATCAAAATATGTCCCTAAAGAAACAAAGGAAAATCAGTGAAGCTCATTATGAATCGAACCATATCCAATAAGGTTCGGTTTCTCCGTTCCGACACGTCGTTGAGTTGAGGTGTTCCCGGAGGAGTCCATTGTGAGACTGCCGTTTTCTTTGAGATAATTTAGGAACTCTACACTAAGATATTCTCCTCCTCGATTTGATCGAAGAATCTTGATAAATTTTTCAGTTTGCTTTTCTATTTTATATTTGAATTCTTTGAACTTTTCAAAAGCCTCAAATTTGTGTTTCATAAGATACACATACCCATACCGTGAATAATCATCGGTAAAAGTTATGAAGTAGAGATAAATATCCCTAAAATGCACATCAAATGGACCACATACATTAGTGTGTATCAGGGCAAGTATCTCAGTGTTCCTTTCCCCTTGTCCTACAAAAGGTAATTTAGTCAATTTTTTCTTGAAGAAAATATTTACAAACTGGATAAGATTCTGAAGTCAATGAGCCAAGAAGCCCATCTTTATCTAATTTGTTGATCATTTCTTCTCCAATATGGTCAAGTCTGAGGTGTTTAGGGTCACATATACTTTAAGTTTATCTCATCTCTAAGTCCTTTAGGCCCAACAGCACTCACTACCTGCTCAGAAACATTTACAGATACAATCATATGTAAATGATAAATACTGTCAATCATAAAACCACGACCAATAATTTTATTTCTAAAATAAATTATGCAGTAGCCTTTATTAAAGTTAAAAATATAATCACCGTGTCCTGAGGAATCAGAAATCAAATTTCTGCTAGCAGGAGGTATGTAATGTTACGGATTTTATGTTGGCATATTTCGTGAAGTTAGTCCGGAGTCTTAAAGATTTAAAAAAGAAGGGATAAATCGAAAAATCGAAGACTCAAAATATGAATCCACAATGCTCGGTAAGTTTAAATATTATTGATGATGATTTATAAATATTTAAAAGTGTTTGGAAGACTTAGGATGTTTTTAAATTGAATATATGGACAAAATTGAGTTTTTCAAATCCTAGTCTATCTCTAATTTGTTTCCAAAATTGAGTTTTTTTTCAAATCCTAGTCTATCTCTATTTTGTTTCCAAATTTGAGTTTTTCAAATTCTAGTCTATTTCAAAACTGAGTTTTTCAATCATAGTCTATTTCTATGTCTTCTAAACCTATAAATAAAATGTGGGGGTGTTTCTAAAACATGGCTAAGCATAGAATATCTTTTTGAAACCCTAAAAACTTGTTGGGTGCTCTCTTTCTTTCTCCAAAAATAAGTTTCTATCGAATCAATTCTTGAAACCCTAATTTCTCGTGCTTCATGGAGAATTGATCCGGCTATTGCTTAGAAACATCTTCTACGGTTCTTTAATGATTATCTAAACAATAAATCATCATCGATCAAATTGTTCTTGCTCCGGACGGAGTGCGCTCGTGGATTCGAGTGGCGTCGTGGATTCGGCGTGATCGGAGGCTTCGTGGATTCTAAGTGGAGGCGTTCGTGGATTCGAACGTGAGTCGTGGACAACCCGGCCGAGTGCGCGAGATCCAAAGAAGATAAAGAGAGGTTTGAGTCCGTGGATTCGGTAAATCACCTTGGGTTCGGCTGCCGACCCCACCGACTTTTCCACTAGGTCTAAACCAGGCATAAGTAGAAGAATAAAGTAGGTAGATAGATATCCATGTCTAAACAAATGCAGCTACTATGCCTGCACGGAAATGCTCACAATATATAATGTTCATGATGCATGCCGATTGATATTCTCAATACCCAATCCTCTCGGCTAACCTATAGGTTTCGCCACAATAACTCACCAACTCAAATTCCTACTATCAGGGAGAAACTCCTACAACCCGATGGGACCGTCCTCCGGAGAAACTCCAACCCAGTGATGACTACTTCGGAGCTCATCGCTCGAGGGGGAGCGACTGCCCTCAAGCCACGACTTACAAGTGAGTATGATCCAATCTCTACCACTCTGGGGATGTCATGTTCAATTTGATCCTCAACTATGAGGAAGCCATGTTCACATATGTCACAACACAAAGTGTCCCATTTTCTAGCATTCTTTATGCTTACTAATGCCACAGACACACTAAGTGTCTCATTCTCTAGCATTCTTTATGCTTACTAATGCCACAAGGTGCTATTTCACTCACTTGTCACAATGTCACCATGTATTCTTTACCTCACTAGGTTCATATCTCAATTCATATATATATAGGGTTCACAATTACTCAACATCTCAGTCTCAACTCATATGCATCTTTAAACTAAAAGCATGCAATGGATATTCACATACAAATTCTCATTAACCCTACAATGCATGAATCCTAACATTTAAACATATATACTCAATGGGTGACATTTAGACATAAAAGGAGATTCGATGATTTCGGATCGCACCACCCACCTCGTAGGGATGCTGAAAAGCTACGATTCAACTCTGGTGATTTATGATTGCCTACTCCCCTCGACCACGGCAAATGAAGCCGAAACGGGATTTTTCCTCGATTTCTCCACGTAGACTCGTTGGAACTTCGATTCGAGTCTCCCAACGCGTCAGCTTACTCGTCAATTAGGGCTACAAGAGATCAAACCCTAGTTAGACCTCAAACTTAGTAAAACCCCAACTTGACCCCTAGGGTTTACACTAATCCACAAATACCCACAATACATAGATAGATATGAGATAAACCACCATGCTATCCTCTCAAAGTAACAATTAGAGAAGATAAACCAAAACCCTAGCTTAATATCACAAGAACTCACCATGAGCTCAAGCTTTGATCCTCAAATCTCTTGCACAAGAGATTGCTTCTCTACCAAAAAATATTTTTCTCTACCAAAATCTCTCACAAACCCTAGAGAGAGGAAGAAAAAGAAAGAGAGAAAACTTAGAGAGAGAAAGAGAGCTCTTTTCTCTTTGTTCTCAAATGAGGGGATGAGAATTAGGGCATCCAAACACTCATATAAGGTCCAACTCAGGACAATTGCACAAAGCCCCCTCTTCCAAATGACATTTTAACCCAACCCATGTTTTTGCAGGTACCGGGTCTGGACCTTGCACAGGGTATGGACCCTGAGAGCACTTTCAGCAATAATTTAGCTGAAAACTTCCCACATTTCTCTCCAAGGTCCTACCACTCCTAATATACACTCCGAAATGCTCGGAATGAGGAACATACCACTCTATCTTGTCTCACTCCGCACTTCGGTCAATTTGACATAAGTTTGGTGCAACCTATCGAAGTTTCGGTATATTACATACCCGTTGCCCACACACGCTGCCAACGGCAGCCACTAAAAGTACAATTGCATAACAACCCTCGCGATTACATAAAATTACATTATTTTATGTGATTTTTGGGGTTTTATGGCCTGACAACGCAAACTGAGGACCCTCGAGCCTGGCCGAGGTACTGACTGACAGACAGGTCTCGATGTGCCGGAGGCCGTGCTCACACTTCAGAGCACTGCCGGCCACTATGGCAAGCGCGCGAGCTACGCAAACATCAGCAAAATAGCGCACACAGTGCCTAAATCGCGTCTAACATGCAAACCGGGGCATCGCTGACCCCAACGGGGGTGAGCATGATGTTCGGCACAGATTAGAGATCATCACGCTCACTTCTAGAATTATCGGGGTGTCTCTAGATCGCCAAAAATATGACCGGAACACTAAATAGTGGACAGGAAACAAAATTTACTACTTACCGGACTAGTGGGAGCACAGGTTGGCAGATGGCAGCCGGACGGCGGCTGTGCTAGTAGGGGACGGGTGCGGCCGGTCGGTCGTCCGGTAAGTCTTGGCCGGCGGCGGGAGGCGGCCGGTGGCGCAGCGGAGGAGATCAAGCCCGCACAACCAAGCTCGGCACGAGGAACAACGACGACGGGCGACGGGCGGAGGAGCCTCGAGGCGACGGCGGCCGATCACTAGAGGCCGAGGGAGGTCGGTGCGGACCGGCGATAGGCGGCGGCGACGCACGGTGGCCGAGGTGACTCGGCCTTGGCCTACTCTAGGTCTGGACAGCCGTAGCGAGTCCTGGCGGCGTCGGCGGCACGCGCGGCCGGCAGGGGCTGGTGGGGATGACGCTGGAGAAGGAGTCTCAGCCAGAGAACGCAAGCTCGACTGAAGGGGGTGTTTTCCTGAGCTTCACAGCCGAAGTGGTGGAGACACGGTGGAGGGAGGAGTTGAGAGGGAGGTCGGGATGACTTTTCCGACGGTCAGGGGTTCCCGCCGGTAGTCGGGGCGTGCGCACAAGTAGGATGGATGGGTGCTGCGATGGCTAGGACTTAGCAGGGTGGACGAGGGTAGCTAGGTCTAGGGTTTGGTGCAAAGAAACCCTAGTGCAACCCTATATACATGTTGCGCAAATTACGAAATAGTCCCCCAAAGCTTTGTATTTCCAACCCAACCCTCGACAGCATGCGTAATTTGCACTCCCGCACCTCGATGTTTGAAATCACGCAAAACGATACATAAAATATTAGGTTTTTCGCCATTGTTCCGTTTTGCCAATTTCGACCAGTCAACGAACAATTCGCGATTACCGAAGATCCGTCGGTCGGATTTTCGATCGGATTGCGCCAGCGCGCTCAGCATGACTGGAGAATCGAATCTGCAATTTCGTTTCGTCTGATTTGGTCAATAATTTGCAACAAAATCCATCCACTAAATCCAATAAAACCATTTGTCTCGAAAACCGTGCATTTGAACCCAAATCCGTCAGTGCCATTGGGTCCAAGATAGTTGAACCATTAAAAATGAGCTATTGGATTACTATGAACGGAGTCCAATATGCACTAGAAGCCTTCTCCACTCATTAGCTTCTCCGAAAAATTGGAATTACTATTCACTTTAAGTGATTATTACAGGTTGCGTAACTTCTCCATTCTAACTCGTTTTTTTCTGAAACTTGACGAGTGCTTATATAATCAATTAGACACAAAAACATTGTCAACAGAGAGTTTAGCTACACTGTCAAAATCTCGGATGTGTGAGTTATGGGGAAGCCCCAAGGATCTATCTAGATTGTATCAAACAACACCTAGAGGGGGGTGAATAGGTGTATCGGCCAAAAACCACAATTCTCGATGCTTTAAAAAGGTAAATGCGGAAATTAAAAAACACACCGAGATTTACGTGGGAAAACTCCAACTCGGAGTAAAAAACCCACGGGACCAACACGCGAATAAACAATCAATAAGAGAAAAGATTACAAGGTGATACCGAACTCCACGGACTCGACCTCTCTAACTCTCCTATGGATCTCCGCGCAATCCTCCTTCGGGTTGTCCACGCCCTCACGTCCGAGTCCACGAACGCACGCACTTCGAATCGACGAAGCCTCGAACACGCCGAATCCACGACGCCCACTCGAATCCACGAGCACACTCCGTCCGGAGCAAGAACAATACGATCGATGGTGATTTATTGCTTAGATTCTCATTAAAGATCTATGGGAATAATTCTAAGCAATTCTCAAATTGATTCTAGAAAACCATTAAGAATTAGGGCACCGAGAATCAATTTGGGAGAAGCTTGATGTAGAAGATGAGGAAAACGGCTACCTACAAGCTTCTAGGGTTTTCAAAAGAGTTTATAATATAAGCATGTTGAATTATGAACCCCACATGGTCTTTATATAGTATTAGAAGACTTAGAGATAGATTAGGATTGTAACAACCAAATCTGGAAATATTTCCCGCAGCCAAGGTCCGGACTCAGCCCCCCTCAACCGGTCCTGCCTTTCGTCATTGAAAAATATTTTTCACAGGGTCCGGTCCTAAGCCATGAGATCCGGTCTGGCTTGCGCAACATCAAATATAGAGCTTCGGGATCCGGATCCCACCTCTTAGATCCGGTCCACCTTAATTCATCCACGAAGCGCAAGGTACGGGATCCGGATCTCAATCCGGATCCAGGATCACACTTAAAATTGCGCGAGAGGACGGGCTTACGGGATCCGATCTCACCTCTCGAGATCCGATCTCACCTTTTAGATCCGGATGTCACCTTTGAGATCCGGATCTTGACCAAATTTTTCCGACTTTGACCAAGTCCTCTAACTACTATATCTTAGTCTAAAATCACCATAAATGTTCTTAGAATCATACCTGAGGTGCCGAGCTTCACCGCTGAGTCTTGTAATGTCTGTTTGCATCTTCGTTGTTCAAATGTGCTCCTGACGCCTTCAAGACTCCGACTCAATTCACGAAACTTGCCAACACAAAATCCTTAACAATCTCCCCCTTTGGCAATTTCGTGACAAAACACAAAAGCTCACTAAAATTACATCATTAAAGAAAAACGAAGTTCAATGTCATCACCAAAACACTAAACTTCTCGCGTGTAATCCAAATACAATTTTGAAACTCAAAATTACATCAAAACTCCTAAAACAAACTCTATGACTTAGACACAAGGAGTCTTGAAGTCTTCAATGATCTGCAATTAGATTACTTTCTCTACGAACAAAGTTCACAAACAAAGTTAGTAGAAAAAATATATGAAAATAACAATCTCTCCCCCTGTGTTCATTTCTCCCCCTGTTTCATGATCACATCTCATTCTCCTTCCTTAATCTCATCATACCTCCCCCTTCGTGTATGCATCAAATACCAAATATCTTCTCCCTCTATACCTTGTTCTTCATTCTCCCCCTTTTTGTTAAAAATTGCCAAAAAGAAATACAAATAGAGAGAAAAACAAACGAGCAAAAAGAAAGTAGTCATGACATAGTTACAAATCTAGATACCAAAATTAAGCAAACTAGACAAAGTCCTAGGAGAGAAAAAATAAAATATAGATAATAAAGCTCAAAAAGGTAAAATCACTCCGTGTCCTCCTCATCAAAAAAAAATTTGCCTTGTTTTCTCAAAAATCCTTCCAAATTAAGTTAATTTCATAAAAGTTAAAGATTGTACTCCAAAAATCATTATGATGAAGATAAAATATTATTTGATTTCAAAAGACATCGTATCATCAAAATTTGATATTAAGAATAATCAAAATTATTTAAATCATCAAGATGCGAATTGATAAATAATAATTTCTAGAAATTTGTCCAAATTGACACCAATTCGTCGCAACACGTTCAAAATAGAGATTTAGCTAATAAACACCGGGGGTGGCTCTTTGAGCATCTTTTTCAATCTACCACCTTATAACGCCGAAAATTCTAAAATATTCACATATATTTTTTTCTCAACCTTTTCGGTTTTTCATATAATTACCCATGTGGTAGCTTCACACACGTCTTGGACGGCCAGGGGTGGTAGCTCTTTCCTACATGTGGTGGTAGTTTTCACACTCCTTTCGGATGTAACTCTTTCCACATCTTTTAAATTAAGGAGTTTCTTCCTCTTTTTTTTTTTAAAATAAAACAAACTCCCCGTAAATTAGACAATCTCACATTTGAAAATAATTTTGACGAACTTTAGTCGATTAGCAAATATCCATCAATTATATTCAACATTCACTACCAAGATGAATCAATTACCAAGAGATTAAAATTAATTTCAAAATTTTGATGAATGTATGTAAGAACAAATCACATAATTAATTATCGTCAAAATAATAAAAAGTGGAGTAAGATCGATAATTAATATGAATTTAATTTACTTTGAATTTACTTTAGATACCGGTTAAAGTTCTTTTAAAAAAACTTTTAATCTCTCCACATTAATGATTTTCAATCATCTCCCTTCAAAAAAAAATCAATCAAATTAAAAATTTCCAAATACCTTTCCTAAAAAATTTCAAAACAAAATTTTAAACAATGAATCTCGTCAAAAAGATGTAATGCAATGAAAATATAGTATGCAATATGCATCAATCAAAGCATTATATAAATAAAAATAAACTAAGACGAGGAGCAAGGAAGATATAACCTTTCCGGATCCAAACTTGTCGGATCTTTGGTTGTCTTGGCTTGTCGACGTTTTGTTTTGACTTTTGATCCACCGTTGGTCTTTTCATTGCTTGAAGCTTCGGTTGATGTTGTCGTTGAGGCTTTGAAACCCAAACCGCTTGTGACTTTCGCTTAGAAATCCGGTTTGGTTGAGATACTCGACCCAAATTATTATTCTTTTGATTCCGAGGGGGAGGCCGAGTAGTAGGGAGTACCGATTTATTCTTCTTTGGACAACTCTTCTTGATGTGTCCTTTGATGCCGCACTTGTGACACACCTTATCCTTCAAGGTCGTTGAGACTTTAGATATCGACTTTAACTCCTTCTCAACGTATGTCCGTTCATATCCGAGGCCCAACTTGTTCGTTTGACCTAACCCAAGCATACTATCCAACTTCTTCGACCCCGAAGAAAATTGTTGAAGATCGGATTTGAGTTGATAAACTTGCTTGGTTAACACTTGATTGGATGTAAAAGTTTCCTTAAATTGTTGCTCCAAAAATCCAATCTTATCCTTATAAGATTTCATCGTTAATTCCGCTTCTTCTAGCTTCTTTTGGAGGACCGAATTGTTATTCAAAATCGATTCTCGTTCCTCCTCAAGAGCTTCATTCATGATCCTCATATTGTTGTTATCCTCTTCAATCTCCAACAATCGACTTTCCAACTTCTTATTGAATTTAGCCATCTTCCGTGATTCAACAAGAAGTTGATTGTATGCTTCCGCTATATCCTCGTCGTTTGCTTCCTCCTCGCTTTCGCCATTCTCGCTCGAAGACCCGTGCGAAGAAAGAGAAGGATTTGAATTAGATATAATTGAAGATAAACAAGCAACATTAGTCAAAGAAGAATTAGAAAATAGAGCCATATGATCCTTTTCTTCATCACTTGGCGATGAATCACCCGAAGTTGAATCATCCCAAGTCTTTGCTTGCAATGCTTTTTGTTTATACGTCTTCTTTGAAGGACAATCCGTTGCAATATGGCCGTAGCCTCTACACTTGAAGCATTGGATTTCGCCTCCAAATTCATCTTTTTCATTCGAAGACTTTGCAAGTTTTTTATCTTCCAATTTAGAATTAGAAGAAGGTTTAGAGAAAGATTTTCGCTTCGAAGATGAAGCATTGTTCTTTCGGAAGTTCCGTCGGAATTTCTTCGTGAGTAGCGCCAATTGATGTTCAAAATCCGCAAGCGTGATATTTCCGTCGGAATTCGTGTCGTCGTCTTCTTCCTTTGTTGATTTGAGTGCAATCCCTGTGCTTTTAGAAAAAGACTTGGAAGAAGATTGGTTAGTAGGAAAAGTCATCTCGTACGTTTGTAATGCGCCTACTAACTCTTCGACTTTCATCTCGTCCGGATGCTTAACCGTTTCGATCGCGGCAACCTTTGCCCGAAAACGTTCCGGAAGAGTTCGAAGAATTTTTCTAACAACTTTGGACTCCGGGATCTTCTCTCCCAAGTTAGCGCATGTGTTCACGACGTCTTGTAGACGCGTATAGTACTCGGTAAAGGTCTCGTTTTCGTCCATAGAAATCGAATCAAATTTGCTTGTAAGCATTTGTAATTTTTGGACCTTTACTAAGCTAGTTCCTTCATGCGTAACCTGTAGAGTATCCCAAATCTCTTTCGCGGTTTCACAAGCCGACACGCGAGTAAACTCCGTTTGCGACAAGGCATTAAATAAAGCGTTTATGCCCTTGCCGTTAAACGAAGATGCCTCGTTTTCATCTTTCGTCCACTTGTCTCGTGGTTTAGGCTTCTCAACATTATCGACCTTTTCGGTTGGAGGTTTCCATCCGAACTCAATTGCTTTCCACACCCGCTCATCGATTGCAATTAGAAAAGCTCTCATGCGAGCTTTCCAATAGGCATAATTCGTGCCGTCGAAAAGCGGAGGTCGATTAATGTTGCCGCCTTCGGCCATAGATAACAATATATCTAGATCCCGCTCTGATACCAATTGTGAGTTATGGGAAAGCCCCAAGGATCTATCTAGATTGTATCAAACAACACCTAGAGGGGGGTGAATAGGTGTATCGGCCAAAAACCACAATTCTCGATGCTTTAAAAAGGTAAATGCGGAAATTAAAAAACACACCGAGATTTACGTGGGAAAACTCCAACTCGGAGTAAAAAACCCACGGGACCAACACGCGAATAAACAATCAATAAGAGAAAAGATTACAAGGTGATACCGAACTCCACGGACTCGACCTCTCTAACTCTCCTATGGATCTCCGCGCAATCCTCCTTCGGGTTGTCCACGCCCTCACGTCCGAGTCCACGAACGCACGCACTTCGAATCGACGAAGCCTCGAACACGCCGAATCCACGACGCCCACTCGAATCCACGAGCACACTCCGTCCGGAGCAAGAACAATACGATCGATGGTGATTTATTGCTTAGATTCTCATTAAAGATCTATGGGAATAATTCTAAGCAATTCTCAAATTGATTCTAGAAAACCATTAAGAATTAGAGCACCGAGAATCAATTTGGGAGAAGCTTGATGTAGAAGATGAGGAAAACGGCTACCTACAAGCTTCTAGGGTTTTCAAAAGAGTTTATAATATAAGCATGTTGAATTATGAACCCCACATGGTCTTTATATAGTATTAGAAGACTTAGAGATAGATTAGGATTGTAACAACCAAATCTGGAAATATTTCCCGCAGCCAAGGTCCGGACTCAGCCCCCCTCAACCGGTCCTGCCTTTCGTCATTGAAAAATATTTTTCACAGGGTCCGGTCCTAAGCCATGAGCTCCGGTCCTGGCTTGCGCAACATCAAATACAGCGCTTCGGGATCCAGACCCCACCTCTTAGATCCGGTCCACCTTAATTCATCCACGAAGCGCAGGTACGGGATCCGGATCTCAATCCGAGATCCGGATCACACTTAAAATTGCGCGGAGGACGAGCTTACGGGATCCCGATCTCACCTCTCAGATCCCGATCTCACCTTTTAGATCCGGATGTCACCTTTGAGATCCGGATCTTGACCAAATTTTTCCAGCTTTGACCAAGTCCTCTAACTACTATATCTTAGTCTAAAATCACCATAAATGTTCTTAGAATCATACCTGAGGTGCCGAGCTTCACCGCTGAGTCTTGTAACGTCTGTTTGCATCTTCTTTGTTCAAATGTGCTCCTGACGCCTTCAAGACTCCGACTCAATTCACGAAACTTGCCAACACAAAATCCTTAACAGGATGAAAATTGCGTACGGTAAAAACGCAAAGGAAAAGGAAATCAAACAAATTTGATTTTGAAAACCTTCGAGATCTAATCTCAAAACCACGCAATTAGGATCCCTCATGTTCTTTAAGATTAAAGGAGAAACGAAAGATCGTATCTTTACCTTTTTCGCGGATAGATCTTCACCTCAATTTGATGATCGTGGAATCCGGTTCTCTTGAAGCCGCACACGCGTCCGGCCTCTATAGGTATCCACACGAGGTTCTTGATTTGATCGATGTCCTCACCGGGGTGCTAGCTCCCTTGCAAAAGGACGTCTTTATTGCTAGAATATGGAAGAGAGGAGAAGAGAGATGACGGCTAGGGTTTTCTAAAAACCCCCGTATATTATATATAGGATTATAATCCTATTCCTAATAATATAATGACAATTAAGGATAAGTATAAATCTAGATTTATCCTTTCCTTAATTGGTTAGATCGATCAAATCCTAATTTGATTCGACTTGAACTTTATATTAATTTGATCATATCAAATTAATAATACAACATTTGCACATAAGTCCTTTTATAACTTACTAACTATTAGTAAGTCCTCTCACGTAACATTTACACCTTAATACCACTAATTTGTAATAATTACAAATTAGTCCAATTATCAACATATTGACAATCAGGTCCTCTGGCGATTCAATAATCGCGATCTATGGATCACTATCAACAATATCACTGAAACCCCTTTCAGTGGATCGGAACAATTCCAACTCAGCCCAATAAGAATTATCGATCATCTAGATAATTCTCATGAGTCTCACAATCCACCAGTGACGCCTAGCAGCATGTAGTGGCATTCCAGTAGAATGGAATACTGAACCTCTTGGTGCAGTTACCGTGTGATACAATCCTTCTATCATGAGTCCCGACGAGACGGAGGTTATGGAATAACTCGTCAAACCCCATCGCCTGTCATATGTTAAATTTATTCGACTCGAGTTTCTAATATCGGAAACCCTTTTCCGCTATTAACTCTGCCCTGGCCAAGGTCTTCTAAACTCGGTCTCATAAATCACATAGGACTAACACCCCTATCTACCAAGGGAGATAGATTCCATCTAAGTGCGCACCCTATTCCTACAATGAACCTACTGCAGCCAACATGCACCGCATGGACCCGAATGGCTAGGGACCAAGTGTATGTACAGTCAAACTACAGTAACCTCATTGTGAATAGCCGAGGCACCGCAGGTCAAAGGACCAGTCACACTACTGCAACATTGAGTAAGTCACTGACGAGTGAGTAGACATCCAAGTGACTTCTCGCATTGATCACGCTCGGTACCCTTAATTGTTCTCTAACAACCACCTGCATATTCGCTTCAGTGTCCCCACACTGTCGACCCGAGACCCGTTTACCCAAAAGGAAAGCGACCTATGCACCAATCTCACCGGATCAATCACCGTCCCCGTGATGATCCATTGATCGGGAGCATTTAGGAATTAACCATCAATGACACGTCTCTAATTCTCAACTCTTGAGAATATATGTCATCATCTTATTAATTCCTTGGACGATTCATGGACACATACACAACATGAATGAAAATAAGAACCCAAATATATTCATAATATTTTAAATTCAAATACAAATTTATGTCCTAGAAAGAATACATGTGTCGGCCTGGTTGGCTTATAGGGCATACATCTAACAATTACACTAAGCTACTTAAAGTCGAGATCTTGATCCTCACTAAGCTTTGACAAAATGAAATCTTAAATACTATGTTTGATTGATCTACAACATTTTTTTAGACTAAAAATCAAGTAGAATTATGCATCATGAAATTAAAAGGATGGCTAGCGTATCTACTAGCAGCAAAACGATTAACTTCGTGAGTTATCTTGTGAGAGAGAGAAGCCTTATCCTTCATTAACCTATTACTTTTAAAGGATCTTGAACGGTCGATTATAGATTTAATTAGCTCATCCGTTTCTTGATCTACCATGGGTTTGGAGCACTAGAACACCTTCGTGAGCGATTCGACTATACGTGAATCAACTTCCACGATCGGAAATTTATAGTGTTGTAGCGCAAGATGCTTTTGAAAAAGGTATGAACGAATACTTTCACTGCGTTCTATAATCTATGCGTTTGCTTGGCCACCATAATGTTTGGAAATAAACAAAAGATACCTCGATCCAACACACTGTCTAGCTAGCCACCTGTCTAGCTAGCCACCCGTTTGCTTGGCCTAGCTACAACCTCAAATGAATGCAACATCATTTTGGAGTTCCCAAATTAACATCAGATCAGATGTAAATAATTCTCTCTATGAGATGGAGTCTCATGAGTGACACATAGTGTCACGCCCCGGGGTTATTAAGTAAGTGAAAATTACAGCGGAATTTTTTTTTTTGAAAACCTGACCCCAAGGTATGCCAGATCCGCCACAAATACAAGGAGGCTACTGTTCACACGGACAGAGTCTCCCCTGTATTTGCACGGCGTCGCACAAGTACAGAGTGTAGTAATCATCAGGAAACAACCACAAACACATGAACATATTACAGATAATAATATTCATTCCACCATTCACACAGGTTCACAACAGAGAGATGTAAAAGCTGATAAACGTAGAAGAAAGCCTTTGAAATCTGTTTCCCACAAGGAAACCTATTCTTTTAAAAACACGCTACCACGAGGGGTAGAAAACCAGTTTTAATCACATAAAAACCATGTTCTTATTACATTATAAAACCAACTAAACATCTCAATATCCAAAAGTAAGAACTGAACTGAACCATAATAAAAGTCTAAGTCATGTAAAGGATAAGGTAAGAAATAACCAACGAGGGGACGGAGCTAAATCGCGAACTAGACTCGCTCCTCACCAGCTGTCCCACTAACACCTGCAACGTCACCTGTAGAAGAAGGCGAGTGGTGAGAACATGTAAACATGTCTCCCCCTCCCAGTGGATACCTCGCGGAGATAAACACAAGTGGAGAAGATAGTAGTACAGTAGCTATGATAAACAAGTAAAGGAGAGATATAAATAGATATGAAACAACAGCTACTGTAATATGCATCAACGGTATGAAAACACAAAAGTACCCAATCTGTAAACTGCCCTATTGGTCCGCAGACCTTAGGCCTATGCCCACTGTCACTCTACCTGTACAACCCGATCGACCGGCCGGGCCCACGGGTGCATATAACCCGATCGTGGCTCACGGGTTGGCAAGGCCAATGACCAGTCCCAAACCACTTTTCCGGAAGAGAACACCCTCTTGCGGTGGCCAGACCGCTGGTGTTCGTGAAATACGTGTGTCTCTCGGGCGATCGATGCTGATATGCTCAATAGCCAAACGTCGGCAACCAGCCGACAATCCTGCCTCTCAGGCGTACTGACCGTATGGGTCGTCAAACTGTAAGGAAGTATCAGAACCGACCAATCAGGTCAACTAGGATGGAACAACTCAACATCCTCTCAACTGTATGCGAGTACTACTCAAGAAAACACAAGAACTGACCACTCAGGTCGACTAGGATGGAACAACTCAACATCCTCTCAACTGTATGCAAGTACTACTGAAGGAAACACGAGAACTGACCACTCAGGTCGACTAGGATGGAACAACTCAACATCCTCTCAACTGTATGCAAGTACTACTGAAGTAAACTGACCGAACAGGTCACAGATGTCACAGGCTGACAAGAAGTAATCTACTCTACTCCTACACATGATACTAAACATGGAAACACTGAGTAGAGTAATACTGTAAGAAACAGGTGCAAGAAATATCTAGGATAAACGATATAAACAGTAAGGGTGGAAGGAACGTCACCAAACGTGCACCACTGAACGGACGTCGAGTCGAAGTACCCACCTGTACACTGTAGAAGATCTGTCGACTGTGGAAGCGAAGCAACTGGACCTACGAGAGGGTCCACCGGGTTAGCATCTAACCCACCAACACAAGTACTACTATTCATAAAGCTCCACTAAAGAACCCACGGGAATCGATTTCCTAAAACCGATTGCCGAAGCACCCGGAAGTCCCGAAAACTGTACCGGAACTCCACTGTTGCTCACCCGTCGTTTCTGAACTCTTGAAACGACGCGGGTCACCAGCCAACAAGGCTCGGCGACATCGCAAATACCCTACAACAGTTGTCGGAAGAAATCCGAGTCGAAACTACGTTCGTCGGCAATTTCGCCATGAAAGCACCGAAAATCACTTCGATTTTACGTAAAGTCTGAGGCCTTGGACGGTCGATCCGAGAGGTTACCCACAGCACGTACACGCTGTCTACAGCGACCATAAAATCCACAATTGCATAAAAGGCCCTGTACAACCATGAAATCGCATCATTTCATGTAAAATTAGGGTTATTATGGGCCGTGCACGCAAACCGATGCTCAATAAATCGAGCCATCGCAGTCACTGGAAGGTTTCAGCGTGCCGGAGACCATGCTCACCTTTCAGAGTGCATTCGATCACTGTAGAACTCGCACGAGTGACGTGAAGTTCTGTAAATGCTGCGCACAGCGCGTAAAGTACACTTTTCCCGCTGATCGAGACATCAAATGCCTAAGCGGAGGTGAGCATCGCGTTCAGCACGAAAAGGCGATGACCGTGCTCACCTCACTTGGTCAAAAAGACCCACTGTGGCCTCGGGAAACGCGCCTAAACCCTAGTCTAGGTGCTGCTAACAAAATACTGCTCACCTAGGCCGGGTGGAGCTAGGGTTGGCCGCCGGCGACGAAGAGGCGCGCGGTCCGGCCGGAGGTGGAAGCGTCCGGTCGGGGATACCTGGGGGAGGTGCTGTCCGGCGTCGGACGGCGGCGTGGCGCGCGGCGATCCAAGCTTTCAACTAGCCCTCGGGTTGGGGCTTCCCGGCGGTGATCCGGCGGCGGAGGCCGGGCGGGCGATCCGGCGGAGGAGATCTCGGGAAGGTGGTGCTCACGTCGGAAGGCGACGGCGGCGCGGTGGAGGAGTTGGCCCAAGCTCGCGCACCGTGCAGGCGGCGCGGGTGGTGCGGCGGCGGCGGCGGCCGGGGGTGGCCGGGACGGCGAGCCTCGACTCACCGGAGGTTGCGGAGCCGATCGAAGAGCGGCGCGGCCGAGGAGAGAGTACGGATCCCGCGCCAAACCCAACCTCGGGTCTGCGCGGGGTGGCGGCTGCGAGGAGCGAAGAGCGGCTCCGGCGGCGCTCGAAGCGGCGAGGCGGCGGGGAGGTGCGCCGGCGACTGCTCCTTGCCAGGGAAGGAGATCCAGAGGGTTCCTGGCCTTCCCTGTTGTTTCTTGGCCAAGGTGGAGGAAGACGTGGCCGAGGGGAGGAAGAAGATGAAGTGTGGGGTTTACCGGCGGCCGGGGGCGCGCGCACGAGGTGGCAGAGGAGGTGGATGAGAGGCTCGGGTGGCTGGGAGAAGCTGCGGAGGCTAGGGTTAGGGTTTCTCTCATGAAACCCTAACTCTACACCTTTATACACAAATGCAACTTTGCATTTTAGCCCTCCCCTTCGCTCTAATTCATTTCTAGTCCCTGCCAGGAGGTGAAATACGCGCAATAGCCCCTCCACATTCGAAATCTCGCGTTTCGACGCATAAAATATAAGAACTTTTCCCTTTTGGCCGTTTTGCCATTTTGCCATTTTAACCCCTCTGCGATCATCTTGCATTTCCCGTAGATCTGTCCGTCCGATTTACAAACGGATCACACCAGTACGATCAGCACGACGAAGACAATAAATCTATGATTTTACTTCGCCTCGATCGGTCACGGATTCGCGAAGAAATCCATCCCCTCTCAACAATCCGATTATTACACATCGACCCCTTTGCGATCATCTTGTAATATCCGACGATCCGACCGGCGGATTTCCGATCGGATTGCGCCAGCGCGTTCAGCACGACGGAGACATCGAATCTAGCATTTTACTTCATTCGATTTGGTCTCCGATCTGCAACGAACCCATCTCTCCATCAATTCCCGAAATAAACCAACTTATTAACATATATACTTTATATATGTAATATCGTTTGGGACCCTTTTTCTCGACAACCGTGCATCGGAATTCGATTCCGTCAGTGCCAACGGTTCCAGTATATCTGAGCCGTTCGAAACGAGCTATTGGAAGCCTATATTTGGAATCCGACACGTACCCGAACCTAACTTCTATTCCCGGCTCATCTGGAAAACTGAAGTTACTATTCACTTTAAGTCGAACTTTCGGGTCGCGTAACTTTTCCGTTTTAGCTCGGTTTCGCCCGAAATTTGACGTGTGCTCTTATAATATAATTACGCACCATAACGTTTAAAATCGAAGGTCAAATTCCATTCTGAGAAAAAGTCGGTTTATTACACATAGGATGTGCGCTATTTTGTTTCTCTCTTATAGTGGGTACAACAATAGACAATTTTGAATCCATTAAGCTCCGAACTTCTCGTGGCTTAAAGTCACTGTGCATGTATATGTCACTCATCAGATCCCATCTCATGAGTGGTATTACCAGAATTTAATATTACTGGATTTTCTTAATGGGTCAATTTCATTTGTGCCCCTCTAAACTTCAAAAATATCATAAATGCTCCTATAAATTTGATTATATCACAATTATCCTTACAGATACTTACTATTTTTCAAATATACCCTTACCTTTATTACTATTCATCTCTATAGTCATGTGGTATGTCCACATTGGCGGGTCTTAATTGAACCCGATCCACTTAAGTTGTGGATTGATATTTATCCTAATAAATTTAGGATAAGAATAAATAATATGTTTCTTATCCGTTAAGAAACATATCTGCTAGTAATATCTATTAGTTGTTAATAGATATCCCGAACCTTATCCTAATCCCTGTGGGATTCAGGATATTTAGGGGTTCCGTTATTCTATAAATACGTCCGCTATTCTCTTGTGTAGATAGACGTTTGAATATGTAATCCCTTTTTTCTCTCTTCTTCCTTTCTGGGATTTCCACCTACGTTTCCGGGGTTTTGGAGTGTGGACATAGAAGAGGACTCTGGTAGCCCTCTTCGATCGGCATTCTACAACCGTCGCATCAGATCCGCATTCGATCCGTGGCGTAAGGCGTACGCGTGGGAGAAGGCAAGAAACGTGGGAGATCCAGAAGCATCAAGACAGGACAATCCAAGAAGGCTAGTAAAACAAGCAGAGCGATCCGATTTGGGTTCCCGGATACGTTGGCTATCCGGTTTGTAAGTTTCCGCTTCCCTAATATTTCCAACAATCTCTTTATAGAATGATAAAATATTTAGATTATCATAAATATGGTCGAAATGTCCATTTTGCTCTTAACTTCTAAAATTTTTTACAAAAGTATTTTAGCATGAAATATTTATTTTAAAATATTAAAATAAATAGTTATATATATATATATATATATATATATATATATATATATATATATATATATATATATATATATATATATATATATATATATATATATATATATATATATATATATACATTTTACTACTGTGTGGTTTGTATAATAAGATATTAAAGTAAGATACTTTATATCATTTATTTTAGAATTCGAGATGCCAAAGCACAAAAATTTGTGCTAGTTCAAACAACTTAATTCACATCATGCATATATATTTAAGGTATATTTTGAATAAATTGTTTAAGCTTATTTTAATGAGTCAATCGGTGCTTTAAACAATTTTTTGCTAATTTTTTTATAAAATTTTTGATTTTTGATTTTTATTTTTTAGCTTAACTTGCCAGGATTATATATATATATATATATATATATATATATATATATATATATATATATATATATATATATATATATATATATATATATAGAGCTTCTAAATCGACGATCGGCATCATTGAATATGATCTAGACTATTTAAATTATCAAGAAATCAAATTTCATGATTTTTTAGCATCACTAACTGAACGATCAAAGGGTCACAAAATCTATAATTTTAATGGCCGATATGGTACATTTGCTTATTTAACGATATAGAAGAGTTCAAATTAACTAAATTTTTGTTAGAAAATTATTTAAACTATTTAAAATAAGATCTAGACTCTAGATCTCAAATATAAAAATTGTATTATCACTTTTTAAAGGATATTCATTTTTATTTATTTTTCTATTCACTTGATGGACAAGAGAACAATATCGAAAATGTATGAAATTTGATTTCTAGATAGTTTAAATAGTTTAGATCATATATGTTTAATGGTGCCGATCTTCGATTTGGAAGATCTACCATCGAAAACAAATCGGTAGTAAATCGCTCCGATAGTATTCTAGCAAAGCTATATATATATATATATATAGTTGAGCTAGAATTAATACTCTTAAAATCGAGCCCATTTTACTCTCGAGTTGTTTTCGATGATAGAGCTTCCAAATTGATGATCTCCGTTGAACATGATTTATACCACTTAAAGTGTTTAGAAATCAAATTTCAAATATTTTCGACATCATTTGCCTAATGATCAAAGGGTTTCAAAATTTGTAATTTTAATGGTGGATAAGAGACGTTTTCTCGTTTAACGGTTTAAAGATATCCAAATCAATTGAATTTTTGTTAGAAAATTCTTTAAACTATTTAAAATAAGATCTATACTCTTGATCTTGATTACAAGACTCCTATTATCATTTTTTAAAGAATATTCATTTTCAACCATTCATTTTCTGTTCACTAGATGAATATAAGAACAATATCGAAAGTGCGTGAAATTTGATTTCTAGGTAGTTTAAATGGTTTAGATTATATTTAACGAGTCGATCGTAAATTTGAAAGCTCTATCATCGAAAACAACTCGAGAGTAAAATGGGCTCGGTATCTTAAGAGTATTCTAGCTCAACTCTATATATATATATATATATATATATATATATATATATATATATATATATATATATATATATATATAGAGAGAGAGAGAGAGAGAGAGAGAGAGAGAGAGAACTAGGCTACTTTGCTATTAATAGTATCAAGTCATTGGTGCTACCAAGTTTTTAGTTGGATTGAGAGATGTGTGGTTAGGATGATGTGGCCCTCTAGGGTTAAGTGGGTGGGTGGTTGAATAGTATGATCTAACGGGTGAAAATCATCAAAGGGGTGGATCTAACGGTTAAAAATTTGATAGCACGGAGACCTCGTGCTATTGATAAGCATAGGACTATATATATATATATATATATATATATATATATATATATATATATATATATATATATATATATATATATATATATATATATAGTCCTATGAGTACTTGTCCTATCAGTTTTTTAGCCTTTGGATCAACTCTTATCATCATTTCTAACCATTGGATTAAATACTATAACCCAGTGGGGACCACTCAACCCTAGGGGGACCGTTCAACTCTAGCAGGCTAATATCATCCTAACCCTACAATTTCTCATCCAAGGGTTAAAAACTTGATAGGACAAGTGCTCTATCCTATTAATAGGATAGTAGCCCTAGCCTATATATATATATATAAAAAAAAACACATCACTATTCTTACTTGGGAGAGAGAGAGAGAGAGAGAGAGAGAGAGAGAGAGAGAGTTTAGCTAGAATATTCTCAAAAGCACTAATGAGATGGAGCTTTTGAGTTTTTAACGATTGGATGGAGGAATGTAAGGTTGTGATGATGGTGGTAGGTGGAATAGTGTTTGATCCAATGGCTATTAGTAATCAAGGAGTATATCTATGGGCTAGAAATTTAGAAGCAACATTGAGTTGGTGCTTCTAAAAATATTCTAGCTCTACTATATATATATATATATATATATATAGGCTAGGGCTACTATACTCGTATGAGTATAGAGCCCTTTGTACTCATAACTTTTCTGTAGTTCGGATGAAAAAATGTACGGCTAGGATGAGAGTGGTTACGGTTAGGTTGATAGTGGGCCCCCAGGGTTGAGTAAGTGGTTGGTTCAATAGTATAATCTAACGGGTGAAAATGATTAAAGGATAGATCAAAGGGATAAAAACTTATGAGTACAAGAGGCTATATACTCATAATAGTATAGTAGCCGGACTCTATATATATATATATATATATATATATATATATATATATATATATAGAGTTGATATAGAGTTGAACTAGAATACTATCGGTAGTGTCACGCCCCGGGTTGCATATTCACCGGGCGCGCCGACAAATCCGCCGTATACAAAAGAATTTCTTTTGTATACGAAGCGTAGCCGTACCTGTAATAACATACAATGCCACAAACAGGAGCATAGAGCTGAATAAACTATAAACAAGCAGGTAGGAAAAACAACCACTTTATATACATACAATCACAGATACAAAAATAACACTACTCGCTCCAGCGAGTTCAACTGTATGTACAAAAGTGTCCCAAACCAAAAACTGTCACTACCTGCAGTGGAAGTCCTCTAGTACTGAACTCGAAGGGTAGGCTCTAGCCCGCCACGCCCTTCCCGCGGTCCGAGGCTCGAGACGGAGCGGCGGCGCAACGAAGGCCTGCAACAACGGTGGAAGAAAGAGGCGTGAGAACTACTATAAAAATAAGTAGTCCTCGGTGGGTACCGCCTAAACACATCGGTCACCCACTAAGTCTACGAGGGTAAGCAAGAAGGTAAAAGAAGGTGAAACGATTGACGACTAACAATCCCTATACTATCTGCTCTAAACCACTCTCGTAGAACAAGTAAAAGCTGACCCAATCTTACGAGGGACTGTGAAAGCACCCGTCCCGCCTGTCGAAGCAACACTACAACTACCCCAGAGGTAGCTAGCGGAGAGCAACCCACAACGCGGGCGCAGCGACACCACCGCGAAAGCACTAAGCCAGACTCCGGAGCGCCACTCGTGGCGCGAACCAACCGAGTATGCAAGCGTATCTCTGTCGAGCTCAATCGGCTCTCACGGGCATAGTCAAGTACACGGGGGTCCAAGAACTAACACACCACGTGCCCCTTGGCACAAAGCGAAACCACACGGTCGGGTCCCCCGTCAAACCCCAGACGGTGCCGAGCAACCCGGCACGACTAGACTCTGTTTGAAAAGTAAGCTCGGCATCCCCGGCGCGAGCGTAAAGACAACTACACTACCGAGTATCCATCGCACCCCGCGGCGATGATACGGCACAGAACGGCTCCTAGAGCTAAATCTGGTAGTGTAGGCTAATGACGATCCAAAACGTGGTTTTCTCCTAAGTCAAGTCCAAGTCCACATGTATGATTAAAAGTATACTAAACATGCTTCCAAAATTCAGATTTAACGTACTACTAGTCATGGATTCGAGCAATTCACAATTTAATAAAAAACCGGAACTTATACATGTTGACTACTTGAATTAGGCGTGATCCGATGAAAACCCACCTCTCAAGCGATCTCCTGGCAGCGAAGGGAGTGATCCAGTCAAGGTGATCCTTCGACGATCCGCCGAGGTCCGAAGTCTCCCGCTGCGAAGGGGCAAACGCGCGATTTCACGAATTCGGTCCGGACAACAGCGGCTGAGAAAAGCTTAAAGTTAACTAAGCTAACCTTATCCAAATCCCGCGAGTAAGGTCTCGAAATCTTCGTCCCGCAGTCAAGAATCCAACGCCGCAAGTTTCGTCGCGCTCCGACCTCCCTGCGCGGAGAACTAGCCAAAGCACCGACGGTCGACGCAGAATTCCTGCAGTTCGGTATTTCAGATTCTCGCGCAAACAGCAGCTCAGTAATTAAGGGTTCCGACAGGGCAAACCTTGTCCAAATACAGCAAGTAAGGTGTCGTTGGAATCGTCTCGCAGTCGCGGATCCAATGCCCCAAATTTCGCCGCGTTTCGATTCTCCTACACCGAGATATGGTCAAAACTCTGCGGGTCGACGGTGCTGCCAGCAGCAGTTCGAAAATTCAGGAAATAGATGCAACGGAGGGAAACTTGATGGGCTACTCACCTCCGAAAATGACCTAGGTCCGGCGCTAGGTCGTGGACAGCAGCCCCGCACGCGCACCCGGCTCCCTCGCGGCGTCACGTCGTCGAAAGCACACTGAAATCGCAAGTTGGCGCGTCGTCGTCGTCGTCGCTCGAGCTTCTCTCGTGGGCTCCTCCACCTCCCTGATCGCCTAGGGTAGCAGCAGCAGCAGCAAATGGAGAAGAAGAAGAAGAAGAAGAGGTCCACTCCCTCTCTCTTCTCTGCTGCAAGGTAAGGGGAGGTGAGGGTGATGTGACAAGTGCCAAAAAGTCAAACTACACCATACCACTGCTTTGGACCGGTACAAATCCCTCCTTGTCTGGTATAAACGGGCAACCCGAGAGCATCTGCGCGGGGCTATACAGTATAGCCCTGGTGGTTATACCGGTATAGCAACCAATCTTGTACCGGTACAAAATCAGATTTGTACCGGTACAGCTCACAGAAAACCTGCTATTTGTAGATTTTCGTGACACACGCTGCTCTCAAGTTCCCACGGGGTCCGTGTGGCGTCCATTTGGCGCCAACGCGACTCGGACTTGTCCCGACACTCGTCAGAGCTGTCGACAAGCCTCGGTGAAATTTTCCGGGTCTCTACATCCTCCCCCACTACAAAAGTTTCGTCGCGAAACTCAAGCGTACCTCGGCTCGCTCGTCGAACGGGTAGGGATAGGCCTCCTCATCGCCGTCTCGGGCTCCCAAGTCGCCTCCGCTCCTCGTGATTACTCCACTGCACTTTGACATACGGTATGACCCGATTGCGCAATTCTTTCGCCTCGCGAGCAAGAATCCGCAACGGTCGCTCCTCGTATCGAAGGTCCTCGCCAAGCTCAAGCGGAGTGAAGTCAATCACGTGAGAGGGATCGAATACATATTTCCTCAATGCCGAGACGTGGAATACATCGTGAGTGCCGACTAGTCGCGGGGGTAGAGCAATCCTGTAAGCAACTGGCCCAACTCGCTCCAAGATCTCAAAAGGGCCAATGTAGCGTGGACTGAGCTTTCCACGCACTCCAAATCTGCGTATCCCTTTGGACGGCGAGACTTTAAGAAATACATGATCGCCAATCTGAAACTCCAAGTCTCGCCTCCTGGTATCGGCGTAGCTCCTCTGGCGGCTCTGGGCTGTCAAAAGGTGGCGTCGAACTATCTTCACCTTTTCCTCAGCCTCTAGCAGAATCTCAGGCCCCAGCGTCTTCCTTTCACCCACGTCGCTCCAAAACAAAGGGGATCGGCATCTGCGTCCATACAACGCCTCAAACGGAGCCATCTGGATGCTCGCTTGATAGCTGTTGTTGTACGCAAACTCAACTGATCTCAAATGCTGATGCCATCCTCCTCCAAAATCCATGACGCACGCTCTCAGCATGTCCTCTAGCGTACGAATGGTCCTCTCGGGCCCGACCATCCGTACGTGGGTGGCGTGTCTTTGAAGTGTAGCTGTGTACCCAAGGCTGTCTGTAAGCTCCTCCAGAAGTGTGACACAAACCTCGGGTCCCTGTCTGATACTATCGACACTGGCACGCCATGCAGTCTGACGATCTCATCCAGGTATAGCTGCGCGAGTCTCTCTCTGGACCAGGTGGTGCAGGCGGTAGGAAGTGGGCGGACTTGGTCAATCATCACTATCACCCAAATGGCATCGAAACCACCCCGTGCTCTAGGTAATCCCACGACAAAGTCCATCGTGATCTGCTCCCATTTCCACTCGGGCAGCGGACTACGAAGCTTGCCGGCGGGCACCGATGCTCGGCCTTCACACCGTTGGCAAGTCAAACAGAGCCACATATCGCAATGTCTCTTTTCATTCCATTCCACCGGAGCGTGCTTTCAAGTCCTTATACATTTTAGTTCCACCGGGATGTCTTGTATAAGGAGAACGGTGAGCCTCTCTCAAGATGTCTGCTCGGATCTGCGAATCCACGGGTACACACGGTCGGTCCACATACCTCGGTACTCCCGACATCCTTTGTGAAACCCTCGGCTGTCCCTCTCCGGTGCTCTCTAATCCTCAACAAGTGTGGGTCTTCACTCTGTTTCTCTCGGATCCTATCCAACAGAGTAGGCTGCAAAACCATAGACATTAGTATTGCAGTAGACCCAGGGGACACAACCTCTAAACTCAACCGCTGTAGCTCCTCAAGTAACGGCCTCTGTTTGCGTGATCATCAAACACGAGCCACCGCATGCGCCTTACTTGCTCAACGCATCCGCCACCACATTCGCCTTAGGGGATGATCGGATACTAATATCATAGTCCTTCGGTGGCTCCAACCACCGTGCGCCGAGTTCAACTCCTTTTGGGTGAACAGATACTTGAGACTTTTATGATCAGTAAAAATCTCACAGTGCTCGCCATACAAGTAGTGCCGCCACAACTTCAAAGCAAAAACCATGCGGCAAGCTCCAAGTCATGCGTAGGGTAATTCTTCTCGTAATCCTTTAATTGTCGCGAAGCATAAGCAATTACCCTACCATGCCGCATCAACACACACCCTAGTCCTTTGTGTGATGCGTCCGTAGATCACATATCCTTCCCCCATGCTGGAAGGGCAAGGATAGGAGGACGTCAAGCCGTGTCGCAACTCGTGAAGCTCCTCGACAGTCCTCACTCCAAGTGAACTTAATTCCTTTACGAGTCAATCGAGTGAGGGGTGTGGAAAGCTTCGCAAAGCCTTCCACAAACCGACGGTAATATCCAGCAAGCCCAATGAAGCTCCGCACCTCAGTCGCCGTCGTCGGCCTAGGCCAATCCCGAATAGCCTCAATTTTCCTCGGGTCGACTGCCACTCCATCTGCAGAAATCACGTGGCCCAAGAAAGTAACCTCCGCATGACGAACTCGCACTTCTTTAACTTGGCATACAACTCCTTCTCTCTCGGGAGGCGTAGCACTATCCTCAAGTGCTCCTCGTGCTCGGCGTCGCTACGGGAGTATATCAGAATGTCGTCGATGAAGACTACTACAAATCTGTCCAAGTACGGCTTAAACACCCTGTTCATCAGATCCATGAACGCGGCAGGGGCATTCGTCAATCCAAATGGCATCACTGTAAACTCGTAATGCCGTACGAGTCCTAAAAGCCGTCTTGGAAACATCCTCGGCCCTCGCCCTCGGTGGTGGTAACTGTGGAGATCAATCTTCGAGAAGACACAAGATCCTTGCGGTGATCAAACGGATCATCGATGCGCGGCAACGGATACTTGTTCTTGATGGTCACTTTATTCAACTCCGGTAATCCACACATAACCTAAGTGAACCATCCTTCTTCTTTACAAATAACACCGCGCTCCCCAAGGCGATACACTGGGTCTCACGTACCCTTTATCCATCAAATCCTGAAGCTGCGCCTTTAACTCTCTCAGCTCAGAAGGTGCCATCCTGTAAGGTACCTTCGAGATTGGTGCGGTTCCGGGAACTACATCAATCACAAACTCGATCTCCTCTCCGGCGGCATAGTCGTCGTCTCGGGAAATACATCGGAAACTCGCGAACCACGGGAATATCCTCGAGTCTCGGTGCGCCGTAGTAGGTACCTGCAACTGTCGCTAGAAATGCAACACATCCTCTACTCATCGGTCGAGCTCTCGTGAAGAAATCCACGCGGCAAACATCGTGCTCCTACGGCCTACGAAAGTGAACACCTCTGGCACGGCTCGCGGAGCGTCACCGTCCTCTCTCCGCAGTCTATCGTCGCGTAGTACCGCGTCAGCCAATCCATGCCAAGCACAATGTCGAAGTCGTGCAACTGCCCCAACACTAACAAGTCTGCGGGCAAAATCCACAAGTCTAGCTGCACTGGACACGACCTACAACACTCCACAACCCGTACTACATGGTCGGGAACCTGAATCTCCCGGGTCTGAGGCAACAACCCTAACTCTAGACCATGTAATAATGCAAATGCTCGACTAATAAAAGAATGCGATGAGCCGATATCAAATAAAGTGCGTGCTCTAGTACCAGAAAGTAAAGTGATACCTGCCACCACACGGTCGGCTGCTGAAGAGTCCTCCACCTGGGCCGCGTACACTCTGCCGCTGGGAGCCTGCTGCCGCTGCTCGCTCTGTCGCGGCACAGACGCCCTATCCTCACGACGGTGGCTCGACGGTGTCCCGTACTGGCTGGGATCCGGTGCGGGCGATCTTTGTCGATGGTGCGGCGATCTTGATCTCGGGCGATGCCCTAAAGTGCCACTGCATCCTGGCCAACACCGGCCTCTCGGCGATCACATAGTCGCGCCGCGTGCGGTCCTCACGAGATCACGCCTTGCTTTGTGTCCTCTGTCATTGCCCGGCCACGGGTATCCACAGCACGGCGACGCCCCAGGGGCCACGACCACGACGTGATCGTGGAGGTCTCGGCGGACGCCTCTTGCTCGGCCCCATCCCCGTCATCGGGAGCGGGCGCTTCACTGTCGACTCGGTCCGGCCCCGAATCTCTCTCGAAGTGTCGTCTCACTCCTCTCCTCAAACGGTGCACCTGCTCGATAGACGCATCCGGGGTCCTCGACCTCGCGCCCTAACGAACACTGTACTGAATCGGCCTCAAGCCTGCTCGAATAGATATACCCGGTGTGCCTCGTCTCTCGCTGCGTACGGCACACGGTTCGGGAGCGCGAAAACTCTGAACGTACTCTGAACCGTGCGATCCCCCTGCTGTATCTTCTTCAAATCGTCCTCTATCCCCTGCTTCACACTGTCTGGAAAATATGTGCGGCACAGCATCCCGCAAAACTCGTCCCAACTCGTCTGCGAAGCCACAACTCCCTGGTCGCGCCTCATCCTCGTCCACCAGTCCCGTGCGTCTCCAACTAAACAGTGGACCCCCAAATGAACCTGGTCCAGGACGAACATGTCCTCAAATATCCTTTCCATCGCGCGGATCCAACTCTCCAATACCCAAGGCTCGGCGCACACCCCGTCAAACATCGGTGGGTCGAGGCGGCGGAAACGAAACAAAAGCTCAGTCACCCGCTCCTGCTCCGCCGCAGTCGGCTGATCCAGTCCTCTAGCCAAGCTGGCGGTGTGGAGGTATCTCTATTTGGTGGGGTACGGCGATGGCGGTGCGATGGGTGGAGTAGGGGATGGCGGAGTAAGTGCCGACGATGTACTCGATGATGCCACTAGCCTCTCGCACATCTGTTGTAAAAACAGGCCCTGCTGCCTCGTCGCCTCTGTCAGTGCGGCTATCTGGGCGCTCAACTCTGACCGGGCACTCGTCTCAGGTCGAGTGCTCGGCTCCACTACAGGAGGTACACCCGTCTCAGGTCGGGTGCCCTGATCCATCTGCTCTGGTATCTGGGGTGGTAGGGGTGGTAGTGGCGGTGGGGCGCGGCCCCGAAGCGGCGGTCGTCCTCTACGAGGCGGCATAGCTGCACATATAGAAACAAGGTCAGATACAAAACACTCGACCCAATCATCGAAAGTCTCGAAGGCGGTCCCTGTTTCTCCTCGGAATTATGTCGTCTGCAGCCAACATAATTTCTCTGGACCGAAACAGACACTCCTTCGATCACTCACTCCACTCAAGGATGAGTTAGAACAATCAATCAATGACTTTCGCGTTAAATCACGCCTCTCACGTCAAGTCTTCCTAAGGTTAACCAGCTTAGGTTTTCTAAGTCCCAACGACCTAATACTAAGCTCTGATACCAACTTAATCTGTCACGCCCCGGGTTGCATATTCACCGGGCGCGCCGACAAATCCGCCGTATACAAAAGAATTTCTTTTGTATACGAAGCGTAGCCGTACCTGTAATAACGTACAATGCCACAAACAGTAGCATAGAGCTGAAATAAACTATAAACAGACAGGTAGGAAAAACAACCACTTTATATACATACAATCACAGATACAAAAATAACACTACTCGCTCCAGCGAGTTCAACTGTATGTACAAAAGTGTCCCAAACCAAAAACTGTCACTACCTGCAGTGGAAGTCCTCTAGTACCGAACTCGAAGGGTAGGCTCTAGCCCGCCACGCCGCTTCCCGCGGTCCAGGCTCGAGACGGAGCGGACGGCGCAACGAAGGCCTGCAACAACGGTGGAAGAAAGAGGCGTGAGAACTACTATAAAAACAAGTAGTCCTCGGTGGGTACCGCCTAAACACATCGGTCACCCACTAAGTCTACAGGTAAGCAAGAAGGTAAAAGAAGGCTGAAACGATCGACGACTAACAATCCCTATACTATCCTGCTCTAAACCACTCTCTGTAGAACAAGTAAAAGCTGACCCAATCTTACGAGGGACTGTGAAAGCACCCGTCCCGCCTGTCGAAGCAACACTACAACTACCCCCGAGGTAGCTAGCGGAGAGCAACCCACAACGAGGGCGCAGCGACACCAACGCAAAAGCACTAAGCCGGACTCGGAGCGGCACTCGTGGGCGCGAACCAACCGAGTATGCAAGCGTATCTCTGTCGAGCTCAATCGCTCTCACGGGCATAGTCAAGTACACGGGGTCCAAGAACTAACACACCACGTGCCCCTTGGCACAACCGAAACCACACACGATGCGGGTCCCCGTCAAACCCCGACGGTGCCGACAACCGACACGACTAGACTCTGTGAAAAGTAAGCTCGGCATCCCACGCGAGCGTAAAGACAACTACATTACCCAGTATCCATCGCACCCCCGCGGCGATGATACTGCACAGAACGACTCCTAGAGCTAAATCTGGTAGTAGGCTAAGGACGATCCAAAACGTGGGTTTCTCCTAAGTCAAGTCCAAGTCCACATGTATGATTAAAAGTATACTAAACATGCTTCCAAAATTCAGATTTAACGTACTCCTAGTCATGGATTCGAGCAATTCACAATTTAGTCAAAAACCGGAACTTATACATGTTGACTACTTGAATTAGGCGTGATCCGATGAAAACCCACCTCTCAAGCGATCTCCTGGCAGCGAAGGGAGTGATCCAGGTCAAGGTGATCCTTCGCTGATCCGCCGAGGTCCGAAGTCTCCCGCTGCGAAGAGGCAAAAGCACGATTTCACGAAAGCTGCCGGAAAACAGCTGCTGAGAAAAGCTTAAAGTTAACTAAGCTAACCTTATCCAAATTCAGCGAGTAAGGTCTCGAAATCTTCGTCTCGCAGTCAAGAATCCAACGCCGCAAGTTTCGTCACGATCCGACCTCCCTGCGCGGAGTACTAGCCAAAGCACCGACGGTCGACGCAGAATTCCTGCGATTCGGTATTTCAGTCTGCGCGCAAACAACGGCTCAGTAATTAAGGGTTCCGACAGGGCAAACCTTGTCCAAATACAGCAAGTAAGGTGTCGTTGGAATCGTCTCGCAGTCGCGGATCCAATGCCCCAAATTTCGCCGCGTTTCGATTCTCCTACACCGAGATATGGTCAAAACTCTGCGGGTCGACGGTGCGCCGACGGTTCAAAGATCAGGAAATAGATGCAACGGAGGGAAACTTGATGGGCTACTCACCTCCGAAAATGACCTAGGTCCGGCGCTAGGTCGTGGACAGCAGCCCCGCACGCGCACCCGGCTCCCTCGCGGCGTCACGTCGTCGAAAGCACACTGAAATCGCAAGTTGGCGCGTCGTCGTCGTCGTCGCTCGAGCTTCTCTCGTGGGCTCCTCCACCTCCCTGATCGCCTAGGGTAGCAGCAGCAGCAGCAAATGGAGAAGAAGAAGAAGAAGAAGAGGTCCACTCCCTCTCTCTTCTCTGCTGCAAGGTAAGGGGAGGTGAGGGTGATGTGACAAGTGCCAAAAAGTCAAACTGCACCATACCTCTGCTTTGTACCGGTACAAATCCCTCCTTGTACCGGTATAAACAGGCAACCCGAGAGCATCTGCGCAGGCTATACCGTATAGCCCTGGTGGTTATACCGTATAGCAACCAATCTTGTGCGGTACAAAATCGATTTGTCTGCAGTGCGACTCACGAAAACACACTTTATTTGTAGATTTTCGTGACACACGCTGCTCTCAAGTTCCCACGGGGTCCGTGTGGCGTCCATTTGGCTCCAACGCGACTCGGACTTGTCCCGACACTCGTCAGAGCTGTCGACAAGCCTCAGGTGAAATTTTCCAGGTCTCTACAGGTAGTAAACGAGCCGTTTTACTACCTATTTATTTTCGATGATAGAGCTTCCAAATTGACGATCGGCTCCGTTAAATATGATCTAAACCATTTAAACTACCTAGAAATCAAATTTCACGCACTTTCGATATTGTTCTTTTATCCATCAAGTGAACAAAAAAATAAATGACTGAAAATGAATACTCTTTAAAAAATGATGATAGGAGTCTTGTAATCAAGATCAAGAGTATAGATCTTGTTTTAAATAGTTTAAAAAATTTTCTAACAAAAATTCAATTGATTTGGATATCTTTACGCCGTTAAATGAGAAAATGCCTCTTATCGACCATTAAAATTACAAATTTTGAAACCCTTTGATCATTAGGCAAATGATGTCGAAAATATTTGAAATTTGATTTCTAAACACTTCAAATGGTATAGATTATGTTCAACGGAGCCGATCGTCAATTTGGAAGCTCTATCATCGAAAACAAATCGGTAGTAAAACGGCTCGTTTACTATCGATAGCATTCTAGCAAAGCTATATATATATATATATATATATATATATATATATATATATATATATATATAGAGAGAGAGAGAGAGAGAGAGAGAGAGAGAGAGAGAGAGAGAGAGAGTAGCACAAGACGTACAGCCCCCTTGTGACTCCTAATTAAATTTCTCAGACCCTAAGTTTTACTCCTGAGATTTTTAACCATCCATCAATTTTGATGGGTGGTTAAGGTGAGAGAGAAGAGAAATTGATGAGATATTTAAAAAGATGAGAAATTGAGAATCTTAATTTCTCTCCAAATTCTCTTCTCTCTCTCACCTTAACCATCCATCAAAATTGATGGATGGTTAGAAACTTAGGAGCACAAGGGCTGCTGTGCTATTAATAGCACAGTAGCCCTACTCTCTCTCTCTCTCTCTCTCTCTCTCTATATATATATATATATATATATATATATATATATATATATATATATATATATATGGGGCAATTGCCTATATACCGAAAAGTTTTCGCTTTTCTTGTTTACCCTTCTTAGAAGGCTAATATTGAAAATACCTTCTTATGTTCCAAGTTTTTCTAATATACCCACAGAAGTTAACTTCCGTCGATTAGGCGTTATCTATAGAAAATTACCATTTTGCCCTCATCATCATCATCTTCCCTCTCATTTTGTCTCCATCGCTCCGGCGATCGTCGCCGCCCGCCGCCGCCGCGGCGCCGCCAACCTCTTTCTCCACCGCTCCTACCCCCGGCCATTAACAACCCCCTCCCTACCAAGAAACCGAAGCCAAAGCGCCGCCAATGAACCACGGAAACGACAACCCTAACCCTAGAAAACCCTCGACGGCCTCGGTGGCGTCGGCCTCGGCGAGGGGAGCGCGAAGGGAGAAGGAAGAAGACGGGAGGGTGGTGGGATAATTTAAGGGATTAGTATAATAAAGTAGGGGCAAAATAGTTATTTTATTTAGATTTTAAGCGTAGTATAGACTTAACCTATGTTTAACCCGAGTTAAGATAACGGGGGATAAGCTGAGGGTATTTTAGAATAACGGTGGAACGTATGAGGGCATTTTAGAAAAAAAAATGTTGGGATAGATCATATATATATCCGGACGCATGAGGGGTATATAGGCAATTATCCTTATATATATATATATATATATATATATATATATATATATATATATATATATATATATATATATATATATATATATATTGATGAAAAGCTTATCTCTAAATGTAGGTTATTTATAAATTTAAAAGAGTGTTTATAAAATTATAAATAATTTTATAGTCAATTAAATATTTTAAGATGGTAATTAATGATCAATGAGGGCAAAGTTGGAATTTTGTTTGGTGTTTATTCAAAATTGATAATAAATTAGTGTAAAGGTTATTTTTGAAAGTTTCTCTCTTTTAAAAGGTTATTTATGATATTTCAATTTTTATAGGGGTATTCATGATATTAGACTTATTTGGAAGGGTAGTGATGAAATTTTCCCTTTCTTATATAATTACCTCAACAAGTATATATTTTCCAGCGAAAACGGTAGGTTAAAATATAGAAAATTCCTAATAAATATCAGATTTTATACTTAACCCAGCTCCTCCATAAAAAAAATCTCCATTTACCCTTTTAAAATTTAAAATTGTAACACTTAACATTGTTATACAATTAAGTTAGTTACTAATTCGTGTATAAATTGTTGGTAAAAAATTGAAAATCTCCAATTATTACTTTTAGTTTGTTAGTTTTTTTATTCTCATATATTATTATTTATTATTTTAATTAATTAGATTGCAACGTACGCTATTAAAAGCAATGGAGTGGGGGAAGGTTGGGTGCTTCCAACGTTTTATTCTCACCCCTATTTATACTAGCTTTTCTACTCGTCATGTGACACGACTATTGTAGAGAGATAACTGGAAAGAAAAAAAAAATGGTTTTAATTCTAATTTTATTTTATTTTACTTCTCTCAATCTCTAACTTCATCGTTGAGTGTTGAAAGTTTCTCCGTCAATCTTTTCCACATTCGTATTCGTAGGAGGAGTTTCAATTGTATCTTTGGGATGGTGTTTCTGGTCGTATATATGAAGGACGAGAATACGACTTAATTAGGGCAGTGCTGTGCATGCTTTCGAATCGATCTAATTTCTTCTTCCCTCTTCATCAATTTCTGAAATTTCTGTAGTGTTTATCTATGTGTTTGTTAGATAAAATCACAAAGTTGTTAGATAAAATCACAATCGAATTTTTAGTACGGTTTATTCCAACATAAATTATATGGTCCAATTGATCAAACTTATTGAGATGCCAATTATATTCTTAAAAATAATAGAAATGTGTATTAATTATATAATCTTATATTTTTTTTTCTCAAATTAGGTAATTTTATTAAAGAGATATCTAACTATTTATTAACTAACTTTTCCATTTTCGTTATCTCTAAGGATTACGTAAGTAACGAAATAGTGATGAAATTATAATAGTACAGAATTAAGTACAACAGCTTTAAATATTAAAAGAGGACAAAACATGGGTTTTTTTTTTAAAAAAAATGAGAGAGTAAAATATAAAAGTGGATAGTACGTTTTAGGGGATATTTTTATAATTTAGCCAAAAAAAAAAAAGAATAACATTCCGAAAACAAAAGTATTTAAAGTAGGCAAGAAAAGAGATTAAAAAGGAAGATGCATGCGAAATACATTAATTAAAAGAGTAGGTGCAACAGAGTAAAGAAAAATCATCTAGCACAGTAGAAGAGATATAAGAGCGCGTTGCTGCAACAATATAAGTGGAGAAATGACCAAATGCATTATCCCTCCGGGGGCCTCTCTTCATTGAGCGCATGCCAAGGGCAAAATGATTGAAACAAAGGAAAGGAATGTAAAATGTAGAAATGTGTCCCTACACTCTTCACCATTGAGGAATGCATCAGAAGCCACAACCCGGATGGGAAAGTGACAAAAGCTTGGTAAAGTAAATATTCTTGGAATAGTGGGGCGCGAGAAATAGACACACTAACAGTGCATGAGGGACTGACTACATGCAGATCTAGAGGAATCTATCTATCTTAATTATATATAACGCATTAACATGTTCAATTTGAGCGCGCAAATGTAGAGAATTTACAAGGTGGAGGATCGATCTGGTGGCAGGAGACAAGTCTTATACTGATCTTATTGTGCCTCTCTCCATCACAATTAATTGATGCTTCTAATTAATTAATTTGTGCTCTAGCTTCCACATGGGCACAAGCCATACCGTGAAATTTCTGTAAGATATATGCAACACCAATAAGACCTAGCTACTTTGATAATGTGGTGATCAAAAGTATTATTTTTATACTACAGAAGACCAATAAAAGTGCTTCCGGCGATTTTCTTTTATATTATATATATAAAATTGTAGTTGCAATTACCGACACCCGCTACTATAAATTTATGATTTAGTTAATGGCATATACTCCGCAGTATTTATTTAAATAACTCTAATTAATATATTTAACAGCATTAATTACTTGATAAGTGACACTAGATTTAATAATTTAGCAGCAATTTACTATTAATGTTGCAAAATAGAATAAATTAGCAGTATAAATTAGTGAATGTCGCTAAAGTTTACAGCATTTTATAAAAAATGACACTAAATGTAATAAAGTAGCACCACTTATTGCTAAATGCCACAATATTTTCTCCGCGACATTTATTTAAATCATGACAATTAATATATTTAGCAGCATTACTTGATAATTGTCGTTAGATTAATTTAATTATTTAGCAGCAATTTACTATTAATGTTTAAAAATAAGATAAATTAGCCGCATAAATTAGTAAATGCCGTTAAATATAATAAACTAGCAACATTTGTTACTAAGTATCATTACTAATTAGTATATAATTATTAATATATCCTTTTCTAATTAGATTTAAAAATTTTAAGATTAAAGTTTAAAATTTGAAACATATAATTCTAAAAATTAAAATTATAATTTAAAATTTAAAATTTTAAAAATTTATATTTTAAATTTTAAATTCTAAAATTTTTAATTCTAAAATTTTAAATTTCAAAAAAATTAATTTTGAAACTTAAAATTCGATATTTGAAAGTTTAAAATTTAAAATTTAAATTTAAAACTATTAATTTTGAAACTTAAAATTTGAAATTTGAAATTTTAAAATTTAAAATTTAAATTTAAAACTATTAATTTTGAAACTTAAAATTTAATATTTGAAAATTTAAAATTTAAAATTTAAATTTAAAACTATTAATTTTGAAACTTAAAATTTGATATTTGAAACTTTAAAATTTTAAAATAGAAGACTTAAAATTTAAAAAATTAAAATATAAATAATTAATAGTTACTAGCGCAAGTGGCAAAATGCTTAGTGGTTGGTACTCGATGTTTCAAGTTCAAATCCGAGTTGATTCATATTTTCAGCAAAGTTTAATTCTAAAAGAAATAAACGAATATTTTTAGAAATATTGGCAAGTGGCAAAATGTTTGAGTCGGTTACGCTATATTTTCTGCTGTCTCACCGGAGAACGCAGAAGCGTTAGATTGGTCTCAATACCAAACGGAAGCCTTAGTTTCAAACTTTTAGCAGCATTTATTGATCATCTAGCAATATAAATAAATGTCACTAATGATTAATTTTCTAGTAGTGACCGAGAGAAGTATGTAAGCCTTTTTGGCGGCGGTTGTAATTGTAATTCTAAAGCATATTGGAGGAGAAAAGTTTATAAGTATTTTTAAATTTTGTAGGTCATTCGTAGCATAAAAATGACATTTTTAGCCCATCCTGCTAGGTACCAAACTAGACCAAAAGTATACAGTAGAGCATATATAGTTTCAAGTACTTACCACTTTTTTTTGGGTGAATTAAACTATTGATCATTGAGGACAAAGTTTTATGTAGAATGCTTACCTTTTGTTGTGGCTTGCGGCATGAGCTGTCAAACTTCAATTAATTTTAGTTTGATCATTTACTCAAACTCTATTTAGATTTTTAATAGGGAAATTATATGGCATATGATTGAGTCTACTACATGATCATTACCAATAGATGATCAATTTTTCTCTCTTAAAAAAAAAAAAAAATCACATGATCAATTTGCAAAAAGGTTTTTCATGACTACTACGCTTCAAATTTGAAACTGCTATATATGTGGTCGCCGAAATAATTATCAACTATATGCATGTCATCTCTTTATGTGAATAAGTTAAATAAAATTGTACAAAATGGGGGCTAGTTGAGAGAGAAATTGAAGTTCGGTGATTCACTTTCTGCGAGTTAATTAGAGACCGAAGTTATACTTCCACGTACTTTATTTTTTTTATGGGACAAGTTTCGCAATAATTAAGTTCAGTTACCAACGGCATGATTATTTTTTGAGTCAGAAAATTTGTTGGGGAAAATGCCATCTCTTGTCTCGTGCATTATAGACCCTTGCATGTTCATTGCGTAACATCCCCAAGTTACGAGATCGAATCTGACTTAGTCCTCTACTTCTGGAAGTACCATTATATGAGACAGCTGCTACATACCAATACCATAGTCGGCATCCGGTGACATGACAAAAGGTTTGATGATTAACACCCAAAGTTCCAAATTTGAAGCGTACTTGTGTAATAAACCGACTTTTTATCTGGAGGGAATTTGATCTTTGATTTTAAACGTTATTGTGTGTAAATTAATTACAAGAGCACACGTCAAATTTCGGGCGAAACCGAGCTAAAACGGAAAAGTTACGCGACCCGGAAGTCTGACTTAAAGTAAATAGTAACTCCGGTATTTCGTTGAGCCGGAAAGTAGAGAAGGGTTCCGGAGCGTACAGAACTCTGAACATAGGCTTCCAATAGCTCGTTTCGAACGGCTCAGATATACTGGACCCTTTGGCACTGACGAAATCGAATTCCGATGCACGATTGTCGAGAAAATGGGTCCCGAACGAAATTGCATATATATATATATAGAGTAGGGCTACTATACTATTATGAGTATAGAGCCCTTACTACTCATAAGTTATTTTCGATGTTGGGGTTTTCGAATCGACGATACACACCGTTAAACATGATCTAGAGTATTTGAAACTTCTAGAAAATAAATTTCGTAATTTTTCGAAATCATTATAAAGTCCATCAAGCGGGTATAAAATGAACGGTCAAAATCGATCGACATCCTAAAAATGGATGATCCGATCTTTTAATTTAAGATCGGAGTTATTGATCTTTATTTAGGTAGTGAATAGAATTTTCTATCAAAAATTCAACCTATTCTGATTTTTTTACACCGTTAAACTAGTAAGCATCTCATACCGGCCGTTAAAAATTGTCAATTTTGTGATCTCTTGATCGTAAGGTAAATGATGTCGAAAAATTATAAAATTTAATTTCTAGAAGTTTTAAATGCTCTAGATAACGTTTAACGGTGTGGATCGTCGATTCGGAAGCTCTATCATCGAAAACAACTTATGAGTACGAGGACGATCGTACTCATAATAGTATAGTAGCCGGACTCTATATATCGTATTCATGAGAAAACCCTAGTTGTTTGGCCTCCCTCTTCCCTAAACCTAACCCTAGCCCTCACCCTTACCCGAGATGTCCCCAGCCCCCTCTTCCCTGTACTCCCCGCGCGCACCCCAGCCACCTGAGTGCGCCGCCGCTGCTGCTCAGGCCGTTTTCTGCCACACAGGGCCATCTCGGGCCGCGCCTAATGCAACAGTGGGCTGCGCGCCGCGCCGCCGCTTTGGGTCGGCCGCGCCATCACCCCTGGAACCCTAGCTACATCCTCCGCCACCTGCCGTCGTCGGACGACGCCGCCGCCATGCGCCATGGGCGCTGTAGCCGCCCTGACCCGGCACCGAGCCCGGGTCATGCTTGATCCCGCGCGCCGCCGCTCCTCCCCGTCGGCCGAGCCGGTCTCCTTCGACCTCCGGCGAGCCTGTGCGCCGATCGGAGCCGACCCCGCCGCCGCCGCCGCCGCCGCGCGCGTAGAGCGCCGCCGCGTCGCCCGGGCCCGAGCCGGGCCGAGGTGGGCTCGCGGCCTCCCCGCGCGAGCCATCGCTGAGCCCGCTCCCATCGCCGTCCCGGTGCCCGGCGAGCCTCCCCGGTCGCCCGCCGACGCCGCGCGTCTCGGATGCCGTCGCCTTTTCCCTGCGGCCGCACGAGGGCGCGTGCGAGCCGAGCACCACCGCCGTCGCCGCCGTCATCTTCGCCGCCGGCCGTGCGAGCCCCGCTCCACGGCCGTCCGCAACCACCCGCCACCGGTGGTCCCGCCGCCGGAGCTCCCTGCGGTCGGATCCGAGCCCGAGCCCTCTCGGGTTGTGCGGCTAGGGCATCATTACCCGCCTCGGCCCGCCGCTTCCGCCGCCGGCCGACGCGCGCCCCGGCTTCCCCTCGACGCCAGCAACCTTCCCTGGCCGGCTTCCCTTGAGTCGATTCTTTGACTTCTGTCGTCGATGACCGTGAGGTCGGTGTACCCTGAGGGGTTGGATTGTCGGCTAGTGGCTGACGGTAGTTCTAGATTCTGTGGATACACACTGTTGACCTATTCGCTTATTCTTTGTACATATATCCTAGTTGACCTGAGTTGTCAGTTCTTGTGTTTTCTTGAGTAGTGTTTGCATACAGTTGAGAGGATCTTGAGTTGTTCCATCCTAGTTGACCTGAGTGGTCGGTTCTTGTACTTCCATACAGTCGATGACCTATACGGTCGGTGAGCCCTGAGGGGCAGGATTGTCGGCTGGTTGCCGACGGTTGACCTTTGAGCATATGAGCATCGATCGCCCAACTCGTTCGCATTTCACGAACACCAACGGTCTGATCCACCGTGGCAGGGTGTTCTTTTCCGGAAAAGTGGTTGGACGTGCCAACCCGTGAGCCCATAGGCTACCTTGGGTTATATGCAGGCATAGAGTGGCAGTGGGCATTGCCTGATGTCTGCGGACCAACACGGCGGTTTTTAGATTGGGTATATTTGGATTTCTTGCCCGGTTGACGCATATAGCTATAGTAGTGGTTGTTGCTTGTCTATCTTCAGTTATTTCTTTACAGTTGTCTTACCACTATAGCTTTGGTATCCTCATATGTTTCTAATTCTTCTTTACAGTAGCTGTTGTTTCATATCTGTATATCTCTCCATTTACTTGTTTATCATAGCTACTGTACTACTATCTTCTCCACTTGTGTTTATCTCCGTGAGGTATCCACTGGGAGGGGGAGACATGTTTACATGTTCTCACCCCTCGCCTTCTTTTTCAGGTGACGTTGCAGGTCGTAGTGGGGTAGCTGGTGAGGATCGCGTCTAGTTCGCGATAGAGCATCCGACCCGGTTTGTACTATTTAGTATTTCCCTTTCTATTTCTGTTGTTATAGTTTAGTTGGTTATGGTTCAGTTGGTTTACTTTATTGGAATTCATATGGTTTTGAATGAAATAAAGATTTCGGGATCCTTGTAAAAGATAAAAGGTTTTCTACCCCTCGTGGTAGCGTTTTTAAAATAAACAGTTTTAAATGGTTTTTCGGTGGATTTATGTTAAATACATATGTGAATGAACCTGTGGTGAATTGTGTATGTGAATGTATAATTGTTGATTGTTATTATATTTAGTCGTTGTGGTTGTTTCCTGAATGTATTATAATACTCTGTACTTGTGCGACGCGGTGCAAATACAGGGGAGACTCTGTCCGTGTGTACAGTGGACTCCCTGTATTTGTGGCGGATCTGGCATACCCTGGGGAGTCAAGTTTAAAAAAAAAAAAATCCGCTGTGTTTTTAACTATAAAGAGACCCCGGGGCGTGACAACTTGCTTCACATTTTTAGATACGAGAAATTCATTGTGTAATCTCAGCATCCGGTGTGTACTCTTGAATAATTTAATTTTTACTCAATTGTTTCATTTTACTAATTTCACTGTTAATCAGATTAGTCTTTTTTTATATGTTTCGATGCAACAACAAGATGTTATTCATATCAAGTAGCTTTGTTTGTTGGTTAATTGGTCACATTTTATTCATGAAATGGATAGGATTGTGTAACGACCATGATCCGACAGATTGGCACAATCTTAGCTACAACAAAATCATTCTATTTGACTAAATAAGGACCTAATTGCAAAGTGTAAGAAAATTATGTGTATGCAACGGAAGAAAATAACACAATTAAAATTTTCTAAACTAAGATTAGCTCGTGTTTCGTTTTAGATCGATCATTAATAATTAATATAATTAATCTAATCAAATAAGATATAGTTTTTCACCTTGCACGCTTTGATCACCGTGAAGTCAACAATCGTTGGTAAGACCTCTTCGTCCTTGCTTAGCCGCACGCACACTCAGCTTCTACTCGCATCCACGCGAAATCATGCCCTTAATCGAATTAGACGACCGCTTCGATCCGCGATCCAATCACGAATTAACTCTTGCATCGATTTGGGGAAGATGAATCAATCTTCTAGATGTGCTTGCAATCTTTTTGAAGATTGAAAAACGATGGATCAATTACGGACTTGAGAAAAGAGAGAGGATTGACTGCTAGAGTTTCCTTTTTCTTTTATAATACATTCAATGTTTTTTAATATGTCATATAACGAATATTTATAATGAGAAAATCCTAAGCCTAACCCTAATCCTAATCGAAATCCTAGTTCGATTGGATTATCCACTAACCCTCAAGTTGGTTTTAATATATACAGAATTTGAATCCTAATTCAATTCATGTGTAATAATTACACATAAGCCCTCATATTATTTACTAATGTTTCGTAAGAACACCATGCAATATTTACACTTAAATACCTCTAATTTATAACAATTATAAATTAGTCATTTTACTAATAAATTAGTAAATTTTAATATTTAACAATATTATAATTGCAATTAACCCATCTGATAAATTTTTTATTGTCTCCTAAATATCGATCATGCGCGATTTTTTATGTGTGTTACCTAATAGGTTCAATTATATCTGGTAGTGAGATATAATGCGATCCCTATCTACATCATCATCGAAACTACTTTTGATGGGTCAAATTCTTTTGATTCCACACTTTTAAAATAATTAACTATCTATATTATTCCTATTTGTTACCACAATCCACCAATGACGTATAGCAGTATATAGTGGCAATCCAGTCAGATGTGAATATCGGATTGAATTTCTAGGTGCAGTTACCGTACAATACATCCTTCTATCGCATGGTCCCAACTGAGTGGATGTAACACACTGGACCATTGCAAATTGCAAGGTTCGAGTGTTTGATTTGTATTTTGAGCTTTTCCACGCTTTCTGGAGGGTCATTGATAGTGTTCCGATCCATGGCTCGCATCCCGAGAATTGAGGTTTAAATTTAGCAGCAAAGTCTCGAAAAAGAAGAATTTGGGTTGCTCGCGGATTGGTCTCTATAGGGCAGAGTACCGGTATTGCATCGGGTTGGTACCGGTACTCTGTGTATTTTCTGCGCGGTAGAGGCTCGGGTTGGCAGTCACGACTTGCATCGGTACCAAGATTTTGCCCGATGTCACCGATATGCGCATCGCACCGCAGTGTTTGAGGGTTCTTGTTGCTTTTGTCTGTAATACACTGGAATTGCGCAAATTGCAAGGTTCGAGTGTTTGGGTTGAGTTCGAAACTTTTTCACATTTTCTGGAAGGTCGTTGACAGTGTTCCGACCTATGGTTCGAACCCCGAGAACGATGGTTTAAAACTTAGCACCAAAACCCGAAAAGTCAAATTTTGGTGAGCTCTCGAATTGCATTTTCGGGTCTCTGTACTGGTACACTTTTGATGGTTGTATCGATATAGGCATGATGGTTGTACAGTTACACTTTGGAATTTGTACCGGTACACTTGGCCATTTTCTGAAAACCCGAGGCTAGGGTTTGGCATTTTCATGGGATTTTTACCGGTACACTTTTCCGTGTACAGGTACACTTTGGCATATTCTAAAATGTTCAAACTGCAGGGGTGTTTTCGCATTGTAGTCTTTCTATAAGCTACCCCACGCCTCTAGGGCATCCCTCTGAGTTTAGAACAGTAAGGACAAAGGTGAGATAGCTCTCCACACCTCTCCTTTCCATTCATTTGTTTTGCTTGGGTTTTTTTTAGATTAAACCCCTCTTTTTGCTCCGTTTTGCTTGATGGAGGCTTTTCTATCATTGTTGGAGACTTGGAGCTTGGTAAGGAGCTTGCTGGAGAGGTATTCTTCAACCCTACAAGATTCTAGGCTTGGTTTGAGGCTTCTTGTGAGGTTAGTTGACTTCTATTCCTCTTGTAATTATGATTTGCATGATTTTTTAGATGAAATCCTAGAATTGAAATTTTAGGGTTATATTTGGGGATTTTTGTTTTGACACTTTTGGATCTTGTTTGATAGGTGTAAAACCATCATTTGAGTTGGAAGTGAAGTACTTCAAATTTCTTTTTGGATTTAGAAGAGTTTTCTACATCTTTGGTGAGTTTTCCACCTTTTCCTTGTGTTGTCTAATGATTAAACATATAGTTCTTCGTTTCGACATTGTAACTCTTCTAGTCTACATCTTAGGGTACTAGGAGAGTAGATCGAAGCTTCGTTCGATTTTCAAAAGACCGAGCGGAGCTTTCGGTGGGTTTGGCTTCATGAGAAAAGGAGAAAATTGCCTCCTATGTGGTTAATTATTTTCGTTTCATCATTTTGCATGCATATTCATGCTAGATAGAATTTATGTGAATTTTAGAATACTTAAAATGTATGTGTTATGTATCATGAAAATTCATCTCTATATAGTAGAGCATTATGTGTATTGTGCATGCATGTTTAAAGTATTCGATATTCCAAATTGAAAAATATGTTGCATGTGGGAAAATGATTGGGAATATGAATTCATGAACTTAGAACTCATGTTGAACTTAGAATGTTTAAGTGTCATAAAGGGGCATTAGACTTAGAAAACTGTGAAACTGCAATATAGAGACTTAACTGTAGGCCAGTGACATATACTATATTCCATGTTTTAGACATGATGACATAGTGATAGGCCATTGACATAGTAGCTATACATTCCATGTTTTAGACATGATGACTTGAGACTTAGACGGATTGTACGATTACTTGCCATTGTGCTCATTTGCACATGCTTGTGAGGGTCGCTCACTACAAGCTGGCACTCCGGAGTTGGCCATCATGATACATATTCACCGTGCGGGATTGGGAACCGAAGTGGATTGCCGTGGGATAGGCTCATTTCTACGGTGGGGATGTTGACTTCCACGGGGCCATCAGGCACTACACCGACTAGACAGCCTTCAAAGGGTCTTCGTGCCGTACAACTTTCAAGTGGTCTTATCAGATTTAAACTTTAAGTAGTTAAACTGACATTGGACATTGACTAGAATAGTAAACATTGACACTTTACTATTACATTGTGGACATCGGATTAGTTGTTTATATTGCGTATTCATGCATAGAATAGCTTCTTACTTATGCAATTTCATGCTAAGTAGATATATCATGTTGTAGCAGCATACATGTTTATTTACATGTCGTTTATATTGCTTTTACTTACCCACTTACTTGTTTAGTTTTGGGGCCTAGTGGCGCACTTAACTGAAGTCAGTAATTACCCACTGGGAACTATTATTTAATAGTTCTTACGTCCTCTGTTCTATGTTCTTTTCAGAGCCTTCGGCACCGGCGGAGGCACGGGATCGCGGCAAGGGAGTCGTGCATAGCTAGATAGATCAGTTTACTTTTCTTAGGTGGTATTCTCTCTACGTCTGTTTTTTTAGAGAGGGAGAGATTTTTGTATCCATGTATAGATGCCACCTATGTACTCCTTTTAGTATTTGTTGGGTTTTCTTGTTGTATTTATCTTATGATTTCTTATCTGTTGTTAGCTCTTTTACACGTTCATTATCATAGAATCTAGATGTTTTACTTTGCTTTGATACTTCTAGATGTTCTATTCTTGTTGTTTTATTTATCGTTTTATTATAGACGCCTCATATGTTTTAGACATATGGCGGGTCTGGGCACGCGCCGGGCGGGCTTCCGCTGGGTCTCGGGGCGTGACAGATTATTTTGGTATCAGAGACTAGGGTTGAGTCTTAGTGGACCTAGCAAATCTTAGGCCGGTTGGACTATAGGATATAGGCTCGTGAGAGACGATGTCTATTTGACTTGCAAGCGAAAGTATCACGATTGGGTATCTGAATAACTCTAGAAAGTGGAGTTAGATCGAAGTGTATAGCATCTAACTTCGCGGAGGGTTACGTTGGCGGCCGACAACGTAACATCGAGAGTTAGTAGTAAAGGACACTTCCTTACTTTCGCATGATTTGGGTATTTATAACTTGAGTGGGGTTGCGATAGCGTGAGCTTACTAACTTGCGCTTTTATGATGTTGTAGTGACGATGCCGACGACTCGCTCTAAATTCGTTGGAGCAGATAATGCGGATACATTCGAGGACGAGACCTCCGCTACCTCCGAATCCAGCGAGGTCCGCGAGTTGAGGAGCCAGTTGGTGGCCCTCACCGACTTAGTGACGCAGCAAGCGACGACGGAGCAGCAACAGGAGGCGCGCATGAAGCGGATGGAGGATCTTCTTTTGCAGCAAGCGGCTGCTAAGGAGGCTCAAGTCCCTCCACCACCCGCGCCAGCTGAGGTTGTTCTACCACGGGCGCAATCCCCCGCGGCCGGCTCTCCGAAGATGATTGGGGCGGATACTCAGGGGGAGGAGGACATTGGCACCCCGCCAGTTCGAGCGTCACCGGTGGGAGCAGCTTTTTCGGTAATGGCTGAGGAGGCCGAGTGGGACCGGCTCATGGATCGCCTCAACGAGTTTAGGAGGTGCAATCCTCGGATTGTTTATGGAGAGAAGGTCGACCACTGGATCGTGGAGAAGTGTTTGATGCATATGGAGAAGTTATTCCGCGACACTTTTCTAGAGGAGCGGGATAGAGTTTGGCTCGCCACACATCATCTTGACAGCGAGGCCTACTGTTGGTGGATAGATATGTGATGCACTGAACTTTCGCAAATAGCAAGGTTCGAGTGTTGGACGTGAGTTTCGAGCCTTTCCAGACTTCTGGAGGGTCGTTGACAGTGTTCCGACCTATGGCACGAGTCCCGAGAATAGAGGTTTAAATCTATGCATCAAAGTCCAAAAAGTTGGATTTTGGATAGCTCTCGGATTGTATTTTCGGGCATCTGTACGCATGCATTTGATGGTTGTACCCCATGTGCTTGATGGTTGTACCGGTACACTTTGGATTTTGTACCGGTGCACTTGGAAGATATAAGCAAACCTGAGGCTCGGGTTTGGCAGTTTCGCAGGATTTGTACCGGTACACTTCTCCGTGTACCGGTACACTTTGACAGTTTTCGAAAATCTGAAACTCTACGGGTGTTCATGCGATTGTGCCCTTCTATAACAGCACCCCCACGCCCTTTAGGGTTCTTTTGTGCTGAGGACTATAGAGATAAGAGGTAGGGGAGCTTTCCATTCTTCCTCTTTGGATTTCTTTGATTTTGGTTGGGTTTCTTGGGATTAAACACTTCATTTTGCTCTCTTTTGCTTGTTGGAGCCATTTCCACCATTAGAGGAGCATAGAGCTTGGACTTGGAGCTTGTTGTGAGGAAGATCATCACTCCTAGTGGATTTTGATCCTTGATTTGGAGCTCTTATAAGGTAAACTATAAATCCTCTCCTTTAGATTTGGGTTTTGGAGCTTTCTACTAGATGAAATCCTAGATTTTAAAAATAAGGGTTTATTTTGGGGTTTCTTATTTTGGGGCTTTTAGGACCTAATTGATGAGTGTAGAACTCTCCTTTAGGTGAGATTTGAAGATCCATTGGGTCAATTTGAGCTCTGGACAAGATCTTCTTGATCAAATGTAATTTTCACCTCTTTTCTATATGATTTTTGGTGAATTTGGTTGGATGTTTATTCGAAGCTTGTATCCCTTCTAGAAATTATCTTAGGGTGCTAGAAGCTTGGGGGGCAACTTCATTCGGCGAAACGAAAAGGATTCGAAGTACATCCAGTGGGTTTGACCTCACCGAAATAGGTGAACTCCTTCTATATCTTTCCTTTGGTTTAAAGATATGTTTAGATGTTTAGTCATACTCTTTATGACATGCTTGAATTTATGAGAACATAATATGACCATGTTATGTATAGTAAAAATATATGCTCTATGTGATAGAGACATACATGTAGTAGTGGGCATAGTTTGACTATAGTTGAGACTATACGTTTATATCACTCTAAGAAGCATGTTAGAGTATGATTGGTGAGATGAACCGTTGAGGGTACCTATCGAATGGATTACATTTATAGCATCACATATGGTTACAACATTGCACTTGATAGAGACAAGTAAGTAGAACTTAGTGTTCTTACATTATGTTTGGGTAGATAAGAAAACATGGCATTGTGACCTTGTAATTAAAAGGTGTTGGCCTTGAAATTAATAGCATGAGACTTAGCATAATTTGCCTTGTACTTGTTGTAGACAAGATAGTTGTGATAGTGTAACATAAAGCATGATAACACTACAACAAAATATGTTTTAGACGACGCTTTTTAGACGAAGCTTTTTTCTAGCGTCTTTAATATTTAGCATTTGCCGACACTATGATTAAGCGTCGCCAATAAACATATTTTTATCAAATATTTATATAAATTTTTCGACGCTATATTATAACGTCGGTATATTTATCCCGACATGCTTATTTGACGACCTTTACCCGACGCTTTTGCAAGCGTCGGGATTATTTTTGCCGACGCTTTAAAGCGTCGTTAATTATTATTTAAAATGTCCTTAAATGCAAGATTTTTTGTAGTGTAAGATCATCATGAGGCTAAATTGGTGTATTTATTCTAGTAGTATGACTAGCATTGGCCATTGTGCTCTTGCATTCGATCTAGGGATCGATAGGTTAATTCCATATTTTAGACATGAGGAAAGGTAATGTTAAGCTTTCGGGGCAAACTTTATGTGAGATAATGGCATGTCATACTAGCGATTTAAATTACTTGCATCATAGTACTTTTACTCCATGTAGTGAGGATGTTAATGGAAAGACTTGTGCATCACATGCATTATGATATTTGTGAATATTTCATAGTTCTCTTGCATATGACATTGGTAAATATCTTATTGATAATTATTGGAATTGCATGTCATGAACCTCTTTGAAATCTTGTTTAAAGTAGTGAATTATCCCAAGTAGGATATTGTCAATTGAGTTATACATGTTTTAAACATTATATGAGTTGGTAGAGACATACCACCCAAGTAGTTGTAAACAAGTCATGACATGATTGATCTAATTTCCGACTGTCGGGTCGATGAGTGAGATTCCATATTTTAGACTTGATGATTGAGTATCCCAAATTAGGGACCCTATGCTATGATTACGCTTGCTTGCCCTTGTGCTCATTCGCACATGCTTGTGAGGGTTGCTCCCTACAAGCCGGCACTCCGGAGTTTAACCTTGCGACGATAGATCGCCGTGCGGGATTGGGCGCCGAAGTGGATTGCCGTGGCTTGCGTCTCTTTTCTTGCGGGGAAAATCGATGACCTCCACGGGGCCACTAAGGCATGGCACGAGTCGGGACGTTACCTCGTGTACGTTATTTGGAAATTGGGTATTGAGACTTAACTTGTCATTGTATATCATCGTGGTTGATGCATACATAGTAGATGTCCATACATATGGTTGCTACCTTATACTACTACTTGATTCATGCATAGTAGTTGGGCTTTATGGTACCTTATGTTATTGACTACATTATTGGTAGAGAACTTATATCCTTGTGGATTAATATGTACACTTGGTAGAAAACCATTGAAAGCATAAATTACTTTGTGTAGTATCATGGACTTTATGGTTGTGCATGTAATTAGACATCGGCATACATTCTATTATGCATGTTAATCAATATTGACACATGTTTGGGCATTTAAAAATAGAACATCATGAATATGATTGTCAAACTTGTGGTAGAAGCATGTTATTAGTTAAATTCGTTTATGTTCTCGCTTTTCTTTTACCGTTTCCTACTTCCTTATAGCATATGCTTATTTTAGCCTAGTGGAGCATTTTGCTGAGTTCAGTAATTGCCCACTGGGAACTATTTTTTGATAGTTCTCAAGCCCTCTGTTTGTTGTTATTTTCAGAGCCATCCGCGTCGGGAGTGGCTAGGGATCGAGGCAAGGGTTTAGCGACTAGCTAGAGCCCTACGGAGTTATTTTAGTTGGACCCGATGTTGTCTTTTCTTTTTGTAGTTTGAAAAAAGATGTATTTTGTATTTGCTTAGAGCTTTGTATCAGATTCTGAATTTAGTTGTTTACTTTTGTATCGCTCTGGTGGATCTTTTATGTTAGAACTTAGTGATTTTATATTATTCGCTCTGATAGCCTTGTTAGGATTTCTCTCTATTCCTTTCTTGTTTTAGTAGACGCCTTGTGTGCATTGTCCTTGTTTGGTGTACACGGCGGGTCTGTGCACGCACCGGCGGGCTATCGCTGGGCCCGGGGCGTGACAGATTAATTTGGTATCAGAGCCTAGGGTTGAGTCTTAGGGGACCTAGCAAACCTTAGGCCGGTTGGACGCTAAAGAATAGGAACGAGGGGTCTTTGGGACCAGTTGTGGGCGAAAGTATTATGATTGGGTCATATTTATAACTCCAAAGGTGTTAGAGTTGGATCGAAGTGAATGACATCTATGTTCTTGCAAGATCACGTTGGTGGCCGACAACGTGATATCAAGGAATAGTTGGAAGTCACTTCATTACTTTCGCATGATTGAGATATTGTATCTATGAGTGGGGCTGCGTTGGCATAGGTTGTTTTAACCTGTGCTTGTTATGTTTGTTGCAGCTTGTGACGTCGACGACGCCCACGATGGCAGTTGAGGCAACCGAGACAGGAAGGCCTGCATCCCCCCGATCCGGTGAGATTCGGGATTTGAGGGAGCAGTTGGCCACATTAGTCGGCGTGGTGAAGCGGCAGGCGAGCGTGGTGCTACTTCAGGCTGAAGCCTTGCGCCGCCAATACGAGGGAATCAAACGATTGGAGAGCCTACTGACCCAGCAGACGGATGACCTCAGGAGGCCCCAGGAGGGTTTGGACCGAGCCTTATCCGCGGGGAAAGGCGTGGACACCAGAGTGGCCAAGGAGACCACCAAGAGCAAGGAATTGCATGTTGGCGAATCGTCAAAGAAGGTAAAGAAGAACCGGGGTCGGGGGCGCGGTTCTTTCGACGGGAGAAATCTGCCAAGATATCCCAGGAGTCAGAGCCAGTCGCGAGGATGAGGCTCATCTGCACAACATGGAGGATGTGACGCACTGAATTTTCGCAAATAGCAAGGTTCAAGTATTGGATGTGAGATCTAAGCTTTTCCAGACTCTCTGGAGGGTTGTTAACTGTGTTCCGACCTATGGCACGAGTCCCGAGAATTGAGGTTTAAACCTATGCATCAAAGTCCAAAAAGTTGGATTTTGGATAGCTCTCAGATTGCATTTTCGAGCATCTGTACCGGTACAGATTTGGTGGTTGTACTGGTACAGGCTTGATGGTTGTATCGGTACACTTTGGATTTTGTACCGGTACAGAGGGTGTTTCCTCTCAATACCCGAGGCTCGGGTTTGGCAGTTTCGCAGGATCTGTAACGGTACACTTTCCCCGTGTACCGGTACACTTTGACAGATTGTGGACTGTTTGAACTGCAGGGGTGTTTTAGCATTTTGTTCCTTCTATATTATCACCCCCATGCCCTAGGGCTGATTTTGAGCCCCTCCACTGCAGAGATAGAGGTAAGAGAGCCTCTCCCTCGCCTCCCTTACTTTTCTTTGGATTTTGGGTGGATTTCTAAGAGATTAATCATCTTTTTGCTCTCTTTTTGTGTCACGCCCCGCTACCCGCCTATTTGGTCCGGTTCGGGCCACATCAACAGACGCCGAACGGATAGGGCCTCCCTTGCCCGCCCAAGGCTCCAACAACCAGTATAATTACGCAATCAGAAAGAGATTTGCAATTATACTAGGCTTGCACGAGGGCAAGCATCAGTCACAGCGGAAGTAAAAGCTCTAAGCTACAATATACAACATACAAGATATTTGATTGCATTTTAACCAAATACAAGTAACTTAAGCTATTACAATCTTTTTCATTCAAATACATCATATTCTTTTTACATTTGTCATTCCACCAAAAATATACATGATGTTTACAACTTAACCAACTATAGATCAACAAAATAAGCTGATACAAGTATACCCAAAAATGGAATGACTATGATACTTCGGTGGCCACTAGCTATGGCGCTAACCCTTTGCCCCGGTCCTCCGCCGCCGCACTTGCGCTAGGACCTGTAGGGTTAGTGGTGTGAGAACTACAACGTAGTTCCCAGTGGGCTCGGCAATCGACCCTGCCGACTTACCCACTAGGTCTATCCAGGCAAAAGTAATTCGACGAAAATGAAATAGTAACCACACTATATATGCTATTACTATGCCTGCAAAAGAAAGGTCAGTGAATGGATAATCAACTGAAAATAGCTATGCACGCATGCTCTTACTCTACTGTACTTTATCTTTCTTTGGCTCTTTACCCAATCTGGCCGGTTAACATAGTTAACCCCAACAAACTCAAGACCCAAAATCACTCTCTGAACGGGGAGGATCTAAGCCTGCAAGACCCGAGGGACCGTCCGTCGGGGCCACGATCCCCTAGGTGACTGTTCCGGAACTCACCGCTTGAGGAGGAGTGACCTCCCTCAAGCCAAGACTTGTCAAGAGTGTCGATCTAATCCTCACATTGAGGATTCATAGCCACTGTTCTCAATGTCAATTCCATGGATAGGTTACTACCATATTATCTATCTCATTCTTGCCGTAATGCCACTAAGGTTAAATAATGTTTAACTATGGTTATCTCAATGCCAATCTCGTCTCTATATTCAATATCACCTTTGTTGACTAAGATCAAGTCTATTTCCATATTCATACAAGTAGGGTTCTAGTTCTCATGCCTCTATGGTTTCAATTCAATTTCTAAGTTCATTACTCTCTAGAACATGAATTGAGGTTCAACCATTTTGCATAAATTCCAACTACCCTATCATGCATGAATTTACTATACACATACAATGCTCAAAAAGGTAAAATAGACATAGAAGGGAATCCAACGATTTCGGAATGCACCCCCCATCTTAAAATATTTTTGTGGAGTTTCCCTACGAATCCCACGACCAACCGAGACCTAGTCTAAGACCTGCAGTTTAAACAAAGCCCGAATCAGACCATTTTACACAGTAGCTCCTACATCGGCTTTTCCTTTAAACGAACGGAGTTGTCCCACGCGTCGGGAATACCCCCAATTCGGTTTTCACAAGGTCAATTTACCTTGGAAACACCCTAGGGCAAAAGCCCCAATTTTCAAATCCTAACAATGCCATTTTGACATTGCTTGAGATTGATCTCACCCACAAGCAAAAGAATGCTTATGGTCTCATGAAGCTCTCTAGAACCATTCTAAAGCCATTAGAACCATCTCTAAGGCATCTACTACAAACCGTAGCTAGCCACCATGAGAGCACTTGAGCTCTCATAGAGATTTCATGGTGTGCTTTACTTTAGCATGTCTCTAACACAAGCAAGAAGCTAGAAACCTCAAAAACTTGGGTTAAAACCAAAACCCTAGCACCAAACTTGCATAAACCTACCTCTTGTGCAAAGCTCAACCTAAGTCTCCTTGTAGGAGAGCTTCAAGATCCTCCAAGAAGCCTCCAAAGCATTCTCCTCCTTCTTCTTCTCCAAGATCTCCAAGCCCTAGATCACCTCTAGAGAGAGGAAGTGAGAGAAAAGAGAGTGAGAGATGAAGTGTGCTGTGAACAAGAGGGGTTGGGCACATATCATGTTGTAACAATTGCACCCAGGCCCTCCAAATTGCTAATTTTGCAATCTGCCGGAACTGGGCAATTTTCGGGTGGGATGTCCGGTCTTGGACCAATGTCCGGTCCCAGTAAGCCCTCCTTTCGGGACTTAGCCATTTTTCTGCATATTGCGCAGCCAATGTCCGGTCTTGACCGCGATGTCCGGTCTTGGATTGTCCGATCTCAGACCAATGTCCGGATCCCGTAGGGTGGAATTCTAGGACTTAGCCGATCTTCAGGTTTTTTGCAGGCTGAGACCGGTCCCGACCCCAATGTCCGGTCTCGGGTTGTCCGGTCTCAGGCCAATGTCCGGATCCCGTATGCTGGTTTTCCGCGACTTAGCCATTTTTGTCCTTCGCGCAGCTGGGGCACTCTGTGGCATCCGGACATCCCCAGGGATGTCCGGTCTCGGCGGCTCCAAGTCTGGGGATTTCTTCAAATTTACAGTTTAGCTTTTCCAAGACCCCATTTTCGCTACGCACAGGTTCCAAAGCACTTAGAACCCATGTAAACTTACTACACTCCGGGTTCCGCTCATTTTGACGGAACTCGGCACGCTTTACGGGGAAGCCATATGCTACACTTTGCCTTGTGGTGCATACTCCACCATGAGGGAAGGTTGGAAGCTTGGATTTGGAGCTTGTTGAAGGAAAGATCTTCAACTTTGATGTTAGTTTAGCCTTGATTAGAGCTTTTAGAAGGTAAGCAATATATCATCTTCCTCTAGTTTGGGATTTCGATGTTTCTTTTGGTAGAAACCCTAGTTTTGGATATTTAGGGTTTATTTTGGGGCTTTGTGATTTGGGGCCTTTTGAGCTCACTTGATAGGTTTAAAACCTTGATTTAGGTTGCATTGGAAGGGATTTAACTTCCATTTGAGGATTTGTGAGGGATTTCTACACATTAGGTGAGTTTTTCCTTACCTTCTACCTAGATGTTTAAAGATTGAACTCATGGTTCATCTTTTGAGGTTGTAACTCTTATGGCCTACTTTGTAGGGTGCTAGGAGCAAGAATATAAGCTTAGTTAGCATTTCGGAGCGACGCTTGGAGCATCGGTGGGTTTGGCCTCACCAAGCACAATGAGAAATTCTCATTTGTGTTTAATTGCATTCGGTTAAATGGAAAATCATGCATTTTCATGTTATAAACATTATTTGTGAATTTTAGAATACTTAAAACATATATCTTATATACAATGCATTTTTGGTCTCTATATAGTAGAGAGTAGCTGTAAGATACCGAACTTCAGAAATCATGAAGTTGCGGTAGAAGGTAATATATCAGATTCTTAAATTAAAAGTAAATATAAATAAAAATAGTGTGAGATACTATTTTTATTGGATTTGTAGAAGTAAAATATAAGTCTGGTTTGACCTGTGCTGAAATCGGAGCGAAAACAGAAGATTTAGAATTTTCTGTGTGAAACCGGGCAGATAAATTAGCAGAAAATGTACAGTGTCAGAAAATTATGAAAATTGGAGGGTATGTCAGGAATATTTTTACGAGGCTAGATGTAAAGTTTCGTGCCATTCCGACATCCAGAAGATGAGAAATAAATATCCGAACGTTATCTGATAGCGATTACAGTTCGGTAGAGTTCGCAGTGACCAAACGGGGTCGAAACTGAGAGATTTAAATTTCTTCTGTTAAGTTATGTAAAAACGAACATAACTGTCAAATTTGAACTCAAACGGTCATTCAGAGGGTTCCGGCGAAAAGTATCAGATTCTAAAGGACTAAATTGTAAGTTGAATAGTGTTGGGGGGCTATGTGTAACAAATGCCATCGCATTTGTTCTTTAGGCTGACCCGAGAGAGAGAGAGAGAAAGCAAGTTGCTAATTTTTCTCTCTTTTTCTCTTTGTCTCTAATTAAGATCTCTTTCTCTCCACCAAAGAGAGGATTGGAGAGAAAAAAGGTGGAGATTTTGGTGGAGAAGCAAGCTAGGAGCAAAACCCTAGCCTACATCTTCTTCCTCTCCTCCATTGGAGCTCTCCATTGAGGTAAGCTCTCTAGGGCTTTCATGGTAGATCTCTTTAGAGCACTTTGTATCTTCTAGAAACAATTTTAGAGGAACCCTAGCCCTCCCCAGAGATGATCTACACTAGAGATTGGAGCTCTAAAGGTGGATTTTTGCTTGAGGCAAAACCTAGGGCTAAATTTGGGAGTTTTCTAAATAGGAGGTATTGATCTATTTTTACCTCATTTCTAAGATATTGATAGGTACACGAACGCGTGGGAAGCGACGGTTCGTCGATCCGACTAACGGTTTGAGTGATCCGAGCAGATCAAGGAATTACAGTCTTGAAATTGGCCCGAAAGACAAAAAGGGCCAATTGGAGACTACGAGAGCGGTGTCAAAGTATCGTAGAGCAACCCAAAGGTGGGGGGTGCCATTCCGAAGCTATTGGACTACCTTTTATGTCTAAGTAAATTATTGATCATATTGCATATATATGTACATATGTATATAGTTTCATGCATAGTAGGGTTGGTATGGTTAAATTGCTACTCTAGTGTGCTTCCTTATCGTGTGGAACTATGGGAGTTGCATTAGGACATAGGGAGTATGCTTGCATCCTCCTTTATCGTGCGGCACCGTAGGTTTGCATTTGGACATCGGAAGCATAGGAATGAGTATATGACATTGAACCCTAAAGACGATTTAATTATGCATGATTACCAACTAGAGATATATGAACCAAGTATAGAGCTTGATAATTGACAATATGACATTATGACATTATAACTTAGTGTAAAGAACACTAGAGCTATATGAGCCAAGCATAGAACTTGATGAATGACAATGACATATGACATAGTGTAGTGACTGTCACGCCCCGGGCCCAGCGGAAGCCCGCCGGCGCGTGCACAGACCCGCCGTGTACACCAAACAAACACAATGCACACAAGGCGTCTACTAAAAACATGGAAGGAAAGAGAGTAATCCTGACAGGCTATCAGAGCGAGTAATATAAAAACCACTAGTTCTAACATAAAGGTCCACAAAGATACATAAACAGATTACTAAATCCAGAATCTGATACAATACTCTAAACAGATACATAATACATCTTTTCTACAAGTACAAAAAGAAAAGATGACAACGGTTCACTATAGAATCTCCGTATGGCTCTAGCTAGCCGCAAACCCCTCGCCTCGATCCCTAGCCACTCCCGATGCGGATGGCTCTAAAATTAACAACAAACAGAGGGCGTGAGAACTATTAAAAATAGTTCCCAGTGGGCAATTACTGAACTCAGCGAAATGCTCCACTAGGCTAAAAATAAGCACGCTAAAAAGAAGCAAGAAGCGATAAATAAAAAACGAGTATATACAATAGAAATTAAACATATTCATGCTTCTACTACGAGTTTAACTATCATAATCATGATATTCTACTTTTAATGGCACAAACATATGTCCAAATCATTTCACATGCATAATTAAAGTAAGTTAACGTTTACTTACAAGCCCAACCATAATGTTCATATTATTACATAAAGTAAATTATGTATTCCGTTGTTCTCTACCAAGCATACGTACTAGTCCAAAAGAATAAGTGTTCTCTAGCAAGCATACACACTAGTCCAAAAGAATAAGTGTTCTCTATCAAGCATATGTACTAATCCAAAAGAATAAGTGTTCTCTATCGAGCATACACACTAGTCCACAAGAATGAAAGCTCTCTACCAAGCATACATTTTATACTTTCCATGATTCTATACCAATGCACATATATTAGTCCAAAAGATATAAGTTCATTACTACAGTATTGTCAATACAACGTATGCACCAACCATGACTATGTACTAAGTCAAGAGAAGTCTCAAACCCAATCCATAAGGAATGTACCCAAGGTAACATCCGGCTCGTGCCATGCCTAGGTGGCCCCGTGGTGGTCAATCGACTTTCCCCGCGAGAAAAGGAGACCCAAGAACACGGCAATCCACTTTCGCCCAATCCCGCACGGCGAACGTATCGCAAGGCTAACTCCGGAGTGCTTGTAGGTAGCGAGCCTCACAAGCATGTGCGAATGAGCACAAGGGCAAGCAAGCGTAATCATAGCATAGGGTCCCTATTTGGGATACTCAATCATCAAGTCTACGACTTGGAATCTCACACGTCGACTCGACGAAAGTAGCTCAACATGTCACAACTCATTTACAACTACTTGGGTGGTAACTCTCTACCAAAACACAAGACGTGTAAAACATATACAACTCAAATGACACTATCCTACTTGGGATAATTCATTATATAAACAAGATTTCCAAGGAGTTATAACATGCAATATCCAACAATTATCGAATAGATATCTATCAACACTATATGTAAGAGAACTATGCATTACTCACAAGCATCATAGTATTAAAATACACATGTCCTTTCCACTATAAAGCACACAAATATCACAATGCAAAGAGTTTAAACCACTTATAGTATATGCCAATAACTCATATAAAATGCCCCAAGGGCTTTACTTTACCTTTCCTCATGTCTAAAACATGGAATAGAAATCGTCGATCCCTAGATCGAGTGCAATATCACGAAGGCCAAAGCTAGATATAATACTAGAATAAATGCACCCAAGGAATATCACAAAGATCTTGTCATGTCTTATGTTATATTAACATTACTATCTTGTCTACAACAAGTATAAGGCGGAAACATACCAAGGCTCATACGTGCATGTGTCTCAATCATATAGGTATATCATTCACTTTAAGGTCAACACCTTTTTATTTACCAAGTCACAAAGCCATGTATTTTATCTACCAAACGTTAATGAAGAACACTTAGTTCTAATTACTTGTCTCTAACAAGTATCATAATGTAAACATGAGTGATACTTTAAAAGTAACCCAAACATTAAGCACCCTTAAAGGTTCATCTTAATAATCATACTCTAGCATGCTTCTTATGGTGGCACAAACAAATAGTCTCAATTTTAGTCAACTATGCCCAAACCACATATAAGTCTCTACTACATAGAGCATGTAAATCCCACTATAAATAACATAGTCATTTTATGTTCCCATAAATTCAAGCATGTCTTAAAGAGCACAAGTCAACATATAAACATGTCCTAAAACCCAGGGGAGGACAAAGAAAGAGTTCACCCATTTCGGTGAGATCAAACCCACCGGATACGCTTCGAATCCTGTTCGATTAGTCGAACGAAGTTGCCCCCCAAGCTTCTAGTACCCTAAGATAAATATTTGAAGGGATACAAACTTCAAATAAACATCTAACAAATTTCATCAAAATTCACATAGAAAAGAGGTGGAAATTACCTTTGATCAAGAAGATCTTGTCCAAAGCTCAAATCGACCCAATGGATCTTCAAATCTAACCTAATAGAGAGTTCTACACCCATCAATTAGGTTCTAAAAGCTCCAAATCGAAAATCCCCAATTCTAACCCTAGAATCCCAAAACTAGGGTTTCTACCAAAAGAGAGCACAAAACTCGAAACTAGAGGAAAGAAGTATGTTATATACCTCTTTGAAGCTTTCTTCTAGCTCCAAAATCCTCAAGGCTTGAAGTTCTACCCACAACCAAGCACCAACTTCAAGCTCCAAGCTTCATCCATGGTGGAACATGCACCAAGAGGCCAAAAGAGAGAAGGAGAGTGATCAATCCTCAAAGAAACCACCCAAAACTCAAAAGGGAAAAGGGAAAAAAGAGAGGAGCTCTTACCTCTCTCCCTCTCACGTCCACAGCACAAAGAGGAAAGCCCTAAGGGCCAACGCAAAAAAAACTCTCCGCAGTCGAAGCCAGCCAGACGTGCCAAGTCCGTACTGCATGAAAACAGCCAAACCCGAGGCTCGGGTTGGTGTCCCACAGCCCTCCCATACCGGTACAGAATCCTCCCTGTACCGGTATAGCAACAATTGCTGTACCGGTACAGCAACTTTCCTGTACCGGTACAGACACCCAGAACAGCAATCCGAGAGCATCCTAAAATCCAACTTTTTGGACTTTAGTGCTTGGGATTCATCCACTAACCTCGGTACACGTGCCATAGGTCGGAACACAGTCAACGACCCTCCAGAAAATCTGGAAAAGCTCAGATCTCACATCCAACACTCGAACCTTGCTATTTGCGAAAGTTCAGTGCGTCACATTCTCCCCTCCTAAAAAGGAGTTTCGTCCGCGAAACTACGAATCATCCACCGCACCGACCCATACGAATGGGAAGGGCAGGAACGCTCCCAAAGCGCGCAACCTAGAACACCAAGGTCGCAAAAGGTCGAAAAGCTCCAAAGCTCAAACACCGCAGAATTCCGCGGCTCCAAGGACCCAACGAAAAGTCGACATCACCAGCTGTGACTCCTCGAATCTCGCTCCTAACAAGAAGTCCCATCTCAAACTGCGCTAGGCTAAACCAGTTTCTCGGCGGTCCACAAGAATCGGAAGCTCCCAAAGGCTAAGTTCCAACTCTCACATTCCTCGACCAAATCGATGGCGAAAACCCAGCTCTGCTTGTTTGCCTTTAAACTAGGAACTCTATCATATATCCTTCCGAGGAGGATATACTAGTACTATCCATGAAAGATTCTGGAAATTATACCCGTCAAATAATCCTTCGAAACTCCACGGAGTGTTCACCGGTCATCAATCGATCGCCTATGATCTTCCACCCAAGGTCAACTTCATCCAGTTTGCATAGAAGTGCAATTCCACTCCACGTGACAAAGATCCAGTAAATCATCCAATAGCTCACCAATGAAGATCATTGGATTTCATTCTATGGCATGGCATCACAATGTTTCCCCCTCAAACCTGATTCCATTAGGGAGGTAATAGTCTCAACATCCACTCGATAATCATTATAGTGGGTCAGCACTTAAGAGTCTTCTCGACTTCCATTAGTAATCTCTTTGATCCAATACTCTTGGCCTCAATCGCTAGAGGCTTCACAACCGTTGTCCCTGTGGGAGTTCCCAACAGCTCAACCTAGTGTCCGCTTAAACTCTTCACGTGCCCAGGCTAAGGACTTATCCTCTGGAGATTAACTCTTGACCTTAGCCACTCGGTAGCTCGTGAAGTATCACTCAACATCCTCGTCCTCAATGCTTTCCTTAGCATTGGGTTTTCTAGTTGTCCACAACTTATAGATTCCAATTCCAATGATAGAGAGTAGTTCACTCAAACCTCATTAAAAGTTCTCTATCAATCCACCTTGTACAAAGATTATGATTAGGGCTAACCCGAGCTTCTCGTCCAACCACCACAGTAACATCAATTTCATAACCTTTTCTCGCTGCTCCAAACAGCGTACTCAAATCCTTATGCAAGAACCGACGAGGAAAGTAGGCACTCGGAATCGCTCAACCCATTAATGGGAGTTCCATATCTCGGTCTCGTCCAACAGTCGACGCAGTCAGTCTTCACTTATTCCCGACAAGATACTCACGGTCAAAAGCCTCCGATTTCACAGATCCATCCAGAAGGGCTGGGAATAGCATTCCACAAATCCCCAACGTTGGTGGCGCACAACCAGTTTAGGTATCATCACAGTAATTCTTGGGGTGTCTCCATCCAACAACAACGTCCGTTTGAGGTACAACCTCAAACTCCAACACAAAGCGGTGACACTCAGATTGCAATCAATCATTCAGAGTACATCAACTCGCAAAGTCGATTGAACATTCGACGAGCCTCAACTCGGGTCCAAAATCTCGATCGTGGTTCAATTTAGATCACGATGGTCGACACACAGTCAACACGAACTCAACCGGTCTCACGTCAAGCGAGAGCGCCCCACGGTGAAGCAGAACTCTAGATACCAAACCTCCCCGCCAATTGAACTCACGATTTGTGACTCAGTCGGGAAACATCAACCACCACTCAAGAGACATCCTTCCTTCTGAGGATTCTCGCACATCCAACGGTCATCGGCCAATTAGGCCCCAAATCTACTCCAAAACTACCTGAATTTAGGTAGGGAGGAAAATCATCGCAACCAGCGGAAAACACAACCATAAGGTGCACTAAAAGTGCTCAAGTCCCCAAGGCGAGTCAATTTAGCTCGCGCGGCAAAGGGCATCAAGTACCCACAAATCTCCCCTACAACTAAGCCAATCCATTCGTTGGCCCACAAAACTCTCTCGAGGTAGGGTGGTAAAACGACACACCCAACTATCCAATCAACCCTCAAGCAACGCGAAGAGTCTAAGCAAACAACTCGGCGAATAGCCGATCGAAAGTGCAAAAGGTGCAATCATTACAATCAGTAGGAATTTCGTAAAGCACCGTAAGACATGCTACCCGCAGTAGCTCTCTCTCGGGATCACATCTAGCTCCGGTGGGTCGCCGGGTACACCTCCACTAAATGTCCCTCTTGTCGACGTCTGCGCCGATGTTCCAGTAGTCTTGCCGCTCCTTGGGCATTCCCGTCGAAGGTGGCCCGCCTGGCCACACAAGTAGCACCTGCCCTGCTTCTGCGAGCACTGCGGTGGGTAGTGACGGCCACCGCAGATCACGCAACTAAAAACTCGACGGCGATCTGGCCCTCTCTGTGGTGTAGATGAGCCTCGTCCTTGCGACTGGCTCTGGCTCCTGGGATATCTTGGCGGATTCCTCCCGGAGAAAGAGCCGCGTCCTCGACCACGGTTCTTCTTTATCTTCTTCGACGACTCGCCGACATGTAGCTCCTTGCTCTTGGTGGTCTCCTTGGCCACTCTGGTGTCCACACCTTTTTCCGCGGTTATTGCTCGCCTGTGCCCTCCCGGGCCTCCGGAGGTCGGCTGCCGGTTCGAGATTCTCCGCCGTCCAATCCCCTCGTCCCGGCGGCGTAGAGCTTCACCAAGTAGCACAACGCCGCCCGTCGCTCCACCACGCCGACCAAGGTTGTCAATCGCTCCTTCAACTCCCGAATCTCGCCGGGATCGGGGGATGCAAAGCTTCGGTCTCGCCGCCTCGCCGCCATCGCGGATGTCGCCGATGCCTCAAGCTGCAACAAACATAACAATCACAGGTTAAACAACCTATGCCAACGCAGCCCCACTCATAATTACAATATCTCAATCATGCGAAAGTAATGAAGTGACTTCCAACCATTCCTTGATATCACGTTGTCGGCCGCCAACGTGATCCTGCAAGGACATAGATGTCGTTCACTTCGATCCAACTCCAACACTTATGGAGTTATAATTATGACCTAATCGCAATACGTTCGCTCACAATGGTCCCAAAGACCCCGTCTCTCTCGTTCCTATCCCTTAGCGTCCAACCGGCCTAAGGTTTGCTAGGTCCCCTAAGACTCAACCCTAGGCTCTGATACCAAATTAATCTGTCACGCCCCGGGCCCAGCGGAAGCCCGCCGGCGCGTGCACAGACCCGCCGTGTACACCAAACAAACACAATGCACACAAGGCGTCTACTAAAAACATGGAAGGAAAGAGAGTAATCCTGACAGGCTATCAGAGCGAGTAATATAAAAACCACTAGTTCTAACATAAAGGTCCACAAAGATACATAAACAGATTACTAAATCCAGAATCTGATACAATACTCTAAACAGATACATAATACATCTTTTCTACAAGTGCAAAAAGAAAAGATGACAACGGTTCACTATAGAATCTCCGTATGGCTCTAGCTAGCCGCAAACCCCTTGCCTCGATCCCTAGCCACTCCCGATGCGGATGGCTCTGAAAATTAACAACAAACAGAGGACGTGAGAACTATTAAAAATAGTTCCCAGTGGGCAATTACTGAACTCAGCGAAATGCTCCACTAGGCTAAAAATAAGCACGCTAAAAAGAAGCAAGAAGCGATAAATAAAAAACGAGTATATACAATAGAAATTAAACATATTCATGCTTCTACTACGAGTTTAACTATCATAATCATGATATTCTACTTTTAATGGCACAAACATATGTCCAAATCATTTCACATGCATAATTAAAGTAAGTTAACGTTTACTTACAAGCCCAACCATAATGTTCATATTATTACATAAAGTAAATTATGTATTCCGTTGTTCTCTACCAAGCATACACACTAGTCCAAAAGAATAAGTGTTCTCTAGCAAGCATACACACTAGTCCAAAAGAATAAGTGTTCTCTATCAAGCATATGTACTAATCCAAAATAATAAGTGTTCTCTATCAAGCATATGTACTAATCCAAAAGAATAAGTGTTCTCTATCGAGCATACACACTAGTCCACAAGAATGAAAGCTCTCTACCAAGCATACATTTTATACTTTCCATGATTCTATACCAATGCACATATATTAGTCCAAAAGATATAAGTTCATTACCACAGTATTGTCAATACAACGTATGCACCAACCATGACTATGTACTAAGTCAAGAGAAGTCTCAAACCCAATCCATAAGGAATGTACCCAAGGTAACATCCCGGCTCGTGCCATGCCTAGGTGGCCCCGTGGTGGTCAATCGACTTTCCCCGCAAAAAAGGAGACCCAAGAACACGGCAATCCACTTTCGGCGCCCAATCCCGCACGGCGAACGTATCGCAAGGCTAACTCCGGAGTGCCGGCTTGTAGGTAGCGAGCCTCACAAGCATGTGCGAATGAGCACAAGGGCAAGCAAGCGTAATCATAGCATAGGATCCCTATTTGGGATACTCAATCATCAAGTCTACGACTTGGAATCTCACACGTCGACTCGACGGTCGGAAAGTAGCTCAACATGTCACAACTCATTTACAACTACTTGGGTGGTAACTCTCTACCAAAACACAAGACGTGTAAAACATATACAACTCAAATGACACTATCCTACTTGGGATAATTCATTATATAAACAAGATTTCCAAGGAGTTATAACATGCAATATCCAACAATTATCGAATAGATATCTATCAACACTATATGTAAGAGAACTATGCATTACTCACAAGCATCATAGTATTAAAATACACATGTCCTTTCCACTATAAAGCACACAAATATCACAATGCAAAGAGTTTAAACCACTTATAGTATATGCCAATAACTCATATAAAATGCCCCAAGGGCTTTACTTTACCTTTCCTCATGTCTAAAACATGGAATAGAAATCGTCGATCCCTAGATCGAGTGCAATATCACGAAGGCCAAAGCTAGATATAATACTAGAATAAATGCACCCAAGGAATATCACAAAAATCTTGTCATGTCTTATGTTATATTAACATTACTATCTTGTCTACAACAAGTATAAGGCGGAAACATACCAAGGCTCATACGTGCATGTGTCTCAATCATATAGGTATATCATTCACTTTAAGGTCAACACCTTTTTATTTACCAAGTCACAAAGCCATGTATTTTATCTACCAAACGTTAAGGAAGAACACTTAGTTCTAATTACTTGTCTCTAACAAGTATCATAATGTAAACATGAGTGATACTTTAAAAGTAACCCAAACATTAAGCACCCTTAAAGGTTCATCTTAATAATCATACTCTAGCATGCTTCTTATGGTGGCACAAATAAATAGTCTCAATTTTAGTCAACTATGCCCAAACCACATATAAGTCTCTGCTACATAGAGCATGTAAATCCCACTATACATAACATAGTCATTTTATGTTCCCATAAATTCAAGCATGTCTTAAAGAGCACAAGTCAACATATAAACATGTCCTAAAACCCAAGGGAGGACAAAGAAAGAGTTCACCCATTTCGGTGAGATCAAACCCACCTGGATACGCTTCGAACTCGTTCGATTAGTCGAACGAAGTTTCCCCCCAAGCTTCTAGTACCCTAAGATAAATATTTGAAGGGATACAAGCTTCAAATAAACATCTAACAAATTTCATCAAAATTCACATAGAAAAGAGGTGGAAATTACCTTTGATCAAGAAGATCTTGTCCAAAGCTCAAATCGACCCAATGGATCTTCAAATCTAACCTAATAGAGAGTTCTACACCCATCAATTAGGTTCTAAAAGCTCCAAATCGAAAATCCCCAATTCTAACCCTAGAATCCCAAAACTAGGGTTTCTACCAAAAGAGAGCACAAAACTCGAAACTAGAGGAAAGAAGTATGTTATATACCTCTTTGAAGCTTTCTTCTAGCTCCAAAATCCTCAAGGCTTGAAGTTCTACCCACAACCAAGCACCAACTTCAAGCTCCAAGCTTCATCCATGGTGGAACATGCACCAAGAGGCCAAAAGAGAGAAGGAGAGTGATCAATCCTCAAAGAAACCACCCAAAACTCAAAAGGGAAAAGGGAAAAAAAAGAGAGGAGCTCTTACCTCTCTCCCTCTCACGTCCACAGCACAAAGAGGAAAGCCCTAAGGGCTTTGGTGTCATAAAGGGTGCACAAACGCAAAAGTCCCTGCAGCTTGAATTAAAATCGCTGCAGTCAGACAAGATAAGCCAAGTCTCAGACATGCACTCCGTGAAATGCCCCAAACCCGAGGCTCGGGTTGGTGTCCCACGCCCTCCCATACCGGGAGAATCCTCCCCGTACGGTATAGCAACAATTGTCGTACTGCATAAAGAACTTTCCAGACTAGACAGACACCTGCAACAAAGAATCCGAGAGCATCCAAAAATTCAACTTTTTGGACTTTAGTGCTTGGGATTCATCCACTAACCTCGGTACACGTGCCATAGGTCGGAACACAGTCAACGACCCTCCAGAAAATCTGGAAAAGCTCAGATCTCACATCCAACACTCGAACCTTGCTATTTGCGAAAGTTCAGTGAGTCACAGTGACACTAGTGACATGTTAACCAAGTAGATAACTTGATGAAAATGACATTGGACATAGTGTTAGAAAACACCTTGACATCGATATCCTTGTATGGATGCCCTCCAAAGTGGAGGAGATGATTATACTCACACAGTCTGCTCAGCGCTCGTGGTGGTCGCTCCACACGAGTAGTGCGAGTCTCCGGAGGTCTTGGCACGTGATTCGATAGGGATAGCCTATGTGGGGTCCCGAGGGATAGCCTATATGGGGTCCCGCAGACAACCCATTAGGTTGAGTTGTGTTGAGTCGTGGGCGTGCCTACGGGCTAGCCATGGATTGGGTAATAATTCAAGAACATAAAAAGTATTTCATACATACTCGATTGGAACATAGTAGCATATTAGAGATTTCATAGCTACATCATGATCTTGTTGTTTTAGGCATAGCAGTAGTTGCATTTCTTTTATAATGCATTTACTTACAGCTTTCAAGTTAATTATCTATCTATCTATCTGCTTTTGCCTGCTTAGACATAGTGGGGAGATCGGTGGGGTCGGTGACCGAGCCCACTGGGAACTAAGGAAGTTAGTTCTCACCCCACTCTATTACAGGTTCCAGCGCGCAGGCGGGCGGTGAGGATCGTGGTAAAGGTGTCGCGCCCTAGTTGGTAGCAGCCACCTACTTGCATTAGAGCCACCCGTGGTGTATTTTGGAAACATTATTGTATAAAGAAATGACGTAATCTACTTTTTGGGAGATGAATATGTATATTATTTTGGAAGTTAAAGAATGTAGCTCGATGTAATCAAATGGTTGAATGGTTGTAATAGATAGACTTATCTTTCTTTATGTTACTTGTTTAATTACTTGTAACTTGCTCTTGTTTTGTCGCACCTTTAGGTGCTTTGTTCTCGTCATGTATGTTATAGAATTTACATTTCCTGGGCAATTCTTTGTACATGACTTGTTGTCGAGCCTTGGGAGGACAGGGGAGGTACTGTCCGTTCGGCGCCTGATCGGCGTCCCCGAACCGAACCAAATTGGTAGCGGTCTCGGGGCGTGACAGTAGCCTTGTGGACTTAGGCATTTTTGTAGCATTCTTCTAATAGTTTGAGATCATGTTGAACTTAGTGGAAGTGACATGTAAATGGTAATCTTGGACCTAGAAACCATATTGACATAGGAGAAAAGCTAATGTCAAGCGGCATTAGGCTTGGCATTCACTTGTGATTTAGTGAGCTAATGTCATCAAGCGGCATTAGGCTCGAAATTGAACATTGACATAGTAAAATGTAGTGTCATGAGAGCTATTGTACTAGACCTTAGGGTTGCTAGTGACATTTGCCATGTGAGAGGCATGAGGATCGGGTACTTGAGACTTAACTATGCTTGCTTGCCATTTGTGCTTATTCGCACATGCTTGTGAGGGTCGCTCCCTACAAGCCGGCACTCCGAAGTTAGCCTTTGCGATACGTTCGCGCGTACGGTATTGAGAAACCTATGGGGCCGAGTGGGATAGACTCATTCCTTGCGGGGGATGCTGGGGCTACCACGGCACTTAGGTGGCACAAGCTGGATTACACTTGTGTAGATCCTAGGAAGAGATTGAACAATGACATTCAATATTAAATAATAATCACTACTAGATAGGACATAGTAGTTGGATTACTGGGACATGTTTAGAGCATACTTTGGGAGTTGTAGTATACATGATAGTTCATTATTTGCATCATAGTATACTTGGTTGATATAGTAGAGCATATTCTTTACTTGTTGGCATATTGGATCATGATAGTAGTATACTTTCCATGTTTACATGTGGCATAGTAGATAACATTTCAGTTATGCTTTTATTACAATTGTTTATTTACCGCTTACTCTTACTATCTCTTTTGGGCCTAGTGGTGCATGCAGCTGAGGTCAGTAATTGCCCACTGGGAACTATAAATAATAGTTCTCACGCCTTCTGTTTTCTGACTTGTTTCAGTGCCTTCTGCATCTGGGGAGGCTAGGGACCGCGGCAATGGTGTCGCTTAGGGCTAGCGATCGAGGAGTCTCACTAGGTGGTTCATCATCTCCTTTTATTTTAGTTGGAGAGGATGAGAGTATTTTGTACCCTTTATAGAGGCTACCATTTTGTACTCAGTATTACTGGATTAGTTGTTGTACCCACTTTATGTTTTGTGATTATATTTCAGTTTACGCTCCTTTATACTGTTGATAGCACTAGTTGTATACTGCTCTGATATCTCTAGTGCCTTTTGTGGTTTTATTTTCGCTGTGTTTGGTAGACGCCTTGTATGTGTTGACATATGGCGGGTCTGGACACGCTACTGGGAAGGCCCTGCCGGTCCCGAGGCGTGACAGAGGATTAGATCGTCGCCCGGTTCTGAGTTGCGTGATCTGCAGTGGTCGTCATTACCCACGGCAGTGCTCGCAGAATCGGGGCAGGTACTACTTGTGTGGCCAGGTGGGCTATTTTCAACTTGAATGCCCGAGGAGCGGCATGACTACTGGAATGTCGGCGCCAACCCTGACACGAGAGACACCCAGTGGAGGTGTGCCCGCAGACTCGCTGGAGCTGGATGTGACGACGGAGAGGGCTACGACAGGTAGCATGTCTCATAGTACTTTTTGAATTCCTTCATGATTGAAATGATTCCATCATTTGCACCCGTCGATCAGCTGTTTGCCGAGTTGTTTAGCATTGACTCTTTTCGTTACATGTAGGATGTTTGGATAGTTGGGTGTATCATTTTACCACCCTACCTTGAGAGAGTTTTTGTGTGCCAACGAAATGGATTGGCTATGTTTGTGTGGGATAGTCGTGGGTACTTGGTACGCTTAGCTGTGCGAGCTGAATTGTCTCGTTTTGGGATCTTGAGCACCAAATAGTGCGCCTTGAGACTTTGATTTCGCTTGGTGCGATGATTTCCTCCTTACCAAAAAATCAGGTAGTTTTTTGAGGGGATTTGGGGCCTAAATGGCCGATGACCGTCGGATAATCGAGAATCCTCGGAATGAAGGATATCTCTTGAGTAGTTATTGTCGTTTCCCGACTGAGTCACAAATTGTGAGATCAGTTGGCGGGGAAGTCTTGTAACTAAAGCTCTGCTTCGCTGAGAAGCGCTCTCACTTGACGTGAGACTGATTGGGTCGTGTTGACTGCGCGTCGACAATCGTGATCTAAATTGAAACACGATTGAGATTCTGGACTCGAGGTTGGGGTTCGTTGACTCTTCCAATTGGCCTTGTGAGTTAGGTGTACTCTGTTAAGATTGGATACAATCTGAGTATTGTCGTTTTGTGTTGGGGTTTGAGGTTGTACCTCAAACAGATGTTGTTGTCGGGTCGGGATATCACGAGGGTTATTGTGATGTGCCTATGCCTGTAGTACTTCACCAGCGCTAGAGACTTGTGGAATGATTATTCCAAGCCCTTCTGGATGAATTGTGGAATCTGAGGCTGATGGCCGTGAGTATTCTGTTGGGAATTGGTGAAAACTAACTGCGTTGGTAGATTGACGTGACCGAGATATGGAACTCCCAATGATGGGTTGAGCGAGTTGAATCTCGAGAGGAATTCACCAAGTGCCTACTTTCCTTATCCGGTTCTTGCACAAGGAGTTGATTTCGCTGGTTGGAGCAGCATGATGAGACTATGGAATTGATGTTACCGTGGTGGTTAGACGGGCAGCTCGTTGACTATCATGAACTTAATAAAGTCACGATTGAGAACAAGTATCCGTTACCGAGGATTGATGATCTGTTTGATCAGCTTCAGGGATCAAGTATGTATTCCAAGATAGACTTGCAGTCGGGATACCACTATTTGAAGATCAAGCCTGAGGATGTTTCCAAGACGGCTTTTAGAATACGGTATGGACATTATGAGTTTATTGTTATGTCGTTTGGGCTTACTGTCATTGTAAGAAAGTGAATTCTCGAAATCCGAGGATTTGACTTCGTCTAGAATCGACTGATTGTCAATTGGGTGCGCTTTGGAAAGACCGAAGGCGTTAGAAACCCAAAAAGTGCATTGGCGAGGGTCTCGGAGAGCAAATTGGGAGAAATCTGCTAAGTTGCAGATTTTACTCTTGGAGACCGGTCTCTCTGGAGGGAGACCGGTTCCCGTACGTGGTCATGCGGCAGGAAATACTTGCGCGCAACAAGTTGCTCTCGAGGACCGGTCTCGGGTTAAGGAGACCGATTCCCGTACGTGGTGTAGCTGGTAGAAAATCTTGCCAGTGAAGAATGGCTCTCGGGGACCGGTCTTGAGGACAGGGTCCGGTCCCTGAAGGTCCGGTCTCTCGGATGGAGACCGGTTCCTGTACGCGTCCCAGGAGAGAAAGCTCTCGGGGACCGGTCTCAGGGGGAGAGACCGGTTTCTAAGGGATCGGTCTCTGTGGTGAGGACCGGTTCCCGTACGCATAATTTCCAGACAGAGGGCAGTCCTGCGGGAGATTGTTCCCGGGGACCAGTCTTCATATGGAGAGACCGGTCCCTGTAGCCCGAAATTGCCCAGACTGAGCTGGGTGATATGTTGAAAGTTGAGGGTTTATTATGTAATTGTAGCATAAGAGGGGCTAAGTCGGCCTTTGAGAGCTCAGTTGCTCTCACACATTTGTTTCTGGACCTAAAACAAAACCCTCTCTCCCCCTCTCTCTCTAGAAAGAAGAAGAAGGAGAAAGAAGAAGTAGGAGGAGACCTTGGTGGGACATCAAGCAAGGAGAAGAACCTTTGGCATCTTCTTCATCTTCTCCACCCTTGGAGCTCCCTATAGAGGTAAGCTCAAGAGAGCTTTCATGGTAGAATCTTCTAGAGTAATTTCTATCTTCTAGAAATGGTTTTGTAGGAACCCTAGCTTCTCTAAGCGATGAATTACACTAGAGTTTTGAGCTCTAATGGGGGGTTTTGCATTGGATAAAACCTAAAGCTCGAAATTAGGGTTTTTGGAATCGATGGATATTGATCAAATTTGATCGCATATTTAACGTATTGATAGGTATCTAAACGCGTTGGAAGTGACGGTTCGTCGATCCGACAAGCGGTTTGAGAGATCCGAACAAAACGAAGACCTGATGTAAGTAAGTGAATTCTCAAAATACGAGGATTAGACTTCGTTTGGAATCGACTATGTCACGCTCCGGGACCCAGCGGAAGCCCGCTCGGCGCGTGCCCAGACCCGCCGTACGTCTAAAACATACAAGGCGTCTAAAAGAAAGCGATAAATAGAACAACAAGAGAAGGTATCTAAAAGTATCAGAGCGGAAGTAACAACTAGAAGCTAAAAATAGGCAATAAGTAAAGAACTAATATCCACTAAGGACCATAAAGTAAATACAACAATAGATCCCATAAACAAAACCATAGGTAATACAAGGTGGTCTCTATACATGGATATACAAAACCTCACTCTCACCAAAACAATAAAGAGATAAAATAACCACCTAAGTAATCAAAAACTATAGCTAGCTAGCTAGGCGACTCCCTTGCGGCGATCCCGTGCCTCCGTCGGTGCCGAAGGCTCTGAAACACATAAGAAACAGAGGGCGTGAGAACTATTAAATAATAGTTCCCAGTGGGCAATTACTGACTTTAGTTGCATGCGCCACTAAGCCCAAAAGAAACAAGTAAGCAGATATGTATAAACGAAATAAGCGACATATAAATGAACATGTAAACTGCTAAAACATGCTATCTCTACTAGACATGAACTTGCATAAATAAAGAGCTATTTTAAACATGGATAAGCATGGATAACAATCATGTTAATGTCCCGCATGTAATAGTAAATTGTCTCGGTTTACTATTCTAGTCAATGTCCAAATGGCAATTAAACTACTTGAAGTTTAAATCTGATAAGACCCGCCCGAAGGCTGTCTGGCCTGAAGACCCACCCGAAGGCTGTCTAGCCGATGCCGAGCCTAATGGCCCCGTGGTAGTCAACATTCCCACCCTAGGAATGAGCCTATCCCACAGCAAGCCACTTCGGCGCCCAGTCCCGCACTGCGAATATCTATCGCGTTGGCCAACTCCGGAGTGCCGGCTTGTAGGGAGCGACCCTCACAAGCATGTGCGAATGAGCACAATGGCAATATAATCATAGATTCGTCTCAAGTACCAAGTCGTCATGTCTAAGCATGGAAAGTAAAGCTACTGTGTCCAAGGCCTATCTCTATGTCATCATGTTCTAACATGGAATATAATAGATGTCCAATGGCCTATGTCATTGTCTCTATGTTGCAGTTTCGCAGTTTTCTAAGTTATGTGCCCCTTGATGACACTTAAACTTTCTAAGTCCCAACATGAGTTTAATGTTTACAAATACATCAGTTGAGCTATATCAAACATAGACGGCACGTTCCCAAGTGCCCACAAGAACCACCCTCACATGCATGTAGAATACCCCATAATGCTCTACTACATAAAGTGAAATTTTCATATAATACATAAGGCATGCATTTTAAGTGTTCTAAAATTCATATAAATTCTATCTAGCATGAATATGAATGCCAAATAATTTATCGATAACAAATAACCACGTAGGAGACATTTTCTCCTATACTTGTGAAGCCAAACCCACCAAATGATCCAAGCGTTGCTCCGAAATGCTAACGAAGTTTATATTCTTCTTCCTAGCACCCTACAACGCATGCTAGAAGAGTTACAACTTCAAAGGATGAACCATGAGTTCAATCTTTCAGAAACTCAACAGGAGGCAAGGAAAACTCACCTAATGTGTAGAAATTCCCTTAGAAAATCTAAAAGGAAGCTAGATCCCTTCCAAAGCAACCTAGTGGAAGGTTTTAAACCAATCAAACAACCTCCAAAAGCCTCAAATTGAAAAGCCCCAAAAGTAACCCTAAAATTTCATTCTAGGGTTTCATGTGCTAAAAAGCAACAATACTCAAATCTAGAAGGAGAAAACTTGTTCCTTACCTCCTAGAAGTTCCAATCCAAGCTCAAAAGGCTCTAGGGTTGAAAGTTGATCCTCCACAAAGCTCCAATGGCAAGCTCCAAGCCTCCAATGGTGATGAAGGAGGAAGATGATCAACCCTCACTAAAGCTTGCTCCTCCTCTCCTTCTCCTTCTCCTCCTTTCTTCTCCTCCTTTCTTCCCCTTCTTCTTCTCTTTCTAAGTGTAAGAGAGAGTGTGAGGGAGTGGGCTGAGAAAACAAGAAAAGGAGTGGCCATATAGGCCCCATATTGTAACAAAATCCTGAAAACTCCCTCTACTTTGCAAACTGTGCACAACCCGGTCTGGGCAGTTTTCGGGCATGGAGACCGGTCTTCACTAGCCAAGACCGGTCTCAGGTGGCCCTTCCGCAAAAACAGCGTACTGGAACCGGTCTCGGCCAACTAAGACCGGTCCCTACGGACCCTCCTCGCAGACAGCGCTTGCGGGGGACTGGTCTCCACGGCTCGAGACCGTATGCCACACCTCCTGCTGCAGCCACTGTTTGGCGAGATCGGTCACTCCCTTCAGAGACCGGTCTCAGAGAGTAAACCTCTCGAGACTTAGCCAAAAACTTCTGAAATTCGAACCGTGGGTCGGAACTCCGTCTACGACCTCCCACAAAGTGTGGAATAGTTCGATACACCACTCGAACACTCGAATCGCGCAATTTGCAAAGATTCAGTGTGTCATAGACTAATTGTCGATTGGGTGTGCTTCGGAAAGGCCGAAGGCATTAGAAGCCCAAAAAGTGCATTGGCGAGAGCCTCGGAGAGCAACTGGAAGAAATCTGCTAAGTTGCAGAATTTCTGCTCTCGGGGATCGGTCTCTAGTGATGGAGACCGGTTCCCGTAAGTGGTGTTGCACAGAGAAAACTCTTGCGCACAAGAGTTGCTCTCGGGGACCAGTCTCGGGTGTGGAGATGTCACGCCCCGGGGTCGGCAGGACCTTCCCCAAAGCGTGCCCAGACCCGCCATATGTCAGCACATACAAGGTGTCTAACTAAAAACAGCGGAATTAAAACAATATAAGGCTACAACTATGAATATCAGAGCCACAACTAAACAAGAACCAAACCACAAGTAAAAGAAAGTAAAGCGTCTAAATTACTAACAAAGAAATAGAGAGTAGTACACAGTTAACATCAAAACCTCTCAACTACACAAAAGTGGTGGTCTCTATACAAGGTAAAAACACTCCTTCTCTCCAAAATAAAACAAGAGAAAAAGGAAACCACCTATCCAAAACCCTCTCACAAGCCGCTATCCCGAGGCAACTCCTTTGCCGCGGTCCCGAGCCTCCCCCGATGCAGAAGGCACTGAAACGAGTCAGAAACAGAGGGCGTGAGAACTATAAACATATAGTTCCCAGTGGGCAATTACTGACCTGCACAAAATTGCTCCACTAGGCCCAAAAGAGAGTAATATACAAGTACTGAAGTAGATAACTGTAAATAAAGCGTAACTGAAAAGCTGAATAATTAACCCAAGGTAAATATATTACATGCTTTAATCTACCCGATAGCCAACTTTAAACAAGTATAATCAATTAAGTTCACAAGTATACTATAATAGAAATGAAGACCTATCAAGTATACTACTATGTCCAATACTATGTCACAACATATATATCCAACTACTAATCTAAGTTAAGTAGTGATTATCCTTTATGATAGAATGACGATGTCCAGTCTCAATTTGGGATCTACACAAGTGTAATCCCGCTTGCGCCCCCTAAGTGCCGTGGTAGCCCCAACATCCCCGTAGGAATGAGTCTAACCAATTCGGCCCCATAGGTTTCTCAATACCGCACGTGCGAATACATCGCAAAGGCTAACTCCGGAGTGCCGGCTTGTAGGGAGCGACCCTCACAAGCATGTGCGAAGAGCACAAATGGCAACAAGCAAGTCCAAGTCCCAAGTCCCACACATGGCAAATGTCACTAGCAACCCTAAGGTCTAGTACAACAAATTCTCATGACACTAGAATTTCTATGTCAAGTTCATTCACGAGCCTAATGCCGCTTGATGACATTAGCTCACTATTCTACACTTTTGATGCCAAGCCAATGCCGCTTAATGACAAGGGCTTTTCTCCTATGTCATGTATAGTTCTATGTTCTCAAACACATGTCAAAGTCCTCTTAAACACATAGTTTCAAGTTTCCAAATAGAATGCTACAAGGCTTCAGCTCTCACATGCATTCGTCTCTACTATATAGAGTAAAATTGCATTACACATAACATATGTATCTTAAGCATTCTAAAATTCACAAATAAATCAAATAGCATGAAAATGTACTAATTTCCATTTAACCATAAGCAAATAAGCACCAATGAGAATTTCTCATTGTGCTAGGTGAGGCCAAACCCACCGTCGCTCCAAGCGTCGCTCTGAACCGCTAACGAAACTTCGATTCCTACTCCTAGTACCCTTAGAGTAAAAATCCTTCTCCAATCCTCAAATGGAGGTGAGATCTCTTCCAAGGCAACCCTCAAGGAGCTCCAAATCAAAGTCCACAATCCTCTAGAAGTGAAGGTCTTCCTCCAATAGAGCTCCAAGATCAAGCTCCAAGCCTCAACCAAGAAGATGCTAGCACTCTCTCCCTCAGGTCCTCAGCACAAAAAAAGCCCTAAGGGGGCGTGGGTGCTACTAATAGAAGCAACAAATTGCTAAAAAGCCCTCAGCCCTGCCGATAGCGCCGATTAGCGCGAGCAGCAAGTCACACAGATGCTCAAGTCCGTCGATAAAATGACAAACCCGAGGCTCGGGTTTGTCGCTCTAGTCGTCCCATACCGGATCAGCATCCCCCTCCTACCTAAGATAGCAACCAAGGCCGCACGCAAGCAACTTTTCCCGACCTACGTACTCCCCAGATAGCAAACCGAGAGCAACCTAAAATCCAACTTTTTGGACTTTAGTGCTTGGGATTCATCCACTAACCTCGGTACACGTGCCATGGGTCGGAACACAGTCAACGACCCTCCAGAAAATCTGGAAAAGCTTAGATCTCACATCTAACACTCGAACCTGGCAATTTGCAAAGTCCAGTGCGTCACAGGAGACCGGTTCCCGTACGTTGGGTAATTAGCAGAAAGCCCTGCCACTGAAGATGGGCTCTCGGGGACCGGTCTTGAGGACAAGGTCCGGTCTCCGAGGGACCGGTCTTAGAGACAGAGACCGGTTCCCGTACGCGAAAAATCCAGGCTGAATGGTGTTCTGCGGGAGACTGTTCCAGGGGACCGGTCTCCAAATGGAGAGACCAGTCTCCACACCCGAAATCAGCCCAGACTGAGGCAGTGCATGGCTTGCAATGTTGAGGGGGTTGATGGCATTTTGTTACAAAAGAAGGGCTATAGTGGGATTTCTCCTCTCTCTTTCCTTCTTTCCCTCTCACTCACACACAAACTCTCCCCCTCTCTCTCTCTCTCTAGAAAGAAGAAGAAGAAGGAGAAGGAGGAGAAGAAGAAAAGGAAATCTTGGTGGAGGATCAAGCTAGGAGAAGGATCTTTGGCATCTTCTTCTCCCTCTCCACCATTTGAGCTTCTACTAGAGGTAAGCTCATGAAGACTTTAATAGTAGAGTTTTCTAGAGTTGTCTATATCTTCTAGAAACAGTTTTAGTGGAACCCTAGCTTTCCTAAGAAGTGATTTACACAAAAGATTAGGGCTCTAACACAAGATTTTGCTCGGGGTAAAATCTAGGGCTCAAACTAGGGTTTTTCAAAATGTTGGGTTTTGATCTAATTTGATCGCCTATCTAACATATTGATAGGTATCTAAACGCGTTGGGAGCGATGATTCGTCGATCCGACTAGCGGTTTGAGAGATCCGAGCAAAACGAAGGCTTACAGCTTTGATTTGGCCTAAAGAGTAAAAGAGGCATTTTAGGATCACGCGATCGACCTCATACTTCCCAAAAGGTGGGGGGTGCCATCCCGAAGCAGTCGAACTGCCTTCTATATCTAAGAATTTGTATTGGTCATATTTCGTATATATGCATATATGTATAGCATCATGCATGGATAGGGTATATGTAAATGCTTTTAATATTCTTGCATGCTTCCTTATATTGCGGCATTGTAGGCTTGGCAAATGGAATTAGGGTTCATGAGAATAAGTTGTATAACATATAAAACCCTATAATGATGAGTTGAAATATAACTTGATCTTGCATGATGATTGGCATTGTAACATAGTGTAAAGAACACTAGTGGTATATGAACCAAGTAAAGAACTTGATGATTGGCATTGAACATAGTGTAAAGAACGCTAGTGACATGTGAACCAAGTAGGCAACTTGATGACTAGTGGCATTATAACTTAGTATAAAGAACACTAGAGGCATGCGAATCCAAGTACAACTTGATGAATGACATTGAGACATAGTGTTAGAAAACACATGGATATAGTGACCCTAGTGATTGGATGCCCTCCATGGTGGAGGATGAGATCATTTTCATACGTCTGTTCAGCGCTCATGGTGGTCGCTCCACACGGGTAGTGCGAGTCTCCGGAGTCTTGGCACGTGATATGATTGGGACAGCCTATGTGGGGTCCCAAGGGATAGCCTATGTGGGGTCCCGCAGACAACCCCTCGGGTGGTTCGAGTCCGCCTCCATAGACGAGTTTGAGATGTGAGTCGTGGGCACGCCTATGGGCTAGCCAAAGGATTGGGTAACAACTCCAAGGAGTTATGTGAATTGAGCACAAGGTGTATATTGAGCATAATAGAACTGCATTCCTACTTGATAGAGACGTGGTAGCACGTTAGATATTTCGTGGCTACATTTATACTCTTGTCGTTGTTACAGGCATAGTAGATTATTGCATTTCTTTTATTATGCATAGTTGCCGCTTTAAGACATCTATCTATTTATCTATCTGCTTATGCCTGCTTAGACCTAGTGGGGAGATCGGCAGAGTCGGCGGCCGAGTCCACTGGGAACTATGGAAGATAGTTCTTACCCACTATAAAAAATCTTGCATTTAAGGACACTTTAAATGATATTTAGCGACGCTTTTAAGCGTCGGCAAAAATAATACTGACTTTTGTAAAAGCGTAGTGTAAAGAGTCGTTAAATAAACATGTCGGGATAAATATACCAACGTTTTAATATAGCGTCGGAAAATTTATATAAATATTTGATAAAAATATGTTTATTGGCGACGCTTAATCATAGTGTCGGCAAATGCTAAATATTAAAGAAGCTAGAAGAAAGCGTCGTTTAAAAAGCGTCGTCTATAACATATTTTGTTGTAGTGGCCCCACTCCATTACAGGTTCGAGCTCGCGGGCGGCTGGTAAGGACCGCGGTAAGGGCGTCGCGCCCTAGTTGATAGTAGCCGCTTATGCATTAGAGCCTCCCCCGGTACATTTTGAGATGTTGTTATTACGTCGGAGATTTATGTATTTTGGAGACTTATGATGTACATATTCATTTTGGAATTAAAGAATGTAAATTTGGTGTAATCAAATGGTGGAATGAATGTAATAGATATACTTATCTCTCTTTATTTACTTGTATGATTACTTGTATCTTGCTCTTACTTGACCGCACCTTTAGGTGTTTCGCTATTGTCATGTATGTTATAGAATCACTTCCTGGGCAATTCTTGTACATGACTTGGTTGTCGAGCCTTGGGCGGACAGAGGAGATGCTGTCCGTTCGGCGCCTGATCGGCGTGCCCGAACCGGACCAAATTGGTAGCGGTTTCGGGGCTGACACCTGAAGCTTCGTATTGGCCCGAAGAGCCAAAGTGGTATTCTTGGAGCACGAGACCGAAGTCGCAGCCTCACAAAAGGTGGGGTGGGGGGTGCCATCCCGAAGCAGTCGAACTGCCTCCTATGTCTAAGTAAGCGGCGACAAGTGGTTGTGAAATTAGGCTTCCTGCCATATTGCGTCACTAAAAGGTGGGTGGTGACCATCCCGAAGCAGTTGAACTGCTCCCTATGTCCAAGTGTAATATCGTCAATCAATTTGCATATTGAGCATGGTGCATATAGGGTGTTTGATGTTGATGTCTAAACTTGCATACTTATAATAAAGTAGCGAACGGATATACCACTTGAACCTAGTATGCATGTGGATAACATGACATAGCTTAGACCCTATATGTTATAATGTATATGATTGGAAAACCTAGGCGAGTGATAACCTAGGGCTTGTGGCATGTGATAGAGTGGAAAGGTCTAACCCAAAGAACGAGTGGCATCTAGTTAATGTTAAACAAGGACGAGTGGCATCTAATTAGTGAGAACCCAAGAACAAGTGGCACAAAAACCTTACTGTAGCAAAACACTAGAAGGTTGAGTATAGAAATATATGGATTTCATGGTGATGATTGTTAGATGTATGCCCTAGAAGCCAACCAGGCCGACACATGTATTCTTTCTAGGACATAAATTTGTATTTGAATTTAAAATATAATGAATATATTTGGGTTCTTATTTTCATTCATGTTGTGTATGTGTCCATGAATCGTCTAAGGAATTAATAAGATGATGACATATATTCTCAAGAGTTGAGAATGAGAGACATGTGTCATTGATGGTTAATTCCTAAATGCTCCCGATCAATGGATCATCACGGGGACGGTGATTGATCCGGTGAGATTGGTGCATAGGTCGCTTCCCTTTTGGGTAGACAGGTCTCGAGTCGACAGTGTGGGGACACTGAAGCGAATATACAGGTGGTTGTTAGAGAACAAGGGTACCGAGCGTGATCAATGCGAGAAGTCACTTGGATGTCTACTCACTCGTCAGTGACTTACTCAATGTTGCAGTAGTGTGACTGGTCCTTTGACCTGCGGTGCCTCGGCTATTCACAATGAGGTTAATGTAGTTTGACTGTACATACACTTGGTCCCTAGCCATTCGGGTCCATGCGGTGCATGTTGGCTGCAGTAGGTTCATTGTAGGAATAGGGTGCGCACTTAGATGGAATCTATCTCCCTTGGTAGATAGGGGTGTTAGTCCTATGTGATTGTAACGACCCAGCCCACTAGCAATAATAACTCGTTGGGCCCAACCACCGACCCAAAATGCTTAAGCCCAGTTATTATTACTAGTGTCTAAGTCTCTTATAAACCCAATGACAACCACATTCCCATCCAATGTGGGACTTTTGGGGTGTCACAAACTCCCCCTAAGCCCAGTTATTATTACTAGTGTCTAAGTCTCTTATAAACCCAATGACAACCACATTCCCATCTAATGTGGGACTATTGGGGTGTCACAAACTCCCCCGGTTAAGACCCTGACGTCCTCGTCAGTCCAATCACATACACAGTCCAAGATCACCAGGCGATGTGAGACTCGTCTCGCTAGCCCGTCATCCAGACCCTGGCTCAGCCGAGACTCGCCACACATGTCCAGCTGGTGAACCTGGCTCTGATACCAAATGTAACGACCCAGCCCACTAGCAATAATAACTCGTTGGGCCCAACCACCGGCCCAAAATGCTTAAGCCCAGTATTATTACTAGTGTCTAAGTCTCTTATAAACCCAATGACAACCACATTCCCATCCAATGTGGGACTATTGGGGTGTCACAGTGATTTATGAGACCGAATTTAGAAAACCTTGGCCAGGGCAGAGTTAATAGCGGAAAAGGGTTTCCGATATTAGAAACTCGAGTCGAATAAATTTAACATATGACAGGCGATGGGGTTTGACGAGTTATTCCATAACCTCCGTCTCGTCGGGACTCATGATAGAAGGATTGTATCACACGGTAACTGCACCAAGAGGTTCAGTATTCCATTCTACTGGAATGCCACTACATGCTGCTAGGCGTCACTGGTGGATTGTGAGACTCATGAGAATTATCTAGATGATCGATAATTCTTATTGGGCTGAGTTGGAATTGTTCCGATCCACTGAAAGGGTTTCAGTGATATTGTTGATAGTGATCAAAATATATCTCACTACCAGATAGAATAGAACCTATGGGGTCACACACATAAGAGGTTGTGATTGATCAGATAGCTAGATCGCAATTATTGAATCGCCGGAGGACCTAATTGTCAATATGGTGATAATTGGACTAATTTGTAATTATTACAAATTAGTGGTATTAAGGTGTAAATGTTACGTGAGAGGACTTACTAATAGTTAGTAAGTTATAAAAGGACTTATGTGCAAATGTTGTATTATTAATTTGATATGATCAAATTAATATAAAGTTCAAGTCGAATCAAATTAGGATTTGATCGATCTAACCAATTAAGAAAAGGATAAATCTAGATTTATACTTATCCTTAATTGTCATTATATTATTAGGAATAGGATTATAATCCTATATATAATATACGGGGTTTTTAGAAAACCCTAGTCATCTCTCTTCTCCTCTCTTCCATATTCTAGCAATAAACACGTCCTTTTGTAAGGAGCTAGCACCGGTGAGGACATCGATCAAATCAAGAACCTCGTGTGGATACCTATAGAGGCCGGACGCGTGTGCGGCTTCAAGAGAACCGGATTCCACGATCATCAAATTGAGGTGAAGATCTATCCGCGAAAAAGGTAAAGATACGTTCTTGCTTTTCTCCTTTAATCTTAAAGAACATGAGAGATCCAAATTGTGTGGTTTCGAGATTAGATCTCGAAAGTTTTTCAAAATCAAATTTGTTTGATTTTCTTTTCCGCTGCGTTTTTACCGTACGCAATTTTCTAACAATGATAACCGTACGCAATTTACTACTATATTTATCTCCTAAATATAGTAGTAAATTTACCACTATAAAATTAAATCTATTATATAATTAAATTTTTTATTATTATTTAAAGATAATCTTAATTTATTATAAATAAGGTAATTCTAACCCATTATAAAGGAAGTAGAGTTTAGGTTTTACTGTTTAATAAATTTTTTAGAGAAGGTTGAGTGTGGTGGAAGTCGAGTTCGGCACTTTAGAAGAGGAAGTCGAGAGTAGGTGAAGTGGAGCTCTAACGTAACTTGAGTTATATTATATTTTTCACTTACATCAAAACAAATAACGGAAGTGATAGAACTTGAGTTCCATCACTCCACTTACACCAAAACAAACAGGCCCTAAGTTGTTGTACATTGTCATTCATCAAGTTGTCTATACTTGGTTCACATATGTCTCTAGTTGTCAATCATGCAAGACTATGTCATGGTTCACTTGTCTCTAGGGTTTAATGTCATCATACTCATCCCCATGCCTCTTATATCTAAATGCCAAGCCTATATGCCGCACAATAAAGAAGCATGCAAGAATAGTAAGTAGCTATATAACCCTAGCATGCATGAAACTATACATATATAAGTTTATATGCAATATGACCAACAAATATTCTTAGACATAAAAGGTAGCCCAATGGCTTCGGTATGGCACCCCCCACCTCTTGGGATGTCCCTCGAGGTTAGAACGCTACTCTCGAAGCCTCCAACCAATACTCTGACTCCCCGGGCCAATATTGACGCTGTAAGCCAATGTTTGGCTCGGATCACTCAATCCGTCCGTCGGATCGACGAACCGTCGCTTCCCACGCGTTCGTGTACCTAACAATATGTTAGAAATGAGGTCAAAAGAGATCAAAATCCCTTCTATCGAAAAACCCTAATTTGAGCCCTAGGATTTTGCCCCGAGCAAAATCCATCTCTAGAGCCCAAATCAGTTATGCAAAACATCCCCTAGGGATGCTAGGGTTCGCATAAAAATTGTTCCTAGAAGATTTAGATCACCCTAGGAAAAGCTACCATGAAAGCTTTTAAAGCTTACCTCAAGTGGAAGCTCCAAGAGAGAAGAAGATGGTGAAGATGAGGCTAGGCTTGCTCCTCCTCCAATCCCTTCACTCCTTCTCCTTTATCTTCTATCTCCTTCGTCTTCCTAGAGAGAGAGAGGGAGAGTTTGTGAGTGTGTGTGAGAGGGAAATGAGAGAAAGAGAGGGGAAAATCCCTCTATAACCCCTCATTTGTAACAATATGCCAGCAGCCCCCTCAACTATTCAAACTGCACCAAACAGGGCATTTTTCGCGCTCAGGGACCGGTCTCCCTAGCCAAGGACGGGTCCCTGCTCTCACGGGACAACTTCAGGAACCGGTCCCTGGCTGTGGGGACCGGTCCCCACAGGGACCTTCAGCCCACTCCAAGGACTTAGCCAAATTTTCAGCTTTTCGTCGTTTCTTCTCCGTTTTCGCTCGTTTGGCCTCCGATTCTTTTCAAATTAAACCGAGACCTTCCAAACATGTTTTCGAACACGTTTTCATTATCTTTTTATCGACGCTAATGTCGGATTTAGCTCACGACCCAAAATAGCTTTTCGGGTTCCATTTTCGCGCCTTTGTGCACCAAAACGCCCGAATGCTTCCGAACTTCACCGGGAGCAACTCTGATGCACTTTTTGCCTTTGGATCAACTTCGAACTTTTCGAAGTCCATCCACTCGACAATCAGTCGAGTCTAAACGTGGTACAACTCTCGGATTTTGAGAATTCACTTCCTTACAGTTTGTCTCCCCGACAATAGGAATTTTGGGTTGGTTGAGTTTGTTGAGGGCGAAACCTACGGGTTAGCCAAGAGATTGGGTTATGGAATTATGACCTTGCATTCATCATTATTATTATGTTGAGCATAAGTAATCGCTACTATTGTTCAGGCATCTTAGTTGTATGCATTATAGTTTGGTTACTATCTGCTTATTCTTTCAAATTATGCCTGAGATAGACCTAGTGGGAAAGTCGGTGTAATTGGGGGCCGAGCCCACTGAAAACTTTGTTGTAGTTCTCATCCCACTAACCATGCAGGTTCTAGCGCGAGCGGGGCGATCGTGGCCCGAGGCATGGTTATCGTGCTCTAGGTAGTGTTCTAGCATTGTGTATAGAGACACCATTTGTATATTTCATCTATTATGTTGATGAATGGAAATGTAATAAAATCATGTGAGAGATGTGAATGTATTAAGTATTTGAGAGATGGCAATGTGTATATTGGAAGAATAAATGTAATAACTATGTAGCTTTGTATTTGGTTTAAAGAAATCAAGATACAATGTATAAATGGTTTAGATAGTTTACTTTCACTTGTTCTTGTGTTGCTTGCCCTCGTGCAAGCCATGTATATTGAAATGCTATCCTAGAAATTATTTATTTCTTTATAAATGTACTCGTTGTTGTTGAGCCTTGGGCGGACAGGGGAGGTGCTGTCCGTCCGGCGTCTGTTGGCGTGCCCGAACCGACCAAATTGGCGGCCCCGGGGCGTGACACGGGCCCTCGAGCTCACAGAAAGATTGGGTAACTTGAGAACTAAGCTTATTGTTGAACATAATAGTACAGTAGCCAGCCTTTACTATGAGTTCATGCATTCACTACATTGATTCGAGGCATAGTAGGATGTTTGCATTTTAATTATAGTATAGCTGTCAATTTCAATTATATCGATCTATCTGTCTTTCTATGCCTTCTTGGACCTAGTGGGGAGATCGGTGGAGTCGGCGGCCGAACCCACTAGCTAGGAAGTATGAAAGATATGTAAGTTATGGAACCCTAGGATCTAAAAGGTAATTAACACCTAGAGGGGGGTGAATAGGTGCACAATGGCTAATTAAAAATTTTAATGTGATTTTAATGAAAATGCGAAAATTAAAATCAACACACCAAGATTTTACGTGGAAAAACTCCAAACCGGAGAGAAAAACCCACGTGACCGATCACACGAAAAATCCACTAAGAAACAAAGTGAGTACAAGGTGATATACCGATTACCCTACCCAACTTTACCGAATCTCCAACGTGGATCTCCTTCGCTGGTCCTCAATCGCTTAGAATCCTCAAACCGATCACGCCGCAACTCCTTGCCGCGCCAACGCCTCGAATTCTCAAAGCGTCCACCGAATCCTCGGCCTCCACACGCGATCCCCGCGCAAACTCTCCGTCCGGAGAAAGAACAATGATGATTTATGGTGATTTCAACTTTGTAGTACCATAGACAATGGGAAATCTCTTCTAGTTAATCATCAAGTTGATTCTCAAAGAAATAATCAAAGAGAAAACCTAGAATCAACTTGACGATCAACAAAATCAAAACTCTCTCTTAGAATTAGGTCATCAAGCTTAAAATAGAGTTTTTAGGGTTTAGAATTGATCTAAGATCTGAGATATATCGTCCTTGGACCTCCCATGGTCTATATATAGAGTTAGAAGACTTTGAAATAGAGTAGGATTGAAATCAGCCTTTTTTGGAAAATTTTCGTGTCCAATGTCCGGTCTTAGTATGAATGTCCGGTCTTGACTCTGTCCGGTCTCAGCTCCTAGACCGGTCCACCCTTCCGTCAATGTTTTCTCAGTTTACTGAGTCCGGACAATGCCAAGGATGTCCAGTCTTACCTTGCGTAACATTGAATCCCATAGCACTGAGACCGGACATTGACAGGATGTCCGGACATGCATAAGAGTTGTGCAATGTCATGCCCACGGGATCCGGACATTGACAGGATGTCCGGTCCTGAATTAACAACCCGTAGCGACATGCTTATGGGATCCGGACATTGACCAAGGTCCGAACATTGATCATATAAAACTCAACTTTATGAAAATTTATCAGTTTAAAGTTTTTTTTTAAATTCTTCTAACTACTATACTCTTATAGTAAATCATCATAAATGATCGTTAAGATATACCTGAGGTGCCGATCTTCTATGACGAGTCCTGGATCATCCAACTTCATCCTAATACTCTTGATCTCTTCAAGACTCCAACAAATTCACGAAATCTACCAACCTATAAAATCCTTAACAATCTCCCCCTTTGGCGATTTCGTGACAAAATATATTACAAGCCCGTACATACCTCAAAAACATAAAAAGACGAGAATTATCGCAATCACCAAACGATAACTCTCCGCATGATCAATCCAATAAAATTACAAGTTCAGAAACTGTGACGCACTGAACTTTCGCAAAATGCAAGGTTCGAGTGTTTGAGGAGATTTTCGAGTTTTCCACTGGTTGTGGAGGGTCGTCGACGGTGTTCCGACCTTTGGAATCAAAAAATTCGGAGTTTGGCTAAGTCTTGTGGAGTTTTGGCCTCGGGGACCGGACATCACCAGGATGTCTGGACATCCCAGTGTGAGGCGCGGCTGGTGGCCGTGGCATCCGGACATTGCCTTCAATGTCCGGATCCCGTGGGTGATGTTTTGTGATTGGAGGGCCCGAGACCGGACATTGCCCAAATGTCCGGATCCCGTGGGCATGGTTTTGGGGTGAGACTGCCCAAGACCGGACATTGGGGGAATGTCCGGTCTCCATGTGCGTAATCTTCTGTGAGGGGCCAGCCAAGACCGGACATGGGCGCCAGGACCGGTCTTGAGCCCGGAAAAATGCCAAGTCAGGCTGATTGCACAAGTTGCAAAGTTGAGGGGCTAGCTGGGATATTATTACATTACACAGCCTATATGGCTCTTTCCCTCTTCTATTCCCTCACTTCACACACTCTTTCACTTCCCTTTTGCACCCTAGAGAGAGAGAAGGAAAAGGAGAAGGAGAAGGAGAGGAAGAGAAGGAGGTGATCTAGGAGATCTTGCTTGAGGAACCTTGGAGCATCTTCATCCTCAACATCCTCACCTTTGGAGCTTGGAGCTTGGACTTGGAGGTTACTTGTGGAAGGATCATCACTCCTAGAGGGATTTGATCCTTGTTAGAGAGCTTCTGAGAGATATGGATCATTTCTACTCCTCTAGATTTAGCTTTTGATGCCTTTGTTGGAATAAACCCTAGTTTTGGTAGATTAGGGTTTATTTTGGGGCTTTTTGATCAGAGGCTTTTAGAGCCCATTTGATGGATTTAGAACCTTCCTTTAGGTTGCTTTGGGAGGGATCAAGCTCCCATTTGGAGCTTGGAGTAAGATTTCTACACTTGAGGTGAGTTTTCTTGCTCTCTTTGTATAGAAGCTTAAAGATTGAACTCATGGTTCAACTTTAGAGGTTGTAACTCCTAGGATTTACTTTGTAGGGTACTAGGAGTAGGAATCGAAGCTTCGTTAGCGGTTCGGAGCGACGCTTGGAGCGACAGTGGGTTTGGCCTCACCTAGCACAATGAGAAATCCTCATTGGTGCTTATTGCTTATGGTTAAATAGAAATTCGTGCAATTTCATATCATATATATTAATTGTGAATTTTAGAATGCTAAGATACATGTGTTATGTGTAATGAAATTTTTACCTCTGTATAGTAGAGATGTGCTCATGAGAGCTGTGTAGTTGTTAGCATTCTAGCTTGGGACATGGAACTATAATCTTATAGTGGATTTGACATATGTTTGTGAACATAGAGTGTAACAACCCACTTCCTCGTAAAACGTGCCGAGTTCCGCCAAAACGAGCGGAATGCGGAGTGAGACAAGTGCCACAAGGTTCTAAGAGTTTTAGAACTTGTGTGAAGTGAAAAAAGGACTCAAGAAGGCTTAAACTGCAATTCTGCAAAAGTTGCAGAATTGCAGCAGCCGAGACCGATCCCCATGCATGGAGACCGGATGCCACAAGCTTGGCAGCCGCAGCAGCCAAAAATTGGCTAAGTCCCGGAGTTTCTGCTTGCGGGATCCGGATCAGGAGGCTGAGACCGGACCACCCAAGACCGGACCCTGAGGCTGAGACCGGTCCCCACCTGCGAAATCAGCAGAAAAATGGCTAAGTCCCAGAACCACAGCTTACGGGGTCCGGATCCCATGGCCAGGTCCAGATCCTGAACCCGAAAATTGCCCAGTCGGGGCAGTTTGTGAATTTTCGAAATGGAGGGGCTTATTTGCATTGTTATAACACTATATGCAGCCCACCCCTCTTCTCTTCACAGCCATTCACCCTCAACACACCTCTCTTTCATTTCCCCTCTTTCTCTCTCTAGAAAACATCTCCTAGAGCTTGGAGAAGTTGGAGAAGGAGCTTGGAGAAGGAGTCTTGGTGGCTTTGGAGCTTGAAGAAGACCTAGAAGCTCTCCTACAAGGTGGACATTGGGGAGTTTGGGCCAAGGTGAGGTTTCTAAGGAAAACCTAGGTTAGGGTTTGGGTTTTCTTCCATGAAACCTAGGGTTTTTGAGTCCTCTCATGTTAGAGGCATGGTAGAGCATGAAGCTCCATAAAAAATCCATGGAAGCTTCATGAGCTCTCATGGTGGATCTCTAGAGTATCAATGCATGCCCTAGAAAAGAGTGTAGATGGTCTTAGATCATCTCTAAGAGTTATAACAAGCTATCTTTTGCTTGTTTTGGAGATCAAAACCTAGGGTTTCACATAGGGCTTGGTAGAGCACCCAAATTTGGGGCTTTTGGCTATAGAGGTTCTAGGGTCAAATTGACCTTGTAGAAACCTAATTGGGGGTATCCCCGACGCGTGGGACAACTCCGTTTAATTAAACGAAAAGCCTATCTAGGAGTTGCTATGTAAGCTAGCCTGATGTAGAATCTGATAACTGCGCAGATTGCAAAATAGGCCTCGGTTAGCTACGAAATTCGACGGGCAACCCATCCATAATTTTAGAAGGTGGGTGGTGCATTCCAAGGACACCGGAATTCTTTCTATGTCTAAGTGTCACTTTTGAGCATTCTATATATGTTGAGCATAATGCATAGTAGGGTAATTATGAGTTATATTGCAATTTGTGAGTTCAAATGCATGAGATATAATTGTATGAGATCATATGATAAAGAACAAGAACCCTATGTATGCATGCTAAAGAACAAGAACAAGAACTTGGTGTAGTTGACAAGTGAATGTGACATTGGACATGTACTTAGAGAATGTGACAAAGATGAGTCTAGAATACTTAGACAACATGTGCCGCATTAAAGAATGAGAACAAGAACAAGTAGTGTACACAACACTAGTAGAGTCCTGAGATTGACATTATGACAACAACCTTAGAGTTAAGGGTCATATGAACATAAGTTCTCCTTGAAGGCAAGAAATAGATTGAGGTTTCGAATCCTTAAAGTTAAGGATTGATCGTACTCACCATATAGTCCTTGCTCGGGGGCGGTAGCTCCCCCTCGAGCGGTGCGCTCCGGAGTAGGTCACCACTGGAATGAGTTTTTCAGGGAATGAGTTTTCCAGAGGACGGTCCCAACGGGTTGATATTGAGCCTCCCCGGTATACTTTGGGATTTTGAGTTTGGTTAAATCTTGTTGAGGGCGAAACCCACGGGTTAGCCAAGAGATTGGGTATTGAACTTATGATCTTGCATGCTTTACAGTTTGAGCATATTATCGTTACTTTCAAGCGTATTAGCTGCATTTGTTAGTTGGTTATTATCTTACCTTTCTTTCTATTACGCTTGAGTTAGACCTAGTGGGAAAGTCGGCGTGGTTGGTTGCCGAACCCACTGGAAACTTTGTTGTAGTTCTCACCCCACTATTTCCACAGAGCCGGGACCGAGTGAGCCGGCCGACGATCGCGGGAAGGGCATCGCGCCCTAGGTAGAGACCGCCCGAGTACTTTACTTTTGTTATAGTTGCATTACCCTTTTATATCATCTTTTGTATTTGATGATGGTAGATGCTAATTTCTAATGTATTAAAGCTTTATTTTGAAGACTATGGGATGTAAGAAAGACATGATGCAAAGAATGTAAAGACTTTAAAGAATTCAAAGTTGTAAGATATTTTACCTGTATGTGATTGAAATTAATCATAGTACTTGTATGTTTTAGTAGTACTTTCACTATTGGCTGTTGCTTGTCTTCGTGCAAGCCTTTGTGTATGCTTCCGCAAATGCAAAAATTTTATACACTATCTGTACTGTTGTTGAGCCTTGGGCGGATAGGGGAAGCTCCGTCCGTTCGGCGTCTGTTTGACGTGCTCGAACCGGCCAAATGGATCGGGCTCGGGGCATGACATAGAGACTATGCATGACATAGGAGAAAAACTAATGTCATCAAGCGGCATTAAGCTTGGCATCGGTTTGTGAATTATTGAGCTAATGTCATCAAGCGGCATTAGGCTCGAATTGGAACTTGACATAGTAACTTCTACTGTCATGAGAGTTATTGAACTAGACCTTAGGGTGGCTAATTATTGTTTCCATGTTGAGACATGAGGTTTGGACTTGAGACTTGACGATGCTTGTTGCCATTTGTGCTCTTTCGCACATACTTGTGAGGGTCGCTCCCTACAAGCCGGCACTCCGGAGTTGGCCTTTGCGATTCGTTCGCGCGTGCGGTATTGAGGAACCTACGAGACCGAGGATTGGCCTCGCCCGACAAATGTAACGGAGATCCGACGCTTTTTGGGGCTTGCGGGTTACTACCGGCGGTTCGTGGAGGGGTTTGCTAAGATAACTACTCCACTGACGCGTCTTACGCACAGGGGGTAAAGTACAATTGGAGCCCCGAATGTGAGCGGAGCTTCGAGGAGTTTAAGAAGAGATTGATATCGACTCCGGTGCTTGCTTTGCCGACACCGGGAGAGAATTATGTTGTGTACAGTGATGCTTCCTATGTTGGACTCGGGTGTGTCTTGATGCGAAATGGCCGAGTTATAGCTTATGCTTCGCGCCAGTTAAAGACCTATGGGAAGAACTACCCGATCCACGATCTTGAGTTAGCGGCGGTTATTTTCGCGCTAAAGTTGTGGAGGCATTACTTGTACGGTGAGCATTGCGAGATTTATACGGATCACAAGAGTCTCAAATACTTGTTCACCCAGAAGGAGTTGAATATGCGACAGCGGCGGTGGTTAGAGTTGCTTAAAGATTATGATGTCACTATTCTATACCACCCCGGTAAAGCAAATGTCGTGGCCGATACTCTAAGTAGAAAGTCGGCGAAAAATTTGGCAATGGCAATTACGTCTCAATCGACATTGCACAAGGAGATGCAGCGGTTAGGACTTGAAGTCGTGGCGCCGGAAATACCGGCAACACTTGCCATGTTAATCGTGCAACCCACCTTGTTGGAGAAGATAAAAGAGTTGCAAGCATCTGATTCGTATCTCCAAAAGGTGCGCGGTGAAGTTGAGAGCGGTAGTGCCGAAGATTTTGGCATTGGGACCGACGGGGCACTGCGGTATAGAAACCGTCGGTGTGTGCCTAAGGATGACGACCTTCAGAGGGCGATTATGCGAGAAGCGCATCAATCACCCTATAGCATTCACCCGGGCAGCACCAAAATGTATCAAGATTTAAAGCTGCATTATTGGTGGCCGGGTATGAAAAGAAATATTGGAGAGTTTGTAGCACAATATCCGGTATGAAAAGAAATATTGGAGAGTTTGTGGCACTCACTTTTTGCCGATCCACACTACTTGGTCGGGAGATAAGCTGGCTCAAGTCTATCTTGACGAGGTTGTGAGACTGCATGGGGTTCCGGTATCGATTGTGTCAGATCGAGACCCCCGATTCACATCTCATTTCTAGAAGAGCTTGCAAGATGCATTGGGTACACGGCTCGACTTTAGTATGGCATTCCATCCTTAGAGTGACGGTCAATCAGAGAGGACTATTCAGATACTCGAGGACATGCTTCGGGCGTGTGTACTTGATTATAAGGGCGGATGGCACGATTTTCTACCGATGGCGGAATTCGCATATAACAATAGCTACCAAGAGAGCATTGCGATGGCGCCATTCGAGGCCCTCTATGGAAAGAAGTGTCACTCTCCAATACATTGGAGCGACGTGGGCGAGAGAACTGCTCTTGGCCCCGATGTGGTGCGGGAGGCGGAAGAGAAAGTCCGCCTAGCTCGACAAAGACTCACGACGGCTCAATCTCGGCAAAAGAGTTATGCCGAGAAGCGAAGAAGAGACTTAGAGTTCGAGGTTGGAGACCGCGTATTTTTGAAGGTATCGCCGATGCGCGGGGTGAAAAGGTTTGGTGTTCGCGGGAAACTAAATCCCCGTTATATCGGACCTTTTGAGATTTTGGAGTGGATCGGCGCGGTAGCTTATAAGTTGGCGTTACCACTGAGACTTGCGGGAGTGCACAATGTCTTTCACGTGTCAAATCTCCGCATGTATGTCCGCAATTCGACGCACGTATTAGAGTATGAACCGGTGGAATTAAACGAGGATATGACTTATGAAGAGTACCCGGTTTGTATTCTTGAGAAAGGAGAGAAGAAGCTTAGGAATCGCAAGCTTTCTTATGTTAAGGTCCAGTGGAGTAATCATGTAGCGCGTGAGGCCACTTGGGAACTTGAGGAGATGATGAGAAAAGAGTATCCTCACTTGTTCGAGTCGACGAGCTAAGGTATGCGTTAAGTTTCGCGGACAAAACTAATTTTAAGGGGTGGGGAATGTAGCATATGGCTTCCCCGTAAAGCGTGCCGAGTTTCGTCAAAATGAGCGGGACCCAGAGTGGAGCGAGTAAGTGTGGGTTCTAAGTGCTTCGGAACCCGTGCGTAGCGAAACGGGGTCTTGGAAAAGCTAAACTGCCAGTCTGGAGGAATTTCCAGACTTGGAGCAGCCAAGACCGGACATCCGGGGGATGTCCGGATGCCACAGGGAGCCCCAGCTGCGCAGTGGAGAAAATGGCTAAGTCCTGGATTCCCACCTTGCGGGATCCGGACAATGGCTCGAGACCGGACAACCCAAGACCGGACATTGGGGTCAGGACCGGTCTCAGCCTGCGAAAAGTCAGAACATCGGCTAAGTCTTGGAAAACTAACGTACGGGATCCGGACATGGGTCCGAGACCGGACAATCCAAGACCGGACCTGGAGGTCAAGACCGGACATTGGCTGCGCAATATGCAGAAAATTGGCTATGTCCCGAAAGGAGGGCTTGCGGGGTCCGGACATCCGGCCAAGACCGGACATCCAACCCGAAAATGCTCAGTTCTGGCAGAATGTAATTAAATAGGATTGAGGGGCTTATGTGATATTGTTACAACACAATATAAGCTTGGGCCCTCTTGTTCACAGCACACTTCAACCCTCTCTCACATTTCTCTCATTCTCTCTCTCTAGAAGTGCTCTAGGAGCTTGGAGATCTTGGAGAGGGAGTTGGAGAGGAAGGCTTTGGAGCTTTTGGAAGGCTTCTTTGAGGACTTGGGAGCTCTCCTACAAAGTGTAGTTGGAAGAGCTTTGCACTAGAGGTGAGTTTTCACTAGTAGAGCTCTAGGGTTTTGGTTTTAGCCTAAGTTTTGGGATTTCTAGCTTGTTGCTAGTGTTAGAGAGCTAAGTATACCATGAGCTCCATGAAATCTCCATGAGAGCTCAAGTGCTCTCATGGTGGCTAGCTAGGGTTTGTAGTAGGAGCCAAATAGATGGTTCTAATGGCTTGAGAATGGTTTTAAAGAGCTTCCTAGGTGATTCTAAACTTTCTTTTGCTTAGGGTTGAGATCAATCTTGGAGCAATGTCAAAGTGGCATTGTTAGGGTTCGAAAATTCGGGCTTTTGTCTTAGGGTGTTTCCAAGGCTAATTGACCTTGTGAAAACCTAATTGGGGGTATTTCCGACGCGTGGGACAACTCTGTTCGTTTAAACGAAAAGCTGATATGGGAGCTACTGTGTACTGGCCTGATTCGGGCTCTGTTTAAACTGCAGGTCACAACCTAGGCCTCGGTTGGTCGTGAAACTCGTAGGGCAACTCCACAAAAATATTTTAAGGTGGGGTGCATTCCGGAATCATCGAATTCCCTTCTATGTCTATTTCACCTTTTTGAGCATTGTATATGTATATAGTAATTCATGCATGGTAGGGTAGTGGAAAATTATGCAAGATGGTTGAACCTCTTTACTTTGTTACGAGTGTAGTTGAACTTAGTAAATGAAATGGAACCATAGAGGCTTGAGAACTAGAACCCTACTTGTATGAATATGGAAATGGACTTGATCTTAGTCAACAAAGGTGATATTGAACATAGAGACGAGATTGGCATTTTGATAACCATAGTTAAACATTGTTTATCCTTAGTGGCATTATGGCAAGAATGAGATAAATGATATGGTAGTAACCTATCCATGGAATTGGCATTGAAAACAGTGGCTATGAATCCTCAATGTGAGGATTAGATCGACACTCTTGACAAGTCTTGGCTTGAGGGAGGTCGCTCCTCCTCAAGCGGTGAGTTCCGGAACAGTCACCTAGGGGATCGTGGCCCCGACGGACGGTCCCTCGGGTCTTGCAGGCTCAGAGCCTCACCGTTCAGAGAGGGATTTTGGGTCTTGAGTTTGTTGGGGTTAACTATGTTAACCGACAAGATTGGGTAATGAGCCAAAGAAAGATAAAGTAAAGTAGAGTCAAGGCATGCATGCATAGCTATTTTCAGTTGATTATTCATTCACTGACCTTCTTTTGCTGGCATAGTAATAGCATATATAGTGTGGCTACTATTTCATTTCCGTTGAATTACTTATGCCTAATTTAGACCTAGTGGGTAAGTCGGCGGGGTCGGTTGCCGAGCCCACTGGGAACTTCGTTGTAGTTCTCACACCACTAACCCTACAGGTCCTAGCGCGAGTGGGGCGGCGGAGGACCGGGGCAAAGGGTTAGCGCCATAGCTAGTGGCCACCGGAGTATTTACTATAGTCATTCCATTTTGGTATATGTATCAACTTTCTTGTTGAACTATAGTTGTAAATTGGCAACGATCATGTATATTTTTTGTGGAAAGCAATGTAAAAAGAATATGATGTATTTAAATGAAAAAGGATTGTAATAACTTAAGTTTACTTGTAGTTGGTTAAAATGAAATCAAATATCTTGTATGTTGTATATTATACCTTAGAGCTTCCACTTCCGCTGTGTTTGTTGCTTGCCCTCGTGTAAGCCTAGTATAACTGCAAATCTCTTTTCTTGATTGCTTTATTATACTGGTTGTTAGAGCCTTGGGCGGGCAGGGGAGGCCCTGCCCGTTCGGCGTCTGTTGACGTGGCCCGAACCTGACCAAATAGGCGGGTAGCGGGGCGTGACATAGACCTAGTGGGGAGATCGGCGAAGTCGGCGCCCGAGCCCACTAGGAACTATGGAAGATAGTTCTCACCCCACTCTATTACATGTCTGAGCACGAGAGCGGCCGGTGAGGACCGCGGTAAGGGCGTCGCGCCCTAGTGAGTATGTCACGCCCTGGGACCGGCAGAGGCCTTCCCGGTAGCGCGCCCAGACCCGCCATATGTCAGCACATACAAGGCGTCTACCAAAAATAGCGAAAATAAAACCAAAAACAGAGTCCACAAGTAGTGATATCAGAGCAATATACAGCTAAGTTCTATCAACAGGTAAAGAGGAAAGAGACCTAAACAGTAAAGATAGAATATAAAGTTATACAACACCTATCACAAATATCCCAAAACATGGTGGTCTCTCTATATACAGGTAACACTCAAGACCTCTCCAAAATTTTAAAAAAAAAAGAGATAAACCACCTATCGTAAATCCTCGCCAAAAATCGCTAACCCGAGGCAATATCCTTGTCGCGGTCCCTGGCCTTCCCCGGTACAGAAGACGCTGAAAAGAATCAGAAAACAGAGGGCGTGAGAACTATAATTTATAGTTCCCAGTGGGCAATTACTGACCTAAACCGATTGCACCACTAGGCCCAAAAGAAATAAATAAGAGTTCGATAAATAACAGCTGATATGAAAGTATAAAGTAAATGCTATACTACTATACCACAAGTATACATGATGAAAGTACATACTATCATACTCCAATATGCCAACATATAGTAAATATGTTTTAATATAGCAACCAAGTATACTATGATGCAATAAGCGAACTACCAAGTATACTACATGTCACGCCCCGAGACCGCTACCAATTTGGTCCGATTCGGGCACGCCGATCAGGCGCCGAACGGAGAGCATCTCCTCTGTCCGCCCAAGGCTCGACAACCAAATCATGTACAAGAATTACCCAGGAAATAATTCTAATACATACATGATAAGACGATACACCTAAAGGTGCCAATAGCAATAAGAGAAAAATACAAGTAGTTCATACAAGTAATCAAAGAGAGACGAGTCTATCTATTACATTCATTCAACCACTTATTTACATAAATTTACATTCTTTAACTCCAAAATGAATAATTACTTCCCAAAATATACCAGGGAGGGCTCTAATGCGTAGGCAGCTGTTATCAACTAGGGCGCGATGCCCTTACCACGGTCCTCACCGGCCGCCCGCGTGCTAGAACCTGTAATGGAGTGGGGTGAGAACTATCTTCCATAGTTCCCAGTGGGCTCGGCCGCCGACTCTGCCGATCTCCCCACTAGGTCTAAGCAGGCATAAGCAGATAGATAGATAGATAGATAGATAGATAGATAGATATCATAAAGCTATAAACGATGCATAATAAGTAAACTGCAATGCTCTACTATGCCTGTAAAAATAAGAGTAAAAACTGTAGCCATGAAGTCACTAACATGCTACTATATCTCTATCAGGTATGCTTGCAATCTATTATGCTCAATATGCACTTTGTGCCCAATTTATATTACTCTCTAGAGTTTATTACCCAATCATTGGCTGGCCCATAGGCGCGCCCACGACTCACATCTCAAACCCGTCTATGAAGCGGGACTCGAACCACCCGAGGGGTTGTCTGCGGGACCCCACATAGGCTTCCCTTGGGACCCCACATAGGCTATCCTAATCGAATCACGTGCCAAGACCTCCGGAGACTCGCACTACCCGTGTGGAGCGACCAGCACGAGCGCTGAACAGACTGTGTGAGTATGATCTCATCCTCCACCTTGGAGGGCATCCTATCACAAGGGTCACTATTTCCATGTGTTTTCTAACACTATGTCTCAATGTCATTCATCAAGTTTGTACTTGGGTTCACATACCTCCAGTGTTCTTTACACTAAGTTCAATGCCACTAGTCATCAAGTTGTCTACTTGGTACACATGTCACTAGTGTTCTTTACACTAAGTTATAATGCCACTCATCAAGTTGTCTACTTAGTTTATATGCCTCTAGTGTTCTATACACTATGTTCATAATGTCAATCATCATCATGCCGGATTAAGTTATAGTTTAACTCATCTCTAGGGTTCAATGTCACATAGCTCATTCTCATGCATCCTATATCCACATGCCAAGCCTACTATGCCGCATAAAAAGGAAGCATGCAAGAATTGTACAAGTACTACATAACCCTATCATGCATGAAGTTACACATATATGTATATATGAAATATGACCAATACGAGTTACTTAGACATAGGAGGCATTCCGACTGCTTCGGGATGGCACTGTTAGTCATATGCCCTAGAAGCCTATCAGGCTGACGCATTTTATTTTTTATGGGACATATTTTTGTACTTAATCTTTATTATTTATATAATTGGGCCTTTTATTCCATTCATGTTTAATGTGTCCGTGAATCGTCCTTTGGATTAATAAGATGATAATATGTATTCTCAAGAGTTGAGAATTTGAGATACATATTATTGGTGATTAATTCATAAATACTCTCAATCGGAGGATCATCATGGGGACGATGATTGATCCGGTAAGATTGATGCGTGTGTCGCTTCTCTTTTAGGATGACGAATCTCAAGTCATCAGTGTGGGGACACTGGAGCGAACATGCGGTGGTTGTTGGAGAACAAGTGCGGCGTGACCAACTACGAACGATTACATGGATGTCTACTCGTTCGTCGATAACTAGTTCGATGTTGCAGTGGTACAACTAATCCTTAGACCTGCGACACCACGGCCATTCAATATGAGGCTACTGTAGTTTGACTATGCAACAAACTATGATCCTAACCATGGGTCTTAGTAGTATATGTTGGCTACAGTCGGTTCATATCAGGAATGGGTGTGTGTTTATAGGGGATCTATCGCTCTCGGTAGAGATAATTGGTTCTATGCTATTTGTAAGGCAAAGCTCGAAATCCTCGGCGGGGTAATATGGTGTATGGAAAGATGTTTCCAAGAGTAACCATAAGAGCTTCTGTTCTATCAAATTTGTCATAAGACGGGTGATGGGGTTTGACGAATATTCCATGACCTCCACTCCGTTGGAACTATGCGATAGAAGGATTGTATTGTACGGTAACTGCAGTAGAGGTTCAGTCCGATATTCACTTACATTTGGATTGCCACTATATCTTTGCTAGGCGTCCTTTGGTGGATTGTGGGAACCAATAGAAATAATTATAGATAATTAATTATTCTATTAGGGTAGAATCAAAAGAGTTTGAACCATCGAAAGGAGTTTCGACGATGATGTTGATGGGGATCGCATCATATCTCACTACCAGACAGAATTGAACCTATTAGGTCACACACATAAGAAATCGCGCATGATCGATATTAAGGAGATGATAAAGAAGTTTATCGGATGGATTAATACTAAAGTTTACTAATTTATTAGTAAAAGGACTAATTTGCAATTGTTGTAAATTAGAGGTATTTATGTGTAAAAGTTATATGGTGTATTTACTAATCGTTAGTAAATAATATGAGGACTTATGTGTAAATGTTACACACGAATCGAATTAGAATTAGGATTCGAATTCGGTTAATATCATAACCAACTTATGGGTTAATGGATAATCCAATTGGAATAGGATTTCGATTAGGATTAGGATTACGTTAGGGTTTTCTTATTATAAATATATGTCATATGACATATTGAAAAGAAAGAAAAATTAATGCAAGAGAAATAGAAAACCCTAGCCGTCAATCCTCTTTCTTTCTTAAGTCATCCGCAATTAATCCATCGGTTTCGATCTTCAAAAGGTTGCTAGCACATCTAGAAGATTGATTCATCTTCCTCAAGTCGACGCAAGGATTAATTCGTGAATCTTCCTCAAGTCGACGCAAGGATTCATTCGTGATCGGATCACGGATTGAAGCGGTCGACTAATTCGATCAAGGGCGTGATTTCGTGTGGACGCGAGTAGAGGCCGGGCGCGTGGGCGGCTAAACGAGGACGAACAAATTTTAACAACGATTGTCAACTTCGCGGTGATCTCGACCCGCGCAAGGTGAATAATTAGATCATATTTGATTAGATCAACTAGATCTATTATTAATGATCTAAAACGAAACACGAGGTGATCTTTGGATTTTCAAGAAAATTTTAATTATGCTATTATCTTCCGCTGCGTACACATGATTTTCTTACAGGCACCCCCCACCTTCTATCGCGTTCCGATTGCTCGTCGTCACTTGCAATCGGCCTCCCGCGGAGCACGCCGCTCGGCTAGACCCAACTCACGCGCGACCACCGAACGACCTCCGATCCGCGATCCGAAAAATAAAGGTCTTCGGTTTCTTATTACAATGCTCGGAATCCGATCCCGTGATTTTTGGACGTCGCCTCAGCCCTCCAGGCGGAAACGAAGCCTAAACGTCTGTTTCTTTAATAACTTCGCGTAGGCTCGACGAATCGCCGAACCGACTTCGCCAACGCGTCAGAAAACCTAATAATTAGGTTTATAAATGATCAATTTAGATCAAACCCTAATATTTCCAAAAATTGCATTTTGAACCCTAGCATGAAATTAACCTCCAATATTTCCAAATTAAATGGAGAAACATGCTAGTAATACTCTAGAGATTATTAGAATGCTAAGCATTAAGGATTTAATCAAATCCTAAGCATTTTACCCAAATTGTGAACACGAGACGGAAATACGCCGCTCCAACGGGCGCACGAAAGCTCGATCCGTCGCTTGCAACGCGTTCACGAGATCGCTCTCCGTCAACGCCGCGAATTTGGGAGAAAATGATCAAGAGAGTTGAGAGCTATTTAGAGAGAGAAAGAGAGGGTTTTCTTTCTCCTCTCCATGCGTGTGGGTGTGTGGAGGTGCTCGGTTTGGGAGGCAGGGAGAAGAAGCTAGTTGCTTCTTTAATAAGCAACATCCAAACACTATTCACACTATTCACACTCAACTTTCAGCTGAAGCTTAGATACTTTCGCCTGCCCTTCGGAATGTCCGTTTGAGCTCAAATTTGACAGTTATGTTCGGTTTTAATTAACTTAACAAAAGAAATTTTAATCTTTCAGTTTCGACCCCGTTTGGTCACTGAAAGCTCAACCGAACCATAATCTCTATCAAATAGCATTCGGATTTTATTTCTCATCTTCCGGGTGTCAGAACGGCACGAAACTTTAAATCTAGCCTCGTACAAATAATCTTGACATATCCCCCAGTTTTCATAATTTTCTGACACTGTGCATTTTCTGTTAATTTATCTGTCCCGTTTCTCACAAAAAATTCGAGTCTTCTGTTTTCGTTCCGATTTCAGCACAGGTCATTTTTGACTTATACCTTACTTCTCTAAGTTCAATAAAAGTAGTGTCTCACACTATTTTTATTTATATTCATTTTTAAACTGAGAACCCGGTATACTACATCTCACCGCAACTTCATAATTTCGGAAGTTCGGTACCTTACACTACATGTCTCAACGCTATGCTATCAGCCTGTCAAAGTAATCCAACTACTACAACCAATCTAGTAGTGATAATCATTTACAAGTTAATGTAATTGTCCAATCTTGTATGGGACCTACACAAGTGTAGGCCAGCTTGTCCCGCCTAGCTGTCTGTGGTAGCACATCATTCCAAGTTAGGAACGAGACTGTCCCACACGACCCTACAGGCGTCCCACCGCCTAGCTGCCCGTGGTAGCTCATCATCCCGCGCTGGGAATGAGACTGTCCTATGTGAGTTATGGATCCCTAGGATCTAAAAAGTAATCAACACCTAGAGGGGGGTGAATAGGTGTAAACGGCAAAAACAAACAATCGCGGTGCAAAATAAAATAAGCGCGGAATAAATAAAATCAACATCGAGATTTACGTGGGAAAACTCCAAATCGGAGTGAAAAACCCACGGGACCGGTCACGCAAACAATCCACTATCAAAATCAGGTACAAGTGATTATACCAATACACGACTCGATTTTACCCACTCCTCGTTGCAGATTGTCTTCGTTAGTCCTCGATCGATGGAAATCCTTCTACCGATCTCACTGCAAATCCTCGCAGCAACCACGCCTCGCATCCACGAAACGCTCACCGTATCCACGGCCTTCACGCGAAGTCCACACGCCAACACTTCATCCGAAGCTTGAAGATTTCGAACATATTTGTGGCGATTTCATTAACATTGAAAGCACATATGAGATGAGGAATACAAAACCCTAATTGTTCATCATCGATTCAATTCTTAAAAGATATCAAATAGAATAACGAAGAATTGAATAGATGATCGACTCTAAAAACTTATTTTTGAAAGACATTCGAAGAAAAATCTCATCACAAGTTTTTAGGGTTTTTCCAAAACATAATAGAAATCATCTCATCGCATCTAGGGTTCCTCATGTCATATTTATAGGGTTAGAAGACATCTAGATCTGTTTAGATGTGAAAAACAAATTTTTTAAAACAAATTCCGTCATTGAGGACTGGTCCTCAGAGTCAGGGACCGGTCCTCCTCTGCGTAATAAAAAATGCAAGCTACGGGAACCGGTCCTCGGATTTGGAGACCGGTCTTCAATTATTGTCATAAAGACACAGCTTACGGGAACCGGTCCTCACAGCATGGAGACCGGTCCTCAATTAATATCCCGCAGAGAGGACTTACGGGAACCGGTCCTCACAACATGGAGAACGGTCCTCATACTCGAAAACCTTTAGAAAATGTTCAGTTTTGTATAAAAGGTCATCCAAAACACATCTAAGTCTTCTAAGTATTTAGATATGAATTAAATTGTACCACAAATACTTCCAATTCATACCTGGATCATCGAGCATGATTCTTTTGGTCTTTTGATCTTGAATAGTCCATTCTTCAGATCGGTCTTCGTCTTCATCTTGTCGACGTCTCCAAAAACTCCTTTTAACTTCACGAAACTCACCAACAAAGATAAATCCGTAACATCCTACGCGACCCTACAGGCGTCTCAATCCCGCACGCGCGATCTGTGTAGCAAAGGCCAACTCCGGAGTGCCGGCTTGTAGGGAGCGACCCTCACAAGCATGTGCGAATGGGTACAAATAGCAAGCAAGCAAAGTCATCGTCTCACGATCCAATCATCATGGCTCTACCATGGAAATAGTCACTAGTAACTCTAGGTCTAGTATTACATCTTATAAAGTTTATACTATCAAAACATCTAATGCCCCTTTATGACATTAGAGTCCTTTTAACCCAAATACTTTCCAAGCTCAATGCCACTCTATGACATTAGCTCACTAAGTCGCAAGTCTAGTCCAAGCCTAATGCCGCTTTATGACATTAGCTTACTATAACATAAATCTAGTCCAATAAATATTCCATTGCCCAAGTCCATATCCAACACTAATGCCGCTTTATGACATTAGGTTTGCTAATCTCACACACAATCTAAGCCTAATGTCACTTATGTCATTAGCTTACTATATCACACACTAATGCCAAGCCTAATGCCGCTTTATGACATTAGCTTTTCTCCTATATCAAACATGGTTTCTATGTCTAAGATTATCATTTTACAAGTCATTTTCACTATGTTCAACGTAATCTCGAATCTCAAGTAGGATGCTAACACATGCATAAGTCCAAAAAGACTACTCTCTACTACATAGAGGTAAAAAATGTATTATACATAACATATGTGTTTTAAGCATCCTAAAATCCACAAATAATGTCTCTAGCATGAAAATGAGTGATTTATCATTTATCAAAGCTTAATTCAACTCCAATGAGATTTTCTTATTGATTTTGGTGAGGTCAAACCCACCGAAGCTCCAAGCGTTGCTCCAAAATGCTAACGAAGTTTATATTCTTCCTCCTAGCACCCTACAAAGCATGCTAGAAGTGTTACAACATCAAAAAGATGAACCATTTGTTCAATCTTTAACCATCTCATGACACAAGGGCAAGAAAACTCACCTATAGTGGAGATCCCCTTAGCAATCCCCAAATGAAAGCTAGAATTCTTCCAAACCAATCTAAAGGAAGGTTCTAAACCAATCAATTGAGCTCCAAAAGTACTAGATCAAAAATCCCCAAATCAAACCCTAAATCCTCAATTCTAGGGTTACAACAAGGAAACTAAAAAAATTATGCTCTAGAGAGGAGAAGTATGCTACTAACCTTCTTAGAAGCTTCAAATTAACCAAGCTCCAAGTCAACTAGGGTTAGAGATTTCTCCTCCAACAAGCTCAACTCCAAGCTTCAAGTCTTCTCCTATGGTGGAAAAGTCACCCAAAAGCAAAAAGTGAGCAAAAGAGGGGATTTATCCACCAAAAACCAAGCAAAATCAAAGGAAAAGTGAAGGAAGGGAATGGAGAGTGCCCTACCTTCTCCTTGCTGCTCCCAAGCTCAGGGAAATGAGCAAAGGGTGTGGGGTATACTAATAGAGATGCCATAATTGTAGAAAACCCCCTGCAGTTCAAACTGCACAAAATCTGTCAAAATGTACCGATACACGGGAAAGTGTACCGGTACAAATTCCACGAAAACAGCAAACTCGAGCCTCGGGTTTTCGAATTTCGACCAAGTGTACCGGTACAAATTTCAAAGTGTACCGGTATAGCCATCATTGCTGTACTGGTACAGCCATCACAAGTGTATCGGTACAAAGAACTGAAAGTGTAATCCGAGAGCTACCCAAAATCCAACTTTTCGAGTTTTGGTGCATAGTTTTAAACTTCTATTCTCGGAACTCGAGCCATGGGTCGGAACACCGTCAACGACCCTCCAGAAAATCTGGAAAAACTCGAATCACAGATCAAACACTCGAACCTCGCAATTTGCAAAAGTCCAGTGTGTTACAGAGTACGTAGCAGCCACCTATGCATTAGAGCCTCCCGGGGTACACTTTGGATGTAATAAATATTTTGGGAGAAAACTATGTATATTCATTTTGAAGTTACAAAATGTAAACTTGATGTAATGAATGGTTAAATGATATAATAGATAGACTTATCTCTCTTTATTTACTTGTATGATTTAATTGTATCTTGCTCTTACTTGTCGGCACCTTTAAGTGCTTTGTTTCTCGTCATGTATGCATTGAATTATTTTTTGGGCAATTCTTGTACATGACTTGGTTGGCGACGCTTGGCGGACGGGGAGAATCTTTGTCAGATTCGGCGCACGATCGCGTGCCGACAGACCACAGTGTGCTTGATCTCAGGCGTGACATTATTGGTGATGTATTAAATCAGCATGTAAGAAGACAAATTTTGAAATATTCGATAGCATGTGGAAATGACAAAAATACTATTATTGTGTTTTGTTTTTTGGTTGTGTTGGGTGATTGTATTAGTTGACAATGCACTGATACTCTAACATGCATGATTGTTGTGAGACAATTTAAACTATTTAGTTTGATTCAGTCTTACTTATGTTGTCCCAAACTTGTAGATGATTAGTTCTTTTCAACTTCTTTCTGTAAATTTTCTTAAGTGAGCATATAATTTCTGTTGTGTAAGACACAATTCGATGCAAAATGTAGGATTTCTGCTTTTTAATCTGTCGTTTGTTTGGAAAGTTTTCTGTAATGGTATCCTATGCTTGATTGGCTATGGGACAGGTTTCTAAGATGAACTATGTTGTAAATATTATTTATACTCTTCTTAACATTTAAATTTTGATTCGGTCTTATTAATTATGTGGATTAATTTTATAATTAAATACTTTATAGAGATTCAATTATATTTAATACAAATTGGTTATAAGATGTTTGAGCCATAATGCTTGGGTTTAATTTGTTTTTGAAATGATTAAATTGAAATTAAAGGTTAAAATTTAAGAATAAGAATTTTTTATAACTATAAATTATTTTTTAGCAATTTATACTAAATCAATAATATCTATTACCACCAATTAATTTTTAAAAAAATTTAATTTTATATTAGAAAAATGATGGCGACAATAGTCACCACCATAAAACTAGTCATAAAATAGGCCATTAAATATGTAAAGTTTTCAAGGCGACAGTATGTCGCCACTAATTATTTAACTTGTAGCGGCGACAAATTGTCGCCGCCAAATATTTCGGTCTTTGGTCCATGGGATTTTTCAAATAGCTTTATAAAAAGACTCCGTGGTGTCACAATATATTATACTAAACTATTAATTTTGAGATATTTAAAGAAGGTAATATAAGAAAAAAATTATAGTAAATAAGCTGTCCTTACTGTGCCATATTGAATGGTGAGTGTATGTATGTGCGTGAGTGCAAATTGAGGGGAAGTCTATGCGGTGGTTGGGAATGTTGTGTTGTTATCTGCGGCGCTGGTTCCCACCAAAGTGAAAGGAACCAAAATGGAAGGGAAAAACTCCACACCGGGCGCACGGGTTTAACGGGCCTAAGTCTCCTTTACTCGCTCTCCTTTGTCTCTCTCCACTGCAACAGTCTCTCCCCTAATTCCCCCTTTCTTTGCTGCTCTGTCTCCTATCCCGCCTGTTAGTTTCTTTCCCCTGTGATAGATAGATTAGATCACTTCCTCTTCAAGCAAAAATCCTAGCCTGCTTTACTTACTTGTCCGGACCCCCTCTCTCTCTCTCTCTCTCTCTCTCTCTCTCTAAATTATAAACCATGATTCATGTGGGTACTTAAATGGCTTTCCGAATTTTCAAAGACCACGCGGCGACTTGCTATAGGTGATCCTAAAGTTACACATTAATTAGTTGGGTACAGAGAGAGGGGAAGTGTCCGAAGAGGGGTCGGATGGGGGCGTTGTCTTTTTATAGGCACTCATTTGCTCTCTCTGCCTTTCTCTCTCTCTCTCTCTAATTACTTACTCCCCCTCCCCCCTCCCTTAATTCCCTTTTTATCCTCAGCTATTCTGCAGCAGAATTTTGAAGAAGCATTAATTAATGCAGCTATTCTCCCACCAGAGTCGCTCCCAGAGGGGTCGATGTTGATGTTCGACATACAACTGTAAATCCGAGGAACGTCCTAATAATTAGTTGGGGCGCGCACCCTCCTCCTTTTCGCCACACTAGCTACGTACCAAAAACCCTACCAAGTTAGTTCGTTAAGCTCTTGTTTCAGCTAGCTTCGAGTGTTCGATCGCTAAATCGGCGTTCTGCGGGCCTGACATGAGGGGGAGGTGGGCTTGCGCTGCTTTCGTCGCATGCCTGCTTCTGGTCGCCTTACGCGAGTGCCCATCACATTCCTTCGCTAAGGAGATCAGACGGCCGCGCGCGCGGAAGATCCCTCATGGAGATGGAGATCAGAATAGGCCGGTAATCGGTTGCGCTGTTTCTGTTGGGCAGCTCAAGTCGAAGAAGAAGAATAATAGCTTTGTCGACGACGACAAAAGGGCCGTGCCCACCGGCCCGAATCCTTTGCACAACCGGTGAAGGCGGCAATGGAAGGAGAAATTTAACTGAGAAGACTGAGATAGCATAGAAGAAGAAGTAGATGCATGATGCTTGAAGAAGAAGAAGTATAAGTTGTTCTTCCATTCGTACGCCTTTTCTTTTTCAACATATATACTCCAACATAATACTTTGGTTCGTTCCAGTAAAAAAGGATGAGATGATTTTTCCCCCCTTCTCTCTCTATCTGTTTGTTTCCACCGTTTTGGTTTTTTGTTCAAATATAGGTACAGAAAGTTTTACTGGAGATTGAAAAGTAGTTGCTTAATTGCTACCTTTTTTTATTATTATTATTATTATTATTTTTTTTTGCAACACGTTAGTTAAAAAAAATTATATATATATATATATATATAGAGAGTCGCATTGTTATCTTATCGATATGCTTGGAGGTACAAAATGTTATCAAGTTCTAAAGCCAGATTAGATCCGCTAAAGTTTGATGATTTTCACTAGTTAGATCATCTTTATTCAACCAACCACCCACTTAACTCCTGGCCCACATCATCCAAACCGCACATCTCCAAATAAAAATATTAGAAGACTAACGACTTTATTAATAAGATAAGAAATTTAGTTCTATATATATATATATATATATATATATATATATATATATATAATTGAACTCCTATACTTTTAAAAGATCGTTATCATATTGTAAGTTTTTGTCCTTAAATGTGCTAGATGACGTTTCTGCTAAGTTATTGGTCAATACTATAATCTAACTGAAAATGATCAAAGTTCTAGATCTAACGGTAAAAAATTCACAAGACTTAAATACTTCTGCTTTTACAAGACTATAATGACTATATATATATATATATATATAGAGGAGCGGATCGGCTGGGTGCTTACAAATTTCCATTTAAGTGTTTATTTTACACGAAAAAATATATAATTTGGAAACATTTCTGTTTTTAACTTGCAATTTTTTTTTTTTAATTAAGTAAGTTGTCATCTTTTACGTAAACGGGATGTTTTATATTCCAATCAACTATATTAACAAAAGAAAAGCATTTTTTTTTTATTTTTCAACACATCAAATTATATAGAAAGTGTTTTAAAAATTTTTAATAAAAAATGATGATATCAAATGAGGCGTAACAGTTATGGCTAGAATTATCGTAGTTGAACTTGCCATTAAGTTTTTTCTATAAACACAAGATTGCTATGCAATTTTAACGTGAGAGAGAAAATTAATTAAATAAGGTTTTTGAATATTGTACGAATATCAGAATTTTGATTTTCTTTTTATTTTTTATTGTTGGCCGTCACCAGTACGATCTATATACACTGCAAGAGGTGGTTTATTTTTTTTTTTTTTTTGAGAGATGACAAGATGCTACCCGCTTCGCTTTATTTTATTTAAATAAACTTAAAATTAATCAACTAATTCAACTTGAGACTGCATCAATCACTAGCCTTTTACTTACGCCAGAATAATCGGTAAGAGGTGGTGTTTTTTTAGCACCTGCACTATATTATTTATGTCGTAAACTAATGAAATTCCTTCTCTGGAAGCAAAGTGCACCCTTATGTTTAAACCATGATGGAAAGGGTGAATTTTAGGTATTTAATTGGTTCGGGACGTAGTGACATGGTACGTAGCACCGTCACATTCCAGTAGCACATCACATTCAAGGCTTTTTCATGCATTATGGACTATTTAACCAGAAAATTTCATAATACATTTTATCAAGAATGAAGAAAAATTGCGTAACAACTAATTAATGTTAGAACGTTTGTCTAATATATCTATTCTGGTTTTTCAACTTCCAAGTTCTATATTTAGCGGCCAATATTTTTAAATTAATTACTTTTCTATTCTTATATATATTTAAGGCTGTGTTTGGTGAGAACTAAATTTTGGAGAACAACTTTTATTGCTTTTAAGAATAAAATATAGCGGTCAAGATAGAAGAATAATCAGAATTTCTGCTTGATGATCATTCGAGAATATTCTATGATATTCTTAATAATTCGGATAAAAAGTCTAGAATATATCGAAATATATTTTTAAAAATAAAATAATTAATTTATATTAGTATATTTTATATAAAATTATTAATAAAACTATTTGATATAGTAATTTATAATATAATATTTTATGTAACAATCAAATTTAAAATAGTATATTTTATTTTATTATATATAATAATTTATTTTATATAATTTATTCATAATATATTAATGAATAAAGTATAATACTAATAATATCCTTATAATTTTAATTAATAATTAGTATAAATTTCAGTACATATTAATAAATATGTAATATAAAAAAAAGTGATATTATGTATATAATACTTAATATAAAATAAAATAATTAAATATTAATATATAAATGATAAAACATAATAAAATAAAAAATATATCAAATTTAATTAATTTATATTATATAATAAAATTTAAGTATAAATATATTATCATAAAAGTAATATTTATATTAAAATATTTATTTATTAAATTTGAGCATTCATTTGATTTATTTGAAATTAATAATTAAAATAAAGTATATAAAAAAAAACAAAATGGCAAAATAAAAAAAGAAAGACAAAATTGAGAAGTTCCAGGTAATTCTCCATGGATGGGAGAACTGGGTTTAACGTGCTATTCCGAATAACCCGTTAAGCCCAGAACAAGGAAGTTGTCCCATTTTGCTTTTTGTTTGGGGAACAAAGAAGAATATCCTCCCTAAAGAGGGATATTCCGTCTTGTTGTGAGATATGCCTCCAACCAAACGCAACCTTTGAGATTCCTATTGATACATCTGAAAAAAGGGTGTAAATCTTACATTCTAAATTTTGTGTGACTAGAATTCATCAATTAGTTTTATTGATTTTTTTTTTAACTCAAAATCCGAAATGATTTTTTAAACTGTATGATCTAGGAGTGTAATGTAAGACGAACAAATAATAGTTTCCTTTATATTTAGCATTAGAGGAAAAATTATTGCTTGTACGTATCTAAAATATTCATCCACCTTGCATCCATCCATCTATTATCATTCATTTTGTATTTTCACTTTACTATCTACCAAATTACGAATTTTCCATATATAGAAATTAGATTGTTGTATTCAAATAAAAATACGATATGGAAAAACTTCATCTCACGAAATAGATGAACATATAATATACATTTTTTTTTTTTGCTAAAATAAGAATTAATGTGAACACGATTGAAAGTTTCGAATAATAGCATCTTTGGAGCAACGTGTTACGGCAAGGATTGGACTCAATTTAATCTATGCTACCATTAGTCATTAATTAGTCATATGTTTGTTGTAGTCATTGAATTGGATTAAATTGATCCACTTCAGAAAATTGCTCCATTCACGTGGGCCTAATTAATTGTATTTAAAGGGTTGCCATTAGGTGGGATTGGATTAAATCTTGGAGACAGTTAACTCTATGGTTTGAAATTAAACAGTAAACCTTATCGTAAGATTTATATTTGAAGTAGAAAGTCAAAATCAAATTCAAAATTCAAATATAGGGCATGTTTGGTTCATATATTTTGGATCCAGAATGGGAATCGGTTTGATCAAATCCGGCTAATCTTGTTTGGTTCAAAGGAATCGGTTTGGGACTCCCATTCCAAATCGGAATGGGAATGGTCCATTAGCTTATAAATTGATTCCGGCCTCCAAGCCCGGATTGAAATTTCAATCCCAAGCCCACACTTATCTTTTCCTAGGCCCAACCCAATATTTATCTACTTTATCCATCCTTTTTCTTCTCTTTTCTCTTTTCTTAGCATTTAAAAAAAAACCGTGATATATTATTTTTATTATAGTTTTATTCAAAAAAATTATGCATTTTTTGTAATTTTTTGCATAAAATTTTTAAAATAAATTAAAATTTTTTTTCATAGCTCTAACTTGAGAGTTGTATTAATTTTTGTTTATATAAATTTTAGATAGTTTTATAAAATTATATTTGAAAGTAAAATTAGTATATGTTATTCTATTATTTTTTACTTTGTATCAAACAAAGAGTGAAATAGAAATAATTCATTCCGATTTCCAATCCAAAAATGAACCAAACGTCTTGGGGGAGTGAAGCAATCCGATTACCATTCCAATCCATTCCCATTCCATTATCGATTCCAATTCCACTCTTGAACCAAACAAGCCCATAATGTCACGCTCCAGCTTACCACATTCTCAAGACTCGCCAACAGATCCACCGTATGCGTAGAAATTTCTATGTATACGAAGCGATAGCTGTACCTGCAAATAGATGTATAATAGCTACAACAAGGAGTATATATAGAGCTGCTAAAACTGAAACATATATATATAAAACGGCCCACTTTACATACAAGTTCCAAAATACAACAACCTCTCAAAGAGTAAAACTAATTATATCTCTATGTACATGGCAACATACAAAACTCTCTGTAGGGGCATTTCGCTAGTAAGGTGATCGGAAAAGATAGGGATCTAGTTCGTGACTCTCTTACCTCAATCAGAAGCAGCACAGCAGCAACCGAAGGCTTCGCAAGAAAAAGTGACAACAATGGGTGTGAGAACTACTGCAAAATAGAGTAGTCCTCAGTGGGTATCGTCACCGACGCCAATGGCCTACCCACTAAGTCTACAGTACGAAAAGTAAACAAATAGGCAAAGGGATAGTAAAGTAAGTTGGAAGAAACTCTACAGCTAAATGCCACTATAATATCGCTATCCAAACCATACTTTCTGTAGACATATAAATGCATCTCTAATTACAAATCAGCCACAACTGACCCAACCACAAGGAACCCCCAACTGGCCAGTCCAGCCTGCGGCCAAACTACACTGCATACCACCCACGGGGGGTGGCCAGTCTAAGAAAACTGCCCAAATGAGACTGCTGCGACATCAACACAAGAAAAGCCTCACTCGGGAGCGGCACCTGTGGGCGCGACCCAACCAAGTATGCAAGCGTGTCTCTGTCGAACTCAATTAGTCTCATATAAACTATTCTCAATACAAATAGGTCAAACTGGTCTAACAACGAAGCCTCACGTGCCCTCCGCATAATCTGAGACAAGATATAAGAATTTGGGTCCATCGTCAACCCTGACGACACCCGACAGTACAAAACAGCCTAAATCTACTGTAAAAACGAGCTCGGCCCTTAGCACGAGCTTAATCTCAACCTGTACTAGTCTAAGTATCCACGACGCACTAACAGTGGTGATACAAAAGAAAATTCATCTTCTGAAGCTAAATCTGTTAACTTTTCAAAAAGTGACATGTATAGGTTAGTAAGTTTTCTCCTAAGTCAAATTCCAGTTGTCACACCCCAATAATCCCACATCGGATAGGAATGGGGATATGATTGGGTATATAAAAGACATAGACACTAATAATAATAACTGGGCTTAAGCATTTTGGGCTGTTGGTTTGGCAGCGGGTCGGGTCATTAAATTTGGTATCAAAGTCAAGTTACAACCACGGCACCATTCATAGGTTGTTTTGAAAAATAAATAAACTGAACTATTGACTATGTTGACCCATAGGAAGACCTACGGTGTATAGACACGCGAGTGCGGGGTTTGGGCTTGAGTCCCGGTATATGTTAGTTTAGTCGAATTATTCGCTTGATGGTGTTATCTATTGCAGATGGCTCGTGGTAGACCCCCTCGTCTGGGTCGTGGTAGTGGACGCGCTAGTGCGGGACATCTAGCAGTCCGAGAGAGTGTGCCCCTATGGGCAGAGGTGGCGAGGAGCAGGTCGGCCCTGAGCCACTAGGTGATGCTCGTACCCAGCAGCTTGAGGCCGAGGTGGCATCGATGAGAGGTTAGCTGACTACCCTCTCTGGGATGTTCCAGCAGTTTCTACAGTAGTAGACTGCAGCTGCTGCTCCTCCCGGCTCCACCTCCGACTAAGAGTGCCCTGGTGACCGCGGACCCTCTGTTGATGCCTGCATCGATTGCGCTCTGATCGTCACGATGACGACGATGGACACCACGACGATTTTCGCTGAGGGTACTGATACCCCTACTTTAACATACTGCATCCCCGTAAGTCGTGCCGAGTTCCGTCAAAACGAGCAGAGCGCGGAGTCGGACGAGTTGGAATGAGTTGCAAGAGGTTCTAAGTGTTTTGGAACCTTATTATAGTGTGAAGGGACCAAGAGAGCAAAATCTGTGAAAATGGTAAAGTCCCAGAATTTGGGCTCCTGGGGTCCGGTCCTTGGAGAAGAGACCGGTCCTCGTACGCGTAGCCAGCCAGAGAAATGAAAAATCGGCTAAGTCCTGGAAACCCTGTCTACGGGGTCCGGTCCCTGCGGGGAGAGACCGGTTCCTGTATGTGGAAATTACCCAGTGAGGGCTGTTGGGAATTGGTGAAGTGTAAGGGGGCTTTATGCAATTTTGGTTAGGTGGGTATGTATAGGGATGAGGGTTAGGGTTAGCTCTCATTCCTCTCAACCCAACACAAGAGAACACTCCTTCTCTCTCTCTCTAGAGCTTGGATCAAGGAGGGATTTGGAGGAGAAAAGCTTGGAGAAGAAGCTTTCCAAGGTGAAGGCAAGCTTGAGCAAGAGCTTTGGAGGAAAGGGCTTGGACTCTAGGTGAGTTTCTAGGGTTCTCAAATTAGGGTTTTGGTTTAATACCTTCTAGCGTGCTTCTAGGAGGTGTGTATGGTAGATTTTCCCCCATATTATCAATGCTAGGGGCCTAGATTGGGGAAGGTGACTTTGTATAAGGACCTAATATTAGGGTTTTGTAATTTTGAGGTTCAATCGTGGGATTGATATCTTTTTACCCTGATTGGTAGGTCAACGAACGCATTGCTGTACTCGGTTCAACGAAACGACGAGCGTGCACGGAGATATCGAGAAGATAAGCATTTTGGTACAGATTGTCGCAATTTGCGGCGTAGAAGTCTAAAGATCACAAAATCAGGATCGTGGCATCTTAGTATCCCTGCAAGGTGGGGGGTGCTATCCGGAAACACCGAATCTCTTTCTATATCTATGTCATCCTATTTGAGCATCTCGAATATTGTAGCATTCATGTATATAGGGTGGTGAATGGTGTATTGTTGGTTTACATTCAATTATATGCTTAAAGAACATATGAATTGTTATAGAACCATGTGAACAATGAATGTGAAAAACCCTATATGTATGTGAATGTATGAAAGAGACTATGACAATAGTAAACCAAGGTGACATTGACATTAGTGACAAGATTGGCACTGAGAATGAGAATGGCTAAACAAGGTTTAACCTAGAGTGGCATCACAACCATTGTGGCTTGGATATTGTAACGCACTGGACCTTTGCAAATTGTGAGGTTCAAGTGTTTGATGTGAGTTCCGAGCATTTCCACGATTTCTGGATGGTCGTAGACAGTGTTCCGACCTATGGCTCGAACCCCGAGAATTGAGATATTTAAAGTAGCCCTAAGGTCGCCAAAAAGGAGAACTTAGGCAGCTCTCAAATTGCAGTTTTCAGGACTGTGTACCGGTACAGGGTTGATGGTTGTACCGGTACAGGACTGATGATTGTACCGCTACACTTTGGAATTTGCACCAGTACACTTGGCAGCTTTCTCTCAAACCCGAGGCTCGGGTTTGACATTTTCGTGGGATTTGTACCGGTACACTTGCACGTGTACCGGTACACTTTGATAGTTTCTGAAATTCTGGAACTGCAGGGGTGTTTTTGCTATGTGACCTTTTCTACTTATGCCCTACGCCCCAGAGGCTTTTTCCTGAGCTTGGCACAGCAAAGGAAGAGGTAAGGGTGTGACGCACTGAACTTTCGCAAATAGTGAGATTCGAGTGTTGGATGTGAGATCTAAGCTTTTCCAGACTTTCTGGAGGGTCGTTGACTGTGTTCCGACCTATGGCACGAGTCCCGAGAATAGTGGTTGAAACCTCTGCATCAAAGTCCAAAAAGTTAGATTTTGGGTAACTCTCGGATTGCATTTTCGGGCCACTGTACCGGTACAGACTTGGTGGTTGTACCGGTACAGGCTTGATGGTTGTACCGATACACTTTGAATTTTGTACCGGTACAGATGGTGTTTTCTCTCAAACCCGAGGCTCGGGTTTGGCAGTTTCGTAGGATCTGTACCGGTACACTTTCCCGTGTACCGGTACACTTTGACAGATTTCGAAAACTGAAAACTGCAGGGGCTTTTGCGCGATTGTGCCCCTCTTATATCAGCACCCCATGCCCTTAGGGCTTTTTTTGTGCTGCTCTCACAAAGAAACGAAGGTAGGGAGCTCTCCTTCTCTTCCCCCTTGGTTTTCTTTGAGTTTTGTTGGGATTTTGAGGCTTAATCTTCTCCCTTTTGCTCTCTTTTGCTTGTTGGAGCCATTTCCACCATTAAAGGAGCTTGGAGCTTGGACTTGGAGCTTGTTGGGAGGAAGATCTTCACTTCTAGAGGGTTTTAATCCTTATTTTGGAGCTCTTAGAAGGTAAGCAACAAATCATTTCCTTTAGATTTGGATTTTGAAGCTTTCTACTAGATAAAACCCTAGATTTTGGGAATTAGGGTTTTATTTGAGGCTTTTTTATTAGAGGCTTTTAGAACTCTATTGATTGGTTTTGAACCTTCCTCTAGGTTGCTTTGGAAGGGATCTAGCTTCCTTTTGAATTTTCTAAGAGAATTTCTACACATTAGGTGAGTTATTTCTTACCTTTTACCGAGATGTTTAAAGTTTGAGCTCATGGCTCATCTTTTGAGGTTGTAACTTCTATGGCATACCTTGTAGGGTGCTAGGAGAAGGAATATAAGTTTAGTTAGCATTTCGGAGCGTCGCTTGGAGCACCGGTGGGTTTGGCCTCACCTAGCACAATGAGAAATTCTCATTAGTGTTTATTTGCTTTTGGTTAATTGGAAAAGCATGCATTTTCATGTTACATATATTATTTGTGAATTTTAGAATGCATAAAACCTATATGTTATGTACAATGCAATTTTACCTATATATAGTAGAGATGTGTGCATGTGAGACTAAGTAGGTGTTGGCATTCTAGTTGGACATGAAACTATATGGTTATAGTGAATTTGACCCATGCTTGTGGACATAGAAACTATGCATGACATAGGAGAAAAGCCCTTGTCATAAAGAGGCATTGGCTTGGCATCAGTATGTGACTTAGTGGGCTAATGTCATCAAGCGGCATTAGGCTCGTGGTTGAACATTGACATAGTAAAATATAGTGTCATGAGAGCTATTGTACTAGACCTTAGGGTTGCTAATGACATTTGCCATGTGAGAGACATGAGGATTTGGGTACTTGAGACTTGACTGTGCTTGCTTGCCATTTGTGCTCATTCACACATGCTTGTGAGGGTCGCTCCCTACAAGCCGGCACTCTGGAGTTAGCCTTTGCGATACGTTCGCACGTGCGGTGTTGAGAAACCTACGGGGCCAATTGGGACAGACTCATTCCTTGCGGGGGATGTTGGGGCTACCACGGCACTTAGGTGGCACAAGCTGGATTACACTTGTGTAAATCCTGAAAAGAGAACTAAACAATGACATTCAATATTAAATGACAATCACTACTAGATAGGACATAGTAGTTGGATTACTTGGACATGATTAGAGCATACTTGGGTTATGTAGTATATATGAAAGTTCATTATTTGCATCATAGTATACTTGACTATTACAGTAGAACATATTCTTTATATGTTGCCATATCGAGTTTGAATACTTTATACATGTACCTTATATACATGCGGCCTGGTAGTATAGCATTTTATTATGCTTTTATTTCAGCAGTTTCATATTACTTTATATTGCACACTTACAGCTTTTCTTTTGGGCCTAGTGGTGCATGCAGCTGAAGTCAGTAATTGCCCACTGGGAACTATAAATTATAGTTCTCACGCCCTCTGTTTTCTGACTCGTTTCAGTGCCTTCTGCATCTGGGGAGGCTAGGGACCGCGGCAAGGGTGTCGGTTCAGGCTAGCGACCGAGGAGTCTCACTAGGTGGTTCATCATCTCCCTTTTGTTTTTGTTGGAGAGGATGAGAGTTTTGTACCATGTATAGAGACCACCCTATTTTGGGATATTCGAGACTACTGTTGTACCTACCTTATGTTTTATGGTTATGTTGACTAGTTATCTTTTTTATTATCTAGTTTTCCTCTCCTCTACTTGTTGATAGAACTAGTTGGTTGTGGCTCTGATATTCTTAGTTGTAGCCTATTGTTGTTTTAATTCCCTGTTTTTGGTAGACGCCTTGTATGTGTTGATATATGGCGGGTCTGGACACGCTACTCGGAAGGTCCTACCGGTCCCGGGGCGTGATAGATTAATTTGGTATTAGAGCCTAGGGTAAAAGTAGGCATCCCCTGGCTGTGACCTGGTGAAGCTTGTGCTGATGCCGTCGATGGAGCTGGAACTGATCCCCTCGGGCAGTCCGACTGAAAGTGGCCCTCCTGGCCATAAGAGAAGCACCTGCCCCGACCCTGCGGGCACTGTCGGGGGTAGTGGGGGCCGCTACAAATCACGCAGCGCGGTGCTGGTCGACGGTGTGATCCTCGGCGCTGCGGTGGGGTACCTCGTCCTCGAGACTGGCTCCTGGGGTGCTTCGGCGGCTTCCTCGAGTGTGTCTGACTCACACCCTCGCCGGTGGGCCTTTTGCCCTTGCCCCGATCCAAGCCTTCCTGTCGCTCCTTCACAACCATCGCGCCCCTCTCCACAATGAGAGCGTGATTCACCACTTCCCTGTAGGTTTGCAAGTTGGACGACTGTACAAACCGGTAAATGGATGGGCGAAGTCCACTCTAAAAAATGCGGGCCTTGTCCTCGTCGTCCCGCACGACGAACGGCACGCAGTGTAGGAGTCGAGTGAACTCCCTCTCATACTCTGCTACAGTCCGCTCCCCCTGGCGCAAGCTCTGCAAATCCGTCTCCATCTGCCTTCGAACACAATCGGGGAAGTAGTGCTCGAGTAGAAGTTCCTTGAACCTCTTCTAAGTAAAAGATGACGCGTCAGTGCTGGGATTCTCCAAAATATCCGTCCACCAACAATAGGCCTCGCCGTCTAAGTGGCGTGTGGCTAGCCACACTTGATCCCTCTCCTCAACAAAAGTATCTCGAAATAGCTTCTCCATGTGCATCAGCCATTTCTCTACTATCCAATGATCTACATTCTCCCCGTCGAAGATCCGCGGGTTGCACCGCCTGAACTCGTTTAGGCAGCTCATCAGTCGATCACGCTCGGGCCCCTCAACCATCGTCGGGAACACCACCCCTACTGCGGGTATCTGAACTGGTGGTGTCGTCGCCACTTTCTCCTGAGGTGCAACTGAAGGTGCTGAATGCAAAGAGCCAGGCGCGGGGGTCTGCGCCCTCGGTGCCACCACCTCGGCCGGTGTACGTGGCACAGGGTCCTGGGCCTCCCTGGCAGCCGCCTACTGCAGAATAAGGTCCTCCAAGCGCTTCATCCGCTCCTCCTGCCGGCGCGCCGCCTTGGCCTGCTGCTGGGCCGCCGTCGTCTGTCGAGTCACAAGGTCCGTGAGGGCCGCCACCTGGTCCCTCAACTCACGGACCTCGCTGGATCCGAAAGTAGCGGAGGTCTCAACCTCCTCAAGGTGTGCCATGTTCTCCGCCCGAACAGATTTGGAGCGAGTAGTAGGCATCAACCCTGCAACAACATAAAAGCGCAAGTTAATAAAACACACGCCATCGCAACCCCACTCAAAGCCCAAATCATGCGAAAGTAATGAAGTGTGCTTCACTACTAACTCCCGATGTTACGTTGTCGGCCGCCAACGTAACCCTCCGCGAAGCTAGAAGTTGTACACTTTGATCAAACTCCAACTTTTTAGAGTTATAATGAAACCCAATCAAGTACTTTCGCTCACAAGTCAAATAGACCTCGTCTCTCACGAGCCTATTTCCTATAGACCAACCAACCTAAGGTTTGCCTAGTTTTCCTTTCCTCTACTTGTTGATAGAACTAGTTGTATGTGGCTTTGATATTCTTTGTTATAGCCTATTGTTGTTTTAATTCCGCTGTTTTTTGTAGACGCCTTGTATGTGTTGACATATGGCGGGTCTGGACACGCTACTGGAAAGGCCCTGCCGGTCCCGGGGCGTGACAATCTCACCCGGGCTGCCCAAACGGGCCCACCCTGCCTGTATCCAGCTACGCCGTACACCACCCCGAAGGTGGCCGGCTCAGGAACTGTCCCACACAGAAACTGCGACACACATCGCACTAATACCTTATTCCGGATTGGCATTCGCGGGGCGCAACCCACGCGAGTTTACAAGTGTCTTTGTCATATTCATTCTAGCTCTAACAGGCTAAAGTCAAGGTAACTAGGTCTAACAACCAACAAGTCACGTGCCCTCGGCACAATCTGATGCCACAACGGCAAACTGGGTCCACCGTCAACCCCGACGGCCAAGGACAACCCGAAACCGCCTAGACTCTGCTATAGAATAAGCTCGGCATCCCAGCACGAGCGTAACTGCATTCTAAACTACCCCGGGTACCCATCGCGCTGATACTACGACGATACAAGTCACTCACGGCTCCTAGAGCTAAATCCGGTAGTTTATGCATACGACGGTTAAATTCGCGGTTTTCTCCTAAGTCAAGTTCCAAGTCCAACATGTATACTTGATTAGTTACTAATCATGCTCCCAATTCAGATTTTATACATGCTACCATCGATGAATTTGAGCTACCAGTAAGTATCCAATTACTGAAATTATACATGTTAACTAACTAGTACTTAGGAGTAAGTCCGATGAAAACCCACCTCGAAAGCTAGCTCCCTGGCAGTGAGGAAGTCACCTAAACTCAGCCGAGTCCGCTCTCAACCAGTAATCGTAATCCTTCAATAATCTGAACCACAAAAGCACTAAACATGCATCAATCTCTCAAAATCTTGAAATTCTGCTTAGTGTAATAACAGCTGAGTAAAATAGGGTTTCGAGCAAGTAAACCTTCTCCAAAATCTGCAATCTTGGGCTCTATGGATTCCTCTCGAAGTCCCGAATCCAATGAACTAAGTTTCGTCGCGATCCGACACTCCTACACTGAGAACGAGCCAAAATATCGATGATCGACGCTGGAATTCTGCAGTAATCAGCACCCGAGCTTGGTGTAGAAAGACCAGTAGAAAAATGGAGGAACGTTGGATACCCACCTCTACAGTGATCCCGGTTCCGGCACGTTGTCGATGACTACAAAAATCCGCGCTCGCTCGGCCTCCTCGCCGCACCACAACGACGTAGGTATGCTCGAACGGCACGCGGCGCGACGTCGGCGATCTTACTCCAACCGAGAGCTCCTCCTTGATGTCCAAACTAGAGAGAGAGAGAGGAAGGAGAAAAACCCACTGTAAAGACCCTCATTCCACTCCCCTCCACGTCAAGTAAGCTGGGGATGAGGTGGTGACACAAACGAGGGGGAGATTTACTGTTTTGCCCTCTCACCTACCAAAGTGTATCGGTACACGGGCAATCGTACGGATAGGCAACCGAGAGCGATTCTGCGAGCCTTTGTCTCGTACATCCCTGATGGTTGTACCGGTATAGCCATCAAGCTTGTACCGGTACCATCCAGGATTTGTACCGGTACAGTTTGACAGAAACCTGCTATTTCGCAGATTTCGAAGATTCCAGCTGCTCTCGCGTTTCCACTGAGTCCGTTTGGCGTCCATTTCGCGCCAACGCGACTCGAACTTGTCCCGACACTCACCAGAACTGTCGACAAGCCTCAACTGCCAAACTCCAGGTCACTACACATAAATACTTTTACCCAGTGTTTTAAAAAATAAAGGCCCGGCACAAGCCCAAGCCCAATGCCCAATACCCTTCAGGCTTTGTGGAGGCTCATTGCACGCATTTACCATATAATACATGAATACTTTTATTCGTATAAAATTAAAATAAAATGCATTATTTTAGTTTGATCACATCAAAGAAATTAAAATTTAATATTAAATATATCCTAATATGAAACTAAATATTTTGTTAACATATAATATATTCTCATCTATATAAGTATATATCATTAATAACAATATATACTATATATGATATACTATATTATTTATTTATTCCGTAGATAAATAATCTAGATATAATTAAATATTTTATTTTAAAAAATTAAGACCCGCCCCAAGCCCAAGCCTAATGCCCAATACCCATCAACCTTTGTGGAGGCTCATTGGACGCACTTATCATATAATATGTAAATACTTTTATTTGTATAAAATTAACTTAACATGCATATTTTTTTAGTTTTATCACATCAAAGAAATTAAAAGCTAATATTAAATATATCCTAATCTGAAACTAAATATTTTGTTAATATATAATATATTCTCATATATATAAGTATATATCATTAATAACAATATATACTATATATGATATACTATATTATTTATTTATTTTCTAGGAAAATAATGTAGATATAAATAAATATTTTATTTTGGTAATTAATATATCGGGTTTTTGGGCCAGGCTTGGACATGCGCAAGTAGGCCCAAAATTTCTTCGGTCCTAAATGTTTAAGACTGGCCCAAACCCAAATTTATATTTCTAATACTGAAAGCCCGGCCCAAACTTGGCCCATCGGGCGGCGCCTTGTTTAGGCCCAAGCCCAGTTCCATCCTAAAAGGAATGCGTAAACAATTAAAATTATATTTGCTTAGTTTACGGTTCAAATTATGTTATTTAACTATTTAGCAGGAATGGCTTGCATGGTAAGGTAAATGCCTAACTAAACCTTTTATAGATAAATAATTTTAATTTGAGCATTACTATTTAGAACCACATTATCGAGGGCGTACTTTTTTTTTTTTTACTGCATTTGTAATATTTAAGAAAGACAAGAATATCAACTCCTGCATTTATTTGTTTCTCGTTAATTTTAAACATTAAGTAGAAAGCAAGCTAACTAAATGAAACAACCTGGAAACCTCGAAAATATATAATTCATGGCTTATTCAGTAGCGTGAGCAATTATAAATCCGTAAAATTAGGACGTCAATTTGAAAATTATTTAGACAATAATTACAAAATTGCTAAATTTCGTACGCAAACACGTAAAATTGGTAGCCTAACGTAAAACAATTATTAGTTTAGAATGTTCAGAAGCTAACATATAATATTAAAAATATAACATATAAGATGTCAAATAAAGAATGGAAACAATTTTATTTACATATGGTGGGAAGAAATTCCCTCCATGATTTGAAGCAATACCTAGGAATATGCGTTGCTTTTAAACGTTATGACAATGATGAACTTGATTTTTTTTACATTTTTTTTATAATTTGAAGCCAGATTCGTTAATTTTAAATAACAGGAAGGAGACTAAACTAATTAAAAAACATGAATAAACAAAAGCCACCCTATTATTCATCTTTTCAACCCAAAGTATTAAGATATCTATATTTTTTTTAACCACATCATAATCCAATGAAGAGCTTTATTTTGGGAGTAGCAGAGGATCAAATTAAAATAATAATGATTAGACGTATCCATGCAATGTTTTATTTTAAAAAAGGTTAGTTTAAAAAATGCCCAGTTACTATTTTCTTTACAAGCTATTTCTATTCAAGAATCGTAATATATATATATGGGTGGGTGTACATGTGCGTATGTTTGAGATACAATAATGAAGAGTTAGAATTTGTTTTCTATTTTCTGGTGCTAAATTTTTAGACGAAGAGCAGTTAATATTGTATAATGTAGGAAGTCAACATTAGAAATTTCAGAAAACATCGTACTTAAAACGCAAGAGAGAAATTAACATTTCTTTACGGTACTGCAAAGAGCCATTTCTATACAAGAATCGTAATATATATATATATATATATATATATATATATATATATATGGCTTTTTTGCAAAAAAAATCCACTTATTTTGAGCTTTTGCAAAACCGGCCACCTTTTCGTTTTTGCGTATTCGGTCCGCTTTTTCGATAACACCAAAATACCCTTATACCTTTTTCTCTCTCCTTTTTTTTTTTATCGTTCTTTTTCTTTCTCTTCCCGGAGGGCGGAGGCGGGAAACGTCACCTCCGCTTCCGGCGACGTCGCCGGCGGCGAGCCCGCCTCCCCTGTCTCGGCTCGAATCCTCCGATCATGCTGAAACCGCGCCGCCACCCTCTTCTCCGCTCGGGCACGGCGACGTTGAGACGCAGACTTTTCTTTTCCACCACGCGTCGGAACTCGGGACGTCGTCGAAGCGGCGAGATCACCTCCGACGACGTTGCGGTGGTGAAAAAAAAAATTATAGAAAGAAAATAAAAATAATAAAAATAAAAATAAAATTTTCCTGCAGAAACGATTTAAAAATATAGGAGAAGGAAGAAGATGATGAGAATTGCACTCTTAAAATAAAATTACACGTTTAAAAAAAATTGCACTATTTTTAAAAAAATTACACCATTTGATATAAGAATTATACTATTTTGAAATAGATTTTACACTCTTTACACCAAGTTACACCATTTAGGAACAACTTTGCACTATTTTTTCTCCTTTCTTCTTCTTCTTCTTCTTCTTCTTCTTCTTCTTCCTCCTCGTTTTCTTTGCGCTTTCTTTTTTTATTTTTTTCCTCCTTCTTCTTCTTCCTCCTCTTTGCGCTTTCTTTTTTTATTTTTCCTCCTTCTTCTTCTTCTTCCTCCTGTTTCTTTGCAGTTTCTTTTTTTATTTTTTTTCCTCTTTCTCTTATCATGGTAATGGTAGTAGTTGTTGGACTCCTCTGGGGCGAGGGTGATTTTGCGAGCCACTTGACCGTGCGGCGCCAGGTGAAGCGGGGATGATGACCTCGCGGGAAGCGTGGTCGGGCGACATCAATTCTCCGTTCTACGTAGGCCGGCCAAGACGTCGCGGGACGCGTCCGCCCGCGACCTCGTGCCGTAGGCGGTCCGTACTTGGACCCTTCCCCCCGCCGCCGCCGGGAGGTCCTCTGCGCCCTCGAAGCACACGTGGCGGGCCCCGCTCCAAGCGCGGCGATGCGCGGCGGCGCGAGACGTCGCGGAGGTGGGGCCCGCGCCACACGGAGGTGGAGACGGCGCGGGGCCCCAACCGGCCGGTTTGGCGCACCATGTTGTGCTCCTTGCGGCGGTTCCCGGCGACGAGCGTGACGAATCTCGGCCAGGGGAAGTCCCGGACCGGGTCCACGGTGAGTCGCGCGGCGCCGGACCGACCCGCAACGTCCTGCTACCCCGTGCCCCGATCTCACCCACGACGACCAAAGCGTCCGAAGCTTCTTCCGAAGAAGCTTCCGCGCTCCGTCCGCGTTGCTCACTACCTCGCTGTCGACCACCTCGGCCCCGTCCTCCGCGCTACTCGCCGCCACCGATCGGGCACAGTGGTTGTGGTAACGCGAGCGATCTCCCGCTCCGCCACGCTCCCTCTTCGGCCACGGACGAGGAAGAAGAAGAAGAAGAAGAAGAGGAAGAGAAAAAAATAGTGTAAATTTTTTCCTAAATGGTGCAACTTGGTGTAAAGAGTGTAAAATCTATTTCAAAATAGTATAATTTTTATATCAAATGGTGTAATTTTTTTAAAAATCGTGCAATTTTTTTTTTTGTGTAATTTTATTTTAAGAGTGCAATTCTCATCATCTTCTTCCTTCTTCTATATTTTTAAATCGTTTAGAAAAATTAATTTTTATTTTTATTATTTTTATTTTCTTTTTATAATTTTTTTTTTTCACCACCGCGACGTCGTCGGAGGTGATCTCGCCGCCTTCGACGACGTCCGGAGTTCGACGCGTGGTGGAAAAGAAAAGTCTGCGTCTCAACGTCGCCGTGCCCGAGTGGAGAAGAGGGTGGCGGCGCGGTTTGACATGATCGGAGGATTCGAGCCGAGACGGGGAGGCGGGCTCGCCGCCGGAGCGGGGAGGTGACGTTTCGCCTCCGCCCCTCTGTGGGAAGAGAAAGAAAAAAGAACGACAAAAAAAAAGGAGAGAGAAAAAGGTATAAGGGTATTTTGGTCAGTTTACTGAAAAAGCGGACCAAATCTGCAAAAACGAAAAATGTGGCCCGGTTTTGCAAAAGCTCAAAATAAGTGGATTTTTTTGCAAAAAGCCTATATATATATATATATATATATATATATATATATATATATATATATATATATATATAATTACTATATCTTATTATGAGTACGATCGCACTCGTACTCATAAGTTGTTTTCGATGATAGAGCTTCCGAATCGACGATCCACACCGTTAAACATTATCTAGAGCATTTAAAACTTCTAGAAATAAAATTTTATAATTTTTCGACATCATTTACCCTACGATCAAGAGCTTACAAAATTGACAATTTTTAATGACCGATATGGAATATTTGCTAGTTTAACGGTGTAAAAGAATCAAAATATGTTGAATTTTTGATAGAAAATTCTATTCACTACCTAAATAAAGATCAACAACTCTGATCTTAAATTGAAAGATTCGATCATCCATTTTTAGGATGTCGTTCGATTTTGACCGTTCATTTTATACCCGCTTGATGAACTTTATAATGATTTCGAAAAATTACGAAATTTATTTTCTAGAAGTTTCAAATACTCTAGATCATGTTTAACGGTGTGGATCGCCGATTCGAAAACCCCAATCACTACAACAAAACTAGGTTATAGGGACACTTTCTTGGGACACTTTAGTGTAAGTGTTTCAAATATATTCAAAATTTTTTTAAATATTCTAAATATATTCAAAAACTAGGTTATAGGGACACTTTCTTAGACACTTTAGTGTAAGTGTTCCAAATATATTAAAAATAATTTTAAAATTAGAAAAATAATTTTGTAAGGCCCAAATAAACACCTCAAATGGAAAAACGGATCGGCTCACTGGGGCCTCTTCTCCCATCTTTCTCCCCTCACCATCTCTTCTCCCCTCTTTCTCCCCTCACCACCTCTTCTCCCCTCACCAAACCCATCGAAACCCTAGAAATCAGCCCTCACACTCCTCCTCCTCCGCCGTAGCACCCGAAGAGACGCCACGGTCTCCGGGGGAGTCGGCACAAAACTTCGAGGCGGCGACGGTGTTGGGGGAGGAGTCCGGCGACTGCTTCCTGGTTGTGCTCGCGGCGCGTTGAAGGTGCGGAACGAGGAGAAGGAGAAGGTAAGCTCGATCGATACTAGGATTTCTTATCATGAGGATTTAGGGTGTAATCTCTTGTGAGAATCTGTTTATGCGTGAATCGCTTGCTTGTTTGTGAATGAATCGAATCTGATCTCTTTGTGTGTGAATTGCTTGCTTGTTTGTGCGTGAATCGCTTGCTTGTTTTGTTTTTTACCCAGTAATAGTAATCTGAATGAAAGTCCAGTAGGATCTTGTAATTGCATGATGTATTGGTGGATTCGGGTATCTGAATTGGATCGCTTTAGGATTAGGGTTTTGTATTTGTTGGGGGAAATCCATTTCCTTATTCAATTATCATCTTTCTATATCCCATCATAGTAATTAGCAACTTTAGTAGATTCCCTTTATGTAATGCTTATTACCTGGACCCTAATTTGTAAATATATGTAAGAGGGTATAGCTACTTTGGAAGAACTTTTAGCAGAGTTTCATTTTGATTCCTGAACTTCAAAATATATTGATCCATATTAGTTCCTCCTGTCATCCTCTGTTTGAGGGGAACATATGCCAGTGTACTTTAAATGAGCTAATTTTTACTATGACAATGAGGTTTATAATACTTTTGTGCTTATGGAAATATTTTGGAGCTCTGTTTTCTTCTCCTTTTGGAGCTTGATAGTTGCTACTCAGAGCTATCAGCTCATTTGATTTATTTCTGGACTATTAATAGTATGCTACTGTGGGTTCTTTTTTCCTTTTTTGTGTTGCTTCTGTCATCAATTGAGCTTGATTAATCTGAAAGGCTTTTGTCATATTGTGTTTGTTCTCTCTCTCTTTCTCTCTCTCTCTCTCTCTCTCTCTCTCTCTCTCTCTCTCTCTCTTTAATGGTGCTGCAAATATACATATACACAGGATGAATGGAGTAGTCGAAGATTGCGGATGTGGCATTATCAAGATTCACATGGTCAGGATCCATCCATGATCAAATTCTACATGAGAATCTTGATGATGCTGCATCAGCAATAATCGACTATTATATATACACCGGGGAAAGTGGCTGTGTAATGTGAATTTCATGCAATAATTCGAGTATTTGGTAATAGATATATAACATTTTATTATCAATCTCAGGAGTATGATCAATATGATGAGGGTTCTTGTTACGCATTTTTGAAATTTCAGTGTTCTGATGTAGTGCATGATCAATGTGGTAAAACATTTTAACATCGATTCGGATTGCTTGTTTTGATGAATCTCGAAATTTCCGATCTATCTCAACGGACGATTTTTCATTTTGTGAGTAAAAGTTCTATGTGGTTTTCTGCTTATAGTGATACATATCTAAGGTCTTATATATATATCTTGATTCTATTGTTCTTGTTCATTTGTAAATGATTCAAATTTTGGCTCGATATACAGCTCCATTATTTAGGAGTTAAACAGTGAGATGAGTACGTAGCGAGGTTTTGATTTTTTTTTTTGAATTATTTTGCATTTGCAGCAAGATTTATTTGATTTCTCTTGTACTGAAATAGTTGCTCTTTACTAATTATGTCAGAAACATAACAACAGCTAGTTCTATGGAATTATTTTTCTTAATTTATGAAAGTCCCCCCCCCAAAAAAAAAAACTTTCTTTTTCTACTTTTTTTTTTCTGGGTTAGAACAGATATTGAGGGAACAACTGTTGATGCATGTAGTAGTTATGCTAATGAATCCTAGTGTAGTTGTTTAAATGAGCTAATTTTTACAATGACAATGATGATTATAATACTTTTGTGCTTATGAATTAGAATTATCTTCTTTTGTTGGCCTTTGTTAGAGTTCTCCAACAATCTACATAGCAGAGTAGGTTTCCTTGTTTAGTCCGTTGGAAGTGAACTTGTAAAAGATTTTTGTTGGACACTTGGTTCTTCTCAAAGTTTATGAGTTATTAGTGTTTATATTCTGAAACTGGCTTTAATTACACGTAAAATATATATCTCTTTCTAGAATATATATATATATATATATATATATATATATATATATATATATATATATATATATATATATATATATGTCTCTTTCACTCTCTTTCAATGATATTAGTAAAGATGGAACCATTATATGGTAGTTCCTGGCTCGCTAGTTTTTATTAATTTATACAAGTTTAGTAACCTTTTTCTTTTGGTGGTTGACAGAAGGAGCCCAACACAAAGGGCACATTAGTTTCAGAACGTAGACCCAAGACACCGGATCCCAAAGTGAGTTTGGTTCAAATATAGAAAGGAACCAAATTAATAGAGCTTCTTCTCATTGTTGTTCTCTTCTTGTAGAAGTTAGGCTACGTAGACTGATCAGCTTCAATTTTTCAACTAAAATAGTGTTCTTGACTTGTATTCTATACTTGTATAAGTGATGTAAACATGCATCACTTATACAAACATGCAGTCAAATTATTTCTTACTTCGAATATTTCAATCTGTGCGCCTAGTTTTCATAATTACTTGAAACCTATCTGAACATGGTAAAATTTAGAAGAGTGTGAATGAGTAACAATTTTATTGCTTCATACTGTAGTTGTAAAAAGAGTTGATTTAGTGCTAAATGATGGCAGGAGCATCAAATTTGAAAACCTTGATAATAAAGAAAAAGGGACAAAAAAAGAAAAGAGCATTAATTTAACCTGGTGGTTGGCTATAGTTGTGCCGATTCTTAGGCTGAATGACATGCTTTTGCTGTTTACTTAAAGTAGTTGTCATAATACACATGACTGAAGAACTCCTATGCTTCATGACACCTCTTTTTAATATACAAGTCATGAACTTAGTCACCAACAGAATCTCTTGAATATTTTGCTAAGATCACCAATGCCTCAATGCTTCAAAGAGAAAGAATTTTTGACAGCCACTTTCCGTTAATGTTTACCATGAGTTGCATGTTATTACTTTCAACTGTTGGCCGAAGCAGAAATATTTGTATGCTTCAGGTAAAAACAAAATTGGATTATTTGAATAATTTCTTATGCGAAATTGTCATGTAGCAACTTAGCAGTCCGATGAGGACATTGATCAATACCATTTAGTAGAAATCAAAAGCAGTTAATGTGTTCTGCTTCGAAAGTTTATCTCATTGATTGTGTACTTATTTTTTGCCGAGCTAATCCTGAGCACTTAGTTTTTTATGCTTGAAGCACTCAGTATGAACACCAATTCCTTTGTAAGTTTGTATCATGAATTACACTTTTACTTCTTGGGCCAAAAATTTCAGTTGCTTTTCCGTCATTCCTCGAAATTTTATCCACCTTTTCTGAATTTTTGTCCAATTTTAAGAGGTTTAATTGGTCTGAATGTTTGCTGAATTTAGTACACTATATTTTGTTGTTTGCTGATGCTAAGTTTATGCTTTATATTCATAGCTATGCTTCATTACTGATTGTTGGGTAATCTATCTTTTATTTGATCAGATTCTTCTATCATCCCAGCCTACTAGTCCTTGGCGCCGATAACTTTTGGTCAGCTTTATTGCAAGTTTTGCATCGCAAGAGGTTTTTGATACTTCCGTGAGATAAATGTCCATTTTCGCTCAGTTTTAGCTTAGCCAACTGTGGAGGAGCACTACAAGAGAATTAGGTTTTAGCGACACATTTTTAAAACACTTTTATGTAAGTGTCCTAATTTATATATAAATTTGCTAGTAAAGTTCAAAGAAAAAGTCTAATTATTCAAAACAAATTTATAAGGTTCAAAAACTCTAATTGAAACCAAAAACAAACCCCCACGCGGATCGAGCTCGACCTCGATCGAGCTCTCCCCCTCTCCTTCACCTCTCCTCTATCCTCCCTCTCCTCCACCTCTCAGACCTTCCCCCCATTCGTGCCCCACGCGGAGCTCGACCTCAATCGAGCTCTCCCCCTCTCCTTCACCTCTCCTCTCTCCTCCCTCTCCTTCACCTCTCCGAGCTCTCCTCCTAAATCGCCGTCGACCTCGCGCCGGCGCCCAATCTTCCTGGTCCCGCGTGCACCGACGCAACGTCGCCGTCGACCACCTCGATCGAGCGCAGCCACATCGCCGGGTTCATCGGCACCCACACCGTGCTCCAGCTCCTCAACGAGGGTTTCAGCGTCTACATGATCATCGACAACCTCGACAACTCCGTCGCCAAGGCCGTGGATCGGGTTAGGTCTCTCGTGGGACCTGAGCGATCGCGCAATCTCCATTTGTAAGGCGGTACGAGGGTTTTTCTTCATAGTTTTTATGATTCTCTTCATAATTTCTTAATTTTTGAGATAGTGCGTTGTGCGTGTTGAGATTATGGAAGCAACAAGCAATCAAAAGTTTAATATCAAGTTATTTTTAGGCCTTGTAGTTCGATTACAACACGTAGCGTGGAAATTTTTGATTTATTATTTTTGATTTATTCATATTATTAAATGATCTATGTTGTTGAAATTTTGAATCTGCCAGATTTATTAGATGCTAGTGATGTTGTTTAATTTTTACCTTTTTATGTTAATTGATTAGTGTAATCAAGGCATTTTAGTAAACATTAATTTTAGTTTTTTTTCCCCTGTTATTTAACTTGCATACAATTCTGCAAATTCTTTTACTGTTCCAGGCGAACTACAGTGTTGAATATAAATTATTAAAATATCGATTGATTGCTGAAGCTTTTAGAGAAAAACGGCTATTTTACACATCGGGTGGGATAAATGTGCGAACGGAAATTTACGAATATGCCGATGAGAGTTATGGGACTAAATTGGATGACTAGATACACCTGCGATAGGTTAATATGGAATTGGAGATAAAAAGTCGGGTATGCGACTTGATTAAAATGTTCTACTAAGGCGAAAATAGTAGGTAATGAAAAAAAAGAAGAAGAATTGAGGCAATGGCCAGAGATCGTGGTCGATGAAATAAAATAAGAAAATATTGAGAAGGGGGAACTGTGACTGCCGAAAAATTTTGGTTTCTAGTATCTCTGTCATTTTATTTCCTTATCTCTTAACCTTTTGCGTAACTTATTTGAGTTACTAAGCCAGTTATATTCCTATCTATGGTCCTACTTTTTGAAGCCGCAAAATTGGCCGTGACGCTCGGAGGAACAAAAAGAGTATCCGGTTGCGAGCTATAGTGAATGGAAAGAATTTGTTAGTCAAAACCCGGCTTTGCTGAAGAATATGACTCTTCCATACCTAAAGTAAGTTTCAATATTTTTTTCCTTTTTATGTTTTGTGCTTCTTTTACAATTATCTCTTACTTTGTAGTCCCCGATAAGTTCGTTAAAGGCGGAAATTCATGTTAACTGAAGCTTTTTGAAGATTAAAGTGCAACATGAACAAAGAACTGTGTGCTCCTGAGTAACTGAGAACTCGTTTTTAAATATAATATATCTAAGTGGATGCATCTCTTATTACCAGAAACAAAATTTTGTTGTCTATAACACCCTAAATGACTATAATTCTCACCGTTATTTTAATGGGAGTTCATTACTTATCTCTGGATCCACTTGTATGATATTTTAAGGAAAAAAATTTGCGACTATATTCAGAGTACATCTTCATGCTTGATAATACTTGATTTGTTGCCACACTCAGCGCCATCACAAATTGCCAAGTTTCACTCTTTTCTGACACAAACAACATGAAATTTCAGGGATATGACGATGGTATTTCCCAGCTTTGTTGTGAACTCTGAACTTGATGAAGAAGAACTATAGAATCCCACGGGAATGTTGTTTGGAAATCTTACAAAAGAAAGCACTGTTTTGATGCTGTCCTACTTTGGAAGGAGAATGGAAATGTGAATTACAACTACTTCTATCCCTTTTCGCGTGAAAGCGTAGTAAGTTGTGGTTTGTCCCAAATCAGCCTATTCTTTATGAAAATATGCAATCCGTCGCCTCCTACGACTGTTTCTGTCAAATGGGATTTGAGTGTTCCCTTTTCCTTCATGGGGTTTGAATTTTCCTTTTTTCCTTCCTTTTGTAGTAACGTTTAGCCGATTTGATCCAGAAGGAAAGCTGGCCATGGGATTTAGAAATGCCTCTAGTATCTCAGCAGAACAGGTCTGTATCAAGTTCATAAATATGTTATTACATTGCATTTGTTACTACTTTCTAAGCTACTTAACAGTTGATGACACAATTAATGCTTTTGTGTGTGGAGTATATGTGTTTGTTTTTTTTGTTTCTGTTTGCTATTGAATCTGTTATATGTGCATCAAAATCTGCTTACGTGGAGACAAAATCTAGTAGTGCAATTGAAATAATTATTGAAATATCAAATCTGATATCTAGGTCGATGACGTATTTCTAAATTTTAGATGATGGTTATTAATTATAGAGTTGAAGTTCAAGCTATTTCTTCTCATCAATCTATGCTCTTATCTGAAAATCACTCGAATCTTATTAATAATGTCACATAGGATATATTGGTTAGGATAGTACCTACTAATTTGGACCTTGAGATTGTTTAGACCTCCAAAATCGTGATTAATGTTTGACTTTTTATTCATAAAATGTTTGATTGTGAATATCTTTTTATCCTCAAGTAACTAGAATTTTGCCTCATATTCAGTCTGCTATACTCATGATGTTTTTTCAGATATGATGTTATCTGACTGACTTTCATAAAAGAAAAGTATGACTACTGAAAAGTATCACTCTACTCTTAATAGGATTTTAGATTCTGTTCTATCTCACTAGCTGAAATAGCACTAAATTTTGAATTCCACTCAAATTACTGAATTTGGGGCTTTAAACCCACTGATTGTGAACGGCTGGTTCCTGATGAAAAGGTTAACAATTTATGTGTCAAAATTGACTATTTACATTAGTTTTCTTTGACACTAATTGTAGTATATTTATTCTCTTAGGCTTCAGATGCATTCGATTCTCATCTATGATGTTCATCTATGAGCTTATTGTTCATTAGGTAAATTTAATCATCTTAGCCTTATTATATGTTCAAAACTTATTCATTGATCAATAATTTGTATTGTTTTACCCGTTTAATTCTCATCAAATAGGGAATGCAAAAACTTTTATGTTAACTATAACATCCATCATTCACATGCATTTACAACCAGCACATAAGCTTCATAGGAACAAATTATACTTGGATACACAAAGCATGGAGTAAAGCAGCAAGATCTGTGTTTCAACTCTTTGCTATCAATAGAATGGGTAAAAATGTATAATGAAATAGGCCTTGAGACTTATTCTTTTGCTTCTCACCGCTCAACTTTTTGCTTATTTTATTTCAAATTATTTTTGTAAGTTGAATTAGATATTCCAAAAAATCTAATAGCGATTTTATCAAATTTAACAGTTTTACCAGCTTTTCGAGCAATGGAACTATGGGTTCCGTTAATGACCAATAGTTAAAGGAGCTATTAATTTCAATAAAATCCCTGATTCAATTGACAGAATAGCCAAATAAAAAGAATCACAAGTTGAGTGGTTGTCCCCCAAAATCACAAGAACATAGAACATAGATTCTAACACTTTTTTCTATGTTCTATGTTCTACTTCATGAACAGGGTGATACATTCACTGCCACTGCCGATGGGCCACTAATAAGTGTATTAACAGGGATTGTAGCTAGGAAGCCTCTGATCATTTATTAGTTTCAATCATTATTAGACAAGTTTGCTCACATTTCGCTTTGCTAGATTAGCTGGATTTGAAAACTCTTGGCTCTTCAGGCAGATAGGGATGGGGTGGACTTGAATGACTTGTTTTAATTGTTTTACCCATTTGTATTGCAGTGTTTATGCTCTCTTTGGCAATTATTATTTTTCTTTTTTAAAAAATAATAAATTGTTGTGCTGGCATTGTAGGAATTCGTTTATGCACTTTTTGCACAAATTTGAACTAATTCAAATGTTATTCAATGTGCAGGTTCAAGTATATATTCGTGGAGCCGATCAGAATTCGTTTATGCACTTTTTGATTTTGTTATCATACAATATTTTTGTATTTCTTTCAATTAGAGAGTTTGATTTGTTATAATTACTACAAGATGTGAGTAGATATTATTGTTGTGATGTATGGATATTTGATTTTAGTTTTATCTTTTTAATAAGAATTTAAGAAATTTTGTTGATTGTTTTTTTGTCTTATCGATTTAATGTATATAAGATTAGTTTAACTAAAGTTTAATACTAGACTAGATGTTTAAATAAAAAAAATATTATATTTTGAATGATAATGGGACACTTATAAAGTGTCACTATATAAAAAAAAATTATTATTTTTAAACAAATTAGGGACACTTGTGTGTGTCACTAAAACAAAAAAAGTGTCGCTAAACAACAAAGACTTATTTTGGGATATACCGACACTTTATTATGTGTCGCTATATACCCTAGGATCGCATATATAGCGACACTATTTTAAGTGTTTCGTATTTTCACAACAAAGACTTTTTTAAGGTTTTAGCGACACTTAAAAGTGTCGCTATAAATTTCGTTGTAGAAATAATATCGAAACAACTTATGGTAAGTAAGGCTCTATACTCATAATAAGATAAGTACTCTACTCTATATATATATATATATATATATATATATATATATATATATATATATATATATGTGGGTGGGTGTACATGTGCGTGTGTTTGGGGTACAATAAAATAATGAAGAGTCAAAAATTAATTTTTTTTTTTTTGTGCCAAATTTTTAGTAGAAGAGCAGTTAATATTGTATAATGTAGGAAGTCAACATTAGAAATTTCAGAAAACATCGAACTTAAAGCGTAAAAGGGAAATTAACATATCTTTACGGTACTGCAGAAAGATCATGACATCATATTAAACAGACAGACTATCACGGCACTAAACAGCAAAGGAAGAAAGTTGCAGAACATAAAACAACAAAGACCATAACATAATATTAAACAGACAGGCTATGAAACTCAAAAGATTATCAATAATTCTAAACACGCGAACTCCCATCCTCTGACATATTGCCATGATGATTATTAATTGTAGTGGGCCACAGCAACTCTGCAGTGTGGTCAACCTGTTGTCCCAGCCACTATTCTCATTTTGAAGGCGTCCAACCTCACTGAGAGCGTAGCTGTAACATTCTTTCAGAAAGTAGTAGTTGAATTGGAGTTGGTTGTGGTTGGCACACAACTTTTCGTATAAAGATTTATAAACCATTAAGTCATCGTAGTTAATATCAGCAACATCGAAATTAAGTGCTTTCTTCAAGCATATAATTGCTTCATGAGCGGCATTTTGCTCTGCTAACTCAGCATTAATGCATTTCTGACCAAACCACTTAAAAACCTCTGCAGTTCCATCAATATTTTCAACTTTTATTTCAGCACATCCCACATACAAGCCATCAGAACCGAACATTGCGCCGCAATTAGGAAGAGGAAGGGCAAGGACCCCAAGTATGTCGGTGAACAATTGCTTATTGTTGGCCTAGTGGCTCTAATCTAGTATTAAATTTTGATGATAACAAATAATCACTTTTATTGGACTAATCTCTTTATCTTGAGCTTTGTTTTTCTAGATCTCTCTATCTTCTAAAAAGACTCAAGATAGGCAATTCTCTAAGTATCAAGCTTCACCTAGTGAAGCTACATTTGCTTCTTTTGTCAAAATCGACAAACTCACTCTCTCTACTTTTACTTGAAGTAAAATCTTAATTAGAGTGAGATATTCTGAGCTAAATTGAATATTTTCAATTATCATTTCTCAAACGGCTCAAAACCTTACATTCTGTCAATTTTTGGTTTCTGGACCCTGTTCTAGGCGACCCACAGTGAATCCAAAATATACAGTATTTTTTGATCTTCCACCTTGCTGTTCGAAGCAGCCCAGAGTTCTTTCTTACCAGTTCGGGGCGACCGAAAACCTGTTCAGGTCGACCGAAAATTTGACTATACAGGATTGCGTGTTTTGAACTGTACGACAGTACGGTCCGGAAGTTCTGACATAGCACAGGCGGCGCAGGACAGGCAGAGCGGCGCGGCGCCGACACGAAGGTTCAAATTTTCTGGGCGCACACAACGGTCCGGAAGGAAAATCATTGCTGTCTGAGAAAGCGGCGCGCGGGTCCAATCTTGTCGTGGCGTTGCACAACAAATGCGACGGACTGCAGTGTACGGATCCAGAAAAGCGGCGCACGAGGCCGACAGGCAGCTGGAAGCGCAGTGCGCATTCAAAAGTTCTGGGCGCCCGGAAGTACTTTAGGGCGCCCGAAAGTTCAACGTTCAGAAGCTGACCAAGGCTATAAATAGATGACTCTATGGTGGTTCTAAGCTTCTTCTAGCACTTCGTTTTGAGCTTATAAACTTCAGCATTCTTAATACTCTTAGCTCTCTATTCTCTCTCTTAACTTGAGTGAAATTTGTAGTGAGATTTATTCTTGTAAAAAGAGAGAGAAGCAAAGTCTTGAAGCTTGATAAGAAGAAGGTGTTTGTGTGAAGGCTTGGTGCTTACCCGCAAAAGCATCATCTAGTGGAGATCCAACATTCTCTTGTGTTGAGAAGTTGGCGGGGACGTAGGCAAAGTGCCGAACCTCGAAACAAATCGACCGTGTGCTTTTTGAGTTTGCATTTCTCTATACTCTTCACTTTGTTGATTGATTGGGGTTTTTAATTCACTTGATTTTTGACTTTTTATTTTAGAAACCTAATTCACCCCCCTCTTAGGTTGCCATTTAGATCCTCAATTGGTATCAGAGCGAGGTCTCACATTATTTAGATTAACATCTAAGTGAGAATGGCATCTATGGGAAAGAATGTCGAAGGACATTCTATTATTCGGCCACCATTTTTTGATGGAACCGATTATCCTTTTTGGAAGATTAGAATGAAGATATTCTTTCAATCTCTAGATTTTGATGTTTGGGATATAGTCGAAAGTGGTTATATCACTCCATCAAAACCTAGAGCGGAATGGAATGAAGCAGAAAAATCTCGCTTTCAATTGAATGCTAAAGCTATCAATTCATTCCTTTGCGCTCTTAGTAGAGAAGAATTTCATCAAATCTCTATATGCACAACGGCTAAAGAGATTTGGGATAAATTAGAAGTTACTCATGAAGGTACTTCTAGGGTGAAGGAATCTAAAATAAGCATGCTCATGTCAAGTTATGAACTATTCAAAATGGAGAAAAGTGAATCCATTTCGAATATGTTCACAAGATTTACTAACATTGTGAATAGCTTGAAAGCCTTAGGCAAGGATTTTCCTCAATCAGACTTGGTGCGAAAGCTTCTTTGAGTGCTACCAAGAAGTTGGATACCTAAGGTTACGGCTATCCAAGAAGCTCATGACTTGGACAAAGTAAAGATTGATGAGCTTGTTGGGTCGCTCATGGCGCATGAACAACGCCTCAAGGAGTATGAGAACGAAGTAGCTCCCGAGAAAAAGAAATGCCTTGCACTTAAAGGAGTGGTTGCCTCCAATAGTGAAAATGATGAAGGAGGTTCGAGCGAAGAAATTGCTATGATTTCAAAGAGGCTCGACCGACTAATCAAGAAGCGCAACTTGAGGAGACCTAAACGAGACGGGTTTAAAGGTGAAGGATTCAAGAAAGGAATCATTTGCTACAATTGCAACAAACCGGAGCATTTGAAAAATGAATGCACTCTTCCAAGCAAACCTTTTAAGAAAGACAAGAAAAAGAAGGCTTTCAATGCACTCAATTGGGACGCCCCCGACGAGTCTAGCGATGACGAGTCGAAAAAAGAAGTTGCCTAAATTTGCCTTATGATTTTTGAAGATAAGGTAAATAATTTAAGTTATGATGAACTTTTAGAAGCTTTCTTTTCTCTATATGATGATCTACAAAGTTTGGGTCCTAAATACACATCTCTCAAAAAGCAAAATACTTTATTAGAGATGGAAGTTAACAACTTAAAATCTTCAACTTCAAATCCTTCTGTAGTACTTGAAAATGAAAACTCTTTACTCAAGAAAGAGCTCACACAAGTAAATGAGACATGTTGTAGTCTCATTCATGAAAATAAAGTATTAAAGAAGAAGCTTGAAGGTCAAAATTTTAAGCCAAGCTTCCATTGTAACAATCAACTTGAGAAGCTTCAAATTGAAAACCAACAACTTAAAGTTGGCTTAGGTGAGTCTAAGAAAACTCTTGAGAAATTTGTTGGTGGAACTAAGTATCTAAATATGATACTTGGAAGTCAAGTTGTAAACTTCCAAAAGTTTGGGATAGGTTATGTGCCTAATCCAAATAATGTTAAGTTAACAAAAACTAAAATAAAGGTTTTTGTTAAAAGCTCAAATCAAAACCCAACTTTGCATTGCTCCTATTACAATATTAGAGGACATCATACATCTTCTTGCAACTATAAGAAAAATTCTAAGCTTAACCAAATTTGGGTTGTGAAATGTTCATCTAACTCTAAAGAACCCAATCTCACTTGGGTACCAAAGTTAAACACTTAATATGTTTTTGTAGGTGTGTCTCCAATCAAAAGGTGCAAGCAACAAATGGTATTTAGATAGTGGATGCTCAAGACATATGACTTGGGATCAAGCCAAGTTTAAATCCATTGAAATGAAAGATGGAGGATTTGTCACCTTTGGAGACAACACAAGAGAAAAGATCATAGGAATCAGCACTATTGGTAATGAAAAGGATAATATTTCTAATGTTCTTTTAGTTTATGGTCTTAAGCATAATTTACTAAGCATTAGTCAATTATGTGACGAAGGCTATTTTATTAAGTTTGAAGCATCTCATTATAGTATTCTTGATCCATCTACTAATGAGGTAGCTTTTATGGGATTTAGATCCAAGAATGTTTATATCGTTGATTTAGGCAACCTCTCCCATGAAGGGGAAAAATATTTTTCGGCTCAATCTAACGAATTTTGGCTTTGGCATAGAAGGTTAGCACATGCTAGTATGGATTATCTTTCAAAACTTTCTAAAAGAAAACTTGTAAAAGGTTTACCTAAAATCAAGTATGCCAAAAGTGAGGTTTGTGATGTTTGTGCTCAAGCTAAGCAAGTAAAATCATCATTTAAATCCAAAAATGTTGTCTCCACCATTAGGCCATTAGAATTAATTCATATGGATCTCTTTGAACCAATTGATGTCACTAGCCTTGGTGGAAACAACTATGTTTTTGTAATTGTTGATGATTACTCTAGATTTACTTGGACTCTATTTTTAAGACACAAGTATGACACCTTTAAATCCTTCAAAGATTTTGTCTATCGTGTTCAAAATGAAAAGTGTTGTGTGATTTCCAAAATTAGAAGTGATCATGGTGGTGAATTTGAAAATCACAACTTTGAAGAGTTTTGCAATGAATTGAGAATAGAACATCAATTTGCTACTTCTCGAACACCTCAACAAAATGGGGTTGTTGAACGCAAAAATAGATCTCTTCAAGAAATGGCTAGATCTATGTTAATTGAGGGAGAGTTGCCTAAATATTTTTGGGCCGAAGCCGTAAACACGGCTTGCTATATTATGAACCGTATTCTAATTCGACCAATTCTTGAGAAAACTCCTTTCGAATTGTGGCATGATAGAATTCCCAATATTGGTTACTTCAATATCCTTGGTTGTAAATGCTTCATTTTGAACACAAAAGACAAGTTGGGAAAATTTGATGCCAAATCCGATGAAGCAATATTCTTGGGCAATTCCTCTACTAGTAAAGCTTATCGACTTTATAATCGACGAACTTTAGTAATTGAGGAAAGTATGCATGTTCTTTTTGAAGAATATAAAGGCAAGTACACTTCTCATGAAGATGATCTACTTGATTTTTCTAAACTAAATATAAATTCCACACCTCAAGATGTTGAACAATCTAAGGAAGTTGAGAAGTTCATTTCCAAAGAAAATTAACCCACTCCTTTACCTAAAGTGTGGAAATTTACTACTTATCATCCAAAGGACTCCATTATTGGAGATCCTAGTCAAACGGTCAAGACAAGATCTTCTCTAAGATTACTTTGTGACCATTTGGCTTTCATATCTCAAATTGAACATAAAAATTTTGTTGAAGCTAGCAATGATGAAAATTGGCTCATTGCGATGCAAGAAGAACTCAATCAATTTGAGAGGAACCAAGTTTGGACGCTTGTGGAAAGACCAAGTGATCATACCGTTATTGGCACTAAGTGGGTCTTCCAAAACATGCGAGATGAATCGGGTGTCGTGGTTCGAAACAAGGCTAGACTAGTGGCCCAAGGTTTCAACCAAATTGAAGGAATTGTTTTGATGAAACTTTTGCACCGGTTGCTCGACTTGAAGCTATTCAAATTCTTTTGGCATTTGCCTCTTACATGAACTTCAAGTTATTTCAAATGGATGTTAAAAGTGCTTTCTTGAATGGATTTATTTCCGAAGAAGTCTATGTTGAGCAACCACCCGGTTTTGAAAAACATAACTTTCCGGATCATGTTTTTAAACTCACAAAAGCACTTTATGGTTTAAAACAAGCTCCTAGAGCTTGGTATGAAAGACTTAGCACTTTTCTTACTTCAAATAATTTCACAAGAGGAAAAGTTGACACTACACTTTTTATTAAAATAAAGGACAATGATCTTCTCATTGTTCAAATTTATGTGGATGATATTATATTTGGTGCTACTAATGAATCTCTTTGCAAGGAATTCTCTAAGCTAATGCAAAATGAGTTTGAAATGAGCATGATGGGCGAGCTCTCATTCTTCCTTGGACTCCAAGTCAAACAAATGAAGGATGGAATCTTCATTAATCAAGCCAAATATGCAAATGACCTAATCAAAAGATTTGGTTTGGAAAGCTCTAAAGAGACAAACACTCCAATGAGTGCCTCAACTAAACTTGACAAGGACGAAAAAGGCAAAGTTGATCGGATGCCGACTTTGCCGGGTGCAAAGTTGATCGGAAAAGTACTAGTGGGACTTGTCAATTTCTTGGTCACTCCTTAGTCTCATGGTCTTCGAAAAAGCAAAATTCGGTTGCACTTTCAACCGCCGAAGCCGAGTATATTGCGGCGGGTTGTTGTTGTGCACAAATTTTATGGATGAAACAAACCCTTGAGGACTTTGGAGTGCATCTAAAACAAGTTCCAATCAAATGTGACAATACTAGTGCCATCAACCTATCTAGAAATCCTATTCAACATTCTAGAACTAAACATATTGAGATTAGACATCATTTTATTAGAGATCATATTCAAAAGGGAGATGTCACTATAGATTTTGTGGACACCCATCATCAATTAGCGGATATTTTCACTAAACCCCTTAGTGAGGATAGATTCACTCTACTTAGAAGAGAATTAGGAATGATTGATTTATATGCTTGATTCTCTTTTATTTTTGAATGGTGTTTGTACTGTGGATTTTGTTTACCTGTTTTATTTTGGGTTTTTGGTTTATCGTACATTTCCGGTCGCCCGCTTTATTTTTTCCGGGCACCTGCTCTCTGCGTTGACCGCAGCAGCCCTTCTGACCGCCTTAACGGGTTATCGGGTTTCGGATCCGGGCGACCTTACCGGTTCGCACCCGCGCCCGAAACTCGGTTTGACCACTTGGCTCGTTTGACTGCCCTGGCGGGTTACCGGGTTGCGGATCCGGGCCATCTTACCGAACCTCCACTCGCGCCCGAAACCCGCAAGCTGGTCCCCTTTGCTTCCTGTCCCCCGACAGAATCCCTAGCCCCACCTTTTTCAAATTTTTTTTCTTTCTTTTCTTCCTCTTCTTCTTCTTCCTCCCGCTTCCTCCTCTCCTCCGGTCGCCCTGTTCCTGATCGAGCCCGCTCCGCCCTCAGCCCGCGCCTGAGCCGGATCCATCCACTGCGCCTGGCTCTTCTCTTCCCTCTTCCTCTTTCCGGCCGACCACTCATCCGCTCCCGCTCGTCCCTGTTCCCTCTGAACTCGGATCCGGAAACCCCTCACCTCTGTTTTTCTTCTCCTCCTCTCTTCTCTGTGTGGTATCCTTCTTCTCTTTTTTCCATTTTCTTTTCTTGGGTTATTTACATACAGGTCCCTGCAAACATAGTCAATTGCGGAAATATCCCTGCAAAAGCGAAACTAGGTGAGATGTCCCTACAAAAGTCCAAAAGTATGCAGATATGTCCCCGCCGTGCCTTTTGCAGGACATATCCGCAAAATATTCCCGCAGATATGTCCCCGCAAAAGGCACGGCAGGACATATCTGCATACTTTTGGACTTTTGCAGGGACATCTCACCTAGTTTCGCTTTTGCAGGGATATTTCCGCAATTGACTATGTTTGCAGGGACCTGTATGCATTTGACCATTTTTTCTTTCATTTCTTTTTGCAGGTAACCCTAGCTTGTTTATATGTTCAATATTTTTTTGCAGGTTGCTTCATTTCTTTTTGCTTGTCTTTTCCTTCCTTTTGCTTTCCTATTACTTGCTCTCTTTATTTCTCTCATATATGTTCATGCCTTCTTAACCCTACTTGCATCTCACTGTCAACCCTATCTTTATTTTTTTATAAACCCTAGTGTTTCTAAAATTCCATCATGCCTAGGACTAAAACTCCTCGCGGTAGCTCCTCCCCTCGTGGAGAAGAAAATTATGACGCTTTCAATTTTATCTCAAAAGTGGCACAAGAAAATTTCCTTTTAGGACGTCCGGTTCAACCTTGTCGCTTCATTCATCACATGAACTTTGATTGCTATGAACTTTTAGATCTGCTCACCATCGTAGGTTGGGATTTATTTGTTCAAAATTCGCGACCATTTTATCCGGATTTAATTAAAGCTTTTTATGCCAATGCCTCTTTTAACCCGGAATTTTCAACCATTACTTCTCGCTACCGCGGGCGTGATTTTGCTATAACCCCTATCCTTTTAAACACTGTTTTAAACATTCCAAATGATGGGGTTCTTTACTATCAAACTAACTCTTGGGCATTTCCCTCTTTTTCCGAGGCGCAACTTCGCGCTCGCTTTCTATGTGAAGACTCTAATTCTAGAGAAGATTGTTCTCATTTGTCTTTCCCTCATCGTCTTGCTCATTTCCTTTTGACCAAGGTCGTTCTTCCTCGGGACGGTCACCACACTGCCGTTCAGAAGATGGATCTTTTTCTTTTATATCATCTTTTTGAGGGGATACGGGTCAATTTGGGGTACATTATTATTCGTCATATGGCCGCCGCGATCACTCACACCTCTCGTTCGCTTCCCTATGGCTCTTTGATCACCGCCCTCTTTGAGCACATAGAATTTGATCTTCACGATGTTCAGCCTTAAAAATACCCCTCCGCCATTTCTTCCGGCACCTTCTCTCAACTAGGTTTCAAGAAAAATCGTCACGGTGTTTGGGTAAGGAAACATATAATTGATCAACCTAGTGACGACGACCACGACGATGATCCTCCACCACATATGCCCTCTCCACGACATGCTTCTCCTCCACCATTTGAGCCACCACCCGTAGCTCCGTCATCTTATGTTCCTCCTCCTCCGGATATGTCTCATAGGTTTGATAAGATAGAGGAGCGTTTGGACTCGGTGCACACGGAAATATCCGGCATCGAGTCCTATATGGATTCTCTTTTTGGACCTTCGAGTGCTTTCTATGCCGCCTATGGGCCTCATGGTGATCGACTGTCTTCCTCTACTATGCCTCCACCGGATCCGATGACGGGTCATGACGACGACGACGATGATGAGGATGACGATGATGACTTTTTTTTTTTTTTTTTTTTTTCTCTCTTTTATGTTTTTTTTATGATGACAATGGGGGAGAGAAACTTGATGTGATATATGCTTATATTTTGGATGTGTGTTAGAAAACTTTATGTTGGATCGGATGCTTTATATGTTCTTTTGTTTTGGATGCTTGTTATATATTTAGGATGCTCATTATGTTATGATGTTATTTGCCTTCACCTTGTGTTGATATATTGCTTACACTTTGATCTTTAACTTATCTTTATTTGTTGTTAAATCTATGCATATATTTAGGGGGAGTATTCTACTCTTTTGCACTTTATATCACATTATTTCTCATCATCAAAATGTGGAGATTGTTGGTCTAGTGGCCCTAATCTAGTATTAAATTTTGATGATAACAAATAATCACTTTTATTGGACTAATCTCTTTATCTTGAGCTTTATTTTTCTAGATCTCTCTATCTTCTAAAAAGACTCAAGATGGGCAATTCTCTAAGTATCAAGCTTCACCTAGTGAAGCTACATTTGCTTCTTTTGTCAAAATCGACAAACTCACTCTCTCTACTTTTACTTAAAGTAAAATCTTAATTAGAGTGAGATATTCTGAGCTAAATTGAATATTTTCAATTATCATTTCTCAAACCTTACATTCTGTCAAGTTTTGGTTTTTGGACCTTGTTCTGGGCGACCCACAGTGAATCCAAAATATACAGTATTTTTTGATCTGCCACCTTTGTTCGACGACCCGAGTTCTTTCTTACCGATTCAGGCGACGAAAACCTATTCGGGTTGACCGAAAATTTGACTAGACGAGATTGCGTGTTTTGGGTATACGACGATGCGGTCGGAAGTTGACACGACACGGGCGGCACAGACGAGCGGAGCGGCACAGGTGGCGCGGAGCCGACGCGAAGGTTCAAAATTTCTGGGCGTCCACAACGGTCCGGAAGGAAAATCATTGCTGTCTGAGAAAGCGGCGCGCGGGTCCAATCTTGTCAGAAAAGTTAGTGCACAAGTACTGGGCGCCCGCAAATTTCTGACAGCCCCAGTGTACGGATCCAGAAAAGCGGCGCACGAGGCTGACAGGCAGCTGGAAGCGCAGTGCGCATTCAAAAGTTCTGGGCGCCCGGAAGTACTTTAGGGCGCCCGAAAGTTCAACGTTCAGAAGCTGACCAAGGCTATAAATAGATGACTCTATGGTGATTCTAAGCTTCTTCTAGCACTTCGTTTTGAGCTTATAAACTTCAGCATTCTTAATACTCTTAGCTCTCTATTCTCTCTCTTAACTTGAGTGAAATTTGTAGTGAGATTTATTCTTGTAAAAAGAGAGAGAGGCAAAGTCTTGAAGCTTGATAAGAAGAAGGTGTTTGTGTGAAGGCTTGGTGCTTGCCCGCAAAAGCATCATCTAGTGGAGATCCAACATTCCCTTGTGTTGAGAAGTTGGCGGGGACGTAGGCAAAGTGCCGAACCTCGAAACAAATCGACCGTGTGCTTTTTGAGTTTGCATTTCTCTATACTCTTCACTTTGTTGATTGATTGGGGTTTTTAATTCACTTGATTTTTGACTTTTTATTTTAGAAACCTAATTCATCCCCCTCTTCGGTTGCCATTTAGATCCTCACTTATATGATACTAGTAGGGCCGCCATTGTCCTTTAAACGTTAAAGAATGATATGGGAAAGACGAGAGAATCACTTTTAAGTTAAGGCATAGAATGACCAAATGCAAAATAATTAATGTACGATAACAAATAAGGCATGTGTTTTGAATCTAACTGTCACGCCCCGAGCCCGCCTATTTGGTCGGTTTTGGGCACGCCGACAGACCGCCGAACGGACAGAGTTTCCCCTGTACGTCCAAGGTGTCGCAATCAAATACAATACGAAAGTTCCAAATAGGAACGTATACCAATCAGATTGCATAAGGAAGTACCAAAAACATAATCACATCCTATGTTATTACAACATTCTTTTAACCGGCATTTTACATCACATTTACTTCCAAATACAATTAAGGGACCATAAATTTATTACAAGTTGATACGTCTTGTTCTTTCACTTTCTTTCCCCTACCTCTAGGCTATGCCGACTCGGGGTACCGCTATCTTTGGTCTCTGGGTAGGGCGCTATCTATGGAGCTACGCCCTTGCCTCCTGTTGCTGCTGCGCCGCTCATGTGTGTACCTGGAAAACACCCCAAAACAACGTGGGGTGAGAACCAACTCCATGGTTCTCAGTGGGTACGGCCACCCAAGGAAAGAGCTCAACCAACAGGTTCAAAGGAGGCAAATACATGTTAGTCCAATAAACAGATAGATATGTAAATCTAAAAATATGCAACTAACATTATCATGCTTTGCCTCACAACTGTAACAATGCAACTATCATAAGTAGAGTTATTTATTCTACTTCTATCTTGCCAACTAGCTCTCTATCAACTAGACTCTAAGGTGTCTAATACCTTAGGTTCATCTCAAGTCCAACTTGCTTCTAAGGTTTCTATTACCTTAGGTCCATCACATTTATCACTTGCCCTCAAGGTTCTTTCTACCTTATTCCAGCTAGCCACCCGACTCGGTCTCGAGTCAATCAATAGCTGATAATCCGCACTCTGCCTGGCTCGAGGTGAAGGACCCTGTCGCATACACCTCAGTCTGCAAGTCAAGAACCACATCGCCCAACAGTCCGCCCGAAGGTCCGTGCACCGTGGTCAGGGATCCGCTATTGGGAGAGGAACATGCCGCATACTCCCATAGCTAAGATTCCCCAATAGGGAGAGGAACATGCCGCATACACCCTAGCGCTCACTTTGTTCTTGCTCAATCATAATCCTCGAAGTTCTTCCGGTCGGAGAGGAACATGCCGCATACACCCGCGGAACCAGAACTATCGAGCTCACAATTACTGGAATTCCGGAATCCACTTCCCAAGTCAAGGGTCCATAACCCTATATTATCGACCTATCTAGGCCCAATGCACTTTCCACCCTAGGTCCAACTGACTCTAGGTCTAATGCCTCAATCTCATAACCTAGATTTACTTTAACTCTAGGTTCAGTTCTCAACCTATGTTCCTGACACTAGGTTAGATGCCACACAGCTAGATCTCGACTCTAGGTTCATACTCAACCTATGTTCTTTAACACTAGGTTAGATACCACACGTTGTTTATTCTAGGTTCAACGACTCTAGGTTCATATTCAATTCTTATTCCTCCTAGGTCCTTGACACTAGGTTCATCGTAACCTACATTTACTTACACTAGGTTAACATGTCATTACTGTTCAACTTATGTTTACTCACACTAGGTTAAGTGCCACTCGATCTATTTGACATCCTATTTGTCCTGTCGAGTCCATATACACATGTATCTCATCTGGCATGCTCACTACTATCAATGCATTATTATGCAAACAACACTAGCATGCTTCTTATCATATTAACATGACATGCATTTCTTTAGTGTTAACTACATGCATCATTTGGAGGTTACATTTTACTTTGAAATGCAGGCGACCTAGTCGCTTCGGTAAACACAACCCACCTTAACTTACTCTCCGATTGCTCGTAGCCACTTGCAATCGGCCGCCCGCGGCACTCTCGACCCGATTCGGCCCGAACTCCTGCGTGACCAACCAAACGATCTCCGAATTGTGATCCGAGACTTTGTGGCGTTATGTGACGCACTGAATCCTTGCAAATTGCGAGATTCGAGTGTTTGATTGGTGTATCGAACTTTTCCACACTTTGTGGGAGGTCGTAGACGGAGTTCCGACCCACGGTTCGAAAAATCTGAAGTTTTGGCTATGTCTAGAGAGGTTTACTCTCTGAGACCGGTCTCCGAAGGGAGAGACCGGTCTCCCCAGGCCGTGTGTGGGAATGGCTGGTGTGGCATCCGGTCTCGGTTGCCAGAGACCGGTCCCCACACGTGCTGTCTGCGGAGAAGGCCATGGAGACCGGTCTCGGCTACCAGAGACCGGTTCCAGTACGCTGTTTTTGCGGGAAGGCCACCCGAGACCGGTCTTGACTTGTGGAGGCCTCAGCTCAGCGCGGACAGGGCGCCACGGTTGCAAAGTGGAGGAACTTTTCGGGATTTTGTTATAATAGAGGGCCTTTATGGCTGCCTCTTCTCTTCTCCTCCCATTTCACACTCTCACACCCTCTCACACACCTTGAAAGAGAAGGAGAAGAAGAAGGAGAAGGAGAAGAAGAAGAAGTGAATGAGGAGATCATGGAGAGCTTGCTTGTGGGCTTGGAACACCTCTCTCTTTATCTTCCTCACCTTTGGAGCTTGGAGCTTGGACTTTGAGGTTGCTTTGGGGAAGGATCATCACTTCAAGGAGGTTTGGATCTTGGTTTTGGAGCTTCTAGAGGTAAGCATCACCTTCTATTCCTCTAGAATTAAGTTTTGATGCTTCCTACTAGATGAAACCCTAGTTTTGAAAAATCTAGGGTTTATTTGGGGCTTTTTGATTTGAGGGCTTTGGGACCTAATTGATGGGTTTAGAACCTTTGTTTAGGTTGGATTGGAAGGACTCTAACTCCCATTTGGAGATCGAGAGAGTTTCCTTCGCATCCGGTGAGTTTTCTTCACCCTTTTGTAGAATTTCTTAAAAATTGAGCTCACGGTTCGTCGTTTAGGGTTGTAACTCCTATGGTTTGCTTCTTAGGGCACTAGGAGCAACAATATAAACTTCGTTAGTGTTTCGGAACAACGCTCGGAGCATTCGGTGAGTTTGGCTTCACAAGTAGAGGAGAAAATATCTCCTATATGGTTAATTGTTATCAATAAATTATTTGGCATTCATATTCATGCTAGATAGAATTTATATAAATTTTAGAACACTTAAAATGCATGCCTTATGTATTATAAAAATTTCACTCTATGTAGTAGAGCATTCTGGGATATTTTGCATGCATGTGGGGGTGGTTCTTGTGGGCACTTGGGAATGTGCCTCTATTGTTTATTATAGCTCAAATAATGTAATTGTGAACATTAAACTCATGTTGGGACTTAGAAAGTTTAAGTATCATCAAGGGGCGCTTAACTTAGAAAAATGTGAAACTGCAACATAGAGACATTGACATAGGCCATTGGACATCTATATTATATTCCATGTTAGAGACATGATGACATAGAGATAGGCCTTGAACACAGTAGCTTACTTTCCATGTTTTAGACATGACGACTTAGTACTTGAGACGGATCTTTGATTACATTGCCATTGTGCTCATTCGCACATGCTTGTGAGGGTCGCTCCCTACAAGCCGGCACTCCGGAGTTGGCCAACGCGATACTTATTTGCCGTGCGGGATTGGGCGCCGAAGTGGATTGCCGTGGGATAGGCTCATTCCTAGGGTGGGAATGTTGACTACCACGGGGCCATTAGGCTCGGCATCGACTAAACAGCCTTTGGGCGGGTCTTATGAGATTTAAACTAAAGTAGTTTAATTGGCATTGGACATTGACTAGAGTAGTAAAACTTGACACTTTACTATCACATTTTGGACATTGGACTAGTTGGATATATTTACTATTCATGCTTAGAATAGTTGCTTACTTATGCAAGTTCATGCTAAGTAGAGACATCATGTTTAGTGGTTTACATATTCTACTTACTTGTCGCTTTTACAGTTTACTTACTCACTTACCTGTTTACCTTCTTTTTGGGCCTAGTGAAGCATGCTACTGAAGTCAGTAATTGCCCATTGGGAACTATTATTTAATAGTTCTCACGCCCCCTGTTTCTTATGTGTTGCAGAGCCTTCGGCACTGGCGGAGGCACGGGACCGCGGCAAGGGAGTCGCCTAGCTAGCTAGTTACAGTTACTGCTTACCACTGTTTAGGTGGTTATTCATCTCTTTTTGTGTTTTGTGAGAGAGAGACTTTTGTATCTATGTATAGAGACCACCATGTACTCTTTTAGTTTTACTTTGGGATCTTTGGTTGTACTCTCTTTATAGTTTCATAGTGGAGATTGGTACTTTTATTTGTTAGCTTTTCTTATGCTGACCAGTTTAGAAATCTAGTTGTTATATTGCTCTGATACTTCTAGATATTTCTATTCTGTGGTTTTATTTATCGTTTTTCGTAGACGCCTTGTATGTTGTAGACGTACGGCGGGTTTGGGCACGCGCCGGGCGGGCTACCGCTGGGTCCCGGGGCGTGACACGTTATCCCACGTCTTCACGATGCCCCAGATCCGATTTCATGAATTTAGGGCTTCTATTTTGCGTGCTGCGGACATCTGGTAAGAACATATATAAATCTATTAATATCTTTGTACTCGCTCGTCGGATCACCGAACCGAGCGCACCAACGTGTTCGTTAGACCCCCAATTAGGTTTACATACGGTCAAATGAGATCAATCTCATCTATTTCTAAAAACCCCATTTTGGATGCCCTAGATGCTACTATAGCCAAATCCACCGAATCGATCGATGAAATGGGGAAATCCATCTTGATAGCATACTAGGGTTCCACTCCCATCATTTCTAGAGTATTTAAACCTAACCCTAGAAATCCACTATGAACGAGAGAGAGAGAGAGAGAGAGAGAGAGAGAGTGCAAGCTTACCTCTCCAAAGCTCTCTTGCTTGAGGAAGAAGGAGAGGATGGCCATCATCATCATCCAACTCTCCTTCATCTTCCCCTTCTCCTTCTTCTTTCTCTTTTTTCCTTTCCTTCTCCTTTTTTCCTTCTTATCTTCTTTCGGTCGAACAGAGAGAGGGAGAGAGAAAGCGATATGAGGGAGTGAGAGGGAGAGGAGAGGGTTTATTACCCCTCTATTCACTTATCCCCCTACACAATTGCATCTGTCACGCCCCAGGGCCGGCAAGGCCTTCCCCAAAGCGTGCCCAGACCCGCCATATGTCATCACATACAAGGCGTCTACTAAAATACAGCGGAATTAAAACAATAAAAGGCTAGAACTATAGTATCAGAGCAACATACAGCTAGTCCTATCAACAAGGAGAGAATAGGAGAACTATGAATATAAAGGAACTAACAACATAACCAATAACATAAGGTTAAATACAACATCAGTTCCAAAAAGTGGTGGTCTCTCTATATACAGGTACAACTTACAACCTCTCTAACAAAAGGTACAAGAGAGATATCCACCTATCGATCAACTCGCCGGATGTCGCTACCCCGAGACAACACCCTTGCCGCGGTCCCTAGCCTCCCCCGATGCGGAAGGCACTGAAAAGTAAACAAAACAGAGGGCGTGAGAACTATAATTTATAGTTCCCAGTGGGCAATTACTGACCTGCACCATTGCACGACTAGGCCCCAAAAGTAAAGCTGTATAGGTAAGCTATAATATAATAAGAACTGCTGAAGTAAAAGCATAATAAATGCTAATCTACTAAACCACATGCATACAAGGTAAGTGTATATATAAAGCCCAAAGTCCACATAGCAACATAAGGATTATGCTCTACTGTAGCAAAGAAGTACACTATGATGTAAATAATAGCTATCATGTATACTACAAGTCCAAGTGATCCAACTACTATTTTCTATCAAGTAGTGATTATCGATTCTATTGAAGGTAATGTTCAATCTCAATTTAGGATTTATACAAGTGTAATCCCGCTTGCGCCCCCTAAGTGTCGTGGTAGCCCCAACATCCCCGTAGGAATGAGTCTAACCAATTCGGCCCCATAGGTTTCTCAATACCACACACGCGAACGAATCGCAAAGGCCAACTCCGGAGTGCCGGTTTGTAGGGAGCGACCCTCACAAGCAAGTGCGAAAGAGCACAAATGGCAACAAGCAAGTCCAAGTCTCAAGTATCCAAACCTCATGTCTCAACATGGAAAATAGCAACTAGCAACCCTAAGGTCTAGTTCACTTACTATCATGACACTAGATTCTCTATGTCAAAGTTTATTTACGAGCCTAATGCCGCTTGCTGACATTAGCTCACTATTCTACAAGTAGATGCCAAGCCTAATGTCTCTTAAAGACATTAGCTTTTCTCCTATATCATGCATAGTTTCTAAGTTCACAATTATGACAAAACTTACTATTTTACATGTCCTCACACTAAGTTTAACATATTCCCGATCCACAAGAAGAATGCTACAATTATGCCTAAGTTCACAAGGCTACACTCTACTATATAGAGGCCAAAACACATTACACATAAGACATAGCTTTTACGCATTCTAAAATTCACAAATAAATCATATATCATGAAAATGTACTCATTTCCATTTAACCATAAGCAAATAAGCACCAATGAGAATTTCTCATTGTGCTAGGTGAAGCCAAACCCACCGTTGCTCCAAGCGATGATCCGAATCGCTAACTAAGCTTCGATTCCTACTCCTAGCACCCTACAAGGCATGCCATAGAAGTTACAACCTCAAAAGATGAGTCTTGAGCTCAAACTTTAAGCTTCTATACAAAGAGTAAGGAAAACTCACCTCAAGTGTAAGAATCCTTCTCCAATCCTCAAATGGAGGTTAGATCTCTTCCAAGGCAACCTAAACAAAGGTTCTAAGCCCATCAATTAGGTTCTAAAAGCCTTAGATTAGAAATCCCCAAAATAAACCCTAATCTACCCAAAACTAGGGTTTCATCTCAAAGAGACCTCAAAATCCCTAACTAGAGGAAATAGAGGTGTTCCTTACCTTCAAGAAGCTCTAAAACAAGTTCAAAGTCCACCAATCTTGAAGTTCTCTCCTCCTTCAAGCTCTCAAAACCAAGCTCAAGCTTTATCCATGGTGTAGAAGGTACCACAAAGCAAAAAGAGAGAAAGGAGAGAGATCAATCTCAAGAAATCATCCATAAAATCCAAGAAAATGCATGGGAGGGGAGGGAGATGCTCCCTTATCTTTTTTGCTGCAATAGAGGAGCTCAAACTGAGCCCTAGGGTGAGGGGGTACACTAATAGAAGCAACAAAATGCGCGCATATGTGATCGAAACAACTGTCTACAAAGCTTGCCCAAACCCAAACCGAGCCTCGGGTTGGCCCTCAAATATACTCTGGGTCTAAATCTCGGTCAGACTGCAGATACCATCATGGTCTCTAGGTATAGACACAATTTTGTACCGGTACAAGAGCTCAGAAATCCAACCCGAGAGCTACCAAAAACCCAGTTTTTTGGACTTTAGTGCTTGGAATTCATCCACTAACCTCGGTACTCGTGCCATAGGTCGGAACACAGTCAACGATCCTCCAGAAAATCTGGACGAGCTCAGATCTCACATCCAACACTCGAACCTTACTATTTGCTAAAGTTCAGTGCGTCACAGCATCTTAGCCCCTCAACTTTTCCATCTGTGCACTGCCCAGACTGGGCACATTTCGCGCTCGGGGACCGGTCTCCCTAGCCAGGGACCGGTCCAAGAGAGCCTTGCTCCACACTGCACACCTGGGGACCGGTCTCTCCCCTCAAGGGACCGGTCCCAGAGAGCCTGCTCTCACGGGACAGCTTCAGGAACCGGTCCCTGATTGTGGGGACCGGTTCCCACAAGGACCTTCAGCCAACTCCAAGGACTTAGCCAAATTTCAGCTTCGGTCCGCTTCTTCTCCGTTCAAACTCACTTTTGGGTCTGTGGGTCTCCGATTCACTCGAAATCGCATCGAGACTCCCCACACATGATTTAGATTATGCCCCCATCATCACTTTATCGGCCCTAATGCCGGATTTGGCTCACGGCCCAACATAGCCTTCCGGGCCCCGTTTTCGCACATCGTGCACTGAAAACACCCGAAGGTCTCCGAACTTCGCCGGAAACGTTCTTATGGCCTTTCAAGCCCACATACCCCGCAACTCCAAGACTTTAGAAGTTCGGTATGCTACATTAACATAATTAATGCATTAATTTTTTTAATCCTAGCCCTCCAATGCTATTGCCTAGAGAAACTTCCTAACGTCTTTACATGCATTGCTCAATAGCCGTAAATTAAAAAATTAAGTACTGAGATAAATCTCTATATATGTGCACTACTAACAAACAAAGTAAGGCACCGAACATCACCAGCATATCCTTAAAACAAATAAGCCATTTAATTATTTACTTTTTAACAATTTAGGTTTTCATTCCATAGAGAACTGACGAAATATAAAAAACACGGTAACTTAAAGAAACTTAGTATGAAATTGGTAGAATTGATCTCTAATTTAGCCAATTAAAATAAAGATGGCTAGTTGTGACACCTCAATAGTCCCACATTGGATGGGAATGGAGTTATCATTGGATTTATAAGAGACTTAGACACTAGCAACAATAACTGGGCTTAAGCATTTTGGGCCGGTGGTTGGGCCCAACGAGTTATTGTTGCTAGTGGGCTGGGTCGTTACATTTGGTATCAGAGCCGGTTCACCAGCTGGACATGTGTGGCGAGTCTCGGCTGAGCCAGGGTCTGGATGACGGGCTAGCGAGACGAGTCTCATATAGCCTGGTAATCTTGGGCTGTGTGTGTGATTGGACTGACAAGGACGTCGGGGCCTTAACGGGTGGAGTCTGTGACACCCCAATAGTCCCACATCGGATGGGAATGGAGTTATCATTGGGTTTATAAGAGACTTAGACACTAGCAACAATAACTGGGCTTAAGCATTTTGGGCCGGTGGTTGGGCCCAATGAGTTATTGTTGCTAGTGGGCTGTGTTGTCACACTAGTGAAGGTAAATAATTAGCTAGATAAGAACCTGCATGTATACATGCTCAACAAAGATAGGCATCGAAAGGAAAAAAGACGAAAAGTAATGAAAATCCTAATTCCAAATACATTAAAAGTCCTTGGTTTTTTTTCCCACATGGAACATATATTGATAAAAATAATAAGACATTTCCTTATAGTTTTTAAGGAAATCATGGGAATAGAAATATAAAGCAAGGGGGAAAAAATCCATGTAGGCAATCATAATTTTCGTAAACAATTACTAATTAATTTTAATTAAGGGAGTAAATTAAGGGAGTAAAGAAAAATAAGATGCATCTAATGAACAAAGGCTAGAAGTCTGTAATTAATTAGACACATTATTAAATAGTATAAAAATACACCTGTAAAGACTGAAACTTTTAAAGGGAGATTAAATTCAAAAATCCAGGGGAAATATTTGTTAATCGGAATTCATTAATTCTAATTAAGCGAGTCAAGCAAGAAGTATACAAAAAAAAAAAAAAGTTAATTAGGCACACATTTATTTTTTTCCCATTTATGTAAGCTTATTGTTCCAATATGGAAAAAAAACAACAAAAACTGTTTAGTGTTAAATTTATATTATTTTTTTTGAAATCCTACACTATCAAGGGGTACATTGTATGAGAGTATACAACAACATAATTTTATCTTACCTTACGAAAGCAGCAAATATGTAACTCAAATAATTCCACAAACAAACAGATGGGTATAACTGGCTGTATTTGTAGATACAGCGAAAGGGAACTCTTACTCCTTAAGGAAACAAATTGGTGGGCCTGATCACTATGTTAGAAGTTGGATGTTTATATATATAGGAAGCTGGAGAACATTAATTTTTTTAAGCTGGAGAAGATGCTGGCAAGTAGAGACAAATTTTCATATTTATCCACATGTTTAATTGGAATGCTGGGGTGGGGAGAATGCATGAACCTACGTGGCAACCTAGATTGCAAAGTACAATACAATATACTCTACATAGTGAAAGATTGCACGCGAGAGGACGAGCGGCTCCGAGAGTGTCGGGGCAAGCACAGGCGCGTTAGCGCCAAACGTACGCTAAACGGGCCCGTGGGAACGCGAGAGCGCGTGTGTCACGAAAATCTGCAAATAGCGAGGTTTTACGTGAGTACCGATACAAGTCGGTTGCTATACCGGTATAGCAACGGTTGCTATACTGGTATAGCCACCAGAGCTATACCGGTATAGTCCTGCGCAAATGCTCTCGGGTTGCCTGTTTGTACCGGTACAAGGAGGGATTTGTACCGGTACAAAGTGAAAGCATGGTGCAGTTTGACTTTTCCTCACTAGTCACATCACCCCTTTTGCCCTTACCTTGGACCAGAGAGAGAGAGAAGGAAGCTCCTTCTTCCCCTTCCACTGCTGCTGCTGTGCTCCTTCTTCTCTTTCCTTGGCTGAGAAGAGGGAGTGGTGGAGGAGCTCAAGAGAGAAGCCCGAACTTCGTCGACGACGCGCCGCGGAGTCGACCGAGAGTGTTTCCGACGTCGTGACGCTGCGAGGAGGCCGTGCGACAGCCGATCTTCACCATCCCCGACGTGGTGCTGCCCCTGGGAGGTTATCGAGGTGAGTTGGCCATCGAGTTTCCCTCCGTTGCTTCTAAATCCCGTGATTTTCGGGCTGCTGCTGCTGCTGCTAACTACAGCGTCGACCCGAGGGGTTTTGACTAGATCTCTGTGTAGGAAAGTCGAAACGCGGCGAAACTTGAGGCGTTGGATCCGCGACTTCAAGACGATTCCAACGACACCTTACTTGCTGGATTTGGACAAGGTTTGCTCAGTCGGAACCCATCATTACTGAGCCGCTGTTTGCGAGCAATTCCTTAAATGCTGAACTGCAGGAATTCTGCGTCGACGTTTCGTGTTTCGGCCCGTACTCCGCGTAGGAGAGGCGGAATTCAGCGAAACTTGCGGCGTTGGATTCGTGACTGCGAGACGAAGATTTCGAGCCTTGAATCGCTGAATTTGGTTAAGGTTAGCTTGGTTAACATTAAGCTTTTCTCAGCCGCTGTTTTTCCGGCAGATTCTGTGAAACGGTGTAACGTTGGGTTACTTTTTCGCAGCGGGGGACTTCGGACCTTTGGCGGACCAGCGAAGGATCATTTGGACGCGGGCCACTTCCTTCGCTGCCAGGAGATTGCGATCGAGGTGGGTTTTCATCGGATCATGCCTAATTCAAGTAGTCAACATGTATAAGTTTCGGTTTTTGACTAACTCGTGATCGCTCGAATTCATGATTAGTAGTACTTTAAATCTGAATTTTGGAAGCATGTTTAGTATACTTTTAATTATACATGTGGACTTGGACTTGACTTAGGAGAAAACCACGTTTTGGATCGTCATTAACTACACTATCGGATTTAGCTCTAGGAGCCGTTTTGTGCCGTATCATCGCCGCGGGACGGCGATGGATACCCGGTAGTGTAGTTGCTTTTACGCTCGCGCCGTGGATGCGAGCTCACTTTTCACAGAGTCTAGTCGTGCCGGTTGTCGGCACCGTCGGGGTTTGACGGTGGACCCGGTGTCTTGTGTGGTTACGGTTTGTGCCAAGGGGCACGTGGTGTGTTAGTTCTTGGACCACATCGGACTATGCCTGTGAGAGCCAGATTGAGCTCGACAGAGATACGCTTGCATACTCTGTTGGTTCGCGCCCACGAGTGCCGCTCCGGAGTCTGGCTTAGTGCTTTTGCGTTGGTGTCGCTGCGCCCTCGTTGTGGGTTGCTCTCCGCTAGCTACCCCCGGGGTAGTTGTAATGTTGCTTCGACAAAGTGGACGGGTGCTTTCACTCCCTCGTAAGATTAGGTCCTTTTACTAGTTCTACAGAGGGTGGCTTAGTGCAGGCTAGTAGAGGGGTTTTTAGCGGTCGAGTGTTTCCAGCTTCTTTTACTTTCTTGCTTACCCTGTAGACTTAGTGGGTGGACCGATGTGTTTAGGGCGGTACCCACTGAGGACTTCTTGTTTTCATAGTAGTTCTCACGCCCTCTTTCTTCCACTGTTGTTGCAGGGCCTTCTGTTGCGGCTGCTGCTCCGTCTGAGTCGGATCGAGGCAAGGGCGTCGCGAGCTAGAGCCCTTCCCCGTCGAGTGCCGAGTTAGGGGACCCTCCTGCAGGTAGGGACACTTTTTGGTGGTTTTGGCTTGTTACTTTTGTACATACTGTTGTGAACTCGCTGGAGCGAGTAGCGTTGTATCTGATCACTTGTATGTATACAAAGTTTGTTTTCCCTACCTGCGTGTTTATAATTTATTTCAGCTCTATGCTACTGTTTGTGGCATTGTATGTTATTACAGGTACAGCTACGCTTCGTATACAGAAGAAATTCTTTTGTATACGGCGGATTTGTCGGCGTGCCCGGTGAATATGCATCCCGGGGCGTGACACATAGATTGCATCTCTTCTTGAAGCACTCTGGGACACTTGGATAGTTAGATTAGAATAGTAAGGACAAGAATAATTATAGTTTTATCATAATAATATTTTACCTAATTAATTAATACAAAATTAATAATTCAACTTATTGAATTTACTAATTAATCAAGAATACTGCTAAATAACCCTGAATATTCATTTATTTAATTAATTAGTAATTACTAATTTAATTAAACACAAATAATTTAGTAAATTAATAAATTAATAAATAAATTAGTTGACAACAAGAAGAGAGCTAAATTAATCAAAGTATTAATTAATAAGTGCACTAAATAATTAATTATTCGGTTAGCAAATTAATTCAAATACTAAATTAGTTACTCAAATAGTTAATTAAAATATTTATTAGAGTACTAAATTAAGTAGTTAATTATTTATCTAGCTGATTAGCAAATAAATTAATATATAATATATTAATTAAATAATATCCATAGATCCCTCATGATTAGCAAGATAGGGCCAGTACACAGCAATATGTTATGTGCTATGAAGTGGCTTGGTTTATGCACACATGTGAGGGAGAGAGAGGCACGTGGCACATTATATTTGGTGTTCACTCATATTGCATTTTATGTATTTATTTATATTGTAATTAAGCGTTTGGTTCAAACTTTAGTAAAGAGTTTAATGCAAGGGTCGTTTGCGTCCCATGATAAAACCGACGGCTCGGATTGCTCGGCAAAACTGTAGGCGGCTGATATTTCTCCGCATAAAATTCTCTACGCGGCCGGTGAAGTACATCGTCGCGCGCTCCAGCAGTTGCCTCGTCACCCCACCCTTGTAGAGCTGGGTGAGCTGCTGTTGCCACGTGGATCGAAGAACGGGGAGCTATACCACGTGGGTGTTGCAGAATGTGTCAAATAGTATAGTTAAAAGAATAGTGTCGTTGGCCGCATCGCCGCATCTGCAGCCTCGTAAGACGGTAAGAGCCAGATCGCCCACGTCGTCGTCGTCTTCTTCTTCTTCTTCTTCCTTCGCAAGGTGGGGGAATAGGGTTAGGGTTAGGGTTCGGGTTAGGGCATGGAAGGAGAGAAGGCTCCTGCGGTAGAGGTTTGCAAGGGCGTCAATGGCCTCGACAAGGTGGTGCTCCGGGAGGCCCGAGATTGCTCCGCGGAGGTCCCGCCCTTCGATCCTCTCTATTCTTATTTCTCTCTCAATTCTCGATTCCAATTAGATTGCTGTGGATTTTGATCGGGGAAGTAAATAGATCTGAGTCATCATCGAGGTTTCTTGATCGTTTTACTTTCTCAGGGATGCGAAAGATTGGCTCTGATCTGATGCCGTTTCTTGATTTCTGAATCATACCGTCTTTGAAAAAAAAAAAAAAAAAATCAGAAAATTGCAGTTGTGCAAGTGTCATTAGGTACTGAACTTGTCAATTATAAGAATATCTGTGTGGACTCTTTTCTTCTTCTTTTTCTCTGGTTAGCTTGATCAGCTTGTAAATTGCGCAAGTGGTTTTTTTTTTTCTTCCTTGGAATAACTCTTTGGTTGACACTCAACTTTTAAATTTTCTAATGTGAATTAGTCTACTTGATGAAGACTTTTGTTAAATATTAAGATTTCATTAGCTATTAGTCATTAATTTTTTTTCCTCCCCACTTTTTTGGTACAAACTGGTTAAAATAATTACTTAATGAAATCATCAGTAAATTTGATAAAATCCCTGTTGATTGACTAAATCAGAAGCCAAAAAATTGTCAAAAAAAAAAAAAAAAAAAATTGAGGGCGCCACACTATAGTTGTCTATACATGAGTAGGTTTTCATACACTTTTACCCTTTTAGTTATTATAGAGGTTTCCCTCAGACACAGAATGGTAGTTGAAGAGTAGTATCTTAAGGTGAACACTTGACAGCCAGTTAGGTATATATGTTGTAGTTACAGTCAAAGATTATATGTAGTTGAAAGAAATTCCAGAACTGTTGGATGGCTGGATTACGGCCGTTAAATTTTTTTTTTTATTTCTTTTATTTTGTTTATGATAAGGATTCTATCAGAAATTCATATCTTTGTAGGAATATACATATAAAGGCCTGTTTGGATGCTATGTTATCTTGTTGTATTGAGGTGTGTTTGTTGTTTTCTATAATACAATGTTCACATGTACAAAACGGTTTTTGGACGCTGGTTTGGAGTATTGGAAAACACAAAAAATACCTCAAAAGTTTTGTAAATTTGTTGCGAAAGTAAAAGGAGTTGAAACCTCTGGCTTTGGATATGCATATTGTTGTAATATTGGAATGTAAAAGATATATACTATACGATGTAAGTACTTCACCATAAAATTACAAGGTATGCGGTCAGGCCTTGAAGGAAAAATGGGTCCTTTGACACTGTCCAAATAGTGCTTCATGAGGGTGCATTTTAAATGATGAGTATTTTGGTCATGTGCATTTTTAATCATCCATGGAAGCATGATTATAGGGCTTTTTTTGCAAATAGCTCCCTGACAAAATTTTATTTTAAAATTGGCCCTGTCAAAAATTTATTTGCAAAAATGGCCTGCCCCCGCCACGCAAGCGCCATGTCAGCGCCACGTGGGGGGGACTGGGGCCATGTGTTTAAGTTGAACACGGTGAACCACGGTGAATGGTTCACTGTGTCCAATGTATTATACACACCGAGCTAGGGTATGTGTAATACATTGGACACGGTGAATGGCTCACCGTGTCCAATACAAATACCCTCCACTTAGCCAAAAATTGGCTAAGTCGAGTTAGTTGTATTGGACATGGTGAACCATTCACCGTGTCCAATACAACTACCTAGGACTTAGCCATTTTTTGGCTAAGGCTGTATTAGTATTGGACACGGTGAATGGTTCACCGTGTTCAACTTAAACTCCTGGCCCCAGCCCTGCTCGCGTGGCGCTGACGTGGCGCTTGCGTGGCAGGGACATGGCCATTTTTGCAAATAAATTTTTGACAGGACCAATTTTAAAATAAAATTTTGTCAGGGGGCTATTTGCAAAAAAAGCCCATAATTATAAGTAATTTCACAAGCGGTTATGAGCAAGCTCATAATGTTTTTGTTTTAATACTTTTGCTAGTTTGGAGGATTAGGGTTTTAGTCTTGGTTTTGATTGAAAACTATTAAAATAAGTCCGTGCCAAAGTGTGCCAGTAGGAGGTTATGCGTATCCATCGGCACGCAAGCATACTATATGTCGGTACGGAAGTATGCCGATGTTGTACCATGCTAGGAAAACAGTGGAACACCCTCATGCCACGACACTTTAAACCTTGGTTTTGAGCTGTGCCATTGGCACGAGAATTGTATCGTGCCGATATCTTGCTGGCACTATATGACACGGTAGATACGGCTCGTGCTGATAGGCACTTAAATCCTTGCTTAAAACCCTTTTTTTAGCAAAATTAGCTAATAGTTACCTCAATAAAGTGCAAAATATTTGATAAAATTATATAATAAACAATTAGAATACATTGGTACCAAAGAAAATAAATATTTTATGCCATAGTGTGTCGGCACATAGGTAATTTTTTGACCGGCAAACATCGGTACGAAATTGCACGCAACATGCCATACTATGCTGGCATGTTCTTGGCACGATTCTTGCCACAACATTTAAACCTTTACTAATATAGTAATAAAGTGAAATATCTGAATGTGTTCTCATTTCTTTACAATTTTCAAAAAGGAGGCTTGTGACACTTTAGTCCTCAAATTTAGTGTTGCAATTTTTGAATCAAACTTTCTTAGTCGTTACAATCAAGTCCTACAAGTCTAATTATGTTGACTAAATGGTGATGTCTCGCTGATGTGGTAATGTGGTATTGTTGTGATTGGTGATGTGACAATGACTAAGATGTTGCATCACTGCACATCAGCAATATATTGGCATCTAGTCAACTAAATTGAACATAGAACATGATTGCAATAACTTAGAAAGTTTAAGCCAAACAATTGTAACAACTGCTTCGTGTTTTGAAGACCAAAATTGTAATTTGGCCTTTTCAAAAATAAAAATTAGAAAGGAACTTTTAGTTTGGATAATGATGTTCCTTGAAAAAGAATAATCTGAAGCACCTGATATTAGAAAGCCATGTATCACATCGTAGACTGCATGGCAAACTACCACATAGAACTTTCAGGTTTTAAAGGCAAAGTTTAATGTTCTTTCAAAACTTTCCTTTCATCGCCTGATTGATCAGCCACAGAAAAAGATTGAATGGATGGCTTGATTTAGAAAAAAATTTACTTTCTAGAGAAGTTCAATCCAATTAATTTGTAGTATTTTTTTTCAAGTGTTTGTAGAATTTGATTCACTTGTTTAGTTATATAACAAAAAGTAAAAGCTATAACTTTGTTAGTTACATTATACAGATGAAATAAGATAGAAGATATTTTATATTGGGATTTCTACATCTTTTTTCAAATGCTTATGTTCATCTCAGGTTTATTTATATGGAGGTCACGTAACATCTTGGAAAAATGACGGCGAGGAGCTCCTTTTTGTCAGCAATAAGGTACTCTGGTTGTTTCTTTATTGTTGAAGTTGTATACAAATAATTAATGATGCTATTCATGTGGGAAACAATCTTGGAGAACAGTGTTTTCTTCTGTAAAGTATCAAATTCAAATACTTGGAAGTATAATGAGACTTAAAGAGTAAATCAATTAAGATAGATAATGAAGTTTAATAGGGCAAAGCCGAGTTAGATTTTTAACTATTTTTGTCCTAAGCAATTCAATTAATATGAACTTGGACACGAATAGTCTATTTCAGTAGTCTAAATCTTACATCTGGTTTTGTAGTTTGAAGTTCAATAGACAGCCTAGGTGGGGGTGAACAGAATTGTGCCACTGTTAAGCTGCATTAATTTGATAGTTTTAAACAAAATTGGTGAGGCAAGGTAATAATTGGGTTCAGAATTTTTCGGTTTCTATTAATGTTTAATGTAAATGTTGTGAACATCTCTAATTAATGTTAGAAAGTACACCAAGAAACCGATAAGTTGCAGAATTTCTTCTTTCTAAGGTTGATATAGTAGCAGAACAAAAGAAAACTCGACTTCTACGGTGTTGAATAATTGATATCTGGATCAAGGATTTAAGTGCCGTGGTACGGGATCGTGCCGGAAACTTGCCGACATGGTACGGCATGGTGCGTGCCGAGTCATGCCGATGCGTGCCGGTCAAAAAATTTCTTATGTGCCGACACAAAATAGCATGAAATATTTATTTTCTTTAGCAACAAAATATTCTAACTATTTATTATGTCTTTTTATCACATCTTTTGAACTTTATTGAGGAAATTACTTACTAATTTAAAGAATAGAGAATTTTAAACTTTGTCATCGGCACGGAGTCTGTATCGTGTCGGTATCTTGTTGGCACGGTACGGCGCGGTGGGTATGACCCGTGCCGACGGGCAGTTAAAACCTTGATCTGGATTAGAGTGGACTTGTCAAAGTAGTGGGTGAAATTGGCACAATATTTTGCGGAGGATGAGATAAAGGAGAACTTGCCTAGAAGACAGGAGAGAGCAAGTAATGCTATTTGATGCTATATTTGCTAAAACGATAATTTAGTGTATTAAAGTGTTAGACCTCTTATCTATCGATAGGCTTCTTATGGTGCATCCTTCACTATGAGGGGGGGCTCAACCTCTAATACAAATGAATTTCCTTTCTCCTTGTTAGGACCTTGCATCTGGGGTTGGCAGTTGGCACCCCTCCACAACACACACAACTAGGGCAAATATATGACCGTTTATTACTATTACTAGTTACGAATTGTAAAAGTGTGCTTTGCTATTGTATAAATGATCATATTGACTAATTTCCCTTTTCGTTTGCTTGACCAATTTGCCTTGATGTTGCCCTTTCACTCCTCTAGAAATAACCCTTTCAGTCCCTTTAGATCTTCCACTACCCCTTTCAGATTGTAAATTCATCACAAAGATGAAATGGCCATGTGCATAAATGAATACCGGAGACTCATCACAAGAATCTTTTTGCAATCCATTTGGGTGATGCCAATTCATTCCCATGCTTGTTCACACCATGACATAAATACTCTCTTTACATTATCTTACTCTAAATGTAATATTGCCATACAAGATGGAAGAATGAATGTGCCAAGGACATTCCTTCTCAACATTTGTCATCTGTAACCAAGTATAATTTGCAATTGTTTGTATTGTTTCAAACACAACAGGAAGTTGTGTAAATTTTTAATGGCTTCCAACTTTAAAAACAAGATTCTCTTATCTGAATTCCATACAATGCGTCATAATCAACAAAGGCCAAATATGTTGTGCACTATTTTTTGTTCTTCATCTTCCAACACATCATTTCACTCAATAAGAGAATAAAAGATCTTCGTATACTTGTGAACTGTCTTCCTGCGTTGCATCATAGTATGTAGTTTTTGAAATAAAGATTGCTCAAACAAACTATCACGTAGCTCCTTATCTTAAGAGAAGCAAACTTTGCTTTCTTGTCTTCTGTTAACTCCTAGTTGAAGAACTGCTTGACTTTTTGCAATCCAAGAAATTCTTCTAGTTGTAATCACTTTTCAAACTCATCAATGTTGATCTTGATGCCTTGATCCCAAAGGCATTCTCCTGATTTTCTCATCTCGGTCGACGACGATTTTGAAAACCTTGCATTTGTGGTAGAGGATTTTGCAGGAATTGTTGCAATACGATCTCCATCATAATTTTTAGTTTGTCCTTTTGAACTCGTAATGTGACGCCTCGCTTTCCAAAGGGTCACCTATCCTTGAACTACACTAGCTTTAGCATGCTTAACCCTCTTAACCTCTTGGACCTAGCCACCACCCAAAATACTAGAATCGAGTTAAGAGATTTAGTCCTATTATACCTTATATTATGACTATTCCAAATTCTAGGGGTGTCAGATTCCTCCCCTTTTAAGCCCTGACGTCTTCGGCAGGCTCAAGCACACTCACAGGCACCAGGCGATACGAAACTCGTCTTGCTAGCCTTAGCTAACCTTATGGGGAGCCGCGCTCCACCCACAACGGTTGCCAGTCGGGGAGCCGCGCTTTACCCGCTGTATGACTCTAGCTTAGCTGAGACTTATCTCACACTTCCGGCTGGTGATTGGATCCAATACAAACTGTGACGCCTTGCTTTCTAGTTTGTCACCCATCCGATAACTACTCTTAGCACGTTTAACATTTTTAATCTCTTCGATCTAGCCACCACCCAAAATGCTATAGCCAGGTTAGAGATTTAGTCATATTATTTCTTATGTTTAGGGCTATTATGACTCTTAGGGGTGTCACACATAAGTTGTTGTTGTCTTTTTGTTATTTAGCGAATGCATCTTTACAGTCGTTAAGGTCTAAAGAGCTGCTTGATTTTGTCATGGCTAAAAAAAATGCGTAGCGACATCGCACTAGTTCCAATACCAATTGATGTGGGGGGTAGAAAGAGGGATGATGTCACGGCCCGGGCCTATAGCGGAAGCCTCCTGGGCGTGTGCACAAACCTGCTGAATGGGCGGAGTCTCCCTCATCTTCACGAAGCGTTCACGCGTACATTTATTCACAATAGAATACAAACATACATGATTTGGAAATAGTGGTAAACATAAGAGCACGATAATAACTAGCTATTACAATTATGCACTCCGCTTTTACATGATATTCTCCCAACATAAATACATCATGATAAATATTAGCCAAAATTAAACCACGAACATATGCATTTTATCTACATTGGTTTTCCACTACAAAATAAACTGTGTTTACATTTGCTTCCGAAAGTAACCGTGTGGGGATATCTAGCCATTGGTGACCTTGATAACTATGAGGCAATACATTTGCTTTTCGAAAGTAACCGTGCGGGGATATCTAGCCATTGGTGAACTTGATAACTATGAGGCAATGCTCTTACCTTGGTCCTATGCCGTACCGATCGTGGTTCAATCTGTAACATGGGGCAGTGAGAACTACAAAGAATTCCCAGTGGGTTCGACCATCAACCCTGGCGACTTTCCAACTAGGTGTAAACAAGACATTAGTAGTAAATGAATAAAAGACAACATTAAATAACCACCACGAGTATATCTATGAACGAGAACAGTAAAACCTACTACCATGCCTTTTATAAAAAGGTTAATTGCCATATCAATAGCAAATATATCTTTACAAATTTTGACTTTTAACTCTTATACCTACATCTACAAAAGTCCAGTGATTTTTATGTTTGTCGCTATAGTTTGTTACTGTTGGAAAACTATTTATTTTTTAACAACAGATAAGTGAAATGACAATTTTGCCATCACAGATATGTCCCTCCAAAAGCCCCTACTGCTATAATTGTACAGAAATGTTTCCCTAAAAAATTTTCAATGGTCATATTTTTCCTCATTGTCACGTCCCGAGGCTCTTTTGAAAAATCCTTTTTAGGAAAGTTAGCTTAAAATGTGTAAATTTTTTTTTTGGACACCTTTGTGAACCCCCTACGGACACACATAGACCCGCCACATGGACAAAGAATCCCTTGTATAGACGGACAGAGTCTCCCTTATACATGCACGGCATAGCAACTCAAAATATAGTCAACCACATATACAACCACACAACACAAATAACATAATGATCATATGAAAACTATGATTCACATACATCAGCTATAGTTAAATATTGTTAGGTATAGAAGTAAACTAATCCAACCGAATGATAGTAAGCGTCAATAACAGACGGATCTGAAATACGGCTATCTAATATCGTCCTCACGCACCGTCCCAACCCTCACTGCCCGCATCACCTGAAAAATGGTAGGGGGTGAGAATATATAAATATGTCTTCCTTCCTAGTGGGTACTGCAAGCTCGACGAAGGCAAGGCATACTCACCGGCAAAGGTAAAGATAACCAAAGTAATGAATAGATATCGTAAGGTCAGTAGTAATTAGATAATAACAAGCAAAAAAAATGCGAAAATATCGCTACTGAGCAGAAAACAACTAGGCATAATCAACAGGTATACTGGAATAGTGGTAATAACAGTTAGGAAGGAACTACAACTTCCAATTAGTATATTACTATCTGCAACTATAACTAATCATAGAACGTATCAATGCATCAACTGGATAAACGAAACCAACAACCAAAACCACTGCCGTATTGGTTGAAAGACCTTAGGCTAAACTACATCCTGCTCGCCTACCTGACATATAATCCCAACAGGCACCTTGTAGTGCTTACGGGTCGAAAGTACGACCACTTTTAAGAAAAGAATACCCTCTTGCGGTGGATCAGACTACTAGTGTACGTGAAGATGCTCACGAGCTGTGGCAATTAATGCAATATGCTTAATAGCCAACATCGACAGGTAGCTGGGAGAATAAACACAAGGAATCACCGACCAATCAGGTTCATCTCTATTTAAGAGTATCAGCGACCATAAAGTCAACAATGTCAAGCCATGCAATAGACTGCTAGAGATGTCACCGATCACAAGGTCAACTAATGTCAAATCATGCTATGTACGAATACAAGTGTTACCAACCACAAGGTCAATTAATGTCATATCTTCTACTATGATCATGCCAAAACAGAAGTTTCATCGACTATAAAGTCAACTAATGTCAAAACATACAATATACTACTAAGGGGTCATCGACCATAAGGTCAACCATATCAAACCATGCAACATACAAGTAGGAGTGCCATCGACATCAAGTCAACTAATGTCGCAACATGCAACATATATCTAGGAGTGTCACGGACCGCAAGGTAAACTAGTGTCAAGTCTACTACGAGTGTCATCCACTATAAAGTCAACTAATGTCAAGGTCATCTACTATGAACATATCATGGATGACGCAATCATCAGAAGCACTGCTCTACTACTAGATCATGATCATATGAAATAGGAGTAAATGTAGAGCGACTAACTACGAAGTTAAGTGGTATACGTAAGCTTAACCAACATCAAGTAAATAGAAGGAGATAACAAGAATAGAAATCACTAAGCAGGCACCACTTTACCGGCTTCGGATTGAAATACTACCTCTACCGAAGAATAAAACCAGGTCGTCGACACCCGTCGTTGTCTCCCGCCACAGGCCAGACCTATGCAAAGTCCCACCAAAAACGTAATTAGCTCAAACCCGCTAATTGCAAAAGCTATGGTTTCAAGTGAAACCAACAAGTGAGCAATCGGGTTTTCGGATCCCATTCCACTATCACCGAAAGATCGTCCGATTGTCGCACCGACTCGTCGGAATGTCACCCCAACCCACGGGGCATTCCAAAACAAGTCCCACACAAAGCCTACTTCGTTCGCTGTCCCAATACATCAATTTAATGCCATTGGGGTAGCCGCACAAATAGTGCGTCAAAACGGAAAGCTGAGATCCCAGAAATCAGCGGTTTGGCTTTCAGGGTGCCCCTTTTGGCACCGGAGCCACCCACAACTATCTTGCTGCGACCAGAGGTGTCACACCTCGCCCCAACACCAGCCAATAAAGCTACCACACCGCTGCAAACAGCAACAACCAATGTGATATGAAACCGCTCTCGAGATCGCTCGATTTTCGCGTTTTGGGGTTCCGTTAAGCCACAAAGTTTTCCGAGATACTTTGAAGGTCATGCGACCATCCCCGCTGTCTCAAGACATTTACTTTTGGGTGAGGGGATAGCGCACGCTAAGTGGTGCGATCCAAATGCGAAATTCGTAAAATCCATCTTGCCGGGTTCTCGAAAATTGCTGTTTTCGGCTCTGGAACCCATCGAGGGCTCATTACTGGTCTGAGAATCACACCAGCAACTTCCGAACAAGCTGACCAGTTCTGCAAGAATGAAACCCAAACGCACACGAAAATGCACCTAAACCATCGGTTCGTGTGCCAATCACCATGAAATCCCAATTGAGGGATTTTTGGACCTCGAACATCGATTTCGAACTATTCTAGCAAGATCCCACTCTTCGGGATAGCAACAACGCAAAAGGGGCTGCTGCAGCATTCCGTCGAACACCCCATGTGCAATTAACACAATAATAAACAATGCTTATGAAGCTTACTTCTAAATCTGCGACTTTGCAAACCAAACTAGGGTACAGGTCATAGGGTTTCGATGTGCCAGAGACGTGCTCGTTGTTCGGGACGCAAAAAACGGCCGAAGAGTGCGCCGGAGCGACATCAAATGCTGCGAAGTAGGCGCATCGAGAGCGATGATGGCACCGCACTGAAACGAGGCCTCTCTGGCAGGATCTGAGGTGAGCATGGTGATCAATGAGGGCTCGATGTCGTTGTGCTTGCTTTCTGGAGAGTCGAGCAACCCTCAAATCGTCGGAATAGTAAGAGGGAGACCAAGGATACCCTAGCCCGGGCTAGCTAGGAGTAAACTTGCTCCGGTCGGCCGCCGGCGGCACGGTGACGCGCACGGAGGTAAAGGCCGGGTGCAAAGGTCGAGGGGAATTCCATGCTTCCCCCGACTAGCGGCAAAGCTGTAGAAAGGCTTGGCCAGCAACAAAAGGCTCGGGCTCGGGTGGCTCTCTTCGGCTGTGGTGACTAGGACGGCGTGGGGCGGCGGTGGCGCGCTCCCTGAGGCCAGAGGGAGGCGGGCGGTGACTTGCAGAAGCAGTTGTGGCGGCGCAGAGGAGATGCGGCTTGCCTCTTCCTTGGCTACACCGAGAGGAGCACTCACAGCCGCGGCAGTGCTCGGCGATGTTAGGTCGCCGGGGAAAGATCGCCGAAGGTCAGTGCGTCGCGGGGAGAGGCCCGAGAGGCAGCCGAGTCCAGAGAGGGAGTAAGAGAAGAGTGAGGGATTATGAGAGAAAGAGAGAAGAAGAGAGCTGCAGAGGGAGAGCCTTCTCTGCGGGCGGCGCACTGGCGGTGACTATATGGGCGGCAACTGGGAAGGGTTAGGGTTATGGCTTCATCATCACCTATATATATATATATATATATATATATATATATATATATATATATATAGAATCCAACTACTATACTCTTATGAGTACGATCTCCCTCGTACTCATAAGTCGTTTTCGATGATAGAGCTTCCGAATCGACGATTCATACCGTTAAACGTTATTTATAGCATTTAAAACTTCTAGAAATCAAATTTTATAATTTTTCGACATTATTTACCTTACGATCAAAAGGTCACAAAATTGACAATTTTTAACAGCCGGTATGGGATATTTACTAGTTTAACGGTGTAAAAGAATCGGAATTTGTTGAATTTTTTATAGAAAATTCTACCTAGATAGAGATCAATAACTTCGATCTTAAATTGAAGGATCTGACAATCCATTTTTAGGACGTCGTTCGATTTTGACCGTTCATTTTATGCTCGCTTGATGGACTTTATTATGATTTCGAAAATTTACGAAATTTATTTTCTAGGAGTTTTAAATACTCTAGATCATATTTAACGGCGTGGATCGTCGATTCAGAAGCTCCATCATCGAAAACAACTTATGAGTATGAAGGCTCCAATACTCATAAGAGTATAGTAGCCCTATGTTACGAACTTTTTCCCGCAAGAATTGATGCTCAAGTTCAATGTGCTTCGTGCGAGCATGGAGAACAGGATTGGCAGCAAGGTAAGTGGTGCTGAGATTATCGCAATAAATACTGATAGAGCGCCGTAAGAAAACACAAAGGTCACGAATGAGACAACGAATCTAGACTGTTTCAGCAAGTGTGAAGGCTACAGCATGATACTCTGCTTCAAAACTAAAACGAGAAATGGTGGGTTGTTTCTTAGAGGACCAGGAGATGAGATTTGGCCCGAGAAAAATGCAATATCCAGAAGTAGAGCGACGTGTATCCGGAAAACCAGCCCAATCAGCATCAGCGAAGGCCACAAGAGAAGGATTGTCGCATTAAGAGATCGGAAGGTCATAAGACAGAATCCCCTGAATATAACACAGAATACGCTTGACCGCTTGCATGTGCGGTTCACGAGGTGCATGGAGATACTGGGCAACAGAGTTGATGGCATATGAAATGTCCGGTCTGGTGAAAGTGAGATACTGGAGAGCACCAACTATCTGATGATAAGTGTATGGATCCTCAAAAAGACGCCCCTCATGGGAAGAGAGACGAGATGTTGGCGAAAGAGGAGTAAAAACGGGCTTATTGTCAAGAAAACTATGTCGCTGAAGCAGTTGATGCGCATATTTTTGTTGAGATAGATGAAGACCAGAGGGGGAGCGATGAACCTCAATACCCAAAAAATAATGCAGCGGTTCGAGATCCTTCATGGCAAATTCGCGTTGTAGAGTGACGATAAGAGCATCGAGAAGAGATGAGGAACTGCCGGTGATAATAATATCATCAACATACAAACGGAGAACAAGAGTGCTAGAGGAGGAATGACAAACAAACATCGATTCTAGCAATGTTAGATAAATACCTATGTTTTTTCTCTGCGAAGCCATTTTGTTGAGGAGTGTAAGGACAAGAAAATCGGTTAACAATTCCATTTTGTGAACAAAGAGTAGAAAATTTGTCATTTACAAACTTCGTACCATTGTTAGATTGAAAATTTTTTATTGAGCTGTGAAATATGTTTTCAACCATCATCTTGAACTCGAGAAATTTGTCAAAAATCTCATGCTTAAATTTTAAAAGATAAAGCCAAGAAAATCTAGAATAATCATCTATAAAAATAACATAATATTTGTATCCAGAAATCGAGGGCACAGGTGATTGCCATACATATAATGAACAATATGAAAAGAAAAAGTAGATTGAGATTCCGAATCATGAAAGGAGAGTTTAACATGTTTTCCCATATGACAAGCATTGCAGACAGATAATTTCAACGCAGAATCAGAAATGATTTTATTGTTTTAGTAAATGTAGAAAGAACAGGAAGACTATGATGGCCTAACCGCCTATACCAGACATCTCCACTAAACCTAGATGCAACAAGAGTTAGTTGTTGCTTATTCCCTACACTTGCAAGTTTAGAAAAAATTGGATAAAGTGATGTTCCCGAGCTAGGACATCGAAGAAGCTCCTTCCTTGTTTCCTTGTGCTTCACAAAAAAACCAGTGGAGTCAAATTCAAAAAGAAAAATATTATCATGACAAAACTTAATGCACTGAAAGTAAATTTCGCTTAATAGCAGGAACAATAAGAACATTTTTAAGAGCAAAGGAGTTAGAAAATATATTAAATTGAGTTTCACCTGTCTGAGTAATATCAAGTAAATTTTCATTACCAGCAAGAATCTTTTCATGCCCACTGTAAGGTTTAGAAGATGAGAGAATACCAGAGTTTGCGGTCATATGATTTGATGCTCCGGTATCTGAATACCCGATCTCCTCACCAGGTTTGTGAAGGTTTATAGCAGCAAAAGTCTGAGGAACATCATCGACAATGAAAGAATGATTAAAGCGTTGTTTGCACTGAAGAGCACAATGATTGAACTTTCCACAAATCTGACATTGTATGCCAGACTTCGTAGTGTAAGATTGTTGAGGATAATTGGGTTGAGACTGTGGATAGATTCCAGGAGATCCACGACTAGAGTTGTGTCTACCACACTATCCTCGGCCTCCACGATATCTATCTCCACGGCCTCTATGATTACCATGTACACGATTGGTATAATGAACTTCATCATCAATAGCGGGAATAGCAGAGAACGTCGTCACACTAGTACGACGTTGGACTTCCGTTTCTTCTTGCATCAAGAGTGGACGAAGTTGTTCAAAAGTGGGCTTATTTCTGTGTGTGTTTAGAGCACTAACAAAACCTCGATATTCTTCTGGTAGCCCTAGAAGAACAGTCATGACCAAATTATGGTCTGACTCGGTTTCACCAATCGCGTGAAGAGTATCACCAATCGACTTGATCTTTTGCATGTAATCACTCATACTCATTGAGCCTTTCTTGATGCTCCGCAATTCAAACTTCAGAGAAAAAGCTGTGGAAGCAGTCTTATCAAGAAAATACACCTTAATAATTCTCCAAATATCATATGCAGTTTTAGGTGAGCTAGAAATAACCATTTGTAATATGCTAAGAGATAAAGTGGCATTAATTCATGAAAGTATGGTGGTGTCTTCCTTTTTCCAACTTAAATATTCGAGATTTATAGCCACCTTCTTATCAGCAGAATCGATAGTCTGAGAAGGCACAACACCAGTTCCGTCCATATGTGATGTAACACCAAAACTTTCTAGAACATTAAGAAAGACTTGTTTTCACACAAGATATGTGGAATCAGTGAGTTCTAGTGATGTGATAGTTTTGATGTTAACAATTGGCAATTTTGAAGTAGAAGAAAACATATTTGCTACCTTAAGAGGAGGGTCCCCCACAAACAAGAACGACCGCACCAGGGAAAAGACCGAGTGACACGAGCAACCAGCGAGCAGCAGTAGGATAGTACGAGCGGCACTAGAAAAGCAAAGAAGAATCACAAAAAGGCTGAAAATACTGTAGCAAAAGCACGCTAGTGACACTGTAGCGCCAGTACTGTAGCGCCAGTAGCGCTGGTACTGTAGCAGAGAGATAGAAGTCCAAGGATAAGGAGAGATAGAACACCAAAATGAAAAGAACACCTATGGAAGAATGTGAGACTTATCGTGGATGGTAGTTATGGATCGATATCCCCAAATTAGGGTTCCTGCTCTGATACCATGTTAGAATAGCAAAAGGGCATACTCTCTTGGGTTGTATTAACGAATATATATAGTACAAGAAATTGTATTACTATAGTAACAATGACTACTGTAGTAAGAGTATAATTAGGATTACATACTATATAATCCTACTCTATAGAAGACAATAATACACAGTATCCTATAGATAAACTATAAAAATATATCGTAACACCCTACTCTCTCTCTCTCTCTCTCTCTCTATATATATATATATAGAGTCCGGCTAGGATACTAACCAAACCTTTGGTGTTATTGAGTTTTTTACCATTAGATTTAACCTTTTGATTATTTTTACCTGTTAGATTATTCTATTCAACCAACCACCCACTCAACCCTAGGGGACCCACATCATCCTAACCGCACATTTCTCAATCCAAGGGCTAAAAAACTATAGCACCAATAACTTGGTGCTATTAATAGTATTCTAGCCTAGTTCTATATATATATATATATATTTCTAATTTTACCGGAGGGGGAAGGAGAGAGCCATGGCTTTATGTAGTTATTAAATTTGACTCTCCATGTAGAAAACCCTTACCTCTTGGGAAAAATAAAATCACATGTAATGAACCAAATCTTTGTCAAGTGTAGCCTAGTGTCACACACTTAGTGATTTTGCTCGCAAAAGCCCGTGTGCCGCCTGCCTTCCTGCTCGAAAATAAGCAAGTTTGCCTCGATCTTGCTAGTTCGGACCCCGTTGTGCCCTCAAAAAGTAAGTACAAGAAAGAGAAAACGAGAGAGAGGGATAGAGGTTCTACAAAAACTACGTACTCTACTAAGAAAAGGAAATTACATAATACACTCTGTAATGCAGGATGAGGGGCTTTTTTTGCAAATAGCCCCCTGACAATTTTTTATTTCAAAACTAGCCCTGTCAAAAATTAATTTGCAAAAATGGCCCTACCCACGCCACGCAAGCGCCACGTCAACGCCACGCGGGCGGGGTAGGGCCAGGTGATTAAGTTGAACACGGTGAACCATTCACCGTGTTTAGACACGGTGAACCATTCACCGTGTTCACCATGTCCAATACACATATGAACCACAGTCACTTTTCGGTAAGGGTTTGGCAGTTGTATTGAACACGGTGAACCATTCACCATGTCTAGACACGTAAATAGTTAACCGTGTCCAATGTAAATACCAATCCCTTACCAAAAATGGCTGTGGTTCATATGTGTATTGGACACGGTGAACCATTCACCGTGCCATTCGAATGGCACGGTGAATGGTTCACCGTGTCCAATACAAATACCCCCATCCTTAGCCAATTTGGCTAAGCCCCTGGACATCCAATTTGGCTAAGCCCCTGGACATCCTTAGCCAATATGGCTAAGCCCTGGAACTTAGTTGTATTGGACACGGTGAACCATTCACCTTGTCCAATACAAGCACCCAGCACTTAGCCATGAGCGTTATTTGTATTGAACACGGTGAACAATTCACCGTGTTCAATACAAATAACGCAACCTTAGTTATATTGGACACGGTGAATCATTCACCGTGTCCAATACAATTGTCCAGGCCGGCCATTCATGAACATAAGAAGATGATGAACATAAGAAGATGATGGACCTTCATTTTGAGCAGGAGGGATAGTATTTGTTACTTCCCAAGCCGGCCATTTATGAACATAAGAAGATGATGGACCTTGACTTTGATAAGGAGGGATAGTAGACCTGTAATTTAAATATAAAAGAGTTGTATTCACATTGATTTTTCATGTATCTAAATTATACAAGCACCTACCATTCATTTTGAACAACCCATGGAGACGGATCCATCATAGCAGATGGCAATGATGCACTAACTGGCAAATATGGGACTCCAAACTCTCTGTAACACTTACAACACAAAGTTATTAATTTGGCGCACCTAAACTCATTGAGAAATCACGAAAAACATTTATAAAGATGTAAGGCTTTATACCTTGATGTACGAACTCGTTCGCGATTCACGTAATTCCTTTGATAATTGCTACTACGACGCATTTCCGTATGACTAGTTGTATTTCGACGGTCGTGTATCGTCGGCACATATTTCTCCACGAATAATTTTATACATTCATGGATTGGAAAAATACTGATCACGGCAGATAGTGTATTGTCATTTGATACGTTAACTAATTCCCATTCGCTGGCCATTGGACATTTCATCGTGATGCGTAGACGTTCTTCCACTCGATCATAATTAGTAACATTGTATATTTCCATCTCTAAATCCCGAAATGTGATACCGCATCGGACCGCAACCAATTCTTTATGGCCACCAACATATCGTGGTACATTATTGTTCTCGACAAAATTTCCGTCCTAATGGATATAGAAAGGAATAATGTCGCCAGATATAGAGTTCTAAAGTAATATATTAACATGTACAAAAATATTAAACTCAAGACATATCACATTTCTAACATACAACAAAAGAGAGGGTAAAAGAAGGTATTACCATTGTACAAAATGATTTAAGAGTTAGGGAGTGACCCCTGTGAGAAAGACACCGAGAACAATCAGTCAAAGGTCTCTGTGATGGGGGTTTGCACAGTGAGAGGCCTCACAAAGGCTTCTCACTAGCCCGGGAGGGTTCCGGCGCGAAGCCTCACTCTGCAGCAGGGGGGGGAGGTGCTTACCGCGAGAACGGTGAGAACCTCACTGGGCAAACGTTTCTGAGGTGGTTCACCGTGTCAATAACCTCATATAAAGGGCACACCGTTTTTGGGGGGACAACACAGTGAGAGTGTTCTCTGCCGGGTGAGGGCGGCGACGGCGTCGCCGGGGTGGGCCACAGAGAGAGCGAGAGAGAGAGAGAGAGGGGAGGGGTGAGGGGGCTTCTAGGGCTAGAGAGTTTTAAGGTTTGGGAGCTACCTCGGGCAACAAAGGGCGGCGGCGGCGGCAAGAGAGAGAGAAAGAGGAAGAGAGCGAGCCACAGAGAGAGAGATAGAGATCGAGAGAGAGAGAGAGAGAGAGAGAGAGAGAGAGAGAGAGAAAGAGAGAGATCGAGATAGTTTGGACACGGCGGGGGGGCTTATTCAAAGAGAACACGGTGATTGGTTCACCGTGTCTAGACACGGTGATTGGTTCACCGTGTCCAATGCAAATGGCCTCAGCCAAAAATGGCTAAGTGCTGGGCGGGGGTATTTGTATTGGACACGGTGAACCATTCACCGTGTTTAGACACGGTGAATGGTTCACCGTGTCCAATACACATATAAACCACAGCCATTTTTGGTAAGGGATTGGTATTTGCATTGGACATGGTTAACTATTTACCGTGTCTAGACACGGTGAATGGTTCACCGTGTCCAATACAACTGCCAAACCCTTACCGCAAAATGGCTGTGGTTCATATGTGTAATGGACACGGTGAACCATTCACCGTGTCTAAACATGGTGAATAGTTCACCGTGTTCAACAATCGCTTTGTGGCTAAATTTCTACTGGCGTGACTTGTTGGCGTGGCGGGGGCGAGCCGTTTTTACAAAGCTGATGTTGAGCGAACGTTTTACAATTATTTTTTGACGGGGCTAGTTTTAAAAAAAAAATTTGTCACGGGGCTATTTGCAATAAAAGCTACATGAAATATTGGATGCAATCAAATCCTAGTATTGAAAGGTTCTCTAATGCAAGTTGAATGCGACACAGTGGGACCCACATTCTGAACTCACAAAAAAAGTAGTTCTAGAATATAAAAAAAAAATAACGAGCCGATAGATAATGTGAAGCTAAAATTAATTAAGAACTCGAGGATGATTAATTTAACCTGTCAATACTATATAGGCGATATTAGTATCTCCAAACTGAAATAGGACCGCCCATTCTTACTCGAACGAATCCAAGCCTCTCCCTTGGGCACTATCTATGGACAGAAAGCAAAGGATGATTATTTAAGGAAAAAAGGCCGGGGAGAGGGATAATGATAAAGGGAATTGAAATAAGATAAATGAAAGGATAAAAAGAAAAAACGATTAGTGCTTGGTGGACAAACTAGATGTTGTTGATTTAAGGGTTAATTACACCAATGGTCCCTAACCTTTACACCGTTCTTCAATTTGGTCCCTAACTTTTTTTTTTTGGCAATCAAGTCCTTAATCTCCTTATTTCATTACAATTAAGTCACAGCCGTTAAATAGGTGTTAAAATTGATGAAAAATGTCACGTCGGCACCATGTCAGTGCCATGGAGGCACCACAAAGGCGTTGTATCAACTCCACGGTGGCGCTGTGTCAGAAGATTGAAAAAAAAAAAAAAAAAGATTAGGGACCAAATTGAAAAATGGTGTAAAGGTTGGGGACCAATAGTGTAATTAACCCATTAAATTTATAAATTCAAAACAAAATTTTTAATTTAAGATTTAAATTTTAAAGTTAAATTTTGATTTTGGATTCAAATTTAAATTGGAATTCAAATTTCAATTTTGTATTTAATTTTAAATTTTAAATTTTAAATTCAAATTCTCATTTCGAATTCTAAATTGTAATTTAATTTCAAACTTCGATTTGAAATTTCAAATTAAAAATGTGAATTTGAATTCGAAGTTTAAATTCAAATTTGAATTGAAATCAAATATTAAATTCAAATTTAAAATTTGAAATCAAATTTAAAATTTAAAATCAAAATTTTGAATATGATTTTAAATTTAAATTCATATCTTAAATTTAAATTTCTGTTTCAAAATTTTCATTTTAAATGTAAATTGAAATATCAAAATCAAAATCAAAATTTTAAGTTTGAATTCAAAATTTAGATTCAATTAAAAATTTAAATTTAAAATTTCAATTTCAATTCAAAATTTTAATTCAGCTTTAAATTCAAATTCAAAATTCTAATTTCTCGTTAGTTTAAAATTTTAATTTTAATATTATTTTTGAATTTTTGTTTTTAGGGACTAGAGTGAAAAACGTGCAAAGTTTAGGGACCTAAATTAACATGCAAAAGGATGCCAAATAGGCGCTGACGTGGGGATTCCGTTAATTTTAACAGTTTTTTCAATGGTTGGGACGTAATTGTATCAAAATCAAGAGATTAGGGATTCAATTGCAAAAAAAAAGGTTGGGGACCCAAGTGAAAATTAGTTGAAAGGTTGGGGACTACTGGCGTAATTAACCCTTGATTTAATCATTGGCGTCGGAATGATCGAGGGGTGGCTTGGGCGCAGCAATCAGTAGCAGTGAGGCGAAACGGTGGTAGAGATGTCCTCAGGCATCAACGAGACGTTGTGATGGGGCGGCGGCGACTTCTCCTCGACAGTGGCCTATTCTCCGAAGGAGTGTTCTGTCGGAGGTTTTGGTTAGGGCGTTCTAGAAGCTTCTACGCAGATCTCAAGACTGATGGCACCCTTAGAGTTTCTAGGTGGGCAATAATGGTAGTCTCTTGGGAGACCGTAGCCTATCTCATTGTCTTGTAGTTATGCGCCGCTTGGTGCCTTTTCATTTGTAGCTTGGGTGGCGAGTGGCCTATATAAGGTTGTGGCCTTGACCCCCTCTTATTAGGAAATCAGTTGTGCTTCCAATTCTATCAATATACAACATTCCTCAAACTCTCTCTCTCTTGTACTTAGTCTAGGGCGCGTAGGTCCTAACTTAGCAAGTAGAGAGGTAGACTTGCTCACTTCACGAAGGAAGGTGAGCGCCGTGCGGACTTTGCGGACAAATCCGTTAAGTCTGTGACAGTTGGTATCAGAGCGAGTTCGTTGTTGGGAAGCTATGTCGACATCGGATGCTGCCGTCGTTGACGTAGTGCCGGAGCCCAGAGCAACCAAGCGCGGCAAGAGCAAGGAGCCGCGGACTCTGACGAGAGAGTTCGTCTCGCTTGATGACCGCATGGGCGTGCTGGAGGACTCTGCTGCGAGAGCGAAGGAGCGCTACTCCGTGCTATCCCAACATGTGGGGATGATGGAGGACAGCGTTGCGGCTGCCATGGCGACATTCCGCCAACAGCTTGAGGAGTTCCGCAGGGACCTCGCCCATCGCGAGGACGAGCGGAAAGTGCTGGTGGAGGATCTTGTCACCAGGGTCGACAAGGTCGAGGACCTCAAGATGCGGGTGACAATCCTGGAGAAGGCGGTGGCTCGAGGCGTCGAGAGGCAGAAGGAGTACACCCCAAGGATCCATGTCCCTGAACCCCAATGCTTCAAGGGCACGCGCGATGAGAAGGAGATAGACAATTTCCTTTGACGCATGGAGTGTTATCTCAAGGCGCTGCAGTTGGAGGACGAGGATGACAAGGTCCAAAACGCTTCCATGTACCTCGCCGACGACTTGATGCTGTGGTGGCGGCGGTGTTCTGCTGAGGCCGCGAAGGGCCAATGCGAACTGAAGACTTGGGAGGACTTCGTGCGCGAGTTGAAGGCACAATTCTACCCTGAGCATGTCGAATATCTTGCGCGGAGGCAACTTCGACGGCTCAAACATCGGGGCACACTCAAGGAGTATGTCCAGGAGTACTCTCATGTTGGCGATATCCACAATGGCCGACGAGGATTGGTTGTTCTTTTTCTTGGACAGTCTTCGGCCATGGGCAAACAATGAGCTCGTGGCGCGAGACGTCAAAGACTTGAACTCTGTGATAACTTTTGTGGAGAAGTTGCCCGAGAGGGAGCAAACTGAGCAAACTGAGGGTGGTCAAGTTGAATCACTGAAGGCAAGCGAGACCAAAGGCGGGGGAGGGCACCGCAATCCAGGGGGCGGGTAGGGGCACAAGCCAAACCATGACGCGAGGAGGCAACGGTAGAATCCCGCCCCGCCGCCTGCAAATATCTCGTGCTATGTTTGCAGCGAGAACCATTGGGCGGGGGACTGCCCAAACAGGAGCAACAACAAAGGAAAGCAGGTTGCTGCGGTCCAAGCCGAGGAGGGCGAGGACGTGGTCGAGCTGCTGACGATGGGCGCGCTAAGGCTCGTCGAAGCAGTTCACGGTCAGCCAAGCGGCGACAAGCTCCGCATGAGGGAGCTTATGTTCGTCGATGTGATCCTCAACGGGAGGACCACGCGGGCAATGATCGACACTGGCGCGATGCACAACTTTGTCGCGGAGGCGGAGGCCAAGCGGTTGGGCCTCACACTCGAGAAGGATGCGAGCCGCATCAAGGCGGTCAACTCTGAGCCGCGGCTAATCGTTGGAGTTGCCAAAGGCGTGGAGATAGCCATCGGCCCGTGGAAGGGCAAGGCCAATCTCACTGTCGGGCCGCTCGACGACTTTGGAGTGATCCTCGGGATGGACTTCCTTATTTCGTCGAAGGCAGCGCCTATGCCACACTTGTAGGTGCTGAGCATCATGGACGAGTCAGCACCGTGCATGGTTCTGATGTGCCGGGGCGAGCCGACGAAGGACCCAACTCTGACAGCCCTGCAGCTTTGCGAGGAGGTGAAGTGCGGGAAGGCGAAGGAACTCTAAGAGGAGGACCCGAGCAACGGCGAGACTGGCAAGTCTCATGTGGTGTTGAAGCTGCCGGCGCTCAATCAAGGTGCAAGTCATCCTGTCAAGCGGGAGTCTGAGGAGTCCAAGGGGCGTTCTGCGGCTTGGCAGAGTGCGCGTGCGTGTCGCGGAGGACATGCACATCCGGGGAATTCTTCGCACAGCGGGCTTGCTGGTACACATGCTCAGAGGGGCAAGGTGCTAGGAGCTGGTGCGGGGACAGATGCAGACTGCAGGAGCAAGGCACGGGACCGATCACGTGCGAAGGCACGACGGACCAGGAGCGACTCAGCGCCCGACGAGGGCGTCTGCGCGTTAGGTGGGGGAGGATGTCACGGAAAAAATGTTTTCCGCTAACTTCTCGATAGTGGCCTATTCTCCGAAGGAGCGTTTTGTTGGAGGTTTTTGATGGGGCGTTCTAGAAGCTTCTACGCGGATCTCAAGACTGATGGTGCGGATGCCGAAGGGTCAAGACTCAAGAGTCCCTTAGAGTTTCTAGGTGGGCAATAATAGTAGTCTTTTGGGAGACCGTAGCCTATCTCATTGTCTTGTAGTTATGCGCCGCTTGGTGCATTTTCATTTGTAGCTTGGGTAGCGACTGGCCTATATAAGGTTGTGGCCTCTACCCCCTCTCATTAGGAAATCAGTTGTCCTTCCAATTCTATCAATATACAACATTCATCAAACTCTCTCTCTCTCTTGTACTTAGTCTAGGGTCAGTAGGTCCTAACTTAGCAAGTAGAGAGGTAGGCTTTCTCACTTCGCGAAGGAAGGTGAGCGCCGCGCGAACTTTGCGAACAAATCCGTTAAGTCTGTGATACGCGGCTCCGGGTGACAGTGGCTGCGGTGGCAGAGGTGATGTTGGTGGTAGGCGACGGTGGTGACGATGGATGTAGGCGGCAGGGAAGAACATAAAGGGATTCACTCCTTACGGACTCACTCTGTTCGACGCATAAATGCGAAGTAAAATAGAGAACACATCTCATTAGCTATATAACAATATCATGTTCATTATTTTTAAATTTTAATCGTTCCATACATAGGCTTGTTTAAAGAGCTTTCCTAACAAATGGATAAGCTCAAAATAGTAATAAATGGATAAACTCAAAATAAAATCTCAACCTAAGCAACTATTCGAACAGAATAGAAAATCTTATAATAAAATCTCTACCTATCCTAACAGAAAAAAAAAGTCTCACAAATAAATCTCAACCTATCCTAATAGAATAAACTAAAATCTCAACTTACCAAAATAAATAGATTTTAAAACAAAATCACATAACCTTTAATACTTCTAGAAACTAATAGGTGCGATTCAACCGGAACCTAGTCCAGATTGATCGAGCCACATGCTCATGTTGCGTTTGCGGCATCGACGACGTTCGTAGACCCGAACGGGGACCGACCCTGTTCACATCACTCTGTACTCCCTCTCTCTCGCTTTCTCTTTTCTGCACTTAGTCTAGAGGGCGCGGAGGTTCGGACTAGCAAGATCGAGGTAGGCTTGCCCATCTTTGAGCAGGAGGCGGGCACTACACGGGCTTTGGTAAGCAAAATCACTAAGTCTATGACAGTTGGTATCAAAGTCAATTCGAGGGAGGAGCCATGCCGTCCTTGGATGCTATCGTTATTGACATTACGGCGAAACCACCCAAGCAGTCCAAGTGCGGCAAGAGTAAGGAGTCACGGACCCATGCAATGGAGTCTGCTTCGCTCGAGGACCGCATGGGCTCGTTGGAGGATGATGTGTCAAGAGCAGAAGAACACTTCTCTCTCCAGCTCCAGCACGTGGGACGATGGAGGAGGGGCAGGAGGCCATGGAGGATAGCGTTGGGACTGCCATGGCGACTTTCCGCCAACAGCTTGAGCAGCTTTGCAGCAGCTTTGCCTATCGCTAAGACGAGCGGAGAGTGCTGGTTGAGGACCTTGTCCCCCGGATCAATGAGGTCGAGGACCTCAAGTTGCGGTTGGCAATCCTTGAGAGGGCGGTGGCGCATGGTCCTGAATCACAGAGAGAGTGTGTTGTAATCCTGTTTTTCTAAGTAATAAAGAGTATTTAGTTTTTTTGGTTAAATTTGGGGGAACCTGTACCCCTCTCTCTGTTTTCTCCCTTTTGCACACTTAGTTGTAGGGTGCGGAGGTCAGGCTAGCAACAGGGAGCAAGGTTTGCCCACCTTTGCAGAGGAAGGCGGGCGCCGCACGGCTTTGCGGGCAAAAACGCTTAGTCTGTGACACTAGGTTTACATCAACAGCTTATGTTTTTTTCTCTAGCTTAACTATAGTGGTCAGATGTAAATGGAAAAGTTCTCTGATGGTTAGCTTTTTAATTAGTATTTTTAATTGAGAGGGTTGTTGTATATTGATCCTTTGTTTTGTGGTGTCATGATTATTCAGTTACCAAGTGAAAAATGTGATTATATGTAGACAATTTCTGTTCTTGTCCAGAAATTTGAAGTGTGTGGTGATGTTTATTCTTCTTTTGCTAATAATATGCTTTGTTATATAAATGTCTGACTTAACTATCTGTTTTGCTCGGTAGGCTATCTTCAAGCCGCCAAAAGCTATACGTGGCGGCATTCCCATATGTTTTCCTCAAGTATGAGGTTTTTACTAATCCTTTTATTATTCTATTTGTATGAACTTCTTTTTTAACTTATTCACTTGTTCAGTTCTCCAACTTTGGATCTCTTGACCAACATGGATTTGCAAGGAATAAGCAATGGAGCATTGACACTGACCCGCCTCCATTTCCAACAGTCACCTCCAGTAGAGCTTTCGTAGATCTAATCCTCAAACCATCTGAAGAAGATCTTAAGATCTGGCCAAATTGGTCTGTACTGATGAGTAAATAACATTGTCCAACTTGGAATTTATGACGAATAAAGAGTACATTCTTTCGTTTCATTTCTCTGCATGAGTTAGTAACTGCAACTTCTGTAATTGCAGTTATGAATTTCGTCTAAGGGTTATACTTGGACCTGGAGGAGATCTAATGCTTACATCACGTATAAGAAATACTAATACAGAAGGGAAGACATTTTCATTCACATTTGCGTACCACACATACTTCTTTGTTTCTGATATCAGGTATGTTCTTCAACGCCCGATAGTTGTGTCATGTTAACGTTACGTTTCTAGTAATTCTTACCAATGGTTTGCTGTAACATCTATACATGCTGATTTACATTTATTGATAAACCGATAAAGCTGGGATGCAACGATGTCTATCCTCCTTTTGGAAATAGTATGTTTGGCAAATAGTTTAGATTTTATTTTGAATGGACAAGTTTTCCATTCATGATTCAGTTAATTACATCTGTATGAATTGTCCATATAATCAATGTAATTCCTAAATATGTTAGAAATCTGAGATATATATATTTCTTTGTCCGTGATTCTGAAGAGGCTCCTAGTTGTGTGGTTGTAAAGTGGATCAGATGATCCAATTAGACTAGCGCATACTATGCTTCCTGTACATCTAGATCAATGATTCACTGGATCACAATCAACCGGTGATAAAAGTACCGTCCGAAAAATGTTCGAGCGGCTAATGTATGGGAGCCAAAAAAGTTAGGAGGGATGAGCCTCTAAAGGAAGAGTCAAGGAGTAAAGCCCCCCTTCCCCATGTAGCTGACATATATTAGCTGTAAAAGCAGTTTAAAAGTGGGAAGAGAGCAGAAGAAAAGGGGAGAGTGAGGGGGAAATGGTGAGCTAATTGAAGGAAATGAGCGGTTATGGTCCTACTTGTAACGTGTTTTGAAAATTTATAATTTTAGTTGGATTTATAGCATTTTAGCAGTATTGTCCTAACTCCTAACTTTAAAAAGAAAAAGAAAGAAAAAACTTATTATTGGCCTAACTCTGTTAATTCAGGTTATTGGCTTTGCTTGTTCGGAATCATAGTAATCATAATCAATTATTTTATTTTCAAATTGAATAGAATGGAAAAAGCAAAGCTTGGAATCATAGTAATCATAATCAATTATTTTATTTTCAAATTGAATAGAATGGAATTTTTCCACTAGTCTGCCAAAATAGCTGAAACGCTTCTGTTCATCTTGACTATGAAATTCATCAAATAATGCAGATCCTTGAATGGACAGCCAACATTTACACTAGCCCATATGTTGTGTGTATATGCATGCACTCTATATACTTTCTCTGAAGCTGAAGTGTAGATGCCTTTTGTTTGGCTAGTTGGTACTTCATCTTATATAACGCAATTCTTTTGATCCTTATTTCGAGTTAATGTTTTAGTGAAGTACGAGTAGAAGGATTGGAGACTCTGGATTACCTTGATAACTTGCAGGAAAGGAAGCGTTTCACTGAACAAGGAGATGCAATAGTCTTTGAATCTGAAGTAAGTGAAAACAGCGACATTGAAATTAATACAAATGTTGCCGATCATTTAATCCTGGAGATTTCCCTTTTCACAGGTAGACAAAATATATCTGAGCACACCAGCAAAACTGGCAATTTTGGACCATGAAAAGAAAAGAACATTTGTTTTGAGGAAAGACGGGCTTCCAGATGCAGGTCTGTTCGATTAGTCGTATTTGCTTCCTTCCAGGGCAGTGCACCATTCTGTCCAAACCGAACCAAGTCATTTTAGTTTTACAGTAAGTCGACTTGGTTAGGTTTTGTGAATTGAGAACTGCATAAACCGGATTAACCATATTTATGATAGTTTGATTCATATTAACCATAATGTGAAGCACTGCAACTGTCAGATGAAAGACAAGGATAAGATTGATTATTCTTATATATTTGTCACCTAAAACTTTGATACTATTAACCCAAGTGGAGTTTCTCATCCAAACAGCATAAACAAACTTAACCAAACGAAATTATTTCAGTTCAGTTCAATCCAAACCAGTAGATGTGCAGCCATTCTTCAGTATAACTGTCAAGAAACTTTTCTAGTGGGAATAAACTACGAAGTGAACCACAAAACTTCAAAAAAAATGTTTGCATATTATATAGCTTCTATGCTTTTCTGCAGTTGTATGGAATCCCTGGGACAAGAAAGCTAAGGCCATGGCAGATTTTGGGGATGACGAGTACAAACATATGGTTTGTGTAGAGGCTGCAGCTATTGAGAAGCCCATCGAGTTGAAGCCCAATGAGGAATGGACAGGGAGGTTAGAACTATCTGCTGTTCCATCAAGTTACTTTAGTGGGCAACTGGACCTAGAAAAGGTTCTTCAAAGTTCAAGCATCTAGCTTTCGACCTAATCTTTTACAGGTACCGTCAGTACTATATATAACTTCAATGATCAGAACAGAAAACACATTTGTAGGCTGTACTGTAATCATCCAATCTCTATCATTATAAAAAAGATTCAGTGGCAATTTAGTTAAAATATTTTGCTTGCTTAGATGAAAATGAAGAACATATGTCGGTGTTCTGTCATGCTAATCTTCTAGTCCTGCTAAATATATGATCTTCTAATTGACATCTGAAGTAAATAAGTAGGTTCACTTTCAAACAGCCAATTAATCATCTTGAATATTATGGTTTGGTTGGGAATTAATTATCTTCTATTATTAAATTTACCTTACATATGTCTGTCTGCATGCCATGCAGACTGTCCTAAGCAATCTCTCGGATCATATTTTATTATGGTTCTGAATGTGACAGGTATTTTTCCCTGGTTTGGTGCTTGACTTCCGACATGGACGATGCCTGCATTTGTTAATATTGCAGGTACACCATCTCTGGAGCGTGGGTGCTTGGCTGCGAGCAATATACAATAAGTCGTCTTCTGTTTAAAACTTTAGGCAGGGTCTGGCACATACCTTGCAGTGGAATTAGCATTTCTAATTTTATTTACCATTCAAACTGCCATGGATAAATAATTAGCCTGATGCAGTCGTCTTTTTTCCCCATTCTGCACTCCATACGCGTCTACGGCACCCTATGTATGCGGCCATTTAGAAAGCGGATTTGTCCAAGCGTGGATTGGTGGTTTAATGTGGTATAGACTACCTGTTGTGGGGGGTACTAGTAAGAACCTGAAGCATTTTCTTTCTTTTTAACTTCTTGTTGTTGTTGTTGTGTAATGTCCCGCAGATAGAGATAGAGATAGAGATAGAGATAGAGATACTAATTCCATTCATGCCGCCGCCTCCTGTTTACAATTTTCCTTTATATATCCTCCAGTCCTAATACTGAAGTGAAAAGTGCATAAAGCTCAGGGATTACAGTGCAAAATAACGACTAAGCAGTGAGTGGGCCGGTTTGGGCCTAATTCGGAGTTGGACCCGGGTCACACCGTGTGGGCTTCTCCCATGGTTCTCCTTGAGTCCGCCTAACGGGTGGATCCGCTTCTTCGGTACCCGCTCCAAACCCGACAATCATCTGCTCCGGTAAGCCATTTTATTTACTTCTAAACCCTTCTGACTCTTACTAGATCCTGTCGGATCCCTCTGCTACTACCCTAACTCCTGCCATTCTCTTTCCGCTTCGGTCTCCCCTCTTCTTCTTGGTCGTTACACCTCTCTATGGCTTCCTCCACCCGAGCTCTTTCCTGGATCTCCATGAGCTTAGCTTAATTCACGCCTCGTTATTTTCTTGCTCTTGCTACTTGCCATCTTATTACTGAGCTGTTACTAAGCTATACTACTACTGCTGTTATTATTACCTTCCAGGTTGTTACATGTTGTTGTTTTGAACTGCTGTTGATTTGGTCATTCTGAGTTTCATCAATTTGCCAGAAAATCGTACAGTTGCTTGACTGATGTTTTGCCTGAAATTTAGCTCTCTAGCAAACAAACATCTCAACTTTTTCAGTTTATGCAATTACACTTTCTAAACTTTATGAACCAGTTCAACAAATTTCTCTCTTCAATTGAACTTACTAATTATATACATTCATTTGGGTCGTATGTTTTGTATATAATTTCATAAAACTTCAAAGCACAAGATATTTTTCTATTACATTAAAAAAGGAACAAAAATCAAAGTTCCATCCACTTTATTCTCCAAATCCTCATGCTCAATTATCAAAAAGGGCTGAGAAAATATGTTTCTTTAGGAATGTGTATTTGTAACTTTGATTGAGGAGCAGGGTCAATTTGAACTATTTGATGAAGTGTAGTGTAGGGGGTCAAACAGTCAAAATCGAAAGTTTAGGCACTCTTTACGAAGAACTAAACTTCAAGGGACTTTTTTGTATATTTTTCCTTTTTTCTTTTTCAGTTCCCTAATATGCTGATTTGAGTTGAAAATGTATTGATCCAACTAGCAAATAGCTTTTGATCTGACCATTTTGAGTAACACTGTCAATTGCTGTGGTCATACGTTTCATCTCATTCAGTGCTTTAGAATTGTAACATGTAAAATGATGGCATATATAACCGACACGAAGAAAAGGAAAGCTGTAATATGAAAGCTCACACATTAGATTCAAAAAGCATGTAATGTATAAATAAATTATTGATAGATTTCTTAAAGGCATCTTATTAAACAACAGCTTTAACTGTTCTATAAAATACTATGAAGAAAGAAACAACTATGCATCCAAATCAATTTTAATAAATTAATAATAGATAATAAGGTAATAAGAATGGAAAACAAAAGACTCACTTTTTTATTCAGGTTGCGAAACAACTCATCTAATATAGATTTTAGGGTGCGTTTGGTTCGTGCTATCTTTTCAAGATTCTTAGTAATCTAATAAGAATTAAAAAAATATGACGGTGTTTGGCTAAATACGATAGGTAATATAGTTGGTAATATTATATTTACTTGGGAATAAGATGCATTCCAAAGTACTAATCTCATTACTTTGAGAGATGTGGGTATCTTTATATTAATAGATTAGAGTAATTATAATATGTATAATCTATTTTTTTCTTCCTATCTGCCGGCTAGTTGGTATTATTCTTTTTTACACTCTAACCTTATATCTTTCTCTAAACTTATCTTTTTCTCTCTAAACTTCAACTCTTTTTCTCTCTCTAAACTAAGCTATTTCTCTCCCTCTTTCTAAAATCTCTACCCTCTCTTTCTCTCTAATCTCGACTCTATTTCTCTTCCTATTTTTTAAATTATTCTCTCTCTTTCTAACATATACTCTCTCTCTCTCCTTTTTAAAAAAGATGTTAAAATTTTTTATAGTATTATTTAAAATTAAATTAATTAATTAATTAATTAATTGTATATTTTTCGCAATCTTCAATAACATGATTAAATAATATGAACCTACGAACCAAACACCCAATACTACATTCTTAGTAATAGAATGAATAGGAATAAGATCCTCGGATATCTTTTTACTCCTAGTAATCTTTCATTAGTGCCCTTATAGACCTGCTAGCTAGGTAATCTTTTACCAGTTCTGTAATAAGAATAAAAAAAACAAAGAAATTATTTTCTTTATTAAGTAGTGAAATAATTCACCTTAAATACATTTTATAGGCTTTCGATTCCCCTCTAGATGATCTTTCACTAGTTCTGACTTCTTGTGCGTACAAATCAAAACTCAGAATTAGTAGTCGAGGAATTATGCAATTTAGAGAAGCAAACAAAAGGGAAAGAAAGGATTCATTTACAAATTGACTAATACTTTGCATCGAGAAGATTTAATCTTTTTTTAATTCATTACCGATATCTTGTTCTCTAATTAAAAAAAATAAGACAAAGCGTTAAACATAAAGTATGAGACAAAAAAATAATACAAAAAACCAAAACAAAAAAGAGCAACCAACTAAATTTATCTTTTTGTTAAAAAAAAAAAAAAAGAAAATACGTATTTGACTTATAAACTAGTCCAATTTGTATACAAAATGCACAAGTTTTTACCTTTTGTAAAACTGGACCGTCTTTTTTGATTTTGCAGATTCAGTCCGAATTTTCAACAAACTTACCAAAATACCTTTATATCTTTTCCTCCTCTCTTCTTTTTTCTTTTTTTTTTTCTTGCGTTCTTTTTCTTCGCCCGCCAAAGAATTCGGCGGAGGCAGAGGCGAAAACGGCCCCCTAACCTCTACCTCTCACACCCTCACCCTCGCCCGCGCACGCCCCGCCCTCCTCGCCTCCAACCCCGCTGAGGCCGCGCCACGACCTTTTTTTTTTTTTTTTTTTTTTTTTTTTTTGTTGCTCTTCGACCCTCCTCCACGCGTCATCTCCACTGTCGCCGCCGGTGACGAAGAGAAAGTGCTTCTCGGCGCCAAGAAGCATGTCGGCGAGGAAAAGGGAGAAATTAATTACACTCCGGCAAGTACGATGGCTGCGATAGAGGGCAAGGGAGAGGTCATGACAAAAAAATTATATAGAAAAAGAAAATAAGAATAATAAAAAAATAAAAAAAAAAATATTATTTTTTCTATAAAGACCAAAAATCATAGAAGAACGAAGGAGATAATGAAATTGCACTGTCAAAATAAAGTTACACTGTTTTAAAAAAAATTTGCACTATTTTAGATAAAAGTTGTACTCTTTGAGATAGAAATTACACTCTTTGGGATGAGAGTTACACTTTTTAAGCGAAAAATGTACTATTTGGGTGAAATTTATACAATTTCTCATTCTCTTCTTCTTCCTTCTCCTCCTTCCCCTCCGTTTTCTCGTTGTGTCATGCCCGGATATCAGCGGAAGTATACACGGTACATGCATAGACCCGTCATATACCTGCAGTATATAAGACGTCTACAAAAATCATGTCAGGAAAGTAATAATCTTAAAGAGATTCTAACATGATATCAGAGTAAGATATAAACCGATAGCACTATTAACAGGAGAAAAGTAAATATCAATCCTAGGAAACTCAACAAGATGTCGAAGCCCAAAACTGTAAATACAATATTCTAAGTCAACCTATACACCATAGGGTCATTCCAAAAGAGCTATATACAATGGTAGTCTCTCAATGCATGGGTACATGTCACTATCGTTAGCAACTAAGAATAGCGAGGTGATCACCTAACAGGACTCCACGCTACGTCTAGCTAGATGCGACTCCCTTGCCGCGATCCCTGGCCTCTCCCGTAGTGGATGGCTCTGAAATAACAACAACAAAAAGGACGTGAGAACTATTAAACAATAGTTCCCAATGGGCAAGTCGCCGATCTCAGCGAATTGCACCACTAGGCTCATGATGTACTAAATGAAAAGTAACAACAGTTATAGCATGCTAGATATAATAATGATAATTAGCGATGAACATGTATCATTACCTGGACTTGCACAAATTGCGAGGTTCGAGTGTTTGGTGAGAGTTCCGAACTTTTCCACATTTTCTAGAAGGTCGTAGACAGTGTTCCGACCTATGGTTCGAACCCCGAGAATCGAGGTATTTTAAAGTAGCGCTAAGGTCGCCAAAAAGCAGATGATCTGATATCATGGCCGTACCAAGATACGATGGTTGTACCGATACACTTTGGGATTTGTACCGGTACATTTGGCGTTTTCTGAAAACCCAAGGCTCGGGTTTGCCATTTTCGTCGGATTTGTACCGGTATACTTTCCCATGTACCGGTACACTTTGGCAGTTTCTGAACAGTTCGAACTGCAGGGGCGTTTTTGTGATTGTAGCCTCTCTATTAAGCTACCCCACGCCCCTTGGAGTATTCTTGAGCCCTAGGCAGAGGAGAAAACAGGTGAGGGTCTCTCCCTTTGGTTCTTCTCTATTTTTGATGGCTTTTTGCATGTTTTGATCTCTCTTTTCTCATTCTCCTTTGTTTTTGTTGGATTTCCTCCGTTAGAGAAGTCTTGGCTTGGTGTTTGGAGTTTGAGAGAGGATCAATCTTTAACCCTAGAAGATTCTGGCTTTGTTTGGAGCTTCTTGAGAGGTTGGTTATCTTTTCCTTCCCTTTTGATCTTGGTTTTCTTGGATTTTGAGTAGAAACCCTAGATTTGGGATTTTAAGATTTATTTTGGAGATTTTGGTTTTATAGCTTTTAGAACCTAATTGATGGGTTTAGAACCTTTGTTTAGGTTGGATTTGAAGGACTCTAACTCCCATTTGGAGATCGAGAGAGTTTCCTTCGCGTTTGGTGAGTTTTTCACCATTTCCTTGAGTTGCTTTTTGATTGAACTCATGGTTCTTCATTTCGACGTTGTAACTCCTTTAGCCTAAATCTTAGGGTGCTAGGAGTATAGATCGAAGCTTCGTTAGCGTTTCGGAAGGCCGAGCGGAGCTCTTGGTTGGTTTGGCTTCAAGGGAATAGGGGGAAATTCCTCCTATGTTGTTAATACTTATTGTATCATGATTTTGCATGCATATTCATGCTAGATGGGATTTATGTGAATTTTGAAATACTTAAAATGCATATGTTATGTATCATGCAAAGTCATCTCTATAGAGTAGAGTAATATGGGTATTATTCATGCATACGATAAGTATTACTCTTGTGAGTTGGAAGCAAGTCTCTTATGATGATAATGATTTAGAATCATGCATTCTTGGACGTTAAACTCATGTTTGAACATAGAAGAATTTAAGTGTCATAAAGAGGTACTTGACTTAAAAAACTATAAAACTGCAACATAGAGATATAGAGATAGGCCATTGGGACATACTATATTCCATATTTTAGATATGATGACATAGTGATAGGTCATTGACATAATTGCTATATTTCATATTTTAGACATGATGACTTGAGACTTGAGACGGATTTGTATGACTACTTGCAATTGTGCTCATTCGCATATGCTTGTAAAGGTCGCTCCCTACAAGCCGGCACTCCGGAGATAGCCATCGCGATACATACTCGCCGTGCGGGATTGGGTGTCGAAGTGGATTGCCGTGGGCAAGGCTCATTCCTAGAGTGGGGATGTTGACTACCACGGGGCCATTAGGCACAGCACCGGCCAAACAGCCTTCGGGTGGGTCTTCAGACCAGACAGCCTTCGGGCGGGTCTTTCAAGATTTAAACTTTAAGTAGTTAATATGCCAATTGAACATTGACTAGAATAGTAAACAATGGCATTTTACTATTACATTGTGGACACCGGATTAGTTGTTTATTTATACCTATTCATGCATAGAATAGCTTTCTTACTTATGCAATTTCATACTAAGTAGAGATATCATGTTGTAGTAGATACATGTTTATTTACATGTCGTTCATTTCGTTTGTACTTACCTACTTACTTGTTTGGCTTTTGGGGCCTAGTGGCGCACTTAACTGAAGTCAGTAATTGCTCACTAGGAACTATTATTTAATGGTTCTCACACCCTCTGTTTTATGATTTATTTCAAAGCCTTCGGCACCGGCGGAGGCACGGGATCGCGGCAAGGGGATCGCATAGCTAGATAGCTGCAGTTTACTTTTACTTAGGTGGTATTCTCTCTTCGTTGTTTTTGTGAGAGAGAGAGAGCGGTTTTGGTACCATGTATAGAGATCACCTATGTATTACTTTTAGTACTTGTTTTGGACTACTTTATGTATTATCTTATGATTTCCTTATAATAGATGTTAGCTCTTTTACTTGTTTCCTATCATAGAATATAGTTGTTATACTTGCTCTGATACTTCTAGATATCTTTTTATTGTGGCTTTATTTATTGTTTTGTTCTAGACGCCTTATATGTTTTAGACATATGGCGGGTCTGGTCACGTGCCGGGCGGGCTTCCGCTGGGTCTCGGGGCGTGACAATTACTGTCAAATATATCAGCCAAATTAGAAGCAAGTAAAGTGATTACAATGAACCTAAACAAATTATGTAGGTGTGTAACCGTACACTACTCAGTGATATTCATCTATTGTTATCGTTTAGTACTTGGTTTAATTCATAAGGACCTATTCAAGGTAGTCCAGCTTGCGTCACGCCTAATGGCCCCGTGGTAGTATACACTCCCCACGGCAATCCACTTCAGCACCCAATCTCGCAAGGGTGAGCAATCTGTCGCGTAGACCAACTCCGGAGTGCCGGCTTGTGGGGAGCGACCCTCACAAGCATGTGCTAATGAGCACAATGGCAAGCAAGTATAATTCATAGTCCAACAGTTTTGATCATCATGTCTTAACATGAAAGGTTCTCGCTCTCGACCAATAGGTCGGAATCTAAGCATAATGAAAATGCTAATATCCACTAGGTTCAACAATCAAAGGAAAGCAAGGCATATGTACATATGCCATGTAAAGTCTAGGTATTGCATTGAGCATTACTACGATTACTCATGGTTCTCATGACATTATAAAGGTTACATTCAACTCAATAAAACAAATATGTTTATAGCATCCAATACCCAATATTGAGTACTTATTCATATAATTGCACATACGAGTGATTCTATAGTATCATATAGAACATAGGGGTTTCACTTGTTCTGGTGAGGTCAAACCCACCTACGAGTCAACAACCACTACAACATTTTGTATTAAAGATGGCTTTTATGGGTACCTATAGCGGCTTTTTGAAAAGCCGCAATAAAAAGTATCGACTTTTCTGAAAAAGCCACAAAAAAAGCTGTAACATATTGGACTTGCGCAAATTGCGGAGTTCGAGTATTTGACTTGTGATGGAGCTTTTCCAGATTTTCTGGAAGGTCGTTGACTGTGTTCCGACCTATGGCGCGTGTACCGAGGTTTGGGGATAAGTCCCAAGCCCTAAAGTCCAAAAAGTTAGATTTTAGGTGGCTCTCGGGTTGAAAATTCTGTACCTTATACCGGTACAAAATGGTGTCTATACCGGTACAAAATGATGGCTATACCGGTACAGACCAAGATTTATACCGGTATAAAGAGGGCAGACTTGGCGAACCCGAGGCTCGGGTTTGGCTGTTTCGCAGGGTTTATACCGGTACAAAATGGATTTGTACCGGTACAAACTGGCAGAATGTGAGCAGACCGAACTGCAGGGGTGTTTTAGCATCTTGTTGCTTCTATTTGTGTACCACACACCCCTAGGGCTTCATTTGAGCCCTCCCACACAGCAAGCAAGGTAGGAGACCTTCTCTCTCTACTCCCTTGTGTTTCCTAGGGTTTTGGTTGGATTTTTGGAGGATTAAAACCCTCTCCTTGCTCTCTTTTGCTTGTTAGAGCCTCTACCACCATTGTTGGAGCTTGGATCTTGGTGTTTGGAACTTTGTGGTGGATCAAGCTCCAAGCCTAGGGCTTTTTGAGTTTGGTCTAGAGCTTCTTAGAGGTATGTGATCGATCTCCTCCCTCTAGTTTTGGTTTTTAAAGGTTTCTTTGAGATGAAACCCTAGAATGGGATTCTAGGGTTAGGATTTGGGGATTTTCGATTTAGGGCCTTTGGGACCTAATTGATGGGTTTAGAGCCTTGATTTAGGTTGGATTAGAAGGACTCTAACTCCCATTTTGGAGATCGAAGGCATTCCCTTCGCATTCGGTGAGTATTCTTCACCCTTTTGTAGAGTTCCTTAATGTTTGAGCTCAAGACTCACCTTTTGAGGTTGTAACTCCTATGGCATGCCTTGTAGGGGTGCTAGGAGTAGGAATCGAAGCTCAGTTAGCGGTTCTGATCGGCGATTTTCGCACTCGGTGGGTTTGGCTTCACGAGCATAGGAGCAAATGGCTCCTAAGTGCTTAGTTGGTTTGATTTAATTATTTTGAATGCATATTCATGCTAAATAGATTTATTAAGAATTTTGAATCACTTAAAATGCATGCCTTATGTATGATAAAATTTTCACTCTATATAGTAGAGCTATCTGGGTTAAACTGCATGCATGTGGGGGTGGTTCTTGTGGGCGCCTGGGAGTGTGCCATTCATGTTATTATAGCTAACTAAAGTAAATGAGAACATTAAACTTGTGTTGGAACTTAGAAACGCTTAAGTGTCATCAAGCGGCACTTAACTTAGAAAACTATGAAACTGCAACATAGAGACTTGACATAGGCCTTTTGACATCTATTATTGCCATGTAGGGACATGATGACATAGAGATAGGCCTTTGGACACTTGTACATTCCATGTTAGAGACATGACGATTTGGGACTTATGACGAGTTTTGTGACTTTTGCCATTGTGCTCATTCGCACACGCTTGTGAGGGTAGCTCCCTACAAGCGGCACTCCGAGGAGTTGGCCAACGCGTTTCTTGTATTCGCCGTGCGGGATTGGGCGCCGAAGTGGATTGCCGTGGGACAGTCTCATTCCTAGGGTGGTAATGTTGGCTACTACGGGGCCATTAGGCTCGGCATTTGGGCTAGGCAGTCTTCGGGTGGGCATCGGCCATATCGCCTTCGGGTCGGGTATAATGGTATTTAAACTTAATGTAGTTTAAAGATAATTGTGGACTTGACTAGAATAGTGAACTTGAACACTTTACTATCACTCGTGGACAATATGGGATTTGATTGGAATAGTAAACTTTAACTCTTTACTATTAATTTGTGAACATTGCTCTAGTTATGGTACTTTCTATTCATGCTTAGAATAGCTTACTTATGCAAATACATGCTAAGTAGAGATATCGTGTTTAGTAGTTTATATGTTATTTACATGTCGTTTATTATCGCTTATACTATTGTTTTTACTTACTTGTTTCGTTTTGGGCCTAGTGGAGCATGCAACTGAAGTCAGTAATTGCCCACTGGGAACTATTATTTAATAGTTCTCACGCCCCCTTTTTCTTATGTGTTTCAGAGCCTTCGGCACCGGCGGAGGCAAGGGATCGTGGAAAGGGAACCGCTAGCTAGTTATCGCAGCTTTCCTCCTTGTAGGGGTTTTTCTCTCTTTTGTACTTTGGTGAGATTGAGAGAGTTTTGTATCCCTATGTAGAGACTACCATGTACTTAGTTATAGTGGTGTTTGGATCTCTTTTTATTGTACTCTCTTTATAGTTTATATTAGAGATTGGTGCTTTACTTTTAGCCTCTTCCTTATGTTTCCTTGTATAGATTTCTAGTTGTTATACTGCTCTGATACTTCTAGATTCTTTTTATTTTGTTCGTTATTTATCGTTTCTGTTAGACGCCTTGTATGTTGTCAGGACACACAAGACGCGCGGCAGAGCTCACTGGTCCCGGCGTGATGTAAACCGAGTCACGAGATAGGTCTATATCAATATAACGGCATCTTCTAAAAGCCGCATTTTAGTACCTATAGCGGCTTTATGAAAGCCACTATTAGCATTCAAATTGTGGCACTATTATAGCCGCCTGTGATTATCTATAGTGGCTTTAATTAGTATAACGGTATTTGGTGTGCCACAATGCTACAATTTTTGCGGCATTTTGATGCTATTAATAAAATTATGTTGTGGCTTTTTGAAAGCTGTTAATATGCATATATAATGACTTGTTATAAAGCTACAATTGATTGAAATATATATATTTTTTAATATGTATATTAGCTAGGGATGGTAGTTGTATGGAAGATACAATACAAAAATGACACATTCATAGCAAAAACGTTGTTTCATTCATATATAAGCCAAGAGTATCGAATGAAACCAAAATACTAATTGTTCCTCACATCCTCAACATCAATAAAATAATAAAAAACTATAATATCTAAAAATAGTTTTTTAAAAATGACACAGTAATTCAAAACATAGAATGATACTAAATGGTATAGTAGGTCCAAATACAAAAAAAAAAAGATCAAGTATCACTAGAAGGATTTGATGATGCTGACGTATAGCAAGTGCCCGAAAACTCAGGATCCTGTAACAAAAATAAAAATTTCTTTCAATAAAATAAGAATATAGTTAACAATTAAAACATAGTGATAAAATCGATAAAATTATCTAAGATAAGGTCATTTTTCTTACCTGACGACTGCCACCAAGATTACAATCAGGCAATTTTTGTCTTATAAATTCCATAACGGCAACTAATTGTGACTGTAGTTGGGAAACCATTTTTTTATTCTCTTGCACTTTCTCTTTTAACTTTTGTACTTCTTCCGTTGATTTCAAATTATAACACACACAACTTTCAGATGGGATCAATCCTAGCCCTCCAACTCGGCCACCATACTCTTTTCTTATAACTTCGATATAAATTTTGTTTTCCATTGCAATCACATCCTCTCGAGAAGATTCAGATGTTCCTGAGCAATTAACCAATTTGTCTTTAGCATCAACCTATACGATAACGGTACTCAATGTAAAACAAATCAAAAGAACACAGCAGCTATGTTTCGTAATCAACTTTGTCTAGATACACTAGAAAAATCAAAACAAAACAACTTCACCTAGAAATGTTTGGTAATAGATTAGAAGCATATTGAAAAAGATCACAGTAGTAACTAATTTTAAACTCTTGATGTAGAATTATGACCAAATAGAAAAAGAAGCTATTATGCTGGATCACAAGTTATTGAGGCAACAGCTTGTGATTTCATCTAGAACTGCAATAAACTATAAAAACACAGCAAAATTAGAACACAAGCATGTGGGTAAAGAAAGAGAAAACTTCCATAAAAACTGCTAACTCCATCTCGTATGTGAAATAATCTTGGAAACAATTTAATCCATATCTCATCCTCATGGATCACTAATTTCCAACCAATACGATAAAACAGTTCTGCAAACAAAATGGATTGAGAATATCATTGACATGGAAGCAACTATCATTCCAATATCACGCACTGACTAGTATGACTCAAAAGTAACTATCATTTCTACACAAGATTTCTAAATTGCTGAACCAATCAGCAAGGCCAAGGCCACCACATGCTGCGCCTACTGCCGCGGTAGATCAGCTTGCCACAATGTCACAATAAATAAAATTTGTTTCAAGAAATGACAAATTAGCTAGGTATCAGAACCAACCAAGAAGATTGTCCTCTAACATAGCCTGAGTATTAAAATTAAATGCTACATCCAGAAAACCTCCAATTGCACCAGAAACCATAGCCTGAAAACTCTTATGTGAAATTAACATAATATATCAAACTATGCAAAGCTTAGTTATCTGCTCTTCAATAAGATTATCTTACTTTTATACGGCATAGCATCCATCATATTCTTAGTTGGAGGCTTGTTACCTCTTCCCAGCACAAACTCGGCAGGTAGTCCGTCAATAACTTAAACTGACATACAAAAAATATTGCAAAACAGAGGTAAAAAATGATCATCAAATGGCACATAGATTCATTATATTTCGATTCTACACCTTTGTACTAACAAAAAAATAAAATAAAAAACAAATAAAAAATAACTAAAAAAAACAATGATAGGCATGTACCATCAAAATTAGTCGATTGTAGACATGAGGTATCTTGGAGACTTCCTGTGAAAGAAATTATTATTTAAATTAAGTTTTACCATCATAAGCTTAATCTATGCCATATAATAGCAAATAAATTCAAGTCAAGCTTTACTATTAAAAGATTTTGAATATTAATCATCTAACTTCACATAATCATATGAACCTATCGTTTCAGAGTAGTTTTCAGTTATATTAGTGAAACTAAGTAGTTTTTGAGTTCTGAATTTCAGCTGGGTGAGAGAAAGAAGTTGTGACTGCTGCAAGGTGTTTTATGGTACCCTAACCCAGTTAGAACTGAGTTACAAAGCTGAGAAGGTCAGGTAGTTAATTTCTTCTCTGTTCGAGCATGGTAGAACGTATACTAATGCAGTTTTAGAAGCTGTTTCGCAGCAAGGTCGCAGCAGGGAATTTGAACTCTGCGCCTAGATTTTGAGGGTTCTAGCAGCAGATTTTGAGGATAAGTAGCTGACCCTGAGCTAAAGAGAAGTTGAAGGGAAGTTAGAAAGGTGATTAGTTTACTATTTACCTTATAATGGTGCTATGATAGGTCTCTATGTGAGGTTTTGATGTAGTTTGGAATTCTGTTTCAGCAGCAGCTTGGAGACCACTTTGAGCTGATTATAGTGGTAGTTGTGGATTGATTGAAGTACTCCAACCTAAGTGGAAGTGAAGGGTCAACCCTGGTGCGAACTTAGGTGAGATTTCGTTGAAATTGAATGTTCTAGTAATGATTCCAATGCAGTTTTTACAGCTGGTCCGCAACAGGTGCGGGGATCGCATTGAGCTGAAAATTGGAATCTTTTTTAGCTGAATTGAGCTGAGTTGAAGGTATGTCACTCAGCAGGAAATAGAATTACAATTATGGAATTTATATAAGTGAGAATTGAACTTCAATTATGTGATTACATAGGGTAGTAATGCAGTTTTGGGTTCTTGCTCACAGTAGGTTATGTACACCTTATAACTACGATTTGAAGACACGCTAGGAGCTGAATTGAAGTGTTGGAGCTCACAGCCAAGGAGGAGTTTAAGTTAAGTTCGGATTTGGAAGCTTCGGATTACCCGTGTTTACGAGCTCGACACGAGTTGTCAACTATTTGGTGGGTTTGACCTTCCCGAAATGGGTGAATTCCTTCTATGTCTTCTTTGCCATTTGGAATCAGGATTATTGCGTATCCATGTGAATACATGTTTGTTTGAATGGATTGGGCATACCTCAATATGCATTTTATGTTGAACATAAAGGAAATCTCTATGTAGTAGTGAAAGGATTATGAAATTGCTTATTCTACCTAGATCACTTGCCTTACTAATATATATATTCCTGATATAAGTGGCTTGTACAATTGAGTTAACCAGGACATTATTCAGGAGGGAAGAATTGTGGTACCATAAAAGTATCATTTGGCTTCATTGCACAACATGGGAATGACGTACTTGAAGTGAATTATGCAATTATGTGCTGTGCACACGGTGATAGAACTATTAGTCCATCTTGCATAATGAGGCTATTTCTATGTTTATATACTTGTGTTGACAAGTTGGTGCTATTTTTATACTTATATGGGTAAAACTAGCATAAATTCCAAGTTTGGAATATGATCTAGTTAGATGGTCAGAACTTGAGCATACACTGGTTATGTAGAATGACTTAAATACAGATCATGTGAAGAATATTTCATAGAATATTGTACTTAGGTTAAATTGTTAGTGCCCACTTTCAGATGATAAAACTTGCCTAACTTTATGTTATGGTGTTTGATCTAGTTAAACAACTAGAAGTTGGCATTATGATATAACTTGAATGTTATTCTATTAACGTAATCTAGTACATAACTAGAAAGAGATGTGAGAATTTGTTTGCATGATTAAGTAGAAATATCTGCTTAATTCCTGTTTGCCCCAAGTAGTAAAGGATGATATTGAACTATAGATTATGTGCCACGAGTCATTGAACATAACCTTAGAAAACCACTTCCCTTATGTATAGGGAGTAGTGAGAGGGTTCGATGTGAATATGTTTGGGTATAGCCCATTATAATGTAAGGGATAATTGTTAAGTCATACTAGCTATTGTAAGAATTATGTCAGCAAACAATAGTAAATTCGACAAGCATTGATCTAATTACCAATTATGCTCCCACCTCACCCAAATTTACAAACATAAGAAGCAAAATTTCTTCTCAGGCATAAATAAACTAATATGAGCGCATACATATTGAATAAATAATAGGAATAGAAGAGGAAATATGTAACGAAGAGGAGGGGAAAAGAGAGAAATAACTACCCAATAACATATAGTCCATTTCATCCAGATCTATAATATTACCCAAAATTTTAAAAAAAATCACAAAACAAATAACTATATATTATAAAAATCACACCATTTGTCTCATGATTAATCATATTTTTATCCACAAATGGACAAAATCGTGAAAAGTTGAGATTACGAGCACAAACTATGAAGATGACCAAAAAATTATAGATTTAATTTACCAAAATCTCAAGGAAATAGGCGATCTAAGTAGAGATCGAACAAATTTCTACTCAAAAAAACGCACAAAATTTGAAATCTAAACACTAAAATCGACGAAAAATTTGTTAAAAAAAGATTTACCAAAAAAAGATAGTGAGAAAGAAGGATGATGAAGGTGAACAAACGATTCCTCCCAAGCGGTGAGCGCGTGCGACTCGGCGAAGGTCCTCCCAAGCGGCGATCGCGTGCGAGATCCTTCCCAATCCGACCATCGTATGTGAGGTTGAGAGGAGCGGAAGAGTTTGGAGGAGAAAACCCTAGAGAGGAAGAGGTTGGAGGAGACGCGAGAGAGATAGGCGAGAGGGGTCGAGTTTGGGTCTGTGTAGAAGAGGGAGAGAGGGAGATGAAGAAAAAGAGAGATGGATAATTTGGGCCGAGAGAGAGAGAGAGAGAGAGAGAGAGGGGGGGGGGGAAGAGAAAGAGAATAGATGGCTAATTATTTATGGGCTAGGCCCAGATAAAGAGAGGAGAAATATATAATTTGGGCTACTATTTTGGGCCGGCCCATATCAAAAAGCCGCTAAATAAATGTCGCATTTTAACTAATTTCCTGTAGTGAACTCTTGTCAAACTTCACAAACGAGAGTAATCCGATGTCTCCAAGTCCCCTCCCCAAAATACGGTTCAGCTTGAATTCCCTGTAAATACAAATTAAAGCACATTAATTCGACTCTATAAGTCCTAAAATTCAGCTTGTGGTGGTTGCAACGCTTGCTGCGAACTACTCTCAAAACTGCATGGAAACGATTCCAAAACATCCAAATTTAGCAATATTCTCACCTTGTACAAGGCTACAACTTGAACCCTTGTTTTGGTTCAGGTTAATTAGTACACCCAATTCCATTTCCGAAAGCTCCTAATACTCAGCCGAGAATCATCCAATACCTTGTCGCAAGCCTGCTGCGAATTAGTCTCAAAACAGTCCTAATACTCTTATAAAACCATTTAATGTAAGCTGAAATCTCACCTATTCGGTTGTCTACTTGGAATTCCCTTTCCTACTGGTTTAAATGCTCTCAAACCAGCTCACAAGGGGTTGATCAATCAGCTCAACGTAGGTTTCCAAGCTGCGGAGAACACATACTAAAATCAGCCTCACTATTCATCAATATCTCTACTATAGTGTCAACATAATGGATTGTATCCAACACATAGAGGGGGGTGAATAGGTGTAGCGGCCAAAAACTACAAATCTCGATGCAATAAAAATAAATACGGAAAATAAAAAGCACACCGAGATTTATGTGGGAAAACTCCAACTTGGAGTAAAAAATCCACGGGACCAACACGCGAAAAAAATAATTCACTAAGAGAAAAGATTACAAGGTGATTACCGACTCCACGGACTTAACCTCTCTTAACCTCCTATGAATCTCGCGCAATCCTCCGGGTTGTCCACGCCCACACGTTCTGTCACGTCCCGAGCCCGATCCTTTTGGCCGGTTCGAGCGCGTCAACAGACGCCGAACAGACAGAGTCTCCCCTTTCCGCCCAAGGCACAACAACAGTACAGATAGTGTATAATTTTTGCACTTGCGGAAGCATACAAAAACGGCTTGCACGAGGGCAAGCAATAGCCAAAGTGAAAGTTCTAAAATTTAAACATACAAGTACTATGATTATCTTTTAATCATATACATACAAATATCTTTAAAACTTTTAAAATCCTTACATTCATTGCATCATTTCTTTCTTACACCACATTTTTCGAAAATGAAACTTTAATACATTTAAAGGTTATACATCTATGATCATCAAGTACAAAAGATGATAAGAAAGAGTATGCAACTACCAAAAGTAAAATAACTCGGGCGGTCTCTATCTAGGGCGCGATGCCCTTCCCGCGATCGTCGGCCGGCTCGCTCGGTCCTGGCTCTGTGGAAATAGGGGGGTGAGAACTACAGCAAAGTTCCCAGTGGGTTCGGCAATCAGCCATGCCGACTTTCCCACTAGGTCTAATTCAGGCAATATAGAAGAAAGGTAAGTAAGGCAACCAACTAGCAAATGCAGCTAATATGCCTGAAAGTAAACAACAGTATGCTCAATATCATGCTCATGATGGATGCTAGATCATAATTCCATAATCCAATCTTTTGGCTAACCCGTAGGCTTCGCCCTCACAAATTCAACCAAACAAATCCCTATTGTCGGGGAGGATCAACCACTACGACCCAATGGGACCGTCCTCTGGGGAGGATAAACCACTACGACCCAGTGATGTCAACTCCGGAGCACATCGCCCGAGGGGGAGCTACCGCCCTCGAGCAAGGACTATATGGTGAGTACGATCTACCCTTAACTTTAAGGATTACAAGTCAAATATATTCCTTGACTTTAAGGGGACTAAGTTCATATGACCCTTAGCTCTAAGGTTACAATGTCATAATGTCTCTATTGTTCTCGTTCTTGGTCTTTAATGCCGCACCTGTTGTCTAAGTATTTCTAGACTCGTCAATGTCACTCTACAATCATGTCCAATGTCATATTAGTTCTCTAAGTACACTAGGTTCTCATTCTTTAACATGCATACATAGGGTTCTCATTCTTTAACATGCATACATAGGGTTCTTGATTCTCAATCATCATACAAATATATCTCATGCATTTGAACTCACAAAATGCAATAAAAACACATCATTAACCCTACTATGCAATATGCTCAATGTACATGTAATGCTCAAATATGACACTTAGACATAAAGGGAAGTTCGATATCCTTGATATGCACCACCCACCTCTAAATATTGTAGATGGGTTGCGGTTCGCGTCTCGAGGTTAACCGACACCTATCTTGCAACCTGCGCGTTAAACAGAGACTAAATCAGGCTAGTTTACATGGTAGCTCATAGATAGGCTTTTCGTTTAAACAAATGGAGTTGTCCCACGCGTCGGGGATACTCCCAATTAGGTTTCTACAAGGTCAATTTGACCTTGGAACCCCCATGGGCAAAAGCCCCAAAATCCATGCCCTAATAATGACATTTAGGGTTTTCTCCTAGATTGATCTCAACCCTAAGCAAAAGATAGCTTAGGATCACCTAGGAAGCTCTCTAGTACCATTCTTAAGCCTTTAGAACCATCCCTAGGGCATCTACTACAAACCCTAGGTGTTCACCATTAGAGCTCATGAAGCTCTCATGAGTTTCATGGAGTTTATGGCCCTAGAGGGCTTCTACATCTTCTAGCAAGCTCAAAACTTCTAAAACTTGGGATTAAAACCAAACCCTAGAGTTCTAGTTGCAAGAGAGCTCACTATTGCCAAGTTCTACCAAGTCCTCCTTGTTGGAGAGCTCCTATAATCACCAAATCCCTCCAAAGTCTCCTCCTTGTGCTTCTTCTCCTTCTTCTCCAAGCTCTAGGAGCTAATCTCTAGAGAGAGAAAGAGAAAAATGAGAGGGAAATGAGAGGGGGTGAAATGGCTGTGAAAGAGGAGGGGGCAAGCCTATATTATGTAGCTATAATAGCAAATAGGCCCTCCAATTCCGTTTAATTGCATTCTGCCAGACTGGGCAGTTTTCGGGCATCAAGACCGGTCTTGATCTCCAAGACCGGTTCCCGAGGGCTGGTCGTCAGGGACTTAGCCATTTCTGGCTGATTGCACAGACCAAGACCAGTCTCGACCACCAAGACCAGTCTCGGGAAGACCGGTCTCCGTTTCAAGATCGGTTCCCGCAGAGGGAACTTCCAGGACATAGCCGATTTTTCATTTGGCTCGGCTCATACGCGCGTGAGGTTCGGTCGCCACCCGTGAGGACCGGTCTCAGAGGGCTCCAAGTCTGGAACTTTTCCAGACTTACAGTTTGGCCTCCTCGGGTTCCGTTTTCACTTCACATGGGTTCTAATGCACTTAGAAACCACCTGTACTCGCTCCACTCCGGGTTCCGCTCATTTCGACGGAACTTGGCACGCTCTACGGGGAAGTGGGTTGTTACACATTCGAATCTACGAACGCCACATTCCGAATCCACGAAACGCCACCACTTCGAATCCACGAAGCCTTCAATCGCGTCGAATCCACGACACCTCACGTCGAATCCACGACGCCGTTCATGAGAAGCATCATTAGTATGGTGATCCTTCGCTGGGAGTATTAATGAAAACCAGGAACGAGAACTCCAAGCGAAGACGAAGATCAAATTGACATATAGATATCCATTACAATATCTCGATTTGACCTAAAAGAGGCTATTATTTAGAAAATAGGTTTTAGATGAAATTCGAGCCTCTAGGGTTTCTCAAACATGTATTTTTATAAAGCACAAGCAGTTAGAGAACCCCAATATCTTATTTATAGACTTTAAAATTAATTAGAATCGGATTAGAAATTTTTCAAAAAATTACATTGTATACCGGTACACTTTCAAGCTGTAACCGGTTACACAATCACGGAAGATAATTTCTTCGAAAGCGCTGTAACCGGTTACAAGTTGATGGCTGTACCGGTATTGTCACGCCCCGCAACCCGCCTATTTGGTCGGGTTCGGGCCACGTCAACAGACGCCGAGCGAACAGGGCCTCCCCTGCCCGCCCAAGGCTCTAACAACAAGTATAATTTGACAATCAAAGAGAATTTCAATTATACAAGGCTTACACGAAGGTAAGCAACAACAACACAGCGGAAGAGTAAGCACTAAGCTAGAATATAAACCATACATGAACTTGATTACATTTGAACCAAATACAAGTAAACTAATCTATTACATTCTTTTAGCATTCAATACATCATTTCTTTTTACATTTGTCATCTCCCAAAAATTACTTGAATGTTTACAACTTGACATCTATAGTTCAACAAAGTAAGGTTGATACAAGTATAACAAAAAGGAAATGACTAGATGCAAGACTCGGTGGCCACTAGCTATGGCGCTAACCCCTTGCCCCGGTCCTCCATTTGCCCGCTCGTGCTAGGACTGTGGGGTTAGTGGTGTGAGAACTACAACGAAGTTCCCGGTGGGCTCGACAGCGAGCCCCGCCGACTTACCCACTAGGTCTATCCAGGCATAAGTATTTCAACGGAAATGAAATAGTAACTAACTATATAAATGCTAATACTATGCCTGCAAGAAAGAGTCAGATAGATAGATAATCGAATTTAGATATGTTTGCATGCATGCTCGTTACCATACTTTACTTTACTTTACTTGGCTCATTACCCAATCTTGCCGGTTAACATAGTTAACCCCAACAAACTCAAGACCCAAAATCCCTCGCTGAACGGGGAGGCTCTAAGCCTACAAGACCCGAGGGACCGTCCGTCGGGGCCACGATCCCCTAGGTGACTGTTCCGGAACTCACCGCTTGAGGAGGAGCGACCTCCCTCAAGCCAAGACTTGTCAAGAGTATCGATCTAATCCTCACATTGAGGATTCATAGCCACTAGTTACCATGCCATTGTCAATGATAGGTTTTCTACCTAATCATGTATATCATTCTTGCCATAATGCCACTAAGTTAAACTATGTTTAACTAAGGTTGTCTCAATGCCAATCTTGTCTCTATGTTCAATATCACCTTTGTTGACTAAGATCAAGTCCATCCTATATTCACACAAGTAGGGTTCTAATTCTCATGCCTCTATGGTTCCATTACAATCTCTAAGTTCATTCTCATACTAGAACAATAATCGAAGTTCAACCATAGCATAATTAACCTCTACCCTATCATGCATGAATATACTATACATATAACATGCTCAAAAAGGTGAAATAGACATAGAAGGGAATTCGATGATTCCGGAATGCACCCCCCACCTTAAAATAATTTTGTGAGGATGCCCAAGAAGTTCCACGACCTACCGAGGCCTAGGTAAAAACCTGCAGTTTAAAAGTGAACCTAATCAGGCCATTTTACATAGTAGCCCCTATATCGGATTTTCGTTTAATTAAACGGAGTTGTCCCACGCGTCGGGAATACCCCCAATTAGGTTTCTACAAGGTCAATTTGACCCAAGAACCCCTATGTTCAAAAGCCCCAAATTTGGGTGCTCCAACCATGCCCTATGTCCAACCTAGGGTTTTGATCTCATTCACAAGCAAAATATAGCTTTAGATCAACCTAGAAGCTCCCTAACACCATCCTTGACCCATTAGAACCATCCATTTGGGGTTTACAACAAACCCTAAGAAATCACCATGAGAGCACTTGAGCTCTCATGGAGCTTTCATGGTGTTCATAGCCCTAGCATGCCTCTAACACTATCAACAAGCTAGAAAACCCCTAAACTTAGAGAAAACCACAACCATAAGCTTAAACTTGCAAGAACCTACCTCTTGTAGCAAGCTCAACCCAAGCCCTTGTTGTAGGAGAGCTCCAAGATCCTCCAACAAGCCTCCCACAAGCTCCAAAGCCACCTTCTCCAACTCCTTCTCCTTCTTCTTCCCAACTCTAGGGTTTTTCTAGAGAGAGAAAGGGAACAAAAGAAAGAAATGAGAGAGAGGTGAGTGTGCTGTGAGAGAGGGGTGTGGGAAGGCTTATTGTGTTGTAACAATAGCCAAAAAGCCCCTCAACTTCTTTTATTTCGCGCAGTTCACAAACTGCTGTCAGACCATCCCATACCGGTATGGGGAGATGCTCTGGGTATGGGGGTGCTACGGTGGCGAAACCCGAGAGCAACCTCCCTCGGTTTCGCGACATCTATACCGGTATGGGGGCGACTGTGCCGTATGGGCCAAAGAAACTACCAAACCGAGAGCTCTCTCCTTCGGGTGTGATGGCTATCTTATACGGACACCGGGCCGGCTGGGTATATAGAAATTCTCAAACCCGAGAGCTCTTCCTCTCGGTCAAAGTTGCTATACCGTCTGACAACTTTGCTGTCTCGTACGAGAATGCCCCGGACTTGTGTTTTTCGTATTTGTTTCGACTCTACTTCGCGCCAAAACCCTTTTAACTCTTTTAGATTATCTTCTAACCCTTCCAAGAAGTTTGGAATGGCAATTGGAACACGTCCAACTATTTCATTTTCGTACTTTAGTCAATTTGGCTAAAGTCCGATCTTATCGTCGAATTTTCGATATGCTACAGGTATACTTGCGATAGTTGTACCAGTACACTTTTGTGGCTGTACCGGTACACTTTGCAAATTTTCATTTTTCGAGTTTCGCAAAGTTCCGATACAATTTCTAATTCATTAAACTTTGATTTTATAATTCTAATGCCTACAACTAAGTATGAATCACTATAACATGAATTAAAAACTTACCTGGGTATCGTGATTCACATCGTGGGCTATTTCTATTTTCTTCAAAGTCTTGGATTCTTCGTTCTTCTTCAATTCGCTCCGATTCTTCAAGACTCCGACTTAATTCACGAAACTTGCCAATACAAAACCCTTAACAATTTTAAAATAAAATTTTGTCAGGGAGCTATTTGCAAAAAAATCTCTTAATGGTAGAATTCTAGGGCTTGGTTCTTATGCTCTAGAAATGGTTTTAGTGGAACCCTAGGATGCTAAATAGATGATTGTTGCTTGAATCATGAATCAATTTGATGAATTTTTGCGATAGTTGGATGTTAGGGTTCCGATTGGGGTTTTTCGAAATGAAGGGGTTTGATCTAATTTGAACCCATGGAAACCTAATTGCTAGGTATTCTGACGCGTTGGTGGCCTCAGTTCGGCAATCCGTCGAGGCTACGCAAAGATATCGGTGAAAAGGACTGTTTCGGCTTCATTTCCGCTTGGAAGGTCGAGGCGGCGTCCAAAAATTACGAAACCAGGTTTCTAGCCTCGTGATATCACCAAGAGGTGGGGGGTGTAATCTCGAAGTAGTTGGGCTTCCTTTTATGTCTAAGTTATATTATTGATCATATTTCACATGAGACATTATGCATTATAGGATGAGTAGACGATTGCATTTCTATTTACTTGCATGACTCTTAGTAGTGTAGCATTGTGGGTTTGACACATGGATTAGGGATGTATGAGGATTCGGTCTTGTGACATGGAATCCTATAGTGGCATAAAGTGGTGAACTTGAACTTGATGATGAAACCAAGTAACATGTGAACTAGTTGAGACATTTACTACAAGAGGACTTGAACGAGTGACATTCAAATCTAGTGTAGTAGAACACATTGGCATAATTCTAGGGATAGTAGGGTTCCCAATTACTGAATTGTGCATTTGAATTAGTGAATAGAGGCATTGTAGCCCTAGCTGACAGGGTATCCTCAGTTGACAAGGATTGGATCATACTTACATAGTCTGTTTTCGCTGGTGGTGGTCGCTTCACCCAAGCAGTGCACTCCGGAGTTGTCACACTAGGGGCAGACGTGGTTGTCCCGCAGGCGGTCTCGGGTGGGTTGAGCAGCTAAGGCTCCTCACCTATGGGATTTGAGATGTGAGTCGAGATAGTAACCTTCGGGTTAGCCTTGGGTAGTAACCTTCGGGTTAGCCCGTGAGATTATTTATTGAGGCATAGTATCATGCTGTAGATCACATATTATGTAGTAGCTCATTCATTGGATTATTAAGGCATAGTATCATGTTGTAGAACACATACTATATAGTAGCTCATTCATTGGATCGTTGAGACATAGTATCATGTTGTAGATCACATACTATATAGTAGCTCATTCATTGGTGTTGAGGCATAAAATATACATATATATATATATATATATATATATATATATATATATACATATATATATATATATACATACATATATATATATACATACATATATATATATATATATATACATATACACACACTTATACATATATATATACATACATATATATATATATATATATATATATATATATATATATATATATATATATATATATATATATAAACAAAAAAATAAATAAATAGAAAAAGAGCATGGTGTACGAGATGGTCCATGCACTAGGTGCATGGACAAAAATTAGATCCAATTACCCCTCCTTTTGGTGCACGACCCAAACCCACATCCCATCATCCCCACTACATATGACCAACTACCCATTCATCCCACTTCCCTCATCTCCCAACTTACACCAACTACAAACTCTCCTCACACCTCACTGATGCCATGCTCTAAAAGAGAGGGAAGATAAACCCATTAAGTACCTATTTGAAGAGAGATTTTTTTTTTTGACTACTCATTAACCAATCCCTATTCCCTATTCCCTATTCGCTATTCACGAAGAAGAAAAAGAAAAGGTAATCCCCATTGATGCGACCCTCTCTCTTTCTCTCGATAAAAAAAAAGAAGAAATAAAAGAGAAACGAGCTTCTCTCTTTCTCTTTTCTCTCTCTCTCTCTCTCGTTCGAAAACATAAAAAGCAAGAGCCTCTCTCTTTCTCTCTTTCTCTCTTTCTCTGTTGGTGATCCCGCCGCCTGAACCTTCCTCGCGGCGCACCTCCTTCGTCGGCACCCAACTCATTGCCCGAGCCCTCACTCGCGGCGTACCTCGCTTCGTCGGCACCCAACTCCGCCGCGCGGGACCCGGATGCCGCGCCGCGCAGACTGGACGCCGCACGGAGCCACGAGCTGCGCCCGAGCTCCTCGCCGGATTGCGGCGCTCCCTCGGCGTGACCCGATCCCGCCGACTTGATGGCCGAGCCGCGCCGCGCGGAGCCTTCGGCCGCGCGAGATTCGCGACGCGACCCCGCCGCCCTCGGCGCGACGTGATCCGCCGTCTTGATGGCGAGTCCACGCCGCGCCGAGCCTCGGCGTGCCGAGCTCGTCGGCCGGGCTCGAACCGCGCCTTGATGATCGGCGCCCTTGAAGTCACCGCTGAGCGCGCCTCGGGCCGCCGTTCTGAGCCGCCGCCGTGCGCCGTCGTGCCACCGCGCCTCGGAGCCCGTGCGCCCTCGGCCATCCTTGGACGCTGCCGCGCGCTCGAGCTTCGAACCGGTCACGCGCGGACCGAGCACCGCTTCGGTAGAACCACCTCGGGGCCGTGCCTCGCGCCGCGCGCCTCGGAGCCGCGCGCGCCGCCTCAACCCGCGCGTGCCCTCGGGCCGCGCGCGCCGCTCGGCCAGCTGCGTCCTCGGTCCGCCATGCCCTCGGAGCCTTCGTCGCGCGCCGCGCCCCGCGAGTTCGCGGGTGCCCTCGGAGCCGCGCGCGCCGCCTCAACCCGCGCGTGCCCTCGGAGCTCGCGCCGCGCCATCGGAGCCCGCCGTGCCTTCGGAGCCCGCGCGCGCGCCGCAGGACCCGCGGCGTGTCGGAGTCCGCAACCGCTTCGAACCAGTGCCCGTGCTCGGAGCCCGCGCCCCGGCCGCCTCTAGAACCGCCGCCGCTTTGGAGCTGCGCCCGGCCGCCTCGGAACCGCCGCCTCGCTTCGCCCTCGGCTGCCGCCGACAAGGCATGGTGCTCTGCCACCTGCCTCGTCTTCTCCGACGAAGCCGCTCGCTCTCCTTGACGAACCGGCCTTCTTCAATGATGCACAACGAACACTGCCCCAATCTGCTCGACTCAGACAAAAGCGTGGTGCTCGCCACCGCGGCTGATACGCTCCGCCACCCGCTCGGATCTACATCGGCAACCTAGATGCGCCCGCCACTGTTCGATGAAATGCCCGAGTTGGAGTTAACGGCGACGACGAAGGCGACGAAGCGAATTCCGTCGATGCTTAGCCATCGACGGAGTTGGACGACGAGCCGACGACGACCTTGGCAGGAGCCTTGGCGACGCTTGACGACGGCGACGCGACCTTGACGACGGAGCCTTGGCGACGCCTTAGCGGCTGGCGACGACCAAGGCAGCGAAGGCCCGTCCGATGCCTAGCCATCGACGGAGCCTTGACGGCGACGACCTTGGCAGCGAGCCTTGGCGCCTTGGCGACAGCGGCAGCGCGCGAGCGGCAGCCGGCAGCGACCTTGGCAGCGGAGCCTTGACGGCGCCTTGACGACAAGCCAGCGGCAGCGAAAACGAGCGAAGGCCCGTCCGATGCCTAGCCATCGACGGAGCCTTGACGGTGGCGACCTTGACGACGAGCCTTGGCGGCGACGCGACGACGGCAGCCAGCGACCTTGGCGGCGCGCCTTGACGACAATGAGCAGCGACCTTGACAGCAGAGCCTTGGCGGCGGCGCCTTGGCGGCAACGCCTTGGCGGCAGCGAAATCGACGGCGAGCCTTGACGATGACCAAGGCGAGGAAAGCCCGTCGATGCTTAGCCATCGTGAGCCTTGTGGCGGCGAAATCGGAGCCTTGATAGCGACCAAGATCGCCCGCCATATGTTCGATGAAATGCGTCGTCGCTAACGACTCCGTCGATGCTTAGCCATCGACGGAATGACGACGAAGACCCGTCTGATGCTTAGCCATCGACGGAATGACGACGAAGACCCGTCTGATGCTTAGCCATCGACGGAACGACGACGAAAACTTCGTTTGATGCTTAGCCATCGACGAAGTTGACGACGAAGGCAACGATGACGAAAATTCCGTTTGATGCTTAGCCATCGACGGAGTTGATGACGAAACGGAGTTGATAACGAAGATTCTGTTTGATGCTTAGCCATCGACGGAACGACGACGAAAACTTCGTTTGATGCTTAGCCATCGACGGAGCAATTGACGAAACGCCAATTAACCGTTCAACGGAATGCTAGCCAAACCGTTCAACGGAATGCTAGTTAAGCCATTCGACGGAATGCTAGCCACGTGCTCGACAGAATGTCAACAAACCATTTGACGGAATGCTAGTTAAGCCATTCGACGGAATGCTAGCCACGTGCTCGACAGAATGTCAACAAACCGCTCAACGGAATGCCCAAATGAACTTAATCATTTGACGAAATACTCCGTCGTCGAGTGCTACTCAAAGAGAGAAATTCACCGATAAAGAGAGGACTTTGCTTGATCAAAATGAAATCAAATTAAAATTTCATGATATTAAATGGACATTTGATTTTGAATTTAAAATTTTGATTAAATTCCACACTCGGGTTTAAATCTAATGCGCCATAATTAAGCACGAATTTGGAGCAGAATACGATAACACATATCATAAACCTATACCCATTAACCCAAATACCCACTTAACCTATACCCATTAACCCAATAAACCCATTAACCTATATATCCAAATCCATTAACCCAATATCCATTTAACCCAATAACCCATATATCCATTTAACCATAAACCCATTAACCCAATAACCCATAAAGCCCAATCCAAAATAGAGGCCCAATACCAAAGCCTACAACCCGTACACCCCGTCCATGAACCATGAACCATAAACCCGTACACCCGGTCCATGAACCATGAACCATAAACCCGTACACCAGGTCCATGAATCATGAACCATAAACCCGTACACCCGGTCCATGAACCATGAACCATAAACCCGTACACCAGGTCCATGAACCATGAACCATAAACCTGTACACCAGGTCCATGAACCATGAACCATAAACCTGTACACCAGGTCCATGAATCATGAACCATAAACCCATACACCAAGTCTATGAATCATGAACCACAAATTCATATACCAAGTCCACGAACTATGAATCAAAACCATACACCAAACTTCATACACCATAAACCAAACCATATCCAAATCCAATGAACCTATGTTCATGAACCATAAACCTATAAACCTATGTTCATGAACCATAAACCTATGAACCTATGTTCATAAACCATAAACCTATGAGCCTAAATTCATGAACCAAATCTCACATACCCAATACCATAAACCTTATGTACCAAACCCAATTTCGGCCGAAAGCGTCGTTAAACTAATCCACGAGTCTAAAACTTCGACCGAAATGTCGTTAAACTAAATCCAAACCCAATTTTGACCAAAATGTCGTTAAACTAAATCCAATTCCAACTTCGACCGAGACGTCGTTAAACTAAACCCAAATTCAACTCCGACTGAAATGTCGTTAAACTAAACCCAATATCGGCCAAACGTCGTTAAACTAAATCCAAGTCTAAAACTCAACCGACCGAAACGTCGCTAAACTAAACCCAAATCCCAATACCGACCGAAACGTCGCTAAACTAAACCCAAATCCAATCCTCTAGCACATAAAACTAGAGTCAGATCACAATCATATTCGATCAAATTCTAATTATATGTTTAGAATTGATCAAACCATTTAATCAAATTAAACTTGTTGGACTTTAATATATTTGCTCGGAGTTCAAACAAATGAAGTTAAATTAGATTCCAATACATATACTTGGAGTTTAATTTAAATTTGACTAATCCTAATACATATAATTAGGATTTAGTTAATATTTCATCTTAAGATGAATCAAAATCAAATGTGATTAAGCTCTAATACATAAACTTAGAGCCTAATTATATTAGACTCTAAAAATATAAAATTAGAGTCTAATTCAAATATTTGAGCTAATCCTAATACATACATTTGGGATTAAAACTCAAATCAAACTTTATTGGACTTTATCATATACAGTTAAAGTTCAATAAACCAAATCAAACTCTAATACATATAATTAGAGTTTAATTTGAATCAGGTTCGATTAAATCCCAATACATATAAAGGGAATTTAATCGATCTTTCATCTTAGGGTGAACGAGTGTTGAGCTCCAAAACATATAGAGTCCAACAAAATTAATTTGACCATCTTAGAACATATAACTAAGATGAAATTAAACATTTTCTTTTATGCTCTGTTCATGTACACTGAGGGTATGCCCTTGGTTAAAGCTATGTAATTGAGCAATAAATTATAAATTTCCTTTTTGTCCAATTTCAGTTCATCTTCAGCATTTCAGCGGTCTCTTAATCGAAGGTACCCTAACAATTTATGGGGGTAATTAACAATAGACGCTTGCGTTTATTGGAAGCCATGGATCCGCAATCCCTGATAAACATATATATATATATACTTAATCTGAATCATGAATACTACCCCACGGAAAATACAAGATAAATTTCACCGTGCGAGGTACGTCATTTGTGGTGGCAGACAAAATGGCACGACCGGTGGGACATGGCTTCTCCTTCCATCTTTGAGACCGATGATATGCTAATAGAATTGGACGATAGATATTTAACCTATATTCATTATTTCCTTGCAGAAGAAATGGCACCAAAGAACACTGCTGCTGCTACTGGTTCGATGCTGATCAACGCTGGTCAGGTTTACCTACCAGCATCCGTCCTCACCATTGGAGCCGCTGGAGCTGCAATCCAGTTCGGCACCATCCCTGAGGAGGCTAGGGCTGCGGCTATGGCCCCCTTCAATGCTATAACCAGCACCAACAACGACAACGCTCTGGCTCCCTGCAAGAGCAATGCTGTGATTCCCCGCCTTCCTTCTCGTGGGAGGCGCCCGAACGTCATCATCCCCAACCCTCCTCGCGTTCCAGTGAAGGAGAGGATGACCTCCAACTTTCTTCGCGTCCCCGTGAAGGAGAGGATGATCCCTAACTTTCCTCGCTTCCCAGTGAAGGAGAGGACGATTCCCAATCTTCCTCGTGTCCCCGCGAAGGAGAGGATAACTTCCCTTAGCACTTCAAAGAAAATGGAGTTGCAGGGTAGGTTGGTGTTCCTAAACAGAAATGAAGGAACATCGTCGCTTAACATGGCTACTAAGACGTCAGTCTTCAATAGATTGACGTTCCCCAAGGATACTTTATCGCCCATGACGAAAGCATTCAAGAGAAATCTCCGCCGTACTTTGAATCGGCAAGAGACGAACAAGGAAATGAAGTTTCGACAAACCCCACGTGCTAGGTTTGTCGCTGGGCCTGACGTTTTGGTCCACAACCGCTACGCACCTCTGAGATTTGTGAGAAAGAACTCACCCACAGCCGTTCTGCGCCCAGAATCAGAAATGGTCCATTTAAAGCCTTCCTTTGCAAGTCCTCGCTTGAGAAGCAATAGTGAGAACTCTGTATCCAAGCGGATATATAAAGCCTTTAAGGCTGCAAAGGGGAGGATGAACATAGAGAAGAAAATCGAGAAGCCGCAATGGCAACGAAAGTCAATGCCATTGTGGAAGCCCAAAACTCTTACCCAGATCAAAGAAGAAAAATCTAAGAATCTAAAGGTTTATACTGTGAGAGTTATAGGGCATACGCCCTCAGGTGAGGCTGTTGATGAAGATGAAACTATCCAACAGATTCTTACAAGAGCTGCTGCAAGAAAAGCAGCAGAAGAGAAAGAGAAAGCAAGAGCTAAAGAAGTAAGCTCTTCGCAAAATATTGTGAATAAAGATGATCTACCTGATGATCTATCTGATCCACGAGAGGAAGAAGAGGTTGTGTTCTTCCCGAGGGATCCAAAGGATGCTGTGATTGCATCCTTGAGGAAGAAAGTTGATGAAAAAGATAGCGATATCATAAATCTCTATAAGAAGATGGAAGAGGTCATGGATATGATGTTGAGCGTACGAGAAGCAAATGGAAGATCAACGGCATCAAACCAAGACTCTAGCTCGCACGGAAGCACATATACCCCAAGTCATTGATGAACGAGGCTAAAACAATCGTTCCTAAAGAGACTACTACCTCTTTGACTAAAGAAGAGATTCATGATCTGATCACTTCTCAAGTTAAAGAGACGGTAGCGGGGGCAAATCCGAAGCCGAAAGGGAAAGGACACCCCTATCTATCGGAATATGACAGTATACCTTTTCCGGACGGGTATCAAGTCCCTAAATTTAAAATGTCCTATGGTGTTGGTAATCCTGAACAACATCTAGCACATTTTAAAGCCATGTGTGGAAATACCGGGAGTAATGGACCTCTACTCTTGCGGCAATTTCCACAAAGCTTATCGGGCATAGCTTTTGAATGGTACTACTCCCTCGAGGATGAGTCCATTAAAACTTGGGTGACATGGAAGAAGCTTTCGAGCAAAATTCGCCACCGTTAGCGATAAGATTACTATCGCTGATCTAGTAGCTGCCAAACGAAGAAGAGATGAAACAATGCTAGATTATATTACAAGGTGGCGGAACTTAAGTATAAGATGTGAACAACCTTTAGACCAGCCTCAAGCCGTTGGTCTTGTTATGGGCAATATTGATAACTGGATGGCTCCTTTCCTGTGCACATCTAGTTGTTCCACCTTCCACGAATTGATATTAAACGTCTCTAGACTGGAGAGAACTGATCCCCAAGTCTTAGTAAATGCACAAAAGACAAAAAGGGATGATAACAAAAGAGTCGAGACGAAAATGGCACAGGCCAGACCGGCACAGGTTAGACCGGCCCGCACGAACATGATAGAGAAAGGTAAGAAGGCAATTACCTCTGTAGCCGAACAGACCCCTGTAAAACCTGTGTTAGGGGGCGATTATCAAAAAGGATTTTCTTTAGAGGAGCGAAGAAACAAAGTATACCCTTTCAAGCGGGAGAAAGTGAAGAAAATTTTTTACGATGCTGTTAAAAATGGTCTTCAACGCCGAGCCAAAGAAGCCGGATGAGGTAGGGAAAAGCGATAATCCAAAATATTGCCTATATCATAGGCTAATTAGCCATTCAATCGTAGACTGTTGGGTTTTCAAAGACTGGATTGAAAAACAATACAAAACTGGCGAAATCACTCTTTCACAGTCAGTATTGTTAGAGACACCAGTTGAAAAGACCAATTTGATTGGTGTGGGTACTGAAAATATAGAAGAAAGCGAAAATGAACTTCCTCCCGAGTTTTGGAATATATTCTTATCTAAGAAAACTCGGAAGATGATGAAATACTTAAAAGAAGTTCCAGGAATAAAGTGGCGAGGCCCTTTAAACCCAGAAGTGCAGTCTGAGGATAAGCCCATGCCTCCGACCAAAAAAATTAATACTTCAGCCAAGTCGATGCGCAGAATAACTCGGGCGAAGAAGAATAAGAAATTTGTTGAGCCGGCTGAACCTCAACATAAAAAGCGGCCTATCGAGGAACACATTGACTCGATGGAAGAGTATAAACAAATTGAAATAGAGCCTCTTCTGATTCATGATTTTATTTCTAAAGCAATAGAAGAGGCTAAGAAAAAGAAGGACTCTGATAAAAAAGAACTTTCCGTCAAGGAGTGTAAAGAAGAAAGTGAGCCTTTTTGGGGAGAGACTTGCAGAGTCATCACTGCACGACGAGACGATGAAGAAATTATTTTTTCTGCTAGCCACCTTAGAGAACAAGAAAAGAACCTCAGAGAAGTTCATGACCAATTGGCAGAAATAAAAGAAATGACACGCTGCAACTTTCACAAGGTGAATGATAAAATATTGGACATGACAACGCAACTAAATGTGATGTTCTCTATGATGATTGGAATTGAGGCTAGAGTAGAGCAGTTGATGAAGATTACTCCCTCCTCTGTGATCTCGATCGCAAAATGACGAGAACGGAAGGTCGAGGCAAAGCCTATAACTCGATCTTCAAATCAGCATTCACCCGAAACTTCTCAAAAAGATAAAGGAAAAGCCCCTCTTATAGAAACCAGAGGAGAATGCCCGAGAATGGTGCCAACAGAAGGAGTTAATTCTCAGTCTTCTAACAGCAAAAATACACCCATGTATTGCCCTTTTCATCAAATGAAAGGACATAACTTAGAAAACTGTCGCACTTTTCAATATACAAGAAGGCTAAGAAATCAGTTTTCTCAAAGGGCAAGTGTCGAGCAAAATGTCAGAAGCACAACTTTGACAATCCAGGAGAAAAATAAGCACAAGACTATTCCTTACACACGGGAATCATGCCGTGTCATTACAATATCTGATGACGTGTCAGAAAGCTCTGAGCCGACCCTGGAGGCAAATCAACAGACATCCACTCCAAACTCTGATACTTATGTTGATCCTTTGGAATTATACGACACTTCAACTCATCGTGATCCAATGAAGAAGTTGTATAGAATGGAGTGTCGCTTAATCAGAATGGAGGGAGAAATGAGGAGGCTCCACAATGAAGTTAGCCTTATAAAGATGAATGTGAACAGCATGGCTGGCGATATAAAAAGCATAGATATTCAAATGAGAACTATAATAGATATGCTTAAAACGGATGCTACTGAAGTATCAAAAAGATGTCGGGTCGAGACGTGCCGAGTCATAACTACGCAAACTGATCCGGAGCCATCAAAGTCGACAAAAGCCGAGTACGATGCAAGTTTCTATGAAGCACACATAATTGCTCAAGAGCTTAAAAGAATGTCGACGAGAGGAAATGCAGGGCTATCTTCACTGAAAAAGAAGAAGAATCCAACCTCAAACCAGCAGTCAGAGGTTCACCAGAATAATGAAGCTCTAATCAAGAAAAAAAAAAAGAAAATCATCTCGATAGAGTTCTGTTCCTATCATAATACATGGGGGCACACTCTAGAAAAACGCCGCCAGTGGAAAAAGGTGCAGAATCTACCTATAGACAAGGTGAAGCCAAAGATCAATCAACCGACAGCTCCCGAATCCAAAAATCGACGATGGAAGAAACATCTGCCGCGATTTGAAAAACAACAACCCATGACTCGAGAAGAATTTAGAAAAGTATGTTATGATGCTTTCGATGATATGAAATTACGCTGTTTTTGGTGTGGAGCGAGAGATCATGCTTATGATGTATGCGTGAAATTTCGGTTACAACTCAAAGAGTCATGTCGGGTAATAACAATCTCCGAAGAGCAATCTGAAGACTCTGTAAATCAAAGAAATAGGGTTAGACAATCTGCTGATGCACTTGAAGATGGTGATAGTGCTTGGGTAGCATACAATACTCTAAGCAGGGATTGCGGCGCAAGGAGAATGGAGTATCGCCTTCTTGAGATAGACAATGATTTGAGGAGAGTGCAGATTGATGTACGCACTCTCGCAACAAACGTAGACTGTGTGGCCATGACAATAAAAGAGATACTCAATAAATTGAATACTCTTGAAAAGACCAGAGTCGAAACATGCCAAACTATTACCTGTGGTGTCGACTCTAATACCGAGGAAAATAAAGAAGCTGAGGATTCTCTCCAGATTACACTGAAGTCTGGAAAAGTATTACCTGAAAGGCAAGGGCAGCCACAAAATAGTAAGGATAAAGAAATTCAGATAAATCAAGAGGCACCGACTTCATCAAATCAAGGGAGATTATCGAAGATTGAGTATAACATACTTTCTCATCTAAGAAAAGTGCCTGCCTTGTTGAGTGTATATGATGCCCTAATGATGTCTAAAGAACTTCGGGACGTACTCATTTACGCTTTACAAAATCCCGAGTCATTTTATGCTCACTTTGCCGAGGTGAATATGAAAGAGGCGTTATACTCCAGACATATCGCCAATGTCATTTTCACTGATGAGGACATGTCATTGAAAGGCCACTATATGTGACTGAGACAAGCGATGGAGAGAAGATTAATCGTATTCTAATCGATCCCGGATCCTCAATCAACATTTTGACTCTAAGAACTCTGAAAAGCTTAGCTCTGAATGTCGATCATTTGTCCTCAGAAAGAATTTTGATTCAAGGCTTTAATCAACATAGCCAAAAAGCTCTCGGGTCAATCATTCTTCCTATCAAATTTGGAGCATTGCGGACCGATGTCAAATTCTATGTGATAAATGCAGATACTTCGTACAAAGCATTATTGGGACGGCCTTGGTTGCACGAGTATAATATTGTCCCCTCTACTCTTCATCAATGTTTGAAATATATCAAGGATGGGGAAGAATTCAGAGTTGATGGTGATATACGCCCATTCGGAGTGCATGAGATACGATATGAAGATGCAAGATATTTTGCAGAATCTGAAAAAGATATAAAATTGTCTCGCGAACTTGCAGAGGGTAAAGTTCAGAGCGATAAAAAATCCTCAAAGGGAAAGATAAAAATTGAGGATAATAAAGAAAATACGATTCCACACTTCGGAAGTGATTCAGAAGATTCCGATGATGAAGAACAATTGAGAAAAATGTTGGAAACATTTTCTTCCAAATTAAACATGCCATGGGGAGAAGACTCATCAGAGGATGAAGAGATTTTCTTGACATCCGAATCAAATATGTTCATAAGAACTCCTGAATTGATTGAGGATTCCCTAACTATTACCAGAGTTCCAGATGGACATATAAAGTCTCTTCATACGAGTAAGCCAATAAAAGTGAATGATCTAAAAACCTTCTTTGTACCTCCTCGAGTTGAGAAAGTCAGAGGAAAAGAAAAAATAAAGAAAGGGATCCTCTTTTATAAATCAGATGATTATAAACCCTCTGATCTTATCAAGCTCAACAACTCTGATGAGGAAATATATGAAGACGTCAACATACCAGCATACTTTTCGAAAAATCTCAAGAAAATGATGAATAGCTCAGGATTTCCTACAAGAAGATCACGGGCTAATCGAAATTTTTTTCAGAAAATGTGGAATCCACCGCAAAAAAGAGTTGTGCTTCCAAATGGGCGAACAGTACACACAAGAGGGCTAGGATATCATCAACCTGCTCGGGTGTCTTACAAAGAGAGCGTTGGAATGACAGCTTCTGAAACAAGTCAACTCAATCTCACACCTCCGATGACAGAGATAACCCATAATGATTCATCTGTCATACAACATACACACTATGATCACAATAAAGGATATGGAGCAAGATGAGGAAATCGAGCCAATAAAAACAGAGCTTCTGGATTTAAAAGATGCTCCACAAGAGCTTGAGGACGGGGGCAAGCCACCATTGATGAGCTTTTAGAAATAAATTTGGGCACCGAAGAAGATCGAAGACCCACTTATATCAGTGCACTGCTTTCAGACAAAGATCAAGATATGTTGAAAGCATTGCTGATAGAATATAAAGACTGTTTTGCTTGGACATATAAAGAAATGCCCGGTCTAGATCCGAATGTGGCTGTTCATAAACTTGCTCTTAGCCCAGATGTGGCTCCAGTTAAACAAGCTCCAAGGAGAACAAGAGTTGACTTAGAAGAACAGATCATAGCAGAAACTAAAAAGCTTATTGAAGCAGGGTTCATCAGAGAAGAAAAATACGCTGATTGGATCGCAAGCATAGTCCCAGTAAAAAAGAAAAATGGTCAAATTCGCGTGTGCGTCGACTTTCGAGATGTAAATAAAGCATGCCCAAAGGACGATTTTCCATTGCCAGTCACTGAACTAATAATCGATAACACTTCAAGTTACGAGATGTTTTCTTTCATGGATGGTTCCTCTGGATATAACCAGATAAAGATGGCACCTGAGGACGAAAAACATACTGCTTTTAGAACTCCAATTGGCATATATTGTTACAAGGTTATGCCCTTTGGTTTAAAAAATGCAGGAGCCACTTATCAAAGGGCTATGACGGTAATTTTTGATGACTTGCTCCACAAAACTGTTGAGTGCTATGTTGATGATTTGGTTGTCAAAACTGTAAACAAAGCAAATCATTTTGAAGACTTAAGAACAGTTTTCATCAGGTTAAGAAAATATAAGCTGAATATGAACCCGCTCAAATGTGCATTTGGAGTTTATTCGGGCAAATTCTTGGGGTTTATCGTTAGACATAGAGGAATTGAAATCGACCCAACAAAAATTAAGGCCATCATGGAATTGCCGCCTCCAAAGAATTTGAAGCAACTGCGATCCTTTCAAGGAAGATTGGCATATATTCGAAGATTTATATCAAATCTATCTGGCAGAATTAAACCATTTTCTAAATTGGTGCAAAAGGATGCGCCTTTCATATGGGATGATGATTGTCAAATAGCATTTGACGATATTAAGAGATATTTATTAAGTCCCCCGCTTGCTTGCCCTATTCACTGAGCCATTAATTTTATATACGGCTGCACTTGAAGGATCGCTGGGTGCACTTCTTGCTCAAAACAATGAAGAAGGTAAGGAAAGTGCTTTATACTACCTCAGCAGGATGCTAGTGGGGGCAGAAAATTCCTACTCGCCAATCGAAAAGCACTGTCTAGCCCTTATATTTGCCGTTAAGAAATTAAGACATTATATGTTGGAATATAAAATCCACTTAATTTCGAAGGTGGATCCGCTTAAATTCTTAATGACAAGACCAGTTTTGACTGGAAGATTGGCGAAATGGGCTGTTATACTCCTTGAATTTGACATCACTTATGTGCCACGTAAAGCCATCAAAGGTCAAGCGCTTGGCGATTTTCTGTCGCACATCCAATTCCGTATGACTCACCTTTGATCTGCGATTTGCACGATGAGCACATCATGTTTACTATGGAAGACCAACCCTATTGGAAAATGTATTTCGATGGCGCGTCCTCAATTCAACCAAATTTTCGGTCAAATATCCCTCAGATTAAGGCCGGGATAGGGTTAATCTTTGTAACACCTGAAGGAGGCATTTTGAGATACTCATTAGCCCTTTCTAAGCCTCGCACAAATAACGAGGCTGAGTACGAAGCTCTTATTGCTGGTTTAGAAATTGCAATCCAGTTGAATATACAAAAATTGCATATCTATGGCGACTCCCAATTAATCATCAATCAAGTTGAAGGGGAGTTTAAAGTACATAAACCAGAGTTGATCAAATATCAAATGAAGGTGAAATGTCTTATAAAGAAAATCCCATGGATAAAAATAGAAAAAATCTCCAGGGCTATGAATGGAAAAGCCGATGCCCTAGCTAAATTGGCTAAAGAGCTTGCTGATCCCGCCATGGATGAAGTTCAAATAATTATACGAAATCGGAAAATATTGTCCCCAGCTGACTTAAATCGAGAAGAAGATACAAAGGAAGCTGAAGTTGCAACCATAGATACAGAAGATGATTGGAGAGAATCTTTCATCGATTTTCTCAAATATAATACACTGCCAGAAGAAAAGTCAAGACAGGCACAAATTAAGAAAAGAGCAATGCGATATGTATTCGTTAATGATCAACTTTATCGCAGATCTTATGATCAATTATGGCTTAAATGTTTATCACCAGATGAGATTAAACAAGTCATGCATGAAGTCCATTCTGGCATTTGTGGTGCGCACCAATCAGGGCCAAAAATGGGCCTTAAAATCAAGCATTTAGGGTATTATTGGCCAACCATGATACAAGATTGTATGATGTATGCTAGAAAATGCCATCAATGTCAAATCCACGGTGACTTTATTCATCGACATCCAAATCCCTTGCACCCTACAATCGCTTCATGGCCGTTTGATATGTGGGGAACAGATGTGATAGGACCGATTAATCCACCATCTTCCAAGGGGCACAAGTTTATTCTCGCTGCTACAGACTATTTTTCTAGATGGGTTGAGGCAATCCTACTAAGAGAAGTCAAAGCAGATGATGTCGTCAAATTCTTTAGAGAAAATATTCTATATCGATTTGGAATTCCAAGACGAATCATATCTGATAATGGAACTGCCTTCAAGAGTTTCAAAGTCAGTAGATTTGCTATTCAACATAAAATTGATTGGAGGTACTCTTCGATATATAATGCAAGGGCTAATGGATTGGCTGAATCCTTTAATAAGACTTTGATAAAACTATTAAAGAAAATTATCGGCAAAAATCAAAAGGAATGGCATGTGCGAATCATAGAAGCTCTTTGGGCCTATCGGACCACATACAGAACGCCAACTCAAGCAACACCCTACTCTTTGGTGTTTGGCACTGAGGCGGTATTACCACTGGAGGTTGAATTGCCCTCATTGCGGATAGCTGTTCAACACGAGTTAACAAATGAAGAAAATGCTCTACTAAGGCTTGACGAGTGGATGCATTAGATGAAATCAAAGTTAATCGCACAACAAAATTTGGAACTCTATCAAGCCCAGATGGCAAGAGCATATAATAAGCTCACTCGATACCGCACCTTTAACGTTGGGGAGTTGGTGCTCGTTCTTCGTAGACCAATTATAATCAATAGACACCTTTGGAAGGAAATTTGATCCAAATTGGGAAGGCCCGTATGTGGTGGAAAAAGTCTATGAAGGCGGCGCTTATCGGTTAATTGATGCCAAAGGTGAAAGACCAATGCCACCTATCAACGGCTTCTTAAAAAATATTATGTATAAAAAAAAAAAAAAAAAAAAAAAAAGAGTGGATGACATATTGTCTAATTTTCTAGATAATATGGGTAAAATATAAGCCACCAACGGACTTGATTTGTTCACATCGAACTTCAAGGGTAAAATTGTAAAATTCCCGGTTGTGGTATAACCCCACAGAAAAATTGGGATCCCCATTTGTGAGAAAACCTTTCGAGGCTCACGAGAAAGTTAGGGGAAGGTATCTGGTGAAAACCCATTTGGGCGCCAGATTACCCAAGATATATTTTGCCTATGACGGAATGCTAACTCACCTTAGGGTCGGTTACGCGCAGCAATTTCGATTGCTTCTCGAGACAAAATAAATAAAATTAATCCATGTTCCTTACGGGTGCCATACTGCCCAAGATGTATTTTGTCTATGACGGAATGCTAACTCACCTTAGGGTCGGTTACGCGTGCTTCTCGAGGCAAAATAAATAAAAATTAGTTCAAAAAAAAAAAAAAGAAAAAAAAGAAGAAGAAGAAGAAGAAGAAGAAGAAGAAAGAGAGTAGCGAAACGGTTACCGATCCAAGCTCAGCAAAAGAACGCGGTAAACCTTGTGATATAAGATACGAACAATACTTTTTTTCTCTTGTACGACGTAGCAAGATAAAAAAAGTGGGGGCATTTGTTGAGGCATAAAATATATATATACATATATATATATATATATATATATATATATATATATATATATATATATATATATATATATATATATATATATATATATATATATATATATATATATATATATATATATATATATACATACATATATATATATACATATACACACACTTATACATATATATATACATACATATATATATATATATATATATATATATATATATATATATATATATATATATATATATATAAACAAAAAAATAAATTAATAGAAAACGAGCATGGTGTACGAGATGGTCCATGCACTCGGTGCATGGACAAAGATTAGATCCAATTACACCCCCTTTTTGGTGCACGACCCCAACCCACATCCCATCCTCCCCACTACATATGACCAACTACCCATTCATCCCACTTCCCTCATCTCCCAACTTACACCAACCACGCTCTCCCACACCTCCATGATGCCATGATCAAAAAGAGAGGAAGATAAACCCATTAAGTACCTATTTGAAAGAGAGATTTTTTTTTTTGACTACTCATTAACCAATCCCTATTCCCTATTCCCTATTCGCTATTCACGAAGAAGAAAAAGAAAAGGTAATCCCCCATTGATGCGACCTCTCTCTTTTCTCTCTCGATAAAAAAAAAAAGAAGAAATAAAAGAGAAACGAGCTTCTCTCTTTCTCTTTTCTCTCTCTCTCTCTCTCTCTCTCTCTCGTTCGAAAACATAAAAAGCAAGAGCCTCTCTCTTTCTCTCTTTCTCTCTCTTTCTCTGGTGATCCGCCGCCCTTTGAACCTTCCTCGCGGCGCACCTCCTTCGTCGGCACCCAACTCGTTGCCCGAGCCCTCCTCGCGGCGTACCTCCTTCGTCGGCACCCAACTCCGCCGCGAGACCCGGATGCCGCGCCGCGAGGACTGGACGCCGCACGGAGCCACGAGTGCGCCCGAGCTCCTCGCCGGATTGCGCGCTCCTCGGCCGTGACCCGATCCCGCCGACTTGATGGCCGAGCCCGCGCCCGCGCGAGCCTTCGGCGCGCCGAGATTCGCGACGCGACCCGCCGCCCTCGGCGCGACGTGATCCCGCCGTCTTGATGGCGAGTCCACGCCGCGCCGAGCCCTCGCCCGTGCCCGAGCTCGTCGGCCGGGCTCGAACCCGCGCCTTGATGATCGGCCGCCGCCGAAGTCACCGCCGAGCCGCGCCTCGGGCCCGCCGTTCTGACCGCCGCCCGTGCCGCCCGTCTTTGTGCCCACCGCGCCTCGGAGCCCGTGCCGCCCTCGGCCATCCTTGACGCCGCTGCTGCGCGCCTCGAGCTTCGAACCGATCACCGCGCCGGACCGAGCACCCTTCACCGAACCACCTCGGGGCCGTGCCTCGCGCACCGCGCCCCTCGGAGCCGCGCGCGCGCCGCCTCAACCCGCGCGTGCCCTCGGAGCCCGCGCGCGCCGCCTCGGCCGCTGCGTCCCTCGGAGTCCGCCATGCCCTCGGAGCCTTCGTCGCGCGCCGCGCCCCCGCGAGTTCGCGGGTGCCCTCGGGCCGCGCGCGCCGCCCTCCCGCGCGTGCCCTCGGAGCTCGCGCCGCGCCATCGGAGCCCGCCGTGCCTTCGGAGCCCGCGCGCGCGCCGCCTTGGGACCCGCGGCGTGTCGGAGTCCGCAACCGCTTCGAACCAGGTGCCCGTGCTCTGGAGCCTGCGCCCCGGCCGCCTCTGGAACCCGCCGCCGCTTTAGAGCCTGCGCCTCGGCCGCCTCTGGAACCCGCTGCCTCCTTCGCCCTCGGCTCTGCCTTGACAAGGCATGGTGCTCTGCCACCGCCTCGTCTTCTCCGACGAAGGCTCGGCTCATCCGACGAACCGGCCTTCTTCAATGATGCACAACGGCACTGCCCCAATCTGCTCAGGACTCGACAAAAGCGTGGTGCTCCGCCACCCGCCCGCTGGCGATCTGCTCCGCCACCCGCTCGGATCTACGCCGGCAACCTAGATGCGCCGCCATTCGATGAAATGCCCGAGTTGGAGTTAACGGCGGCAACGAAGACGACGAAGGCGAATTCCGTCGATGCTTAGCCATCGACGGAGTTGACGGCGACGAGCCGGCAGCGACCTTGGCACGAGCCAGCGGCAGCCCGCGACGCCTTGACGAGCCGGCGACGACGACCTTGGCACGCGGAGCCTTGGCCAGCGACGCCTTGACGACGAGCCGGCGACGACCAAGGCGGCGAAGAGCGTCCGATGCCTAGCCATCGGCGGAGCCTTGACGGCGACGACCTTGGCAGCGACGCGGAGCCTTGGCGACGCCAACGACAGCGACGCGACCTTGGCGGCGCGCTTGACGGCGAGCCGCAGCGACCTTGGCGGCAGCCTTGGCGGCGCGCGGCAACAGCCGGCGGCAGCGAAGCAGCGAAGGCCCGTCCGATGCCTAGCCATCGGCCGAGCCTTGGCGGTGGCGACCTTGGACGGCGAGCCTTGGCAGCGGCGCGACAATGACAGCGACCTTGGCGGCGACGCCTTGGCGGCGCGCGGCGACGACCGCGACCGACGCGCGAGCGCAGCGGCTGACGGCGCGCGACGGCGACGAAATCGCGGCCCGACGAGATGAGCGAGCGAGCGAAAGCAAACGATGCTTAGCCATCGCAAAGCCGGCGAAAAGCTCGACGGCCTAGCGGCGCCGCCGTATATTCGATGAAATGCCGAGATCGCGCTAACGACTCCGTCGATGCTTAGCCATCGACGGAATGAGCAGCGAACCCGTCTGATGCTTAGCCATCGACGGAATGACGACGAAGACCCGTCTGATGCTTAGCCATCGACGGAACGACGACGAAAACTTCGTTTGATGCTTAGCCATCGACGAAGTTGACGACGAAGGCAACGATGACGAAAATTCCGTTTGATGCTTAGCCATCGACGGAGTTGATGACGAAACGGAGTTGATAACGAAGATTCTGTTTGATGCTTAGCCATCGACGGAACGACGACGAAAACTTCGTTTGATGCTTAGCCATCGACGAACAGTGTGAAACGCCAATTAACCGTTCAACGGAATGCTAGCCAAACCGTTCAACGGAATGCTAGTTAAGCCATTCGACGGAATGCTAGCCACGTGCTCGACAGAATGTCAACAAACCATTTGACGGAATGCTAGTTAAGCCATTCGACTAATGCTAGCCACGTGCTCGACGTAATGTCAACAAACCGCTCAACTAATGCCCAAATGAACTTAATCATTTGACGAAATACTCCGTCGTCGATGGGTGCTACTCAAAGAGAGAAATTCACCCGATAAAGAGAGGACTTTGCTTGATCAAAATGAAATCAAATTAAAATTTCATGATATTAAATGGACATTTGATTTTGAATTTAAAATTTTGATTAAATTCCACACTCGGGTTTAAATCTAATGGGCCCTAATTAAGCCCGAATTTGGAACCGAATACCCAATATCACATATCATAAACCTATACCCATTAACCCAAATACCCACTTAACCTATACCCATTAACCCAATAAACCCATTAACCTATATATCCAAATCCATTAACCCAATATCCATTTAACCCAATAACCCATATATCCATTTAACCATAAACCCATTAACCCAATAACCCATAAAGCCCAATCCAAAATAGAGGCCCAATACCAAAGCCTACAACTCAGACACCCCGTCCATGAACCATGAACCATAAACTCATACACCCTTCCATGAACCATGAACCATAAACCCGTACACCAGGTCCATGAATCATGAACCATAAACCCGTACACCCGGTCCATGAACCATGAACCATAAACCCGTACACCCGGTCCATGAACCATGAACCATAAACCCGTACACCCGGTCCATGAACCATGAACCATAAACCTGTACACCAGGTCCATGAATCATGAACCATAAACCCATACACCAAGTCTATGAATCATGAACCACAAATTCATATACCAAGTCCACGAACTATGAATCAAAACCATACACCAAACTTCATACACCATAAACCAAACCATATCCAAATCCAATGAACCTATATTCATGAACCATAAACCTATAAACCTATGTTCATGAACCATAAACCTATGAACCTATGTTCATAAACCATAAACCTATGAGCCTAAATTCATGAACCAAATCTCACATACCCAATACCATAAACCTTATGTACCAAACCCAATTTCGACCGAAACGTCGTTAAACTAATCCTGAGTCTAAAACTTCGACCGAAATGTCGTTAAACTAAATCCAAACCCAATTTCGACCGAAATGTCGTTAAACTAAATCCAATTCCAACTTCGACCGAGACGTCGTTAAACTAAACCCAAATTCAACTCCGACTGAAATGTCGTTAAACTAAACCCAATATCGACCGAAACGTCGTTAAACTAAATCCAAGTCTAAAACTCAACCGACCGAAACGTCGCTAAACTAAACCCAAATCCCAATACCGACCGAAACGTCGCTAAACTAAACCCAAATCTAATCCTCTAGCACATAAAACTAGAGTCAGATCACAATCATATTCGATCAAATTCTAATTATATGTTTAGAATTGATCAAACCATTTAATCAAATTAAATTTGTTGGACTCTAATGAGGTTAAATTAGATTCCAATACATATACTTGGAGTTTAATTTAAATTTGACTAATCCTAATACATATAATTAGGATTTAGTTAATATTTCATCTTAAGATGAATCAAAATCAAATGTGATTAAGCTCTAATACATAAACTTAGAGCCTAATTATATTAGACTCTAAAAATATAAAATTAGAGTCTAATTCAAATATTTGAGCTAATCCTAATACATACATTTGGGATTAAAACTCAAATCAAACTTTATTGGACTTTATCATATACAGTTAAAGTTCAATAAACCAAATCAAACTCTAATACATATAATTAGAGTTTAATTTGAATCAGATTCGATTAAATCCCAATACATATACAGGGAATTTAATCAGTCTTTCATCTTAGGGTGAACAGTGTTGAGCTCCAAAACATATAGAGTCCAACAAAATTAATTTGACCATCTTAGAACATATAACTAAGATGAAATTAAACATTTTCTTTTATGCTCTGTTCATATACACTGAGGGTATGCCCTTGGTTAAAGCTATGTAATTGAGCAATAAATTATAAATTTCCTTTTTGTCCAATTTCAGTTCATCTTCAGCATTTCAGCGGTCTCTTAATCGAAGGTACCCTAACAATTTATGGGGGTAATTAACAATAGACGCTTGCGTTTATTGGAAGCCATGGATCCGCAATCCCTGATAAACATATATATATATATATACTTAATCTGAATCATGAATACTACCCCACGGAAAATTCAAGATAAATTTCACCGTGCGAGGTACGTCATTCGTGGTGGCAGACAATTGGATTATTGAGGCATAGTAGCATGGCGCAGATTTCATTACTATGTAGTAGCTCATTTCCATATATCTATCTATCTGTTGCTTATGCCTATTTAGACCTAGTGGGAATATCGGTGAAGTCGGCGGCCGAACCCATTGAGAATTATTTCTTAGTTTTCATCCCACTTTGTTGCAAGGCCGAGTTTGAACGGACCGGGTGAGTACCGTGGTAAGGGCATAGCACCCTAATAACTAGCAGCTTTTCATTTTGCATTAAAGTACCCTTATGTTTATGAGAAGGCATGATGTGTATGTATTTTATGAGATAAATATGTAAACCTTATGGATTCATTTTGAGAGATGAAAATGTAAATTGTTGAACCGAAGAAGTAATAGCTAGAACTCTCTCTCTCTCTCTGGTACACATGCATGTGTACTTTGTGGATGATACAAGTATGTTGTATGTCAACCTGGGCGACAAAAATATATATGATTGTTATTGTGAGCCTTGGGCGGATAGGGGAGACTCTATCCGTTCGGCGTCTATTCGACGTGTCCCAATCGGCCAAATTGGTAGCGGTTGCGGGGCGTGACACCAGTACCGATATCGATACTAGATTGCAGTATCGATACACAATGGTCTAATGTCCGGACCCCGAGAGTTGCCATTTCCCTCTCTTATTGGGTACCGGTACCTTATTAGCCTGGTACCGGTACTTAATGTCAAACCTGCACTCTGATAGGAGCAATGCTCCGGAGTCTGTTTTCGCGCCCGATTTGTGCCGAAAATACCTAAACACCTCCGAAACTCACAACCAACCACCCCCAAGCCTCCGAAATGACTCGGGCATGACGCAAATCATACTTGTGTCTCACTTTGATCAATACGATCAAAGTTAGCCTCGTAACTCAGAGATTCAGTATGTTACATCACACCCCTCTAATAGGTAAAGGAAATTTAAAAGTATTTTATTTTTTAAAATATTAAAAGATAACAATTTTAAAAACTGAAAAGGAAAAAAAACATACTGGGTCGGCACAGACGGAACCAGCGCGTACCATCCAGGCCTGAGGACCGTGCTGGGCTGCTGGTCCGAAATGTCGGGCTCAGGTCGGCCCAACCCTACAGTGCTCAAATTTGCAGCCGGACTGGACTGGACTGGCCAGGCCCGGGCAGTGTGGCCACGACCCGCATTACATCCTACAGTTCAAAGTTAACCCCCCCACCCCAAACTCCTCCTGTATCGGTACTCTCCCACCGGCCGACAACTCCATTCCTCTTCATTCGAGTTGCCGACGCCGACACGGCGACACCGTCACCGCTCCGCAGCTCCAGGAACGGTAAGCCTCTTTCCCTCTCTCTCTTCTTCGTCCTCTTTTCCTCGGACGAAGACTATAGTATTCTTCGTCGGAACAAGCTGCGCCCTCCTTGGCGGCGCGGATTCGCAGCGCCAGCTGGAGAGGCAGTTTTTTTGAAGTGGGGCCCGAGGTAGTCGGGGCAGATCCACTCCCCCCCCCCCCCCTGGTTGGAGCCAATAAGGGGTCGTAGGGTTTTGTGATTTGTGCTCCATTTTCACCCGACCCGATGGCGTCCGGCGAGAAGGCTCCCGCCGAGGTCGGCACGAGCGGTAAAAGCAAGCCCGTCGCCAATGTTGACGACAAGGTCGTCGCCGATGTCGATCCCAAAAGCGCTCCTCCCGAGGTTACCTTCTTATCTCCGGTTCCTTCTCTCTCTTTCTTCCCATTCTCGGGTTTTATTTTCTTTCTTTCCATTTGAATTTATTTATTTATGATGCATCACCGTTAGGTTCCAATGCTTCAGATTGTCTGCGGCTACTTACGTAGGGATTATTTCTACTTATTATATGAAGGGGGTGTCTCTGTGTGTCTCTGTGTATATATAGTAGGACTACAATGAATGGAGAAACCGCTCGGGGTTTGGCTGGATGCTTTCATTATACTGATTAGGTATTTGGTTGCAGAAGCAAAACTTAGTGCAAGTGCCATTAGAGGTTTCTAGAGCAGGGGCTTTAATTTGGGGAGACATCCTGCTTGGTTGGGCGAGTACTTTAAACCTCTCAGACTAGAATCATCGTTGATGGAAAATAGAGCAACAGTAACACTATCCACTATAGGAGGGAATTTAGATAGTGAGGCCCCTCGTCGCCTCTCCTATATTTTCTTCCTACAGATAGATTGAGGATATTAATAAAGAGAGAATATTAACGATTAAATACATCGACGGGTTTTAGCAATTAGTTAAAGTATTTCAATGCTTCTATTATATTACTCCCTAATTTTTGGAAGGGTTAAGAAATAAAATGCTTTTCTACAAAAATTAATCCTCTTTTGATGTTTAAGGGTTACTCGTGCCTAAGGATAAACTTTCGAAAAGAATTTTAATTTTTCAATCGCAGAGTTGATGGAAAGAGCAAACGGTTGGTTGATCTTCTAGGCTACAAAGTAAAAAGAATGCCTTTCACTATTTATCTTGCCAATGTCTATTTAGAATAGGTTCTGATTAGGGGGAGACACTAATTCCTGAGTTTAAATGCACGGAAAGTTGCTCATACTTTTGAAAGTGAATAAACAAATGCATTCTAGTACTTAGTGTGAAAATTCGGGTGTTGTAATGGAGAATTGTCATAGGAAGGCTTTGCTCGGATTTGGGGAGCTCTTTGGCCATCTTTTTCCCAACAATAGATCAAAAGATAATGCAACAATGTTGATACGCACTTTCCCAATAATACATAACAAAATAATTCGACGATGTTGATCAATATTTGATACAAAAGCCAAGTTGCTGTTCGAGACTTCTAGGAAAATTACAATAAGAATATAGGAAGTTTTGTGAGCTTTTGGGCGCAATCTAACCTTATATACTGAATGATGAGTAATATTTGAGGTTATAGTAACAGTGTAGATTCACTTTGAAAAATTGTTACAAAATGTTTAATTAATGGGCTGAATTCACTTTGAAAAGTTGTTACAAAATGTTTAGTTGATGGGCTGATGGGGGGCTCGTCAGCCCCTATGCGAAGTTTTGTATAAGATACCTGTGTTGGTCAAACTAAAGAATTTTCTGTTTAGTGGCTTGGAATATAGAATCCTGAAAAGAATAACCTAGGGATGAGAGGATGGCTGGTGAATACTATTGTGTACCGTGTGCAGAAAGGGAAGAAAGCATGCAACATCTTTGTGTAGATCGTTAAATAGTAATGGAAATGTTTGGTGGCTAAATGAAGGGTGTGTAGAGTGAGTGGAGAAAGTTGGTAGTGGTTAAAATTTAGAGGAGGTCTTGAGATTTGGTTGTGGTTATTATACTACGGTTGGCCAGGAAGCAATAGCCAAGACACAATAGTCATGTTGCGCCGATAGACCCACTACACCTATGGAAAAGAAGCCTCTATGGATACATAATGTTAGAAATTGAAGCAAACTTGTTCAAGTTATTTGTAATACTGACATATTAGGCAAAATTTTTAACTATTACATTTCATTTCATAATGAAATGCGTGTTGATTTCAAATTTGTACATAATTGTGTATGCATCTAAGTATTTTTCTCAAATTATTCTACTAGCAAAAATGGAGCAACTGAGACTACTCTAGCTTGATCATGCTTGTCCATGCCCATTAAAACTCTTGTCGGTAGGTGGATTTGAAAAAAAGGTGTAATAATAACAAGGTGAAAAAAGTCAAAGCAGTTTTCAAATGGATACAGCTAGCTGAATAAGGCAAACTTTGTCTACTAGGTCTTTTAAAAGAAACAAAGGATGCAAATAATAAAAATAGGATAAGACTCTATAGTCATGTAAAAATATATAGGGTACAAGAATGCTACTATTTAACCAATACGAGTAATACTTTTGAATTGTCCATAATGTGTATTATAATACTGTCCATTTCCATAAATTAACACATTCTGACCCAATTCAGGTACTTGTCCTTTCAAACTGCATACACATTCGTCTCTATGGGCTAGCAATTTCTTATTAATTCTAAATTTTCCCCTATTGGTGAGCAAGCACCTTTCTAGACCACATTTTTAGAGAGTATGAAGTGGTAGCAATATCATTTACCGTATCATCTCTTGAGAATTCCTGACACTACACTGAGGCTTGACACGTTTTGCACATACCGATCGTTAGCTTATGATCCTTCACTGTATAGAATTTGGAAATCTAGTTGCAATCAGATTAGTTTGAAAGCAAGAGAAGTTTCGGTACCCACAAGGGATTGGGTCCAATTTACACTTGTTTTGTTCTTCAAGTCTCGCTTGCATACTAGAGCTAGATTACCAATAAATAGACTACTACGAGTCCAAAATACATTTCTTGTATTGCCTTCTAGAAGGAGGATCTATACAACTTCAAATCTCATCACCCAGGTTTCAAATTTTAAACTTTTGTCCAAATTAATTTCAAATCTTTGCAGCTTAGTCTAATACTTGTTTAGGGATTTTTTCTATTGGATGCCGCATTTAATTTATTTATTAAAGTGGAGTATCACATTATATATTTCTTGTGTTACTTGTTTTCTTTTGCTTGGAAGCCAAGCCATCTATCATGCATATATAAAGATGGTGTTAGCATTGTTAGATCAAACTTTCTAAATTTCTTACATTGTATTCTCTTCTTTTAGAAGCGTCTGCTTATTTAGAGGAGTTTCAATTTATTGTTTGGTTCTTGTGTTTTGGCGGTGTGCATCTCATAAATTTTCTACTATGGTACTTGGCATTGAAACACATAACTTCATGTTCTACAGCAACTTGAGCAACTGAGGCGGCGCCAGCATGCACTAACAGGAGAAGTGGTACGCTATCAGTTTTAATGATTCATTAATCATTACTTCTCTTCTTAGAGCTTGTGAAAAGAAATCAATTGAAGGAGACAATGAAGGATGCCACTTTATTGTAGAATTTTGTACAGGAAGAAGATACACGGTTGGAGACCACGCGTGTTAGATGTGAGGCTTCCTTTTTTTTGCTTTCATTTATTGTAATAATACTTAAAAGAGTACATAAAGAAGATGCTTGAGTTGTTTCGTATGCGTTTAAAGTTTAATAATAGTTTTTGTTTGCTTGTAGTGTTGGATGTTCAAAAAAGGCATGAAGCTTTGAAGGATCGCCTTTCAAGGTAGAGGGTTCATATAGTTTGTTGAAAATTAGTGTTGTGAGTTTCTATGATTCATCAATTAGTCCTTGAGTGATAATTTTCTTTTCATGTTCTTTTGTTGAAAATTAGTGTTGTGAGATTCTAGAAGAGCATTAGTAGCATAGTTTGAGATCTATGATGTATGGGTGTTTCAATAATTAGGTTTGCATATTCCATCTTGGATATGATACTCAATGACTTTTCTAATTCTATTATAAGATACTGTTGATACTTCATTTGTACTAGTGAAGATACCCGCACGTTGCTGCGGTCCGATTCAACATAATTTAACATATCTATAACAATTAAACTGTCACGCCCCGATACTTGCCACTTTGGTTGGATTCGGCGTGCCAGCTGATCGCCGAACGGACAGAGTTTTTCGTCTGCCCAAGGCGTCACAATCAGTACAATTCAAGTGGTTCTAAACAGGAACATCATTCATACACAAAATGCATAAGGAAGGCATCAAACATAATTACCACGCTATTGCAATCATTCGTCACATTTCACATTACATTCACATTCTCTTCTTCCAAATACAATCAAATTTGTCACAATTTTGTTTCTTTCTTTCTATACCATAAGCTACGTCGACTCAGGCAACATCTATCTTTGGTCACAAGTAGTAGAGCGCTATCTATCGTGTTACGCCCTTTCCTTACGCCGCTCACGTGTAGACCTGAAAAGCATGGGGGTGAGAACTGTAAACATAATTCCTAGTGGGTACGGTCACCTAAGGGAAGAGCTCGACCCACCAGGTCCAAATGAGGCAACATTAGCTAGTCTAACATATGACATATAATTCAACTTTATGCAATTAAATAAACATCATGCTTAGGTCTCACAAAATGCAATAATGAAATCAATGCAAGTATGTATTCCTCTTTTACTTTCTATTTCACTATCCATTATATGTACAATCCGCTTCTAAAGTTCTTGTACCTTAGCCAAGCTATTTCATTCGATTCGGTCTCGAGTCAATCATTCACAACCTACCGCGTCATTGATTTAGCCACCCGGCGGCGAAGTGGCAATACATGCCAGACAATGGCTCAAGTCGCTGAGCGGTGTAATCCTTTACTTGACTTAGCCATCCGGCGGTGAACTCGCCGCACATGCTAGGCAATGGCTCAAGTCACTGGGTTGTGAAATCGCCGCACGCATCCCAGGTATCCAGCCTTCGGCGGCGAACTCACTGCACACACGCCTAAGCTGATACCAAAATCCCTTAGATGTGCATGTCATTTCCATTCCAAGTCTCAAGGGTTCATCATTTACCCTATATGGTCAACCTTTCTAGGTTCATAATCACATGTCCAAGTGGTCACTTTATCACTATATTTCATAACCTAGGTTCTACAACGCTAGGTCTTATGGTTTTTCCAGCTAGGTTCACTCGACTCTAGGTTTGATGGCATTCCAATGCAAGTGGTCTTCCTACCACTGTTATCCAACCTATGTTCAATGACATCAGGTTCAATGTTCCATCATGTTCTTTTTTCTATTCTAGTTGTCCATACTTAGGATTCGTAGTTTTCATGACGTTTAATACTCGATTTCTTACTTGTCGAGTTCTCTAACTTTCCTAGAGTTCATCGACCTATGTTCAATATCAACACCTAGGCATACATATATATATATATATATATATATATATATATATATATATATATATATATAGACGTACGTAGTCCCGCTACCATACTATTAGCGAGTACGATCGCCTCGTACTCATAAGTAGTTTTCGATGATAGAGTTTCTGAATCGACAGTCCGTACCGTTAAACATTATTTAGAGCATTTAAAATTTCTAGAAATTAAATTTTATAATTTTTCGACATCATTTACCTTATGATCAAAAGCTCACAAAATTGATAAGTTTTAAAGGCCGGTATAGAATACTTGCTAGTTTAAAGGTGCAAAAGAATTCGAATAGGTTGAACTTTTGATAGAAAATTCTATCATTACCTAGATAAAGATTAATAACTCCGATCTTAAATTGAAGGATCCAATCATCCATTTTTAAGACATCGTTTGATTTTGACCTTTCATTTTATGCCCGCTTGATGGACTTTATTATGATTTCGAAAAATTACGAAATTTATTTTCTAGAAGTTTCAAATACTCTAGATTATATTTAACGGAGTGGATCGTCGATTCGGAAGCTCCATCATCGAAAACAACTTATGAGTACGAAGGGCCCAATACTCATAATAGTATAGTATAGTAGCTCTCTATATATATATATATATATATATATATATATATATATATATAGATAGAGAGAGCTAGGCTCCTATACTTTCGAAAGTACGGGAATTTCCGTGTTTGTAAGTTGTTTTTAATAATGGGACATCCGATTCGGCGATCTGTTCCGTTAAACTTGATCTACGCTATTGGAACTATTTAAAAAACAAATTTCATAATTTTTTGAATTCGTTTGTCTAGTGAACGAGTAGCCTCAAAATGAACGGCCGAAAATGAAAATCTCATAAAAAACAGTGATAATGACTCAAATTTCAAATCGGAAGTATTGATCTTGCTATTGATGTTTAGTAGAATTTTCTATTAAACTTTCATGTATTTTGGATACTTCTACACCGTTGAACTTAAAAACGTGCCACATCGGCCGTTAAAATAGTCATTTTTGAGACCATGTGATCGCTTGGTAAATGATGTCAAAAAATTATGAAATTTGGTTTCTAGATAGTTCCAATAGGGTTGATTATTCCTAACGGAGCCGATCGTCGAATCGGATGTCCTATCATTGAAAACAGCTTACAAGCACGGAAGCTTCCGTACTTTCGAAAGCACGGGAGACTTACTCTATATATATATATATATATATATATATATCCTATATGTTTGTTACGACATATTTAGTATCTCATGCTATATGAGGATAATATATATTACGGCATATTTAAGAGTAGGATTATATGATATGAGATACCTAGTTATATTGTTACTATATTAGGCATTGTTACTATATTAGACTCATCTCTTGTACTATATAACATCATCAATAGAATTCATGAGGGTATACTCTTTTACCCTTCTTTCAATGTTCCACACGCCTATGTTCTTGTCCAATGGTAGATAGTTTAATCTAGCAACATATAATTCATACACTATGTTTATCAATTAATCTGCCATTACATGCATGCATCAATAAACAATATCATACTTCACTCTTTGGCATGGAAGTGATCTAATCACTTCGGTGAAGCACAACCCACCTCACAGCGCTTCCGATTGCTTGTAAACACTTCCAATCGGACTCCCACGGCCAACGTCGCTCGATTCGGTTTGACCCAAGCCTAACGGATGAAATTCGACGATATCTCCCGATTTGACGCCGTAACCTCGCTGTAATCCAAATCAAGGTTGTTCCCTGTGTTGATTTACCCTTCAACTACAGATTTATGAGACCAATTTAGTTCCAAATCTCATAGGGATAAAAACCCCAAATCCAAGCCCTAGATTCCGATTTCTCCAAAAATATCCCAAATCCATGGAGAGATCTTGATTAAACAAGTATAAAATCATCTAGGGGACTCTAGAATCTCATTTCAAGGGATTTAACCAAAACCCTAATCTCTTAACCCAAAAATGAACCTCTAGTCGAAAGCGCTCCGAGCCACCAAGCACCCGAGAGCTTGATTCACTGCTTCTTCGAGCTTCCCGAGGTCAATCTCTACCAAAATCTCCAAGTTCGAGAAGAAGGAGAAGAGAGAGAGATGAGCTCCTCTCTCTCTCAGTGTACTTGTGTTTTGCAGAGAAAAGGAAAAGGCCTCCTCTTAAATAGGGCTCCACACGAAATTATCAAAACACCCCTCCAAATCAGCATTCTGCAGAGGTGAGTACCGGCATTCGGGTTCACGTACCGATATTGGGGATCCAGTTTCGGTACCCAGTTTCCAGTACCTCAAAACCCGAATGTTGGATTTCTCAATTTTCTATTGCGTATCGGTACTCGGTTTTCAATACCGGTACCCAGTACAAACCCAGTATCGGTACTTAGGTTTGATTCCTGAAAATCCGAGAGCTCATTTTCGTCATTTTGTATTGCGTACCGGTATCCAAATTCCAGTACCGATACTCAGTACAAAATCTGCCACTTTGACAGATTTTACCTTTTCGAGTGCGTTTTTGCGTCCAGTCTGCATCGAAAACACTCGAATACTCTCCAAACTTCTTTGGAACTATTTTATTAGTTTTTTAAGCTAGTTCCCACCAAAACTTCATGATTATAGAAGTTCGGTATATTACATAAATATAATAGCATAAGTAGTTTAACAGTTGGATGGTGCAGCTATCGTCTTCTTCAGTTCAGTGAAGTATTGCAGATCATAGCTGATGTCAGTAGCTTACACATATTGATAGAAAGGAAGATGACAATGAGAAAATCATTCATCATTGCCTTACATCGAAGAACAATAATTAGATAGAAATATATCGAACAACACATCAATATGTTAACCTTCTTTCATTCGACTTACACATATGTTTCGACAGATTGAACTTTGAATACCAAAAAGTGAAGCACCTAAGAGTTTGAGGACCCAAAGTGTAATTTACGGCTTTGCGAATTGATAATTGGTAAAACTATATAAGTATTAGCTTAAACAAAGCATTAGGAAATCAAGCAAATTCTATTTACATTTAGACAGAAACCAGAGGGACAATGAAAATAATTACAATAAAAAAACTATCAAAGTAAAGCTCAATCTCTTTATAAACTATTTATCCATTTTCTTTAGTAAAGTAAGGTCCATGTGGTGTATGTTGAAGAAAATTTGAACAAATGCAACAAAAGAAGGCTTAAACGTTGATATTTTTAGTAATTATCATTATTTGTTTGTTTGGCCTATTTGAGTAAACATCTCAGTCAAACCAAAACAGAAGCCAAGTAAATTTATAAGGCTAAATTACAGAGAACCCCCCTGTCAAAATCTGATTTTTTTACTTTTCCCCCCTGTTATTTAAAAACCTACACTTTGCCTCTCTGTAAAATGAAAAATGTTCACTTCACCCTCTACCGTTAGTGATTCGTTAGGGTTCCGTTATAAAATATTTTTATGCCAAAAATATCCTCCGCCCTCTCTACTGTGCTTCGTCCTCCTCCGCCTCGCCCTTCTCTTGCCCACATCTCCGTCCGCGCCCACAAACACCCCCCCGCCCTCCTCCACCGCTTCGCCTTTGCCCTCGTTGCCCTTGCCCACCTTTCTATCCACGTCCATCTCGATTTTCTCCCTACTGTCGCTGAAATAGAGGGGCGACGAGGGTGCAGGAGGAGAACGGGAGCAGGTGGAGAAGAAAATGGAAAGAAACCTCGGCCGATCGAGGCGCGAATCGCGGCCGATCGAGGTGGCGGATGAGCAAGATGAGGGAGGAGACAAAAATAGTAAGGGGCAAAATGGTTATTTTGTCATCACAGTTCACACCGTACCCCCTTTTGAACATTTTTCAATTTATAAGGGTGCAAAGTGTGGGTTTTTAAATGACAAGGGGGGAAAGTAAAAAATCAGGTTTTGACGGGGGGTTTTCTGTAATTTAGCCAATTTATAAATATTGCAAACCAAATAGGATAAAAATAGACAGTGAAGGTGGATTGAACAAAGATAAACCTATTGGCAACATGTTTCAATTCTTAATTTTGCACTCTTCACAATGATGATTTTACCCAAAATGCTAATGCCCGCCCTTTCCTTTTAGCAGAAAACTACTTTTTGTCAGAAATTGCTTTAAAAGTTCCCAACAACTATTATCATGAGCTACTTTGTTGGTATCTGCTGATCAAACTTCTCTTGCAAGAATCACAACCCTATAGTTGTACTTCAAGACAATTTTTATGTGAAACGAAGTTTGTCTAACGTCTATATATGTCCTAAACATTATGTCACCATTAACTATTCATCTTAGATTCAAAAATATATGGAAAATGTAAATTTAATATGCAATCTCATAGTTATTATGCATTTTATTCTTTTCCTTGGAAAGCTACCTCATCACTTGTCAATTGTTGTGGCCATCATTTTGTATCTTTCTACAATCTAATTTCTATTATAAGTATAAAGAGAAATGTTGGGGGCTTGAAATGTATTGTTTAAAAAAAGACAGTCATTTCAGCAAATAGGTAAAAGTACAGTAATAAACTCTATTCATTGGATTGAGCTCAAGGTAGCCATTTGGCAAGATCGATTTTTCCACAGCCTAAAACTCACAAAAAATGAGAAAATTGTGTTCGGGAGAGAAAATGTGAGACGTATTGTAAAAAAAAAAAACATCAAATGGGAAATATAATCAACAATTGAACTTAGAATTGTTTCTACCATGGACTACAATCTTAGTGCAATAATCAAACATCTTAGCAAGCCAATAGTGCACAAATTGATCCAAATCAAAGCACGTGTTTTCTTTTTTTTTTTGTTCTATCCATAGCTCATTTTTACTCAAATTATTCATAAAAGAGGAATTTTTAATACTATTTATTCCATTCGATCCCAAAGGAACACGGGGAAGTAGAGAGTGGAAGAATTGAGGGGTAGTTACTAGGGACTGAGAAGTGGAGGAGAGTGAGGAGATGTGCAAGGGCGCCTAGGAGAGGCATCGGAGCCATTGCAAAGAGGCCCATGGCGAGACGCCCATTGCAAATGATATGTGCTGTAGCCCCCGGTGGCCTTCTTGACAATCCCTCAACCAAAACAACCCTTAGACTCCACCAAATCAGGACCAAATCAAAACCCTAACCCTAGAGGATGGATAGAACCTCTGTGATGTTACTTTAGAGGATCTGTTGCAGTGGGGGAGGAGGGTAAGCAAATTGTAAATGGATATCACCGTCGCCTTCGCCTTTTCTACATCTGTTGCTGTCGCTATCGCCATTGTTGCCGCATCCAAGACCCTCATCTTCCACCACCACTGCCACCCCCACCCCAGCTTATCTGCCTCCATACGATCTAACCCTTATGGCTCTGCGCCCTATGCTTTCGTGCGCTGCACCCGTCGTAGGTCCCTCACTGATTGCGGCAGGGAGGGTGATGATGCCGCCTTCTCTAGGCACGACGATGAAGGCGTCTCCTGTGACGGTGGAGGGTGGGGCTCCAGCAGTGGCAGAAGGGGGAGGTGGGCGTGCATCTGCTCAAGGATAGAAAGAGAAGGAGGGGCAGGATATGCGACGGGATCTGCAAATTCTGTGGATGCGATGCGATGGTGATGGGAGAGAAGGCAATGGTAAGGGAGAAGGAGATGATGAGAGAAGAGGGTGAGAGAGGTTCAGCAAAAGTTGAGGGAGAAAATAGTTTGAGGGAGAGTTTGATGAAGACAGAAAGAAAAAAATAATTATAATAGAGAGAGGAGTAGGGTTGTGGGGAGGTAAGGGGGCGGATAGTGGAAAAGAAGAGAGAACAAGAGAGAGAGCGTGCCCTACCCAATTCAGAGAAAAAAAGAAAAAAGAAGGGAAGGTGGGCCCCACGATTTTTGCCAAATGAAGAAAGTTGTGCCACCTCAGCAAAGAGATTAGGATTTAATATATTGTTATAAATCATAGGTCTGAGAAGCATTTATTTTACGTACACTAGATTTTATTTAACGAATGATGCGGTAAATACTCCTCTGAAAAGATACTTTTCCATACTTATATTTCTAATCAAGCTCTAGAAATATGTGACTTTGTGTTTGAGGCAAGTTGGGACTTTTTAGTTTCTTTCAATTCAAGAAAGCTTTTTTTTTCTAGTATATTCACTAAAGAGCATGGCTGAAGGGTGTTTGCATTGAGCAAGCATATGCTTATTCGTCTTGCTAACTTATCTTTGGGTCTAGATGTATTTCTAGTGTTGTTGAGTGTTTTGTACCTATGAAATATGTATTCTTGCTTTAACAGAAGCATATTTCCAGTGAATAGTGTTTTTTCTTTTCCAATGAGTAGTGTCTTTTCTTTCTCTTATTCTTCTTTTAGGAAGTGGTCTTATTATTCCTTTTTGCCATAGGGATTCTGATAAGATGATTTTTGAGCGTTTGCAGAAGGAATTTGAAGCTGCGCGAGTTGCCCAAACTGAAGGTATGTATCTTGCAATTGGATAATTTGTGAACTTTAGTTTTGTACATAAATCTTCTAGTGGACATTCAACTTTAAAGTAACCATAACAAAAATTGATTTTGGATTATATGCAGAAATGAATATACTGACGTAACGTACTATTTTATATTGAATATTTGTGTGCCATAAGAATGTTGTAATGCATTATGTATTATCAAACATGGTAAACAACAAAAATGAGAAATTAAAGAAAAGAATAGAGGTAAATAATGATAAAATAAAATAGGGTTAATGTCATACATGTCCCTTCAAATATAGTAAATGACAAATATATCCCTATAAAGTTCAACTTTCATAGATTGTCCCTGCAAAAGTCCTGATGTTTTCAAAAATGTCTCTGCCGTTATAATCTGTTAGAAAATTTTAGTTAATCATAGGTTAAATACTTAACCCTAGTTAATTTTTGATATTTTGACTCTTATATTATATTGTTATGACTTTTGGAAGGACATATTTGTGATGGCAAAATTGAAAATATAAACATTTCTCTAACGGTAGCAAACCAGAGGGACATATTTGAAAGTATTAGGATTTTTGCAGAGACAACATATGAAAGTTGAACTTTGCAGGGATATATTTGCCATTCACTATATTTGCATGGACCTGTATGAAGTTAACCCAATAAAAATATTTGCTAAATCTAGTCCAGAGGAAGAATTATTATTTCATAGGGTATATTAATTCATACAAAGAAGTGAAACTAATGATTCCCTAGGAGCTATTGAAATATGAAGAATTGGAGGAAGTTGTGTGAAGCATCAAGACCAAGGGCATCTGTGCTCATCATCAAGCCCTTGTATATAGCCGTTTCTCGCTCATTGAAGGTCTTTCTTATAGTCTAATGCTGTTAACGTAAACATAGATGAAAGCATGATAAACAGAGAATATAATTCTACAGCTGATGCCCCTCCCCGTGGCTTCTTTTGTAAGGTCTTTTCATGTGAAAAACAGAGTTAAAAAAAGGGTGAAGTAAAAAAAACTGTGTGCGCCTATATAGGCACTCAACAGCATGTGTCGTGATACCCTCTGGGTATCGCTCTGTCTCATTGGATACTCGGAGGATATCACGGCACGGGTGGGCTAAAGAGAGACCCCTATTATACCGTGCCTCCTAATTGGGGTCACGGTATGTATTGCCCTGTGTTGTGCGAGGCGAGGTGATACTCAATTCCTTGATGAATAGCATGCGAGATATATAATAAACTGGAAGTAGAAGTAACTCTCACAAGTAATAGCTAATATGTAGAGCAACTAAATTGTAAATTATGGATGAAAGTGTAGAAAGGAAGCTACTCAACGAGAAGTAGATAACCGGTTTAATAAAGGAATAACCAAATTAATGCAACTATACCACCATCTGGACTGTAGCACCCACCTATGCTCGAATAAACCTGAGTCCACGACTTCATTGATGCCTCTAGTCATCTGAACTTTAGACATAATAATCAGTGCCGCAATTAGCCCATACGTGTCCAAAACACTAACCGGCATGTCTAAAGTCTAAACCACACCGAAGTGCACTACAACGTATTCGGAACATTCGTTTTGCGAACCAACTTTTGAAGCATACCCAAATGACCAACCAACTCTATGAAAGTTACAACAGCCCTTTCGCTGTCCCAAAACACAGCACCTTTTGTGTCGGGACATTCACACACCAAGTGCTCGATGAAAAGAGCTACGCCCGCAAAATTAGGCTGTGTCGGGCTTCGAATTGCACCGATTTCGGTATTGGAACCAGCTACACAAGCCTTACCTATTTATTGCTATTCTTAACCAGTAAGAAACCTATGAAATACATCCTATGAGTTTCGAAAATCTATTACACAGATGGTGCATCGCAGAAAAACGATGCCTTTTCGATGTCGGGACAGCTACACAAGTTATGATCAGCTCTGAGAGTTGATTTCGCATGAATTACTCCTACAACGAAGCCTTCGCTAGCAACTAGCATGATCGCAAGCTTTTGGCCAATCGGATCGGTTGCAGCTTTCCAGGAGCTTCGTTTCAATGTTTCGGGCGCTGTTTTGGTGTCGAAATGCGCACGATAGATGCGATTAGTTCCATGGTGTCCCAAACGCACTGCTTGGAGTGTTGGGACAACGAGCATGTGTTGGTGCTCAAATACAGCCTGCATAAGTCTTTCAGCTGTCAAAGTCACGAACTGTGCCGCTTAGGGCATAGGGACAGCATGCGTTACGATCACCCCCGAAGGGCTTCAACCCACAAAACATGGCGGCGAGGGCCCGATAATGCGTATTCGACTAGCAAGAAGCTTGGCCACACATTTCTGGTTAGATCCTTGACTGATCGGACCTCCAACAACACCTGACAGCATCCTGGCACAGTATAGCAACCGCTACAACAATCACATGCGATAAAAGACCATAAAGAGATTGCAGTTGTTACTGAGTTTTCTTCCTTCGGAAACTATTTTGAAGGGTGCGGAGAGGAAGATGGTGTGGCTTGGTTTCACCCTCGATGTCTCGGAACTCTGTGATGGCTACTGGCCGTTGGGATGCAAGGAGGATGGTCGAGAGAGAGAGGGGGTGCGGTTCTTGGCCTAGGCGTGCACCTGGTTGCTAAGAGAAGGGCAACTCAGCTAGGATGTGTTGCGCGGCTGCACAGCTGAAGAGAGGGGCCACCGGAGAATGGAATTCAGCCAGATCAATGCAAGCCCTGGGGGAAAAAAAAGGGCACGACTCAGCATGGCTGCTTCAGTTGTAAGGGAGCAGGTATTGGGTTTAGCAGAAGTAGGCTGGTTGGCAAGGTGGTGGCAGCGATGGCAGCATTGTGGCTGCAGGGAGGCTCGGCCTAGGAGAGGAACTCGAGAGAGAAGAAAAGAGCTCAGCTTGGGGTTTGGGGTGGCGTCGCACGGTGGGGAGAAGCTTGGCTGATCGGAGGGTAGGAAGAGAGATAACTGTAGCCGGCGGGTGGTGCTGCGTCTATAGAGATGGTGTTGGCTAGGGGTGCGTTGGAGGGGAAAAAGGGTGGCTAGGATTTTTAAAGAGAAAATTTCTATTGCCCCTTAATCGTTGACTTAAATACAAGTCGTGACAAATTGCAACTTGACTATCAGATTTCAGCAAAATTTTCGCCTCCACGTTCCTCTTTTGGTTAACTTGAACATAGGCCCTTCCATTTTTTGAAATTCAAAAGATTTCACATAAATGTTGTCCTTTTTGCAAATAGGTCCTTCAATTTCTTCGATGGCTTATTGCGAAAGAAATATATTTTTTGCTCCTTTTAAATCAATTATTGATTTGTAAAGATGAGTCAATTTCTTAGGTTTTTAATTTCCTAAGTTGCTTGCTAGTGTTACTTGCTGTTTTTGTTCCATACTGCGCCACCATGCCATGAATTTGAATCCTTGCTAATGTGAGTATGATTGTCTTCGTACTCACAATTTGTTCCTGATAATATAGCTTCATGCCTTCTTGGTTTTGAATGAAGCCAAGCGATACATGCGATAGAGGAAGGAAGTGCCCACCTTGTAGCAGGGCGCATGCCTTATAGTTTTGAAGTTGCAAGCTCCAGCTTCGATGCTAGAGTGCTTAAGCCCTTGATTTTTGAAACAAGAATTAGTGTTCAGAGCACATTGCTCGCTCAAGAACAGGCAAGGGCGAAAGCCATTTGCGGCCTTTTTGAAGCTGGGGAAGGCAAGTTGAATTGAGGACTGGAGAGGAGAGGTGTGAGCAGTTCGTGCCATGATGTTTAAAACCCTTGCTCTTAGGAGTTTGATCGTTTTCATATTCGTTAGTCGTTTTTGATAACATGGCTTCTGAGTTGACGATCTATATTGTTAAACATTATTCGAGCATTTGAAGTTCCTTGAAACCTAATTGCATGATTTTTGGACATATCTACCTTATGATCAGAGGGCCTCAAAATTGACAATTTAATGATTAGTTCGGTGTGTTTTTTCTTTAATTGTGTGAACAATCAAAATTGGTTGAATTTTTGATAGGAAATTTTACTCACTATCTAGATCAAAATCAATAATTTTGATTTTGAATTGAAGAACTGCATCCTCTATTTTTGGAAGGTCATTTAATTCTGACTGTTCATTTCATAGCCGCTTGATGGACTTGATAATAATTTCTAAAAATTATGATACTCGAGTTCTAAATACTTCAAAATTTTCTAGACTATGTTTAACAGTGTGGATCATCTATTTGAAAGCTCTATTATCAAAAACGACTAAAAGAGTATGAAGGCCTTTATACTCATTAGAGTAGTGCCACTACTATTAGGTGGTCTACGGATGCATTTGCATCCCTTATTTATGTATAGAGTGAAGCTAGGCTACACTCAAAATGATTCGATTCCCAGTATGCCCTTCAAAAAATTGATACTAGGTTGTTGAATCGACTATATGTGCCGTTAGAATTGATCTATAGTATTTTAAATTACTAGAAACTAAACATCACAACGTTTCAGTATTTCTTATCTAGAGAAGAGACACAAATGAACGGTCTAAATTTACTAATCTACTAAGACACAACATACTAACATAGGCTCCCTTAATTAAAAACCGAAGTCAATATTCTTTATCAAATTATATAAAAGTTTTTTCATTGAAATTTTCAATTTGTTTAAATTGTTTTTAACCGCTAAACAAACAAACACCTTTCATCAATTGTTCAAATTGTGAAATATGAAATAGTTTGATGCATAAGAAAAAAGCATTAAAATATTATGAAATTTTATTTCCAGTAGGTTCAAATGCCATAAAAGCTTTGCACCGATTATCAAATCAAACGCTTTAACGTAGATTTTGTGAAGAAATGATTTGGGCTTAAATCCTCTTGAATGCAGCGTTCTCTCACTCATATACGGTGATTCTTGCCTACACTATTTGCGCACAAATCCTTTTGAAATTTTATGCTAGATTCTTTAAATCAACGACTCATGCCGTTAGGATTGATCTAGAGTATTTGAAGTTACTACGACTAAAAATCACTAATTTTTTATTTCATTTTACCTATTTATTTAGCCACATATAAACAATCTAAATTGAATAAGGGTCAAATACATAGCATACGGCTCCGCTATTGAAAATCAAAGGTGATCAGGACGATGATATTTTTTTTTACACACATTTCTAGTTCATGTCACGCCCCGGGGTCTCTTTGTAGTTAAAAACACAGCGAATTTTATTTTATTTTATTTTTTGAAAACCTAACCCAAGGGTGTGCCAGATTCACCACAAATACAAAGAGTCCACTGTTCACACGGACATAGTTTCCCCTGTATTTGCACGGCGTCGCACAAGTACAAGGTACATAACGAAATACAACCACCATACTGAATATATAAGCATTTGACCATTCACACATTTATATACCATTCACCACAGGTTCATAAATAGAGTTTAAATATAGGGATAATTGCCTATATACCCCTCATGTGTCTGGAAATATCTGATCTACCCCTATTTTTTTTTTTTTTCTAAAATGTCCCTCGTATGTTCCACCGTTATTCCAAAATACCCCCGCAGTTATCCCCTGTTAGCTTAACTCGGGTTAAACATGGGTTAAATGTATACTAGAGTTAAAATCTATTTAAAATACCTATTTTGCCCCTACCTTATTATTCTAATCCCTTAACTTATCCTTTTTCTCTCCCTCCTTGATCGAATGATCGCCGGCTCCTCCGCCTCCACCTCGCCTCATCTCCTCTAGGACCACGGGTGAGGATGATGCCCGCCGCCGCCTCCTAGACCACGGGCCGGGAGCTGCGACGACGCGGCGAAGGAGGAGGAGGAGAGGTGCCGCGACTATGCGGCGGAGGACGACGAGGAGCGCGGCGGAGGATGACGAGGAGCGCTCCATCACGGCGGCGCCGGAGCCACCCGTGGACGTGGACGAGGACGGGACGAGGATAAGTGGCTCCAGGCGGCGACGCTGCACATCGTCGGACGCGCGCGCACGCGGCGCGCACGGCCACGCCCACCACCGTGGTATATTAGAAAGACTTGAAATATAAGAAGGATATATTGGAATAGGCAAAATGGTAATTTTTCAAAGATAACAGCAGCTAACTGACGGAACTTAACTCCAAGAGTATATTAGAAAGACTTGGAACATAAGAAGGGTATTTTCAATATTAGCCTTCTAAGAGGGATAAATAAGAAAACCGGAAACTTTTCAGGGGTATATAGGCAATTGCCCCTTAAATATAAAACCATAACTATTAGTTTAAAACGTTTCCTACCAGGAAACTGGCTTTGAAAGACTAAATCTTAGAACCACGTGAAAACCTTTATTCTTTTAAAAAGTCGCTACCAAGAGGGGTAGAAAAATATTTTCAATATTTTACATGAAAACCACGTGTTTTAATTAACTTCACCAAAACCATGTATATATATCTAACTGAAATAAAATCAACTGAACCATAAACCGTCTACGATATATCAACAGAAATAAAGAGGATGGCGACTAAACCGAACAAACCGGGTTGGAAGCTCTATCGTCCGCTACGAATGTGTCTCACATCTCGTCTCAACCTCATCGCCCGCAATACTTGAAAAATGGTGGGGGAGATGAGAACATGTAAACATGTCTCCCCTCCCAGTGGGTACCGCAAGCTGACGAAGGCGAGGAGTGCTCACCGGATCAGGAAGATAAACAACATGGGTAAGTGAAACACAATAGCAACAATAATGAACGAATGAGATAATATATATGAAGGAATAACTACCGCTACTGTAATGAACAACTGAATGTATACATGCAACAAAACTATAGTAGCAAGACAAGTGTAAAGAAAGAATTAAAGGTATACAAGCAACAACCGCTACTATAGCTATATGCGTCAACCGGACGAGAAGTCCAAATATGCCCAATCTAAACCGTCGTGTCGGTCTAAGGACTTCATGCAAAAGCCACTACCTGCTCACATCTAGCATATAGCCCTAGCACAAAGAGAACACCGTTGGGCTCACGGGTCGGATGTACGACTACTTTTTCGAAAAAGAACACCTTCCTGCGGGGGATCAACCCGCTGGTGTACGTGAAATGCACTCGAGCTGTGGTGATCAATGTGGATATGATAAAATAGCCAACCGTCGGCAACTAGTCGACAATCACCGCCCCTCAGGGCTAACCGACCAATAGGTCATCAACTGTACAGAAGCACAAGAACCGGCCACTCAGGTCCACTAGGATGGAACAACTCAACATCCTCTCAACTGTATGCAAATACTGCTCAATAGGTCAACAAAAGTATAAATGCAAGAACCGACCACTAGATCACAAGAGTGTATCAATATAATCTGAAACCACCGTCAGCCACTAGCTGACAATCCTACCCCTTAGGGTACACCGACCTCATAGGTCATCACTCGACAAGAGTCACAAACTGACTGACTAGGTCACAGACATATCAAATAATGGATATGAGTAAACTATAATCATTCGTCGGCAACTATCCGACAATCCCACTCCTCAGGGTATACCGACCTCAACAGTCATCGAACGACAGGAGTCATGGAACTGACTGAATAGGTCACAGAACCGACCCACCAGGTCACTGATACGAAGTACGAGAACTGACCAATAGGTCAACAGATATCACAAGTAGATAGAATTACTCTACTCCTATTCAGGATACTAATCATGCAACAACGAGTAGAGTAAGATGTAAACAATATGGGTGCAAGGCTCAATATACTATACTACACAATAGTAATAGCAGGAGAACATGGATAGAAGGATATCATCGAGCGTGCTGAGAACATGGATAGAAGGATATCATCGAGCGTGCACCACTGTACCGACTTCGAATCGAAGTACCTACCTATACGAATGTTACGCCTGCCTTCTGACTGCGAAAGAATATCAACCGGACCTAAGGAAGGTCCACTAGGTTAGTGTCTAACCCACAACTAATAACCACTGAATCCACTGTAAGGTAGTGAATTCTCAAAATCCGAGAGTTAGACTTCATTTAGAATCGACTAATTGTCGATTGGGTACGCTTCGGAAAGACCGAAGGCGTTGAAAACCCAAAAAGTGCATTGGCGAGGGCCTCGGAGAGCAAAAGATGTGAAATCTGCTAAGTTGCAAAATTTTTGCTCTCGGGGACTGGTCCTTGGTGGGAGAGACCGGTTCCCGTAAGCAGTTGTGCGGCACTGCGCATGAAGTTTGCTCTCGGGGATCGGTCCCTTGTGGGACGGACCGGTCCCCGTACACGTAGAAGCTGGCAGAGAAGCTCTGCTTGCAAGAATTGCTCTCGCGGTTCGGTCCCTCAGGAGGAGACCGGTCCCTGAAGGTCCGGTCCCTCAGGTGAGGACCGGTTCCCGTACGCGTAACACTGTGGAAAAGAGCTGTCCACGAGAGATTGCTTTCGGGTTTCGGTCCTCCCTTAGAGGGACCGGTCCCCGCACCCGAAAACTGCCCAGTCTGGGCAGGGCAATAGAGGCAAAATGGAGGGGGTTGTTGGCATATTGTCACAAGTGAAGGGCTATAGAGGGATTTCCCCTCTCTCTCACCCTTATTTCCCTCAACCCTAATACATTTTCTCTCTCTCTCTCTCTAGAAAGAAGAAGGAGAAGAAGAAGAAAGGGAGGAGATTTTGGTGGAGGAGCAAGCTAGGAGAAGGATCCTTGGCATCTTCTTCTTCTTCTCCACCATTAGAGCAAGCTCCTTGAGGTAAGCTTTGAGAGCTTTCATGGTAGATCCCTCTAGTTGGATTTTTATCTTCTAGAATTGGTTCCATTGGATCTTTTTGATGCCAAAGAGAAGCTTTGTGCTTGAATCTTGAGGCTAGAAGAAATTTTTGTGTTGGGTGGAACCTAGGGCTCCAAATTAGGGTTTTTGGAAACAATGGGTTTTGATCTAATTTGAGCACATGTCAACCTAATTGTTAGGTGTCTAAACGCGTGGGAAGCGACGGTTCGTCGATCCATCGAGCGGTTTTGGAGTTACGGTCTAAACGAAGGCTCGGAGCTTCGTTCTCACCCGAGGAATAGAAGCGGCGTTCTAGGATCACGAAATCAACGCCGTAGCTTCGTGAAGTAAACTAAAGGTGGGGGGTGCCATCTCGAAACAATTGAACCGCTCTCTGTGTCTAAGTATCTCTATATTAATTATACTTCTTATGTAGTATCATGCATGATAGGGTATGTAGTAGCTACTTTTACTATTCTTGCATGCTCCCTTTTAATGCGGCATAGTAGGCTTGGTATGAGAACTTAGGGTGCACGAGAATGAGCTTTGTGACATAGAACCCTATAGAGATAAGTCAAACAATAACTTGATCTTGCATGAAAGATATTTGACTAACCTAGTCGGGACATTGCATCATGATGAGTGGCATGTAAACCAAGTAGACAACTTGACGAGTGGCATTAGAACTTAGTGTAAAGAACACTAGTGGCATGATGATTTAGGAGATAGATGAGTCTCCCTATTTGACACCTTGCATGAGGTTTGTGTGACGATGTTGACCCTAGAGGCAGGGTATCCTCAAAGGACGAGGATTGGATCATACTCACATTGTCTGTTCAGCGCTTGTGGTGGTTGCTCCGCACAAACATTTGGGCATACTCTTTTCGAGTAATGAAATTGATGTGCTGGACAAGATGTTCATGCATCAAAACAGGCTCTAAAACTTTGACAAATACGATGTTACAATATTCAATAATATAGGTTAGTAGTCTCCAGAAGTTCAATATATTGGTTATTCTTCTAATGTTCTTTTTATTTGTCTAATATCACTTACAACTTCATTTCAATGGTTTAGTATATGAATAAGTATTATGAGACTAATTTGCAGTATCTGAACATTCATGGTACTAGTCTACAATGACCATATTATAATATGCTTTGCATAAAGCAAATTGGATTAACAGATTCATAGTCGACTCATAACTGCTGTCTTATAACTAGTGGAAAAACTATAGGCGTGTTTGGCTCGTTTCTTTTTCACCCTAGAACCGGAATCGGAATGGGTGAATCTGTTTGTGGGTGTTTGGTACGCGGGCGTCCCATTCCGATTTCGATTCCCGAGTGGAATGGGAATCCCCCAATCACCTGTTTTTCCAATCCGGCCTAGGAGGCTTGATTGGAAGTTGAATCCGGACGGAATGGATATTTATTCGGATTAAATTTATTGTTTCAACTTTTTTTAATTAAAATATGAGTTTACATTTAGAAATTAAATATATAATTTTAAATTTTAATTTGAACTTGAATTAAATATTAAAGTTTAATCAAGTATTTCGAATCTAACTTATGAATTTGAATTTAAATTAAATTTTCATTTATATAAAGTTTTATTCAAATTTTATTTAAAACTTAAATTAAATTTATGGATTCAAATTAAAATTTAAATTGTAATTTTAAAGTTTGAATTTGAATAAATCAAAATTTAGTTTCATATTTTGAATTATCCACTCAACTTCAAAGTTTAATTTTTTTTTAAAAATAGATTTAAAATTTTCACATTATTTCAAAATTTTGATGTAAATTTTTAATATATAATTTTCAATTTGAATTTAAATTAATATATTATAAAGATAAAGTTAGTATATTAATTTGATTACGTTTTTTGAATCCACCTGAACCAAACACCGACAATGGGAATGATTTATTTCGATTTCTATTCAGGTGATGAACCAAACAGAATTAGGTAATGAGTCATTCCGATTCCAGCTTATTTTGATTCCGATTCTAATTCCGATTCCGACTTCGAACCAAACACGCCCTGTATGTATAATCCAATGATTATTGGAGCTAGAAGCCTATTTTCCGTTCCATATTTTAATTAGGACAAAATCATCCGTTGTTTGACAACTTATTGGGCTAAGAACTTCAATTTGTAACAATGCTTCTTATCAGTTCGCTGTTTTGGTGTGTTTGTAGACAAGGAACTTATTTTCTTTTGGCCATGTTTGGGTGCATGAATACCTTGTTCGGTATATCCCCATGATTTATTTGAGAAGTTTGTATATTTGGTAGATGAAAATGTGATCAAAGGCTAGAATTGGACACTATATTCGGCTTTCAAGCCATTTTTTTGGGATAAGATAAATCACCTCGTAAATGAGATTTGCCATCCTACTAAATCATGGATATTAAGAACTTTTAAGGAGTAAAAATCAAACTCCGTTCTTATAATCACACTAGAAAATTCTTCTGCAGAATAAGTTATTCTTGGATAACTTATGGTGACATCTAACCAGGGCCTTCGTGCCTTCCCATTGAACTATGTGACGTTGCCATGCATTATTAGGGTGTCTTTTTGTTGACCCTAAGCTTTTTTGTTTTAGTCCTTAAACGAGAGCTCTTTTATGATTCTGATCTTGATCCAAATATTATTACCGATGGATAATATTGAACTCATAACATGCTTTAATTTTTAATGCAGCCTTATCTGGAAGAATTGTGGCACATTTTCTTTCTTTGTTTCTTATTTTATTTTTTGATTTTGTTTTTGTTTTTGTTTTTGTTAGTGTGTGGGGGGGGGGGGGGGTGTGTGTTTGTGTTTTGAGATCCAAATCACCAAAGCTGTTGAACTTGGTCGTCATAGGTGCCAAAACTGAAGCTAAAAATTGAAAATTCGAACGTTGCATTGGCTATCCTCAGTGGGTTATTATTCTCCTTTTGGTTTAGGCCTACCTGAATGCATGGACCCTAATGTACATTGTTTCTGCCATGTTGTCATACTACTGTACCCAAAACAGACTATGAAATGCCAAAACCATCAAAACTGGTGAAACTGATAGTCATAGACTTGTGTCAAAAACTGAGTTTAAATCGAAAATTCAGACCTGGAGTGAACCGTTCCATTGGTAGTGGGTTATTTTACCACCTTTGGTTTAGGTTAGCCTGAATGTGTTGATCCAAATGTATATCTTTGCTACCATTTTGTCTCTTCTTTGTGTATCTGTAACTTTGATAATTATAATATGATACAGGTCAACGTTGTTTTCTATTTACACTTCAATCACATGATTCGGTGTGTACCTTAGTGGACATGCTGCTACTAGTTTATACTGACAGGCAATATTGTTTGTAAGGCTAATATGATATACATGTTCTTATAAACATTGCATATGATATTTTGTCATTTTACAGAGATATCATTGGAAGGTGAACAATGGAATGATGGTCTATTAGCCACTGTTCGTGAGAAGGTACTACTCTTTTCAATACTCTGTCAATGTTTCATGAATTGAGAAGTTATTACTTCTTTCAATTCTTTGCCAATGTTACATGAGTCTTCTTCTGTATGTTTGGACTGTAACTTTATACCTGGCAATGTCAATATTGATTGTATGCATTTAAGTTGTCAGTGAGTTTGGTTAATCTCATAGACCAGGTTCACATGGAAGCTGATAGGAAGGCAATGTCAACTCAAACAAGCATCCCGTTGGATCCTCAATTTAATGCTAAAACTACTTACAGGATAAAAAACCAGGTGATGTCAGTTTCCAACAAGTGATATTTCTAGTAATTAAAGTCAGTTTTGCATAATAGGATATGATTAATCATATTCTAATGAACTTGTTTGTCACATTTCGAGATAATCTTACTGAGAGCATCACAGCTTGTGGAAAGCTTCTTGTATATGCTCGTTATTGCATAGTTGCATAGTTATGAACTTTTAGTTGAATCTGCAGCTTAGTCATCCTCTTTAACAGGTTATCTGTTGTCTGGAGGGTGCAAGGATTGGCATTCAGTATGAGACATATTTTGCTGGTAATGATGCAAATTATCATGGTTCTTCACTCTTTTTTCAGTAAAATCCTTATGGGCTAGTAATTTTTGTCCCCCATTATTAATATATATTAGTAGTAAATTTAGTTTGATGGATACAAATCTTTCAAAAGCTTTTCTGGTTATGAGGCATGTTGTTCCATACTTCTGGTAGAATATGTCTGTTTTGCTTAGGACGCTCTTCTGCTTGTCAACTTTTCACTTGCTTCATCATTCTTATTCAATTAAAATGGCCGAATAATATGATGCTGTTCAACGGCTCTCATATAAGCCCTGTACCTAATCCTTCTTCCCGTTAAGTTATGCTACTGACTTCAGAATTAATCCAAAAAACGATTCTAATAATTTTTGGATCAACTTTACAAATGAGTTTTTATCTCGTAAGGTAACTTTTTGATGCAGTATTTGTGAATAAAAGATTAGGAAGTTAAATTTAATTGGGACAAATCCTAGGTTTAGAAACTCACTAACACAATATGATGTTAGCACAGCAGGAATTAGATACGGTACTCAACAATTAAATAATTTCAATATGATCCTAAAGAGCGAGGAAATGCAAGGATTGAAAATAAATAAGGGTTTGAGATGTTCAAATCAAACCTGCTGGGCTCACAAAAGATATTATTAAGAACAAGCGCACAAGGGATACGCAAGATGCTCGATTCGCTGTTGGGTCTACGGCCTTTCTGACGGTTGCAACTTGCTGGGACAGAGAAGAGGGGTCAAATGGATTAGAGGGGAAAAATGGAGAGGGAAAAAAAAAAGTTAAAGAGATAGGAGTGGATCTAGGTATGGCAGTCAAAGAAATAGAGGGTGAGTTCTTGACGAAGAATCGATCTCGGAAGGCTCAAGTGCAGTGATCGGGCAATGGTAGAAGGCGATGACGGTGGAAGCACTTGGTGACTGCATCAGTAGCAGAAGGTGAAGAAAGTGCGGGTGGATTCGGCGCTGCTGGCAGCATGCAACAATGATGTGCTTGCAGCAGGTGTGCCTTCGTTGGTGCTGGCAGCAGGTGGCGTTGATGGTGCTAGCAGCGTCAATAGGGAAAAAGGCTTCAAGTCGAAGAGAAAGTTGCAAAAAGAAAAGATAAAAGGACTGGCTCCCTATTGACTTGCTCCGGTCGACGCGTAAATGCAAAGGAAAATTAGAGAGCATTTCTCACTGAAAAAAAACATTCTTCATTAATTCTTTATCGTTCCATGCATAGAATATTTAAAGAGCTTTTCCTGACAATGATAAGTTCAAAACAAAAAATCCTAATAATAAAATCCTTATCAAATAAACAACTTTTAGATAAACTCAAATAACAGGGAAGTAAATAAAATAAAAAAAATCCCTACTAAACAACTTTCCTAACAACTAGATAAGTTCAAATAACAGGGAAGTAAATATGCCTAGATGCTTCTAGAACCTACGATGCTTCTAGAAATTTGTAGTTTCGATTCAACCCGGACCTATCTTAGGTCGATCAAGCCATATGCTCCAATTGTGGTTGCGGTGTCGACGACATTCGTACACCCAAAAATCCCGATCCGCATCAGCTGGAGGCCTTTGAAAAATTCTACTCTGTCGAATTGTTAGAAATGTACTCTTTATACAAACTAGTGTCCAACTGCTAAAGTTCCTCACTTGAAATCCAAGTCGCATCCTTGTTAGGCCGATATAACCATTTGACCAAAAAGCTCTCCGCCATCCCTCGTCGACACAATATCGTCAAGATTTGCCTCGATGTCATTTTTCTTTTCCTGCCATGGGGTTCTTGGGACAAATAGAGATGAAAATGAATGGATAATGAATTTTGTATATCTGGATAGTATAAAGTAAGATCCTCGACATTGATAAGGGGATTCATTCTTATGTCAGATGGCAAGTCCAACAGATAGGCATTAGACTCAATTTTTTTTTAGAACCTTAAACGGAACCATGTTTTTTGCATGTAGCTTTTTAATAGTTCCGTGTGGAAGCCTCTCCGGTCTAATCCGCACCATCACCAAATCTCCTTTAAATTCAACTTCTCGTCTGTGAACATTAACTCTCTTCTTATAGTTTTCATTAATTTTTCGTCGAATTTTGTAATGTAAATCCTGCATATGTTGTGCAAATGAAGATGCCTATTCACTAGGTCTTTGTTCTACAAGAAGAGGAATTAAATCGATTGGTTTGTTTTGGTCATATCCTGTCACTATTTTAAAAGGGCTCATTCCAGTGGTTCGATTGATTGAACCATTATATGCAAATTCAGCTTGCAGTAGAATAAGGTCCTAATTTTTAACATTGTCATCAACTAGAAATCGAAGTCGGTTTCCTAAACTTCGGTTGACTACCTCTGTTTGACCGTCAGTTTGTGGATGATGCGAAGATGAGAAAAGCAATTTTGTGCCCATAGTTTTCCACAATGTTTTCCAAAAATAACTAACAAAATGAACATACCTATCAATCATGATTGATTTTGGTAAACCATGAAGATGTACAATTTCAGTCATGAAAAATTTTGCGATATGAGTAGCATCGGATGTCTTACGATAAGGATCAAAGTGAGCCATTTTAGAAAAACGATCAACTACAACAAGTGTCACGCCCCGGGACCGCCAATTTGGTCGGTTCGGGCACGCCAACAGACGCCGAACGGACAGAGCCTCCCCTGTCCGCCCAAGGCTCAACAATAACGAGTACATGTATAGAGAAATGAACAATTCCCAGGACAACATTTCAATATACATAGCTTGCACGAGGGCAAGCAACATAAGCAAAAGTGAAAGTAACTATCTAAACCATTTACACATTGTAACTTGATTACCTTAAACCAAATACAAAGCTACATAAATATTACATTCATTATTCCAAATTTACACATTTGCCATCTCATTAAATGAACTTAATACATTTACATCTCAACATAAGTTTATTACATTTCCATTCATTAGCACATTAGTTGAAATATACAAATGGTGTCTCTATACACAAGGGTAGAACACTACCTAGAGCACGATAACCATACCACGAGCCACGATTGCCTCGCTCGCGCTAGAACCTGCATGGTTAGTGGGATGAGAACTACAACAAAGTTTCCAGTGGGCTCGGCCTCCAATCACACCGACTTTCCCACTAGGTCTATCTCAGGCATAATTTGAAAGGATAAGTAGATAGTAACCAAACTATAATGCATACAACTAATATGCCTGAACAATAGTAAATATTGGTTATGCTCAACATGATAATAAAGACGAATGCAAGATCATAATTCTATAACCCAATCTCTTGGCTAACCCGTAGGTTTCGCCCTCAACAATACTCGACCAACCAAATCCCTACTGTCGGGGAGAGAAAACACTACGACCCGACGGGACCGTCCTCTGGGGAGAGAAAACACTACGACCCAGTGATGACAACTCCGGAGCACATCGCCCGAGGGGGAGCTACCGCGCCTCGAGCAAGGACTATATGGTGAGTACGATCAATCCTTAACTTTAAGGATTCCAATGCAACCCATTCCTTGACTTCAAGGAGAACTATGATCAAATGACTCTTAACTCTAAGGTTTCTTTGTCACTATATCTTTCATGTTCTTTACTTGCATTCTTTGACTTGTTCTAGTGTCATTTACACTATGGTTCTTTACACACATTTAATAATGCCACACACACTCTAGTGTTCAATGCATACATGACTCTTGTCAATTCCACACACTAACTCTAGTGTTCTTTATTCACATGCATACTTGTTCTTGACCATGTCATTACACTAACTCTAGTATCCTTTATTTTCTTTGTTCTTATTCTCAATATCACACTAACTCTAGTGTTCTTCACAATCATAGATGTCACTCGATCTATATGTCACAATGTTCTTATTCTTTAACCTCTAGGTTCTTTATCTCAACACATGCATATTAGTGTTCTTTTCAATTCTCAAATGTCATTCAATCTATATGTTACAATGTTCTTGTTCTTTAACCACGTTCTTTGTCTCATCTCATGCATACATAGGGTTTAATTCTTTTTCTTTGTTCATAACAAATCTTATTTGCATCTTAACTCTAAGCATGCAATACATAATTCAATTACCCTACTATGCATGAAAATAGCTATAACATACATGCTCAATGGGTAACACATAGACATAAAGAGAAGTTCAATGTTAGTGGAAGCACCCCCCACCTAATATCGCTCTCCGATTGCTTGTAGTCACTTGCAATCGGGCTCCCGCGACACGCGTGATCCGGTTCGGCTCCAACTCGCAATTGATCGCCGAACGCCCAACAATCCGAAATGTAGGGTCACCAAGCGTTCATCTTTAACCTTCAATTAGAGAGCTAAAAGATTAAATAAGATCAAAACCCTTGTTTACTAAGAACCCCCATTACTAACCCTAGCCTCTACACATGCTCCAATTAACCCAAACATCAAGTATTTAGCATTCTAATAATACCTTAGAGATCATTAGAACTTCATACACAAAAAGGATTTAATTAAAATCCCATTTGCAATCCTAGATCTCTATTTCATCAAGAGAGTCTCATTAATTATGATACTCTCTTCATTAAACTAGTTTAGAATCATATATAGATCCTAATTAAACATCTCATTTAGTCTTAATCCTAACCTTAACTCAAATTCACAAAACTTACCATGGCCACAATGACATCAAGCTAAATCCACCATTGGAAAGCTTGCTTCCACCATTAGAGAGCTTCAAGCTTCATCTCTACCCTTCAATTAGAGAGCAATAGGGTTATTATACATCAAAACCCTCATTTACCAAAAACCCCAATTACTAACCCTAGGTTTAATACTAGGTGAAAATCCACCATTAGAGCTTTGGATTCAAGCAATAAACCTCTATTTAGCATGCTAGAATGCATCTAAATCCATTATTAGAGCATATAATCAAAGTTTTAGACATCTACCATTAGAGGGTTCAAAAAGCTTATCTCAAAACGTGCTCCAAACCAAGGAGAAGATGAAGAGGACGAAGACGATCCACTTCAATGCTTCAATCTCCACCAAATCCATCATTTTTGGGAGAGATTTAGAGAGAGAAATGGAGCTCTCTCTCTATCTCCATGTGTGTGTATGTGAGGGTGTGTGTGTGTGCATTCGGCTGAGAGAGAGAAGAAGAAGAAAAGGGCACAAACACTTTTTACACATTAGTCCCTCAACATTGCACTATTCAACTTTCAACTTTCGGTTCACCCATCTGAAACAGTTGGAGCCCTTCTGGACGTCCATTTGTGCTCAAATTTGACAGTCAGGTTCATTTTAACCTACTGAGTGAGAAAATATCTTAATATTTCAGTTTGGACCCCGTTTGGTCACCGCGAACTCTACCGAACTGTAATCGTTATCAGATAACATTCGGAATTTATTTCTCATCTTCTGGGTGTCAGAATAGCACGAAACTTTAAATCTAGTCTCGTAAAAATAATCCTGACATACCCCTCAGTTTTCATAATTTTCTCGACATCGTGCATTTTCTCGCTAATTTATCTGTCTGCCTCTCGTAAAATTCTAAATCTTCTCGTTTTCATTCCGATTTCAGCACAGGTCATTTCAGACTTATATTTTACTTCTCTAATCCAATAAAAATAGTATCTCACACTATTTTTATTTATTTTTATTCTCAAATTAAATTTCGGGATGTTACAACAAGAATTGAATTGTGCCTTTTAATCGTTTTTGGTAGACCTAAAACAAAATTCATGCTTAGATCTTGCCAAAAAGAATGTGGTGCAGGTAGGGGCGTATATAATCCTGCGTTCTTCTGACCACCTTTGGCCCTTTGACACGTCCTACATCGTGCCACAATGTGTGCAACATCTCTTTTGAGGCTTGGCCAATAGAATCGATCCTCAACCATAGAAATAGGTACATTAGAAAAGAAAGAGGTGCCCACCAAGAAAAATCCTTTTTTCGAAATTTTTTTTTTTTTTTGTGTGAGGAATTTCACCGAACAGTTGGTGTGCGTACATAGCCAGCGCGGATGTGATGGTGGCGACACAGGTTCTCCGGCAATATTTGTGGCGGGTTTCATGGGATTTGAAGGCAAGCGGCGCCGCGCGGCGCCATTAAATGCGCTGACAAAGTACTAACCCTATGCAAACATAGGTTTCGGGAGGAGGGAAGAGAGAGAAAGAGAGAGGCATCAAGGGAGATCAAAGGGGAGGAGGAGTTGGCCGATTAAGGGGAATACGTAGGCGGAGGGGCCTACAACCGAAAAGGCGAAGAGGGAGCGGCGGAGATGTACGAAGGCAGAGAAGAAGCAAAAAAAAAAAAAAAAAAAATTTTGGGGAGGTCGGCGTGTAGGAGGCGGAGGTATACGGGTGTACGAATGGGAGATGGGGATAGAGAAAGAGAGAGGCAAAGGGAGTTAAAAAAATAAAATTTTGGAAAACTCGCACCGAAATCACGGGGAGAGGGGAGACTCACACCGAAATCACGGGGAGAGCTAGGGTGAGGTTTCACCTTTAATGTATTTGTATTGATTTCATACTTAATTAAAATTATAAATTGAATTAAAACTAAATTATATAAATATAATATGTTATATATTATAATACATTTTTTCTTTAATGTATTTGTATTGATTTCATACTTAATTAAAATTATAAATTGAATTAAAACTAAATTATATAAATATAATATGTTCTATATTATAATACATTTTTTCTATTATAAAATTATTAATTGTTCTATATTAATACATATTATTTATATTTAAATATTATAATAAATTTTATTTAAATATTATAATAATTATTTTTTATTAAATTGAAGTTTAAGTAGAATTTCTTAAAAAATTATAAATTTATTATAATAAATTATTTTTATTAATTGTTCCCACCCCTATTTTTATTTTAAAAATATAAAAATTAAAAATTAAAAATTTTAAAATTTATAATTGGGCTTTTTTTGCATTTAGACCCTTGGTAAATTTTTATTTTAAAAATAGCCTTGTCAAAATTTAATTTGCAAAAATGGTCCTGGACTTGCCGTCGCCACGCGGCAGTGGCGGCTCGTGTGTTAAGTTGAACACGGTGAACCATTCATCGTGTTCAAACACGTAAACGGTTCACCGTGTTTAGTACGTATATTTTATATATTGAAAAGAGGAATAAGGAATAGGGATGTCAATAGGTATGGATATCCGAAATATTATCCGAATTCAAACCCGAATAAATTTTATATATATATATATATATATATATATATATATATATATATATATATATATATATATATATATATATACATAATTTATTTTTATTTATTTATACAATATATAAAAATATTTAATAATTTTTATTCCTTTGATCTTCATCCAACCCAAATTTCGGTTTTAAAAATCTATTCCGTTGGATGAAGATCTAAGGAATAAAAATTATTAAATATTTTATATATTGTATAAATAAACAAAAATAAATTATGTATATATATATATATATATATAGAGTAGGGCTACTATACTATTATGAGTAGTAGAGCCCTACTACTCATAAGTTGTTTTCGACGATAGAGCTTCCTAATCGACGATCCACTCCGTTAAATATTATTTAGAGTATTTAAAACTTCTAGAAAATAAATTTCGTAATTTTTCGAAATCATTTACCTTACGATCAAAAGCTCACAAAATTGACAATTTTTAACTAGATATGGGATACTTGGTAGTTTAACGGTGTAAAAGAATTGAAATAGGTTGAATTTTTGATAGAAAATTCTATTCACTACCTAGATAAAAATCAATAACTCCGATCTTAAATTGAAGGATCCGATCATCTATTTTTAAGACATCATTCGATTTCGGCCGTTCATTTTATGCCCATTTGATGGACTTTATTATGATTTTGAAAAATTACGAAATTTATTTTCTAGAAGTTTTAAATACTCTAGATCATATTTAACGGAGTGGATCGTCGATTCTAAGCTCTATCATCGAAAACAACTTATGAGTAGTAGGGCTCTACTACTCATAATAGTATAGTAGCCCTACTCTATATATATATATATATATATATATATATATATATATATATATATATATATATATATATATATATATATATATATATATATATAATTTATTCGGGTTTGGATTCGGATAATATTTCGGATATCCATACCTATTGACATCCCTACTCCTTATTCCACTTTTCAATATACAAAAATACGTACTAAACACGGTGAACCATTCACCGTGTTTGAACACGGTGAATGGTTCACCGTGTTCAACTTCCCTAGCCCTGCCCGCGTGGCGCTGACGTGGCGTCTGCGTGGCAGGGGCATGGTCATTTTTGCAATTTTAATTTTAATTGGGCTATTTTTAAAATAAAAATTGGTTAGGGGGCTATTTGCAAAAAAAAGCCCTTTATAATTTATAATCTCAAAATTAAAGTTTATAATTTTAAATTATAAAATTAAAATTTTGATATTTTAAATTTTTTAAATTTAAAATTTGATATTTTATATTTTTCTAATTTAAATTTAACATTTAAAATTTTGAATTTAAAATTTGAGATTTTAAATTTCAAATTTTAATTTCAAATTTTGAAATTTCAAAGTTAAAATTTTAAATTAAAAAAATTTAAAAATTCAAATTCAAATATAATAAGAGGCAAGGATTTAAGTGCCGTGGTACGGGGTCGTGTCGGAAACTTGCCGGCACGGTATGGCACGGTGCGTGCCGAGCCGTGGCGATGCGTGTCGGTCAAAAAAATTCATGTGTGCCGACACATAATAGCATGAAATATTTATTTTCTTTAGCAACAAAATATTCTAACTATTTATTATCTCTTTTTATCACATCTTTTAAACTTTATTAAGGAAATTACTCACTAATTTAAAAAATAGAGAGTTTTAAACTGTGCCACCGGCACGGGGCCTGTATCGTGCCGGTATCTTGTTGGCACGGTAACTTAAAACCTTGATAAGAGGGTACTTAAAACCTTGATAAGAGGGTAATATCATTATTTTTATTTATAAAAAGCCACTATCCTTCTTATTCTATCTTACCTAACCAAACGCTATTTTTTTTATTCTCAGGAATAATCCAATTTTCATCCAAACGAAAAATTAATCTAATCCCCGCTTATACCTCAATTTATACCTATTTCTAGAATTGCCACTTTTTGCTTATTCCCGAACCAAACCCGAACCAAACGACACCTTAATGTTTTATGCAGCTGAAAACTTTACTCATACTTGTGGTTTAATTCTCATTGATACTGGCTTATGTTGTCATATGATAAAATGACTGCCTACATTTTACGTTAGTTGATATCATCAACTCTCATCACTTATACTCTTTTGGTGTGTGGAAAGACTTTGCCCTTTTCTCTTTTGGTGCATCATCTTTATTTATGACCAGGAAAGTTAAATGCCTAGCCAACAGTTCACTTTTCTTTGTCTGAGAATGAGCCTCGTGTTGCTTGATTTAAGAATGCAATGTTAACTGCAAATATATCAAGTATCACTAGTTCGAGAATAAATAATGAACCATCTTATGAAAATGAAAGATTTTTTGACAGAATCGAGAAGCGGTAAGATGTGGTCTAATCCAGGTATGAGTTGACACTACAAAGTAGAAAAAAAAAATAAATAAAAGAAAGAAGAGGATGGAAGAAACATAGGCATTGTAGTCTTTGAGAAGTGGAATGTCTTTTGTGGCCTAAAATCTTAATTGGCATTCATTGTAATGTTCCCTGATATAAGATGAACAATCCCCTCTCCATTTTGATCTTGCTGTACACTAATTATTCTGTAATTAGGATTCTTCTGTTTGTAGGGAAATCCAATCTTTACTTATGCCCTGTCAGGGAAGATTCTCTGAATCAAATATAGATTCTTTTAACCTTCTTTTGGAAAGAAATAAGGACCATACCCCTTTGCTATTAATGAGGAACCATTGGACTTGATTTCCTTAATTTGGTTAAGATTCTAAATCTTATAGGATTCCTTCAAGAAAAGAAAAGCTCATGTAACATCGAGCCTCTTTAAAAAGGCCTCAATCCGGCTCAATCAGATTTTAAATAGGTTTATCTGAAAAGAGTGATGAAATTGAGGAAAATCATCCAAATACCCTCGTAAGATGGTAAGATCAACGCAATTTTTGACTCGTATAAACTCAAATTAAGACAAATTGGCTTACCAGAGTCGAAAGATAAATTTCAACGTGCTTGAGTTGACATTTCTAGACAATCTGCTGAAATCTGATTTCATCCAAATTTTTCCTGAGCTCTCATACTTTTTTTTACATAATTTATTCTGGTGAGGAATACTGCACAACTATTTATGGTCTGGCCTGAAGGGGCCTTTTCAAGCAAGAAAATTTGCTGTAACTAATTCTTTTTATGTGGAAATTTTTTGGATCGCATGCTCAAGTTCTTTTTACTTCTATGCTAAATAATTCTTACAAGACCTTTGGTATGAATAATCTCTTTAACAAGGTAGTGCATAATTTTTCTTTATCCGATTTGTAGGTTCAGTAGCCTTAGTTTCGAACCTTCATTAGTTAATAGATCTCTTGAACTACTTCATGATCATCGTCCGTTTATATCCCCTCGCATCTTTTAGCCTTTGCTTTATCATATCAGTGCTGCTTCTAGTCCTTTTGAACGATGAACAATGACCATAGATTGCATCATAAGTTATAATTACAGAATGTAACTTCAATCACGATATCAGGTATAGTGTGTTTAACCCAAGGATTTAAGTGCCGTGGCACGGGTTGTGCCGGAAACTTGCCGGCACGGTACGGCACAGTGCGTGCCGAGCTGTGCCGATGCGTGCCGGTCAAAAAAATTCTTGTGCGCCGACACATAATAGTATGAAATATTTATTTTCTTGAGCAACAAAATATTCTAACTATTTATTATGTCTTTTTATCACATCTTTTGAACTTTATTGAGGAAATTACTACTAATTTAAAGAATAGAGGGTTTTGAGCTGTGCCATCGGCACGGGGTCTGTATCGTCTGTATCATATCGACATCTTGCTGGCCCGATACAGCACGGTGGATACGGCCCGTGCCGACGGGCACTTAAAACCTTGGTTAAACCCCCAAATTATTGTGGCATATTTATAGAATTTGAGACAGGTATAGTCAATTACAGTGAGATCTATTTTTTCGTGAACAAAATGAAATGATCATGATGATATTCAAGGAAACCAACAGCCACATCATCCATTCTTTTATTTGACTTTTGTGGTTTTGGTTTACTTTGCCATTTATTTCTTTTGGTAAGCTTAATTGACTTGCATAATCAACAGAACACGTCAATATAATAATACTTTCGCCAATAAACTACGGCAGTACCACATTAGTTGAGTAAATGACAAGCGTTTTTTTTTTTTTTTTTACTATGGTCATTACGTCAGTTTTCATTCATTAACTACAAGAGAGTATTGCGGATGTTCATAGGTAAGGCAGCTACAATTGTTATATAGACATTTCATAGGATATTGTCATGGTAATTTTAGGTGATTTCAATTGGTCTTGATGCCATCAATTAACCGTAACCAATGATCTTATTGATTCTTGCCAGATTGATCTTTGTTAAATTTGAATTTCTAAAGTTTTGTGTGTAGATCATCACACCAAATGTGTGTCGGGCAATAACCTATATTTTATGTATATTCCTTATATCTCTAATGAAGATGCCATGATCCATGTTTTTGGGTTTAATTTTGAGTCGTTTGCTGAACAACTAAAGTAGTAAATCTCTCACTATTTTGCAGGAGAGCCGTGTGAAATTTACCATTGTGTGCTCGAGAGCAAATCATTTCTTGAAAAGATGACTGTGATTGAACATACAGTTCCTTTCTTCCTCCCAATACGGGAAGCAGAAAATGACCTTCTATCATCCAATGCAATTGTATGTTTTTCCTAGCATCTGTAGTACTTAACCTCTTCTTGCCTTGTATACTAATATTTTTATGCTAGTGCCGCTTATTGTACCTTGCAGAAATTCATTGATTATGTTGGGGAACTTGTACAGTCTTATGTTGACAGGAGAGAGCAGGTTTGTTGATTGATTCTCCTGTTTTTCTAGTAACTTGTTTCATAGGCTTCCTTGTCCCCTTTTTTTGTTTTCTGTTACATTGTTAATCTTTTCTTTTCTCTCTTTTTTTTATTTTTCTTTTCTTCGCATTATTTAAATGCTTGTCATTCCTTTTTAAGATGATAAATCAAGTATGATTTTGTTAATTTTAACTGGCTATATAAAACATGCAGTGTTAACAACTAGATTTATGATAATAGGAATTTTAGATTCTTGTTTGTAATTGGTGATACTTGATTGAGTTGGTTGCCTCTCCTTAATTTGACTGCTAATTCTTAACAACTTAGAATGCTAATTGTTTGTGCTAGTATGGATCGTCATTCTCTAGTCAAGAAATTGTTTGTGTTGATATTTCTATACGAGCCGAGTAATTTTTAATCTACCTTGAACACCCCATGTTTCCTTGCTAATATTTTGTATGAATTGTTTTGATTGAGAGTTTTGGGAGTTGAGGGAAAAGATGCAATTTCTAATGGTGGGTTATATCTCTCTTCTTTTAATATCGGTCTTTAACAACTTAGAGTGCTAATTGTTAACAACTTCGAATTCTTAACAACTTAGAATGCTAATTGTTAACAACTTCAAATTCTTAACAACTTAGAATCCTAATTGTTTGTGTTAGTATGAATCGTCATTCTCCAGTCAAGAAATTGGTTGTGTTGATATTTCAATTGTGTGTGTTGATAATTTTTGACCAGCCGAGTAATTTTTATCTAGCATGAATACCTTGTTTCCGTGTTAATATTTTGTATGATTTGTTTTGATTGAAAGTTTTGGGAGTTGAGGGAAAAGATGCAATTTCGAATGGTGGGTTATATCTCTTCCAATTTAACCTTCCAAACACTATTTACCAACTTAATGGAATAATAGGAATTTTAGATTCTTGTTCCAATTTAACCATTCAAACACTATTTATCTTATTCCTAGGAACAACCCAATTTTTATCCAAACGTAAAATTGGTCTAGTTCCTGCTTATACGTGAACTTGTATCTATTCCTAGAACAACCAGTTCTTACTTATGCCCGAACCAGACGCAGCCTAAGAGATCTGCAGCAATCAAAATAGCTGCCAGGGATTGCATTGCTCAGTGAATCCTGAGAAAGCCAGTGGCGTATTTATTTTGATGAACATTTCGTATGTTTTTCAAGAAGTAATTTTCAAAAATGATGCACTTCCGGATTGTTGTTAGTAGTCTTTTTGTAGTCTGTGGGCCTTGATAAAGCTCTTTGAGTAGAGATTCAAGTGCCAATGAACAATTGTTGAAGCTTTATTGCATGATTGCCATAATTTTGGAATATTTTGTACTATTTCACAAAGCAACTGTTTCACACATGTACTATGTTGCTCATCTGGTCATATTGCTTATATTTTCCTTGAAAGTGCCACTGACATGATTGATAAGTGCTCTAAATTTTTCAAAAGTATGTTGCATGCAGAGAAAGCAACATTTTGCATGTGAGTTTGGTCATTTTTTATTTGTAATTTGTCATAGTTGTCAGAGTCTACTGGAAAATGCTGCTACCTGATCTTATTTTAGAGCAGCCACTTAGGAGAGCCTTTCAGGTGCTCATCTTTTTGGGTAATGTGAAGTACTAATCTTGGCAACTTATGCTTTATACCTAATATTCTCGACTACAAATCTGTAGCAAACAGTTTTACAGGATTAAATGTTTGATTATTCATTCTTTCTCTTCTGAAAATTTAATTGGTGAATATTGCTAATACATATTAAGAGGATGTAAATTAGTATGATCCTGTGCTTAGAATAACTGCAGCTAACTGGGTGCATATCTTCTTCTGCTATGCTGTAAGTTTGTTTTTGTCGCATTTGTTGTCACAAGAAATTGCTATTCTAGGTTTGCTCTTTCTGTTCTGCACTTAGATAATTTCTGGATTTTAGGTCCGTCTTATCAAGGAGCTGTATGGAAAGCAAATTGGAGAGCTCTTCCATAGTCTCCCCTACAATTTGATTGAATTTGTGTTGGAAGATTTTGACTGGTATGTAAAACTTTTAAATGCCCGTTGCTCTAGATTTTCGTAACAGATGAATCGATAGTTACTAATCTGTTGTAATGTACTGAGTTTTTTCTTTTTCTTCGATCTTGATATCATTTTAAGGTCCAGAATCGGTTAACAATAGCTATCTATTATGCACAGATACTTCACTTTACCTATTGTATCGTATTGAATATCTATTAGCTACCGATGCTTGCGCGAAGCACACCTGATGCGTGTAGGATACTTAATAAGAGTATCTCACATTTTTGAAAATCCAAAAAGTACCGGAAACTTGATGGATGCACTAAGGTCACTTGCAAGATAGGGGGTAGAGTTATTTTGCAGTGGGATGACACACTGCACTGAATTTGTGATTGATAAAATCTAAAGATTGTCGTTGGTTTGATTAAATTTGTCTCTCGGTGAACAAAAGTCAACCATATTTATTTCTTTACTCAAGTTAGTCTTTTAATTGCTTTACACTACTAGTCATTCAAAGATTCTAAACTTTTTTCAATATATAGTATCATAGTAATAATAATATATGCATTAAAATTAATTTTTTATTACTGTATCCTCTATGTATAGTTTCCTAAGATTTTCAGAATTTGTCAGATCGTTGTATCTGTATCGCTCGCGTCTTATCCGTGTTCTGTATTCGATTATGTGCAACATAGATAACTACGAAGTACTGGTTTCCCTACATCAGCATCTCAACTCTATCTTATGCTTGAAGCCTACTTAACAAATTGCTTCAACATTATTGATCTCTTACCTCAAGTTTGCATAGCTCTTTAAGTTTTTAATAAATGATACAAATGTTTGAACAGAGCGAAAGGGTTTAGGGGATAGAACTATTTCATTCTTCTTGTGATGAAGAGAATTGTTAGACCTGGCAGGATGCCTTAGAGCAACTTAAGGTTCCAAAATACGCTATTTACAAATATCAATAGTCCTATACAAAAGGTTTCGAGCTCCATAAGGTGGTAAGTTCCGTTGTAACTTTAGCATGTTCTTTCATTTGCTACTGGAACTTGCATGCTTAAGACAATTTAAGAGAAAGTATTGGTAACACATTCCAAAAATAACCCAGAACTAACTAGTAGTGAGGTTATGATTTCATCTGGTCTATAAGACAAGTCGAGAGAGAATATTAGCGAAACTGTTTCAGTTTAAATATTAGATGTACTGGTGGCTTCCTTACTCCAAAAAACCTACACTGATTACATTTTAAATAAAACCTTTCTAGAGCCTATAATACAGTGGCCGATTAATACCTTTCTGAACCCTCTCTACATGAGAATCGCATTTTATGATTGTCTGAATAGTTGAAAGTTAAATTTGTTCTCTGCTGGTGCAGCAAGGTGACTGTCAGTCTTAGGTATGCGGATCTTCTTTCAACGCTGCCGAGTAGAATCAGGGTTTTAGCGTGGCCCGTCCATCCCTCTAAGAAAATGATTTCAACCTCAGATGACAGCAATGAAGAAAGCAGTGTAGCAGCAGCGACAGTTGCTCAATCTATTCCATCTCGCCTTTCATATGCTGAAGATGCATTGAGAACTATGAGCTTGCCTGAAGGTTTGTTTTTCTTTCCTTCCTTTTCTTCCTGTGCGAGATTAAATTCTCTTGCATTTGTTTTTGTGCTTTTGAAATTTTTTTTTTTTTCTTTTTTCTTTGTTGTTTTCTTGGTTGCAAATTCTCTTTAAACATTTTTTTTTTGCAGCATATGCTGAGATTGTATTGCACCTGCCACGTGTGCTGCAACAAATGCACCAACATGTCGTCGCTGCTTCGTAACAGTTTCCTAACTGGCTCAATTACTGTTGGCAAAAAAACTTGGAATTAATCTTTCATTTCTGTGAATACAATGGTGCTGAGTTTGGTAGAACGCGGAAGGCATAAATTTGTAGCAGTAAGAGAGAAGAATATGGGAGCGGTATGCCTGATACTCGGGAAAATTACTTGTGTTCTTTACTCAAATTATTATGCCAGACTTTTCTTTTGAAAGCTAAAGTTCTTAGCCATTTCAAGCAGTTTTAATTGTTTTTGTGACGGCCCAACTTCCCAGGGGGTCACCCGTCCTAGGACTACTCCCGTCCTAGCACGCTTAACTCTCTTAACCTCGTGGGTCTTGCCACCATCCAAAATGCTTAAGTCGGATTAAGAGTTTAGCCCTATTATATCTCATATATAGTCTGGGGTCTCACAATCTCCCCACCTTAAGTCCTGACGTCCTCGTCAGGTTCAGACTCATAAGTACCAGGCGATGTGAGACTCGTCTTGCTAGCCCGTCATCCAGATCCTGGCTCAGTCGAGACTCATCTTATACTTCCGGCTGGTAATTGGCTCTGATACCATCTATGATGGCCCAACTTCTCAGGGGGTCACCTATCCTAGGACTACTCCCGTCCTAGCACGCTTAACTCTCTTAACCTCTTGGGTCTTGCCACCACTCAAAATGCTTAAGTCAGGTTAAGAGTTTAGCTCTATTATATCTCATATATATGACTATCTGGGATCTCACAATTTTTGCCAATCAAATAGGGACCTGCACGAGTCGAATGCCCTCGAAATCATCTTATTAGCATTCAGAGGAAAAGGGCGAATACTAGATTTTCTAACATTCGTATGTAATCGAATGCTGGCTTTTCTGACGTTCTTATGTAACCGTAGCGATGACGTTCTTATGTAACCGTAGCGACGACGTAACTTTGAAAATTGGGTGTGAAGTGCTTGATTGGCATTCGTGTCGTCGTATGATTGCTCGTCTCTGCTTAAGATATATATTAGTCACAACAGTAAACGAATGTAATGTATCTGAAATACCCGCAATCAACAAGTATAAGGTTTTGAGTAAATAAAGTAGAAAGAAAAAAATTTAAGCATAATTGTAATAATGCAAGAGGAATTACGTGCTTCACCACCCAAGTCGGACCGCATTTACGGGTACGGAGAGATCAAATTAACTATCGCTCAATTATACGAGATTTGGTTGGAGGTTATTACTCTTATGGTAATAATAATAATATTTAAGAAAATCCTTTTTGATACATCGCTTTTGAAGCACCTTACGATTCCACGAATTCTAATTGAAAATGGCTTTTAGAATTTCTCCGACCAATACTGGAAGCTTTGAATTTGAATCAAATGAGAAGAATTAAGAGAGTTTCTTTTCCTACCCACCCTCTCCGCACCTCTCTTCTCTACATCAAGAAAGGAACCTTAATTAGGGAGCAAAATGAGGAGAACGTACTCTACTCTCGAAGCCCAATAAGAATCCCTCTAACACAACAAACACCGCTTAGCCCAACAATGTCAATGGGTCTACCATTCTAACACCAACTCCTAATTAGCCCATTATATGAGTTATTGAACCAAATCCAAAATGAACCAAATTAACATGCTAGCTAATTAATAGGTGAATTTGATATCATTAAACCAAACTAGAAGTTTTTGGTTGGTTTTGATTCGCTTTGTCCATTTGAATATATTTGATTTTTTTTAAACATAAATTGGAAAGTTTTTTTTTTTTTTTTTCATTTATTAAGTTAGATTTTTAGGAGTAACTTGGCGCACTAAGTAGCAGCCCGGTGTTACATATTTGCACACACAAGTATCTATAGACAAAAACACTTAAATGTATAAAATGAGCGCGCGCTAGCTTTGATGTTTTTCTAAAGTTGGGTTGGTTTTTAATTTTTCCGTCCAATGTTAAACCAAATGAAATTGTCTGATTTTAAAATTTTCAAACCAAAACGAATAAAGCTGAACCAAATCGACTGAAAGAAAAGAGAAGAAGAGACGATCGGTGTGTGGTTTTGTTTCGTGGGTTTTGGGTGCAGGGATCTTGCTGCCACGATAAATTAGGTCAGTTTCCGTTCGTTCCGTCCGCAAGAATAAAAACATAAAAAAAAAATTATTTATCATATATATATATATATGTTTCTATCACGCTACTATACTATATGATTAGAGACGTACTACTCATAATTATACATGTATATATATATATATATATATATATATATATATATATATATATATATATATATATATATATATATATATATATATATATATATATATATATTATTTATGTGGACGTACAATGCGCGCCGCGCGAATATTAAAAAATAAAATTTTTATATATATATATTATAGATTTGATATATAGTATTTAATCATTACCAAAATAAAATACAGAAATAAGAAATAAAATTAAATTACAATATCATCAAAGAAAGAACACAAAATTCATCATGGTATCATGAAAAAAAAAATACAAAATTTGTTATTAAACTAACTAAAAATGTCACCAACACTCCCTTCGTACAAATTGCACTGAAAATAAGAAAAATAATAAAGTAAATATTAGTAAATCATCATAATAGATAAAATTAATAAAAAAATATAAATTTAATAAGAATTCATAGAAGTAAAAATTTTTAGCGTAATTTTATTTCATGAGTTTTTGGAATAGGTAGATTAAGCACAATTTTACTCGCAAAATTTTGCTAAATAAATTGATCCTGAAAAATAAATTTAAAATACTACGAAAAAATAAAATATTAAAAAGTATATTTATCCTAATTATCAATTTTAACGTGCATTGTTTTCATACAACAACTGAATTGTTTGCAATAGCGTCTCTCCACACGCCAATGTGTCCTACCGGATTAATCTAATTCGATTCATACTTCAATCCATTCAAATAATTAGTTATTAATAATTTTTTCATACTAATGTGTATTAGCACTATCTTATCCTAAAGGATCAATCTAATTCGATTCATACTTCAATCCATCCCAATAATTAGTTATTAATATTTTTTTTCATGCTAAATAATAAAAAGACAAACACTTTACCTTCACGTTTAGGACCCATACAAATAAAGAGTGATTGATTTGGACAACCATTCTTACAACATTTAAGAAAACTGAAATAATATAAAAGTTAGTAATAGTATAGAAGGTGGCGAACGCGATAATGTGTCGGCAACAATGTGTCGGCGCCGATGATGACAATAACGATGAGGAAGATGATGACGATGTGCTGGTATCGACAATGAGGACAAATGAGAAATAGAAAAAAAAAATATTTGAGAAAACGCTCGGATAGAAAATAAATTTAATTTTACGTAGACAGATACTTTTATTTTTATTCGTTGGATGAGATCCAATGGCGAAATTTTTAGATTTATATTTGACAATAAATTATTATTTAAAGATTTATTTAAAATGGATGGTTGAAAATTACTAGACATGACAATATTAGTAAAACAAATAGTAATTTTTTTGAAAAAAGAAAAAATTTAAAATTCACGCTTTTATAAGTAGTATAGATATATGTGTGCATGTGTGTAAAGCCTGTACTTAATTTTGAATGTGATCAATTATCGGCGACAGTCCAAACGTTACCATACCGTACGGTACGGTACGCGAGGGGAGCGAGAGCAAAACACTCTCCAACTGAATTAATAAAGGGTTCGTCTTACGCGGAGATGCCATTGCCATGCATATCGCTTGTGTGAGGCGCGTCATTTAATCACGTACGTAGCTATTTATTTATGTATAAATGGCCGGGAATCTCAACTACTAAAATTAATAGATAGAGAATAATATATATATATATATATATATATATATATATATATATATATATAGAAGAAGAGCGATATATATTATTATATATTATATAAAAAGCTGAAGATCTAATACGTACGTACTGTATGCAATAGATGCGGCCGGCCTCATCGATCAATTCACTCTCTAGTAGTAGAGAGACCGCTGCATTATTGGGAATTTCCGGCCGGCATCTCTTTATGCGTGAATGAACAGCAGCTTTTTTTTTCTATACGTGAGTGAATTTTTAAATATAATAGATACAGATAATCAAACTCTTATCTCTAACAAAATTTTGGTGGTTGGTACCCGACATCCAACTTCGAATCCTAGTTGATTCGTATTTCCACCGGTTAAGTTTATTTCTATGCTCCACCAAAAAAAAAAGAAAAAAAAAGAAAATTCTTTGTGAGTTCAATATTAATATTTAAATATATTCTAATGAAGTTTGAATTGCTATTTTTAACAGTTACCAAAGCAATTCGAGCTGCTCAGTTGGGGCCCACCCAATTTTATTTTTAATTTTTAATTTTATGGCGAGCATTTTTCAGTAGAGGTAGGTCACTAACTTTGATTAATTAATAATTAATAATAATAATAATAATAAAATAATTAAACGAAAAAAAAAAAGTATTCTTTGACGGGCCAGGGCAACCCACGTTTTGTTTCATCGTTGGCATCGAAAGCGAAAGCCATCCAGGTACCCACTCGTGCTCTGATGAAAGTTCCGGCCTGACCTTCTTGGAACTTGACGTCAGCCTCCCCATCGAGTTAGACCGCAAATTAGCATGAAATGCACAATGCCCAGAATTAATGTCCTGGAAGTTAAAGGTGAGACGGAAGCAAAAGCTGAATTTCAAACCAATCCACATCTCTACGTACGGTTTCAAAATTATTTTTTTCTTTTTTTTGAGGACCATCAGCTAGCGCAGTTCGCCGAAGAGGAAGGTCATGTCTATGTCACATATATATATATCAACTGAATTATAAGGCTCCTTTTGAAAATTTTCGGCCTCTTTTAATTTCGCACCATTATTCCTTTTTAATTTCTTTTTTTACAATATTAAATATGCCTAATTTGTTGTACCATATATGCACCGTAGATTTTTTTTTTTTTTTTTTTTTTTTTCTTCTTCTTCTTTATGATTTGTTAGCTTTCAATTAATTAATATACCCTACTAATAAATAAAAGATGGCATGCAACTTTAAAAAAAAAAACAAAAACAAAAGAAGAAGCTAGCTACTTTTAAATTTTTATTTTTCGAATTGAAAAATTAATGACAAACGATCTACTGTCCAGTTGTATGCTTTTTAATGCAGAAATTATATATATTTAAAAGAGTAAAAAGTAAATGCGCGCGGCAGCAAACAAATTAATAAATTTTGACAAAAGACCGATTTTTTCATATATAGGTTCAGAAATATGTGAAGTTGATAATTTGGAATTAACTCAAGATGCAAAACTGTACTTTGTTGTTGAATTAATTGTGCGAGTCAACAGCTCGATCCCAAGGGGTTTTTCTCGCTTTCAAGGCATAACAAAACAATAATTAACATCGATATATATCGATCACCCGCAATCAGGGTCTTCGTTGCAATTAATTAAGATCCGTTTTGATTTTTCTTCTTCTTTTTGTCTTGTTTGTCTTGTTTGTTTGTTTTTTTTGCCTTCTAGCTTGAAGAAATTAATAGGCTGTGAATTGTCAAAAGTTTCGTCGATCGATCGCTCTACTGCGCGCGCCGATCAATGTAACCGACCTTCGTCGACAGTGAAAGATGAAAATTAATTAATCGTGCGCTTCTTTTATTTATCAGGTGATGAAGCAACATATATATATATATATATATATATATATATATGTATAATTATATATTATTATTATATATAGCTTTACACGTCACGGCTAATTAATAGATGCGCAAATAATTAACTTTGCTTTCGCCGCCCGGGAAGATCCCCGCAATTACTTTCAAATGAAACCGACAGTTAACTAGCTAGCCGCTCAATACTCACTAGCAGGAGGTCGAAATTAATTATCCTTCCTCCGCAAACCCCAGATGCTGTCTGATCAGACACAGCACTGCAGTTTTTCATGGCTAATCAAACCAACCAAATTAACGTACGTCTCTGGCGCACGCGGCAAAGATCAACTTGATCGATGATTCGCATCCGCACGAGATTTCAAGTTCCAGGCCTATTTGATTTATATTTTCAGCCGAGCTAAATTTAAATTGACAAATGTGCCTCGTCCATAAGACTGTCAATATTAAAATGCTATCCAGAAGTTTATAAATTCATCCGTAGAAAAAAGAAAAAAAAGTAGTTCAATATTTTATCAAATTAATTTGGGAAAACTAAAGCGTCCGCTGAAGCTGGTAACTTATCCAAATATCATCAAATTAATAACGGCCGGGTCGATCTCTAGCTTTCTAGGATGCCGTGTCGTTCGTGTTTGTTGATAGAGTATGAAAACTAAAAAGATAGATTAATGACCTGTAGATTACGCTAATGTTAGTAAAATTTTATTCACAAGAACATATTATAGGCCTCTGTGCTCCTAAGCCGTTTTCGATGATGGAGCTTCCGAATCGACGATCGGTTCCGTCAGACTTGATCTAGTGTATTTGAAGTTTCTAGAAAATAATTTTTGTGATTTTTTGATATCATTTACCTAGTGATCAAAAGGATTCAAAATCAATAATTTTTAATAATTGATATCTTCCGTTTTCAAGTTTAACAGTGTAGAATCATTCAAATCAGATGAATTTTTGATACAAAATTCTTTATACTATCTACAACAATATCAATATTTTTAATCGAAAATTTTAGTGTTATATCACCACTTTTTATAGAATTTTTATTTTCAGCAGTTAAAAATTATTGATTTTTAATCCTTTCGATTGCTAGGTAAATAATATGGAAAAATCACAAAAATTATTTTCTAGAAACTTCAAATAGGTTAGATCAAGTCTAACGGAACCGATCGTCAATTCGAAAGCTCTATTATCGAAAACGGCTTAGGAGCACGGAGGCCTCCGTACTCCTAATAGCACACAAGACCAACTCTCTCTCTCTCTCTCTCTCTCTCTCGCTCTCTCTCTCTCTCTCTCTATATGTATATATATATATATATATATATATATATATATATATATATATATACATATAGAGAGAGAGAGAGAGAGAGAGAGAGAGAGAGAGAGTTTTGTTAGAATACTAACTGTCACGCCCTGGGTTGAAAGATTTTCCGGGCACGCCGACAAATCCGCCGTGTACAAAAATTTTTTCCTATACACGAAACGTAGCTGTACCTGTATAACATACACTGCTACAAACAGTAGCATAGAGCTGAAAATACTATAAACAAACATGTAGGAAAACACGAGTTCCACATACATACATAATGTCTCGATACAAAAGAGTACTACTCGCTCCAGCGAGTTAACGACTGTATGTACACAACTCCAAGCCCAAAACAACTACCTGCAGTGAGGATCCTCTAGCAGCACTCGAAGGGTAGGGCTCTAACTCGCAACGCCCTTGCCTTGGTCCGCCTCAGACGGAGCAGCGGCCGAACCTGAAGGCCCTGCAACAACGGTGGAAGAAAAGGGGCGTGAGAACTACTGTAAAACAAGTAGCCCTCAGTGGGTACCGCCCTAAACAACATCGGTTCACCCACTAAGTCTACAGGGTAAGCAAGAAAAGTAAAAGAAAGCTGGAAACACTCAACAGCTAAAAGCGACTATACTATCCTGCTCTAAACAACCCTCTGTAGAACAAGTAAAAGCTGACCCAATCTTACGAGGGACTGTGATATACCCGTCCCGCCTGTCGAAGCAACACTAACGACTACCCCAGGGGTAGCTAGTGGAGAGCGAGTCCAACCAGGACGTAGCGACACTAACGCAAAAGCACTAAGCCAGACTCCGGAGCGGCACTCGTGGGCGCGAACCAACCGAGTATACAAGCGTATCTCTGTCGAGCTCAATCAGGCTCTCACAGGTATAGTCAAGTAAACAGGGTCTAACCACCAATAGGTCACGTGCCTCTGGCACAAACTGTAACCAAAACAGTAATCTGGGCCCACCGTCAACCCCCGACGGCCCCCGACACACCAACAGTCTGAACTCTACAGTAACAAGGCTCGGCATCCCCAGCACGAGCGTAGAAACAAGTTACACCACCCTGGGTATCCGTCGCACTCCCACGGCGACGATACAACACAGTACGACCCCTAGAGCTAAATCTGGTAGTGTATACATATGACGATCAAGTCGTGGTTTTCTCCTAAGTCAAGTCCAAGTCCAACATGTAAGAAAATATTACTGGCTACTCATGCTCCAATCCAGATATTAAATCATACTATAATCCATGAATTGAGCTAAGGTTAACATCAATTACAACTATACATGTCGACTATTAGTACTTAGGCATGATCCGATGAAAACCCACCTCGATGCTAAAATCCTGGCAGTGAAGGGCGTCGCGGATCCAATTCGATCCCCCGTTGGTTCGCCGAAGTCCGCGATTCTCCTACTGTGAAGAGGTACACCAAATAACACTCAAATTCACGAAATCTGTCCAGAAAACAGTAGCGAAGAAACCCTTAATTTCGACCAAGCTAACCTTATCCAAAAATTCCAATCTTGGGCTCAGAAGCTTCGTCTCGAAGTCGCGAATCCAGCAAACCAAGTTTCGTCGCGATCCGTCGCTCCTACGTCGCGTACGAGCCAAAGTACCGAAGGTCGACGCTGAAAACTGGGAAACAGCATTTCAGAAATCTGCTCGGCAAACAATAGCTCAGTAAAAAGGGATTTCGACAGGACAAACCTTCTCCAAATCGGGCGATTAAGGATCCTCTGGATTCGTCTCGAAGTCCCGGTTCCAACGAATCAAGTCGCGTCACGATCCGATGCTCTTGCGCTGAGAAGGAGCCGAAACTCTGCGGGTCGACACTGGAAACTGCAGGAACAGCAGCAACTCGAAAATCATGGAAGTTTGATGCTAAAGGAGAGATCTCGACGAGCTACTCACCTCAGGAGACGCCTTCGAGCCGTCATAGAGCCAAGGACGGCGGGTTCCTGCGCTCTCCCGTTTCCCTCGCAGCGCCACGACCTCGAAAACCCGTTGAAACCACACGTCGGCGCGTCGTCGACGAAGCTCACACCACCAAGCTCTCCCTCCACTTCTTGCTGGCTCAAGGAAGGAGAAGGAGAAGAACACAGCAGCAGCAGCAAGGATGGAGGCCTCCCTCTTTCTCCCTCTCTCTGCTCCAAACGTGCAAGGCATGGGGAAAAGTAGGTGATGTGACCAAGTGGCCAAAAAGTCAACGTGTACCTTACTGTCAAAGTGTACCGGTACAAATCCAATTTGTACCGGTACAGATGGGTCAACCCGAGGGCCTCATGCGCAGGCCTATACCGGTATAGCCCTGGTGGTTATACCGGTATAGCAATCAATATTGTACCTGTACAATTCTGATTTATCTGCGAGTCTGACTCGAAAATCTGCTATTTCGTGATTTTCGGGATACCTGCTCTCGCGTTCCCACAGGGCCCGTTTAACGTCCATTTCGTGCCGACGCGACCCGGGCTTGTCCCGACACTCACCAGAGCTGTCGACAAGCCTCCGCTAAAATTTCAGGTCTCTACACTAACGGTAGTAAATAGCTCGGTTTATTACCGATTTGTTTTCGATGATAGAGCTTCCAAATTGATGATCGGCACCATTAAACATGATCTAAACTATTTAACAAGACCTAAACTATTTAAACTATCTGAAAATAAAATTTCACACATTTTCGATATTATTTTCTTGTCCATCAAGTGAACAGAAAAAATGAATGACTGGAAATGAATATCCTTCAAAAAGTGATAATACAGTTTTTATATTTGAAATCTAGAGTCTAGATCTTATTTTAAATAGTTTAAAAAATTTTCTAACAAAAATTTAGTTGATTTGAACTCTTTTATACCATTAAACGAGCAAACATACCATATCGGCCATTAAAATTATAGATTTTGTGACGCTTTGATCGTTCAGTTAGTGATGCCAAAAAATTATGAAATTTGAATGGTATATATATATATATATATATATATATATATATATATATATATATATATATATATATATATATATATATATACCTAGGATACTTTTACAAGTATCACCTTCATGGTGCTATTAGGGTTTTAGCCGTTAGATCTAACAACCCGAAATATCAAATATTAAATTAAAAATCTTAAACTTCATATGGCCAACATCAAATTTCATATTGAAAATTTAAAATTTAAAATTTAAAATTTAATATTTTCAGTTTTAAATTCCAAGCATGAAAATCATAAATATTATAATATCAATTTCAAATTTAAACTACAAAATTTCAAATTTCGAACTTCAAAATTTCAAATTTTAAACATTATAGAATTCAATATTTCAAATTTCAAATTTCAAGTTTTATTTTTTCGTCAAATTTTAAGTTTCAAATTTGAAATTTCAAATTTAGTATTTTCACTTTTGAATTTCAAACTTCAGAATTTTAAACCTCAAAATTTGAATTTTTAAACCTCAAAATTTTAAACGTTGAAAATCAAAATTTAATGTTAATTATCAATAAAAAAAATTAAAAATTAAAAATTAAAAATTTCAAAGTTTAATTTTATATTCTAAAATTTAGTTTTCAAAATTAGAAATTCAAAAAATTAATTTGTTGAATTTCAAATTTCAAATTTTAGATTTTCAATTTAAATTTAAATTTTTAGCAAAAGATTTTAAATTTAAGATTCAACATCTAATATTCTCAAGTTTAAATTTTTGACATCAAAATTTTATCATTAAAATATCAATTTTTAAATTTTAAACATCAAAATATTAAATTTTGAGCATGAAATTCAAAATATTAAAATCTTAAATTCTAAATATTACACATTCAAATTTTAAGCTTTAATCTCAATTTTAAATTTTATATGTTAATTTTAAATTTTATTTTCAATTTTCAATTTCAATTTTGAATTTTGATATTCAGAATTTTAAATATCGTGATAATTAAATTTTATTTTTTAGATTTCAAACTTTAAATTTTGATTGAATTTTCCATTCTCAAAATTTGAAATTTATAAATAAAAATTTCCTAATTTGAAAATTAAATTTCAAGTTTTAGAATTTTAATTTGAATTTAAATTTTTTAGTTTAAGAATTTAAATTTCAAATTTAAAATTTAGTATTTTCAATTTAAAATTTTTGACTTCAAAATTTTAATATTACAATATCAATTTTCAAATTTTAAACTTCAAAATTTAAAATTTTTGAACATCAAAACAAAATTATAATATTTAATTTCAAATTTTATACTGCTAAATTCTAAATTTTAATCTGTATTTTAATTTCTAAATGTTATTTGAAATTTGAAATTTGCAATTTGATATTTAAAGTTTAAAGTGTTTAAATTTGAGATTTTATATTTAAAATATGTTAGGAGTTTGTTATTTTAAATTTAGATTTGAATTATCAAGTATCAAATATCATATATCAAATTTCAAGCTTCAAATTTTGAATTTTATGTCTTAATCTTTTGGAATTTGAATTTTAAATTTTTATTTGTATTTTAAAATTTATAATGAAAACTAAATTTAGAATTTTAAAATTTTAAATTTAGATTTTAAATATGAAATATGAAATATCAAATTTCAAACTTGTTAGTTCTTTCGAATTTAAAATATAAAAATTTGAGATTGAAAATTTAATGTAACTTTAGAATTTTGAAATATTAAATTTTGATACTAAATATTGAATACAAATTGTAGTATTCCTGACGTTTGGATATGATTGATTTCAGTGTTAGTGACTGGACGACATATCTGGAGAGTGTCGGACTGAGTCAGAGTCAATTCAGCACGAAATGGATGCAGAATTTGATTCGGTGCACTCAAATAAGCAAAACTAGAGTTTTGCCAGATTCGGGCGCCCAGAAGATATTTCAGGTCGCCTAGAACTTGAGTGCAGAACTGGACAGAACTGAAGCTATTTCCGGATCCTATGTTCCGGACGCCCAGAAGTGGAAGTTCAGCTCGTGAGTATCGATCGTGCTGACACGTGGTTGGTGGTGGGTGAGGTCTGCCGGAGCCGGATAAAGGTGCAGCACACCGCGGGAGGACGAACCGAAGAGGGCTGTTTGTGGAGGCTGGAAGTTCTGGGCGCCCAGAACTTAGTTTAGGGCGCCCAGAACTTGGTTTAGGGCGCCCAGAACTTGGTTTTTCTACAGCAGTGCAGGTTTGCAGTTGTTGTTCCTGAGGCTTATTGGACCACTCTAACACCCTATAAATAGGCGGTGTTCAACCACAGTGAGCTCTTTTCACCTGTTCTTCACAGAGAAGTCCATATTTGCATTCCAATCCCTCCATTCTACTCAAATTGCATCAAACTTCCATAAATTCAACTTGAAGGGTGCTAATTCTGCAGTTTTCCAGTGACGACTTTCGCTGTTTTGGCTCGTGCGCGACGTAGGAAGGTCGGATTGCGGTGAAACTTGGTTTGCTGGATTCTAGACTTCAAGAGGAATCCACAAAGCCCAAATTTTCAGGATTTGGTTGATGTTAGCTCAATCGATTTTAATCTTTACTGAACTGCTGGTGTTTTAGTTCTGAAATGTAGTTTTCTCTGATTGTTATGGACCAATTTGTGGAGAGAGCTGGAATTTAGACCAGTAGTGTCACGCCTCGCGACCACTACCAATTTGGTCTGGTCCGGGCGCGTCGAACAGACGCCGGACGGACAGCACCTCCCCTGTCCGCCCAAGGCTAAAGCGACGAGATCATGTACAACAAGTTCCAAGGAAACAACTTGAATACGTACAAGATCAAGCAACAACAACGAGAGCACAACCAGTGCTAAACATGCAAGAGCAAGCATCACGAGTAATATACAAGTGAATAAAAGAGAGATACTAATATATTACATTCATACAACCTCTTAATACAATTTGATTGCCATACAACTTCCAAAATATGAACATAAAGCTTACATTCTCTAGAATATAACATAAGATGTACAATCACTCAAAATACCTCACCACCTATACATCATCTAGTCTCCAATATACATATGGAAACTCTAATGCAAATAGGAAGTATCTACTCACTAGCACTAGGGCGCTAAGCCCCTACCACGATCCTTAGTTGGCACACTCGTACCCGGACCTGTAATTGTACCCCAAAACCACACGGGGTGAGAACTATATAAATATAGTTCCTAGTGGGTTCGGCCGCCGACTCCGCCGATTTCCCCACTAGGTCCAAGGAGCCATAGAAAGATAGATAGATAGATAGATATAATGGAAATCAGCAGCTATACTGTAAAAAAAGATGCAAATATCCTGCTATGCCTCGAATCAATGTAATGAATGCATGAACTCATAGTGAAGGCTAGCTACTATACCACTATGTTCAATATCATCTAGCAACAACCTACCATCATGCTAGTGTACTTCAACGATGTAATGAATACAACTACAACATAGTTATACAGTCTACTATGTCCAATCACGGTATGAATGCAAATCCTCTTATGCTATTCATGTTATGACCCAATTCATGGCCCAATCCCTTAGTCTACCCCGCCTAAGACTTCAAATCATGTGACCCAATCCCTTAGGCTACCCCGCTTAAGATTTCAAATTCCGTGGTCATCTCACTCTACTAGTCCCAACTCATAATCTCAAAGGTCCTAGGCAAAGAGCTACCCCGCTCCTTACCCGACACAATCTCGCTCTACTAGTCTCAACTCATACCTCAAAGGTCCTAGGCAAAGAGCTACCCCGCTCCTTACCCGACACAATCTCGCTCTACTAGGTATAGGGCTACCCCGCTCAAATCTCATAGGTGAAGGAATAGTATGTCCACTCATGGTCTGAAGATAAATCCATTAGGCTCTCTACTAGGCGACTATGCTCAACGACAATACGACTCATAGTAAAGGCTAACTAATGTACTATTATGCTCAACAATGTGTGAGTTACGGGAAAGCCCCAAGGATCTATCTAGATTGTATCAAACAACACCTAGAGGGGGGTGAATAGGTGTATCGGCCAAAAACCACAAATTCTCGATGCGTTAAAAGGTAAAAGCGGAAATTAAAAACACACCGAGTTTAACGTGGGAAAACTCCAACTCGGAGTAAAAAAACCCACGGGACCAACACGAGAATAACAATCCACTAAAAGAAAAGATTATAAGGTGATTACTGAACTCCACGGACTCAACCTCTCTAACTCTCTTATGGATCTCCGCGCAATCCTCCTTCGGGTTGTCCACGCCCTCACGTCCGAGTCCACGAACGCCACGTCCCAAATCCACGAAACGCCACCACTACGAATCCACGAAGCTTCTATCACGCCGAATCCACGATGCCTCACGCCGAATCCACGACGCCCACTCGAATCCACGAGCACACTCCGTCCGGAGCAAGAACAACACGATCGGTGATGATTTATTGCTTAGATAATCATTAAAGAACCATAGACGATGTTTCTAAGCAATAGCCGGATCAATTCTCTATTAAGAACGAGAAATTAGGGTTTCGAGAATTGATCCGATAGAAACTTGTTGTTGTTGAAGAAAGAAAGAAAGCACCCAACAAGTTTTCTAGGGTTTCAAGAAGATATTCTATGCTTAGTTATATTTTAGAAACACCCCTACATCTTATTTATAGGTTTAGAAGGCTACTTAGAGATAAACTAGGATTCGAAAAATACAATTTTGGAACAAATTCCGTCATTGAGGACCGGTCCTCAGAAAATACAAGGTACGGAAGGCAGTCCTCACGACCGAGGGCCAGGTCCTCCCGACGAGGACCGTCCTCCTTTGCCGGGACAGATCGAACCTTGAAAGGTTTAGATTTGTCCAGTTATCTCATTTAAAACCATCCTAAGTCTTCCAAACACTTTCAAATGTTTATAAATCATCACCAATAGTATTTGAACTTACCGAGCATTGTGGATTTACGTTTCGAGTCTGCGAGTCTTTGATCTTCGTCTTTTCTTCTTTAAACCTTCAAGACTCCGGACTCACTTCATGAAATATGCCAACATAAAATTCGTAACACAATGAACAGGTTCTCAAGCCACCCAATCTTGCTGTGAGCCCGAAGGTGCCTTTCCGTCTCATATTCTTTAGTCTCATAGGGGCGGAGTCACACTGCCCAACCATCCCTCGAGACCGCCTGCGGACAGATACTTTAGTCCAAGGGCAGCTATTTTAGCCCTCCTCTCGTGACAAACTCCGGAGTGCACAGCCTGTGTGGAGCGACCACCCCAGGCGCAAACAGGCAAGGTGAGCACGATCCAAATCCTGTGAACCGGGAATACCCTACCAACTGGCTATCATCATTGCGGAATCCATATATCACTTACTCAACCCTCTAGTGTTAGGACTCACACTAAGGTTTTCATGCCACTTGTTCTTTGGATTAGACATTTCCACTATATCATTAGCTCTAGGTTATCACTTACCTAGGTTTCCCAATTATGTACCTCATCACATATAGGTTTAGGCTATGTCATATTATCCTCATGCAATATGCCATGACTAGGGAAATGCACCTATCCCTATGTTCAACATCATAGTGTGTCAATTACACTAAGTCCTCATGCAATATGCCACAACTAGGGAAATGCACCTATCCCTATGTTCAATGCCGTAGTATCAACTCGTCCATGGATTAACATTAACTAAATGCCACTCGTCATAGTTTAATGTTCTCAACACATGCACTACTTGCACACATTCACTAAGTTGTCATTCAACTAGAGTTTAATCCACATTAATCATGTCATTATAGGGTTTCACAACACTATGTCCCAATCTCATACGTATTAAGTTCTTCTTCCATTTAGCATCATAGGTTCCCAATGTCATCTCCTAATCCTTATGTCCATTACATCAAGGTCCATATCATAATACTATATTAACCATAGACATCATACAAGGAGTAGGAATGCATGTATCATCACCTTATAATGTATTACAATACATAACATGCTATATGAAAATCGATAAAGCACTAAGACATAGAAGGGAGCTCAGTTGCTTCGGGATGGACTGTAAGAAAATATATGCATCTGCATGTGCATTTAATGCAGCGGAAATAAATTTTATTTATAAAATATGATCCAATCATATGTACTGTAATATCATAACATTTATGATATTAGTATATATATATGTACCAAGATCATCTCGTGTGACACACAAAATTATTATTCTAATCTAATTAGAAGAAGGGTTTGAATTTCAACCTGTGCAAATTACCGAAATTATTTCACGGTTGATGTGGATCTGAACTTCTGGTCCTTTGAGCCGCACAAATGTTCGGCCTCTATATGTATCCACACAAGGCTGCTCCGGGATCTGTGCTTCACACAATCACAGAGTAATCTCGAAACTTCTTTCGTGATATCTTGTGTCAATGTGGAGAAAAATTAATCCTCAAAATTGTGCTAGCAATTCGAAGAGGATTAACTATAGAGATCAATTAATATAGGAGGCCACTCTCCTATGATTAAAAGAGAGCTTTATATGATTGGGAGAATTCTCTCTTTTTCTCTCGCACTTCGCTTTTGCGTTGTTGTAATTGAGAGAGATTATTTCGAATCTCTTTTATAGGCATAAGGCCCATAAATGAGGTGCAAATAAACTCTCCTTATGGCGAGAAAACAAGTGAAGAGAAAAGAAAGAAAACCGTCGTCATAAATGAGAGGAAAGTAAACTCCTCTCATTTAGTGATGAAGCGGAAAGAGAGAGTGAAAAGAAATCGAAAACTCTCCTCCACTTAATACGCCAATTAATACGGAGAAAACTTTTCTTTCTTTAATCTTTACTCGTTTTCATCTCCCAACAAATTTGTACGAGAATTAATTAAGAGTGAGTATTATTCATCCTCTTCCCCTTTCACTTCATAACTCCTCAATTAAAATTTAATTGAGTTGATGAGAGAATAATTTAAGTGCAAGTGCATCGCATGCAACAATTGCATTTAACTCAACAACTTTCAATTTCACAAATTGGTCCCTCTTGCTAACCAACTTAGCAAGTAAATCCTTTCTTTGCTACTTTAGCAAAATGATCTCTATTAATTTCCAAGCACTTGATCACACGCAGCCTTTATTGTGTGTGACCACATAGGTTCAATTCTATCTGGTAGTGAGATGTGACACTAAACTCTTTTAGTGTCACCATCGGAACTCTTCTCGATGGACCAAAACCTTTTTGGCTCTCCCAATTGAGTGTAATTAACTGTCTTAATTACTCTCATGGGTCCCACAATCCACGAGTGACACCTAGCAGTATATCGTGGCAATCCAATTAGAATTAATAATAGACAGAACCTCTAAGTGTAGTTACCGTGTGGTAAAATCCTTCTATCACTTATCCCGATTGAGTCGAGGTTATGGATAACTCGTCAAACCACATTACTCAATCATATGCCTTATCTGATTAACACTTAATATGGAAACTCCTTTCCATAAAATCATACTGCCTTGGCCAAGGACTTGTAAAACAGATAGCATAGGACAATTACCTCTCTACTGAGGGTGATAGATTCCATCTTGACACACACCTACCTCCACGTATGACCCACTGCAGCCAACATGTGTTGACTTAACCCATGATTAGGGTATAAGTATTTACACAGTCAAACTACAATAACCCACACGCAAGATAACCGTGGTGCCTCAGGTCAAAGGATCACTCACACTACTACAGTATGGAACAATTCACTGACAAGTGAGTAGACATCCATGTGATTGTTTATAGTTGGTCACGCTCAGTGAAATTGTTCTCCAACATTCACCTGTATGCTTACTCTAGTGTCACCACACTAATGACTTGAGACTCATCATCCCATAAGGGAAGTACAGCATACACTGATCTATCCGGATTTACCACCGCCCTCGTGATAATCCTATGATCAGGGGCATTTAAGAATTAATTACAGAAGAATATATGTCTCAAATTTCTAACTTCTTAGAAAGTTAATTCTTCTACTATTAATTCTATGGACGATTCATAAATATGCATTTGGCAATAATATGAATGAAGAATGCCAGATTTAATCATAAAAGAAAAGTACACTGATATTATCCCTTTAAGTTATGACAGGGATTGGCTTATAGGGCATATAACTAACATGGACACCCCCCACCTTTTACAGCGTTCCGATTGCTCGTCGTCACTTGCAATCGGCCTCCTGCGGCACACGCCGCTCGGCTCGACCCAATCCATGCGCGGCCACCGAACGACCTCCGATTCGCGATCCGAAAATTAAAGGTCTTCGGTTAGTTGCCACGAGCCCCCGTTTCCATTTTCATGATTTTTGGAAGCTTTCGCCGCAGGCTGCGGCCATCTTTACGTTAACATCTTCAATCCTCAATATCTTCGCAACGGCTCGATGAATTGCCAAACCGACTATTTACAAAAATTCCATTTTAGACCCTAGGTTTGCTACTATTGCAAAATCCACCATTAGAGCCTTAGATTCAAGCTCTAATCATCTATTTAGCATGCTAGGATCCAATTAGAACCAACTCTAGAGCTCAAAAATGAAACCCTAGAGATCTACCATTGTTGAGCATCAAGCTTACCTCAATAAACTCCTCCAAATCCAAGGAAGAAGATGAAGAAGGTGAGGATCTCCTCCCTTTGCTTCTTCTCCACCAATCCCTCTCCTCCTTTTCTTCCTTGTAGACAGAGAGAAGAGAGTTTAGAGAGAGAGAGAGCTTGTGATTTTAGGTTTAGAGTGTGAGGGAGTGAGAAGAGAGAGCTCTAACCCACTGTCAAATAACCCCACTTGGCAGTTTTACATTTAGACCCCTCAACTTCACAAAGTGTGCACAGCCCAAACTGGGCATTTTTCGCATGTGGAGACCGGTCTTGGATATGGAGACCGGTCTCAGTAAGTCCCCTCAGCCAAACAATTAAGGACTTAGCCAAATTTTCAGGATTTTTCATTTTCTTCTCCGTTTTTGCTCGTTTTCGCTCGTTTGGTCTCCGATTCTTTTCAAATCGAACCGAGACTCCCCAAACATGTTTTTGAGCGTATTTACATCATCCTTTCATCCACGCTAATGCCGGATTTATCTCACAGCCCAACATAGCCTTTCGGGTTCCGTTCTCGCGCCTACGCGCATCGAAACGCCTGAATGCTACCGAACTTCACCGAACTTTACCGAAACCATTCAAATGGCTCTTCAACCAAATGTACACCATAACTTCATGATTTTAGAAGTCCGGTACCTTACAAGTAGAAGCTACACCATCATTTCTTACTGGTTGTGGAGGGCATTCAACATCTAACCTGAGAATTTGGGAATTGATAGGTGAGTTTTGACATTGGAATTGTCGGTTTAAGCTTAAGTGCTGAAATTTGGGGTTAGTGATGCAATTTTGATGCTTTTGTGTTCAGATCTTTGGATGAAGTTGAGTTTGGACCAGAGGGTGATTTTCCATCTTGGTTTACTGGTTTTGGGACCTTGCTACACCTGATTTGGGATTGGAAAGGTGAAGTTAGCATTGTAATTGAGGAAAAGTTAAGCTTAAGTGCTGATTTTCGTAAGATTGATGGAATTATAGTATTCTCGATGTGTAGAGCCTTGGAGAAGCATTGTTGCTATTGCAGCGTGATCTCGGCTGAGCCTCCTGGTGTTTTCGGGACCTTCTTGCTGCCGTGGAATTACTTTGAAGGTGGGTTTATCATTGATTTTTGCCTCCTAAGCATATGCACAGTAGACATGTATAATTTCGGCTTTGATATATCATGTTTAGCTCGAGTTCATTGATTAGCATATTAAATAAAATCTGAATTTAGAGCATGCTGTAGTAAACAAATAAATTATACATGTTGGACTTGGAATTTGACTTAGGAGAAAATCAGCGATTTGACCCGTCATATGCTTAAACTACCAGATTTAGCCCTATGAGCCGTGCTTGTTAGTATCACCGCAATTTCAGAGCGGTGGATACCCAGGGTAGTTTAGAATGCATTTATGCTCGTGCAGGATGCCGAGCTTGGATAATATTCAACTGTAGGTTCTACACTGCCTTTTCTGTTTGCTGCTTAAGTTTTTGTGCTTCGTATCCGCGCTGTTAGTGCGCATTTGATACTCAGATAGCTTCTGAAGCTGTTGTGCTTCGTATCCCCGCTGTTAGTGCGCATTTGATACTCAGATAGCTTCGGAAGTTGTCGCGGATAGTATCCACACTGTTGTGTGCATTTGATACGCTGAAAGATTAGGAGCTGTAGTTGATCTGTATCACCACAGTTTGTTGGCGGTAGATATCCGGGATAGTGTAGAATGCAGTTACGCTCGTGTGGAGATTCCGAGCTTATTTCACGGCAGTGTCTAGATTATTTCGGATTGTCGGGTACCGTCAGGATTGACGGTGGACCCAGATTGTGTGTTTTGTATCAGATTGTGCCGAGGGCACGTGAGTTTTCGTTGTTAGATTATTTGGACCCTATTTACTTGATTATAGCCTGTGAGAGCCGGATTGAGCTCAGTAGAGATACGCTTGCATACTCGGTTGGGTAGCGCCCACGAGTGCCACTCCGGAGTCGGGCTTTGTGCGTTTGCGTTGTGTAGTGTCCTGGTTGGACTTGCTCTCCACGGACTGATTAGTGTGGAGGTAGCATTTAGGATTCGACAAACGGAACAGGTGCGTTCACAGTCCTTGGGACAGGTGTGTTCATAGTCCCTATGAATTTGGGTCCAAGGTTGCATTACTCTACAAATAGTAGTGTTGGGTCATGATAGGATAGTGGCATATAGTTGTAGATTTGTTCCAGCTTTCTTTTCTATCATTGAGTACAGATCTGTAGACTTAGTGGGTGAGCCGATGAGTTTGAGGGTGGTACCTACTGAGGACTACTTCTTTGGCAGTAGTTCTCACGCTCAATTGTTACCCCTGTTTTTGCAGAGCTATTGCCTTCGGCTGCTGCTGTTACTGATTCAGATCGTGGCAAGGGCGTCGCGAGTTAGAGCCTTTCCAGACGAGCCAGAGCTAGAGGAGTACCTTCTACAGGTAGTTGTAATTTTTGGTTCTTTACATACTGATATTGTACATCGCTGGAGCAAGTGTTTTTGTACCAGGATGATATGTATGTATCGAACCACTGTTTTATATATGGTTTACGTTTTCTAGCAGCTCTATACTACTGTTTATAGTGTTGTATGTTTACAGGTACTTTTACTGTTTCGCTTCGTATACAGAAAAAATTTCTATATACACGGCGGTGGGTCTGTTAGCGTGCCCGGGAAAACGAGTAATCCTGGGCGTGACATAAATATCAAATTTCGAGCATCAAATTCAAAATTTTAATTATTACGTTTTAAATTTTAAATTTTAAATTTACATGTTTATTCTAAAATTATTATTTAAAAATATGAAATTTAAAAATGTGAGATTCGAAATTTAAGCTAAATTTAGATTTTTGAAGATTTGAACTTAGATTTTAAATATTTTCCGCTGTAAAATTGTAAATTTCAATATCTAGATTTCAAATTTTGGTTGATTTAGAATTTGAAATTTAAGATTTGAAATTTGAAATTTTATATGTTGTTATGAAATTTTAAAATTTAAAATTCTTAATTTTAATTTTCAAATTTCGATTTCAAATTTCAAAATTGAAATATTTAGAATGTTCAATTTTGGAATTTAGAATTTTGATTTTAATTTTAAATATAATTTTCAAATTCCGAATTTTTATTTTTGATTTTGAATTTTAAAGCTTGTTACAAATCCGGGTGTAATTGTAAAGTGTATATCCAACAGCGCGCGTTAAAAATGAAGGCGCAGAATATTTTTGATTTACATGCGCATGGTTCTCCTCTGTATTTCGTCCAACAAAAAACCAAAATTCGTTTATATTTGGTGAGGAGGTCTCCATGTATGTTAACACGAAAGAGGGGCAACTTGGTCAAAAATGCTTAATTACGAACAAGTAAATTCTTATTAATAAACTTGATTTCACTTGCGGAGCGTATCGACCGTACGTGCGGACACCGTATAAGCCCCCCCTAAATCGATCGCGATAGAGTACGTGCCAAATAGATCCAGCGCAAGAACGGATCGAGTTAGTACTCGGTCTCACAGATAATTAAGTGAGTATATAATAAACGAACGAACCGTACGTGCATGCTATATATATAAATATATATATATAATATATTCACCGATTCATCATCAGTGAATGCCAGCTGTTAATCATTTACTCTGCAGAGGCGCCCTCGGAGTTGGTAGAATACTCTCAAAAAACCAACGATGAGTTGGTGGTTTTGAGTTTTTAACCATTGAATGGATAGATGTGGGATTGAGATGATGGTGCATGGTAGGTGGTGGTAGGTGGAATAGTATTTGATCTAAGAGGTATTAGTAATTGGGATGTAAATCTAAGGGCTAGAAAGTTAGAAACACCAAGAGCTTGATCTTCTAAAAATATTCTAGCTCTAATTTCTCTCTCTCTCTCTCTCTCTCTCTCTCTCTCTCTCTCTCTCTCTATATATATATATATATATATATATCTATATAGTCCCATGGTGCTTGTAAAAGCACCAAGACGTAAATTTTTTTTTTTTTTTTTTAGATCTAGGACTTTGATCATTTTCATCCGTTAGATTATAATATTCAACCAACCCCCCACTTAACCCAAGGGGGCCCACATCATCCTAACCGCACATCTATTAATCCAACGGCTAAAAACTTACAAGCACCAATGACTTGGTACATTTAAAAGCATAGGAGCTCAATTATATATATATATATATATATATATATATATATATATATATATATATATATATATATATATATATATATATATATATATATATATATATAGTCCATTATAATGGTTATTAGAGGGTTAACCACACCTATTATTTAGAATTTTTTACTGTTAGACGAACGACTTTGATCATTTTCATCCGTTAGATTATACTATTCAACCAACCACCCACTTAACACAAGGGGGCCCACATCATCCTAACCACACATCTCTCAATCCAAGGGCTAAAAACTTACAAGTACCAATGACTTTGTACTTTTAAAAGCATAGGAGCTCAATTCTGTATGTATATATATATACACACCAATAGTTTTGCATGAAATGGTGCATACGCTAATTTTGAAATTATAGAGTTGAGCTAGAATACTTTCAAAAGCACCAATTAGTTGGTGCTTTTGAGTTTTTAACCATTGGATGGATTGATGTGGGGTTGAGATGATGGTGGTAGGTGGTGGTAGGTGGAAGTGTTTGATCCAAGGGGTATTAGTAATTAGAGTGTAGATCCAAGGGCTAGAAACTTGGAAGCACCAAGAGCTTGGTGCTTCTAAAGGTATTCTAGCTCTACTCGAAATTATATATACATTTAGAGCCCGGCTACTATACTATCTATATATCGTACGGGAGCTTCCGTACTATAGTATTGTTTTCGATATTCTGGCGTTCAAATCAACGATCTACACCGTTAAAATTAATTTAGGGTATTTAAAGTTTTTAGAAATAAAATTTTATATTTTTTCGACATAGTTACTTTATGATCAAAACATTTTAAAATTGTCAATTTTTAATGGCTATTATGACGAGTTTTGAGTTTAACGGTGTAGAGGAATATAAATTTCTTCAAATTTTGATAGAAAATACTTTAAACTATATAGATTAAGATTAACATTCTTGATCTTGAATTTAAAAGTTCTATACTCAAATTTTAAAGAGTATTCAATTTTCACCGTCTATTTTGACATAATTTATTTACTAAGTAAACGATATCGAAAAGAACTAAAATTTTATTTCTAAGAACTTCATATATATCCTAAATCATATTTAATGATATGGATCGTTGATTTTAATGCCCTAAGATCGAGAACAACACTATAGTACGGAAGCTCTCGTACTATAGATAGTATAGTAGCTTAATTCTATACATTTATTAATGCTAGCTAGAGAGCAAATTAACACGTACGCGCGAGTTCACGGGCCTCTTAATTTCTAAGCGGGCGGAGGGCGTACAATTAATTTAGTCGACACAAATTAAATTACCCTCTATATATATATAAAACTCCTCAGCATGCATGCATGTGCTCTGCCCGGCGCGGAGGTGCACGCTGTCGAATTAAGGCTGCTGCCCGGCGGGCAGCTGGCAGCTCGGTCGTAGCTCCTCCACTAATCATTTAATTAGTTGCCCGAACTTAATAATTATTAGGATCCATCTATATAAAACTACGTATGAAATCCTTGTACCTACTATTTTCTTTATTTTAATTACTACGATGATCAGATTTTAATTAAATAGATAAATAATATTTACTGTTAACTTTTTAGCCTTTAAATTTGTAACAATACCACCAAATAAAAATTAAATTATAAACATTTAACGATCGAGTAGAAAGTATATATATATATATATATATATATATATAGGCTAGGGCTACTATCCTATTAATAGGATAGGAGCACTTGTCCTATCAAGTTTTTAACCCTTGGATGAGAAATTGTAGGGTTATGATGATATTAGTCGGTTAGACTTGAATGGTCCCCCTAGAGTTGAGTGGTCCCAGGTTATAATATTTAATCCAATGGTTAGAAATGATGAAATGAATTGATCCAAAGGCTAAAAAACTAATAGGACAAGTGCTCCTATCCTATTAATAGGATAGTAACATATATATATATATATATATATATATATATATATATATATATATATATATATATATATATATATATATATGCTATTATGCTATTAATAGCACCAAGTCATTGGTGCTACCAAGTTTTTGACCATTAGATTGAGAGATGTGTGGTTAGGATGATGTGGGCCTCCTAGCTAGGGTTAAGTGTGTGATTGGTTGAATAATATGATCTAACGGGTGAAAATCATCAAAGGAGTGGATATATCTGTCACGCCCCGGGGTCGGCAGGACCTTCCCCAAAGCGTGCCCAGACCCGCCATATGTCAACACATACAAGGCGTCTAACCGAAAGCAATGGAATTAAAACAATAAAAGGCTATAACTAGAATATCAGAGCCACAACAACCAACGCTAAAGAACAGGTAGAGAGAAATAAGGAAACTACATCAAGTACAACTGAAGTATAAATAAAACAAGTCTAAAAGTAACATCCTCAAAATACACAAAAGTGGTGGTCTCTATACAAGGTACACTCTCCATCTCTCACAAAATAAAACAAGAGAAATGGTAGACCACCTATGCACGCGTCCTCTCCAACAGTCGCTAACCCGAGGCAATACTCTTGCCACGGTCCCGAGCCTCCCCGATGCGAAGACACCGAAAGTAAACGAAACGAGGCGTGAGAACTATAATTTATAGTTCCCGGTGGGCAGTCTTGACACAGAACCATTGCACCACTAGGCCCAAAGAGAAGAGAGTAAGTAAGCGATATAAATGAACTTGTAAATAAAGCATAAGAAATGCTACCATAATCATGTTCCAAATATATATAGTCATAAGTTCTCGTTCCAACATATCGGATGTTATGTTTTACTTTAACCAACAAGTATACTGAAATATAAATAAAGCATTATCGAGTATACTATACAATCGAGCAAAGTCCACATAATCCAACTACTAAGCCCTATCTAGTAGTGATTGTCATTTAGTATTGTTGAATGTCCAAGTTCAATTCTCTTTCACTAGGATTTACCATAGTAATCCAACTTGTCCCACCTAAGTACCGTGGTAGCCCTACATCTCCAGCCAGGCATGAGTCTGTATCATCGGCCCCGTAGGTTTCTCAACACCGCACGCGCGAACGAATCGCGAAGGCCAACTCGAGTCTTGGGCCAGGAGCGACCCTCACAAGCATGTGCGAAAGAGCACAAATGGCAACAAGTAAAGTCAAGTCTCAAGTCCAAACCTCATGTCTCAATATGGAAATAGTAACTAGTAGCCCTAAGGTCTAGTTCAAATATTCTCATGACACTAGAGTCTCTATGTCAAGTTCATTCACGAGCCTAATGCCGCTTGATGACATTAGCTCACTATTCTACGCTTTTGATGCCAAGCCAATGCCGCTTAATGACAAGGGCTTTTCTCCTATGTCATGCATAGTTCTATGTTCTCAAACACATGCCAAATTCCTCTTAAACACATAGTTTCAAGTTTCCAAAAAGAATGCTACAAAGCTTCAGCTCTCACATGCATACTTCTCTACTATATAGAGTAAAATTGCATTACACATAACATATGTATCTTAAGCATTCTAAAATTCACAAATAAATCAAATAGCATGAAAATGAACTAATTTCCATTTAACCATAAGCAAACAAGCACCAATGAGAATTTCTCATTGTGCTAGGTGAGGCCAAACCCACCGTCGCTCCAAGCGTCGCTCCGAACCGCTAACGAAGCTTCGATTCCTACTCCTAGTACCCTACAAAGTAGATCCTAGGAGTTACAACCTCAAGAGATAAGTCTTGAGTTCAAACTTTAAACATCTAGGTTAAAGTCAAGAAATACTCACCTAAATGTGCAACAATCCTCTTAGAAATTCCAAAAGGAAGCTAGATCCCTCCCAAGGCAACCTAAACAAAGGTTCTAAACCATTCAAAAGGAATCTAAAAGCCCCAAATAAAAAGCCCCAAATAAAACCCTAATTCCCAAAATCTAGGGTTTCATCTATAGAGAAGCAACCAAACTCGAATCTAAAGGAAATGGAGAAGTTGCTTACCTCTTAGAAGCTCTAATCAAGGCTCTAGAGTCTCCAAAGTTGAAGATCTTCCTTCAACTAGCTCCCAATTCAAGCTTCCAACCTTCCCTCATGGTGGAAAATGCACCAACAAGCAAAAGAGAGAGAAGAGGGAGATCAATCCACAAGTAAACAACCCAAAAACCCAAAGAGAAGTAAATGGATAGAGAGAGAAGCTCTCTTACCTTCCTCTCCTTTGTTCTCAGCACAAGAGAGAAGCCCTAAGGGCTGGGGTGCTATAATAGAAGCAACAAAATGCCCATAAGCCCCCGCGATTTCGGATTTTCGAAATCGCCAGTCGCCGTACAAGCCAAGTCTGCAGTGCGGACCTGTAACGACCAAACCCGAGGCTCGGGTTTGTCGCCTCCAGTCCCATACCGTCGGATCCTCCTGTCGTATAGCAACCAAGGTACATGCGACAAGAACTTTTCTGTCTACGGACTCCCCGGATAAGCAAACCGAGAGCAACCTAAAATCCAACTTTTTGGACTTTAGTGCTTGGGATTCATCCACTAACCTCGGTACACGTGCCATAGGTCGGAACACAGTCAACGACCCTCCAGAAAATCTGGAAAAGCTCAGATCTCACATTTAACACTCGAACATTGCAATTTGCAAAGTCCAGTGCGTCACAATATCTAACGGCGGAAAACTTGGTAGCACCAAATGCATGGTGCTATCAATAGTACCCATGCATGGTGCTATCAATAGTACCCCAGCCGGACTCTATATATATATATATATATATATATATATATATATATATATATATATATATATATATAACTAGGATGGAATACTATCAATAGCACCAAGCTATTGGTGCTATTGATTTTTTAGCCATTGGATTGAGAGATCTGTGGTTAGGATGATGTGGGCCCCTTTGGGTTGAGTGAGTGGTTGGTTGAATAGTATAATCTAACGGGTAAAAATAATCTAAGGGTTAAATCTAACGGTGGAAAACTCGATAGCACCAAATTCTTGGTGCTATCGATAGACAAATGGGATATATATATAGGTTGGGGGGTGGATCTAACGGCGGAAAACTTGGTAGCACCAAATGCATGGTGCTATCAATAGTACCCAGACGGACTCTCTCTCTCTCTCTCTCTCTCTCTCTATATATATATATATAACTAGGATGGAATACTATCAATAGCACCAAGCTATTGGTGCTATTGATTTTTTAGCCATTGGATTGAGAGATCTGTGGTTAGGATGATGTGGGCCCCCCTAAGGTTGAGTCAGTGGTTGGTTGAATAGTATAATCTAACGGGTAAAAATAATCTAAAGGTTAAATCTAACGGGGGAAAACTCGATAGCACTAAATTCTTGGTGCTATCGATAGTACCCCAGCCGGATATATATATAGGTTGGGGCTATTATACTTATATGAGTATAGAGCCCTCTGTATTCATAAGTTTTTAACCTTCGGATGAAAAAAATGTGCGGTTAGGATGAGAGTGGTTACGGTTAGGTTGATAGTGGGCCCCTTAGGGTTGAGTGGGTGGTTGGTTGAATAGTATAATCTAACGGGTGAAAATGATTAAAGGGTAGCAAAAAATTTATGAGTATATATAAGAGGATCTATACTTATAATAGTATAGTAGCCGGACTATATATATATATATATATATATATATAGAGTCCTGGGTACTATCAATAGCACCAAGGATTTGGTGCTATCAAGTTTTCCACCGTTAGATTTAACACTTAGATTATTTTTACCGTTAGATTATACTATTCAACCAACCACTTACTCAACCCTAGGGGCCCACATCATCCTAACCATTCATTTCTTAATCCAAGGGCTAAAATATCAATAGCACCAACTTGGTGCTATTGATAGTATACCGATCTATATATATATATATATATATATATAGAGAGAGAGAGAGAGAGAGAGAGAGAGAGAGAGAGAGAGAGAGAGAGAGAAGGCTACTATGCTATTAATAGCACCAAGTCATTGGTGCTACCAAGTTTTTAGCCATTGGATTGAGAGATGTGTGGTTAGGATGATGTGGGCTCCCTAGGGTACGTGGTTGGTTGAATAGTATGATCTAACGGGTGAAAATCATCAAAGGGGTGGATCTAACGGCGGAAAACTTGGTAGCACCGAGTTCTTCGTACTGTTGATAGCATAGCAGCCGGACTCTATATATATGGGCAATTGCTTATATACTCCTGAATATATAGTTCCTGACTTTCTGATTTATCCCTCTTAGAAGGCTATTATTGAAAATACCCTTGCTACGTTTCAACCTATTTCTAATATATCCCTAGAGTTAAAATCTGTTAATTAACTCTGTTATCTTTGTAAAATTACTATTTTGCCCTTTCAAATATACCATTCTACTATCAGTCTTTCTTATTTGCCCTTAAAGTTAGGGGCACAAAATATATTTTGACTTTTGGTCTTTTCCAATATACCCCTCTACTGTCATCAACATTTTTTATTTGCCCTTAGGCTAAGGGCGAAATTGGCATTTTAATTTTTTTTAACTGTGGTAGATATTTAACTCACGTTTAATCCAAGTCAACTTAATAGGAGATAACTGTAGAGGTATTTTGCAATAACGGTGGAACATATAGTGGGTATTTTAGAAAGAAAAAAAAAAGTAGGGGTAAATCGGATATTTTCAAACGTATGAGGGGTATATAGGCAATTATCCCATATATATATATATACATATATATATATTATTTAGAGGTTTTAAAGTTGGCTAAATTACAGAAAACCCTCTTGTAATAACCCGATTTTTCACTTTCCCCCCCTGATATTTAAAAACCTACACTTTGCCCACCTGTAAAATAAAAAATGTTCACAGGGGGGTTATGGTGTGTAAACTGATCGTTTTGCCCTTCGCCATTGTCGTCTTCTTCCTCATCTTCTTCAGCTGCACCTTCGTCGGCCGTGATTCCCACCTCAATCGGCCGCGATTTCTCTCCATTTCCTTCTCCACCTGCTCCGCTTCTCCTCCTGCACCCTTGCCGCCCCTCGATTTCAGCAACAACAGGGAGGAAATCGAGGTGGGTAAGGCAACGAGGGCGAAGGCGAGGCGGCGGCGAGGCGCCGAGCCGAATGGAGGTGGAGCAACAGAGAAATGGCGGAGGGGTATTTTCAGCAAAATTTTTTTTTTTCTAACGGAACCCTAACGAAACCCTAACGGTGGGGGGTGAAGTGTACATTTTTTATTTTACATGGGGGCAAAGTGTAGGTTTTTAAATGTCAGGGGGGGAAGTGAAAAAATAGGTTATTACAGGGGGGTTTTCTGTAATTTAGCCTTTAAAGTTTATAGAAATCAAATTTCATAATTTTTCACAGTCATTTACTTTACGATCAAAAGCTCACAAAATTGACAAATTTTAACGATCAGTATGGGATGCTTGCTAGTTTAACGGTGTAAATGAATTGGAATAGGTGAAATTTTTTATAGAAAATTCGATTTACTATCTAGATAAAGATCAATAACTCCGATTTTAAATTGACGAATCTGATCATCCGTTTTTAGGATGGCGTTCGATTTTACCCACTCATTTTATGCCCACTTGATGGAGTTTATTATGATTCAAAAAATCATGAAATTTATTTTTTAGAAATTTTAAATACTCTAAATCATATTTAATAGAGTGGATCGTTGATTCGGAAGCCTTAAAAAACGCGAAAAACGCTAGTGGTTGGTTCTCATCGACGAAAATTGTAGAAGACCCCTGGTGCGGAGGCTCAAGAATTCGTGGAGTGTAACATACTGGACTTGCGCAAATTGCGGAGTTCGAGTAGTTGACTTGAGTTTGGAGCTTTTCCAGATTTTTCTGGAGGGTCGTTGACTGTGTTCCGACCTATGGCACGAGCACCGAGGTTAGTGGATGAATTCCAAGCACTAAAGTCCAAAAAGTTGGATTTTAGGTTGCTCTCGGGTTTGACTCTAGAGGGCTTGTACCGGTACAGCCATGGTTGCTATACCGGTACAGCCATTGTTGCTATACCGGTACAGGGTGGATTCTGTACCGGTATGGGATATTTGAGGCGACCAACCCGAGCCTCGGGTTTGGTGTTTCGCGAAGTCTGTCTTAGGTATGGGATGGCTTGTCTGCAGACACCTGGCAGATTTCTTCGGGCTTTTAAACTGCAGCATTTTGTTGCTTCTATTAGTGTACCACACACCCCTAGGGCTCCTTTTGAGCACCCTCATTGCAGCAAGGAGGTGGGAGGAGCTTCTCTCTCTACTCCCTTGTGTTTTATAGAGTTTTGGTTGGATTTTTAGAGGATTAACCCTCTCTTTTGCTCTATTTTGCTTGGTAGAGCATATCCCACCATTGTTGGAGCTTGGAGCTTGGTGGTTGGAGCCTTGTGGTGGATCAAGCTTCAAGCCTAGGGCTATTTGAGCTTGGTTTTGAGCTTCTTAGAGGTATGTGAATGATCTCTTTCCTATAGTTTTGGTTTTTTGTGGGTTTTTGTGAGATGAAAACCTAGTTTTGGATTCTAGGGTTAGGATTTGGGGATTTTCGATTTAGGGCCTTTGGGACCTAATTGATGGGTTTAGAACTTTGATTTAGGTTGGATTAGAAGGACTCTAACTCCCAATTGGAGATCAAGAGCACTTCCTTCGCATTCAGTTTTCTCCAACCTTTTGTCGAAATCTTTAAAGTGAACTCAAGGTTTATCTTCTTAGCTTGTAACTCCTAGGGTGTGCTTTTTAGGACTCTAGGAGTGATTATCGAAGCTTCGTTAGCGGTTCGAGCAACGCTTTTCGCACTTGGTGGGTTTGGCTTCATGAGCATAGGAGCAAATGGCTCCTAAATGCTTATTCGGTTTGATTTAATTATTTTGAATGCATATTCATGCTAAATAGATTTATTATGAATTTTGAACCACTTAAAATGCATGTCTCATGTATGATAAAATTTTCACTCTATATAGTAGAGCTTTCGGGGTTAAACAGCATGCATGTGAGGGTGGGATTTGTGGGCACAGGTGTGCCATTCATGTTTATATAGCTTAGATAATGTAATTGTAAACATCGAACTCTTGTTGGAACTTAGAAAAGCTTAAGTGTCATCAAGCGGCACTTAACTTAGAAAACTATGAAACTGCAACATAGAGACTTGACATAGGCCACTGGACATCTATTATTTCCATGTTAGAGACATTATGACATAGAGATAGGCCTTTTGGACACTTGTACATTCCATGTTAGAGACATGACGATTTGGGACTTGTGACTATATGCCATTGTGCTCATTCGCACATGCTTGTGAGGGTCGCTCCCTGCAAGCCGGCACTCCGGAGTTGGCCAACGCGTTTCATGTATTCGCCGTGCGGGATTGGGCGCCGAAGTGGATTGCCGTGGGGCAGTCTCATTCCTAGGGTGGGAATGTTGACTACTACGGGGCCATTAGGCTCGGCATTTGGGCTAGGCAGCCTTCGGGTGGGCATCGGCCATATCGCCTTCGGGTTGATCTTATTGTACTTAAACTTAATGTAGTTTAAGGAAAACTGTGGACTTTGACTAGAATAGTAAACTTTAACACTTTACTATCACATGTGGACATTATAGATCTTGATTAGAATAGTAAACTTAGTCTTTTACTATCAAGTTGGGAACTTCATGTTAATTATAACGCTTTCTATTCATGCTTAGAATAGCTTACTTATGCAAATTCATGCTAAGTAGAGATATTGTATTTAGTAGTTTACATGTTATTTACATGTCGCTTATTATCGCTTATATCATCGTTTATACTTACTTGCTTAGTTTTGGGCCTAGTGGAGCATGCAACTGAAGTCAGTAATTGCCCACTGGAAACTATTAATTAATAGTTCTCACGCCTCTTTTCTAATGTGTTTCGAGCCTTCGGCACGGCGGAGGCAAGGGATCGTGGAAAGGGAACCGCTAGCTAGTTATCGCCTTTCCACCTTGTAGGGGTTTTTCTCTCTTTTTGTACTTTGGTGAGATTGAGAGAGTTTTGTATCCCTATGTAGAGACTACCATGTACTTAGTTATAGTGGTGTTTGTATTTCTTTTCGTTGTACTCTCTTTATAGTTTATATTAGAGATTGGTACTTTATTTTTTAGTCATTTCTTTATGCTTCCTTGTATAGAAATCTAGTTGTTTTACTGCTCTGATACTTCTAGATTCTTTTTATTTTGTTGGTTATTTATCGTTTTTGTTAGACGCCTTGTATGTTGTAGACATACGGCGGGTCCGGCACGCGCCAAAGCTTCCGCCGGGTCCGGGCGTGACAGATTAAATTGGTATCGAGCCTAGGGTTGAGTCTTCTTGTGGACCTAGCAAACCTTAGGCGTTGGACTATAGGATATAGGCTCGTGAGAGACGAGGTCTATTTAACTTGTGAGCGAAAGTATTAAGATTGGGTATCTTGAATAACTCTAGTAAGTAGAGTTGGATCGAAGTGTATAACTTCTAACTTCCCGGAGGGTTACGTTGGCGGCCGACAACGTAACATCGGGAGTTAGTAGTAAATGACACTTCATTACTTTCGCATGATGTGGGTATTTATAGCATGAGCGGGGATGCGATTGCGTGAGCTTACTAACTTGCGCTTTTATGATGTTGTAGTGACGATGCCGATAACTCGCTCGAAATCTGTGGGAGCGGACAATGCGGCAACTTTTGAGGAGGTCGAGGCCTCCGCTACCTCAGGATCCGACGAGGTCCGTGAGTTGAGGGGCCAGTTGGCGGCCCTCACAGCCTTGGTGACGCAGCAGGCGACAGCGGCACAGCGTCAGGAGGCGCGCATGAAGCGCATGGAGGACCTTCTACTACGGGCGGGCTGCGAGGGAGGCTCGGACCCTTCACCGCCGCCGGCGCCGGCCGAGGTTGACTTACCGCGGCGCGATCCCCCGCGGCCGCTCACACCGAGACGACTCCGGCAGTCGAGCGCCGTGAGGAGGACCGGGACACCCCGCCAGTTCGAGCATCACCGGTGGCAGCGGCATTTCCAGTTATGGCTCAGGGAGCCGAGAGGGATCGACTCATGGGTCGCCTCAAGGAGTTTAGGAAGTGCAGTCCGAGGATCTTCGACGGTGAGAACGTCGACCACTGGATTGTGGAAAAGTGGTTGATGCACATGGAGAAGCTATTCCGCGACACATTTATGGAGGAGCGGGATAGAGTGTGGCTCGCCACCCACCACCTCGACGGCGAGGCCTACCGCTGGTGGATGGACATTCAGGAGAACCCCAGCACAGACTTGGCGGCTATTACTTGGTTGAAGTTTAAGGAACTTCTGTTGTCACACTACTTCCCCGACAGTGTCAAGAGACAGATGGAGCAGAGCCTGCGCAGCCTTACTCAGGGGGATCGATCTGTAGCCGAGTACGAGAGGGAGTTTTCTCGGCTCGCATTGCGTGCCCTTCGTCGTGCGGGACGACGAGGATAAGGCCCGCATCTTCGAGCGTGGACTGCGACCGTCGATCTTCCGGTTCGTGCAGTCATCGGAGCTTCAGACTTACCGATAGGTGGTGAACCGCGCGCTCACTGTGGAGAGTGGCGCGGCTATGGTACAGGAGAGACGCGAGGGCTTGGATAAAGGAAAGGGCAAGAGGCCCGCGGCCGAGGGTGCGAGCCAGACGCACTCTAGGAGGCCCCCGAAGCATCCGAGGCACCAGCAGCGCAGTCGAGGTGCACCGACTCAGCGAGGAGGACCCGACCGACGCCGGCCTCCTCGGTGTGTGATCTGCGGTGGTCCTCACCACCCGCCGCAGTGTCCACGGCGGCAGTGCTTCCGGTGTGGCTGGGGAGGGCCACATCCGTACCGAGTGCCCGAGAGGTTCTTCACCGAGTCTCGCATCGGCACCGGCTCTACCGGCCGGCCAGGGACCCCGTCGACACGACTGCGGCGGCCGACCGTCGAGCGCCGAGAGCGAGGGTCACGTCGAGCGCCGAGTGGCGCATGTACGCCGCGCACCGAGGCGGCAACGACAATGAGGATGTGGTGGCAGGTATCATTTTACTTGATGGCATTAGAGTACGTGCATTATTTGATACCGGTGCATCACATTCATTTATAGATCGGTTGTTTGCCGAGTTGCATGACATCCAATTTGTTCCTTTACTACACCCTGGACGTATTGTTGTACCCGACCACATTGTGGACGTGCGAGAGTATTGCCCCAGTTGTCCTATTCGGGTAGGAGATTGGACCATGCCTGCGGATTTGCGAGTAGTGCGCAAGTTGGGGGATTTTGACGTGGTTTTGGGTATGGATTGGCTGACGCGTTACTACGCCACCGTCGATTGCGTTAATCGAACGATTACTTTTAGAGAACCGGGTCAGAGTGAGGTGGTGTTTAGAGGATGCCAGAGTTCGCTTTTTGCGATGTCGATCAGTTCGTCTCGAGCTAGGCAACTGATCAACCGTGGATGCGTAGCCTATTTGGCTAGTATCGCATTGAGGGGTGAGGATGATACCCCTAGGATCGAGGATATCCCGGTGGTACGGGAGTTTCCGGACGTGTTTCCGTGAGCTACCAGGCATGCCACCTGATAGGGAGATCGAGTTTGTGGTAGATCTCGCTCCCGGGACTACCCCAGTCTCGAAGGCACCCTATAGGATGGCACCGGCAGAGTTAAAGGAGCTGAGGGCACAGTTACAAGATATGTTGGACAAGGGTTTCATTCGACCGAGTGTGTCACCTTGGGGAGCACCGGTTCTTTTTGTGAAGAAGAAGAACGGATCACTTCGCGTGGACTATCGTGAACTTAATAAAGTCACGATCAAGAATAAATATCCGTTGCCGAGGATTGATGATCTTTTTGATCAATTTCAAGGGTCGAATGTGTATTCCAAAATAGACTTGAAGTCGGGATACTATCAGTTGAAGATTGCGCCTGGGGATGTGGCGAAGACGGCTTTTAGATCACGGTATGGACATTATGAGTTCACTGTTATGCCGTTTGGGCTTACTAATGCCCCGGCAGCTTTTATGGATCTAATGAACCGTGTTTTCAAGCCTTATCTAGACAGGTTCGTCGTGGTCTTCATCGACGACATCTTGATTTATTCCCGAAGTGATGTGGAACACGAGGAACACTTGAGATTGATACTTCAAGTGCTTCGGGAAAAGAAGTTATTTGCTCAGCCGAAGAAGTGTGAATTTTGGCTTCGAGAAGTGGCTTTTCTGGGACATGTGATTTCAGGATCAGGTATAGCAGTGGATCCTAGAAAGATAGAAGCTATTCAGGATTGGCCAAGATCGACGAGCGTCACCGAGATCAGGAGTTTCCTTGGTTTGGCCGGCTACTACTGCAGATTCGTGGAGGGCTTTGCGAAGTTATCTACTCCCCTCACGAGGCTCACGCACAAAGGAGCTAAATTCCTTTGGAATGATGCGTGTGAAAAGAGCTTTCAAGAGTTGAAGCTGAGATTGACGGCCGCTCCAATCCTCACATTACCTATTGCTGGAGCAGGGTATGTGGTTTATAGTGATGCATCTCTTAACGGATTGGGCTGTGTCTTGATGCAGGGTGACAAGGTGATCGCGTATGCCTCTCACCAGTTAAAGGAATATGAGAAGAACTATCCTACACATGACTTGGAGTTGGCGGCCGTGGTCTTTGCATTAAAGCTGTGGCGCCACTATTTGTATGGCGAGCGGTGCGAGGTGTATACGGATCACAAGAGCTTAAAGTACCTTTTCACTCAGAAGGAGTTGAACTTGAGACAGTGCAGATGGTTGGAGCTACTCAAGGACTATGATTTGACTATTCTCTACCACCCGGGCAAGGCTAACGTGGTGGCGGATGCGCTAAGTCGGAAATCTACCGAGAACTTAGCGATGCATGTTGTTACTCAACCGCAGTTGATCGAGCAGATGAAGCGGTTGGAGTTGGAGGTAGTGACTCCCGATACACCTTTGCGGCTGATGACTATGGTGGTGCAACCTACACTTATGGATAGAATGAAAGAGAAGCAAGCTCGTGACTTAGAGTTGTAAAGGCTTCGAGACAATATGGTTGATGGTTGCACGGGTGACTTCCTAGTGGATGATCAGGGAGTGATGCGCTACGGTGGACGGATTTGTGTGCCGGCAGATTTGGGACTTAGAGAGGACATCCTTCAGGAGGCACACAGAGCACCTTATGCTATTCATACAGGAGGCACCAAAATGTACAAGGACTTGAGGTTACTTTATTGGTGGCCTGGGATGAAGAAGGATGTTGGCGAGTTTGTTGCTAGATGTCTAACTTGCCAACGAGTGAAAGCTGAGCATCGAGTTCCAGCGGGAAAACTTCAGAGTTTGCCTATTCCCGTGTGGAAGTGGGAGAAGATCACCATGGACTTCGTGACTGGATTGCCTCGCTCTCAAGCTGGGCATGATGCTATTTGGGTGATAGTGGATAGGTTGACGAAGTCGGCGCACTTCATACCTATTCACACTACTTGGGCTGGAGAGAAGCTCGCACAAGTGTACCTTGATGAGATTGTGCGACTTCATGTAGTACCTACATCGATCGTATCAGATAGAGACACTCGCTTTGTGTCACACTTTTGGAGGAGTCTGCAGGACGCCCTAGGTACTAGATTGGATTTCAGCACTGCTTTCCACCCCCCGAGTGACGGGCAGTCGGAGCGCACTATACAGACTCTAGAGGACATGCTTCGAGCATGTGTGATTGACTTCCAGGGAGGATGGTCGCAGCATCTACCTATGGCGGAGTTTGCTTATAACAATAGTTATCAAGCAAGCATCAAGATGGCACCGTTCGAGGTATTGTATGGGCGGAAATGTAGATCACCACTTCATTGGAGTGAAGTTGGCGAAAGATTGGCTTTAGGCCCTGAAGTACTCCAGGAAGCAGAGGATAAAGTTCGAATTGCTCGGGAGCGACTGCGACGACCCCGAGTAGGCGGAGGAGCTATGCAGATAAACGCCGACGAGACTTGGAGTTTCAGAATGGAGACCATGTCTTCTTGAAAGTCTCGCCGTCAAAGGGAATTCAGAGATTTGGAATTCGAGGTAAGTTAAGTCCTCGATTCATTGGACCATATGAGATCTTGGAACGTATAGGTCCGGTACGGTATCGACTTGCTCTACCGCCGAACCTATCGGGCGTGCACAACGTCTTTCATGTATCGGTCCTTCGGAAATATATCCATGATCCGGCTCATGTATTGGAGGCCGTACCCATAGAGCTGCGGGAGGATTTGAGCTTCGAGGAGCAACCCGTGAAGATCTTGGCTCGCGAGGTGAAGAAATTGCGGAATCGGGACATTCCGTACGTGAAGGTTCTTTGGAGCAACCACGAGGAGCGAGAGGCCACGTGGGAGCCTGAGAGCGCACTGTAGGAGCGCTATCCCCATCTCTTTCAGATGGAATCTTGAGGTATGAGTTCGCTTTAGAGTTTCGCGGACGAAACTTCTTTTTAGGAGGGGTGAATGTAACATACTGGACTTGCGCAAATTGCGGAGTTCGAGTAGTTGACTTGAGTTTGGAGCTTTTCGAGATTTTTCTGGAGGGTCGTTGACTGTGTTCCGACCTATGGCACGAGCACCGAGGTTAGTGGATGAATTCCAAGCACTAAAGTCCAAAAAGTTGAATTTTAGGTTGCTCTCGGGTTTGACTCTTGAGGGCTTGTACCGGTACAGCCATGGTTGCTATACCGGTACAGCCATTGTTGCTATACCGGTACAGGGTGGATTCTGTACCGGTATGGGATGGCTGGAGGCAGCCAACCCGAGCCTCGGGTTTGGTTTCGCACAGGTCTCAGGTATGGGATGGCTTGTACCAGGTACTGGCAGAGATTTCGAGCGATTTAAAGCTCAGGGTGTTTTAGCATTTTGTTGCTTCTATTAGTGTACCACACACCCCTAGGGCTCCTTTTGAGCACCCTCATTGCAGCAAGGAGGTGGGAGGAGCTTCTCTCTCTACTCCCTTGTGTTTTATAGAGTTTTGGTTGGATTTTTAGAGGATTAACCCTCTCTTTTGCTCTATTTTGCTTGGTAGAGCATATCCCACCATTGTTGGAGCTTGGAGCTTGGTGGTTGGAGCCTTGTGGTGGATCAAGCTTCAAGCCTAGGGCTATTTGAGCTTGGTTTTGAGCTTCTTAGAGGTATGTGAATGATCTCTTTCCTATAGTTTTGGTTTTTTGTGGGTTTTTGTGAGATGAAAACCTAGTTTTGGATTCTAGGGTTAGGATTTGGGGATTTTCGATTTAGGGCCTTTGGGACCTAATTGATGGGTTTAGAACTTTGATTTAGGTTGGATTAGAAGGACTCTAACTCCCAATTGGAGATCAAGAGCACTTCCTTCGCATTCAGTGAGTTTTCTCCAACCTTTTGTCGAAATCTTTAAAGTGTGAACTCAAGGTTTATCTTCTTAGCTTGTAACTCCTAGGGTGTGCTTTTTAGGACTCTAGGAGTGATTATCGAAGCTTCGTTAGCGGTTCGGAGCAACGCTTTTCGCACTTGGTGGGTTTGGCTTCATGAGCATAGGAGCAAATGGCTCCTAAATGCTTATTCGGTTTGATTTAATTATTTTGAATGCATATTCATGCTAAATAGATTTATTATGAATTTTGAACCACTTAAAATGCATGTCTCATGTATGATAAAATTTTCACTCTATATAGTAGAGCTTTCGGGGTTAAACAGCATGCATGTGAGGGTGGGATTTGTGGGCACCTGGGAGTGTGCCATTCATGTTTATATAGCTTAGATAATGTAATTGTAAACATCGAACTCTTGTTGGAACTTAGAAAAGCTTAAGTGTCATCAAGCGGCACTTAACTTAGAAAACTATGAAACTGCAACATAGAGACTTGACATAGGCCACTGGACATCTATTATTTCCATGTTAGAGACATTATGACATAGAGATAGGCCTTTTGGACACTTGTACATTCCATGTTAGAGACATGACGATTTGGGACTTGTGACTATATGCCATTGTGCTCATTCGCACATGCTTGTGAGGGTCGCTCCCTACACGCCGGCACTCCGGAGTTGGCCAACGCGTTTCATGTATTCGCCGTGCGGGATTGGGCGCCGAAGTGGATTGCCGTGGGACAGTCTCATTCCTAGGGTGGGAATGTTGACTACTACGGGGCCATTAGGCTCGGCATTTGGGCTAGGCAGCCTTCGGGTGGGCATCGGCCATATCGCCTTCGGGTTGATCTTATTGTACTTAAACTTAATGTAGTTTAAGGAAAACTGTGGACTTTGACTAGAATAGTAAACTTTAACACTTTACTATCACATGTGGACATTATAGATCTTGATTAGAATAGTAAACTTAGTCTTTTACTATCAAGTTGGGAACTTCATGTTAATTATAACGCTTTCTATTCATGCTTAGAATAGCTTACTTATGCAAATTCATGCTAAGTAGAGATATTGTATTTAGTAGTTTACATGTTATTTACATGTCGCTTATTATCGCTTATATCATCGTTTATACTTACTTGCTTAGTTTTGGGCCTAGTGGAGCATGCAACTGAAGTCAGTAATTGCCCACTGGGAACTATTAATTAATAGTTCTCACGCCCTCTTTTTCTAATGTGTTTCAGAGCCTTCGGCACCGGCGGAGGCAAGGGATCGTGGAAAGGGAACCGCTAGCTAGTTATCGCAGCTTTCCACCTTGTAGGGGTTTTTCTCTCTTTTTGTACTTTGGTGAGATTGAGAGAGTTTTGTATCCCTATGTAGAGACTACCATGTACTTAGTTATAGTGGTGTTTGTATTTCTTTTCTTTGTACTCTCTTTATAGTTTATATTAGAGATTGGTACTTTATTTTTTAGTCATTTCTTTATGCTTCCTTGTATAGAAATCTAGTTGTTTTACTGCTCTGATACTTCTAGATTCTTTTTATTTTGTTGGTTATTTATCGTTTTTGTTAGACGCCTTGTATGTTGTAGACATACGGCGGGTCTGGGCACGCGCCGGGCGGGCTTCCGCTGGGTCCCGGGGCGTGACATGGAGCCTCCCCTATCACGCCCTGAGACCACTACCAATTTGGTCCGGCTCGGGCGCGTCAAACAGTCGCCGAACGGGCAGCACCTCCCCTGCCCGCCCAAGGCTCAACAACAAGAATGTGTACAAGAATTTACCCAGAAAATTAAATTCTAAATATACACATTCAACGGGGCATAAACAGTGCCAACAACAGAGAGCAAGTAATCCACTAGAAAATACAAGTGAAATAAAGAGAGAACTACTATCTATTACATCACATTTGCTTCAAGTTTACAATTTACATCGTTTCTTCTCCAAAAATGAATACATGTATAGCTCTCCCGAAATAGTAAACATCTACATACAAAACAGTACTCTAATGCAAAAGAGGAAAGCTACTATACTAATGCTCACTGCTCGGGCGCGATGCCTTTGCCGCGGTCCTCACCCGGCGCACCCGCACTCGACCCTGTAATAAAGTGGGGTGAGAATTATCTTCCATAGTTTCTAGTGGGCTCGGCCGCCGACTCCGCCGATCTCCCCACTAGGTCCAAGTGGGCAAGGTAACACAACTACTAGATATATATATATATATATATATATATATATATATATATATATATATATATATATATATATATATATATATATATCTGAAAGCTGTAAATGCATAATAAGAAATCTATGCTACTATGCCTATAATCATGTGTAATGAATGCATGCATCATATAGAAAAAGGTTTACTAGCATGCTAACAAGTTCATTCTATATTCAACAAGTAATTGTTCAATGACAAGGTTCTCTTTTCATTTACCCAATCTGTGGCGAACCCTTGGGTTTGCCTACGACTCACATCAGAATCCCGTATTGGGTAGGAGGCTCCATGTGCACTCAAACCCGGGATCGTCTGTGGACCTCCATGTGGTCCCGATAGTGCGACACTCTGGAATACTCGACGACATGAATGGCTATACCATCTCAGTTACAGACCGTGAGCTTGATCTATTATCTCCACGTGAGGATACCCTACAAACTAAGGCCAACATCACTCGGAACTCGTCTATTCCGCTATTCATACATCACTACTTAGCTTTACTAAGTTCTTTGATCACGAGTTGTTTCCTAGGGATTCCACCTATCCCTATGTCCATAGACCTCTAGTGTCAAATACACTAAGTTAATGCCACTCGTCATGTTCTTTAACATTCATATGCCACTCGATCTATGTCACTATGGATCATCAAGTTCATCTCTACCTTTAGCATTATAAGATTCAATGTCTCGACCCAATCCTCACCTATCCTATTCACCTAGCATTCCATGTACACTAGGTTAACATTAGAAAGCATAAGAAGAAGGTTTAACATGCAATTCTACAATGCAACATGCAAGAGATGAAATTATGTATTTCTAAGACATAGAAAGGAGTTCGAAGTTTTCGGTATGACACCCCCCACCTTTCGAAGTTGTTCTAGGTTGTGGAGGTCCTAGGAAGATTCCTCGGCACTTGTTTCGATACTTTCTCGGCCACTTAGGTCGAAACAAAGGCTAGTCAATCTCGTTTTGTCTCTAGCTTTTTATCCGTTCGACGAAACGTAATTCCGTCTTCGCCAACGCGTTTAGGTACCTAACAATTAGGTTTTTACACCATCAATTGAGATCAAACCTCAATATTTGACAAAGCCCCAAATTGGAGCCCTAGGTTTGCACACTAGCACACCCACTTGATCAAAATCCTAGAACATGTGATTGATCTATTTAGAATCATGCTAGGGTTCTATTTGACCAATTTCTAAAGCCTAAAACCCAAAACCCTAAGTTCTACAACTAGGGTTAGCAAGCTTACCTTGAGCTTGCTCCAATGGGATGAAGAGGGAGAGAGAAAGGTGGTGGAGATGGCCTTCTCCAAGCTCTCCTCTTTCTTCTTCTTCTTCTTCTCTTCTTCTCATTTCCTTTCTTCTCCTTCTCCTTTCTTTCTTTTCCTTCTAGAGAGAGAGAGAGGGAGAGAAATGAGAGAGAGGGAGAGAAATGACAGAGGGAGAGAGAGCTATATGCTCTATACCCCTTCACTAATGCACATTTGTAGCCAAGCCCCTCCACTTTTCGTTCTCTCAACCCAGGCTGCTTGGGCATTTTTTGCCCAGAGGGACCGGTCTCCCCATGCGAAGACCGGTCCCCGAGAGTAGTCTCTCGCAGGATAGCTTTTCTGCCTCAGTTTACGCGTACGGGAACCGGTCTTCACCACAGAGACCGGTCCCTCAGAGACCGGTCCCTCTATCCGAGACCGGTCCCCGAGAGCTTGCTCTCAAAGGGACGCGTACGGGAATCGGTCTCCAATTTGGAGTCCGGTCCCCACAGGGACTTCCTGGTTTACGGGGACCGATCTCCCCCGTCGGGGACCGGTCCCCGATAGCAACTCTAGTGCGCAGAGTGTTTTCTTTCCGCACCAAGTTTACGGGAACCGGTCCCTCTTACCAGGGACCGGTCCCCGAGAGCAAAATCTGCATAAGTGCAAATTTTCGCACTTTGCTCTCGTGGACTCTAGTTCCAATGTACTTTTTGGGTATTAGACATCTTCGGCTTTTCCGAAGCATACTTGACAAATAGTCGATTCTGGACGAAGTACAACTCTCGGACTTCGAGAATTCATTTTCTTACATCCTCCCCTCCTAAAAGGAGTTTCGTCCTCGAAACTAATCCAACTTCCAACTATAACTTAAATTCTCACCTTATTCCTCAAACAAGTGAGGATGGTGCTTTCTCATCAGCTTCTCGAGTTCCTAGGTGGCCTCACGATCATCGTGATTGCTCCACCGCACCTTTACATAGGGAATCTCTCGATTTCACAGCTTTCGCACTTCTCGGGCGATAATCATCACCGAAAACTCCTCGTAGCTCAAGTCTTCTTGGAGTTCTGGCGGCTCATAGGGCATTGCGTGCTCTGGGTCATGAATATACATGCGAAGATTGGAGACGTGGAAGACGTTATGCACGTCGGCGAGCGTCGGCGGCAAGGCAAGCCGATAACCCACCGTGCCAACTCGCTCCAATATCTCATAAGGCCTGATATATCGGGGACTTAGCTTTCCCCAGACTCCAAATCGCTTCACACCACGCATCGGTGACATCTTCAGGAACACGCAGTTGCCCACCGCAAAATCTATGTCTGTAGCACACTGGACCTCTGCAAATTGCGAGGTTCGAGTGTTTGAGTTGGGTTTCAAATTTTTTTCCACACTTTTTGGAGGGTCGTAGACGGAGTTCCGACTCGTGGATCAAAAATCTGGGATTTTTGGCTAAGTCCTGGAGGTGTCCCTCTCGGGGACCGGTCCATGATGGGAGAGACCGGTCTCCCCTGACTAAGCCTGGCATCTTGGTGTGGCGACCGGTCTCTGGCCCAAGAGACCGGTTCTCGTACGCGGTCTTTGCAGGAAGGTCCTGAGGGACCGGTCTCTGGCCTTGGAGACCGGTTCCCGTACGCGCAGTTTTGCTGTAGGGTCCTGAGGGACCGGTCTCAGCTAGTAGAGACCGGTCTCTCCGCCCGAAAACTGCCAAGACAAGGCTGTGCACAGTGATGAAAGTTGAGGGGCTTATCTAGATATTGTTATCCTAGAGGGCCTATATGGCCATTTTCCTTCCTCTCTCCCTCATTTCTCTTCCTCACACTTTCTCCTACACCTTAGAAAGAGGAGAAGAAAGAGGAGAAAGAGAAGGAGAAGAAGGAGAGTTTGCATTTGTAGAGTTTTGAGCCTCTCTCTTTGCTCACCATTGGAGGCCTGGAGCTTGTGATTGGAGCTTTGTGGAGGAAGAACCTCCACACCTTGGGCACTTTAAGCTTGGTTTGAAGCTTCTTAGAGGTTGGTATCTTAATCCCTCCCTCTATATTTGAGTTTTGATGCTTTTTGGGAGATGGAACCCTAGAATGGAATTTTAGGGTTATTTTTGGGGCTTTTCATTTTGAGGCTTTTGGATCTTGTTTGATAGGTGTAGAACTTTCCTTTGAGTTGGAAGTGAAGTACTCCAACCCTCTTTTTGGATTTAGAAGGGTTTCCTACACATAGTTGAGTTTTCTTCACCCTTTTCTTGAGATAGTTAATGATTGAACACATGGTTCATCATTTCAATGTTATAACTCTTCTAGTATTCATCTGTCTCGGAAGATGAAGAGTCAATGTCGTCACCTTTTGAAGCCTTGAGCGCCATCCCTGTTGACTTTGAAGAAAACTTGGAAGAAGACGAGTTAGTAGGAAAAGTCATCTCATATGTTTGAAGAGCACCTACTAGTTCATCTACTTTCATATCATCGGGATGTTTCATGGTCTCTATAGCCGCGACCTTAGGACGAAAACGTTCGGGGAGAGTTCTTAAAATTTTACGAATGATCTTGGTTTCGGGAATTTTCTCACCCAAGTTGGAACAAGTGTTGACTATGTCTTGAAGACGAGTATAATAATCAGTAAATGTCTCGTTTTCTTCCATATGAATAGAGTCAAACCGGCTAGTCAACATTTGCAATTTTTGAACCTTAACAAGACTTGTTCCCTCGTGGGTGGTTTTAAGAGTATCCCAGATTTCTTTAGCAGTTTCACATGCCGAAATCCTAGAAAATTCAGTTTGATTCAAAGAATTAAACAAAGCGTTAATTCCTTTGCCATTGAAAGAAGAACGTTCGTTTTCATCCTTAGTCCACTTAGCACTAGCTTTGGGGACGGTGATAGTATCAACAACCTCGGTGGGGTGAGTCCAACCACTTTCCACCGCTTGCCATACTCTAACATCGATTGCAATTAGAAACGCCCTCATGCGGACTTTCCAATAGGCATAGTTAGTGCCATCGAAGAGAGGAGGTCGATTGATATTACCGCCTCGCCATTCTCAATAACCTTAACCCGCTCTGATACCAATTGTTGGTTATAGGTCTCAAGGATCTAAAAGATAATTAACACCTAGAGGGGGGTGAATAGGTGCACAATGGCCTAATAAAAATTCTCGATGCGATTTTAAATAAATGCGGAAAAATAAAATCAACACACCGAGATTTTACGTGGGAAAACTCCAACTCGGAGTAAAAAACCCACGGGACCGATCACATGAAAATTCACTAAGAAACAACCGAGTACAAGGCGATTCACCCACGACTTTACCCGATTAACCGAATCTTCTATGTGAATATCCTTCGCTGGTCCACGATCGATTGAAGTCCTCCAACCGATCACGCCGCAACTCCTTGCCGCGCCAACGCCTCGAATCCACAAAGCGTCCACCGAGTCCTCGGCTCCCCCTACACGCGATCCCCGCGCAACACGCCTCCGTCCGGAGAAGAAGAACGAAGATTTATGGTGATCTCCAAATTAAAGCACCGTAGACGATGGGAAGAATTCGTCTAATTGATCATCAAGTTGATTTACAAGAGTAGAATCAAATGAAAGAAACTAGAATCAACTTGACGATCAATACTCCATCAAATCTCTCTAAGAACTAGGTCAAAAAGCTTAGGAGAGAGATTCTAGGGTTTTGAGGATTAATAATATTCCGGTGTATTTTTTTCTTAAACTCCCATGGTCTATTTATAGTGTTTAGAAGACTTGTTAATTAGAGTAGGATTGAAAACAACCTTTCAGAAATAGATTAGAATTGAAATCAGCCTGATTTGGAATAGATTAGCCTGATTTGGAAATCTGTTTTCGAGTCCACTGTCCCGTCAAACCATCTCGTCCTGGTCTCGGTGTGTCGTCAAATTTTTCGCATCGAGCATCGAGGTCGGACCGGGGATTGTCCGGTCCTAGGCTATAGCACTCGAGAAAGTTCATCTCTGTAATGGGACGAGATCCACGATCCGGTCAAAGCTCGCGAAACTTTCGCTATCAACCTCACCGTGTCCCAGGTCAAAGAAGTTGGTCGGACAGTGTTGCGAAAAGCCAGATGACAGACTCACTGTGTCCGGTCAAAAGGGCTGATCCGGACAGGGTTTATACAGAAAATATTTTTCATAAAAACCAATATTTTAAACCCTTTTTAAGTCTTCTAACTACTATGTTATTAATGTTAATCACCATAAATGATCTTAAATGCATACCTGAGGTGTCGAGCTTCTCTGACGAGTCCCGGAGGGTCCGATCTTCTTGTAATCTCTTGATCTCTTCAAGACTCCGACAAACTCACGAAATCCGCCAACTTACAAAATCCTTAACAATCTCCCCCTTTGGCGATTTCGTGACAAAACATATTACAAGCTATTACACCCTCAAAATCAAAAAGACAAGAGAATATCGTAATCACCAAACGATAACTCTTTGCATGATCGATCCAAAAAAAAATTAAAAAAAAATTACAAGAGCATTGCATTCAATCCTAAAATGACCTAGACCTTGGAGTATTGAAGTCTTGAACGTTCCTGCAAAAAGATCTCAAACACATTCAAGCATCAAGAACTTTTCATTCACAAGGTAAACATTAGTCATAAATACAAAGTTAAAATCAAAAGCTAACTAACTAACTAAGTTAACTTATCTAATAAAAGTTTTCATAACCATAACCATCTCCCCTAACCAAAACCATCTCCCCTAACCAAAACCAAAACCATCTCCCTTTTTGTCACAAATCGACAAAAATGACAAAATAAGGGTCAATCATAGAATCACTCGAGTCGCGGAGGAGGCATCTCATCGGCTCCACATCCTAATTTCCCACAGAGGAGTCTCAAGAACCGTGTGATGCGACCGTACTTCTTGTTCAAACGGTCGACATCCGAGATGAGCTTGTCTTGCTTTGCCCCCAACACCTCTTGCCCCGCAGTCAAACGATCGAGATCACCCGATAATCGTTGTTGCTCGCGAAAAATAGAAGATATAGATGCCTCGGTGTCAGAACCTCCAGCAGGCGGAGAAGCAGGTGCAGGTGCATCAGCTCGAGGAGGGGATGTTCCATGAAGTTGAACATGAGATTTGACCATCGTAGTATCTCCAATAGGTCCTAAGGAATGCTCATAATAAGTGCAGTCAACTCTCACATTGTGCTGACGAAGAATCCGCATGATGATTAGCGGAAAAGGTAATCGATCTCTCTGATTTGCAGTCTTAATTTCCCGCGCCATTCTTTTCCAAATAAGGAACGGGACATTTATATTAATATTTCGCTCGTACTAGGTCGGGATGTCCTAGCAAGTACATGTACAACACTCGATCCCACCTAATAACCTTCGTGTTTGTGAGAGGCATAATGTTGTAGCAGACGACGAAGTTTAAATACCGATACTCCATTCTCAAATGCTTTGAGAGTATCTGGCTACCATTGTTCTCAGCGTCTGGTATACACAGTGCAGTGAACACCCTTCTCCACCATTGCCAAAGCATCCACCCGAGTGCATGTAGTCCACCCCCGTCTCTGCGTGCTACCATGTCAAGCACTGAGGCCACCGTGTCTGGAGTGATAGTCATTTCTATGCCACGAACCGATGTAGTAAACTCAAATGGTCCACCCTCAGCATCGACTAGGTTGCCTGCTCGCATATAGAATTCTCTAATCAGCTCCAGCCCATACCCAGTCGTCTCTGGAAACTTACATATTTCCTGCAATTCACCATTTTCAACCAATGCTTGAAATGCGGGAGCTCGACGAACCAAGTTCGCAATCCCCACAAGGCGTTCTCCAACACAACTCTTTGAAGAATACAAGCGTAGACGTTTCGGATCCACAGGAGGTTGAGGTGGTCTAACAGGTGATTCTGCAGCTGATCTGGGTTCACCAATAACAATCCCCCTCGTTTTCTTGCGTCGACCTGATGAGCTTCTGGTTCAGTCTCCTGAACTTTTCCTTTTCCTTTATCCCTTTTCTTTGACTTTTCTTTTTCTTTCTCTTTTCCTTTCTCCTTCGCTTGCTCAACTTGTTGAGTCTGTATCTCAGCCTGAAGAACTTCCCAGTCCTCGCCCTGAGATTCTTCGCCAGATTCCTCACCGGGGTTATACTCACTCCCCGATTGTTCCGCTTGCGGTCCTTCCTGTTGCTCAGCGGAGGAGCGTCCACGCTTAGCCCCTGGACCCGCTCTCGCCATAAGGAATACGAGCACAAGAAGCCACGAATACATTTTCGAAAGTTGCTGTACAAAAGATCAAAAACGACATATTGACATATATAGCAAAAATTGCGAAAAATTGGCCATAATTTAAAAAATTAATTTAGAGCATCCTAGAGCCATTAGCAACACTATTAATATAGACAACATGCCCAAAAATTGATTGAAATTGCCAGAAATTCGAAAAAGCTCCTATGAACAGTAAAAACTAGGGTTTGATCACAAATGCGCGAATATTTGTCGATAAAATTTGCAATAAACCTCATAGAAGTGTAATGTAGACATGTTTAAGCAAGATTGAAACAAAAAATTTGAGCAAAAACAGATAAATCACCAAGAACATCTCTAAACCCTAAAATTCCGAAAAATAGGGCAAAAATAGAAAATAAATGGAAATCATACCTAAAATCCGTGAAGATGAGTAGAAAAGATGTTCCAATGCTCAAGAAAGATTTCTCTAGGATTTCTAGAGAGAGAAAATCAAAGAAAATCGTAAACAATGTGTTTTGAAACAAAAAAAAAACGTCGCGCTGGATATAAGCGGACGCTCCAAAGATCGACGGACAGAGCCGCTCGACGGATGCCACGCAACTTTTGCTGACAGCGAGCGAGGGATCCGGTCAGTGATTTATGACCGGTCACAGCAAATTTTTTTTTAAAAAATTTTAAAACCAGCTTTTAACCAGATTTCCTCAATAATCATATGAAATATAATAACTAAAAATAATCAAGAGAAATTCGTAAATGTCACACATGTTGAACCACTCATCAATTGAAAATTTAAGTTAGTATACTGTGAAATATAAGCACATCTTTCGAGATCTAAATCAATAGTTGTACTAATTTTTCAACATCAATTTTGCATTTATGAAGACTAAACTAAATCCCAAAAGCTGAAATTAGCACAAGAATATGATCCAATTGAGTTATGCACACGTTGAATTTCAAGGAGTGGCTCTTTGAGCATCTTAACTTCCACCTTATATCGTTCAAAAACCAAGAGTAACCACCTAGCATTCCTCTAAACCTTATATGATACATAATTTTCTTTTTCGAGATCTCCACTTATTCATGTGGTAACTTCACACACTTACCGGACGACCGGGGTGGTAGCTCTTTCCAACATGTGATGGTAGTTTTCACACTCCTTAAAAGGATGTAACTCTTTCCATATCTTGAATGGTGGTAGTTTTCACACTCCCAAAGGGATGTAACTCTTTCCACATCTTTAATCTCATGAAATTATTACTCCCCCTCAATTAGTGCAACCCACAATGAGATCATTTTATTGTGATTTCAAAAAATGGGACAACATTTTTCTTATGATGCAAATCTTCAATCAAAAATTCAATATACTTTTGATAGTTCAAGAGAGAGGTACCTATTTGACTTGTATATTGGCATAATTTTTCAAAGATAATGAGGTTCAAAACTAATGACACATAGGAATTTAAATTGATTGAATTAAGTTAAAATAACTCATGTAAACAATGAGGTGACTTAACAAACCACTTGTAAAAGAGACCAAAACACCACATTGTTCACCAAATCACATATGCAAAGCTTATCAACGAATAAAGCTTAGTTGTCTATTCTTTTAAGATTTAATGGCTCATAGAATGTATCTAGATAAAAGAATTTATTCGAATTGACCAATTCCCCCAATAAATGATATATAAAAGCAAGATGTCCGATTCGATAAAATAGGACAGTTTTTTTTTTTTTTAAAAAAAAATTCATGGCAAAAAGTGTTCCTATTTAAATAGAATGGGAGAGAGAGGTAGGGAGCCACTAGATGCTTAGTATGGAAAGAGTTCACCTTTGCGCACCCAAACCTTACGAATTTTGGGGTACGTCGGTTGGCTTGTAATCCTTGAGTGAGGCTTGTCGACGATTGAAGTTTTCTCAATCTTTGCACCATTCGTCTTTACCTTCCATACTTGCCTTCGTTTCAAGTTAGACCCTTGGCTCTTGGGATTCCATCCTTGCGATGGTGTTGTTCTTTGAACCTTCGTTTTGGGCTTGAGTTGTTTCCCTTGGTTTACGTGTGACATGGAGTTCTTCCTTTGTCTACAATTTCTCTTTACGTGACCTTGAACTCCACAAAAATGACAAACTTTGTTAGCAAAAGTTTTTCTAATTGAAAGCTCACCTTGAACCTTGGGCTTCGACTTTGTTGAATTCATGCCCACTTTCTTAGCAACTTGATCAACATATGTTCTCTCATAACCCAATCCTAACTTGGATGTTTGACCAAGTCCAAGCATCTTGTCGAGTTTCGATGTTCCGGAGGAGAAGTTGTTCAAATCCGCCCTTAATTGAATTATCGTCTTTGTGAATTCCATATTTGCTTCCTTTGCCTCCGTAATTTGCTTGTTGAGAAACTTCATATTTTCCCCATTAGTTTCTCTTTCATTCTCAAGTAAAGTGACTTTCTCTACAATTGATCCGTAGGCTCGTGCCAATCCATCCTTCTCTTTTTCCAAGCTTTTTATCCATGAAGCTAAGCTTGCATTCTCTCCTTCTAGATCGACGATCCTATGTTGTAGCTTCTTATTGTGCTTGCCGATCTTCTTTGACTCCACAATTAGTTGGCGATAAGCATCCACCATGTCTCCGCCATCCGAGTCTTCATCCGTTGCATTCTCCGGGGTGAATTGTTCATTCATAGAAGACATGGATAATGAGTCAATAGATGATAAACATATAACATTAGAATCATGAGCTATTAATGCGGTAGCATTAACTTCTTCATCACCGGAAGATGACTCTTCATCGGAAGGGTCATCCCACGTGATGGCTTGCATTGCCTTCTTCTTAGAAGCTTTTGTTGGGCAATCCAATGCTATATGTCCGAATCCACGACACTTATAACATTGAATTTGCCCTTCTTCCTTTTTTTTATCTCTAGAAGAGTCCTTAGAAAAATTCTCAGAATTTTTTTGTCTTGGAAGAAGAAGAAGTACTCCCTTTAGATTTGTTGAATTTTGAAGAAGGGGACTTTGAGTTTGGAAATCTTTTCTTAAAATTCCGACGGAACTTTCTCGTGAGAAGGGCGAGTTGCTTCTCAAAATCTTCTATCGTCACATCCGAATCTGTCTCGGAAGATGAAGAGTCAATGTCGTCACCTTTTGAAGCCTTGAGCGCCATCCCTGTTGACTTTGAAGAAAACTTGGAAGAAGACGAGTTAGTAGGAAAAGTCATCTCATATGTTTGAAGAGCACCTACTAGTTCATCTACTTTCATATCATCGGGATGTTTCATGGTTTCTATAGCCGCGACCTTAGGACGAAAACGTTCGGGGAGAGTTCTTAAAATTTTACGAATGATCTTGGTTTCGGGAATTTTCTCACCCAAGTTGGAACAAGTGTTGACTATGTCTTGAAGACGAGTATAATAATCAGTAAATGTCTCGTTTTCTTCCATATGAATAGAGTCAAACCGGCTAGTCAACATTTGCAATTTTTGAACCTTAACAAGACTTGTTCCCTCGTGGGTGGTTTTAAGAGTATCCCAGCTTTCTTTAGCAGTTTCACATGCCGAAGTCCTAGAAAATTCAGTATGATTCAAAGAATTAAACAAAGCGTTAATTCCTTTGCCATTGAAAGAAGAACGTTCGTTTTCATCCTTAGTCCACTTAGCACTAGCTTTGGGGACGGTGATAGTATCAACAACCTCGGTGGGGTGAGTCCAACCACTTTCCACCGCTTGCCATACTCTAACATCGATTGCAATTAGAAACGCCCTCATGCGGACTTTCCAATAGGCATAGTTAGTGCCATCGAAGAGAGGAGGTCGATTGATATTACCGCCCTCGGCCATTCTCAATAACCTTAACCCGCTCTGATACCAATTGTTGGTTATAGGTCTCAAGGATCTAAAAGATAATTAACACCTAGAGGGGGGTGAATAGGTGCACAATGGCCTAATAAAAATTCTCGATGCGATTTTAAATAAATGCGGAAAAATAAAATCAACACACAGAGATTTTACGTGGGAAAACTCCAACTCGGAGTAAAAAAGCCACGGGACCAATCACACGAAAATTCACTAAGAAACAACCGAGTACAAGGCGATTCACCCACGACTTTGCAGATTAACCGAATCTTCTATGTGAATATCCTTCGGTCCACGATCGATTGAAGTCCTCCAACCGATCACGCCGCAACTCCTTGCCGCGCCAACGCCTCGAATCCACAAAGCGTCCACCGAGTCCTCGGCTCCCCCTACTCGCGATCCCCGCGCAACACACCTCCGTCCGGAGAAGAAGAACGAAGATTTATGGTGATCTCCAAATTAAAGCACCGTAGACGATGGGAAGAATTCGTCTAATTGATCATCAAGTTGATTTACAAGAGTAGAATCAAATGAAAGAAACTAGAATCAACTTGACGATCAATACTCCATCAAATCTCTCTAAGAACTAGGTCAAAAAGCTTAGGAGAGAGATTCTAGGGTTTTGAGGATTAATAATATTCCGGTGTATTTTTTTTCTTAAACTCCCATGGTCTATTTATAGTGTTTAGAAGACTTGTTAATTAGAGTAGGATTGAAAACAACCTTTCAGAAATAGATTAGAATTGAAATCAGCCTGATTTGGAATAGATTAGCCTGATTTGGAAATGCATTTCGAGTCCAGCTTTGTCCAGGTCAAACCATCTTTGTCGGTCTCGGTGTGTCGTCAAATTTTTCGCATCGAGCACGCGGCCAGGTCGGACCGGGGGATTGTCGGTCCTAGGCTATAGCACTCGAAAGTTCATCTCGTGTCAGGACGAATCCACGATGCGGTCAAAGCTGCGAAACTTTCTGCTATCAACCTCATGTCCAGGTCAAAGAAGTTGGTCGGACAGTGTTGCGAAGCGGATGAGACTCATGTGTCAGGTCAAAAGGGCTGATCCGGACAGGGTTTATACAGAAAATATTTTTCATAAAAACCAATATTTTAAACCCTTTTTAAGTCTTCTAACTACTATGTTATTAATGTTAATCACCATAAATGATCTTAAATGCATACCTGAGGTGTCGAGCTTCTCTGACGAGTCCTGGAGGTTCCGATCTTCTTGTAATCTCTTGATCTCTTCAAGACTCCGACAAACTCACGAAATCCGCCAACTTACAAAATCCTTAACACCTTGTTGTAACATACTGGACTTGCGCAAATTGCGGACTTCGAGTATTTGGCTTGAGTTCGGAGCCTTTCCATATTTTCTGGAAGGTCGTTGACAGTGTTCCGACCTATGGTTCGAACCCCGAGAACGATGGTTTACAACTTAGCACCAAAATCCGAAAAGTTGGATGTTTGATCAGCTCTCGGATTGGGCTTTCAGGGCTTGTACCGGTGCACTTGTGGTGGTTGTACTGGTACAGGCATGATGGTTGTACCGGTACACTTTGGAATCTGTACCGGTACACTTGGTCGAAATTCGAAAACCCAATGCTCGGGTTTGCTGTTTTCGCAGGATTTGTATCTGTACACTTGCCTGTGTACCGGTACAATTTGACAGATTTTGTGCAGTTTGAACTGTTGGGGGTTTTCTACAATTGTAGCCTTTCTATAAGCTACCCCACGCCCCTAGGGCATCCCTCTGATTTTGGAACCTCAAGGAAAAAGGTGAAAGAGCTCTCCACACCTCCCCCTTTCCATTCCTTTGATTTTGCTTGGGTTTTTGGGATTAAAACCCCTCTTTTTGCTCCTTTTTGCTTGGTAGGGACTTTTACACCATTGTTGGAGACTTGAGGTTTGGTGAGTAGCTTGTTGGTGAGGTGATCATCAACCTTTGTGAATTTTGAGCCTAGTTTGAAGCTTCTTAGAGGTAAGTAGCAAGTTTCTTTCCTCTAGATTCGAGTTTTGTAGGATTTTGTGAGTAGCAACCCTAGAATGGGATTCTAGGGTTAGATTTTGGGGATTTTCGATTTGAGGGCTTTGGGACCTAATTGATGGGTTTAGAACCTTTGTTTAGGTTGGATTGGAAGGACTTTACCTCCCATTTGGAGATCGTGAGAGCTTCCTTCGCTTTCGGTGAGTTTCCTTCATCCTTTTGTGAGATGCTTAATGTTTGAACACATGGCTCTCCGTCTCGATGTTGTGACACCTCTAGTCTACTTCTTAGGGTGCTAGAAGACTAGATTGAAGCTTCGTTAGAGGTTCGGAGGACCGGGCGAAGCACTTAGTGGGTTTGGCTTCATAAGAATAGGAGAAAATGTCTCATATGTGATTATTTGGTTTGGTTTATTCATTTTGCATACATATTCATGCTAGATAGAATTATTATGAATTTTAGAATACTTAAAATGCATGCCTTATGTATCATGAATATTTCACTCTTGTAGTAGAGTATTTTGGGTATTTTTGCATGCATGTGCGAAGTGTTCATGTTAGCAACTTGGAAACATGTCTCTTATGTATAAAGTAGCTCTATTTATGTATTTGCAAACTTTAAACTCATGTTGGAACTTAGAAAGCTTAAGTGTCATTAAGTGGCACTTAACTTAGAAAACTGTGAAACTGCAACATAGAGACATTGACATAGACCATTAGATATCTACTGTATTCCATGTTAGAGACATGATGATATAGAGATAGGCCTTGAATTTAGTTGCTATACTTTTCATGTCTTAGACATGACGACTTGGTACTTGAGACGGATCTTATGATTACCTGCCATTGTGCTCATTCGCACATGCTTGTGATGGTCGCTTCCTACAAGCCGGCACTCCGGAGTTGGCCAACGTGATACATATTCGCCGTGCGGGATTGGGCGCCGAAGTGGATTGCCATAGGATAGGCTCATTCCTAGGGTAGGGATGTTGACTACCACGGGGGCATTAGGCTCGGCACCGGCCAGACAGCCTTCGGGTGGGTCTTCAGGCCAGACAGTCTTCGGGCGGGTCTTATCAGATTTAAACTTAAGTAGTTTAATTGACATTGGACATTGACTAGAATAGTAACCTTGACACTTTACTATTGCATTGTGGACATTGGACTAGTTGGTCATATTTCCTATTCATGCTTAGAATAGCTTCCTTACTTATGCACATTCATACTAAGTAGAGATATCATGTTTTAGCAGTTTACCTGTTCTTTTACTTGTCGCTTATTTCGTTTATACTTACCCTCTTACTGGTTTCATTCTTGCGGCCTAGTGGTGCATGCTACTGAAGTCAGTAATTGTCCACTGGGAACTACTATTTAATAGTTTTCACGCCCTCTGTTTCGTGTTTGTTATCTCTCTTTATTTTGTTCTGTGAGAGAGAGAGTTTTGGAGCCATGTATAGATGCCACCTATGTACTTCATTAGCTTTTGTTGCGGGATTTTCTTTTGTACTCACCTTATAGTTTCACAGTGGATGTTAGTACTTTTATTGGTTAGCTTCTTATATGCTTCATATTCTAGAAATCTAGTTGTTATTTTCGCTCTGATACTTCTAGATGCTTCTCCTCTTGTGGTTTGCTTCTTAGGGCACTAGGAGCTAGAATATAAGCTTCGTTAGAGGATCGAAAGACCGAGCGGAGCATTCGGTGGGTTTGGCTTCATGAGCATAGGAGAAAAAACTTCTCCTATATGGCTATTGGTTTCGTTTTGGCATTTTGCATGCATTTCCATGCTAGATAGGATTTATGTGAATTTTTGAATACTTAAAATGCATGCCTTATGTATCATGAAAAATTACCTCTATGTAGTAGAGCACTATGTGTATTATGCATGCATGTTTAAAGTATTCTCTTTATCCAAATTGGACAACATGTTGCATGTGGAAAATGGTAGAATTACGTATTCCTGAACCTTGGAATCATGTTTGGACTTAGAAGGCTTAGGTGTCATTAAGCGGCACTTAATCTAGAAAACTATAAAAACTGTAACATAGAGACTTGACTATAGGCCATTAGACCTCTACTATATTCCATGTTAGAAACATGATGACATAGAGATAGGCCTTGGACATATTTGTCATACATTCCATGTTTTAGACATAAGGACTTGGTACTTGAGACAGATCTTATGATTACTTACCATTGTGCTCATTCACACATGCTTATGAGGGTCGCTCCCTACAAGCCGGCACTCCGGAGTTGGCCAACGCGATACTTATTCGCCGTGCGGGATTGGGCGCCGAAGTGGATTGTCGTGGGATAGGCTCATTCCCAGGGTGGGGATGTTGACTACCACGGGGCCATTAGGCTCGGCACCGGCTAGACAGCCTTCGGGCGGGTCTTACCAGATTTAAACTTAAATGGTTTAATTGACATTGGACATTGACTAGAATAATAAAACTTAACACCTTACTATTGCATTGTGGACATTGGACTAGTTGGTCATATTTCCTATTCATGTTTAGAATAGCTTTCTTACTTATGAACATTCATGCTAAGTAGAGACATCATGTGTAGTAGTTTACATGTTTATTTTACTGTCGTCTTACCGCTTTTATTTTACCGCTTATTTGTTTAGTTTTGGGGCCTAGTGGCGCATGCAACTGAAGTCAGTAATTGCCCACTGGGAACTATTATTTAATAGTTCTCACGCCCTCTGTTTTGTGCTATGTTTCAAAGCCTTCGTCACCGGCGGAGGCACGAGATCGCGGCAAGGGGGTCGCCTAGCTAGATAGCTTCAGTTTATGTTACTTAGGTGGTTTTTCCTCTCTTTGGGCTGTTTTTGAGAGAGAGATTTTCGTTTCCATGCATAGAGATCACCTATGTACTCCTTTTAGTAGTTGTTGAGACTTATGGTTGTATTTACTTTCTAGCTTCATAGTGGATGTTAGCACTTTACTTGTTTCATATTCTAGAATCTAGTGGTTATTATTGCTCTGATACTTCTAGATGCCTCTACTTTGTTGTTTATTTATCGTTTTGTTATAGACGTCTTGTATGTTTTAGACGTACGGCAGGTCTGGGCACGCGCCGGGCAGGCTTCCGCTGGGTCCCGGGGAGTGACATAGTTGCTCCTAGTTGGAGTGTGTGCAAATTCCTAAGTGAGAATTTCGTCCGAAAATGATAATTGGGTCTACGCCGGTGAGCGAGAGACGCTATGCGTAGTTGAGACAGGTTTAGGCTGTAGGCCTATGTTGGAATTGGTGACCATTGGTCCACCTGTGGAAACCGAGATAAGCGGTTTGGCCGACAACTCTGTTGAGGAGTTTGGCTAGGATTCACGAACGGAGGGTTCGCGTGAGCTCGTTCTGAGGGTGACTTGAGATTGGTTGTGGCATGTGGTATCAATAGATGGAATGCTCTTTGTGGGACATTGAGCTAATGATTAACCACGTGGGGTTTGAGGACAAATGCCCTTTTAAGGGTCGAGATTGGAGATGTGCCGAGGTGTGCCATCTCGCGATAGAGCTAAAGTCTCGTTGGGAGTGAAGCACTCGCAATTGGTCGATAACCAACGATATTGCCTCTAAGCAATGCCGGTGATCGAATCGGAGTGTATTCCCCGATTGGGTGTGTAATGCAAAGAGTAGTACTTTGTATGTTGGTAATGCACTTTCGGTGTTGCACTTGGAAAATGTGCGTGAGTTTGGCCTCACATCCTCGGTAGTGGGCCTTTGGATAGTTCCGATAAGTGAAAGGCCACTCCAGAGTGGGAAAGTGCATTGATACCCTCAGTTGCTCGATAACTCGAATTGATATGAGATTTGAGTTTCGAGGGCGAAATTCTTTTTAAGGAGGGGAGGGTGTAATATACCGAACTTCTATAATTATGAAGTTAAGGTGTATGTTAGTTTGGAAAGCCCTTTGAATCGTCCCGGTGAAGTTCGGGTGCGTCCGGGTTTTTCGGTGCACGTTGGGCTCGAAAACAGAACCCGAAATGCCATGATTACACCTTGGCCGAAATCCGGCATGACATGTATGAAAAGATGGTTTGAACGTGCTTGAAAACATGTGTTGGGAGTCTCGGTGCGATTTGAGGCGAATCGGAGACCTACGGAGCAACAATGAGCGAAAACGGAGAAAAAATGACGAAAATGACGAAAAAATGTCTGGAAGTGCAGAATTTGTGGACCTACGGGGTCCGGTCCCTCAAGCCAAGGACCAGTCCCCGAGACACGAAAATGCCTAGAATGAGCAGGGGTAGTGCATTAAACATAGAGTAGAGGGAGTTTTCAGTAATTGTGGCATGTGTGGGCAGTTAGAGAGGGTTAGGGCCTCTCTCTCTCTCACTCCCTCACCATTTGCAACCCAAAACATATTCCCTCTCTCTCTCTCTAAGCTCTCTCTTTCTCTCTCTTCAAGGGTGGAAGCAAGTGGAAGAGAAGGTAGAGAAGAATGTTTGGAAGTAGGTTTTCATCTTCCTCATCGTTTTCTTCTCCATTGGAGCTAGCTTGAGAGGTAAGCTTCATAGGGCTTTAATGGTAGAACTTTAGGGTTCCATTTTTATACCCTAAGAATGGTTTTAGATGAATCCTAGGATTCTAAATAAAGGATTGTTGCTTGAATCATAGAGCTAAATGGAGTTCTTGCAATAGTTAGCATCTAAGGCTACAAGAATGGGGTTTTGCAAAATGTTAGGGTTTGATCTAAATTAACCCTATGTAAACCTAATTGTTAGGTTTTCTGATGCGGTGGTGAAGTCGGTTCGGCAATCCGACGAAGCTACGTGAGGAAGTCGAAGAAAAGGCCTGTTTTGGTACAGATTATCGCAGCACGCAGTGTGGGCTTCCAAAAATCACGAAATCGGATTCGTGGACTCGTGGCATCACCTAGAGGTGGGGGGTGTCATCCCGAAGCAACTGGGCTTCATTTTATGCCTGAGTTATATATTGATCATATTCATATATTGATCATATTCATATATTGTAGCACACTGGACCTGTGCAAATTGCAAGGTTCGAGTGTTTGATTTGGGTTTCGAACTTTTCCATACTTTGTGGAGGGTCGTAGACGAAGTTCTGACCCGTGGATCGAAAATCTAAAATTTTTGGCTAAGTCCTGGAGGTTTCCCTCGCGGGGACCGGTCCTTGATGGGAGAGACCGATCTCCCCGGACTGAGGCTCGCGGCTTAGTGTGGCGACCGATCTCTGGCCCTGAGAGACCGGTTCCCGTACGTGGTCTTTGCGGGAAGGTCCTGAGGGACCGGTCTTTGTCCTTGGAGACCAGTCCCCGTGCGCGCAATTTTGCTGGAGGGTCCCGAGGGACCGGTCTCGGCTAGTCGTGACCGGTCTCTGCGCCTGAAAACTGCCTAGGCAGGGCTGTGCACTGTGACGAAAGTTGAGGGGCTTAGTTGGATATTGTTATAATAGAGGGCATATATGGCCATTTCACTTCCTCTCTCCCTCATTTCTCTCCCTCACACTCTCTCCTACACTCTAGAAAGAGAAGAAGAAGGGGAAGGAAGGAGGAGAAGGAGAAGGAAAAGAAGGAGAGCAACCATTGGAGGACTTGGAGCTTTTTCCTCTCCCTCTTTTCTCACCATTGGAGGCTAGGAGCTTGTGGTTGGAGCTTTGTGGAGCAAGAACCTCCACACCTTGGGCACTTTGAGCTTGGTTTGAAGCTTCTTAGAGGTTGGTATCTTGATCTCTCCCTCTATATTTGAGTTTTGATGCTTTTTGGGAGATGAAACCCTAGAATGGGATTTTAGGGTTAGATTTTGGGGCTTTTCATTTTGAGGGCTTTGGAACCTAATTGATGGGTTTAAAATCTTTGTTTAGGTTGTATTGGAAGGACTCTAGCTCCCATTTGGAGATCGAGAGAGTTATCTTTGCATTCGGTGAGTTTTCACCCTTTTCTTGTGTTGGTTATTGATTGAACACATGGTTCATCATTTTGATGTTATGACTCTTCTAGTGTTCATCTTAGGGTACTAGAAGACTAAATCGAAGCTTCGTTAGGGATTCGGACGGCCGAGCGAAGCACTTGGTGGGTTTGGCTTCATAAGAATAGGAGAAAATGTCTCTTATGTGGTTATTTGGATTGGTTTATTCATTTTACATGCATATCCATACTAGATAGAATTATTATAAATTTTGGAACACTTAAAATGCATGCCTTATGTATCATGAATATTTCACTCTATGTAGTAGAGCATTTTGGGTATTTTTGCATGCATGTGAGGAGTGTTCATGTTAGCAACTTGGAAACTTGTCTCTTATGTGAAAAATAGCTCAAATGATGTATTCGTTGTCATTAAACGTATGTTTGGACTTAGAAAGATTAAGTGTCATCAAGGGGCACTTAACTTAGAAGACTATGAAACTACAACATAGAGACTTGACTATAGGCCATTGTCATACTATATATTCCATGTTTTAGAAATGAGGACATAGAGATAGACCTCGGACATAGTTCCTATATATTTCATGTTTTTAGACATGATGACTTGAGACTTGAGATGGATCGGTTCGATTACTTGCCATTGTGCTCATTCGCACATGCTTGTGAGGGTCGCTCTCTACAAGCCGGCACTCCGGAGTTGGCCAACGCGATACTTATTCGCAGTGCGGGATTGGGCGCCGAAGTGGATTGTCGTGGGATAGGCTCATTCCTAGGGTGGGAATGTTGACTACCACGGGGCCATTAGGCTCGGCACCGGCTAGAAGCCATCGAGTGGGTCTTCAGGCTAGACAGCCTTCGGGCGGGTCTTATCAGATTTAAACTTAAGTAGTTTAACTGACATTGGACATTGACTAGAATAGTAAACATTGGCATTTTACTATTACTCTGTGGATATTGGATTAGTTGCTTATATTGTCTATTCATGCATAGAATAGCTTTCTTGTTTATGCAACACCATGCTTAGTAGAGATATCATGTTTAGAAGCATACATGTTCATTTACATATCATTCTTTTTGCTTTTACTTACCCGCTTACTTGTTAGTTTTGGGGCCTAGTGGTGCACTCAACTGAAGCCAGTAGTTGCCCACTGAAACTATTATTTAATAGTTTTCACGCCCTCTATTTCATGTTCTTTTCAGAGCCTTCGGCACCGGCGGAGGCTCGGGATTGCGGCAAGGGAGTCGCGCATAGCCAGCTAGCTTTACATTACTTTTCTTAGGTGGTTTTTCTCTCTTTTGTGTTTTAGAGAGAGTGAGAGAGATTTTGTATCCATGTGAAGAGATCACCTATGTACTCCCTTTAGTATTTGTTGAGACTTACTGTTGTTTCACTTTATAGCTTCATAGTGGATGATAGTACTTTACTTGTTTTCTATTCTAGAATCTAGTTGTTATAACTGCTCTGATATTTCTAGATGCCTCTACTTTGTTGTTTTATTATCATTTTGTTTAGACGCCTTGTATGTTTTAGACGTACCCGTCTGGGCACGTGCCGGGCGGGCTTCCACTGGGTCCCGAGGCGTGACATATATTAACATTATGCATTATAGGGTTAGTAGATGATTACATTCCATTTCCTTGCATGTTTCCTAGGTAGTGTAGCATTGTGGGCTTAACACTTGAACTTAGGTTGCATGAGGATTGGGTCTTATGACATGAATCCTATAGTGACAAGAATGATGATGAACTTGGACTTGTGATGATGAAAACAAGTGACATTGAACTAGTGTTGTAGAGACACTATAACATGATTACATAAACGAGTGGCATGACGACTTAGTGTAGTGAGACACTTACAACATCAAGACATAACGAGTGGCATTCGAATCTAGTGTAGCAGAACACTATGGCATTTGAATCTAGGGATAGTAGATTCTATATTGTCGTGTTGTGGACATTGATCTAGTGCAATAGAGACACTATGACCCTAGTAGATAGGGTATCCTCCAGCAAGGGGATTGTATCATACTCACATAGTCTGTGTAACCTTGGCGTGGTCGCTCCACCCAAGTAGCGAGCTCCGGAGTAGTAGTTGCGTTGGGGCAGATGTAGTTGTCCCGCGCAAACGGGCCTTGGGTGGGTCTAGCGCAGGGTCTCCCCACTAGCGAGATTTCAGATGTGAGTTGGTAGTAACCTTCGGGTTAGCCATGAGTCGGTAGTAACCTTCGGGTCAGCCGAGTTGAGATTTGATTATCGAGGCATAGTATTATGTTGTAAATCATATACTATGTAGTAGCTCGTTCCTTCTGGATCATTGAGGCATAGTAGCATGTGTAGATCATATACTATGTAGTAGCTCGTTTATTTTGATTGTTGAGGCATAGTACCATGTATAGATCATATACTATGTAGTAGCTCATTCATTTTGATTATTGAGGCATAGTAGCATGTTGTAGATTGCATACTATGTTGTAGCTCATGCATTGGTTTATTGAAGGCATAGTAAAATGTTGCAGATTACTTTACTATGTTGCACTTCAATTTCATATATATCTATTTATCTATCTACTTGCGCCTGCTTAGATCTAGTGGGAAGATCGGCCGCCAAACCCACTGGGAACTATATTTATATAGCTCCTACCCCACTTTGTTGCAGGGCCGAGTTCGAGCACTCCGGGCGAGGACCGCGGGAAGGGCATAGCGTAGCTTTTCCTATTGCATTAGAGTACCCTCGTGTACATGATTAGTAGATGTTGTATTTTGGAGGGCTACATATGTTATGTATGAAATGAACTTGTATTCATTTCGGGGAGTTGTAAATGTAAACCAAATGTTGTAAACGGTTGAATGAAAATGTAATACCTAGAACTATTTCTCTCTTTATTCACTTGTATGTTTACTTGTGTCTTGCTCTTTCTTGTTTAGCGCTTGTGGAGCTTCTTGTATGATCATGTATGTTGATGAGTTTTTCCTGGGCAACTCTTGTACATGGTCTTGTTGTTGAGCCTTGGGAGGATAGGGGAGGTGCTGTCCGTTCGGCGTCTGTCGACGTGCCCGAACTGGCCAAATTGGTAGCGGTCACGGAGGCGTGACATACAAGGTACCTCACAACTAATCCACAACAAATAGGGCCAATCTATTTGTTGGCAAACAAAATCCTCTCACTACGCAGGGTGTCCCAATGACACTCCCGATCATCCAATCATCCTATATGCATCAAAAAAGAATCAATGCTACACAACTCAGCGAACAGCCGATCTAGGGATGCAAATGATGCAATCATCTCAAACATAATTAAATTCCTATAATATTACAAGACATGCTTTCTGCAGCAGCCCTCTCAATCGCCACATCCAGCTCCAATAAATCTGCGGGCATACATCCGCTGGGTGCCTCTCTTGATAAAGTCGGTGCAGACGATCCTGCTAACACGTCGTCCTCTAGGTACTCAGGTTGAAAATGGCTCCCCTGGCCACACGAATAACATCTTCCTCTCCGCTGGAGACACTGTGGGGGCATGTGCGGACCTCCACAAATCACACATTGTATCGGCGGTCGACGATGCGACGTCCTTCTCCCAGCAAAAGGACCACGTCCCCGAATTGTTTTTTCTTTTATTTCCTTGACGATCCACCGATATGCAACATGTCACTCGAGGTCGTCTCCTTTGCTGCTCCAGTAATCTCTGCGCCTCTCCCCGAAGTCAAGGCGCGTTCCGAAACTTCATGGAATCTCTTAAGATCAGCTGTCTGCTGGATCAACATGCTCTCCAATCGTTTGATCCCCTCATCCTATTGGTGCAAAGCATATGTGATATACCGAAATTTAATATAAGATTAAGTGTAAATAAAAATACTGTGAGATACTATTTTTATTGGACTTAAGAAAGTAAAATATAAGTCTGGAATGACTTGTGTTGAAATCGGAGCGAAAACAGAAGATTTATAATTTTCTGTAGATAACGGGGCAGATAAATTAGCAGAAAATGCATAGTGTTAGAAAATTATGAAAACTGAAGAATATGCCAGAATTATTTTTATGAGGCTATATTTAAATTTTCATGCCATTCTGACACCCAAAAAGTGGAAAATAAAATCTGATTGCTCTTTGTTAGAAGTGTTGTTTGGTAGAGCTTTCGGTGATAAAACAGGGTCGCAACTGAAAGATTAAAATTACTTTCTTCAAGTTAACTAAAACCGAACATGACGGCCAAATTTGAGCTCAAACAGATGTTCAGAGGACTCCGGCGAAAAGTGTCAAATTCTGAGCTGCTAGACTACTAGTGTGAATAGTGCTTTTTTGGTGTTGACTATAAATAGAAGCTAATTAGATTCTTCTTCTTCACAGCCAGCAAGCATCAAGCATGCGTTCATGGTGAGGGAGAGAGAAACCCTTGTTACGGATTTTATGTTGGCATATTTCGTGAAGTTGGTCCGGAGTCTTGAAGGTTTAAAGAAGAATGAATAAATCGAAGAATCGAAGACTCAAAATATGAATCCACAATACTCGGTAAGTTCAAATATTATTGATGATGATTTATAAATATTTAAAAGTGTTTGGAAGACTTAGGATGTTTTAAAATTGAATATCTGGACAAAATTCTGTTTTTCAAATCCTAGTCTATCTCTATGTTTTCTAATTGATTTTAAACAGGTTTTCAAATCATAGTCTATCTCTAATTTTATTTTCAAAATTGGGTTTTCACAATCCTAGTCTATTTCTAAGTCTTCTAAATCTATAAATAAGCGATGGGGGTTCCGTTAATTCGTATGCTTAGAGTTTAGACCATTATGAAACCCTAGAAACTTGTTGGGTGCTTTCTTTCTTTCTTCAACAACAAGTTTCTATCGGATCAATTCTTGAAACCCTAATTTCTCGTTTTCATGGAGAATTGATCCGGCTATTGCTTAGAAACATCTTCTACGGTTCTTTAATGATTATCTAAGCAACAAATCACCATCGATCGTATTGTTTTTGCTCCGGACGGAGCGTGCTCGTGGATTCGAGTGGGCGTCGTGGATTCGACGTGATCGGAGGCTTCGTGGATTCGGAGTGGTGGCGTTTCGTGGATTCGGAACGTGGCATTCGTGGAGTCAACCCGGCGGCATGCGCGAGATCCGTAGAAGATAAAGAGATGTTTGAGTCCGTGGATTCGGTAAATCACCTTGTAATCTTTTATTCTTAGTGGATTGTTATCGCGTGTTGGTCCCGTGGATTTTTTACTCCGAGTTGGAGTTTTCCAACGTAAATCTCGGTGTGCATTTTATTTTCCGCGTTTACTTTTTATTACATTGAGATTTGTGGTTTTTGCCCGTTACACCTATTCACCCCCCTCTAGGTGTTGTTTGATACAATCTAGATAGATCCTTGGGGCAACCCCATAACTAACAATTGGTATCAGAGAGGGATCTAGATATATTGTTATCTAATGGCCGAAGGCGGAAACATTAATCGGCCACCGCTCTTCGACGGCACGAATTATGCCTATTGGAAAGTTCGCCTGAGAGCTTTTCTAATTGCGATCGATGAGCGGGTGTGGCAAGCCATTGAATCCGGATGGAAACATCCAACCGAAAAGGTTGATAATGTTGAAACGCCGAAACCACGAAACATGTGGACGAAAGATGAAAACGAGTCATCTTCGTTTAACGGTAAAGGAATTAATGGTTTATTCAATTCTTTATCGCAAACGGAGTTTACTCGTGTGTCGGCGTGTGAAACCGCGAAAGAAATTTGGGATACTCTACAAGTTACGCATGAAGGAACTAGCTTAGTAAAGGTCCAAAAATTACAAATGCTTACAAGTAAATTTGATTCGATTTCTATGGACGAAAACGAGACCTTTACCGAGTACTATACGCGTCTACAAGACGTAGTAAATACATGCGCTAACTTGGGAGAGAAAATCTTGGAGTCAAAAGTAGTTAGAAAAATACTTCGAACTCTTCCGGAACGCTTTAGGGCAAAAGTTGCCGCAATCGAAACGGTAAAGCATCCGGACGAGATGAAAGTCAAAGAGTTAGTAGGTGCTTTACAAACGTATGAGATGAATTTTCCTACTAACCAATCTTCTTCCAAGTTTTTTTCTAAAAGTACAGGGATTACACTCAAATCAACAAAGGAAGAAGACGATGATACGGATTCTGACGGAGAGATCTCTATTGCGGATTTTGAACAATAATTGGCGCTTTTCACGAAGAAGTTTCGCCGGAATTTTCGAAAGAACAAATTGAACAATGCTTCATCTTCGAAGCAAAAATCTTTTTATAAATGATCTTCATCTTCTAAATTGAAAGATAAGAAACTTGCAAAATCTTTAAAAGAGAAAGATGAATTTGAAGGGGAGATCCAATGCTACAAATGCAAAGGCTATGACTATATAGCAACGGATTGTCCTTCAAAGAAACCTTATAAACAAAAGGCTTTGCAAGCAAAGATTTGGGATATTCAACTACAAGTGAATCAAGTTCAAGTGACGGAGAAAAGAACGAAAATCTTGCGTTATTTACTAATACTTCTTTTCCTTCGTCTAATGTTATTTGTTTATCCTCTATTGTTACTAATTCTAGTATTTCTCCTTCCTTGCATGGGTCTTCGAGCGACAACGGCGAAAGTGAGGAGGAGTCAAACGACGAGGATTTAGCGGAAGCGTATCATCAACTCCTCATCGAATCCAAAAAGATGGCGAAACACAATAAGAAATTGAGGAGGCGTTTACTTGAACTTGAAGAGGAAAACAAAAGTTTGAAGACAACAAATAAAGATCTCGAGGAGGAAAGGGGATCAAATTTGAAAGATCATTCAATCCTCCAAGAGAAGCTTGATGAAGCGGATTCTACGGTCAAATCTTATAAAGACAAGGTTGGATTTTTGGAGCAACAATTAATGGGAACCTACACATCCAACCAAGCATTGACCAATCAAGTTCGTCAACTCAAGTCCAATATTCAAAAATTTTCTTCCGGGTCGAAGAAGTTAGATCACATGCTCGGATTGGGTCAAATGAACAAGGTTGGACTTGGATACGAACGGACATATGTTGAGAAGAATCAAAAGACAACATGGAAAGTCTCAGCAATTTTGAAAGAAAAAGTATGTCATAAATGTGGAATCAAAGGACACATTAAAAAGAGTTGCCCGAACAAAAATTTTAAGTCTCAATCGGCAACTTCGAAATGACAATTGGTATTATCTAAAACTCGACATCCCCTACGGAATCAAAAGCAAAATCAATTAAGTCGAGTACCTTTTGCGAACCAGAAATCAAAGCCGAGAAATCAAGTTCAACCAAAGCCACATGCAACACCGACAAAAAATCAAAAGTCAAAACAAGTTGTGCCGAACGTCGACAAGCCGAGACAACAAAAAATCTGACAAGTTTGGATTCGAAAAGGTGATATCTTTCCTTGTCTCAAAAATTAATTTGTGTTTGACTCTATGTTTTGCTATGATCGGTTTTATTGCATATCTTTTGATCATTTGCACGTGCTTCAGATTTTTGAGAACAATTGGGTGATTAAACTTTAAATAGTGTGTTGAACATCGATAATTTACAATTCATTCATTTTGGATGAATTTTATATTAATTATCGGTTTCACTTCATTTTCACTATTGATGAAGATAATTTATAATAGAATATCTTAATTTTTATATTCATCAAATTTGAGTAATCATTTGTGATCTTTTGGCACTTAACCTATTTCGGTTGTGTGTGTTGAATTTGATGAATAAAAATTTGCTAATCGACTAAAATTTGTCAAATTTTCTTTCATATAAGAGATTGCATGATTAAGGGGGAGTCATATATATATATATATATATATATATATATATATATAAAAGAAAAAGGAAACACTCCAAGTGCTTAAACTCCAAGTACTTAAAAGATGTGGAAAGAGTTACATCCTAAAGGGAGTGTGAAAACTACCGCCACATGTAGGAAAGAGCTACCACCCCGGTTGTCCGGTAAGTGTGTGAAGCTACCACATGGGAATTGATTGAATAACCGAAAAGGTTGAAATATTCATATTATATATATATAAAAAAATTTCGGTGTAATAAGGTGGTTTAGTAAAAAGATACTCAAAGAGCCACCCCTCGTAAATTATTGCTTAATCTCGAATTTGAACGTTTATGCGACAAATTTCTATCTTTTAGTGAATCTTCATAAGTCATCTTTATAATCCGTTACATCTTGTTAGATTTTGAGTCTTTAGATCATTTTTGATGACTTGATTTTGAAGTATATATGGATAAAGAAATTTTATTATATTTTACCTACATCTTGGTGATCTTGTAGTGAAATTCTTAATTTCTATGACATTGATGTGGATTGGAAGAAATTTTATGTGAATTTATCATGTTCATACACTAACAATTTATTGGTACTCTCTCTGTTTTGGTACTTTCTATTGGCAATTTTTGACAAAAAGGGGGAGAAAGATGAGATTCAAAAGTAAAAAAAAAGATTTTAAAGGAGGAGAGATTTTCAAGTTTAATCTTTTGATGCATGAACAAAGAGGGAGAGATTTTCATTGATTTCAAGTTTAATCTTTTGATGCATGAACAAAGAGGGAGAGATTTTTATTTTCATATTTTTACAAATAACTTTACTTGTGAACTTTGTTCGTGGAGAATTGAATATTTTTGCAGATCATTGAAAACCTCAAGACTCCTTGTGTCTAAGTCATAGAGTTTGTTTAGGAGTTGCAAAATTGTAATTTTGTATTTCTTTGGATCTTTCACGCGAGAAATTTATTGTTTTGGTGATGGCAATGAATTTCATTTTTGGTGAGTTGAGCATTGTGAGTATTTTTATGTAATTTTGGGTTTTGTCACGAAATTGCCAAAGGGGGAGATTGTTACGGATTTTTTGTTGGCATATTTCGTGAAGTTAGTCCGGAATCTTGAAGGTTTAAAGAAGAAGGGATAAATCGAAGAATCGAATACTCAAAATATGAATCCATAATGCTCAGTAAGTTCAAATATTATTGATGATGATTTATAAATATTTAAAAGTGTTTGGAAGACTTAGGATGTTTTTAAATTGAATATCTGGACAAAATTCTGTTTTTCAAATCCTATTATATCTCTATGTTTTCTAATTGATTTTAAACAGATTTTCAAATCATAGTCTATCTCTAATTTTATTTCCAAAATTAGGTTTTCACAATCCTAGCCTATTTCTAAGTCTTCTAAATCTATAAATAAGCGATGGGGGTTCCATTAATTCGTATGCTTAAAGTTTAGACCATTATGAAATCCTAGAAACTTGTTGGTTGCTTTCTTTCTTTCTTCAACAACAAGTTTCTATTGGATCAATTCTTGAAACCCTAATTTCTCGTTCTTCATGGAGAATTGATCCGGCTATTGCTTAGAAACATCTTCTACGGTTCTTTAATGATTATCTAAGCAATAGATCACCATCGATCGTATTATTTTTGCTCCGGACGGAGCATGCTCGTGGATTCGAGTGGGCGTCGTGGATTCGACGTGATCGGAGGCTTCGTGGATTCGAAGTGGTGGCGTTTTGTGGATTCGGAACGTGGCGTTCGTGGAGTCGGACGTGAGGACGTGGACAACCCGGCGGCATGCGCGAGATCCGAAGAAGATAAAGAGAGGTTTGAGTCCGTGGATTCGGTAAATCACCTTGTAAATTTTTATTCTTAGTGGATTGTTATCGCGTGTTGGTCCCGTGGGTTTTTTACTCCGAGTTGGAGTTTTCCTATGTAAATCTCGGTGTGCATTTTATTTTCCGCGTTTACTTTTTATTGCATCGAGATTTGTGGTTTTTGGCCGTTACACCTATTCACCCCCCTCTAGGTGTTGTTTGATACAATCTAGATAGATCCTTGGGGCAACCCCATAACTAACAACCCTCCTTTCTCTCTCTAAAGATCTCTCTCATCTCTCTAGATCTCTCTCTAGAAATCTAAGGGTAGGTGGAGAGTGAGCTTACGCGCGAGTTTGGAGTGACCAATTGAGCTTTCGTACGCCCGTTAGTGCGGCGTGCTTCCGTCTCGGCGTTCACATTTTGGTAAGCTTTTGGGATTTGGTTTAATCCTTAAGTTTATGTGTTCTAATAGCCTCTAATGTGATGCTAGCATGTTAAATCCTTAATATTTGGATTATTTGGAGCATATGTAGAGGCTAAGATTTAAAATGTGGATTTTGCTATGTATGAAGGTTTGATCTAATTTAACCCTATGTAAACCTAATTGCTAGGTATACGATCACGTTGGCGAAGACAATTCGGCGATCCGTCGAGCCTACATGAAGATATTGAAGAAACGGACGTTTTGGCTTCGTTTCCGCCTGGAAGGCTGAGGCGACGTTCAAAAATAACGAAAACGGATTCCTAGCACCGTAGCAAATAAACGAAGACCCATAATTTTCGGGGCTGCGAAGCGGCGCACGGTTGGTGTGCAGTTGCTAGTTCGGGTCGAATCGGATAGCGGGTGCCGCGGGAGGCCGATTGCAAGTGTCGACGAGCAATCAGAGCGAGACAATAGGTGGGTTGTGCTCACCGAAGCGACTAGGTCGCCTTCATGTCGAAGAGAAATGTGTTTTTCTTATTGATGCATATAATGGTAGTTGACTATAAAACTTATGGTTGCATAAGTTAAATGCTATGTTAGACTACCCCTGAATGCATGATATTCCATTGTAATAATGCTAGATGATGAGCATGTTATAGAAATGCTAATGTAAGAATGTTAAATGAATGCATATTGGTATGTTACAGAAATGTTAGAAGAATGCAAATTAACATAATGTCAGAATGCTAAAAGAATGCATATTGGCATGTTAGAGAAATGCTAGTTGATTGCATAAGATAAATGGCATGTGAATATTAGCATTATGAGAATATGCTAGATGAGGTATGCATGTTAATATATTGTGGCTTATGTTAAAGGTAAAATACATGTTGGCAAATTATGGATTATGCTTGATTCATATGAGTTGAACATAGGTCGATAACTCTAGAATGATTAGAGAATTCGACATTGGAAAATAGAAACATGAGATTTATGAATACTCGATATGGACAACTAGGATGTCAAGTAGATCGAGTGGCATTGAATCTAGTGTTAATAAACATAGGTTGGACATGAACCTAGTGTCGTGAACCTAGGATGATTGTGAGTGGCATTAAACCTAGTGTCGTGAACCTAGGATGGATAAGAATGACATTGTACCTAGTGTTATTAAACATAGGTAGGCAACAAATCTAGTGTTAAAGAACGTAGGTTGAGAAACAACCTAGAGTTAAGTAAACATAGGTTATGTGATAAAGGCATTGAACCTAGAGTCAATTGGGCCTAGGATGGAAAGGACATTTGACCTAAATAGTTCGATACTTTAGGGTTTGAGACCAACCCTTGAGCTATGTGAAGTGGATTTCGGAATCCCAGGACTGATGGAACACCGAGAGGAGGTGTTGAGCGTGTGCGACGATTTCGCCGCCCAGGGCTAAACCATTGTTCGGTGTGTGCGACGATTTCGCCGCCAGATGGTTAAGCTGATTTATGGATTATGCCACAAGGTGACTTGAGCCTGTTCAACGTGTGCGACAATTTCGCCGCTATGGGGCTAAGTCAGGTAGTGCGGTGGGCTGTGGAGCAGCCAGTGCGCGGTAATCCGCGGATGATTGACTCGAGGTCGAGTCGAGTGGTTAGCTTGGTTACGGTGGTAGAAGCCTTAAAAACTAGAGATAAATGGCAAGAGCTGTAACGACCCAGCCCACTAGCAACAATAACTCGTTGGGCCCAACCACCAGCCCAAAATGCTTAAGCCCAGTTATTATTACTAGTGTCTAAGTCTATTATAAACCCAATGACAGCCCCTGGGAATAGAAGTTAGGTTCGGGTACGTGTCGGACTCCAAATATAGGCTTCCAATAGCTCGTTTCGAACGGCTCAGATATACTAGAACCGTTGTCACAGATGGAATCGAATTCTGATGCACGGTTGTCGAGAAAAAGGGTCCCGAACGATATTACATATATAAAGTATATATGTTAATAAGTTGGTTTATTACGGGAATTGATGGAGAGATGGGTTCGTCGCAAATCGGTGACCAAACAGGACGAAACAAATTGGTATTTTCGATGCCCTCGGCGTGCTGAACGCGATGGCGCAATCCGTTGGCAAATCCGACGAGCGGATCGCCGGAAATTGCAAGAAGATCTCGAAGGGGTCAGTGTTGGCAAGAATACATACTTGGAGAGCGAGCGGATTTCATCGTGAATCCGTGACCGATCGAGGCGAACCAAAATCGTGAGTTTGATGTCTTCGACGTGCTGATCGCACTGGTGCGATCCGTTTGCGAATCGGACGGACGGATCTGCGGAAATTATGAGTTGATCGAGGAGAGGTCGGAAATGGCAAGAAGATAATTTCGCAAAAGTTGCGATATTTTTTGTGCCGAATCGCTTGAGATCGGACGGGGAGGCATGTACGCGCAATTTGCACGCCTTGGCAAGGGCTGAAATTTAAATATCCTGTGTTGGAGGGGTTTTCTGCAATTAGTCCACTTGTATATAATTAGCATCTAGGGTTTTCTTGCACGAAACCCTAGATCTGGCCGACCTTGACCCCCAACTGTGCCCTAAATAGTTTCAAAGCAGTCCCCGCCCAACCCATGCGAGCACCCGCCGCCGGCAGTGTCCGGCCGCCGCAAATTGGAACCCGCCACCCTCTATCATTCTTTCCCAACCATCTCTCGTCGTGGAACCGCCTGGGTGGACATAACCTCGGCACCACCTCCGGCAAGAGCCTTCGACCTTCGTCGACCCGCCGTGCCGGCCGCCGCCATCCCCCGTGCGCCGTCGTCGTGATCCGGCGCCCTACGGCCGAGCTGCACTGGACCAGTCTCGTCCGGTCCCGCACCGCCTCCACAAAGCCGCCGACGCCTTTGGATGACTATGCCGCTTTCCCCGGCTGCTGTCGCCGCTGCCCCGCCGGTCCCGTACGCCGCCGGTGCCGCTTTGGCCCTCGCGGCCACTCGCGCCAAATCGGGCCGAGTCCGGGCGCACGCGGCTTCCGCGCGTCGTCACGGCCCGTCGCCGCCGGCCAGCCCTAGCGCCGACCTACCCTCGGACGGCCGCACCCGAAGGTCGCCGCGCCCCGCCGCCGAGCCTCCTCGCCGGGCCGAAACCCGAGTCCGAGCTCTCCTCGGATTGGGAGCTAGGGCATCGCTCCGCCGTCGCTGCCACCGCTCTCCGCCGCCCTTCATGGTGAGCATCACGCTCCTTACCCTCCTCTAATCCATCCCTGACCGTCGTGCGTGCCGCCGTGCCGCCGGAAAGCGGCCGGAGCTGGCTTGCTCCGGCCAAGGCTTGAAATAGAGCTTAAATAGGATGTTTTGCTATTCCGAGCAATCGGGGCCTCCCTGACCTCTACCGAAGGGAGCACGATGATCGTGACAGATCACTGATCATCGTGCTCACTTTATTTTCTGTCGGAGATGCTCCGTTTCGCTGATTTGGCGATGTCGGCCATTTTCGAGCCTTTTTGGCTGATGTTTCTGCTTGCGCGCGCTATTCCGGCGACCCGAGGCTGTTCCGGTGCCTCCAGAGGGGAGCACGGTGATCGTCTGTCAGTGAAGATCACAGTGCTCACCTTATTTAGGGTCAGCGGATCCCTGGTTAGCGAGATATATGCATTTTTTCGTACAGTGCGCGCGGTTCTCAGATTTTCGTGTCGCTCTCGCGCCCTCTACAGTGTCCAAAATTGCTCCGAAAGGTGAGCACGGTCTCCGGCACGCCGAGACCTTTCAGCAGGTGTCTTGGTTGGTCTGTTTGACCTTCGGTTTACTCTGTCGGACCATAAAATCCCCGGAATCGCATGAAATAATGCGATTTCGTGTAACGTGAAGGGTTTTTACGCAATTGTATGCCTTCTCGCTGCTGGTGGCAGCACGCGTGGGTTGTGGATAACCTTTGGACTGATTGTCCAAGGTCCCAAGCCCTCGTGGAGATCATAAAATGATTTTCGGCACGTTTCTCGGTGAAATCCGCCGACGGAACGTCGGTTTGGTTCGGAATTCTTCCGACGTTGCCTCGCAAGTTGTTGTAGTGTCGCTGAGCCTTGTTGGCTGATCACCCGCGTCATTTCGAGGGTTTAGAAATGACGGTGAGCGACGGTAGGTCTGTGTGTCGAAATAGACATTTCCGGAACTCAGTATTCGTACAATTATCCGACGATAATTGTATTGTAGTGTTGCTCTGTGTTTGCTGCCAAGTCACACTAAAATAAGTGTTTTGGTGGCAGCGGGTGACTCTTGGTATGAGTCGTTGCGTTCCGGGACTATTCGTGGGTCCCGGCGGAGTCCCGGTGCGGTTTACGGGACTTCCGGCGAGTTACGGTAATTGATTTCGAAAAACCAATCTCCGTGGGTTTAGTTGTGGAGTCAGTGTTTATTAGTGGTGGGTTAGACACTAACCCAGTGGACCTTCCTTAGGTCCGGTTGACACTATTTTGCAGTCAGGAGACAGACACGACAGTTGTACAGGTGGGTACTTCGATCTGACGTTGGTCCAGTGTAGTGCACGCTGGGTGATGGTTTCTTACCCTTACTCTCTCGTGGTTTTATTGCATATATATATTGAGCCTTGCACCGATATTATTCCATTATTCTCTACTCAGATATTTCCATGCTTAGTATCATGTGTAGGAGTAGAGTAGATTATCTGTATGTGATACCATATTTCCTTGTTGCTCTACTTGCCTGTTCTACGTATCTTGTGTCATGCTTATAGTAGAGCAGTTTCGTGATTATCTATGAGATTGTGACCTAGTCGGTCCGTGCATTGCATCTATTCAGTGACCTGGTTGGTCAGTTCTGGTATCTTGTATCTGTTACCTATTCGGTCGTTTCCTTGACTCCTATTGTTGATGACCTTTGAGGTCAGTGTACCCTGAGGGGTTGGATTGTCGGCTAGTGGCCGACGGTAGTTCTGGATTCTTTTGATACACTTTGGAGACCTATTCGTTTGTTCGTTGTGCATATATTCTAGTTGACTTGAGTGGTCAGTTCTCGTGTTTCGTTGAGTAGTATTTGCATACTGTTGAGAGGATGTAGAGTTGTTCCATCCTAGTTGACCTGAGTGGTCAGTTCTTGTACTTTCTTACAGTTGGATGACCTTTTGGTCGATAGGCCCTGGGGGCATGTTTGCCGGCTAGTTGCCGATGGATGATCTTTGAGCATGTCTACATTGATCGCCCGATACGTACTCGTCGCATTTCACGAACACCAGCAGTCTGATCCACCGCAAGAGGGTGTTCTTTTCCGGAAAAGTGGTTCGACAGAGGATCGACTCGTGAGCCTTAAATGTGGTTATATGCACTGGAGAGTAGTAGGGGCATTGGCTTGAGGTCTGCAGTGCTGACCAAGAGAGCATTGGTTCAGATTGGGTATATTTGGATTTCTAGTCCTGTTGACGCATATAGCTATAGTAGTGGTTGTTGTTTGTATACTTTCAGTTCTTTCTTTACAGTTGTCTTACTACTATAGCTCTGATATTCTCGTATACCATCAGTTGTTTATTACAGTAGCGGTAGTTGTTCTTATACATCTTGTTCATGTATATTGTAGCTACTGTATTTAGTATATCACTTACCCATTTTATTGTTTATCTCTTCCCCGATCCTGAGTACTCGCCTTCATCCGGCTTGCGGTACCCATCGGGAGGGGGAGACATGTTTACACTCTCCCCCCCCCGCCCCATTATTTTTCAGGTATTGTGGGCGGTGAGGGTGGGACGAGACGTGAGACACGCTTATAGCAGTCGATAGAGCTTCCGACCCTGAGTATATGGTTTAGTTTCTATCCTTTACTTCTATTGTTATAGCTTTGTCACTCTATGGTTCAGTTGGTTTACTTTAATTCGAATTCATATGGTTTTGAATGAAATAAAGAGGTTCTGGCTTTTGTAAAATGAAAGTGGTTTTCTACCCCTCATGGTAGCGTTTTAAAGAAAGAAAAGGTTTCCTGGTGGGAAACAGTTTTTAAAAGGATTTCTCGTGGATTTTGTAACTTAGTATTTCAAACCAGTTTCCGAGTAGGAAACATTTCAAAAGATAGTTAAGAACTATGAATAAATACTTGTGAATGAACCTGTGGTGAATGGTGTGATTGTGTATGAATGTAGGTTAATATCCTTACATTTACACTTGGTTGTGGTTGTATGGTTGTATGTTACTCCTTGTACTTGTGCGACATCGTGCAAATACAGGGGAGACTCTGTCCGTGAGTACAGTGGTATCTCTGTATTTGTGGCGGGTCTGGCATGTCCTTGGGGGTCAGGTTTTCAAAAAAAAAAAAAAATTTCTAGTGAAATTCCGCTGTGTTTATACTCTAAAACTGACCCGGGGCGTGACAGATTAAAGGCTAAGGTAATAGAGACCTTAGAGGCAAGTAGACTCGAATTGTGACCTAAGGTAGTAGAAACCTTAGAGCTAAATGACATGAGCTAAGATTAGCATAATTGAATGTAGAATCAATAGATCTACTGATAGGTTGCATAGTTGCATAGAATTGCATGATTTTCATATCGCATATTGTGAGGCATAACATGTATTTCAATATTTTGAGATATATATATATATATATATATATATATATATATATATATATATATATATATATATAGAATTAGGGTGGAATACTATTAGTAGTAAAACACCTTTTTTACTACCAAGTTTTTAACCCTCGGATAAGAATTTGTAGGGTCAGGATGATATTAGGTAGTTAGCGTTGAGTGGTCCAGCTAGGGTTGAGTGGTCCCCAATGGTTTATAGTATTTAATCCAATGGTTAGAAATAATTATAAGAGATGATCCAAAGGTTAAAAAACTGGTAGCAACAATGTGATTTTGCTACTAATAGTAGCCCAGTCCGACTCTATATATATATATATATATATATCTGTGGATGTTTTTGGACTAACATATTGCAGTGCCTCCTTCGAACCTGGTGGGTCAAGCTTTTCCCTTGGGTACTCGTACCCACTGGGAACTATATTTATATAGTTCTCACCCCGTGTTGTTTTTTAGGGTACAGGCTCACACCTGAGTGGCGCGGCGGTGTGAGGAAAGGGCGTAGCTTCGTAGATAGCGCCCTACCCCAAGACCAGAGATAGCAGCACCCCGAGGTGGCCTAGCCTAGAGGTTTAAAAGATAAATAACAAACTTGCAATAAATTGTAATAACCTTGGTTGTATTTGGAAGTTGAATGTAAAAGAAAATTGTGATGTAAAATGCATGTAATGGGAATGCTTGTAATAGCATTAGTTGTATTATGTTTTTGATACTTCCTTGTGCAATCTTTGATTGAAATGTGTTACTGATTGGAACCTCGTACATTGTATTGATTGCGACGCCTAGAACGTACAGGGAAAACTCTGTCCGTTTGGCGATCTGTCAGAGTGCCCGAATCCGACCAAATAGGCGGGTGGCGAGGTGTCACGCCCCGCTACCCGCCTCTTTGGTCGGGTTCGGGTCACGTCAACAGACGCCGAACGGACAGGGCCTCCCCTGCCCTCCCAAGGCTCTAACAACAAGTATAATAAAGCAATCAAAGAGATATTTGCTATTATACTAGGCTTGCACGAAGACAAGCAACAATCACAGCGGAAGTAAAAGCTCTAAACTATAAAGTAAACCATATATGCTATTTGATTTTATTTTAACCAAATACACATAACTAAAACTATTACATTCTTTATCTTTAAACATCATATCTTTTACGTTTACATTCCACCAAAAATACACATGAAGGTTTACAACTTAAAGATCTATAATCAACAAAATAAAGTTGATGCATGTATAACAAAAGGAATGTCTAGTACAACTCTGGAGGCCACTAGCTATGGCGCTAACCCCTTGCCCCGGTCCTCCGCTGCCCCGCTCGTGCCAGGACCTGTAGGGTTAGTGGTGTGAGAACTACAACAAAGTTCCCAGTGGGTTCGGCAACCGACCTCGCCGACTTACCCATTAGGTCCATTTAGGCATAAGTATTTCAATGGAAAAGGAAATAGTAACCAAACTATATACTAATACTATGCCTGCAAGAAAGAGGTCAGTAGATATGTAATCGAGGCAATATCTGATATGCATGCATGTCCTTTATATTACTTTACTTGTTTCTTTACCCAATCTTACCGGTTAACTATGTTAACCCCAAAGACTCACGTTTCATTACCCATCTACCGGGGAAGGCTCCAGGCACTACTCCCGAGAGTTCGTCGACGGGGTACTATCCCCGTGGTGTCTACACTCCGGAGTACACCACTTGTGGAGGAGCTACCTCCCACAAGTCAAGTGTGAGTATCGATCCATTTCCCAACTTGGGAAACCATAATCTCTAGTTTCAATGCCAATGTCATAATAGATTTCTACCTATTTGTTCATGTCACTCTCTATGTTTTACAATGTCAACTCGATGGCAATCTTGTCTCTATGTTCAATGTCACCTTTGTTTACTTAGATCATAGTCCACTCTCGTATTCACACATGTATAGGGTTCTAGTCTTCGTTTCTATGTTCCATTTCAATCACTAAGTCCATCTACATTATAGCAATGCACAAAGAAACAAACATACTTGTAATTACTCACTACCCTATCATGCATGAATATACTATAATATACTATGCTCAATAAGGTGAAATAGACATAGAAGGGAATCCAACGATTCCGGAATGCACCCCCCACCTCTAAAAATTATGGTGGAGTTGTGGTTCGAATTTCGTAGCTATCCGATCCCTAGATTGCGACCTACGCGTTAAACAGAGCCTAAGTCAGGCTAATTTACATGGTAGCTCATATGTGGGCTTTTCGTTTAAACGAACGGAGTTGTCCCACGCATCGAGAATACCCCCAATTAGGTTTTCACAAGGTCAATTAGCCTTGGAAACACCCGTAGCCTTCCCCTTCCCTTCCGCTGCACTGAAATCGAAACAAGAGAGTTTAGAGCAATTAGCTGAAGAAAAAAGAGATTCATACCATGAAAGGGTGTATGTACTGGTATCAGTAAAATGAGTAGAGACATTGGATCCCAAGATCCATTCTCTCCCCTGGTCCCTTTGAGGGGAAGTGTAACTTTCTTGGAGTTCTTTTACATGTAGTTCCAGGTCAGAGTCAGAGCGATATAGTGTAATTGCTTCTGCTTGCGATCCAGGTCCAGGTCAGTCTAAGAGGGGGAGGGCCCTATTTGTTTAAGACAGGATATCAGCACAAGGGAGCGAGACAATCGATTTGAGGTGAATAAGTGAACTCCCTTCTTTCCAGTACTAAGAATGATTCCTTAAATATTTGGAGAGCAAGCCAGTGAAAGAAATATCATATGAAAAAGAAAGGGAAAGAGACTGAGGCAAGGAAGCCCACCCTAGGGCAAAAGCCCTAATTTCCAAACCCTAACAATGTCATTTTGTTGTTGCTCCTAAATTGATCTCAACCCTAAGCAAGGAATAGCTTAGAATCAACTAGGAAGCACTCTAGTACCATCCTAAAGCCATTTGAACCATTCATTTGGCCTCTAATACAATCCCTAGTTAACCACCATGAGAGCACTTGAAGCTTTCATGTGTTTCCATGGTGTTCTTTGCTCTAGTATGATTCTATTACTAGCAAAAAGCTAGAAACCTCAAAAACTCAAGAGAAAACTCAAACCCTAGAGTCAAACTTGCAAAACCTTACCTCTAGTAGCAAGCTCAACCAAGGTCTCCTTGTAGTGAAGCTCCAATGTCCACCAAGAACCCTCCAACAAACTCCAAAGCCTTCTCCTTGATCTCTTCCTTCTTCTTCCTTGCCCTAGAGCTCCTCTAGAGAGATAAAATGAGAGAAAAGGGAGTGAGGGAGAGTGTGCTGTGAAAGGAGGGAGTATCGGGTATATTACATGTTGTAACAATTGCACCCAGGCCCTCCAAATTGCAAATTTTGCAATCTGCCAGACTGGGCATTCTGCGAGCTTGAAGACCGGTCTTACCCTCCAAGTCCGGATCCCGAGAGCAGGTGTTTTGGGACTTAGCCGTTTTTCGGCAATTTTCGCAGACCAAGACCGGTCTCGGTCATGGGGACCAGTCTCTGGGGTCCGGTCTTGGACTTCAAGTCCGGATCCCGTACGATGGAATTCCAGGACTTAGCCAAATTTCCACCCTGCTCGCTGCTGCGCCTGTGGCATCCGGTCTCCATGCATGGGGACCGGTCTCTGCAGGCTCCAAGTCTGAACTTTTCCAGACTTGCAGTTTAGCTTCTCCGGATTCCGTTTTCACTTCACATAGGTTCTAATACACTTAGAACCCTCCCATAAATGCTCTACTTCGGGTTCCGCTCATTTCGACGAAACTCGGCACGTTGTACGGGGAAGCGATATGCTACACGGGGCGTGACAAATAGAGTGGTATCAGAGCATAAAATAGAGAATGGGAATGGTTTAGGCAGACCCAGGAGATCCTAGGATAGTAAACCATAGAAGAATAAGGCTCGTGAGAGACGAGGACTTGTGACTTGTGGCAAAAGGATAATGGATTGGGTTATGTTATAGACCTCTAAGATGGATATTAGAGGTAGACTCAAGGTGTGGTGTATTCTCAACCAAGTGTGTTCATGTTGGCGCGTGACAACATGAAACCGAGTGATGAGAATAGACGCCCTTGCTTTGACATTCCCCAGATTTGTGTATGTGTTAATTATTTCGTACTTGACCTAACGGGTCGAGAACTGATCGAGTTGTCCTGTTTTAGGGAACGATGGCACCGCGTAGGCGATCTTCATCCAGATCGGTGCGGGATGGGACAAGTGATGTCCCTGAGCAATCTAAAGCGAGCGGAGACTTGGAACTTCGCGAGCAGTTGGCCACACTCGTGGGAATGGTGAGGCAACAAGCCGATATGGCACAGCGACAGTAGGAGGCTACCATGCGCTAGGAGGAGCGAATGAAAAGACTCCAAGAAACGGTGGATCAGCTGGTGACCACACTAACTGCGGCCCGTCAAGGACGGCCGAGAGTTGCGGCGGAGATGTTTCCATCAAGGTCGGGCGATTCGACTCCTGTCAGCCTAGAGGTGGAGGTGGAGAGGGAGCAAGCTTTGGCGGCCCTTATGACCTTCAAGAAATTTGATCCGCCTACCTTTGATGGAGAGGATGCAGATCCGTGGATCGTGGAGATATGGATTGACTCTATGAAACCTCTGTTTGAGGATCTGTACACTGTGGAGCGGGACAAAGTACACCTAGCCGTGCATTGTCTGAAACAGTCGGCGAAGGTGTGGTGGAAAGGCGTCAAGCAGAACCGATCGCCTAGTCTCCCTCCAATGACGTGGGAGGAGTTTCGGGGATTGATATTCTCTGTCCATTTCCTCGACAGTGAAAAGCAAAAGCTTTAGGAAAGGTTCCGAAAGCTGCGGCAAGGCGACTGCCCGGTTAGGCAATACGAGCGGGAGTTCTCTCGTATTGTGAGTTGTGTCCCGAACGTGGTGGGGGATGACAAGGATAAAGCTGAATGCTTTGTAAGCGGACTTCGTCCAAACATCTTCAAAACTGTGCACAATTTCAGGTTGCAGACTTTTGCCGAAGTTTTGGATCGGGTCTTGTGGATAGGACAAGGCAATGCCTTTGTGCGGGAGGAGCGCGAGTATTATTACAAGGAAAAGGGAAAAGGACGGCCAACGAGTAAAATGATATATTTTACTCTTTATTTTAATATTTTAAAATAAATATCATCATGCTAAAACACTTTTGTAAAAAAATTTGAAGTTAAGAGCAAAATAGATATTTGGATCTTATTTATGATTATCGAAATATTTTATCATTATATTAAAGAAATAAATAGTAATGGTAAGGGTATAATTAAAAAAGGGTTAATTGCATACACGTCCATGCAAATATAGTGAATTGCAGATCTATTTCTGCAAAACTAAAATTTCATAAGTTATCTCTGCAAAAGTCCTAATGTCGCTTGCTTCTTCTTCGTCTTTTCTTCTTTGTATTCTCCTCTTCTCCTCCTTCTTGTTCTTTGTCGTTGTTGCCGTCAATGACCCGCCGCCGCCGCCGTCCGCTCCCACGGCCCGAAGAGAAAGAGAAAGAGGGGGACATTTCTGCAAATGTACTTTTGGAGAGACATATTTGTGAGGACAAAAATATCATGAGCACACTGTTAAAAAATTAACAGTTCTCTAACGAATTCTAGCTAGAGAGATATATTTGAGTACATAAGGACTTTTGTAGGGACAACTTATGAAGGCTGAGCTTTACAAGGATATATCTGCAATTCACCATATTTGCAGGAACGTGTAGGCAAATAATCAAATTTTTGTTTGTATTTGTAGGAATAATAAAAAATAATAAGTATTTGTAAGAATATTTTGTGATATAATAAAATTTATAGAAATATTTATGATATTATTTAGGCCGCGTTTGCTACTCAGGATATTCCGGAACAACACGGGATATCCCCCGAGTTGTAACCAAACGACAGAAGTACAGCGGGAAACGGGTTATTCTGGTCAAAGCAGGTTGTTCTGGATTGTTCTGGAACAACCCGTAAAAAATTATTCCTTGGGGAACTTAGAACAACTTTGTTCTTATATTTATTTTATTAGATAAATAGATATATAAATAAATATATTAATTTAAATATTATTTTTATGATAATATATTTAGACTTAAATTTTATTATATAACATAAATTAATTAAATTTGATATATTATTTATTTTATTAAGTTTTATTATTTATATATGAATATTTAATTATTTTATTTTATATTAAGTATTATATATGTAATTATTTTTTCATTCATTATATATATATTTTTAATTTGTATTAAAATTTATATTAATATTAATTAAAATTATTAGGATATTGGTTTAGATATTATGAATATATTAAATAAAATAAATTATTATTTTATATAGTTAAATAAATATACTATTTTAAATTAAATTGTTACATAAAATACTATATTATAAATTACTATAAGAAATAATTTTATATAAAATATACTAATATAAATTAATTATTTTAATTTTCAAAAATATATTTAGACCTTGTTCTATACTTTTTATCCAAACGCTACTAAGGATATCCTCCGTAATATTTCCGAATACATTCACATATAAATTTATAATTATTCTATGTTGTACCCAAATATTTTCTATTCTCGAGAATAATAAAAATTATTTTTTAAAATCTAGTTCTCAAACCAAAGGCAAACTAAAGTCTAGAGGGGTACAAATAAATTGGCTAGTACAAACAGGCCCGTTTGTTCGTGTACTTAAAGCAGGCCCGTTTGTTAGGGACGGTTAACCGCACCTTTGAGTGGTATATTTGAAGAGTTTTGACCAGCAAATCACAACTCGCCACGTAAGCTAGTAATTTCTTTTTCCGGAATGACTAGTACGAACGAGCGCCGTTGAGACTTTCAGCAACAGCCAAATGGTGAAAACACCAAATTCTAAAAGCTAATTGGTCCCCTACACACACACACACACACACACACACACACACACACACACACACATATATACACATATATATATATATATATATATATATATATATATATATATATATATATATATATATATATATATATATATATATATATATATAAATATTACTATCCTATTAATAGAATAGAAAGACTTATCCTATCAAGTTTTTAACCCTTGGATGAGAAATTGTAGGGTTAGGATGATATTAATTGCTAGAGTTGAATGGTCCCCTAGTTGAGTGGTCCCCACCGGTTATAATATTTAATCCAATGGTTAAAAATGATGATAAGAGTTGATCCAACTAAAAAATTGATAGGGCAAGTGCTCATATCCTATTAAAAGGATAGTATGGACTCTCTATATATATATATATATATATAGAGAGAGAGAGAGAGTGCGGCTAGGATGCTTATGGAAGCACGGAGGCCTCCGTGATTCCACTTTGTTTTCGATATTCGGACTTTCGAATCGACGATCGGCTCCGTTAGACTTGATTTAGAGTATTTGAAGTATCTAGGAAATAAATTTTGCGATTTTTCGATATCATTTGCTGATCGAAGTGGCTCAAAATTAACTACGAAAATAAAAATCTTACAAAATATGATGATATAATATTAAAATTTTAGATCAAAGTTATTGATCTTATTTTGTATGGTATAAAGAATTTTCTATCAAAATTTCACGTGATATGGATATTTCTACACCGTTAAACTTGCAACCGACTCACTACGGCCGTTAAAATTATTAATTTTGAGCCCATTCGATCACTAGGCAAATGATATTAAAAAATCGCAAAATTTATTTCCTAGGTACTTCAAATACTTTAGATCAATTCTAATCTGACGATTGTCGATTCGAAAGTCCAAACATCGAAACAACTTGGAAGCACGGAGGCCTCCGTGCTTCCATAAGCATACCAAGACAACTCTCTCTCTCTCTATATATATATATATATATATAGAGTTGAGCTAATACTCTCAAAAGCACCAACTTGAGTTTCTAGCCCTTGGATCTACTTTTTTTACTAATACCCCTTGGATCAAACACTATTCCACCTACCACCATCTACCACCACCTACCACCATCATCTCAACCCTACATCTCTCCATCCAATGATTAAAAACTCACAAGCATCATCTCTTTAATACTTTTGAGAGTATTCTAGGCTTCTAGCTCAACTCATATGTAGTCCTACTGATACTATCGATAGCACCATGCATTTGGTGCTATCAAGTTTTCTACCGTTAGATCCACCCCTTTGATGACTTTCATCCGTTAGATCATACTATTCAACTAACAACTCTCTTATTCCTAGAGGGCCCACATCATCCTAACCACACATCTCTCAATCCAAAAACTTGGTAGCATTATTAATAAACGAGCTATATTAATATATATAGTAACATAATTATATATATATATATATATATATATATATATATATATATATATATATATATATATATATATATATATATATATATATATATATATATATATAATTCTACAGCAATAAATGCATACATGGGCTTGATTGATGGCCTCTCTAAACCCAATGAAGGGATAGGAAGTACTGCTGGCTCCTGCTAACTCCAGGTCTTGTCGGTAAATATAGAGGAGGTATAGTCTATAACACCTTAATTATATTATAATTAATTAATTAATTAATTAATATATTTATTAAAAATATTTTTTTAATAATTATAATGGGATGTGTGAATGGAAAAGAGAAAATTTTAATTAATTTAAAATGTCACCTTAATAATATAATATAATTGGTATATATCTTAGACTTTTTTGTAACTATAATTCTAATATAATAGAGACCTACTAGGGGTGTCATTTTCACCCATTAAAATCTCAATTAATGTCAGCGGAGACTTGGGGGTGACGTGCTGACCTGGGCGGCGCATGTACACGATCGAGGGTTACTACTCATTTCATTGTGGGGCCGGGAATGCGCACCTCCGCCTAGTACGCAGATTCGAAAGCCATGCTGCTGCCCATGCATGCAAGTTTGCTCGACCGATCCACGACGGGCCCTTTGTGCATCGCATGCCACACCACAGATCGCCTTATTCGCTATATATATATATATATATATATATATATATATATATATATATATATAGAGATTTGTCTTTTCGTGAGACGTTCGATGATAGAATTTTCGAATTGATAAACGGCTCCGTTAGACTTAATCTAGCATATTTGAAGTTTCTAGAAAATAATTTTTGCAACTGTTATATTTAGTTTAAATTTGTAGTTACCTAAATTGGGATTAAATTCTAATTGGGTTTGGATTTAATTTGACGTATATGGATTATAATTAGAAGTGTAATTCTAGTTGAATTCGAATTAGATTCTAGTTAGGAGACATGTATTACGGCCAAATTAATCTGACCGCGACCAAAATTAAGAAGCCATGCACTAATTAAGTTTAGATTGTCGTGTATTCCGTACGGCTCTAATTAAGGGTTGCATATTAGAGAGAGCCAGCCGCCGCAATCCTAATTAAACCCATGCCAATTCTGTACGACTTTGGATCTTGAGGGAGCCGTGTGCATGCTAATTAGCCATGTGTTAATTAAGGCCCATTGTGTCGTCCGTATATATTAGAGAGAAGTCATCTTGGAGTTCTTGTACGGACGAGGGTTGCAGCATTTCTGATCAAATTATAGTTCGGGGTCTTTTGAGAGATTTTTTTGTATTCTGCATTTTCGACAGTAATAAATTATTTGCTCCATCTTCGCCCGTAGACCTAGGCCGTTGGCCAAACCACATAAAAATCAATGTACTCTTTCCGCTTATCTTTTCTTTTTCTACATTAAATTATTTTCTGGATCTATTTTTCGCCCTTCCAATTTTAACAAACTGGTATCAGAGACTTTCTATTCCCTTTGAGGATTAAGATGACGACGAAATTCGAGATTCAGAAATTTGATAGGACCAATAGTTTAGCATTATGGCAAGTCAAGATGCGTGATATATTGATGCAGCAAAGATTGCAGAAGGCACTGTTGGGAAAAGAGAAGATATCCGATTCATTAACGGCGGAGCAAAAGTGTCACGTCCGGGACCCAGCGGAAGCCCGCCCGGCGCGTGCCCAGACCCGCCGTACATCTACAACATACAAGGCGTCTAACAAAAACGATAATTAACCAACAATATAAGAAGAATCTAGAAGTATCAGAACAATATAACAATTAGAATTCTAGACTAGAAAGTATAAAAGAAGTGACTAAATAAAGTACCAATCTCCACTATAAAACTATAAAGAGAGTACAACAAAAGATCCCATAGTAAAAACTAAAAGAGTACATGGTTGTCTCTATACATGGATACAAAAGTCACACTCTCACAAAACACAAAAAGAGAGGAATAACCACCTAAACAGTGGTAGTAGAAAGTGAAGCTAGCTAACTAGGCGACTCCCTTACCGCGGTCCCGTGCCTCCGCCGGTGCCGAAGGCTCTGTAACACACAAGAAACAAGGGGCGTGAGAACTATTAAATAATAGTTCCCAGTGGGCAATTACTGACTTCAGTTGCATGCTCCACTAGGCCCAAAACAAAACAAGTAAGCGTAATGATACAATTAACAAGTAAACCGCTAAACCATGATATTTCTACTTAGCATGAATTTGCATAAGTAAGTAAGCTATTCTAAGCATAAATAGAAAGTATGACTAACTAGTCCAATATCCATAGAGTAATAGTAAGGTGTCAAGTTCTACTATTCTAGTCAATGTACAATGTTGATTAAACTTCTTTAGTTTAAATCCAATAAGACCTACCCGAAGGCTGTCTAGTTGATGCCGAGCGTAATGGCCCCGTGGTAGTCAACATCCCCACCCTAGAGATGAGACTATCCCACGGCAATCCACTTTGGCGCCCAGTCCCGCACGACGAACAAGTATCGCGTTGGCCAATTCCGGAGTGCCGGCTTGTAGGGAGCGACCCTCACAAGCATGTGCGAATGGGCACAATGGCATATAGTCACAAGAACCGTCACAAGTCTCAAGTCATCATGTCTCTAACAGGGTATGTACAAGTGTCACAGTGGCCTATCTCTATGTCATCATATCTCTAACATGGAATATAATAGATGTCAGTGGCCTATGTCAATGTCTCTATGTTGCAGTTTCACAGTTTTCTAAGTTAAGTGCCGCTTGATGACACTTAATCTTTCTAAGTCCCAACATAAGTTTAATGTTCACAAATACATTATTTGAGCTATAATAAACATAAAAGGCACATTCCCAAGTGCCCACAAGAACCACCCTCACATGCATGCAAAATAACCCGGAATGCTCTACTATATAGAGTGAAATTTTCATCATATATAAGGCATGCATTTTAAGTGTTCTAAAATTCATAATAATTCTATCTAGCATGAATATGCATTCAAAATAATTTAACCAAACCAATTAAGCACTTAGGAGACATTTTCCCCTATGCTCATGAAGCCAAACCCACCGAATGCTCCGAGCGTTGCTCCGAACCGCTAACGAAGTTTATATTATGGCTCCTAGCACCCTAAGAAGCAAACCATAGGAGTTACAAGCTTAGAAGATGAACCATGAGTTCAATCTTTAAGAAACTCAACAAAATAGTGAAGAAAACTCACCAAATGTGAAGGAAACTCACTCGATCTCCAAAGGAAAGTTAGAGTCCTTCCAATCCAACTTAAACAAAGGTTCTAAATCCATCAATTAGGTTCTAGAAGCTACAAAATGAAAATCCTCAAATCTAACCCTAAAACTCCATTTCTAGGGTTTCATCTCAAAGAGGGCCTCAAAATCCAATTATAAAGGGAGAGAACTTGATGCTTACCTCCAAGAAGCTCCAAACCAAGTTCAAAAGGCTCAAAGGTTGAAGATTGATCCACCACAAAGCTCCAATCGGCAAGCTCCAAGCTCCAACAATGGTGGAAAGGTCTGTACCAAGCAAAAAGAGCAAAAGAGAGGGTTTAATCCTAAGAAAACCCATCAAAATCCATGGAGAGGGAATGAGTGGAGTGGAGGGATCCCTTACCTCTTCTCTTGCTGCTCTAATCACAGGGGGAAGCCCTAGAGGCGTGGGTGTACTAATAGAAAGGCTACAATAGCCAAAAACCCCCTGCAGTTCGGACTTCACGCAGTCTGCCGAGTTGTATCGGTACACAGGGCATTTGTACCGGTATAAACCCTACGAAAAGGCCAAACCCGAGCCTCGGGTTGCCCACACTCGGCTCATTTGTACCAGTACAAAATCTAATTTATACCGGTATAGCCATCATGGTCGTACTGCAGACAACCATCGCTTTGTACCGCACAAAGCCCAAAATTCTCAATCCGAGAGCTGACCAAAAATCCGTCTTTTCGATTTTGGTGCCTAGATGCAAACTACAAAGTTCAAGAATCTATATTCTAACCTCAAATCCTTCCACAAAATAGCATTACCATTGTTCTCAACATCTGGGACACAAAGTACAGTCAAAACTCGTCTCCAATCACCAACCGAATCAAAACCAGCATGTAGATAGTCCACGCCATCAGTCCGAGCTGCCATCTCAAGTACTGACGGAATGGTGTCGGGTGTAATCGTCGTTCCAACTCCCCGAACCGATGTATTGAAGCTATGAGGACCCCCATCAGACTCGACAAGATTGCCAGCTCGCATGTAAAACTCCATGATAAGCTCAAGTCCATAGCCCGTACGCTCGGGAAATTCGCAAATCTCGTGTAGATTTCCATTTTCAAATTGTGCTTGAAATCCAGGGACTTTCTCAACTAGGTTTGCAACGCCGACATGACGCTCTCCGACGCATTGCTTCGAAGAATACAGCTGTTGACGTTTAGAATCAACAGGTGCTTGAGGTGCCCTGTGAGGAAATGCATCACCAAGTTCGCGAATCGAGATACCACCGGTCCTTTTTCTACCACGAGCATAACTCCGTTGCTCCTCCGTCGGTGCAGTTTCTTGGACTTTTTCTTTGCCTTTGCCCTTGCCTTTTCCATTTCCTTTTTCTTTAGCTTTTCCTTTTCCTTTATCCTGTTCCTTCCTCTTGGAACGTACTTCAGCAGTAACAGCTTCCCAATCTTCCTCTTGGGACTCCGGTGCAGATTCTTCACCGGGATTATATTCGCTTCCTTCTTCTTCCGGTTGCTCGACCGGTTGTTGTGCCGAGGAGCGGCGACGTTTACCACCATTTCCTCCTCTAGCCATGAGGAATACAAGCACTAGCAGCCAGGAATACATGATGCTGATTGCAAAGTCCACTGTTCATAACATAAGCACATTGAACATTCAAATATCAACAATTAAGAAAAATTGGTTATAAATTTGAAAAATTAATTTAGAGCATCCTAGGGCCGTTAGCAACAAGTTTGATACTGTCAATATGCATGAAAATGATAAAAAATCCAACAAAAATTTGAAAAATTCCCTGTGAAAACAGTGAAAACCTAGGGTTTGATCTATTATGCTCACAGATCGGATGAATAAATTGAAAATAGAGCTTGTAGGAATGTTCCCTAGACATGATTAAGCAAGAATGGAGCAACAAATTTCGTTCAAAATAGAGGTAACAAGATCAAACACATGAAATCCCGAAAACCCTCATTTTAGGGTAAAAAATTGCAAAATGAAGATAAAGAGCAAGATCTTACCTAAAAACCGAAGTAAAATGGTGTAAAGGAGTATTGGAGGTCTTCTGAAGGTTTTAGAAAGAGAAACAGCAGAGTAGAAACTGATACGAAGTGAGAAAGAAGTCCCTCTATCGTGCGTGTATATATGCTGTCCGCCCAGCCAAGACCGGACATTGCATGCAATGTCCGGATGTCACACCTGATTGCTCACTTTGCGAGCGTGAGGTCCGGACATTAAGGTGAAGACCGGTCTCAGCAAACGGTTTTCAAGAAAAATGAAAATTTTCAAAAGAATTGGCTTCCAACAGAATTTTGACATAATTTACATGAAATATATTAACAAAATCCGATTCAATGGAATTCAAAAAATATTATAAATGTTGAACCGTACATCAACCAAAAATCAGTAGAATATATTATTAAATTAAGCACATCAATCAAGATCTAATCGTCAATTGCACCAATTTTAATTGACAAGTATGCATCGATTAAGATCAAAGAAGATCACATTAAATGAAATAAGTACAAGAATATTGTCTAATTGAATTATGCACACCTCGAAATCAAGGAGTGGCTCTTTGAGCATCTTTTCAACTATCCACCTTATATCTTCATATTCAATTTTTTTTTTTTGTTCAAAGTGAACATTTTGATCTATTTTTCATAGATTCCTAGATATAAACATGTGGTAGCTGCACACACTTACCGGACGACCGGGGTGGTAGCTCTTTCCTCCATATGGTGGTAGTTTTCACACTCCCCGTGGGGATGTAACTCTTTCCACATCTTTCATATTTTATTTTTTTTTTCATAATATTCATGTCACGCCCCGAGTCCGATCCTTTTGGCCGGTTCGAAGGCGTCAAACAGACGCCGAACGGACAGAGTCTCCCCTATCCGCCCAAGGCTTAACCATTACAGATAGAGTATAAAATTTTTACACATGCGGAAGCATACTCAAACGGCTTGCACGAAGACAAGCAATAGCCAAAGTGAAAGAACTAACTTTAAACATACAAGTAACATGATTAATTGCAATCACTTACATGTAAATATCTTTACAAAATGTCATTCTTTACATTCTTTGCAGCATTTCTTTTTACATCCCATTGTCCTAAAAAATAAAGCTTTAATACATTTAAAGCTAACAACTATAATCATCAAATACAAAAGATGATATAAGGGGATGCAATTATAACAAAAGTAAAATAGCTCGGGAGGTCTCTACCTAGGGCGCGATGCCCTTACCACGATCCTCGGCCGGCTCACTCGGTCCCGGCCCTGTGGAGATAGTGGAGTGAGAACTACAACGAAGTTCCCAGTGGGTTCGGCAACCAACCACGCCGACTTTCCCACTAGGTCTAACTCAGGCATAATAGAAGGAAGGTAAGATAAGTAACCAACTAGCAAATGCAGCTAATATGCCTGAAAGTAAACGGTAATATGCTCAAACTAAAAGCACGCAAGATCATAAGTTCAATACCCAATCTCTTGGCTAACCCGTGGGTTTCGCCCTCAACAAGACTCAACCTGTCACGCCCCGAGCCCGCCAATTCGGTCGGATTCGGGCGCTGAAGACCGAATCCGAGACAGAGTTTCCGTACGTTCAAGGCGTCGCAATCAATTCGATTTACAAGAAGGTTCCAAACATAAACAGACATCACCACAGGATTGCATAAGGAAGTATCATAAACATAAAACAGCTACTTGCTATTACATCCATTCAACCCAGATTACAATCTTTACATTCATATTAAAACTTCCTAACACAATCTAGTTATTACAAATTTGTTTACAATTTGCTACAACTCGTTCTCCCTTGCTATACCCCTAAGCTCTGTCAACTGGGGTACTTCTATCTCTGGTCTCCTGGTAGGGCGCTATCTACTGAGCTACGCCCTTGCCTCGGCCGCCGCCGCGCCGCTCACGTGTATACCCGTACCCCCAAAACCACAACACGGGGGTGAGAACTATTGTCCATAGTTCTCGTGGGTACGGTCACCCAAGAGAACAGCTCGACCAATAGGTCCAAGGAGGCGCTGCAGATATGTTAGTCCAAAAACATATATAGATATATAACTTGCAACTAACATAAAAACCTGCCTCACAATATGCAATATGCAAAATTACTCTTTAGCTCTTAGCTTTTCTTTACTTTATTGCTATTCTTTACTTTAGCCATTCCATTCACACTTAGCTATTTACCAGCTTAGCTATTACTAGCACTATTCATTAGCTATTTACAACTTTTGCTAGTCTTTACGTTCTTTACCTTTTGGCACTTATGCTACTTAGCAATTTATTTCTAAGGTCACTCTACCTTAGCTCACTAAGCCACCCGACTCGGTCTTGAGTCAATCCATTGCGGATAATCCGCCCGCTGTCTAGCCCGAGGTGTTGGACGTCTCGCAACTACCCCAGCAGTCAACAGCCTGTCGCCCTCTGTGACTCAGCCTCACCGCGGCGAAATCGTCGCACACGCGGAACCCAGCTGTCACTTGACATAACCATTCTGGTGGCGATCGCGGCGGACTTACCCAGCGAGGACCCAAGTCATGACTTAACCATCTGGCGGCGAACTAATCGCACCTCACCCAACAATGGTTTGAGTCACTCCTCCGCCCCCTGGTGCGGCCGTATCGTACTTACCCAGCAATGGTGTCCCAAACACAGGGTGTCAACTCATGGCGATCTGATCCTCACCCGGCTTAACCGGTATCGAACACATTCGGCTCACCCACCCGGCGGCGAAATCGTCGCACAACGCCACGACGGTAGTATAGCCCGGACGGCGAAATCGTCGCACACGCCCGACACCAACTTAGGTGTCCCAAATCTCGGGATTCCATGAATCCGTTCCACTTAGCTTGAGGGTTAGCTAGGCCCTCAAGAGACGACCCTCTAGGTCCATTGTCTTTACCTCCTAGGTCCATTTGACACTAGGGCTCATTTCCTGTCACATAACCTAGGTTATCTAACTCTAGGTTCAATGTCATTCCAACTCGACCTATGTTTATTCATACTAGGTCCACTGTCGTCTTTATCCAACCTATGTCCTCGACACTAGGTTCATTGTTCTTTACCTAGATCCATATGACTCTAGGTTTACTACAACCTATGTTCTTGACACTAGGTTAATTCCCACACTCCTAGGTCCACTGACTCTAGGTTTACTATAACCTATGTTCATTAACAACACTAGGTTAGATGTCATTCTCCTAGGTCCACATGACTCTAGGTTTACTACAACTTATGTTCTTTACACTAAGTTGGATGCCACTCGATCTATATGTGTATTAGTCCATGACTTACATTCTTAGTTAGCATTCCCATACTTGGCATTCATATACTTAACATTCTTATGTTAACCATCCCATTTATATGCACATAATTATATCTAGCATGTACTCATTATGCTAAGCATGCATTTATTCATACATTTCATTTAGCATCTAGTTCATATATCAACTTAACATGCATCTCATGTATTTGCAACTAGACTCTAGTCATGCCTTTATCTAGCATTTAACTCATGCATTCTCTTAGCATTTAACACTATGTTCTTTAACATGTATTTCTATACTTGCAACATATGTCAATTATATGCATCAACTTGAAACCATTACTCTTAGACATATTTAGGCGACCTAGTCGCTTCGGTAAACACAACCCACCTTATTATGCTCTCCGATTGCTCGTCGACACTCGCAATCGGCCGCCCGTGGCACTCTTGACCCGGTTTGGCTCGAACTCTTGCACGACCACCCGAACGATCTCCGAATCCCAATCTGAGACCTTGTGCCGTTGCCCCACGCCTTCAAGTTGTCCCAGTTCCGTTTTCATGAATTTTAGGCTCCTATCTTGCGTCTTTGCGGACATCGGTTTAAATATATTAAATAATTAATATCTTTGTACTCGCTCGTCAGATCACCGAACCGAGCGCGCCAACGCGTTCGTTGCACCCCCAATTAGGTTTCTATGGGGTCAAATGAGATCAAACTCATCTATTTCCAAAAACTCCCTTTTTAACCCTAGGTTTTGCACGTTTGCAAAACCCACCGATTTGATCCCTAGAACAAGCAATAGAGAGCTTGTCTAACCTCTAGGTACTCATCTAAGAGCATTAGAGCCATCCATAGGGTGTTTAAAACAAACCCTAGAAATCCACCATTAGAGCACCTTGAAGAACACATGATTTTCATGAGTTTCCAAGCCTCTACAAGGTTCTAAAGCTTGTAAGAAGATCAAAACTCTAAATCTAGGGTTTAAAAACCCATTACTAGAAGATCTACCATGAGAGGAGGCTAAAGCTTACCTCTACAAGCTTGCCCCGAGCTCGTGGGAGAAGAGGAAGATGACCAAGAGGACCTCCATCATCATCCTCTTCATCATCTCCATCTTCTTCTTCTTCCTTCTCTTCCTTTCCTTCTCTTTCTTTCCTTCTCTTTCTTTCTTCTTTTCTTGCTGTCGACAGAGAGAGGGAGAGAGAGAGAGATCAGAGGGAGTGAAAGAGAAAGAGAGTGTATTTTACCTCTCTAATCACTTAACCCCCTGCACAAAATGCTATAAGGCCCCTCAACTTTTTCGACCGAGTCCAAAGCTGTGCCGGACCATCTGTCGGTACAACGGGCTTCTGTACCGGTATGGGATGCTCCAGAGGCAAACCCGAGAGCTGCCTCACGGTTTCGTAGCATTTGTACCGGTATAAATCCACTTTGTACCGGTACAGACACCAAAAATCTCAAACCCGAGAGCTGCTGCCCTCTCGGTAAAAGTTGCTATACCGGTACAGCAACTTTGCTTGTACCGGTACAGGCTGCCCAGACTTGTGCTTTTCATGTCGTTTCGACTCTAATTCGCGCCGAACAACGCCAAAACCTTTCTAACCCTTTTAGATCCTCTTTTAACCCTTCCAAGAAGCTTGGAATGGTTATTGGAACTTGTCCAATTACTCGTTCGCTCACTTTAGCCAATTTGGTTAAAGTTCGGGTTGCTACACAACCAACTCAAATCCCTACTATCGGGGAGATATTCGCTGCGACCCGACGGGACCGTCCTCTGGGGAGATACTCGCTACACCCAGAGATGACAACTCCAGAGCACATCGCCCGAGGGGGAGCTACCGCCCTGGAGCAAGGACTATATGGTGAGTACGATCAATCCTTAACTTTATAAGGATTCCAAATCTCAATCCATTCCTTGACTTCAAGGAAAACTTATGTTCATATGACCCTTAACTCTAAGGTTGTATATGTCATAATATCAATCTCAAGACTCTACTAATGTCAAGTACTCTACTTGTTCTTGTTCTTGTTCTTTGATGCCACACATGTTGTCTAAGTATTCTAGACTCATCATTGTCACGTTCTCTAAGTACATGTCCATTGTCACATTCATTTGTCAATTACACTAAGTTCTCGTTCTCGTTCTTTAGCATGCATACATAGGGTTCTTGGTTCTTTACCACTACAATATTATACAAATATTTCTCATGCATTTGAACTCACAAATTGCAATATAAATCTCATAATTACCCTACTATGCATTATGCTCAAAATATATAAGAATGCTCAATCGTGACACTTAGACAAAAAGAGAATCCGGTGTCCTTCGAATGCACCACCCACATCTAAATATTGTAGATGGATTGTAGTTCGAGTCTCGTGCTCAACCGAGCCCTACTTTGCGACCTACGCGTTAAACAGAGCCCTAAGCAGGCTAGTTTACATAGTAGCTCATAGATGAGCTTTTCGTTTAAACAAACGGAGTTGTCCCACGCGTCGGGGATACTCCCAATTAGGTTTCAACAAGGTCAATTCTACTGTCACGGCCCGCTACCCACCTATTTGGTCGGGTTCGGGCCACGTCAACAGACGCCGAACGGACAGGGCCTCCCCTGCCCGCCCAAGGCTCTAGCAACTAGTATAATTAAACAATCAAAAGAGATTTTACAATTATACGAGACTTGCACGAGGGCAAGCAACAAACAAAGCGGAAGTAAAGCTCTAAGCTATAAAATACCACATACAAGATATTTGATTACATTTTAACCAAATACAAGTAACCTAAGCTATTACAAACTTCTCCATTCTTTTACATCATATTCTTTTTACCTTTGCTTTCCACCAAAAATATACATGATCGTTGTCAATTTACAACTATAGTTCAACAAGAAAAGTTGATACATATACCCAAAAATGGAATGACTAACAAAGTACTCCGGTGGCCACTAGCTATGGCGCTAACCCTTTGCCTCGGTCCTCCGCCGCCCCACTTGCGCTAGGACCTATAGGGTTAGTGGTGTGATAACTACAACGAAGTTCCCAGTGGGCTCGGCAACCGACCCTGCCGACTTACCCACTAGGTCTAAGTTGTAGGTTATAGGTCTCAAGGATCTAAAAGGTAATTAACACCTAGAGGGGGGTGAATAGGTGCACAATGGCCTAATAAAAATTCTCGATGCGATTTTAAGTAAATGCGGAAAAATAAAATCAACACACCGAAATTTTACGTGGGAAAACTCCAACTCGGAGTAAAAAACCCACGGGACCGATCACACGAAAAATCCACTAAGAAACAATTGAGTACAAGGCGATTTACCCACGACTTTACCCAATCTACCGAATCTTCAATATGGATCTCCTTCGCTGGTCCACCACGCCGCAAATCCTTGCCGCGTCCACGCTTCGACTGTAACAACCCACTTCCTCGTAAAACGTGTCGAGTTCTGTCAAAATGAGCGGAACGCGGAGTGAGCCAAGTGCCACAAGGTTCTAATAGTTTTATAACTTGTGTGAAGTGAAAACGGGACCCGAGGAGCAAGAAACTGCAAATCTGAAAAAAATTCAGATTTGGAGCTTGCTGGGTCCGGACCCCACAGGTGGAGTCCGGATGCCACAAGCTTGGCAGACTCAGCAGCCAAAAAAAAAAAAATTGGCTAAGTCCTGAAAATCCTGCTCTCGGGATCCGGATCAGGAGGCCAGGACCGGTCCACCCAGGCGAAATCAGCCAAAAAAAAATTGGCTAAGTCCTGAAAATCCTGCTCTCGGGATCCGGATCAGGAGGCCAGGACCGGTCCACCCATGCGAAATCAGCCAAAAAAATTGGCTAAGTCCTGAAAATCCTGCTCTCGGGATCCGGATCAGGAGGCCAGGACCGGTCCACCCCTGCGAAATCAGCAGAAAAAAATGGCTAAGTCCTGAAAATCCTGCTCTCGGGATCCGGATCAGGAGGCCAGGACCGGTCCACCCCTGCGAAATCAGCAGAAAAAAATGGCTAAGTCCCAGAACCCCAGCTTTCGGGATCCGAATCTCATGGCCAGGTCCGGACCCTGAACACGAAAACTGCCCAGTTCGAGCAGTTTGTAATTTTCGTGAATGGAGGGGCTTTTTGGCAATTGTCACAACACAATATATACCCAATGGCTTACCCCTTCACAGCCATTCACTCCCTCACTCTCTTTCATTTCCTCTCTTTCTCTCTCTAGAAAAACCTCTCCTAGAGCTTGGAGAAGTTGGAGAAGGAGCTTGGAGGAGGTGATCTTGGTGGCTTTGGAGCTTGGGGAAGACCTAGAAGCTCTCCTACAAGGTGGAGCTTGGGCCAAGGTGAGGTTTTATGGTAAACCTAGACTAGGGTTTGGGTTTTAAGCAAGGAGTTTAAAGTTTTGAGTCTTCTCTTTGGTGTAGAAGCCTAGTAGAGGCTTGAGCTCCATGAAAACCCATGAAAGCTCAAGGTCCTCTCATGGTGGATTCTTAGGGTTTCAAGTAGAGGCCCTAATGATGGTTTAAATTGTTCTAGATGAACTCTAAGAGTAACAACAAGCTCTCTTTTGCTTGTTTAAGAGATCAAAACTTAGGGTTTTGCATAGGGCTTGGATAGAGCACCAAATTTGGGGCTTTTTGCCATAGAGGTTCTAGGGTCAAATTGACCTTGTAGAAACCTAATTGGGGGTATCCCCGACCCGTGGGACAACTCCGTTTAATTAAACAAAAAGCCTATCTATGAGTTGCTATGTAAGTTAGCCTGATGTAAAATCTGATAACTGCGCAGATTGCAAAATAGGCCTCGGTTAGCTACGAAACTCGACGCGCAACCCATCCGTAATTTTAGAAGGTGGGTGGTGCATTCCAAGGACACCGAAATTCTTTCTAAGTCTATGTGTCACTTTTGAGCATTCTATATATGTTGAGCATAATGCATGATAGGGTAAATTATGAGTTATATTGCAATTTGTGAGTTCAAATGCATGAGATGTAATTGTATGAGATTATATGACAAAGAACAAGAACCCTATATATATATGCATGCTAAAGAACAAGTAGTGTAATTGACAAGTGAATGCGACATTGGACATGTATTAGAGAATGTGACAAAGATGAGTCTAGAATACTTAGACAACATGTGTGACATCAAAGAGCAAGAACAAGAACTTGTAGTGTATATAACACTAGTAGAGTCATGAAATTGACATTTGACAATAACCTTAGAGTTAAGGGATATATGAACATGAGTTCTCCTTGAAGGCAAGGAACAGATTGAGATTTAGAATCCTTAAAGTTAAGGATTGATCGTACTCACCATATAGTCCTTGCTCGAGGGCGGTAGCTCCCCCTTCGAGCGGTGCGCTCCGGAGTAGGTCACCACTGGAATGAGTTTTCCAGGGGAATGAGTTTTCCCGAGGACGGTCCCAACGGGTCGACTGAGCCTCCCCGGTATACTATGGGATTTTGAGTTTGGTTGAGTCTTGTTGAGGCGAAACCACGGGTTAGCCAAGAGATTGGGTATTGAACTTATGATCTTGCATGTTTTACAGTTTGAGCATATTATCTTTACTTTCAAGCGTATTAGTTGCATTTGATAGTTTGGTTCTTATCTTACCTTTCTTTCTATTACGCTTGAGTTAGACCTAGTGGGAAAGTCGGCGTGGTTGGTTGCCGAACCCACTGGGAACTTTGTTGTAGTTCTCACCCCACTAGTTCCACAGAGCCGGGACCAAGTGAGCCGGCCGACGATCGCGGGAAGGGCATCGCGCCCTAGGTAGAGACCGCCCGAGTACTTTACTTTTGTTATAGTTGCATTACCCTTTTGTATCGTCTTTTGTATTTGATGATGGTAGATGCTAATATCAAATGTATTTAAGCTTTATCTTTGAAGACTATGAGATGTAAAAAGAAATGATGCAAAGAATGTAAAGAATGGTAGTCTTTTAAAGAATGCAAAGTTGTAAGAATTATGCATGTATGTGATTGCAATTAATCATGTTACTTGTATGTATTAATAGTACTTTCACTATTGGCTGTTGCTTGTCTTCGTGCAAGCCTTTGCGTATGCTTCCGCAAGTGCAAAATTTTATACTCTATCTGTACATGTTGAGCCTTGGGCGGATAGAGGAGACTCTGTCCGTTCGGCGTCTGTTTGACGCTCTCGAACCGGCCAAAAGGATCGGGCTTGGGGCGTGACATCGACTCCTCAAAGCTTCCACCGAATCCTCGGCCTCTCACGCGATCTCCGCGTCACCCTCCGTCCGGAGTTGTTGAAGAAAACTTTTGGTGATCTTACAATTTACGAACCATAGACCAAGGGAACCCTTTTTAGTCAATCATCAAGTCGATTCATGAAGGAGTATTTAAAGAGAAAACCTAGAATCAACTCGACGATCAACAAGACAAAACTCGCTTTAAGAATCGAATCATAAAGCTCTAAAACGAGTTTTAGGGTTTTAGAAGAAGATGAATATTCAGCGATATCTGTTTTGAAACCCCCCATGGTCTATTTATAGTGTTAGAAGACTTAGAAGTTGATTAGGATTGAAATCATCCAATTTTGGAAACAAATCCGTCACCAAGGTCCGGACCTTGCAAGGAAGGTCCGGTCCTATAAGTCCGGACTTAATCCATTCAACCGGTTCATACGTTAAATAAAGTTTCACATATGATCCGGATCTTCACAATGGTCCGGTCCTTCATCAAGACTGCGCAATGAACACCTCTCGGGATCAGGATCATCACCAATGGTCAGGTCCTTCATCAAGCTGCGCAATGAACACTGCTCTCGGGATCAGGATCATCATCAATGGTCAGGACTTAGGCAGTATAATTCAGTTTTCAAAAAGTTAAATTGAGATTAATTTAAGTCTTCTAACTACTAAGTTTTTCTTTATCAAATCACCGAAATTATCTTAAATTCATACGAGGTGACGAGCTTCTTTGCAAAGTCTTGAATCTTCAATTTCCTTCTTTGTGCTCTTGACTTCTTCAAGACTCCAATAACTTCACGAAATCCGCCAACCTATAAAATCCTTAACAATCTCCCCCTTTGGCGATTTCGTGACAAAACACAAATTAAGCCCGTACATTATTCAAAAACAAAAAGACGAGAATTATCGCAATCACCAAACGATAACCCCCAGCATGATCGATCCAACAAAAAGTAAAAAGATTTACAAATTGAAGTCCTATTACAAACTCTATGACTTAGACATTGGAGTCTTGAAGTCTTGAACGTTCCTGCAAAGAAATCTCAAACACACATTCAAGCTTCAAGAAATTCATTAAGCATAAAAAAAATTTAGTCTAAGTCAGAAACCTAATCCATGGTCTAAGTCAGAAACCTAATCCATGGCATCCTAATAATTCCTAGACAGCATAGAAAGTAGTCAAAGTTACACCATCATCATCATCCATATCAACATAAAACAACTCTCATCTCCCCCTATCCAATACACCTCTCCCCCTTTTTGTCTGAAAACGCCAAAATGACAAAGGAGGAAGCCGCCAAGTAGCTCTACTCGGAGTCCGTATCAGGAGGAGGCATCTCAGAACTACCACATCCCATCTTCTCACACAAAAGCCTCAAATAGCGAGTAATGCTTCTATTTTGCTTCTTCAAAGAAGCTATATCCTGCTGAAGTTCGGCTTGAACAACGCCTTGTCGTGCTAACTCTCCTGAAAGTCGTGTTAAGGATTTTGTGTTGGCAAGTTTCGTGAATTGAGTCGGAGTCTTGAAGGCGTCAGGAGCACATTTGAACAAAGGAGATGCAAACAGACATTACAAGACTCAGCGGTGAAGCTCGGCACCTCAGGTATGATTCTAAGAACATTTATGGTGATTTTAGACTAAGATATAGTAGTTAGAGGACTGGGATTGAATTCTATTTGACAAAAATCAAAGCTGGAAAAATTTGGTCAAAGGTGACATCCGGATCTAAAAGGTGAGATCGAGATCTGAGAGGTGAGATCGGGATCCGTGGCTTTGTCCTCTGCGCACCTTTAAGTGTGATCCGGATCTGCATTGAGATCCGGATCCCGTACCTTGCAGTTTCAGGATGAATTAAGGTGGACCGGATCTAAGAGGTGGGATCCGGATCCCGAAGCTCTATATTTGATGTTGCGCAAGCCAGGACCGGATCTCATGGCTTAGGACCGGACCTGTGAAAAATATTTTTCAATGACGAAAGCGGGGACCGGTTGAGGGGGATCAGGACCTTGGCTGAAATATTTCATTTGGTTGTTACAATCCTAATCTATCTCTAAGTCTTCTAATACTATATAAAGACCATGGGGGGTTCATAATTCAATATGCTTACATTATAAACTTTATTGAAAACCCTAGAAGCTGGTAGGTAGCCGTTTTTCTCATCTTCTACATCAAGCTTCTCCCAAATTGATTCTCGGTGCCCTAATTCTTAATGTTTTTCTAGAATCAATTTGAGAATTGCTTAGAGATTATTCCCATAGATCTTTAATGAGAACCTAAGCAATAAATCACCATCGATCGTATTGTTCTTGCTCCGGACGGAGTGTGCTCGTGGATTCGAGTGGGCGTCGTGGATTCGGCGTGTACAAGGCTTCGTGGATTCGAAGTGCGTGCGTTCGTGGACTCGGACGTGAGGGCGTGGACAACCCGAAGGAGGATTGCGCAGAGATCCATAGGAGAGTTAGAGAGGTCGAGTCCGTGGAGTTCGGTATCACCTTGTAATCTTTTCTCTTATTGATTGTTTATTCGCGTGTTGGTCCCGTGGGTTTTTTACTCCGAGTTTGGAGTTTTCCCACGTAAATCTCGGTGTGCTTTTTAATTTCCGCATTTACCTTTTTAAAGCATTGAGATTTGTGGTTTTTGGCTTTTACACCTATTCACCACCCTCTAGGTGGTTAGATACGATCTAGATAGATCCTTGGGGCTTCCCCGTAACTTACAATTGGTATCAGAGCGGGATCTAGATATATTGTTATCTATGGCCGAAGGCGGCAACATTAATCGACCTCCGCTTTTTGACGGCACGAATTATGCCTATTGGAAAGCTCGCATGAGAGCTTTTCTAATTGCAATCGATGAGCGGGTGTGGAAAGCAATTGAGTTCGGATGGAAACCTCCAACCGAAAAGGTCGATAATGTTGAGAAGCCTAAACCACGAGACAAGTGGACGAAAGATGAAAACGAGGCATCTTCGTTTAACGGCAAGGGCATAAACGCTTTATTTAATGCCTTGTCGCAAACGGAGTTTACTCGCGTGTCGGCTTGTGAAACCGCGAAAGAGATTTGGGATACTCTACAGGTTACGCATGAAGGAACTAGCTTAGTAAAGGTCCAAAAATTACAAATGCTTACAAGCAAATTTGATTCGATTTCTATGGACGAAAACGAGACCTTTACCGAGTACTATACGCGTCTACAAGACGTCGTGAACACATGCGCTAACTTGGGAGAGAAGATCCCGGAGTCAAAAGTTGTTAGAAAAATTCTTCGAACTCTTAGGAACGTTTCGGGCAAAGGTTGCCGCGATCGAAACGGTTAAGCATCCGGACGAGATGAAAGTCGAAGAGTTAGTAGGCGCATTACAAACGTACGAGATGACTTTTCCTACTAACCAATCTTCTTCCAAGTCTTTTTCTAAAAGCACGGGGATTGCACTCAAATCAACAAAGGAAGAAGACGACGACACGAATTACGACGGAAATATCACGCTTGCGGATTTTGAACATCAATTGGCGCTACTCACGAAGAAATTCGACGGAACTTCCGAAAGGACAATGCTTCATCTTCGAAGCGAAAATCTTTCTCTAAACCTTCTTCTAATTCTAAATTGGAAGATAAAAAACTTGCAAAGTCTTCGAATGAAAAAGATGAATTTGAAGGGGAAATCCAATGCTTCAAGTGTAGAGGCTACGGCCATATTGCAACGGATTGCCCTTCAAAGAAGACGTATAAACAAAAAGCATTGCAAGCAAAGACTTGGGATGATTCAACTTCGGGTGATTCATCGCCAAGTGATGAAGAAAAGGATCATATGGCTCTATTTTCTAATTCTTCTTTGACTAATGTTGCTTGTTTATCTTCAATTATATCTAATTCAAATCCTTCTCTTTCTTCGCATGGGTCTTCGAGCGAGAATGGCGAAAGCGAGGAGGAAGCAAACGACGAGGATATAGCGGAAGCATACAATCAACTTCTTGTTGAATCACGGAAGATGGCTAAATTCAATAAGAAGTTGGAAAGTCGATTGTTGGAGATTGAAGAGGATAACAACAATATGAGGATCATGAATGAAGCTCTTGAGGAGGAACGAGAATCGATTTTGAATAACAATTCGGTCCTCCAAAAGAAGCTAGAAGAAGCGGAATTAACGATGAAATCTTATAAGGATAAGATTGGATTTTTGGAGCAACAATTTAAGGAAACTTTTACATCCAATCAAGTGTTAACCAAGCAAGTTTATCAACTCAAATCCGATCTTCAACAATTTTCTTCGGGGTCGAAGAAGTTGGATAGTATGCTTGGGTTAGGTCAAACGAACAAGTTGGGCCTCGGATATGAACGGACATACGTTGAGAAGGAGTTAAAGTCGATATCTAAAGTCTCAACGACCTTGAAGGATAAGGTGTGTCACAAGTGCGGCATCAAAGGACACATCAAGAAGAGTTGTCCAAAGAAGAATAAATCGGTACTCCCTACTACTCGGCCTCCCCCGCGGAATCAAAAGAATAATAATTTGGGTCGAGTATCTCAACCAAACCGGATTTCTAAGCGAAAGTCACAAGCGGTTTGGGTTTCAAAGCCTCAACGACAACATCAACCGAAGCTTCAAGCAATGAAAAGACCAACGGTGGATCAAAAGTCGAAACAACTTGTACCTAACGTCGACAAGCCAAGACAACCAAAGATCCGACAAGTTTGGATCCGGAAAGGTGATATCTTTCCTTGCTCCTCGTCTTAGTTTATTTTTATTTATATAATGCTTTGATTGATGCATATTGCATACTATATTTTCATTGCATTACATCTTTTTGACGAGGTTCATTGTTTAAAATTTTGTTTTGAAATTTTTTTTTAGGAGAGGTATTTGGGAATTTTTAATTTGATTGAAAATTTACTTGAGAAAGGAGATGATTGAAAATCATAAAGTTAGAGAGATTAAAGGTTTTTTAAAGAGCCTTAAACGGTATTTAAAGTCAATTCAAATTGAATTAAATTCATATTAATTATCGATTTTACTCCACTTTTTATTATTTTGACGATAATTTAATATGTGATTTCTTCTTACATACATTCATCAAAATTTTGAAATTAATTTTAATCTCTTGGTAATTGATTCATCTTGATAGTGAATGTTGAATATAATTGATGGATATTTGCTAATCGACTAAAGTTCGTCAAAATTATTTTCAAATGTGAGATTGTCTAATTTAGGGGGAGTTTGAATATTAAAAAAAAAAGAGAAACTCCTATGATTAAAAAGATGTGGAAAGAGTTACATCCTAAAAAGTGTGAAAACTACCGCCACATGTAGGAAAGAGCTACCACCCCGGTCGTCTGGTATGTGTGTGAAGCTACCACATGAGAAATTATGTGATTAACCGAAAAATGTTGAAAAATATATATGAATATTTTAGTATTGTCGGCGTTATAAGGTGGTAGATTGAAAAAGATGCTCAAAGAGCCACCCCCGGTGTTTATTAGCTAAATCTCTATTTTGAACGTGTTGCGACGAATTGGTGTCAATTTGGACAAATTTCTAGAAATTATTATTTATCAATTCGCATCTTGATGATTTAAATAATTTTGATTGTTCTTAATATCAAATTTTGATGATATGATGTTTTTTGAAATCAAATAATATTTTATTTTCATCATAATGATTTTTGGAGTACAATCTTTAACTTTTATGAAATTAACTTAATTTGGAAGGATTTTTGAGAAAACAAGGCAAAATTTTTTTTTGATGAGGAGAACACGGAGTGATTTTACCTTTTTGAGCTTTATTATCTATATTTTATTTTTTCTCTCCTAGGACTTTGTCTAGTTTGCTTGATTTTGGTATCTAGATTTGTAACTATGTCATGACTACTTTCTTTTTGCTCGTTTGCTTTTCTCTCTATTTGTATTTCTTTTTGGCAATTTTTGACAAAAAGGGGGAGAATGAAGAACAAGGTATAGAGGGAGAAGATAGTTGGTATTTGATGCATACACGAAGGGGGAGGTATGATGAGATTAAGGAGGGAGAATGAGATGTGATCATGAAAAAGGGGGAGAAATGAACAAAGGGGGAGAGATTGTTATTTTCATATATTTTTTCTACTAACTTTGTTTGTGAACTTTGTTCGTAGAGAAAGTAATCTAATTGCAGATCATTGAAGACTTCAAGACTCCTTGTGTCTAAGTCATAGAGTTTGTTTTAGGAGTTTTGATGTAATTTTGAGTTTCAAAATTGTATTTGGATTACACGCGAGAAGTTTAGTGTTTTGGTGATGACATTGAACTTCGTTTTTCTTTTATGATGTAATTTTAGTGAGCTTTTGTGTTTTGTCACGAAATTGCCAAAGGGGGCGATTGTTAAGGATTTTGTCTTGGCAAGTTTCGTGAATTGAGTCGGCGTCTTGAAGGCATCAGGAGCACATTTGACCAAAGAAGATGCAAACAGGCCTTACAAGACTCAGCGGTGAAGCTCGGCACCTCAGGTATGATTCTAAGAACATTTATGGTGATTTTAGACTAAGATATAGTAGTTAGAGGACTTGGATTGAATTCTATTTGACAAAAATCAAAGCTGGAAAAATTTGGTCAAAGGTGACATCCGGATCTAAAAGGTGAGATCGAGATCTGAGAGGTGAGATCGGGATCCCGTAAGCCTGTCCTCTGCGCACCTTTAAGTGTGATCCGGATCTGGATTGAGATCCGGATCCCGTACCTTGCAATTTCAGGATGAATTAAGGTGGACCGGATCTAAGAGGTGGGATCCGGATCCCGAAGCTCTATATTTGATGTTGCGCAAGCCAGGACCGGATCTCATGGCTTAGGACCGGACCCTGTGAAAAATATTTTTCAATGACGAAAGCGGGACCGGTTGAGGTGAGTCAGGACCTTAGGCTGAAATATTTCCAGATTTGGTTGTTACAATCCTAATCTATCTCTAAGTCTTCTAATACTATATAAAGACCATGGGGGTTCATAATTCAATATGCTTACATTATAAACTTTATTGAAAACCCTAGAAGCTTGTAGGTAGCCGTTTTCTCATCTTCTACATCAAGCTTCTCCCAAATTGATTCTCGGTGCCCTAATTCTTAATGTTTTTCTAGAATCAATTTGAGAATTGCTTAGAGATTATTCCCATAGATCTTTAATGAGAACCTAAGCAATAAATCACCATCGATCGTATTGTTCTTGCTCCGGACGGAGTGTGCTCGTGGATTCGAGTGGGCGTCGTGGATTCGGCGTGTACAAGGCTTCGTGGATTCGAAGTGCGTGCGTTCGTGGACTCGGACGTGAGGGCGTGGACAACCCGAAGGAGGATTGCGCAGAGATCCATAGGAGAGTTAGAGAGGTCGAGTCCGTGGAGTTCGGTATCACCTTGTAATCTTTTCTCTTATTGATTGTTTATTCGCGTGTTGGTCCCGTGGGTTTTTTACTCCGAGTTTGGAGTTTTCCCACGTAAATCTCGGTGTGCTTTTTAATTTCCGCATTTACCTTTTTAAAGCATTGAGATTTGTGGTTTTTGGCTTTTACACCTATTCACCACCCTCTAGGTGGTTAGATACGATCTAGATAGATCCTTGGGGCTTCCCCGTAACTTACAAGTCGCTGCTGCTCACTGTAGACAGACGAAAGAGAAGCCATATCTTGATCCACAGGAGGTGGAGAAGGTGCATGTGCAGATGCAGGAGCCGAGGCACGAGCTTCCGGATGAAGCTGAGCGTGTGACTTGCTCATAGTTACCTCACCAATCTCTCTTAAAGAATGCTCGTATGAAGCACAGTCAACATTTACTTCATGAAGTCTGAGAATCCTCATGATCAAAAGAGGAAATGGAATGCGATCCTTCTTACTTGCAGTCTTCATCTCTCGTGCCATTCGCTTCCAAATGAGAAACGGTACATTCAAGTTAATGTTCCTTTCCTTAACAATATTAGGATGACCAAGGAGATAGAGATAAAGAACCCGATCCCATCGTATAATTTTCGTATTCGCTAAAGGCATTACATTGTAGCAAATCACGAAATTTAGAAATCTATACTCTGGCTTCAAGTCCTTTGAGAGTATAGCATTTCCATTGTTCTCGGCGTCTGGGACACAAAGAAATTTCAGCATTCGGGTCCAATCTCTAACCGAGTCAAAACCAGCATTCAAATAATCAACACCATCAGTTCGTACCTCCATTCCCAGTACTAACCCAATGGTGGCAGGGGTAATTGACATAGGAACCCCACGAACCGAAGTAGAGAACATATGAGGCCCGTCGTCAGATTCAAGTAGATTTCCAGCTCTCATATAGAATTCCCTCACAAGCTCTAGTCCATATCCAGTGCGTTCTGTAAAAGCACACACCTCATGTAGATCGCCATTCTCGAAGGGTTCTTGAAATCCGGGCACCTTCTCGAATAGGTTAGCTACCCCGACCATACGCTCACCAATACAGGTCTTTGAAGAATAGATGGAGCGACGGCGACTATCGACTGGAACATCTTGATCACCTGGTTCATTAATTGAGATACCACCAGTTCCAGCAACTTTTTCTTTTCCCTTTCCTTTGCCTTTCCCTTTTGACGTTCCGGCTGCCTTTTCTTTTCCTTTATCCTCCTTCTTTTTCGAACGAATTTCAGTAACAACTGCTTCCAAGTCCTCCTCAAGAGATTCTCGGTCGGAGTCTTCCCGGGATTGTATTCACTGCCCGCGTCCTCCTGTGGAGGCTTGAATTGTTGTTGTGCCGAGGAACGACGACGCTTTCCTCCCGGACCACCTCGTGCCATGAGAAAGACGAGGACCAAAATCTACGAATACATTTTGACAAAGGAAAATCGCTGTCCACATATAGAAACATCAATATACTGAGCTAAAAGTGATCCTAAATTATGAATAATTGGTCATAAATTATGAAATTTATTCTAGAGCATCCTAGGGCCGTTTAAAACAAAGTTTGTATTGCTTATATGCAAGAAAAACAATGCAAAATCAACAAAATCCGAAAATTTCTGCAGGGAACAGTAAAAAACAGTGAAAACCTAGGATTTGATCAAATGTAGTCTTAGATCTGAGGATTAAATGTGGAATAAAGCTTGTAGAAGTGTTAAATAGACATGCATAAGCAAGAATGAAGCAACAAATCCAAGTAAAAACAGGAAAACGAAGATCAAATCCATGAAATTTCGAAATCCATCAAAATAGGGTTCAAAATGTAAAATGATGAAAATGCACTAGATCATACCTAAAATCCGAAGCAAATGAGTGCAGGAGACTTAGGAGAACTCGGTGAGTTTTAGAGAGAAAGCTCAAGGAAAAAGAAGAAGAAGTGAGAAGAGATCCCTCGGTCGAGCGGTTTATACACAATCCGCTCCGGCAAGGTCGGACTTAGCCACCTAAGTCGGATGATCCGCTTCGAAACGACCTTTGGAAGATGTGCGATCCGGACTTAGCTGGCTAGGTCCGGACCTAGAAGCTGACAGAAATTTTTCCCTTTTTTTTTTAAATTTAATTTTTTTTTTTTTTTTATTAAGAACATCAGCTTCCAGCAATTTTAGACAGATTCTCATGAAATATAAATACAAACTTGTATTCAATAAAATTCAAAAATGTCAGAAATGTTGAACCAAACATCAATTAGAAATTAAAAAGTATACCGTGAAATTACGCACATCTTTCGAGATTTAAACAATAATTGTACCACGTTTAATTTTCAAATTCACACAAATAGAGAATAAAGAAAATCCCATAAGCTGAAATAAGCACGATAATATCACCCAATTGTGTTATGCACATATCTAAGTCAAGGAGTGGCTCTTTGAGCATCTTTACTATAACTTCCACCTTATATCATTCGATAATGGAGCACTCACCAAAACATCTCAATTAAGAATTTGACTTTGATCTTTTTCATAAAGATGTACACTTATATTCATGTAGTAGCTTCACACACTCACCGGACGACCGGGGTGGTAGCTCTTTCGCACATGTGGTGGTAGTTTTCACACTCCTTAGAAAGGATGTAACTCTTTCCACATCTTTATAGGTGATAGTTTTCATACTCCCAAAAGGGATATAACTCTTTCCACATCTTTTATTTTTAGGAAAACTCCCCCTCAAAAAGTGCAACCCACAATAAGATAATTTTATTGTGATTTCAGAAAATAAGGAGATTATTTAATTTCATCATGCAAATAATCACTCAAATTCAATACCATTTTGATAATTCAAGAGAGATGTACTTATTTTAACAAGTGTACGAAGCAATTTCTAGGAGATGTTACGATTCAAAATACAATGACATAGAAGAATTGTAGTGAATCAAAAGATGTAAGAATAAATCATGCACAAAATTAGAAACCAAGTCATCAAATTGCAATAAACATCTAAAAAGAGTGATCATACAAAACCAAGTGTGCATAATAGATGATTTGAGAAAGTAATGGCCCATAGACTGTATCTAGATAGAATTATATGAATGACCAATTTTTTTAATAGAAGATTTCTTAGTTCAATATATCCAAGTCAATAGTGTGAGACAACAAAAAAAATTTTTTAAAAAAATGGCACTCGAGTTGTCGGAAAGATGTAGGAATGAAGCACGAGATCAACTTTCATACTTTCTCATCCATAATCATAACACTTTCTCATGTGCCGAACATCACAAACTCCAAAAGCTCAACTAGAAGGATCTTTGAATGATTAAGTTGAAGAGATTGCTGATTCACTTGATGCAACAATGAACTCTGGTAAACTAATAAAAGCAAGGGAAGATTTCACCTTTGCGCACCCAAACCTTACGTGTTGTGGGGTGCATTGGTCGAGAAGAGAGCGTCTTGAGATGCTTGTCGACGAGTTTGGTTCTCTTGTTCTTTGAATCATCCACTTTTGGTCTCCAAGTCTGTGTTACCTTCACGTTTGGAACTTGCTTTGAAGGCTTTGACAACTTCCATTTGTTCATTGGCTTTGTGGGGTTCTTCCTTTGTTTATAAAATTTCTTCACATGACCTAGAACTCCACAAAGATGGCATACCTTGTTAGTAGAAACAAATTTCTTAGAGTGAGTGACCATACCTTGAGCCATAGGAGTGGAGTTTTTTGAGACTTGGTCAATATAAGTCCGTTCATATCCAAGTCCCAACTTGTTAGTTTGACCGAGTCCAAGCATCCTATCAAGTTTGATCGTTCCGGAGGAATTTGTTCAAGTCCGATCTAAGTTGAGTAATCGTCTTTGTAAACTCTAAGTTTGCATCCTTTGCCTCCGAAAGTTGTTTGTTGAGACACTTAAAGTTTTCTTCCCTAGTTTCTCGTTCGTTTTCAAGTATAGTGACCTTCTCTACAATTGACTTGTAGGCTCTTGACAATCCGTTGCTTTCTTGTTCCAAAGTTTTTGTTGAAGTGATCAACTTGGCATTTTCTCCTTCTAGATCAACAATCCTTTGTTGTAGCTTCTTGTTGTGCTTGGCCATCTTCTTTGATTCCACCACTAATTGTCGATATGCATCAATCATATCGTCTCCATCCGATTCTTCGTCCGTCACGTTCTCCGGTGAAGAATGTTCATGCATAGAAGGCATGGAGATTGAGTCAATAGTAGATAAACACACAAACTGTGAATCAAGTGCCAACAATGCCGTGGCATTGATTTCCTCATCGCTTGAGGTTGAGTCCTCATCGGAAGGGTCATCCCAAGTGATGGCTTGCATCGCCTTTTTCTTATTGGAACTCTTAGTCGGACAATCCGATGCTATATGTCCAAATCCCCGACACTTATAGCATTGGATTTCTCCACTTTTCTTATCCTTAGAAGTTTCTTTAGAAGAATTTTCAGAATTTTTAAACTTAGAAGAAGAAGAAGAAGAAGAAGAAGAAGAAGAAGAAGAAGAAGAACTCCCTTTAGCTTTGTTGAAGTTGGAGGAAGATGACTTTGAAGGATATTTCTTCTTAAAGTTCCGTCGGAACTTCCTCGTTAGGAGAGCAAGTTGCTTCTCAAAGTCCTCCAAAGTAACATCCGAGTCCGTCTCGGAAGAAGATGCATCCGCGTTGCCTCCCTTGGTAGATTTAAGCGCCATCCCTGTGGACTTTGAAGACAACTTCGAAGAAGATGAGTTAGAAGGGAAAGTCATCTCATATGTTTGAAGAGCGCCAACTAGTTCATCCACTTTCATCTCATCCGGGTGTTTCACGGTTTCAATAGCCGCAACTTTTGCACGGAAACGCTCGGGGAGAGTTCTTAAAATTTTACGAATAATCTTGGTTTCGGGTATTTTTTCACCCAAGTTGGAACAAGTGTTGACTATGTCTTGAAGACGAGTGTAATAGTCGGTGAAGTTTTCATTCTCTTCCATATGAATCGAATCAAAACGACTAGTCAACATCTGTAATTTTTGAACCTTGACTAGACTTGTTCCCTCGTGAGTGGTTTTAAGTGTATCCCAAATTTCTTTGGCGGTTTCACACGCCGAAACCCGAGAGAATTCGGTTTGATTTAAAGAGTTAAATAAAGCATTAAGCCCCTTCCCGTTACAAGATGAAAGTTCATTTTCGTCCTTAGTCCACTTAGTTCGAGGTTTGGGGACTGTGATAGTATCAACGACCTCGGTGGGGTGTTTCCATCCAAATTCCACCGATTGCCAAACTCTTTCATCGATGGCAATTAGGAACGCCCTCATGCGGACTTTCCAATAAGTATAGTTAGTACCATCGAAGAAAGGAGGTCGATTAATATTACCACCCTCGGCCATTAATGACAACCTATACCCGCTCTGATACCAATTGTAGGTTATAGGTCTCAAGGATCTAAAAGGTAATTAACACCTAGAGGGGGGTGAATAGGTGCACAATGGCCTAATAAAAATTCTCGATGCGATTTTAAGTAAATGCGGAAAAATAAAATCAACACACCGAGATTTTACGTGGGAAAACTCCAACTCGGAGTAAAAAACCCACGGGACCGATCACACGAAAAATCCACTAAGAAACAATTGAGTACAAGGCGATTTACCCACGACTTTACCCAATCTACCGAATCTTCAATATGGATCTCCTTCGCTGGTCCACCACGCCGCAAATCCTTGCCGCGTCCACGCTTCGACTCCTCAAAGCTTCCACCGAATCCTCGGCCTCTCACGCGATCTCCGCGTCACCCTCCGTCCGGAGTTGTTGAAGAAAACTTTTGGTGATCTTACAATTTACGAACCATAGACCAAGGGAACCCTTTTTAGTCAATCATCAAGTCGATTCATGAAGGAGTATTCAAAGAGAAAACCTAGAATCAACTCGACGATCAACAAGACAAAACTCGCTTTAAGAATCGAATCATAAAGCTCTAAAACGAGTTTTAGGTTTTAGAAGAAGATGAATATTCAGCGATATGTTTAGAAACCTCCATGTTCTATTTATAGTGTTAGAAGACTTAGAAGTTGATTAGGATTGAAATCATCTAATTTTGGAAACAAATCCGTCACCAAGGTCCGGACATTGCAAGGAAGGTCCGGTCCTATAAGTCCGGACTTAATCCATTCAACCGGTTCATACGTTAAATAAAGTTTCACATATGATCCGGATCTTCACAATGGTCCGGTCCTTCATCAAGACTGCGCAATGAACCTGCTCTCGGGATCCGGATCATCACCAATGGTCCGGTCCTTCATCAAGACTGCGCAATGAACCTGCTCTCGGGATCCGGATCATCATCAATGGTCCGGACTTAGACCGTATAATTCCAGATTTTCAAAAAGTTAAATTGAGATTAATTTAAGTCTTCTAACTACTAAGTTTTTCTTTATCAAATCACCAGAAATTATCTTAAATTTATACCTGAGGTGACGAGCTTCTTTGCAAAGTCTTGAATCTTCAATTTCCTTCTTTGTGCTCTTGACTTCTTCAAGACTCCAATAACTTTACGAAATCCGCCAACCTATAAAATCCTTAACATAAGTTAGGCATAAGTAATTCAACGGAAATGAAATAGTAACCAAACTATATATGCTATTACTATGCCTGCAAAAGAAAGGTCATCGAATAGATAATCAACTGAAAATAGCTATACATGCATGCTCTTTGCTTTACCTTAAATTACTTTGGCTCTTTACCCAATCTTGCCGGTTAACATAGTTAACCCCAATAAACTCAAGGCCCAAAATCCCTCTCTGAACGGGGAGGCTCTAAGCCTGCAAGACCCGAGGGACCGTCCATCGGGGCCACGATCCCCTAGGTGACTATTCCGGAACTCACCGCTTGAGGAGGAGCGACCTCCCTCAAGCCAAGACTTGTCAAGAGTGTCGATCTAATCCTCGCATTGAGGATTCATAGTCACTGTTCTCAATGCCAATTTCATGGATAGGTTACTACCATATCATTTATCCCATTCTTGCTACTAAGGTTAAACAATGTTTAACTATGGTTATCTCAATGCCAATCTCGTCTCTATGTTCAATATCACCTTTGTTGACTAAGATCAAGTCCATTTCCATATTCATACAAGTAGGGTTCTAGTTCTCATGCCTCTATGGTTCCATTTCAATCTTGTTAAGGATTTTATAAGTTGGCGTATTTCGTGAGGTATTTGGAGTTTTGAAGGAGTCAGGAGCACACTTGGATAAGGAAGATGCAAACGGACGTTACAAGACTCTGCAGTGAAGTTCGGCACCTCAGGTATGATTATAAGATCATTTATGGTGTTTTTAATCTAATATATAGTGATTAGGAGACTTGAAACTATTTTTCGTATGATAAAATATAAAGCTGAAAAAGTTGATTGAGATCGGATCGAGTCTTTGTGATTCGGATCCGTAAGCCAATTTCTGCGAAAGTTTATTTGAGATCCGGACCGGGCTGTGATTCGGATCCCGTACCTTGATGTTACAAGTTGCGTAACTGTGGACCGGATCACATGACTTAGGACCGGATCCCATGAAAACTATTTCTGAATAACGGAAGACGGAAACCGGTTGAGGGGGTGATCCAGGACCTTAGGCTACGAAATATTTCCAGATTTGGTTATTTTTAATCCTAATCTATCTCTAAGTCTCCTAAACATTATATAAGGACCATGGGGGTTCAGAATTATTTAGACCTACAATATTAATCTCTTTGAAAACCCTAGAAACTCTTTCTACCCTAATGTTTTTCTAAATAAGAGTTTTGGAGGGATTGTTCATCAAATTGATTCTAGTTTTTGATTATTCTTTCGGAATCAAGTTGATGATCAATTAAAAAGAGATCCCCATCGGTCTATGGTTTTGAATTAATAAAATCACCATAAATCATCGTTTTCTACTCCGGATGGAGATTGGCGCGGAGATCGCGTGAAGGACCGTGGATTCGGTGGACGCATCGAGGATTCGGAGCGTTGTTGCGGCAAGGAATTGCGGCGTGATCGGTTGAAGGATTTCAAGCGATCGAGGACCTGCGAAAGTGATCCACATTGAAGAATTGGTAAAATTGGGTTAGGTCATAGGTAAATCACCTTGTACTCGATTTGATTCTTAGTGGATTTTCGTGTGAACGGTCCCGTGGGTTTTTCTCTCCATTTTGGAGTTTTCCCACGTTAAAAAACTCGTGTGTTCGTTTATTTTCCGCATTTATTTTTAAAACGCATAGAGATTATTTGTTTTGCCATTATACACCTATTCACCCCCCTCTAGGTGTCGATTACCTTTTAGATCTTTGGGATCCATATCTTTCAAGTGGTATCAGAGCGGGTATAGGTTGTAGCTAATGGCCGAGGGAGGTAATATTAATCGACCTCCTTTCTTCGATGGCACTAACTATGCTTACTGGAAAGTCCGCATGAGGGCGTTTTTAATTGCCATCGATGAAAGAGTTTGGCAATCGGTGGAATTTGGTTGGAAACACCCCACCGAAGTAGTTGACAATACTACCGTCCCCAAGCCTCGAACTAAGTGGACTAAGGACGAAAACGATCTTTCATCTTGCAACGGAAAGGGGATTAATGCCTTGTTTAATTCTTTAAATCAAACCGAATTTTCTCGGGTTTCGGCGTGTGAAACCGCCAAAGAAATTTGGGACACTCTTAAAACCACCCACGAGGGAACAAGTCTAGTCAAAGTTCAAAAATTACAAATGTTGACTAGTCGTTTTGATTCTATTCATATGGAAGAGAATGAAAATTTCACCGAGTACTACACTCGCCTTCAAGACATAGTCAACACTTGTTCCAATTTGGGTGAGAAGATCCCCGAAACCAAGATCATTCGTAAGATTTTAAGAACTCTTCCTGAGCGTTTCCGAGCAAAGGTCGCGGCAATTGAAACCGTGAAACCCCCGGATGAGATGAAAGTAGATGAATTAGTTGGTGCTCTTCAAACTTATGAGATGACCTTTCCTTCTAATTCATCTTCTTCCAAGTTGTCTTCTAAGTCCACAGGGATGGCGCTTAAATCTACTAAAGGAGGCAACGAGGACTCCACTTCCTCCGACTCGAACGCGGACACAACATTGGAGGAGTTCGAGAAGCAACTTGCTCTCCTTACAAGGAAGTTTCGACGGAATTTTAAGAAGAAATTCCCTTCAAAGTCTTTTTCCTCATCAAAATCAAAAGGGAGTTCTTCTTCTACATCTTCTAAGTCAAAACGTGACGACAAGTTTTCTAAAGACTCTTCTAAGGATAAGAAAAAAGGAGAAGGACAAATCCAATGCTATAAATGTCGTGGCTTCGGACATATAGCATCGGACTGTCCAAATAAAAAGGTTTTGAAAAAGAAAGCCATGCCGTCACTTGGGACGACTCGACCTCGGATGAGTCCACCTCAAGTGATGAAGAAGTTAATGCTACGGCTCTTTCATCAATTATGTGCTTAACTTCATTCGATTCACTTTCTAACTCTTCGTTGCATGAAACTTCCACTCCGGAGAACTCAATGGGTGAAGAATCGGATGGAGATGACATGGCCGCCGCATATCATCAATTGGTTGATGAGTCGAGAAAGATGGCTAAGCTCAACAAACGGTTGCGGCGGAGAATCATTGAACTAGAAGGAGAGAACTCAAACTTGACAACATCTACCAAGAGCTTGGAACAAGAGAAGGATGGAGTATCACGTGCCTACAATTCAATAGTGGAAAAGGTGGCAATTCTTGAGAAAGAGAAGGAGACATATGAAGAAAACTTAAAGTTTCTAAATAAGCAATTGACGGAATCAAAAGAGGCAAACTTGGAGTTCACGAAGACTATTATACATCTTAGATCGGACTTGAACAAGTTTTCCTCCGGTACGGCTAAGTTGGATAGGATGCTTGGAATTGGTCAAATCAACAAAATCGGACTCGGATATGAGAGGACTTACGTAGATCTTCTTAAGGAGCAATCCATGGTCAAGCCGGCTCCTAAGGGTCAAGGTAATCTTTCTCGTTCTAACAACCTTTTCGCTAATAAAGTTTGTCATTTTTGTGGAGTTCTAGGTCATGTGAAGAAACGGTGTACACAAAAGAAGAACTCCGGGGCTAACATGAACCGAGGGGCGCAAACAAGACCCACGAGGGATGCTCCGAAATTGAAACCAAAAGCTTATGCTCCCAAAACCAAGCAAGCTTGGAAACCGAAATCGGTTGAGCCAAATAAAAAGAAAGCACAATTCGTCGACAAGCTACACAAGACGCATACAAGCCAACCGACGCACCCTAAAACTCACAAAGTTTGGGTGCGCAAAGGTGAACTCTTTCCTTGTTTAGTTGTCCATACTTCACTTCATGCTTACGACAATACCTCATGGTACCTTGATAGTGGTTGCTCCCGACACATGACCGGAGACAAGAATTGGTTTACTTCCTTAAGCGATGTCTCCGGCGGTTGTGTTGTTTTTGGAGATGGTCGTTCCTCGAAAATTGTTGGAAAAGGGACAATCACTATCTCGGACGGCCCTACGTTGAATGAGGTTTTCTATGTCGAGGGGCTCAAGTCCAATCTCGTAAGCATAAGTCAACTATGTGATGACGGGTATTCCGTGAAATTCAATTCTAAGGAATGCTTGGTAACTCTTGATGATAATTCTATATTCTTGAAAGGTCTTAGATCTGAAAACAATTGCTCTGTAGTTCCTAGTGCCCAATCCGAAGTTTGTAACCTAGCAACTTTAGAGACCGAGACTCTATGGCATGAACGACTAGGTCACATAAATTTTAAGGAGCTATCTAAGATATCTAAGAAGGAAATTGTGCTAGGTGTTCCCAAAATTGACTTTAAGGAAAATGTTGTGTGCGGGGGTTGCCAATTGGGTAAACAAATTAGGTCGGCACATAAGAATTTGAAACATTTAGGGACATCTAGACCTTTAGAATTACTTCACATGGATTTAATGGGACCTTCTAGAATTCAAAGCTTGGGTGGAAAACGTTACATCTTTTTGATTGTGGATGATTTTTCTCGTTTTGTTTGGAGTGGTTTTCTTCGTGAAAAAGCCGATACTTTTGATCTATTTTCTGAAATTTGCCTCCGTCTTATGAATGAACGAAATGATAAAATTATACGTATAAGAAGTGATCGAGGAGGAGAATTCATAAATTCAAAATTTGTTGATTTTTGTACCTCTAATGGTATTAAACATGAATTCTCCGCTCCTTACACTCCACAACAAAATGGAGTAGTAGAAAGAAAAAATCGAGTGGTGCAAGAGATGGCCCGTGTTATGCTTCATAGTAAGAAAATTGCCTTACATTTTTGGGCGGAAGCGGTTAACACGGCGGTCTATGTTATCAATCGAATTTATGTACGTTCGGGTACCTTAAATACTTCATATGCGTTGTGGAAGGGTAGAAAACCTAATATAAAATACTTTCGTGTCTTCGGGAGTAAATGTTATATCCTTCGGGATCGTGAAAGTCTTGGAAAGTTTGACTCCCGGAGTGACGAAGGAATATTTCTCGGTTATTCTACAACTAGTAGAGCATATAGAGCGTATAATTTACAGAATAAGACGGTGGTAGAATCAATTAATATAAAAGTAGATGAGGCTTCTTCACCTTCAGTCGATACTTCACATGCTTCGCATAACGATGATGATAATGATTCTCCTTTCATCTTTCCTTCACTTGATGATACTGTTTGTGCTGAAATTCCCGCTTCACCTAATTTTGTTTCATCACATGATTCATCCGAACCATCTACTAATTTTCTGAATTGACACCCGTAAGGATCACCCTTTGACGAATAGTATTGGAGATCCTCTTACTGGTGTTAGAACAAGGAGACAACTCTTATGTGATTTTGCTTGTTATGTCTCTTTGATTGAGCCGAAAAATGTGGGCGAAGCTCTTCAAGATGAATATTGGATAATTGCAATGCAAGAAGAGCTTGGTCAATTTATCAGAAACGATGTGTGGGAACTTGTTCCTCGTCCTGAGAATCAACATATCATTGGTACCAAATGGATTTTCAAGAATAAGAAAAGTGAAGATGGTACTATTGTACGGAATAAGGCGAGGTTAGTAGCTCAGGGGTATTCTCAGGTTGAGGGCATCGATTTTGATGAGTCGTTCGCCCCGGTTGCCCGATTAGAGTCGATCCGTATTTTGTTTGCGATTGCTTGTCATTTCAAAATAAAACTTTTTCAAATGGACGTAAAGAGTGCATTTTTAAATGGATTTCTAAAGGAAGAAGTTTATGTTGAACAACCGAAAGGTTTTATTGACTCAAAATATTCAAATCATGTTTTTCATCTCAAAAAGGCACTCTACGGGTTGAAACAAGCACCGCGAGCATGGTATGAACGACTCACGAAATATCTTTTGGAGAAGGGATATAACCGAGGGGGAGCGGATCGGACTTTGTTTGTTAAGCACTCGGTTGATGGCTTTATTGTCGCACAAATTTATGTGGATGACATAGTATTTGGAGCAACAAAAGATAAAGACTCCACCGAGTTTGCAAAATTGATGACGGATGAGTTTGAAATGTCTATGATGGGGGAACTCAATTACTTCCTTGGACTTCAAGTAAAACAAACAAAGGACGGGATTCATGTAAGCCAAACCAAGTATGCAAAGGAACTAGTTAAAAAGTTTGGATTGGACAATGCAAAACACTTTGACACTCTGATGGGATCAACAAACAAAGGGCTTGGATCGAATATTGAAGGAAACAGTGTTGATGAGAAGTCTTATCGAAGCATGATTGGAAGCCTTTTGTATTTAACGGCAAGTAGACCGGATATAGCTTTTAGTGTTGGTATTTGTGCTCGCTATCAAGCAAATCCGAAGGAGATTCATTTAAAGGTTGTGAAGAGAGTGATTAGATATGTCAAGGGAACGACGGATTATGGGATTTGGTATCCGATGGGAACATCTCTTGACATTATTGGTTACTCGGATACGGTAGGCCGGATCACGGATGATCGAAAGAGTACAAGTGGGCGTGTTTTTACTTGGGACATTGTTTAGTGGCTTGGCATAGTAAGAAGCAAAATTGTATAGCACTCTCTGCCGAGGCGAGTATATTTCTGAGGGTAGTTGCGCTACTCAGTTATTATGGATGAAAAGTTTACTGAGTGACTACCGGATTCCTTCCGCCTCTCTTACTATTCTTTGTGATAACACAAGTGCAATAAATATTTCTAAAAACCCTGTTCTTCATTCTCGAACAAAACATATTGAACTAAGATATCATTTTTTAAGAGAATTGGTCGATTCGAATGTTCTTCAACTTGAATATGTTTCTACCGATGATCAACTTGCAGATATTTTAACTAAGCCTTTAGATCAAAAACGATTTTTACATTTGAGAAAGGCTATTGGTATGAATCCTTCAATCTAGATACATTCTATGGGCCATATTTAGTGAAAACATGATTTGTGCATCGTTTGTTTTGTTTTTTTTTTGGCATGCGTCTCTTTCGAGGATTTTCTATTTCTTTCAATGCTAGCTACGAACTTTTTGACGTGATAATAATGTTTGCATGATTTTTCTTAACACTGTTCTATCCTTTTAAATTCTTCTTTGTCATTCAATTTGAACCTCAACATCATCTATGAATTATTCTTATATACTTGTTAAATTGGTATTTCTCTCGTGTACTTTCATGGGAGTATTTGATTTTGTTTGATTCTTTGCACTATGAGATACATTATTTCACTATTTACTGAAATCTCAATACTATTTTACCATTGAGGGTTGCCCTACTTGAGGGGGAGTAACTTTAAATTTTAAAAGAAGTGGAAAGAGTTACATCCCTATATGGGAGTGTGAAAACTACCACCAACATAAGATGTGGAAAGAGTTACATCCCTTGCGGGAGTGTGAAAACTACCACCACATGTAGGAAAGTGCTACCACCCCGGTCGTCCGGTAAGTGTGTGAAGCTACCACATGAGCGTCTTATTGAATAACCGAAAAGGTTAAGAAAAGTATAAATATTTTAATTTTTCGGTGATATATGGTGGATAATACGATGACTAGTTGAAAAATGCTTCAATAGATGCTCAAAGAGCCACTCCTCAGTTTTGATTTGTGCATAACTCAATTGGACGATATTCTTGTGTTTATTTCGATTAATGTGATCTATTTGACTCTTTACAAATTTGATGACTAAATTCGATGCATCTACTGTGAGGACTTGTTTGATATGCATAATTTCACAATATATATGATTAATTCCTGGGTGATGTAAGATTCAATTTGCATAACATTTTTGAATTTTCTTGAATGGAATTCTGTTACTAAATCTCATACATTTTTATTTCACGCCGATCGAGGCAAGGTTATATTTTTTTTTAACATTTTTGTTGCCTTCGGGATCCGGATCTGGCACCCTGGTCCGGATCGTACACACGCTTAGTGCGCATATTAGTGTGGCATCGGACTGAGCACCACTGGACCGGATCGGTGGAGCGAGCGGCGACCATATAAACCGCTCGACGGGGGTTTGTGTTTGTGTTTCAAACTTGTTTTGCTTTTGGTGTTTCTCTCACTAGAAACCTCAGAGGACCTCTAAACATCTCTGGACTCATTCTCTTGGGATTTTTGGTAAGATCTTTGGTTTGATTTCCATTTTGGCTTTTTGTGCCCTAATATGTAGGATTTCGGGATTTTGAGGTTTTGATCTCATTTTCTTTGTTTCGAACTGGGTTTGTAGCTTGGTTTCTACTTATTATTGCCTAGCAATAATTTCTACAAGCTTTATTCCGTTTGCCTTCCTCAGATCTGTGAATGCATTGGCTAAATCACTAGGGTTTTTGCTGTTTTTGATGTTTTACTGTTCACAGCAGGGTATTTTCGAAATTTGTGATTTTTTGGTTTGTTTTTCATGCATATTCATTATATTAAACTTGTTCCTAATGGCCCTAGGATACACTAGATGATTTTTAAACTTTTTGACCAATTTTACTTAATTAATGATACTTTATGTGGACAGAGACTTCATTTTCAAAATGCATTCGTGGTTTTTGGTGCTTGTCTTCTTGATGGCGCGTGGAGGTCCGGGTGCAAAGCGCAAACTTCCTTCAGCACAGGAACAGGCCGATGAGGCGGGTAGTGAATACAACCGGGGAGAGGATTACGGAGCCGACTCTCAGGAGGAAAATTTTGAACAAATTGTTGCTGAGGCTCGCTCTAAAAGGAAGGAGAAAGAGAAAGGAAAAGGAAAGGCTAAGGAGAAAGCACAGGTTAAAGGAAAGGGCAAAGGAAAAGCAACTGGAAAGGGAAAAGAGAAAGTTATTGAGACGCAAGAGACAGATTCACCTCAGACACCTCACACTTATGTTCGTGGTCACAGAGGATCAGGAGGTATTTCTATTCGTGAGCGTAATGAGGATCGTGTTCGTGATCCTCCTATTGATGATCGTCGCCGGGACATGTATGCTACAAAGACGTGCATTGGAGAGCGATTTGTTAGCGTAGGCACCCTTTTTGACAAAGTCCCGGGGTTTCAAGCTCCTTTTGAGTTCGGTGACCTACACGAAGTCCAACTGCGAGCAAACGGGGTATGGCCTTGAACTTATCGGGGAGTTTTATATGCGTGCGGGACATCTCTGGAATCCGATGACGGACCTCATGTTTTCATAACTAGGGTTCGGGGAGTTGAGATGTCTATTACTCCGGCCACGATTGGTACGGTGCTTGGTATGGAGGCACGTACAGATGGTATTGACTATCTTCAGGCCGGTTATGGTGCTATTGGTGATTGGACGAGGATGCTCAGATTTCTTTGTGTTCCAGGCGCTGAAAACAACGGTAATGCCATTCTGTCTAAGGATTTGAAATTGGAATTTAGGTTTCTAAATTTTGTAGTTTGCTACAACGTAATGCCTTTAGCAAACACGAAGATTATTAGATGGGATCGAGTTTTATATCTCTATTTACTTGGGAATCTCGAGATTGTTGCGACGAAGAACATCAATTTGAACGTGCCGTTTCTTATCTGGAAGAGAATGGCTCGGGAGATTAAGACTTCAAGTAAGAAAGATCGGCTTCCTTATCCACTGTTGATAATGCGAATTCTCCGACTTTTTGAGGTAAACATTGATTGTCCATCTTATGAACAACCACTTGGACCGATTGGTGAGACGACAATGGTGAAGTCTCGTGCTCAGCTACATGTAGAGGATGAGCCTCCTGCTCCTGCACATGCACCTCGTGCACCGGCTGGTCCAGCTGGTGGTACTGCTTATTCCTTGGTTTTGCGTGAACCGCAGCGGTTGTCGGGGGAGTTAGAGCGCACGGGCTCTGTTCAGGCGAGATGCGTCGGGATATTGCTACGATAAAACGACGTCAAGGGCGCTTCTCTCAGTATTTCAGGCTACTTTGTTCCAAGATGGGTTGTACAACTGCTGAGATGCCTCCTCCCGACACTGACTCCGACTAGAGTGTTCGGGCCCTCGTTTTGTCTTTTTGGCTTTTTCGGACAAAAAGGGGGAGTAGTGACGATGTTTAGCTATGTTTAGCTAGGGACTAACTAGTTTGCTTAGGACTACCTAGTTTGCTTATGCATGTTTTTGCTCTGCTAGGAGATGATGCTATGACTTGATGCTATGACTTGTAACTATGACTTTGCTTAATATGCTTAATGGAATCTATGATGCTTGAATTTGTGTTGAGAAGTTTTTGCAGGAAATATTCAAGACTTCAAGACTCCAATGTCTAGGTCATAGGTCTTGAAACAAGAGTCTGTAATTTTGTTTTTACTGGATCGGTCATGCGAGAGTTACTGTTTGGTGATTGCAGTAATTCTTTTCTTTTTGATTTTTGAGATATGTACGGGTTTTTTTTTTTTTTTTGTGTTTTGTCACGAAATCGCCAAAGGGGGAGATTGTTAAGGATTTTATAAGTTGGCGTATTTCGTGAGGTATTTGGAGTTTTGAAGGAGGCAGGAGCACACTTGGATAAGGAAGATGCAAACGGACGTTACAAGACTCTGCAGTGAAGTTCGGCACCTCAGGTATGATTATAAGATCATTTATGGTGTTTTTAATCTAATATATAGTGATTAGGAGACTTGAAACTATTTTTCGTATGATAAAATATAAAGCTGAAAAAGTTGGTTGAGATCCGGATCGAGTCTTGTGATTCGGATCCGTAAGCCAATTTCTGCGAAAGTTTATTTGAGATCCGGACCGGGCACAGTGATTCGGATCCGTACCTTGATGTTACAAGTTGCGTAATCGTGGACCGGATCACATGACTTAGGACCGGATCCCATGAAAGCTGTTTGAATAACGGAAGACGAGAACCAGGTTGAGGGGGCGATCAGGACCTTGGCTGCGGGAAATATTTCCAGATTTGGTTATTTTTAATCCTAATCTATCTCTAAGTCTCCTAAACATTATATAAGGACCATGGGGGTTCAGAATTATTTAGACCTACAATATTAATCTCTTTGAAAACCCTAGAAACTCTTTCTACCCTAATGTTTTTCTAAATAAGAGTTTTGGAGGGATTGTTCATCAAATTGATTCTAGTTTTTGATTATTCTTTCGGAATCAAGTTGATGATCAATTAAAAAGAGATCCCCATCGGTCTATGGTTTTGAATTAATAAAATCACCATAAATCATCGTTTTCTACTCCGGATGGAGATTGGCGCGGAGATCGCGTGAAGGACCGTGGATTCGGTGGACGCATCGAGGATTCGGAGCGTTGTTGCGGCAAGGAATTGCGGCGTGATCGGTTGAAGGATTTCAAGCGATCGAGGACCGGCGAAAGTGATCCACATTGAAGAATTGGTAAAATTGGGTTAGGTCATAGGTAAATCACCTTGTACTCGATTTGATTCTTAGTGGATTTTCGTGTGAACGGTCCCGTGGGTTTTTCTCTCCGTTTTGGAGTTTTCCCACGTTAAAAAACTCGTGTGTTCGTTTATTTTCCGCATTTATTTTTAAAACGCATAGAGATTATTTGTTTTGCCATTATACACCTATTCACCCCCCTCTAGGTGTCGATTACCTTTTAGATCTTTGGGATCCATATCTTTCAAATCTCTAAGTTCATTACTCTCTAGAACATGAATTGAGGTTCAACCATTGCATAATCTCCAATTACCCTATCATGCATGAATTACTATATACATATACAATGCTCAAAAAGGTGAAATAGACATAGAAGGGAATTCGATGATTCCGGAATGCACCCCCCGCCCTAAAATATTTTTGAGTTGCCCTACGAGTTTCACGACCAACCGAGGCCTAGGTTGTGACCTGCACTTTAAATAGAGCCCGAATCAGGCCAGTTTACACAGTAACTATTGTATACGTTTTTCGTTTAAACGAACGGAGTTGTCCCACGCGTCGGGAATACCCCCACTTAGGTTTTCGCAAGGTCAATTAGCCTTGGAAACACCCTAGGGCAAAAGCCCCAATTTTTGAACCCTAACAATGCCACTTTGACATAGCTCCTAGATTGATCTCAACCCTAAGAAAAAGAAAGCTTAGAATCACCCAAGAAGCTCCCTAATATGATCTCCAAGCCATGAGAACCATCTCTATGGTGTCTACACCACACCCTAGCCAACCACCATGAGAGCTCTTGAGCTTTCATGGAGGATTCATGGAACTCTTGCCAAGCTCCCAACACTAGCAAAAAGCTAGAAATCCTCAAAACCTAAACGAAAACCCAAACCCTAAGAGTTTACTTGCAATAACTCACCTCTAATGCAAAGCTCTTCCAACTACACCTGGTAGGAGAGCTCCAAGACCTCCAATAAGCCTTCCAAAAGCTCCAAAGCCATTCTTTCCAACTTCCTCTCCAAGATCTCCAAGCTCCTAGAGCACTTCTAGAGAGAGAGAATGAGAGAAAAGAGAGTGAGAGATGAAGTGTGCTGTGAGGGAGAAAGGCCACACCTCTATTGTGTTGTGACAATAGCACATAAGCCCTCCAAACTCTAAATATTACATCCTGCCAGAACTGGGCAGTTTTCGGGTCCAATGTCCGGTCTTGGCTGGATGTCCGGACCCCGCAAGCCCTCCTTTCGGGACTTAGCCAATTTTCTGCACATTGCGCAGCCAAGGTCCGGTCTTGACCTCCAGGTCCGGTCTTGGATTGTCCGGTCTCGGACCCATGTCCGGATCTCGTACGCTAGTTTTCCAAGACTCAGCTGATCTTCAGATTTTTCGCAGGTCGAGACCGGTCCTAACCCCAATGTCCGGTCTTGGGTTGTCTGGTCTCGAGCCATTGTCCGGATCCCGTGATGGGAAATTCCAGGACTTAGCCAATTTCCTCCACTGTGCAGCTGGGGCACCCTGTGGCATCCGGACATCCCCTGGATGTCCGGTCTTGGCTGCTCCAAGTCTGGGAATTTCTTCAGACTTACAGTTTAGCTTTTCCAAGACCCCGTTTCTCTACGCACGGGTTCCAAAGCACTTAGAACCCACACTTACTTGCTCCACTCCGAGTCCCGCTCATTTCGACGGAACTCGGCACGCTTTACGGGGAAGCCATATGCTACATTCCCCACCCCTTAAAATTAGTTTCGTCCGCGAAACTTAACGCATGCCTTAGCTCGTCGACTTGAACAAGTGAGGATACTCCTCCCTCATCGTCTCCTCAAGTTCCCAAGTGGCCTCACGTGCTGCATGATTGCTCCACTGGACCTTAACATAAGAAAGCTTGCGTTTCCTAAGCTTCTTTTCTCCTCTTTCAAGAATACAAACCGGGTACTCTTCATAAGTCATATCCTCGTTCAATTCCACCGGTTCATACTCCAATACGTGCATCGAATTGCAGACATACATGCGGTGATTTGATACGTGAAAGACATTGTGCACTCCCGCAAGTCTCGGTGGTAATGCCAACTTATACGCTACCGCACCGATCCGCTCCAAAATCTCAAAAGGTCCGATATAACGGGGACTTAGCTTCCCGCGAACATCAAACCTTTTTACCCCGCGCATCGGCGATACCTTTAAAAATACGCGGTCTCCAACCTCGAACTCTAAGTCTCTTCTTCGTTTGTCGGCATAACTCTTTTGCCGAGATTGAGCCGTCGTGAGTCTCTGTCGGGCTAGGCAAACTTTCTCCTCCGCCTCCCGCACCACATCGGGGCCAAGAGCGGTTCTCTCGCCCACGTCGCTCCAATGGATCGGAGAGCGACACTTCTTTCCATAGAGGGCCTCGAATGGCGCCATCGCAATGCTCTCTTGGTAGCCATTGTTATATGCGAATTCCGCCATCGGTAGGAAATCATGTCATCCGCCCTTATAGTCAAGTACACACGCCCGAAGCATGTCCTCGAGTATCTGAATAGTCCTCTTAGATTGACCGTCACTCTGAGGATGGAATGCCGTAGTAAAGTCGAGCCGTGTACCCAATGCATCCTGTAAGCTCTTCCAGAAATGAGATGTGAACCGGGGGTCTCGATCTGATACAATTGACACCGGAACCCCGTGTAGTCTCACAACCTCGTCGAGATAAACTTGAGCTAACTTGTCTCCCGACACGCCCCGGGGTCGGCAGGACCTTCCCCAAAGCGTGCCCAGACCCGCCATATGTCAACAACATACAAGGCGTCTAACTAAAAATAGCGGAAATAAAACGATAAAGAGCTATAACTAGATTATCAAAGTCACAACAACTAGTGCTAAACAATAAGTAGAGAGAAAGAAGGAAACTACACCAAGTATAAAAGAAGCATAAATAAAGCAAGGCTAAATAGTATCTCCCACAAAATACACAAAAGTGGTGGTCTCTATACAAGGTACAACTCTCCATCTCTCACAAAATAAAATAACAGAAATGGTAGACCACCTATCCACGTGTCCTCTCCAAAAGTCGCTAGCCCGAGGCAACACCCTTGCCACGGTCCCGAGCCTCCCCCAATGCAGAAGGCACTGAAAGTAAACAGAAACAGAGGGCGTGAGAACTATAATTTATAGTTCCAGTGGGCAATTACTGACATGCACTATTGCTCCACTAGGCCCAACGAAAAAAAGAGTAAGTAAACGATATAAATAAACTTGTAAATAAAGCATAAAGGAATGCTACAATAACCAAGCTCCAATTTGTTGTCAAAAGTCCATGATCTAACATATAAGCATGATATGTTCTACTATAACCAACAAGTATACTAAGTTGTAATTAAAGAATTATCAAGTATACTACACATTCGAACAAAGTCCACATAATCCAACTACTAAGTCCTATCTAGTAGTGATTATCACTTAATAATGTTAATTGTCCAAGCTCAATTCTCTTTCACTAGGATTTACCCATAGTAACCCCACTTGTGCCACCTAAGTACCGTGGTAGCCCGACATTCCTCGCAGGGAATGTGTCTGTCCCAAACAGTCCCATAGGTTTCTCAATACCGCACGCGCGAACGAATCGCAAAGGCCAACTCCGGAGTGCCGGCTTGTAGGGAGCGACCCTCACAAGCATGTGCGAAAGAGCACAAATGGCAAAAAGTATAGTCAAGTCCCAAGTCCAAACTTCATGTCTCAACATGGCAATAGTAACTAGCAACCCTACGGTCTAGTTCAAATATTCTCATGACACTAGATTATCTATGTCAAGTTCATTCACGAGCCTAATGCCGCTTGATGACATTAGCTCACTATTCTACAAATAGATGCCGCTTTATGACATTAGCTTTTCTCCTATGTCATGCATAGTTCTAAGTCCAATAATACCTCATTACATGTCCATTATATTAGATACAACATGTTCACAAACTACCATTAGAATGCTACCACATGCATTGCCAACATAGCTAGTCTCTACTATAAAGAGTTCAAAATGCATTGTACATAAGGCATATGTTTTAAGCACTCTAAAATTCACCAATACATCATACAACATGGAAATGAAGAGCTTTCTAATTAACCATGCTCCAATGAGAATATTTTTTCCATCTACATAAGTGAGGCCAAACCCACCAATGATCCTCTTACGCTCCGGGTCGCCAACCCCGACAGTTTTCAGACTCCTTGTACCATAGAAAGGTCATGCAAGAAGTTTCAAAGTCAACTGGCGAGCCCACGACTCAAACAGCGAGTAACAGAACTAGAGAACATGGAAAAACTCACCAATGAGTAAAATCCCTCACGAAGCTTCGAATGGAAGCTAGATCCCTTCTAAGGCACCCTAAGCAAAGATTCTAAACCAACTAATTAGGTTCAAAAGTCTTAGAAATTACCCAACTTCAAAACCACAAAGAAAGGGGTAAAACTCACCTCTAAGGTAGCAATCCCTCTAGAGATCCCAAAAGCAAGCTAGATTCTCCTCAAACCAACCTAAGGGAAGGTTCTAACATCATCAATTAAGCTCTAGATGCACCAAAACAAAAAGCTCCAAAGTAAACCCTAATATGCCAAATCTAGGGTTTCATCACAAAGAGACCACAAAAGCCAAACCTAGAGGGAAAAGAGATGTTGCTTACCTTCAAGGAGCACTAAAACAAGGTTCCCAACCCTCAAGAGGTAAAGATCTTCATCCAAATGAGCTCCAAGTCCAAGCCCCAAGCCTCTACCAAGGTGACAATGGCACTAGGAGGCAAAAGGAGAAGAAAAGAGAGGTTTAATCTCTTGAAATCCACCCAAAAATCCAAAAGAGCTCAAGGGAAAAGAGAGAGAAGCTCCCTACCTTGTTTGCTGCTGTGGAAGGGCTCAAAAGAAGCCCTAGGGGCAGGGGGGAAACATATAGAAGCAACAAAATGCCAACTAGCCCCTGTAGTTTCGGATTTTCAAAATCTGCCAGGCTGTACCGGTACAGGTATCCCCAAATCGGTACAGACCTTGCGAAGCAGCCAAACCCGAGGCTCGGTTGGTCGCTTCCACCGTCCCATACCTGCAGACAGGGGGTCCAGTACTGCATAGCACCTCGGGTCGTACTGCAAGACAAAGAACCATCCCTGTACCGGTACCGACTCCCCAGAAACAAACCCGAGAGCAACCTAAAATCCAACTTTTTGAACTTTAGTGCTAGAAATTCATCCACTAACCTCGGTACTCGTGTCATAGGTCGGAACACAGTCAACGACCCTCCAGAAAATCTGAAAAAGCTCAGTTCTCACAACTAACACTCGAACCTTGCTATTTGCGAAAGTTCAGTGCGTCACATGATGTCACTATTCTATACCACCCCGGTAAAGCAAATGTCCTGGCTGATGCTCTAAGTAGAAAGTCGGCGGAAAATTTGGCAATGGCAATCACGCCCCAACCGGCATTGCACAAGGAGATGCAGCGGTTAGGACTTGAAGTCGTGGCGCCGGGAATACCGGCAACACTTGCTATGTTAGTCGTGCGACCCACCTTGTTGGAGAAGATAAAAGAGTTGCAAGCATCTGATTCGTATCTCCAAAAGGTGCGCGGTGAAGTTGATAACGGTAGTGCCGAAGATTTTGGCTTTGGGACCGACGGTGCACTGCGGTATAGAAACCGTTGGTGTGTGCCTAAGGATGACGACCTTCGGAGGGCGATTATGCGAGAAGCGCATCAATCACCCTATAGCATTCACCTGGGCGGCACCAAAATGTATCAAGATCTAAAGCTGCATTATTGGTGGCCGGGTATGAAAAGAGATATTGGAGAGTTTGTGGCACAATGTCTCACGTGCCAACAAGTCAAAGCTGAGCGTCGTTTTTCGGCGGAAAAGTTGCAAAGTCTACCAATACCCGTATGGAAGTGGGAAGACGTCACTATGGATTTTGTGATGGGTTTGCCTAGATCTCACAGCGGACACGACGCGATTTGGGTAGTTGTGGACCGGTTGACGAAATCGGCTCACTTTTTGCCGATCCACACTACTGTCACGCCCCGGGACCCAGCGGAAGCCCGCCCGGCGCGTGCCCAGACCCGCCGTATGTCTACAACATACAAGGCGTCTAACAAAAACGATAAATAATCAACAAGAAAGAGGCATCTAGTAGTATCAGAGCGAAATAAAACAACTAGATCTCTACATAGGAAATAAAGCACTAACATCCACTATGAAGTATAAAAATAAATACAACCAAAACTCCACATCCAAAAGCTATAAAAGGTACATGGTAGTCTCTATACCGGGATACAAAAATCTCTCTCTCACAAGTACCAAAAGAGAGAAAAGTAGAACCATCTAAAAGAGAGTAAAGCTACTAAGAGCTAACTAGACGCGACTCCCTTGCCGCGATCCCTTGCCTCCGCCGGTGCCGAAGGCTCTGAAACACATTAGAAAAAGAGGGCGTGAGAACTATTAATTAATAGTTCCCAGTGGGCAATTACTGACTTCAGTTGCATGCTCCACTAGGCCCAAAACTAAACAAGTAAACGATAAACTATGCATAAGTAAAGCAAACGACATGTAACATAAACATGTAAGCTACTAAACATGCTATCTCTACTTAGCATAATTAAGCATAAGCAAACGACTAATCTAAGCATGATTAGTAAGTACAACTACTAGTATAATGTTCCCAAATTTAATAGTAAAGAATTGAAGTTTACTATTCTAGTCAAATCCACAATGTCCACAAATGATAGTAAAGTGTTAAAGTTTACTATTCTAGTCAAAGTCCACGATGTCCACAAATGATAGTAAAGTGTTGAAGTTTACTATTCTAATCAAATCCACAATTTCCACAAATGATAGTAAAGTGTTGAAGTTTACTATTCTAATCAAATCCACAATTTCCTTTAAACTGCTTTAAGTTTAAGTACAATAAGATCAACCCGAAGGCGATATGGCCGATGCCCACCCGAAGGCTGCCTAGCCCAAATGCCGAGCCTAATGGCCCCGTAGTAGTCAACATTCCCACCCTAGGAATGAGACTGTCCCTACGCAATCCACTTCGGCGCCCAATCCCGCACGGCGAATACATGAAACGCGTTAACTCGAGTGCCACTTGTAGGGAGCGACCCTCACAAGCATGTGCGAATGAGCACAATGGCAAAAAGTCACAAAACTCGTCATATGTCCCAAATCGTCATGTCTCTAACATGGAATACACAAGTGTCCAAAAGGCCTATCTCTCTGTCATCATGTCTCTAACATGGAAATAATAGATGTCCAAAGTGGCCTATGTCAAGTCTCTATGTTGCAGTTTCATAGTTTTCTAAGTTAAGTGCCGCTTGATGACACTTAAGCTTTTCTAAGTTCCAACACAAGTTTAATGTTCACAATTAACATTATTTAAGCTATAATCACCATAAATGGCAAACTCCCAGGCGCCCACAAGAACCACCCCCACATGCATGCATTTTAACCCAGATAGCTCTACTATATAGAGTGAAAATTTTATCATACATAAGGCATGCATTTTAAGTGATTCAAAATTCATAATAAATCTATTTAGCATGAATATGCATTCAAAATAATTAAATCAAACCGAATAAGCACTTAGGAGCCATTTGCCCCTATGCTCATGAAGCCAAACCCACCAAGTGCGAGTAGCGTTGCTCCGAACCGCTAACGAAGCTTCGATAATCACTCCTTGAGTCCTAAGAAGCACACCCTAGGAGTTACAAGCTAAGAAGTTGAACCATGAGTTTACACTTTAAGAAATTCCACAAAAGGTTGGAGAAAACTCACCGAGTGCGAAGGAAACTCTCTCGATCTCCAAATGGGAGTTAGAGTCCTTCTAATCCAACCTAAACCAAAGTTCTAAACCCATCAATTAGGTCCCAAAGGCCCTAAATCGAAAATCCCCAAATTCTAACCCTAGAATCCAAAACTAGGGTTTCATCTCAAAGAAACCTCCAAAAACCGAATCTAAGTGAAGAGAGCTTGTTGCTTACCTCTAAGAAGCTTCAAACCAAGTCCAAAAGGCCCAAGGGTTGAAGTTTGATCCACCACAAAGCTCCACTCACCAAGCTCTAAGCTCCAACAATGGAGGAAATAGGCTCTACCAAGCAAAAGAGAGCAAAGAGAGGGTTTTAATCCTCAAAAACCCATCCAAACCAAGGAAAGAAGAAGGAGATGGAGTGGAGGGAGCTCTTACCTCTCCTCTTGCTGTGAAGAACACAAAGGGAAACCCTAGGGGCAAGGCTTGCACTAATAGAAGTGCAACAATAGCTAAAAACCCCCGCAGCTTCAAATGCTCGAAATCGCTGCCAGTCACTGCAGACAAGCCATCCCATACCTAAGATAGACCTCAATGTACCCAAACCCGAGGCTCGGGTTGGCATCCATCGCCTCTCCCATACCGTACAGTAATCCATCCCGTACCGCAGATAGCAACAATTTCGTACTAGATAGCAACAATTTCGTACGGTATAGCAACAATTTCGTACGGCATGCACCTCCGTACCTCAATCCGAGAGCAACCTAAAGTCCAACTTTTGGACTTTAGTGCTTAGGATTCATCCGCTAGCCTCAGACACGTGCTCTAGGTCGGAACATAGTCAACGACCCTCCGTAAAAACTGAAAAGCTCCGAACTCACGTCGAATACTCGAACTCCGCAATTTGCGCAAGTCCAAGATGTTACATTCACCCTCCTAAAAAGGAGTTTCCTCCGCAAAACTCTAAAACAAACTCATACCTCAAGATTCCATCTGAAAGAAATGGCGAGATCGCTCCTGCAGTGCGCTCTCAGGCGCCCACGTGGCCTCTCGCACCTCGTGGTTGCTCCAAAGAACCTTCACGTACGGAATGTCCCGATTCCGCAATTTCTTCACCTCACGAGCCAAGATCTTCCCGGGTTGCTCCTCGAAGGTCAAATCCTCCCGCAGCTCTAAGGGTACAGCCTCCAATACATGAGCCGGATCGTGGATATATTTCCGAAGGATCGATACATGAAAGACGTTGTGCACGCCCGATAGGTTCGGTGGTAGAGCAAGTCGATACGCTACCGGACCTATACGTTCCAAGATCTCATATAGTCCAATGAATCGAGGGCTCAACTTGCCTCGAATTCCCAAATCTCCGAATTCCCTTTGACGGCGAAACTTTCATGAAAACATGATTTCTAATCTGAAACTCCACGTCTCGCTCGGCGTTTATCCGTATAGCTCCTCGGGTCACGCGTAGTCGCTCACGAGCGATTCGAACTTTATCCTCTGCTTCCTGGAGCACTTCAGGCTTGAAGCCAATCTTTCGCCGACTTCACTCCAATGAAGTGGCGATCTACACTTCCGTCCATACAGTGCCTCGAACGGTGCCTTCCTGATGCTTGCTTGATAACTATTGTTATAAGCAAACTCCGTCATCGGTAGATGCTGCGACCATCCTCCCTGGGAGTCCATCACACAAGCTCAAAATACGTCCTCTAAGGTCTGGATAGTACGCTCCGACTGCCCGTCACTCTGGGGGTGGAAAGCAGTGCAAAAGTCCAGTCGAGTACCCAAGGCGTCCTGCAGACTCCTCCAAAAGTGTGACACAAAGCGAGTGTCCCTGTCTGATACAATCGAGGTCGGTGCTCCGTGTAGTCGCACATTCTTATCCAAATATATATGTGCGAGTCTCTCTCTAGTCCAAGTAGTACGGATAGGTATGAAATGCGCCGATTTCGTCAACCTATCAACGATCACCCATATAGCATCGTGCCCTGCCTGTGAGCGAGGCAATCCCATCACAAAATCCATGGTGATCTTCTCCCACTTCCACACTGGAATCGGTAGGCTCTGCAATTCCCCCGCGGGAACTCTCTGCTCAGCTTTCACTTGTTGGCAAGTTAGACAACGAGCTACAAACTCGCCAACATCCTTTTCATTCCGGGCCACCAATAAAGCAACGTCAAGTCTTCTCCGAGAAGTTCCTTCTCTAAATTGCGCTTGTTCGACAAGCTATTCAGTTGGTCATCATCAAAACCAAGTGCTCCCAAAAGCTGAATTCCAGTCCTCACGTTCCTCGTCTTAGTCGAGAGCGAAACCTAGCTCGCCCAAGTTACTCATACAATTGGAAATTCTGTTATATAGCTCTCCGAGTCGGATCCAACAATACCGCTCGTAGCAAGAACCCGGGGTTCAAACCCGATATCTGATCCATCCACACTCCATCGTAATGCTTACTAAAGAGATGTGATACAATATCTAATCGTTGGCTCTAATCCCAACAATGCTTGCTCAGCTCAAAGTCAGATCTTGTTAAGAGATTGCACTACTGAGTGTAAATCCAATCCATAATGATCGTCTCTTCTAATTGTCGCGACATTCGACAAGTCGTCCAATTTGTTCTCCAGAGATGGTTACCCGATTCCCCAATCCGCATTGCACCTCAATGCCTCCACTGTAACCTCAACTCCACCTCTGGGGTGGTACTCACTGTTTCTCTTCTATACATATGGTCAAGAACCATATCCCACACACATCCTCGATCTACTAAGGTCATTCCCTTAGTCTCAACTTGATGTCTCAAGTAAACTCTTCATAAGCCTACGCCGAGAGCTTATCTTCAGTAGGGAATCTCATAGCACTAACTGCTCAAGCGCTCGAAACGAATCATTCAAAATTTCTTCTCCACAATGCTTCCCTTAGCATCAGATACCCCAGGTATCCATAGTCACAGAGCTCAACTCAAGTGATAGAGAGGGTTCCATTTACAAATAGTAGTAGCTCTCTAACAAGGTCACCAGAAAGTGACCATCGACCAGAACGTCGATCGCAACCACTCTTCCACGAAGTCTCCATTGCAAGGAACGTAATTCCACATGCAACATCCGAACAAAGGAAAATCGACTGGTACTTTCCCTCACGAATTCTTCCCGACAACTTGATCCCACAAAGGAGAGTTTACACTTCGCTCATCTCAAGACGCTTCCACGCTGATCCTTGTAGATCTTCATCTAATACCTAGGGCCATCTACGACCGGTTCCACCAATCCATCTAGAGGGCTTGGAATTATCATTCCGCAAGACCCTAACGTTGGTGAAGTACTACAGGCTTCAGCAACGTCACGCTAATCCCCGTGATGTCCCAAACAGGTGCCAACATTCGCTTGAGGTGCAGCCTCAAACACCAACACAAAAAGGTATTACTCCCGATTGCAATACGATTCGATCGAGTACGCCAATATCACAAGACTAATCGAAACGATCAACGAGCCTCTACAGCCGAGCAAAGGCCCAATCGTGATTCACTTTAGATCACGATGGCCGAAGTATAGTCGAAACGACCCTACAGGTCCTACCTCAACAGAGGGTGTTTCTCGCGAAGCGAAACACGAAATGCAAAGATCTCCCTGCCACTTGAGCTCACAATTCGTGACTCCGTCAGGAGAGCATCAACAACTCCAAAGGTATCCTTCAATCTGAGGATCCTCGAACAACCAAAGGAAATGGCCAGTTAGGCCCCAAATCCTCTCCAATACTTACCTAGTTTTAGGTAAGGGAGATAGTCACCACAACCAGTGGGACAAATCCTCAACCTGCACTATTTCGTGCTCAAAATCCCAATGCGAGTTAAATCAGCTCGCAAGTCCCAAGGTACAAGGTACCTCACAACTCCACACCACGAAAGCCAATCTATTTGTTGGCACGCAAGACCTTCTCGCAAGGTAGGGTGTTCGAAACGACACACCCGATCATCTGATCATCCTATTAACATCGAAGAATGATCAATGCTAGAAATTCTCGTTGGTTCACTACACACTCTGTATCCTCGATCTCACGATCCCACACGTGGCATTCCACGCTCTTGTCAAAACTCGGACTACCGTCCCGACCAAAACTTTGCCCTACCCGAAGGCACCGGTCATTGTCACTCACGTTAATCGCGCCGCCCAAAGGGCCTGTGCTCCGCAGCTTCACAATCGGTCCAGGCACGGGTCGTCCCCGAGCACCAACCGGCTACCAGCCGATCTAGGGATGCAACTAATGCAATAGTCGTGAGATCCAAATAGCATAGCAGAAAGCTACCCACAACCCGCAGACTAACCGTCTCAGTCAAGGCTAATCCTCATCACAAACGGCGATCAAACGTGATGCAATGCATCTCGCAAATAGCCGATCAAAGGATAGGTGCAAAGCACCGCATCAACCAACACACACTCGAAAATCATAGTGCGAACCAAAACAAGTAGTCACCACCTCTGCCGTCGCCTCTCGCCGAATCCGTATACATGCGGTCGTTCGGGCTCGTTGTGGCTCCTCCGTCTGTCTCTAAACAAAGTTGCCTCCCGTAGTGCGTCCCGACTTGCACCCTGGTCATGGGCCTCTAGCCCAAATCCTTAATCTAAGCCTTCTCGACGAGCGCGCAGTTTACCACATCTTGGCAAGTCTGAAGATTGGGATGTTGCGCCAACCGAAAGATCAACGGCCGAAGTCCTCACAAATTCCGCACTACAACGACACCATCTGGGAGTCGAGGGAACTCCCATTCATACTCGGCCACGTCCGCTCCCTTGGGGCTTATCCACAGACATCGTTCGACTTTTTCCTTGACACCGACATTGAAGTAAAGCCTCAACAGAAGTTCCTTGAACCTCAATCAAGTAGTCGTCACCATATCGCATTGGTGTTATCTCGAATATCCAACCACCTATAGACTTCATCTTCCAGTGGTGATCGGCGAGCCGAACTCGCCTCTCTCTTCCACGAATGTGTCGCGGAAATAGTTTCTCCATCCGCATCGACCACTTCCTTACGATCCGGGTCGTCCTTCTCTCCATCGAGGATTCTCGGGATTACACCTCTCGAACTCGTTGGGCAATCCATGAGTCACTCTCGCTCCGCTTCCTCACCCATCACGGAAAACCACCCGTTGCGCAAGGATCTCTCCAGGTGTTTCATGCGCGCATCCTGTCTGTCGTTGAGCCGGTGTCGCCTGCTGAGTCGCCAAACTAGTGAGAGCCGCAAGTAGGCACCTCACTCACGGATCTCGCTGGATCCGGGGGTAGTGGACATCTCCACTTCCCCAAACGTTGTCGCGTCATCCGCTCCAACAAACTTAGAGCGGGTCGTCAACAAGACGCCACAACATCACTAAAGCGCAAGTTAATAAAACCCACGCTATCGCAGCCCCACTCAACAATACCCAAATCATGCGAAAGTAATGAAGTGTGTTTCACAACTAACTCCCGATGTTACGTTGTCGAGCGCCAACGTAACCCTCCGCGGAGTTAGAAGCTATACACCTCGATCCAACTCTACTTACTAGAGTTATTCAAGATACCCAATCTTAATACTTTCGCCCACAAGTTAAATAGACCTCGTCTCTCACGAGCCTATATCCTATAGTCCAACCGGCCTAAGGTTTGCTAGGTCCACAAGAAGACTCAACCCTAGGCTCGATACTAATCATCACACGCCCGGCCCCGAAGCCCTACTGCGCGTGCCCAGACCCGCCGTATGTCTACAACATACAAGGCGTCTAACAAAAACGATAAATAATCAACAAGAAAGAGGCATCTAGTAGTATCAGAGCGAAATAAAACAACTAGATCTCTACATAGGAAATAAAGCACTAACATCCACTATGAAGTATAAAAATAAATACAACCAAAACTCCACATCCAAAAGCTATAAAAGGTACATGGTAGTCTCTATACCGGGATACAAAAATCTCTCTCTCACAAGTACCAAAAGAGAGAAAAGTAGAACCATCTAAAAGAGAGTAAAGCTACTAAGAGCTAACTAGACGCGACTCCCTTGCCGCGATCCCTTGCCTCCGCCGGTGCCGAAGGCTTTGAAGCACATTAGAAAAAGAGGGCGTGAGAACTATTAATTAATAGTTCCCAGTGGGCAATTACTGACTTCAGTTGCATGCTCCACTAGGCCCAAAACTAAACAAGTAAACGATAAACTATGCATAAGTAAAGCAAACGACATGTAACATAAACATGTAAGCTACTAAACATGCTATCTCTACTTAGCATAATTAAGCATAAGCAAACGACTAATCTAAGCATGATTAGTAAGTACCTACTAGTATAATGTTCCCAAATTTAATAGTAAAGAATTGAAGTTTACTATTCTAGTCAAATCCACAATGTCCACAAATGATAGTAAAGTGTTAAAGTTTACTATTCTAGTCAAAGTCCACGATGTCCACAAATGATAGTAAAGTGTTGAAGTTTACTATTCTAATCAAATCCACAATTTCCACAAATGATAGTAAAGTGTTGAAGTTTACTATTCTAATCAAATCCACAATTTCCTTTAAACTGCTTTAAGTTTAAGTACAATAAGATCAACCCGAAGGCGATATGGCCGATGCCCACCCGAAGGCTGCCTAGCCCAAATGCCGAGCCTAATGGCCCCGTAGTAGTCAACATTCCCACCCTAGGAATGAGACTGCCCCACGGCAATCCACTTCGGCGCCCAATCCCGCACGGCGAATACATGAAACGCGTTGGCCAACTCCGAGTGCCGCTTAGGGAGCGACCCTCACAAGCATGTGCGAATGAGCACAATGGCAAAAAGTCACAAAACTCGTCATATGTCCCAAATCGTCATGTCTCTAACATGGAATACACAAGTGTCCAAAAGGCCTATCTCTCTGTCATCATGTCTCTAACATGGAAATAATAGATGTCCAAAGTGGCCTATGTCAAGTCTCTATGTTGCGCTTTCATAGTTTTCTAAGTTAAGTGCCGCTTGATGACACTTAAGCTTTTCTAAGTTCCAACACAAGTTTAATGTTCACAATTAACATTATTTAAGCTATAATCACCATAAATGGCACACTCCTGTGCGCCCACAAGAACCACCCCCACATGCATGCAATTTAACCCAAATAGCTCTACTATATAGAGTGAAAATTTTATCATACATAAGGCATGCATTTTAAGTGATTCAAAATTCATAATAAATCTATTTAGCATGAATATGCATTCAAAATAATTAAATCAAACCGAATAAGCACTTAGGAGCCATTTGCCCCTATGCTCATGAAGCCAAACCCACCAAGTGCGAGTAGCGTTGCTCCGAACCGCTAACGAAGCTTCGATAATCACTCCTTGAGTCCTAAGAAGCACACCCTAGGAGTTACAAGCTAAGAAGTTGAACCATGAGTTCACACTTTAAGAAATTCCACAAAAGGTTGGAGAAAACTCACCGAGTGCGAAGGAAACTCTCTCGATCTCCAAATGGGAGTTAGAGTCCTTCTAATCCAACCTAAACCAAAGTTCTAAACCCATCAATTAGGTCCCAAAGGCCCTAAATCGAAAATCCCCAAATTCTAACCCTAGAATCCAAAACTAGGGTTTCATCTCAAAGAAACCTCCCAAAACCGAATCTAAGTGAAGAGAGCTTGTTGCTTACCTCTAAGAAGCTTCAAACCAAGTCCAAAAGGCCCAAGGGTTGAAGTTTGATCCACCACAAAGCTCCACTCACCAAGCTCTAAGCTCCAACAATGGAGGAAATAGGCTCTACCAAGCAAAAGAGAGCAAAGAGAGGGTTTTAATCCTCAAAAACCCATCCAAACCAAGGAAAGAAGAAGGAGATGGAGTGGAGGGAGCTCTTACCTCTCCTCTTGCTGTGAAGAACACAAAGGGAAACCCTAGGGGCAAGGCTTGCACTAATAGAAGTGCAACAATAGCTAAAACCCCCGCAGCTCAAATCGTCGAACCGCCAGCCGCAGACAAGCCATCCCATACCCAAGATAGACCTCAAGGAATGTACCCAAACCCGAGGCTCGGGTTGGCATCCATCGCCTCTCCCATACCGGCATGTAATCCATCCCGTACCAGATAGCAACAATTTCGTACCGGTATAGCAACAATTTCTCGTACTGTATAGCAACAATTTCGTACCGCATGCACCCTCCGTACCTCAATCCGAGAGCAACCTAAAGTCCAACTTTTTGGACTTTAGTGCTTAGGATTCATCCGCTAGCCTCGGTACACGTGCTCTAGGTCGGAACATAGTCAACGACCCTCCAGAAAATCTGGAAAAGCTCCGAACTCACGTCGAATACTCGAACTCCGCAATTTGCGCAAGTCCAGTATGTTACAACTACTTGGTCGGAAGACAAGCTGGCTCAAGTCTACCTTGACGAGGTTGTGATACTACATGGGGTTCCGGTATCGATTGTGTCAGATCGAGACCCCCGGTTCACATCTCATTTCTGGAAGAGCTTGCAAGATGCATTGGGTACACGGCTCGACTTTAGTACGGCATTCCATCCTCAGAGTGACGGTCAATCTGAGAGGACTATTCAGATACTCGAGGACATGCTTCGAGCGTGTGTACTTGATTATAAGGGCGGATGGCACGATTTCCTACCGATGGCGGAATTCGCATATAACAATAGCTACCAAGAGAGCATTGCGATGGCGCCATTCGAGGCCCTCTATGGAAAGAAGTGTCGCTCTCCAATCCATTGGAGCGACGTGGGCGAGAGAACTGCCCTTGGCCCCGATGTGGTGCGGGAGGCGGAGGAGAAAGTCCGCCTAGCCCGACAAAGACTCACCCCGGCTCAATGTCGACAAAAGAGTTATGCCGACAAGCGAAGAAGAGACTTAGAGTTCGAGGTTGGAGACCGCGTATTTTTAAAGGAATCGCCAATGCACAGGGTGAAAAGGTTTGGTGTTCGCGGGAAGCTAAGTCCCCATTATATCGGACCTTTTGAGATTTTGAAGCGGATCGGCGCGGTAGCTTATAAGTTGGCGTTACCACCGAGACTTGCGGGAGTGCACAATGTCTTTCACGTATCAAATCTCTGCATGTATGTCCGCAATTCGACGCACGTATTGGAGTATGAACCGGTGGAATTAAATGAGGATATGACTTATGAAGAGTACTCGATTTGTATTCCTGAAAAAGGAGAGAAGAAGCTTAGTAATCGCAAGCTTTCTTATGCTAAGGTCCAGTGGACTCCTACACTGTGTACCGTTCGTTGTGCGGGACGATAAGGACAAGGCCCGCATTTTTTAGAGCGGACTTCGGCCGTCTTGTTAGTTACAGGGAAGCCCCAGGGATCTATCTAGATTGTATCTAACACCTTATCCCACACCTAGAGGGGGGGTGAATAGGTGTAAAGGCCAAAAATCACAAATCTCGATGCTTTAAAAAATAAATGCGAAAAATAAAAAACACACCGAGATTTACGTGGGAAAACTCCAAATTCGGAGTAAAAAACCCACGGGACCAACACGCGAATAAACAATCAATAAGAGAAAAGATTACAAGGTGATACCGAACTCCACAGACTCGATCTCTCTAACTCTCCTATGGATCTCCGCGCAATCCTCCTCCGGGTTGTCCACGCCCTCACGTCCGAGTCCACGAACGCACGCACTTCGAATCCACGAAGCCTCGAACACGCCGAATCCACGACGCCCACTCGAATCCACGAGCACTCCCCGTCCGGAGCAAGAACAATACAATCGATGGTGATTTATTGCTTAGATTCTCATTAAAGATCTATAGGAATAATCTCTAAGCAATTCTCAAATTGATTCTAGAAAAACATTAAGAATTAGGGCACCGAGAATCAATTTGGGAGAAGCTTGATGTAGAAGATGAGGAAAACGGCTACCTACAAGCTTCTAGGGTTTTCAATAGAGTTTATAATGTAAGCATATTGATTTATGAACCCCTCATAGTCTTTATATAGTATTAGAAGACTTAGAGATAGATTAGGATTGTAACAACCAAATATGGAAAGATTTCCCGCAGCCAAGGTCCGGACTCAGCCCCCTCAACCGGTCCTGTCTTTCGTCATTGAAAAATATTTTTCACAGGGTCCGGACCTAAGCCATGAGATCCGGTCCAAAATTGCGCAACATCAAATATTAAGTTTCGGGATCCGAATCTCAATCCAGGTCCGGATCACAATTAAAGGTGCGCAGGAAACTAGCTTACGGGATCCGAATCTCACCTCCCAGATCCGGTCCACCTTAACACAACCTGAGAGTTCAAGGTACTAGATCCGGACTTCACCTGTGTCCGGATCTCGAATTAAAGTTGCGCAAGAAATCGGCTTACGGATCCGGATGCCACCTTTCGCATCCGGATCTTGACCAAATTTTTCCAGCTTTGATTTTTGTCAAATAGAATTCAATCCAAGTCCTCTAACTACTATATCTTAGTCTAAAATCACCATATATGTTCTTAGAATCATACCTGAGGTGCCGAGCTTCACCGCTGAGTCTTGTAACGTCTGTTTGCATCTTCTTTGTTCAAGTGTGCTCCTGACTCCTTCAAGACTCCGACTCAATTCACGAAACTTGCCAACACAAAATCCTTAACAATCTCCCCCTTTGGCAATTTCGTGACAAAACACAAAAGCTCACTAAAATTACATCATAAAAGAAAAAACGAAGTTCGATGTCATCACCAAAACACTAAACTTCTCGCGTGTAATCCAAATACAATTTGAAACTCAAAATTACATCAAAACTCCTAAAACAAACTCTATGACTTAGACACAACTAGGAGTCTTGAAGTCTTGATATCCTGCAAAACAGATAAAACTGATAAAACATTAAAATCTTATACCTTCTTCCCCTTTGTTCTTTTCTCCCCCTTTTGCATGATCACATCTCCTTCTCCCTCCTTAATCTCATCATGTCTCCCCCTTCGTGTATGCATCAAATACCAAATATCTTCTCCCTCTATACCTTGTTCTTCATTCTCCCCCTTTTTGTCAAAAATTGCCAAAAAGAAATACAAATAGAGAGAAAAGCAAACTATCAAAAAGAAAGTAGTCATGTCATAGTTACAAATCTAGATACCAAAAATAAGCAAACTAGACATAGTCCTAGGAGAGAAAAGATAAAATATAGATAATGAAGCTAAAAAAAAAATCTCCGTGTCCTCCTCATCAAGAAATTTGCCTTGTTTTCTCAAAAAACCTTCAAAATTAGATTAATTTTATAAAAATTAAAAGTTGTACTCAAAAAATTACTAGAATGAAAATAAAATATTATTTGATTTCAAAAGACATCAATTCATCAAAATTTGATATTAAAAATAATCTAATATTTTAAAGTCATCAAGATGTAAATTGATGAAAAATAATTTTCAGAAATTTAGCAAAATTGACACCAATTTGTCGCAACCCGTTCAAAATAGAGATTTAACTAATAACCACCGGGGGTGGCTCTTTGAGCATCTTTTTCATTCTACCACCTTATATCGCCGAAAATTCTAAAATATTCACATATATATATTTTTTCAACCTTTTTCGGTTAATCACATAATTTCTCATGTGGTAGCTTCACACACGTACCGGACGACCGGGGTGGTAGCTCTTTCCTACATGTGGTGGTAGTTTTCACACTCCTTTTGGATGTAACTCTTTCCACATCTTTTAAACATAGGAGTTTCTCCTCTTTTTTTTTTTTTAATAATTCAAACTCCCCCTCAATTAGACAATCTCACAAGTGAAAATAATTTTGACGAATCTTAGTCAATTAGAAAATATCCATCAATCATATTCAACATTCACTATCAAGATGAATTAATTACCAAGAGATTAAAATTAATTTCAAAATTTTGATGAATGTATGTATTAAGAAATCACATATTAAATTATCGTCAAAATAATAAAAGGTGGAGTAAAATCGATAATTAATATGAATTTAGTCTAATTTGAATTAGTTTTAAATACCGATTAAGGCTCTTTGAAAAACCTTTAATTTCTCCAATTTAATCATCTCCTTTCTTAAAAATTTTTAGTCAAAATTTTCTCTCAATTACCTTTCCTGAAAAACGATTTTCAATCACATAACATTCGAGCACCAAGAAATCGTTCTAATCATGTAATGCAATGAATAAAAAATATGCAATAAGTACCAATCAAAGCATCACAAAAAAATAATCTAAGGAAAGGAGCAAGGAAAGATATCACCTTTCCGGATCCAAACTTGTCGGATTATTGGTTGTCTTGGCTTGTCGACGATTTTTGTGGTTCGTTTAAACGTTTGATCCACCATTGGTCCTTTCGAAGCAAGTTTCTTCGATTGATGTTGTCGTTGAGGCTTAGAAACCCAAACCGCTTGTGGCTTCGACTTAGAAATCCGGTTCAGTTGTGGGTTCGGTCGATATTGACGTTGAGGCTTAGACTTCCGGTTTGCACGAGGTACTCGGCCCAAATGATTTCCAATTTGATTCCGTGGGGGGAGCCGAGTAGAGGAAGGTGCCGATTGAGGTTTCGATGGTGCCGATCGATTTTTCTTATCCTTATTTGGGCAACACCTTTTGATGTGTCCTTTGATGCCGCATCGGTGACACACCTTTTCCTTCAATGTAGTTGAGACTTTAGAAGTTGACATTTGGTTCCTCTCAACGTATATTCGTTCGTATCCGAGGCCAAGTTTATTCGTTTGACCCAATCCGAGCATGTGATCCAACTTCTTCGATCCGGAAGAGAATTTTTGAAGATCGGATTGAAGTTGATGAACTTGAATTGTTAAGACTTGATTAGATGTGTAGGTTTCCTTGAATTGTTGCTCCAAGAATCCAATCTTGTCTTTAGATGATTTGATCATTAATTCCGATTCATCTACCTTCTTTTGGAGGTCCGAATTATTTTTCATAATTGATTCCTTTTCCTCTTCGTGAGCTTTCGTCATTGTTTTCAAATTTTTGTACTTCTCTTCAAGTTCCAACAAACGGCTCCTCAACTTCTTATTCAATTTCACCATCTTTTTCGATTCGATAAGAAGTTGATTGTATGCCTCCTCCAAATCTTCATCGTTAGACTCCTCCTCGCTTTCGCCATTGTCGTCAAGACCCATGCAAGGAAGGAGAAACACTTGTGTTAGAAACAATAGATGATAAACAAGCAATATTAGAGGAAGGCAAAGAAGACTTAGAAATTAAAGCAATATGATCCTTCTTTTCTTCGTCACTTGAAGATGAATCACCCGAAGTAGAATCATCCCAAGTTTTCGCTTTCGCTTGCAAAGCCTTTTGTTTATATGTCTTCTTTGAAGGACAATCCGTTGCTATATGGCGTAGCCTTTGCACTTGAAGCATTGGATCTCCCCTTCAAATTCATCTTTCTCTTTTGAAAACTTTGCAAGTCTTCTATCTTTAAATTTAGAAGATGAAGATGAGTTAGAAAACGATTTGTTCTTCTTTCGAAAATTTCGGCGAAATTTCTTCGTTAGACGCGCTAATTGATGTTCGAAATTTGCGAGCGAAACATCTCCGTCGGAATCCGTGTCGTCGTCTTCTTCCTTAGTTGATTTGAGTGCAACCCCTGTGCTTTTAGAAAAAGACTTGGAAGAAGATTGATTAGTAGGAAAAGTCATCTCATACGTTTGTAAGGCGCCTACTAACTCTTCGACTTTTATCTCATCCGGATGCTTTACCGTTTCAATTGCGGCAACTTTTGCCCTAAAGCGTTCCGGTAGAGTTCGAAGAATTTTTCTAACTATTTTAGACTCCGGAATTTTCTCTCCCAAATTAGCACATGTATTGATAATGTCTTGAAGTCTAGTATAATAATCGGTAAACGATTCATGCTCCTCCATTCGAATAGAATCAAATTTACTAGTCAACATCTGGAGCATTTGAATTTTTACTAGACTTGTACCCTCATGTGTAATTTGTAGAGTATCCCAAATTTCCTTCGCGGTGTTACAAGCCGAAACGCGAGTAAACTCCGTTTGCGATAAAGAATTGAATAAAGCATTAATTCCTTTACTGTTAAACGAAGATGACTCGTTTTCATCTTTCGTCCACTTATTTAGTGGTTTCGGTGTTTCAACATTATCGACCTTTTCGGTTGGATGTTTCCATCCGAATTCAATCGCTTGCCACACCCGCTCATCAATCGCTATTAGAAAAGCTCTCATACGAACTTTCCAATAGGCATAATTCGTGCCGTCGAAGAGCGGTGGTCGATTAATGTTTCCGCCTTCGGCCATTAGATAACAATGAATCTAGATCCCGCTCTAATACCAATTGAAAGTTATGGAGTTGCCCCCAAGGATCTATCTAGATTGTATCTAACACCTTATCCCACACCTAAAGGGGGGTGAATAGGTGTAAAGGCCAAAAACCACAAATCTCGATGCTTTAAAAAATAGGGGCAATTGCTTATATACCCCTGAAAAGTTCCCGATTTTTCGATTTACCCCTCTTAGAAGGCTAATATTGAAAATACCCCTCCTACGTTCCAACCTATTTCTAATATACCCTTAGAGTTAAAATCTGTTAAGTAACTCTGTTATCTCTGTAAAATTACTATTTTGCCCTTTTCAAATATACCCTTCTACCATCATGTCTTTATTATTTGCCCTTAAAGTTAAGGGCATAAAAGTATTTCGACTTTTGGTTTTTTCCAATATACCCCTCTACCGTCACCAACCTTTCTTATTTGCCCTTAAGTTAAGGGAAAAATTGGTATTTTAATTTTTTGTAACTGTGGTAGATATTTAACTCACGTTTAACCCAGATTAACTTAACAGGAGATAACTGCGGGGGTATTTTGCAATAACGGTGGAATGTATGAGGGGCATTTTAGAAAGAAAAAAAAAGTAGGGGTAGATCGGATATTTTCGGACACATGAGGGTATATAGGCAATTATCCCTAAAAAATAAATGCGAAAAATAAAAAACACACCGAGATTTACGTGGGAAATCTCCAAACTCGGAGAAAAAAACCCACGGGACCAACACGCGAATAAACAATCAATAAGAGAAAAGATTACAAGGTGATACCGAACTCCACGGACTCGACCTCTCTAACTCTCCTATGGATCTCCGCGCAATCCTCCTTCGGGTTGTCCACGCCCTCACGTCCGAGTCCACGAACGCACGCACTTCGAATCCACGAAGCCTCGAACACGCCGAATCCACGACGCCCACTCGAATCCACGAGCACACCCCGTCCGGAGCAAGAACAATACAATCGATGGTGATTTATTGCTTAGATTCTCATTAAAGATCTATGGGAATAATCTCTAAGCAATTCTCAAATTGATTCTAGAAAAACATTAAGAATTAGGGCACCGAGAATCAATTTGGGAGAAGCTTGATGTAGAAGATGAGGAAAACGGCTACCTACAAGCTTCTAGGGTTTTCAATAGAGTTTATAATGTAAGCATATTGATTTATGAACCCCTTATGGTCTTTATATAGTATTAGAAGACTTAGAGATAGATTAGGATTGTAACAACCAAATATGGAAAGATTTCCCGCAGCCAAGGTCCGGACTCAGCCCCCTCAACCGGTCCTGTCTTTCGTCATTGAAAAATATTTTTCATAGGGTCCGGACCTAAGCTATGAGATCCGGTCCAAAATTGCGCAACATCAAATATTAAGCTTCGGGATCCGAATCTCAATCCAGGTCCGGATCACAATTAAAGGTGCACAGAAAACCAGCTTACGGGATCCGAATCTCACCTTCTAGATCCGGTCCACCTTAACACAACCTGAGAGTTCAAGGTACTGGATCCGGACTTCACAGCCAGGTCCGGATCTGAATTAAAGTTGCGCAAGAAACTGGCTTACGGGATCCGGATGCCACCTTTCAGATCCGGATCTTGACCAAATTTTTCCAGCTTTGATTTTTGTCAAATAGAATTCAATCCAAGTCCTCTAACTACTATATCCTAGTCTAAAATCACCATATATGTTCTTAGAATCATACCTGAGGTGCCGAGCTTCACCGCTGAGTCTTGTAACGTCTGTTTGCATCTTCTTTGTTCAAGTGTGCTCCTGACTCCTTCAAGACTCCGACTCAATTCATGAAACTTGCCAACACAAAATCCTTAACACGTCTATCTTTAGGCTTGTACCATCTGGATCGGGCCCAAAGACCGTCCGACAAGATCAAGACCGGCCACCAGTTCTGTTCCCTCGGGACACCTTCTGCATCTTACCCGGCTGGGAGGTCTTCTGCGCAGAGGCCGAGCGAGGGGTCACGTCAGGGCCCTAGTGGGCGTTTGTATGCCGCCCAGACTGAGGAAGCGGCAGCAGCTGAGAACATGGTTGCAGGTATCATTTTACTTTCTGGCATCCGTGTACGTGTTTTATTTGATACCGGTGCATCATGTTCTTTTATTGATCGGCTGTTTGCCGAGTTGCATGGCATCCCTTTGACGCCTTTGCCATTTTCGGGACGAGTTGTTATTCCCTGTCACTCTTTGGATATTCGAGAGTACTGTTCTTGTTACCCAGTTCAGATTGGGGATTGGATCATGCCCGTGGACCTATTTGTGGTGCACAAACTCGGAGAGTTTGATATAGTTTTGGGCATGGATTGGTTGACTCGGTACTTCGCTACGATCGATTGTGTGAATCGCACGGTGACCTTTAGAGAGCCGAGTCACGAGGAGGTTGTGTTTCAAGGATGCCAGAGTTCGCTATTTGCGATGACGATTAGCTCCTCTCGAGCCAGGCAGTTGATTAGTAGCGGGTGCATAGCCTATTTGGCTAGTATTGCACTACGGGATGTTGAGGACTCCCCCAGGATTGAGGATATCCCGATGGTGAGGGAGTTCCAGGACGTGTTTCCAGTTGAGCTACCAGGTATGCCACCTGATAGGGAGATTGAGTTTGTGGTAGATCTCGCTCCTGGGACTACTCCAATCTCAAAGGCACCCTATAGGATGGCTCCAGCAAAGTTGAAAGAGCTGAAGGCACAGTTGCAGGACCTTTTGGATAAAGGTTATGTGAGACCAAGTGTGTCACCTTGGAGAGGACCGGTTCTTTTTGTGAAGAAGAAGGACAGATCACTTCGCTTGTGTATGGACTATCGTGAACTCAACAAAGTCACGATTAAGAACAAGTATCCGTTGCCAAGGATTGATGATCTTTTTGACCAGCTTCAAGGATCTAGCGTGTATTCCAAGATCGACTTACAGTCGGGTTACCATCAGTTAAAGATCAAGCCTGATGACGTGTCGAAGAAGGCTTTCAGGACACGGTATGGATACTACGAGTTCACTGTGATGCCGTTCGGGCTTACCAATGCCCCGGCAGCTTTTATGGATTTGATGAACCGTGTCTTCAAGCCATACTTGGATAGATTCGTCGTGGTGTTCATCGACGACATTTTGGTATATTCCCGGAGTGATGCTGATCACGAGGAACATTTGAGGCTAGTACTTCAAGTGCTTCGGGAAAAGAAACTCTTCGCCAAGTTGAAGAAATGTGAGTTTTGACTTAGAGAGGTGGCGTTTTTGGGCCACGTAATCTCGAGATCAGGTATAGCCGTGGATCCTAAGAAGATTGAAGCAATTAGAGATTGGCCAAGACCGACGAGTGTCACCGAGATACGGAGTTTTATTGGTTTGGCCGGCTACTACCGGAGGTTTGTTGAGGGTTTTGCTAAGTTATCTACTCCCCTCACGAGGCTCACGCATAAAGGCACTAAGTTCATTTGGAATGATGCGTGCGAAAGAAGCTTTCAAGAGTTGAAGCTGCGATAGACGACCGCACCAATCCTAACCTTGCCAGTTGCTGGAGCAGGGTATGTGATTTATAGCGATGCTTCATTTAATGGATTGGGTTGCGTTTTGATGCAGGATGGAAAGGTGATCACATATGCTTGCCGCCAGTTGAAGGAGTATGAAAGGAATTACCCTACTCATGATTTGGAGTTGGCGGCCGTAGTCTTTGCATTGAAGCTATGGCGCCACTATCTTTATGGCGAGCGGTGTGAAGTATATACGGATCACAAGAGCTTAAAGTATCTATTCACTCAGAAGGAGTTGAACTTGAGGCAGCGCAGATGGTTGGAGCTGCTCAAGGATTATGATTTGACGATACTTTACCACCCAGGCAAGGCTAACGTGGTGGCAGATGCACTAAGTAGGAAATCGACGGAACATTTAGCGATGATGATGGTTACTCAACCGCGGTTGATTGAGCAAATAAAGCGGTTAGAGTTGGAGGTGGTGGCTCCTGACACGCCTATGCGATTGATGACCTTGGTGATGCAACCAACCTTATTAGAAAGGATAAAGGAAAAACAAGCTCTTGATGCAGAGTTGCAAAAGGTTCGAGCAAAAATGGTTGATGGTTGCACCCGTGATTTTAGTGTGGACGGCGGTGATTTGATGCGATTCCGTGGACGGGTTTGTGTACCGGCGGAACCGACACTTAAAGAGGAGATTCTTCCTGAAGCACACCGAGCGCCGTATGCTATACATCCGGGAGGCACCAAGATGTATAAGGACTTGAAGTTGCTTTATTGGTGGCCCGGGATGAAAAAGAATGTTGGCGAGTTTGTAGCTCGTTGTTTAACTTGCCAACAAGTGAAAGCTGAGCATAGAGTTCCCGCGGGGAAATTGCAGAGCCTACCGATTCCAGTGTGGAAGTGGGAGAAGATCACCATAGATTTTGTGATGGGATTGCCTCGCTCACAGGCTGGGCATGATGCTATATGGGTGATCGTTGATAGGTTGACGAAATCGGCACATTTCATACCTATCCATACTACTTGGACTGGAGAGAGACTCGCACAAGTGTACCTTGATGAGATTGTGCGACTACATGGAGTACCTACATCCATTGTATCTGACAGGGACACCCGTTTCGTGTCACATTTTTGGAGGGGTCTGCAGGACGCCTTAGGTACTCGATCGGACTTCAAAGATCGCTTTCCACCCTCGTAGAGTGACGGGCAATGAGCGTACTATACAGACACTCGAGGATATGCTTCGAGCCTGCGTGATCGACTTCCAGGGAGGATGGTCGCAGCATCTACCGATGGCAGAGTTTGCTTATAACAACAATTATCAAGCAAGCATCCAGATGGCGCCATTTGAGGCACTCTATGGGCGGAAATGTAGATCGCCACTTCATTGGAGTGAAGTTGGTGAGAGTTTGGCCTTAGGCCCAGATGTGCTCCAGGAAGCAGAGGACAAGGTTCGTATTGCTAGGGAGCGACTGTTGACAGCCCAGAGTAGGCAGAGGAGCTATGCTGACAAGTGTCGACGAGACTTGGAGTTTCAGATTGGAGACCATGTCTTTTTGAAAGTCTCGCCGACCAGGGGAGTCAGGAGATTTGGGATTCGGGATAAGTTGAGCCCCCGATTCATTGGACCATATGAGATTCTTGAGCGTGTGGGCCCGGTAGCGTATAGACTTGCTCTACCGCTGAACCTATCGGGTGTGCACAATGTATTCCATGTATCGGTCCTCCGGAAGTACATACATGATCCAGGTCATGTATTGGAGGCTATACCCATTGAGTTGAGAGATGATCTGAGCTTCGAGGAGCAACCCGTGAAGATTTTGGCTCGCGAGGTGAAGAAGCTGCGGAACAGGGAGGTTTCCTACGTGAAAATCCTGCGGAGCAACCACGAAGAGCGGGAGGCCACGTGGGAGCTGGAGAGTGCGCTGCGGGAGCGCTATCCCTATCTTTTTCAGATGGAGTCATGAGGTATGACTTGATTTTCGAGTTTCGCGGACGAAACTCCTTCTTAAGAGGGGTGAATGTGACGCACTGGACCTTTGCAAAAAGCAAGGTTCGAGTGTTCGTGTTGGTTTCGAACTTTTCTACTCTTTGTAGAGGGTCCTGGAGGGAGTTCCGACCCGTGGTTCGAGGTTCTGGAGCTTTTGGTTTTGTCTCGGGAGAATTGCTCTCTGAGACCGGTCCCAAAAAGGAGAGACCGGTCTCCCCAAGCAGAAGCCGCGGCAGGAGGCGTGGCATCCGGATCCAGGAGGTGGAGACCGGTCCCTGTGCGCGCGCAGTCTGCGGTGGAGGCCCTGGGGACCGGTCCCTGCAAACTGGAGACCGGGCCCAATAAGCTGTTTTTGCGGGAAGGCCGTCCGAGACCAGTCCTTGCTGGTGGAGACCGGTCCCGAGCCCCGAAAACTACCCAGTTCGAGCAGTTGTGCAGAGTGCATTGTTGAGGGGATTTTCGGGATTTTGTTACCTTGCACAGCCTATATGGCTCACCCTCTCTTCTAATCTCTCATTTCACCCTCTCTCACTCTCTCACACTTAGAAAGAGAAGGAGAGAAGAAGAAAGAGAAGGAGAAGAAGGAGAGGAGGAGATCAAGAGTGCATGCTCGTGGATCTTGGAGCTCTCCCACTTCATCTTCCTCACCTTTGGAGCTTGGGGCTTGGCTTTGGAGCACTCTTGGAGGGAGATCCTTGCTTCTAGGAGGTTTAGATCCTTGGGAGTGAGCTTCTAAGAGATAAACATCACATCCTTTTCCTTAGAATAGGATTTTGATGCTCTTTGCTTGTAGAAACCCTAGATTTGGAGTTTAGGGTTTCATTTTGGGGCTTTTTGAATGGAGGCTTTTAGAGCCCATTTGATGGATTTAGAACCTTCATTTAGGTTACTTTGGGAGGGATCAAGCCCCCATTTGAGGATTGGAGAGGGATTTCTACACTAGGTGAGTTTTTCTTTGCTCTCTAGTAATGATCTTCGCAGATTGGATAATTGGTTTATCGATTGAGGTTGTAACTTCTAGGGTATGCTTTTTAGGGTGCTAGGAGTCTGAAATAGCCTCAGTTGGCGACTCGGAGCATCGGGTCACTCGGTGAGTTTGACCTCACTTTATTTAATGAGAAAATCTCATTAATGTCTTATGATTGAGATAAATGGAAAAGCATGTATTTTCATGTTAGATACATCGTTATTGAATTTTAGAATGCTTAAAACACATAGCCTGTGTGTAATGAAACTTTACCTCTATATAGTAGAGATATGTGTATGTGAACTATGTAGTTTGTTAGCATTCTAGTTTGGGTCATGGAGCTATACTCTTATAGAGGATTTGACATATGTTTGTGAACATAGAGACTATGCATGACATAGGAGAAAAGCTAATGTCATCAAGCGGCATTAAGCTTGGCATCGGTCTGTGAATTAGTGAGCTAATGTCATCAAGTGGCATTAGGCTCGAATTGGAACCTGACATAGTAAATTCTAGTGTCATGAGAGTTATTGAACTAGACCTTAGGGTTGCTAGTTACTTTTGCCATGTGAGACATGAGGTTGGATACTTGAGACTTGGACTGTGCTTGTTGCCTTTTGTGCTCTTTCGCACATGCTTGTGAGGGTCGCTCCCTACAAGCCGGCACTCCGGAGTTGGCCTTTGCGATTCGTTCGCGCGTGCGGTATTGAGGAACCTACCGGACCGTTTGGGATAGACTCATTCCTCGCGGGGAATGTTGGGACTACCACGGTACTTAGGTGGCACAAGCTGGATTGCACTCGTGTAGATCCTAAGAGAGATTGGATAATGACATTCAACTTTAAGTGACAAACACTACTAGACGGGACTTAGTAGTTGGTTTATGTGGACATGCTTAGGGCATTACTTGGGATATGTAGTATACATGATAGTTATTATTTACGTCATAGTGTACTTGACTGTTACAGTAGAACTTTACTCTACTTGTTGCCTTATCAGTTTTGGACAGATTATAGCTTTTTTATTATGCTTTTATTTCAGCTATATATCTATCTCTTTTATGGTACTTACAGCTTTCTGTTTGGGCCTAGTGGTGCATGAGCTGAGGTTAGTAATTGCCCACTGGGAACTATAATTTATAGTTCTCACGCCTTCTGTTTTCTGACTCGTTTCAGTGTCTTCTGCTTCTGGGGAGGCTAGGGATCGCGGCAAGGGTGTCACTTCTAGCTAGCGACAGAGGAGTCTCGCTAAGTGGTTCATTCTTCTCCTTTTGTTTTTGTCGGAGAGAATGAGAGCTTTTGTACCCTTTAGTGGCTACCATTTTGTGTATTGTACTGGATTAGTGGATGTATACCCTTATATTTACTGTTATATTTCAGTTTACCTCCTTACCTGTTGATAGTGCTAGTTTTATACTGCTCTGATATCTCTAGTTGTAGCCTACTTGTATGGTTTTAATTCCGCTGTTTTTAGTAGACGCCTTGTATGTGTTGACATATGGCGGGTCTGGGCATGCTTTGGGGAAGGCCCTGCCGGCCCCAGGGCGTGACATGGAGCTTGAGCTGGAGCATCCGGATTGAGTTGAGCACGTGACTTGACCATAGTGGTCTCACCGGTAGGTCCTAAAGAGTGCTCATAGGTAGAACACTCAATGTTCATATCATGAAGCCTTAGAATCCTCATGATCAACAGTGGATATGGAAGTCTGTCCTTTTTTCTTGAAGTCTTGATCTCTCGCGCCATTCGCTTCCAAACAAGAAATGGTACATTTAAGTTGATGTTCCTCTCTTCAACTATCTCCGGATGACCAAGTAAATAAAGATATAAAACCCGATCCCATCTAATAACCTTTGTGTTTGCTAAAGGCATTACATTATAGCAAACCACAAAGTTTAGAAACCTGTACTCTAGCCTCAAATCCTTTGAAAGTATTGCATTACCATTATTCTCGGCGTCGGGGACACAAAGAAACCTAAGCATCCGCGTCCAATCCCCAACAGAATCAAAACCAGAGTGTAGATAATCAACTCCATCTGTTCGTGCCTCCATCTCAAGAGCAGAAGCAATGGTAGCAGGGGTAATTGACATCGCAACTCCCCAAACTGAAGTAGAGAACATATGAGGTCCATCATCAGACTAAGTAAATTTTCTGCTCTCATATAGAATTCTCTAATAAGCTCCAGTCCACATCCAGTGTGCTCTGTAAAAGCACAAATCTCATGCAAATCACCATTCCCAAATGGCACTTGGAAAGCCGAAACTTTTTCAAACAAATTAGCCACGCCGACCATACGCTCTCCAATACATGTCTTCGAGGAATAGATGGAGCGTCGGCGATCATCAATTGGAACTTCTCGAACAGCGGCATCGCGAAGTTCGTGAATTGAAATACCTCCAGAACCTCGACGTCCACGAGCATAAGTCTGTGGTGACTCGGTGTGTTCCGCTTCCACAACCTTTTCTTTACCATTTCCTTTGCCTTTGTCACGCCCCGTGCCCGCCAATTTGGTCGGATTCGGGCGCGCCGACAGACCGCCGAACGGACAGAGTTTCCCCTGTACGATCAAGGCGTCGCAATCGATACAATTTACAAGAAGGTTCCAAACAGGAACAGATAATACAATCAGATTGCATAAGGAAGTATCATAACATAAAACAGCTACTTGCTATTACAACCATTCGTCTCAAGTTAGAATTTTACATTAACTTTAAACTTTAAACTTCCTAATACAATCTAGTTATTACAACTTTATTACAACATATTCTTTTCATTTTCAAACCCCTAGTTAGCCGACTGGGGTACTTCTATCTCTGGTCTCCTGGTAGGGCGCTATCTACTGAGCTACGCCCTTGCCTCGCCTAACACTGCGTCGCTCACGTGTGTACTGTACCCCCAAGCGCAACACGGGGGTGAGAACTATTGTCCATAGTTCTCGTGGGTACGGTCACCCAAGAGAAAAGCTCGACCAATAGGTCCAAGGAGGCACTGCAAATATGTTAGTCCAAAAACATCCACAGATATATAATTTGCAACTAACATAAAAACCTGCCTCACAATATGCACTATGCAAATCATTACCCTTTAGCTCTTAGCTTTTCTTTACTTTATTGCTATTCTTTACTTTAGCCTTTCCATTCACACTTAGCTATTTATAAGCTTAGCTATTACTAGCACTATCCATTAGCTATTTACAAGTTTAGCTAGTCTTTACATTCTATACCTTGTGGCACTCATGCTACTTAGCAATTCATTTCTAAGGTCCCTCTACCTCAGCTCACTAAGCCACCCGACTCGGTCTTGAGTCAATCGCTTGCGGATATTCCGCGCTCTGTCAGGCTCGAGGCGAAGGACGTCTCACATGCACCTCAGCCTTAGATTCTCTCGACTATAGGTCCACGCACAGGGTGAGAACTATCATCAACCCCCGGACCACAAGTCGCTCAATGGACCCACGGGCGAGGAGAACCACACGTACCCGCGTCCACGAACTCATACTCATACCGGGCGAGGAGAACCACACGTACCCGATGAGTGACTGCCAGGCGAGGAGAACCACACGTACCTGCAGTTGTCATTCACTTGCTCTGCTGCACTAGCAGCCGCTGCACTAGCAGCATTCATTCCTAGGGATTCCGGAATCCATTTCACATAACTCAAGGGTTGGTCTTAACCCTATAGTGTCGACCTATCTAGGTCCATTGTTCTTTGCATCCTAGGTCCACTTTGTAGGTTATAGGTCTTAGGATCTAATAGGAATCAACACCTAGAGGGGGGTGAATAGGTGCACAATGGCCTAATAAAAATTCTCGATGCGATTTTAAATAAATGCGGAAAAATAAAATCAACACACCGAGATTTTACGTGGGAAAACTCCAACTCGGAGTAAAAAACCCACGGGACCGATCACACGAAAATTCACTAAGAAACTACCGAGTACAAGGCGATTCACCCACGACTTTACCCGATTAACCGAATCTTCTATGTGAATATCCTTCGCTGGTCCACGATCAATTGAAATCCTCCAACCGATCACGCCGCAACTCCTTGCCGCGCCAACGCCTCGAATCCACAAAGCGTCCACCGAGTCCTCGGCTCCCCCTACACGCGATCCCCGCGCAACACACCTCCGTCCGGAGAAGAAGAACGAAGATTTATGGTGATCTCCAAATTAAAGCACCGTAGACGATGGGAAGAATTCGTCTAATTGATCATCAAGTTGATTCACAAGAGTAGAATCAAATGAAAGAAACTAGAATCAACTTGACGATCAATACTCCATCAAATCTCTCTAAGAACTAGGTCAAAAAGCTTAGGAGAGAGATTCTAGGGTTTTGAGGATTAATAATATTCCGGTGTATTTTTTTCTTAAACTCCCATGGTCTATTTATAGTGTTTAGAAGACTTGTTAATTAGAGTAGGATTGAAAACAACCTTTCAGAAATAGATTAGAATTGAATTCAGATTGATTTGGAATAGATTAACTTTGATTTGGAAATGCATTTCGAGTCCTTTGTCAGGTCAAACCATCTCTGTCCGATCTCGGTGTGTCGTCAAATTTTTCGCATCGAGCAACGGCCAGGTCGGACCGAGATTGTCCGGTCCTAGGCTATAGCACTCGGAAAGTTCATCTCACGTGTCCCAGAATCCACGATCCGGTCAAAGCCTGCGAAACTTTACTGCTATCAACCTCACGTGTCAGGTCAAAGAAGTTGGTCCGGACAGTGTTGCGAAAACGGATGAGACTCAGTGTCGGTCAAAAGGGCTGATCCGGATAGGGTTTATACAGAAAATATTTTTCATAAAAACCAATATTTTAAACCCTTTTTAAGTCTTCTAACTACTATGTTATTAATGTTAATCACCATAAATGATCTTAAATGCATACGAGGTGTCGAGCTTCTCGACTTGTCTGGAGGGTCCGATCTTCTTGTAATCTCTTGATCTCTTCAAGACTCCGACAAACTCACGAAATCCGCCAACTTACAAAATCCTTAACAATCTCCCCCTTTGGCGATTTCGTGACAAAACATATTACAAGCTATTACACCCTCAAAATCAAAAAGACAAGAGAATATCGTAATCACCAAACGATAACTCTTTGCATGATCGATCCAAAAAAAAAATTAAAAAATTACAAGAGCATTGCATTCAATCCTAAAATGACCTAGACCTTGGAGTCTTGAAGTCTTGAACGTTCCTGCAAAAAGATCTCAAACACATTCAAGCATCAAGAACTTTTCATTCACAAGGTAAACATTAGTCATAAATACAAAGTTAAAATCAAAAGCTAACTAACTAACTAAGTTAACTTATCTAATAAAAGTTTTCATAACCATAACCATCTCCCCCTAACCAAAACCATCTCCCCCTAACCAAAACCAAAACCATCTCCCCCTTTTTGTCACAAATCGACAAAAATGACAAAATAAGGGTCAATCATAGAATCACTCGGAGTCGCTTCCGGGAGGAGGCATCTCATCGGCTCCACATCCTAATTTCCCAGAGGAGTCTCAAGAACCGTGTGATGCGACCGTACTTCTTGTTCAAACGGTCGACATCCGAGATGAGCTTGTCTTGCTTTGCCCCTAATACCTCTTGCCCCGCAGTCAAACGATCGAGATCACCCGATAATCGTTGTTGCTCGCGAAAAATAGACGATATAGATGCCTCGGTGTCAGAACCTCCAGCAGGCGGAGAAGCAGGTATAGGTGCTTCAGCTCGAGGAGGGGATGTTCCATGAAGTTGAACATGAGATTTGACCATCGTAGTATCTCCAATAGGTCCTAAGGAATGCTCATAATAAGTGCAGTCAACTCTCACATTGTGCTGACGAAGAATCCGCATGATGATTAGCGGAAAAGGTAATCGATCTCTCTGATTTGCAGTCTTAATTTCCCGCGCCATTCTTTTCCAAATAAGGAACGGGACATTTATATTAATATTTCCTGCTCGTACTAGGTCGGGATGTCCTAGCAAGTACATGTACAACACTCGATCCCACCTAATAACCTTCGTGTTTGTGAGAGGCATAAGGTTGTAGCAGACGACGAAGTTTAAATACCGATACTCCATTCTCAATTGCTTTGAGAGTATCTGGCTACCATTGTTCTCAGCGTCTGGTATACACAGTGCAGTGAACACCCTTCTCCAGTCATTGCCGGCATCCGATACAGTGCATGTAGTCCACCCCGTCGGTGCGTGCTACCGTATGTCAACGAGGCCACCGTGTCTGGCAGGTGATAGTCATTTCTATGCCACGAACCGATGTAGTAAACTCAAATGGTCCACCCTCAGCATCGACTAGGTTGCCTGCTCGCATATAGAATTCTCTAATCAGCTCCAGCCCATACCCAGTCGTCTCTGGAAACTTACATATTTCCTGCAATTCACCATTTTCAACCAATGCTTGAAATGCGGGAGCTCGACGAACCAAGTTCGCAATCCCCACAAGGCGTTCTCCAACACAACTCTTTGAAGAATACAAGCGTAGACGTTTCGGATCCACGGGAGGTTGAGGTGGTCTAACGGAGTGATTTTGCGGTGATGCGGGTTCACCAATAACAATCCCCTCGTTTTCTTGCGTCGACCTGATGTGCGTTTCTCCTGAGCCGGTTCAGTCTCCTGAACTTTTCCTTTTCCTTTATCCCTTTTCTTTGACTTTTCTTTTTCTTTCTCTTTTCCTTTCTCCTTCGCTTGCTCAAATTGTTGAGTACGTATCTCGGCTTTGAAGAACTTCCCGAGTCCTCGCCACGAGATTCTTCACGGTTCCTCACCAGGGGTTATACTCACTCCCCGATTGTTCCGCTTGCGGTCCTTTTGCTCGGCGGAGGAGCGTCCACGCTTAGCCCCTGGACCCGCTCTCGCCATAAGGAATACGAGCACAAGAAGCCACGAATACATTTTCGAAAGTTCTTTGTACAAAAGATCAAAAACGACATATTGACATATATAGCAAAAATTGCGAAAAATTGGCCATAATTTAAAAAATTAATTTAGAGCATCCTAGAGCCATTAGCAACACTATTAATATAGACAACATGCCCAAAAATTGATTGAAATTGCCAGAAATTCGAAAAAGCTCCTATGAACAGTAAAAACTAGGGTTTGATCACAAATGTGCGAATATTTGTCGATAAAATTTGCAATAAACCTCATAGAAGTGTAATGTAGACATGTTTAAGCAAGATTGAAACAAAAAATTTGTGCAAAAACAGATAAATCACCAAGAACATCTCTAAACCCTAAAATTCCGAAAAATAGGGCAAAAATGGAAAATAAATGGAAATCATACCTAAAATCCGTGAAGATGAGTAGAAAAGATGTTCCAATGCTCAAGAAAGATTTCTCTAGGATTTCTAGAGAGAGAAAATCGACAAAAGCGTAAACAATGTGTTTTGAAACAAAAAAACGTCGCGCACGGATATAAGCGGACGCTCCAAAGCCTTGTGACAGAGCGCTCACGGCCGGATGCCACGCAACTTTTCTTGACGGCGACGAGGATCGGTCGGTGATTTATGACCGGTCTGACAAGTTTTTTTTTTTTTTTTTTAACAAATTTTTTTTAAAAATTTTAAACCCAGTTTTTAACCAGTTTTCCTCAATAATCATATGAAATATAATAACTAAAAATAATCAAGAGAAATTCGTAAATGTCACACATGTTGAACCACTCATCAATTGAAAATTTAAGTTAGTATACTGTGAAATATAAGCACATCTTTCGAGATCTAAATCAATAGTTGTACTAATTTTTCAACATCAATTTTGCATTTATGAAGACTAAACTAAATCCCAAAAGCTGAAATTAGCACAAGAATATGATCCAATTGAGTTATGCACACGTTGAATTTCAAGGAGTGGCTCTTTGAGCATCTTAACTTCCACCTTATATCGTTCAAAAACCAAGAGTAACCACCTAGCATTCCTCTAAACCTTATATGATACATAATTTTCTTTTTAGAGATCTCCACTTATTCATGTGGTAACTTCACACACTTAGGACGGCCAGGGTGGTAGCTCTTTCCAACATGTGATGGTAGTTTTCACACTCCTTAAAAGGATGTAACTCTTTCCATATCTTGAATGGTGGTAGTTTTCACACTCCCAAAGGGATGTAACTCTTTCCACATCTTTAATCTCATGAAATTATTACTCTCCCTCAATTAGTGCAACCCACAATGAGATCATTTTATTGTGATTTCAGAAAATGGGACAACATTTTTCTTATGATGCAAATCTTCAATCAAAAATTCAATATATTTTTGATAGTTCAAGAGAGAGGTACCTATTTGACTTGTATATTGGCATAATTTTTCAAAGATAATGAGGTTCAAAACTAATGACACATAGGAATTTAAATTGATTGAATTAAGTTAAGATAACTCATGTAAACCATGAGGTGACTTAACAAACCACTTGTAAAAGAGACCAAAACACCACATTGTTCACCAAATCACATATGCAAAGCTTATCAACGAATAAAGCTTAGTTGTCTATTCTTTTAAGATTTAATGGCTCATAGAATGTATCTAGATAAAAGAATTTATTCGAATTGACCAATTCCCCAAATAAATGATATATAAAAGCAAGATGTCCGATTCGATAAAATAGGACAGTTTTTTTTTAAAAAAAAAAAATTCATGGCAAAAAGTGTTCCTATTTAAATAGAATGGGAGAGAGAGGTAGGGAGCCACTAGATGCTTAGTATGGAAAGAGTTCACCTTTGCGCACCCAAACCTTACGAATTTTGGGGTACGTCGGTTGGCTTGTAATCCTTGAGTGAGGCTTGTCGACGATTGAAGTTTTCTCAATCTTTGCACCATTCGTCTTTACCTTCCATACTTGCCTTCGTTTCAAGTTAGACCCTTGGCTCTTGGGATTCCATCCTTGCGATGGTGTTGTTCTTTGAACCTTCGTTTTGGGCTTGAGTTGTTTCCCTTGGTTCACGTGTGACATGGAGTTCTTCCTTTGTCTACAATTTCTCTTTACGTGACCTTGAACTCCACAAAAATGACAAACTTTGTTAGCAAAAGTTTTTCTAATTGAAAGCTCACCTTGAACCTTGGGCTTCGACTTTGTTGAATTCATGCCCACTTTCTTAGCAACTTGATCAACATATGTTCTCTCATAACCCAATCCTAACTTGGATGTTTGACCAAGTCCAAGCATCTTGTCGAGTTTCGATGTTCCGGAGGAGAAGTTGTTCAAATCCGCCCTTAATTGAATTATCGTCTTTGTGAATTCCATGTTTGCTTCCTTTGCCTCCGTAATTTGCTTGTTGAGAAACTTCATATTTTCCCCATTAGTTTCTCTTTCATTCTCAAGCAAAGTGACTTTCTCTACAATTGATCCGTAGGCTCGTGCCAATCCATCCTTCTCTTTTTCCAAGCTTTTTATCCATGAAGCTAAGCTTGCATTCTCTCCTTCTAGATCGACGATCCTATGTTGTAGCTTCTTATTGTGCTTGCCGATCTTCTTTGACTCCACAATTAGTTGGCGATAAGCATCCACCATGTCTCCGCCATCCGAGTCTTCATCCGTTGCATTCTCCGGTGTGAATTGTTCATTCATAGAAGACATGGATAATGAGTCAATAGATGATAAACATATAACATTAGAATCATGAGCTATTAAAGCGGTAGCATTAACTTCTTCATCACCGGAAGATGACTCTTCATCGGAAGGGTCATCCCACGTGATGGCTTGCATTGCCTTCTTCTTAGAAGCTTTTGTTGGGCAATCCGATGCTATATGTCCGAATCCACGACACTTATAACATTGAATTTGCCCTTCTTCCTTTTTATTATCTCTAGAAGAGTCCTTAGAAAAATTCTCAGAATTTTTTGTCTTGGAAGAAGAAGAAGAAGTACTCCCTTTAGATTTGTTGAATTTTGAAGAAGGGGACTTTGAGTTTGGAAATCTTTTCTTAAAATTCCGACGGAACTTTCTCGTGAGAAGGGCGAGTTGCTTCTCAAAATCTTCTATCGTCACATCCGAATCTGTCTCGGAAGATGAAGAGTCAATGTCGTCACCTTTTGAAGCCTTGAGCGCCATCCCTGTTGACTTTGAAGAGAACTTGGAAGAAGACGAGTTAGTAGGAAAAGTCATCTCATATGTTTGAAGAGCACCTACTAGTTCATCTACTTTCATATCATCGGGATGTTTCATGGTTTCTATAGCCGCGACCTTAGGACGAAAACGTTCGGGGAGAGTTCTTAAAATTTTACGAATGATCTTGGTTTCGGGAATTTTCTCACCCAAGTTGGAACAAGTGTTGACTATGTCTTGAAGACGAGTATAATAATCAGTAAATGTCTCGTTTTCTTCCATATGAATAGAGTCAAACCGGCTAGTCAACATTTGCAATTTTTGAACCTTAACAAGACTTGTTCCCTCGTGGGTGGTTTTAAGAGTATCCCAGATTTCTTTAGCAGTTTCACATGTCGAAATCCTAGAAAATTCAGTTTGATTCAAAGAATTAAACAAAGCGTTAATTCCTTTGCCATTGAAAGAAGAACGTTCGTTTTCATCCTTAGTCCACTTAGCACTAGCTTTGGGGACGGTGATAGTATCAACAACCTCGGTGGGGTGAGTCCAACCACTTTCCACCGCTTGCCATACTCTAACATCGATTGCAATTAGAAACGCCCTCATGCGGACTTTCCAATAGGCATAGTTAGTGCCATCGAAGAGAGGAGGTCGATTGATATTACAGCCCTCGGCCATTGTCAATAACCTTAACCTGCTCTGATACCAATTGTAGGTTATAGGTCTTAGGATCTAATAGGAATCAACACCTAGAGGGGGGTGAATAGGTGCACAATGGCCTAATAAAAATTCTCGATGCGATTTTAAATAAATGCGGAAAAATAAAATCAACACACCGAGATTTTACGTGGGAAAACTCCAACTCGGAGTAAAAAACCCACGGGACCGATCACACGAAAATTCACTAAGAAACAACCGAGTACAAGGCGATTCACCCACGACTTTACCCGATTAACCGAATCTTCTATGTGAATATCCTTCGCTGGTCCACGATCGATTGAAATCCTCCAACCGATCACGCCGCAACTCCTTGCCGCGCCAACGCCTCGAATCCACAAAGCGTCCACCGAGTCCTCGGCTCCCCCTACACGCGATCCCCGCGCAACACACCTCCGTCCGGAGAAGAAGAACGAAGATTTATGGTGATCTCCAAATTAAAGCACCGTAGACGATGGGAAGAATTCGTCTAATTGATCATCAAGTTGATTCACAAGAGTAGAATCAAATGAAAGAAACTAGAATCAACTTGACGATCAATACTCCATCAAATCTCTCTAAGAACTAGGTCAAAAAGCTTAGGAGAGAGATTCTAGGGTTTTGAGGATTAATAATATTCCGGTGTATTTTTTTCTTAAACTCCCATGGTCTATTTATAGTGTTTAGAAGACTTGTTAATTAGAGTAGGATTGAAAACAACCTTTCAGAAATAGATTAGAATTGAAATCAGCCTGATTTGGAATAGATTAGCCTGATTTGGAAATCTGCTGAGTCCACCGTCCGGTCAAACCATCTCTCGTCCTGTGTGTCGTCAAATTTTTCGTATCGAGCACCGACCTGGCCGATCAGTGGGATTGTCCGGTCCTAGGCTATAGCACTCGTAAAGTTCATCTCACCGTGTCCCATTAATCCACGATCCGGCCAAAGCTCGCGAAACTTTCTCGCTATCAACCTCACCGTGTCCCACAAAGAAGTTGGTCCTGAGAGAGTGTTGCGAAAAGCCAGATGACAGACTCACTGTGTCCGGTCAAAAGGGCTGATCCGGACAGGGTTTATACAGAAAATATTTTTCATAAAAACCAATATTTTAAACCCTTTTTAAGTCTTCTAACTACTATGTTATTAATGTTAATCACCATAAATGATCTTAAATGCATACCTGAGGTGTCGAGCTTCTCTGACGAGTCCTGGAGGGTCCGATCTTCTTGTAATCTCTTGATCTCTTCAAGACTCCGACAAACTCACGAAATCCGCCAACTTACAAAATCCTTAACACACTTGACACTAGGGTTCATTATAACTTATGTTCTTTACACTAGCTTAGATGCCACTCGATATATATGTGTATTTAGTCCATGACTCACATTCTTTATTTGGCATTTTTATACTTTGCTCTCTTATACTTGACATTCTTATGCTTGACACTCTTATGTCTACCAAAGCCTTTACATGCATGTTGTCGTAACGTTCTTTACTTAGTATTCTCGTTCTTTCGCATTCTTTAGCCACTAGGTTCATGCTCACTCGTTCACTAGCATTTCTATATTATGCTATTGTCATGTTCATCGAATGTTCACTATGCTAAGCATACATTCTTTTACTCTTCTAGCATTCTACTTTATGCTATTATCATGCATTTCATTTGTTTACTTGCATCTACTTAGCATTTTCACTTTACCTCACTAGCATGCATTTCTAATCATGCAGTATTGAACATGCGTCAATAAGAGTTAAATGACTCTTAGACATACAGGCGACCTAGTCGCTTCGGTAAACACAACCCACCTCAATTCGCACTCCGATTGCTCGTCGACACTTGCAATCGGCCGCCATGCGCACTCTTGACCCGGCTTCGCTCGAACTCTTGCACGACCAACCAAACAGCTCTCCGAATTGCAATCCGAGACTTTGTGCCGTTGCCCCACGCCTTTAAGTTGCCCCGCTCCGCTTTCATGAATTTAGGGCTTCTATCCTGCGTGCTGCGGACATCTGGTATGAATATATTAAATAATTAATATCTTTGTACTCGCTCGTCGGATGACCGAACCGAGCGCGCCAACGCGTTCGTTAGGCCCCCAATTAGGTTTCTATGGGGTCAAATGAGATCAAACTCATCTATTTCTAAAAACCCCATTTTGGAGCCCTAGGTTTGCACTTTCGCAAAACCCACCGATTTGATCCCTAGAACAAGCAATAGAGAGCTTGTCTAACCTCTAGGAACTCATCTAAGAGCACTAGAACCATCCATAGGGTGCTTAGAGCAAACCCTAGAAATCTACCATTAGAGCACCTTGAAGAACACATGATTTTCATGGGTTTCCAAGTCTCTACAAGGTTCTAAAACTTGCAAGAAGCTCAAAACTCTAGATCTAGGGTTTAGAAACCCTCTACTAGAAGATCTACCATGAGAGGAGCAAAGGCTTACCTCTACAAGAAGCCCTCTTGCACAAAGGGGAGGAAGAAGATGGCCATTGGAGCCTCCACCATCACCTTCTTCATCATCTCCATCTTCTTCTCCTTCTTCTTCTCTCTTTTCTTCTCCTCTTTTCTTTCCCCTCTTCTTCCCTTCTTGCTGTCGAACAGAGAGAGAGAGGGAGAGAGTGCTGAGTGAGGGGGAAAGGGAGAGAAAGAGGTTTTAACACCCTCTAATCACTTAACCCCCTGCCAAAATGCAACAAAGCCCCTCAACTTTGCAATATTTGCAACACCAACCGGGCATTTTGCCGCCGAGACCTGGCCTCCATGTATGGTGTCCGACTCCAAGTATCTTCACTGTGGTCCAATCACGCGGCGGTCCTGGACATTCACACAATGTCCTGGCCCTAGTCGCGCAGGCCCTTTTGCCCATTTTCCAGCTTACTGGGTCCGGACATCCACCATTGTCCGGACATTGGATCAATGTCCCGACCTCACAGTATCCTCCAGCCCACTCAAGGACTTAGCCAAATTTTCAGCTTTTTCCGTTTCTTCTCCGTTCCAACTCACTTTTGGACTTGTGGGTCTCCGATTCACTTGAAATCACACCGAGACTCCCCACACAAGATTTGGATCATGTCCGCATCATTATCTCATCCGCGCAAGCGTCGGATTTAGCTTGTGGCCCAAGATAGCCTTTTGGGCTTCGTTCTCGCACCTAGTGCACCGAAAGCACCCGAAAGCTTCCAAACCTCACGGGAACCATTCTTATGGCCCTCTAAGCCAACATACCACGTAACTTCAAGACTTTAGAGGTTCGGGATGTTACAGCCTTTCTCTTTTGATTTACCTTGGGCCTTTCCTTTCCCCTTTTCATGTTCCTTCTTTTTCGAACGAATTTTCGTCGCAATAGCTTCCCAATCCTCTTCGTGAGACCCTTGGTCGGAATCCTCACCGGGATTGTATTCACTACCCGCGTCCTCTTGTGGTGCATCCATTTGTTGTTGTTCTGCCGAGGAGCGACGACGCTTAGCACCTGGACCACCGCGTGCCATGAGGAACACAAGGACCAAGAACCACGGATACATCTTTTTGAAAGAAAAACCGCTGTTCAACACATGAAAAATCAACATATTGAACAAAAAGAAATCGTAAATTAAGAAAAATTGGTCAAAAATTGTTAAAATTAATCTAGAGCATCCTAGGGCCGTTTACAACAAGTTTAATACTGTCAATTTGCAAGAAAAACAATGCAAAATCCATTAAATTTCGAAATTACATGCTGTGAACAGTAAAAACAGTGAAAACCTAAGTCTAGATGCAATGTAGTCATAGATCTGATGATAGAATGTTAAATAAAGCTCATAGAAGTGTTAACTAAACATGATTCAGCAAAAATGAAGCAACAAACCCAGTTAAAAACAGAAAAACAAAGATCAAAACCAAGAAATCCCGAAATCCAACATTTTAGGGTTAAAAGAGCAAAACGGAGATTAAGCCGAAGATCTTACCTAAAAAGCGAAGCAAATGAGTGCAAATAGGCTAAGATGATCTCTGAGGGTTCTAGAGAGAGAAACTCCACTGAAAATGTCACGCCCCGGGACCGAGCGGAAGCCCGCCCGGCGCGTGCCCAGACCCGCCGTATGTCTACAACATACAAGGCGTCTAACAAAACGATAAATAACAAACGAAATAAAAAGAATCTAGAAGTATCAGAGCAGTATAACAACTAGAATTCTATACAAGGGAACATAAAAGAAGTGACTAAAATAAAGTACCAATCTCCAATATAAACTATAAAGAGAGTACAACAAAAGAAATCCAACACCACTATAACTAAGTACATGGTAGTCTCTACATAGGGATACAAAACTCTCTCAATCTCACCAAAGTACAAAAAGAGAGAAAAACCCCTACAAGGTGGAAAGCTGCGATAACTAGCTAGCGGTTCCCTTTCCACGATCCCTTGCCTCCGCCGGTGCCGAAGGCTCTGAAACACATTAGAAAAAGAGGGCGTGAGAACTATTAATTAATAGTTCCCAGTGGGCAATTACTGACTTCAGTTGCATGCTCCACTAGGCCCAAACTAAGCAAGTAAGTATAAACGATAATAAGCGATAATAAGCGATAATAAGCGATAATAAGCGACATGTAAATAACATGTAAACTACTAAACACAATATCTCTACTTAGCATGAATTTGCATAAGTAAGCTATTCTAAGCATGAATAGAAAGCGTTATAATTAACATGAAGTTCCCAACTTGATAGTAAAACACTAAGTTTACTATTCTAATCAAGATCTATAATGTCCACAAGTGATAGTAAAGTGTTAAAGTTTACTATTCTAGTCAAAGTCCACAGTTTTCTTTAAACTACATTAAGTTCAAGTATAATAAGATCAACCCGAAGGCGATATGGCCGATGCCCACCCGAAGGCTGCCTAGCCCAAATGCCGAGCCTAATGGCCCCGTAGTAGTCAACATTCCCACCCTAGGAATGAGACTGTCCCACGCAATCCACTTTGGCGCCCACCCGCACGGCGAATACAAGAAACGCGTTGGCCAACTTCGAGTGCCGCTTGTAGGGAGCTACCCTCACAAGCATGTGCGAATGAGCACAATGGCATATAGTCACAAAACTCGTCACAAGTCCCAAATCGTCATGTCTCTAACATGGAATGTACAAGTGTCCAAAAGGCCTATCTCTATGTCATCATGTCTCTAACATGGAAAATAATAGATGTCCAGTGGCCTATGTCAAGTCTCTATGTTGCAGTTTCATAGTTTTCTAAGTTAAGTGCCGCTTGATGACCTTTAAGCTCTTCTAAGTCCCAACAAGAGTTCGATGTTTACAATTACATTATCCAAGCTATATAAACATGAATGGCACACTCCCAGGTGCCCACAAATCCCACCCACACATGCATGCTGTTTAACCCCGAAAGCTCTACTATATAGAGTGAAAATTTTATCATACATGAGGCATGCATTTTAAGTGGTTCAAAATTCATAATAAATCTATTTAGCATGAATATGCATTCAAAATAATTAAATCAAACCGAATAAGCACTTAGGAGCCATTTGCTCCTATGCTCATGAAGCCAAACTCACCAAGTGCGAAAAGCGTTGCTCCGAACCGCTAACGAAGCTTCGATAATCACTCATAGAGTCCTAAAAAGCACACCCTAGGAGTTACAAGCTAAGAAGATAAATCTTGAGTTCACACTTTAAGGATTTCGACAAAAGGTTGGAGAAAACTCACCGAATGCGAAGGAAGTGCTCTTGATCTCCAAATGGGAGTTAGAGTCCTTCTAATCCAACCTAAATCAAAGTTCTAAACCCATCAATTAGGTCCCAAAGGCCCTAAATCGAAAATCCCCAAATCCCAACCCTAGAATCCCATTCTAGGGTTTCATCTCAAAGAAACCCACAAAATCCGAAACTAGAGGAAGGAAATCGTTCACATACCTCTAGGAAGCTCTAAACCAAGCTCAAAAGGCCCAAGGCTTGAAGCTTGATCCACCACAAAGCTCCAAAAGGCAAGCTCCAAGCTCCAACAAGAAGACAATGGCTCAATCAAGCAAAAGAGCAAAAGAGAGGGTTTTAATCCTCTAAAAAATTCCAACCAAACCCTAGAAAGCACAAGGGAGTAGAGAGAGAAGCTCCTTACCTCTTTCTCTCTTGTTCTCAGCACAAGGAAAAGCCCTAGGGGCATGGGGTGCTATATTAGAAGCAACAAAATGCTAAAACACCCCTGCAGCTTTAAATCGTTTAATCGTTAGCTTTGTACCTAGACAAATCCATTTTGTACCGATAAACCTCACAAACGCCAAACCCGAGCCTCGGGTTTGCCAAGTCCGCTCTTTTTGTACCGGTATAAATCTTGGTCTCACAGATAGCCATCATTTTGTACCGATAGACACCATTTTGTACCAAGACAAGGCAATGTAATTTCCAACCTGAGAGCCACCTAAAATCCAACTTTTTGGACTTTAGGGCTTGAGACACATTCCCAAACCTCGGTACACGCGCCATAGGTCGGAACACAGTCAACGACCCTCCAGAAAATCTGAAAAGGCTTCATCACAAGTCAAATACTCGAACTCCGCAATTCGCGCAAGTCCAGTATGTTACAGAAAAAGATGAAACAAAGTGATGGAGTGAACCCTCTGGTCGTGCGGTTTATAGAGCTGCCGCTCCAGCCGGGTCCGGACTTGGCTAGCCAGGTCCGAATGCCACGCCCAAGAACATTCAGGGCGTGCTTGCGGTCCGGACTTGAGAGCCGAGTCCGAACTCCGAAGCCGACCAGAGATAAAAATAGAATTTTGAAAAAATGCAGCTTCCAATTGACTTCAAAAACAAATTCTCATGAAATATAGTCACAAAATTCTATTCAATAAAATTCAAAAATGTCATAAATGTTGAACCGAACATCACCCAAAAATTAAGAACTATGCCATGAAATTAAGCACATCTATCGAGATCTAAACAATAATAGCATCAAATTTAAATTCCAAATTCGCATAAATTAAGACTAAAGTAGATCCCATAGACTGAAATAAACACAAAAATGTTGTCCAATTGAGTTATGCACATATTAAAATTAAGGAGTGGCTCTTTGAGCATCTTTATTATAATTTTCACCTTATATCATTCGATAATGGAACACTCACCGAACATCTCAATTAAAAACTTGATTTCGATCTTTTTCCTTAGAGATGTACACTTATATTCATGTGGTAGCTTCACACACTTACCGGATGACCGGGGTGGTAGCTCTTTCTCACATGTGGTGATAGTTTTCACACTCCTATGAAAGGATGTAACTCTTTCCACATCTTGTATAGGTGGTAGTTTTCACACTCCCAATGGGATGTAACTCTTTCCACATCTTGTAATATTAGGAATACTCCCCCTCAAATAGTGCAACCCACAATGAGACAATATTATTGTGATTTCAGAAAATAGGAAATCATTTATTTTCACCATGCAAATAATCAATCAAATTCAATACAATTTTTGATAGTTCAAGAGAGATGTATTAATTTAATAGTGTAGAAGACAATTTCAAGACGATGTAGAGGTTCAAATAGAATGACATAGAAGAATTGAAGTGAATTGAACAATGTTAAAATAAATCATGCACAAATTGAGATCAAGTCAAAAGATCTATTCACAAAAATCACCCCAAAAGTAAGATCGTATAAAACCTCGCATGCACATAAAAAATGATGCATAATTCACAGTATATTAAATGTGGCCCATAGAATACATCTAGGTAGGAACAAATTCAAGTTGAAGATAGTTTGACCAATTATCTTAATAAAAGATATCTTAGTTCAATATGTCAATTTTGAGAGTGTAAACAAGATTTTTAGAAAATTTAAAAAGTACTCGAGATCCCGGAATATTATGAAAAACGAAGGAAGGAATCCGATATTCAAATTGTATTTTTCTCGTCCACAACAAACGTGCATCACAACTTCAAAAAAAAAAAAAAAAAAAAAAAAAAAAAAAAAAAAAAAACCCTCTAATGGGAGGATCTTCAGATGATGAAGTTGAAGAGATGGATGAATCACTTGATGCAACAGTGACCTAAGAAAAAACTAGTAAGGGCAAGGGAAGATTTCACTTTTGCGCACCCAAACCTTACGCGTTTTGGGGTGCGACGGTTGATTAGAATGCGTATTGCCATGCTTGTCGACGATTTGAATTTTCTTGTTCTTTTGATCATCCACTTTCGGTCTCCAAATTTGTCTCTACTTTTGTTGATTCACGAACTTTATGGGGTTCTTCCTTTGTTTGCAATGTTTCTTCACATGACCTAGAACTCCACACAAATGACAAGTTTTATTACTAACAGAAATTGAAGAACGAATGAAGTTACCTTTAACCTTAGGAGTAGGAGTAGGTTTAGTCGAGGTTTGCTTGGTGACTTGGTCCACATAGGTTCTTTCATATCCGAGTCCAAGCTTAGAAGTTTGACCAACCCCTAGCATCTTGTCGAGTTTGGTAGAACCGGAGGAGAACCTTTTCATGTCCTGATCGAAGTTGAACAATCGTTTTCGTGAACTCCATGTTCGCCTCCTTTGCCTCCGAAAATTGCTTGTTGAGAAACTTCAAGTTTTCTTCGCTCGTTTCTCTTTCGTTTTCAAGCAAGGCGACCTTCTCTACAATAGAATTGTAGGCTCTCGACAACCTGTCCTTTTCTTGCTCCATGGTTTTCGTTGAGGTGTTCAATTTGGAATTTTCTCCTAGCCTTCTAGATCGATAATTCTTCGTTGTAGCTTCTTGTTGTGCTTGGCCAACTTTTTCGACTCCACGACCAATTGATGATAAGCGTCAATCATATCCTCTCCGTCCGATTCTTCGTCCGTCGAGTTCTCCGGCGTAGATTGTTCATGCAAAGAAGACACGGAGATAGAGTCAATAGAAGATAAACACATAAAAGTAGAGTCATGTGCCATTAAAGCAGTGGCATTTATTTCCTCATCGCTTGAGGTTGACTTCTCATCAGAAGGGTCATCCCAAGTGATGGCTTGCATAGCCTTTTTCTTGTTAGAACTCTTAGTCGGACAATCCGATGCTATATGTCCAAAGCCCCGACACTTATAGCATTGAATTTCTCCACTTTTCTTATCTTTGGAGGATTCTTTGGAAAAGTTTTCAGAATTCTTAGACTTAGAAGAAGAAGAAGTACTTCCTTTCGATTTGTTGAATTTTGAAGTAGAGGACTTTGAAGGAAATTTCTTCTTAAAGTTTCGTCGGAACTTTCTAGTTAGAAGTGCGAGTTGCTTTTTGAAGTCCTCCAATGTCACATCCGAGTCCGTCTCGGAAGAAGATGAGTCCGCGTTGTCTCCTTTCGTCGATTTGAGCGCCATCCCTGTGGACTTAGAAGACAACTTGGAAGAGAGCGAGTTAGAAGGAAAAGTCATCTCATAAGTTTGAAGAGCACCAACTAACTCATCTACTTTCATTTCATCCGGATGTTTCACCGTTTCAATAGCAGCGACTTTCGGACGAAAGCGTTCGGGAAGAGTTCTTAATATTTTGCGAATAATCTTAGGTTCAGAAATTTTCTCACCCAAGTTGGAACAAGTGTTGACTATGTCTTGTAATCTAGTGTAGTACTCCGTAAAATTTTCATTTTCTTCCATTCGAATCGAATAAAAGCGACTAGTCAACATTTGTATTTTTTGAATTTTAACTAGACTTGTTCCCTCGTGGGTGGTTTTGAGAGTATCCCAAATTTCCTTGGCGGTTTCACACGCCGAAACCCTAGAGAATTCGGTTTGATTTAAAGCATTAAACAAAGCATTAATACCCTTCCCATCGAACGAAGAAAGTTCGTTTTCGTCTTTAGTCCACTTCGTTCTCTGTTTGGGGACGGTGACATTATCGACTACTTCGGTGGGGTTTTTCCAACCAAATTCCACCGCTTGCCAAACTTTCTCGTTGATGGCTATAAGAAATGCCCTCATGCGGACTTTCCAATAAGCATAGTTAGTGCCATCAAAAAGAGGTGGTCAATTAATGTTACCTCCCTCGGCCATTGTCTACAACCTAAACCCGCTCTGATACCAATTGTTGGTTATAGGTCTCAAGGATCTAAAAGGTAATTAACACCTAGAGGGGGGTGAATAGGTGTACAATGGCCAATTAAAACTCTCGATGTGATTTTAAAGTAAATGCGGAAAAAATAAAATCAACACACCAAGATTTTACGTGGGAAAACTCCAAACCGGAGAGAAAAACCCATGGGACCGATCACACACAATCCACTAAGAAGGAAATTGAGTACAAGGTGATTCACCCACAACCCTACCCAATTTTACCGAATCTTTGACGTGGATCTCCTTCGCCGGTCCTCGATCGATTGAACTCCTCCAACCGATCACGCCGCAACTCCTTGCCGCGCCAATGCCCCGAATCCTCAAAGCGTCCACCAAATCCTCGGTCTCTCACGCGATTTCCGCGCCACCCTCCGTCCGGAGTTGTTGTGACGCACTGAACTTTTGCAAATAGCAAGGTTCGAGTGTTGGATGTGAGATCTGAGCTTTTCCAGATTTTCTGGAGGGTCGTTGACTGTGTTCCGACCTATGCCACGAGTACCGAGGTTAGTGGATGAATTTCAGGCACTAAAGTCCAAAAATCTGGATTTTAGGTTGCTGTCGGGTTGAGTTTCAGAGCTCTTGTACCGGTACAAAATTATTGCTATACCGGTACAGCCATGATGGCTATACCTGTGACGCACTGGACTTTGCAAATTGCCAGGTTCGAGTGTTAGATGTGAGATCTGAGCTTTTCCAGATTTTCTGGAGGGTCGTTGACTGTGTTCCGACCCATGGCACGTGTACCGAGGTTAGTGGATGAATCCCAAGCACTAAAGTCTAAAAAGTTGGATTTTAGGTTGCTCTCGCTTGTTATCCGGGGAGTCTGCAGACAGAAAAGTTGTCGCACCAGCCTTGTTGCTATACCTGCATGCAGGGGGGATCTGTACCGCATGGGACGGCCGAGGCGCAAAACCCGAGCCTCGGTTTGGTCGTTACAGGTCCTGCACCGGCAGCACTTGGCTTGTACGGCATACTCTCGCGCGAAAATCCGAAACTGTAGGGGCTTTTTAGCAATTTGTTGCTTCTATTAGTAGCACCCACGCCCCCGTAGGGCTGTTTGGTGCTGAGGACCTGAGGGAGAGAGGTAGGGGAGCCCTCCAACCATTTCTCTTCCATTACTTGGTTTTTGGATGGATTTCTAAAGAGATTAACCCTCTCTTTTCCCCTCTTTTGCTTGCTAGTGCAAGCATCTTCTTGGTTGAGGCTTGGAGCTTGATCTTGGAGCTCTATTGGAGGAAGACCTTCACTTCTAGAGGATTGTGGACTTTGATTTGGAGCTCCTTAAAGGTAGACATCACCTCTATTTCCTCTAGTTTGGGATTTTGAAGCTTTCTACTTGTTGAAACCCTAGATTTAGTAGATTAGGGTTTATTTTGGGGATTTGCAACCTAGGGCTTTTAGAGTCCAATTAATTGGTTTAGAACCTTTGTTTAGGTTGCCTTGGAAGAGATCTCACCTCCATTTGAGGATTGGAGAAGGATTTTTACTCTAAGGTGAATTTCTCCTTACTCTCTACATAGAAGCTTAAAGTTTGAACTCAAGACTTATCTCTTGAGGTTGTAACTCCTAGGATCTCCTTTGTAGGGTACTAGGAGTAGGAATCGAAGCTTCGTTAGCGGTTCGGAGCGACGCTTGGACCGATGGTGGGTTTGGCCTCACCTAGCACAATGAGAAATTCTCATTGGTGCTTATTTGCTTATGGTTAAATGGGAATTAGTACATTTTCATGCTATTTGATTTATTTGTGAATTTTAGAATGCTTAAGATACATATGTTATGTGTAATGCAATTTTACTCTATATAGTAGAGACGAATGCATGTAAGAGCTGAAGCCTTGTAGCATTCTATTTGGAAACTTGAAACTATGTGTTTAAGAGGACTTTGACATGTGTTTGAGAACATAGAACTATACATGACATAGGAGAAAAGCCCTTGTCATTAAGCGGCATTGGCTTGGCATCAAAAGTGTAGAATAGTGAGCTAATGTCATCAAGCGGCATCAGGCTCGTGAATGAACTTGACATAGAAATTCTAGTGTCACGAGAATTTGTTGTACTAGACCTTAGGGTTGCTAGTGACATTTGCCATGTGTGGGACTTGGGACTTGGACTTGCTTGTTGCCATTTGTGCTCTCCGCACATGCTTGTGAGGGTCGCTCCCTACAAGCCGGCACTCCGGAGTTAGCCTTGGCGATGTATTCGCACGTGCGGTATTGAGAAACCTATGGGGCCGAATTGGTTAGACTCATTCCTACGGGGATGTTGGGGCTACCAGGACACTTAGGGGGCGCAAGCGGGATTACACTTGTGTAGATCCCAAATTGAGATTGAACATCGTCATTCTATATTAAAGCATAATCACTACTTAACTTAGATTAGTAGTTGGATATATATGTTGTGACATAGTATTGGACATAGTAGTATACTTGATAGGTCATCATTTCTATTATGGTATACTTGGGAACTTGGTTGGATATACTTGTTTAGAGTTGGCTAACGGATAGATTAAAGCATGTAATATAATTACCTTGGGTTAATTATTCAGCTTTTCAGTTACGCTTTATTTACAGTTATTTATTTCAGTACTTATATTACTCTCTTTTGGGCCTAGTGGAGCAATTTTGTGCAGGTCAGTAATTGCCCACTAGGAACTATATGTTTATAGTTCTCACGCCCTCTGTTTCTGACTCGTTTCATTGCCTTCTGCATCGGGGGAGGCTCGGGACCGCGGCAAAGGAGTTGCCTCTGGATAGCGGCTTGTGAGAGGGTTTTGGATAGGTGGTTTCCTTTTTCTCTTGTTTTATTTTGGAGAGAAGGAGTGTTTTTACCTTGTATAGAGACCACCACTTTTGTGTAGTAGAGAGGTATTGATGTTAACTGTGTACTACTCTCTATTTCTTTGTTAGTGATTTAGACGCTTTACTTTCTTTTACTTGTGGTTTGGTTCTTGTTTAGTTGTGGCTCTGATATTCATAGTTGTAGCCTTATATTATTTTAAATTCCGCTGTTTTTAGTTAGACGCCTTGTATGTGTTGACATATGGCGGGTCTGGGCACGCTTTGGAGAAGGTCCTGCCGACCCCGGGGCGGGACAGATTAATTTGGTATCAGAGCCTAGGGTGACGTCTTAGAGGACCTAGTAAACCTTAGGCTGGTTGGACTATAAGGATTAGACTCGTGAGAGACGTGATCTATTTGACTTATAAGCGAAAGTGTTTGATTGGGTTTTATGATAACTCTAAAAAGTTGGAGTTTAATCGAAGTGCATAACTTCTAGCTTTCATGAGGGTTACGTTGGCGGCCGACAACGTAACATCGGAGTTAGTAGAAAGCACACTTCTTTACTTTCGCACAATTTGGGTTTCTGAGTGGGGATTGCGATAGCGTGGGTTTTATTAACTTGCGCTTTTATGTTGTTGCAGGGTTGATGCCTATTACTCGCTCCCAATCCGTCGGGGCAGATAACATGGCACGCCTTGAGGAGGTCGAGACCTCAGCTACTTCTGAGTCCAGCGAGGTCCGCGAGCTGAGGGATCGTGTGGCGGTCCTCACCGACCTTGTGGCTCAGACGGCGGCGGCCCAAAGAAGAGCCGAGGCGGCGCGACGTGACGAGAGGATGAAGCGACTTGAGGACCTTCTTCTACAGCAGGCGGCTGCTAGGGAGGCCCAGGCTCCTGTACCACCGGCCCCAGCCGAGGTGGTAGCACCGAGGGTGCCGACTCCAGCGCCCGGATCTTTGCATTCTGTGCCGTCTGTGGCACGCCAGGAGAGAGTAGCGACGGCACCGCCAGTTCAGATGCCCCCGGGAGGAGCAGTGTTCCCTACGTTGGTTGAGGGGCTAGAGCGAGACCGACTGATGAGCCGCCTCAACGAGTTCAGGAGGTGCAATCCACGTATATTCGACGGCGAGTACGTGGATCACTGGATTGTGGAGAAATGGCTGATGCACATGGAAAAGCTATTTCGGGATACCTTTGTCGAGGAGAGGGACAGAGTTTGGCTCGCCACTCACCATCTGGACGGCGAGGCCTATCAGTGGTGGCGGGATATTCAGGAGAACCCGAGCACCGACTTGGCAGCGATGACTTGGACGAGGTTCCAGGGACTATTACTGGAGCACTATTTCCCCGACAGTGTTCGACGCCAGATGGAGACTGATTTGCGCAACCTGCGCCAGGGGGAGCGGACAGTGGCTGAGTATGAGCGGGAGTTCACCAGGCTTCTACATTGTGTACCTTTCGTCGTGCGGGACGACGAGGACAAGGCCAGGATCTTTGAGAATGGACTTCGGCCATCTATCTTTAGGCTCGTGCAGTCGTCTGGGTTGCAAACCTATAGAGAGGTGGTGAATCGCGCTCTCATTGTGGAGCGGGGCGCGATGGTCTTGAAGGACAGGCAGGAAGGCTTGGATCGGGGCAAGGGCAAGAGGCCCTCAGGCGAGGGTGCGAGCCAGGCGCACTCTAGGAAGCCGCCAAAGTACCCCAGAGCTACCACGTGGACGAGGACCCCACAGCCGCCGAGGATCAGAGCGGCGACCAGCGCCGCGGTGTGTGATTTGTAGCGGCCCCCACCACCCCCGACAGTGCCTGCAGGGGCAGGGCCGATGCTTCTCTTGCGGCCAGGAGGGCCATTTTTAGTCGGAGTGTCCGAGGGGATCCGCCCCCACACCGTCGACAGCTTCAGCACCGGCTTCACCAGGTTCCAGCCCGGGGACACCTGCAGCATCTTACCAGGCCGGGAGATCTTCTGTACAGAGGCAGAGCGAGGGGTCACGACAGGGCCCGAGTGGACGATTGTATGCCGCCCAGACCGAGGCAGCGGCAGCAGCTGAGGACGTGGTTGCAGGTATCATTTTGATTTCCTGCATTCGAGTTCGTGCTTTATTTGATACCGGCGCATCTTGTTCTTTTATTGATCGGCTATTTGCCGAGTTGCATAGCATTCCTATGACTTCCTTGTTGCATTCGGGGCGAGTGGTTATACCCGGACATTCTATAGACGTTCAGGAGTGTTGTGCTAGTTGCCCGGTTCAGATTGGGGATTGGATCATGCCCGCGGACCTATTTGTGGTGCGCAAACTTGGAGAGTTTGACATAGTTTTGGGCATGGATTGGTTGACCCGGTACTTTGCTACGATCGATTGTGTGAGTCGTACTGTGACTTTTAGAGAGCCTGGTCACGAGGAGATTGTGTTTCAGGGTTGCCAGAGTTCGCTGTTTGCGATGACTATTAGCTCCTCTCGAGCTAGGCAGTTGATTAGTAGCGGGTGCATAGCCGATTTGGCTAGTATTGCACCCCGAGATGTTGAGGACTCTCCTAGGATTGAGGATATCCCTGTGGTGAGGGAGTTACAGGATGTGTTTCCAGCAGAGCTACCAGGAATGCCGCCTGATAGGGAGATTGAGTTTGTAGTAGATCTCGTCCCTGGGACTACTCCAATCTCAAAGGCGCCCTATAGGATGGCACCAGCAGAACTTAAGGAGCTGAGGGCACAGTTGCAGGATCTTTTGGATAAAGGTTTTGTGAGGCCGAGTGTGTCGCCTTGGGGAGCACCGGTTCTCTTTGTGAGGAAAAAGGACGGGTCACTTCGCTTATGTATGGATTATCGTGAACTTAACAAAGTCACGATTAAGAATAAGTATCCGTTGCCGAGGATCGATGATCTGTTTGACCAGCTTCAGGGATCTAGCGTGTACTCCAAGATCGACTTGCAGTCGGGTTATCATCAGCTGAAGATCAAGCCTGAGGATGTGTCAGAGACGGCTTTCAGGACACGGTATGGACACTATGAGTTCACCGTTATGCCGTTCGGGCTTACTAATGCCCCGGCAGCTTTTATGGATTTAATGAACCGTGTCTTCAAGCCATATTTGGACAGATTTGTCGTGGTGTTTATAGACGACATTTTGGTCTATTCCCGAAGTGATGCGGATCACGAGGAACACTTGAGACGGGTACTTCAAGTGCTTCGGGAAAAGAAACTCTAGGCCAAGTTGAAGAAATGCGAGTTCTGGCTTAGAGAGGTGGCGTTTTTGGGCCATGTGATTTCAGGATCAGGTATAGCCGTGGATCCCAAGAAGATTGAAGCCGTCAAGAATTGGCCAAGACCGACGAGTGTCACAGAGATACGGAGTTTTATTGGTTTGGCCGGCTACTACAGGAGGTTTGCTGAGGGATTTGCTAGGTTATCTACTCCCCTCACGAGGCTCACGCATAAAGGCACCAAATTCATTTGGAATGATGCGTGCGAGAAAAGCTTTCAAGAGTTGAAGCTGCGATTGACTACCGCGCCAATCCTGACCTTGCCAGTTGCTGGAGCAGGGTATGTGATTTATACCGATGCTTCCTTTAGCGGATTGGGCTGCGTGTTAATGCAGGACGGAAAGGTGATCGCGTATGCTTCTCGCCAGTTGAAGGAGTATGAAAGCAATTATCCTACACATGATTTGGAGTTGGCGGCTGTAGTGTTCGCACTGAAGTTATGGCGCCACTATCTTTATGGCGAGCGGTGTGAAGTGTATACGGATCACAAGAGCTTAAAGTACCTGTTCACTCAGAAGGAGTTGAACTTGAGACAGCGCAGATGGTTGGAGCTGCTCAAGGATTATGATCTGACGATACTCTACCACCTGTGCAAGGCTAACGTGGTGGTCGATGCGCTAAGTAGGAAATCGACGGAAAACTTAGCGATGATGATAGTTACTCAACCGCCGTTGATCGAGCAGTTGAAGCGGCTAGAGTTGGAGGTGGTGGCTCCTGACACACCTATGAGGTTGATGACATTAGTGGTGCAACCTACTTTATTGGAAAGAATTAAGGAAAAGCAAGCTCTTGATGCGGAGTTGCTAAAGATCCGAGCAAAGATGATTGATGGTTGCACCGGGGACTTTACTTTGGACGGTGGTGACTTGATGCGATTCCGTGGACGGGTTTGTGTACCGTCGGAGCCGACGCTTAAAGATGAGATACTTCTGGAGGCACACCGTGCACCTTATGCTATACATCCGGGGGGCACCAAAATGTATAAGGATTTGAAGTTACACTATTGGTGGCCCGGGATGAAAAAGGACGTTGGCGAGTTTGTGGCTAGATGTTCAACTTGCCAACAAGTAAAGACTGAGCACCGAGTTCCCGCGGGGAAATTACAGAGCCTACCGATTCCAATGTGGAAGTGGGAGAAGATCACCATGGACTTTGTGATGGGATTGCCTCGCTCCCAGGCCGGGCATGACGCTATTTGGGTGATCGTGGATAGGTTGACGAAATCGGCACATTTCATACCTATCCACACTACTTGGACTGGAGAGAGACTCGCACGGGTTTACTTGGCTGAGATTGTGCGACTTCATGCAGTACCTACCTCGATACTATCGGACAGGGAAACACGTTTTGTGTCACACTTTTGGAGGAGTCCGCAGGACGCCTTGGGTACTCGATCGGATTTCAAAGATCGTTTCCACCCTCGTAGTGACGGCGCCGAGCGCACTACATGCATACACTCGAGTACATGCTTCGAGTGTGGGTGATCGACTCCCAGGGGGGGTGGTCGTAGCATCTACCGATGGCTGAGTTTGCTTATAACAACAGTTATCAAGCAAGCATCAAGATGGCGCCATTTGAGGCACTCTATGGACGGAAATGTAGATCGCCACTTCATTGGAGTGAAGTTGGTGAGAGTTTGGCTCTAGGCCCAGATGTGCTCCAGGAAGCCGAGGACAAGGTTCGCATTGCTAGGGAGCGGTTGTTGACAGCCCAGAGTAGGCAGAAGAGCTATGCTGATAGACGTCGACGAGACGTGGAGGTTCAGATTGGAACCCATGTCTTTTTGAAAGTCTCGCCGACTGCAGGAGTCGGGAGATTTGGGATTCGGGGTAAGTTGAGCCCCGTTTCATTGGACCGTATGAGATTTTGGAGCGTGTGGGCCCGGTAGCGTATAGACTTGCTCTACCGCCGAACCTATCGGGTGTACACAACGTATTTCATGTATCGGTCCTTCGGAAGTATATACATGATCCAGCTCATGTTTTGGATGCTACACCATTGGAGCTGAGGGACGATTTGAGCTTCGAGGAGCAACCCGTGAAGATTTTAGCTCGCGAGGTGAAGAAGTTGAGGAACCGGGAGCTTCCTGTGAAGGTCCCGTGGAGCAACCACGAGGAGCGGAGGCCACGTGGGAGCTAGAGAGTGCGCTTCGAGAGCGCTATCCCCATCTCTTTCAGATGGAGTCATGAGGTATGACTTTAATTTTGAGTTTCGCGGACGAAACCTCCTTTTAGGAGGGGGGAATGTGACGCACTGGACTTTGCAAATTGCCAGGTTCGAGTGTTAGATGTGAGATCTGAGCTTTTCCAGATTTTCTGGAGGGTCGTTGACTGTGTTCCGACCCATGGCATGTGTACCGAGGTTAGTGGATGAATCCCAAGCACTAAAGTCCAAAAAGTTGGATTTTAGGTTGCTCTCGGTTTGCTATCTGGGGAGTCCGTACGGCACAGAAAAGTTGCCGTACTGCACCTTGTTGCTACTATACCCCAGATAGAGGGGGATCTCAGCACGGTATGGGACGGCCGGAGGCGCAAACCCGAGCCTCGGTTTGGTCGTTACAGGTCCGCACGGCATGCACTTGGCTTGTACGATACCGGCGCTTTCGAAAATCCGAAACTGCAGGGGCTTTTTAGCAATTTGTTGCTTCTATTAGTACACCCATGCCCCCTAGGGCTTTTTTTGTGTTGAGGACCTGAGGGAGAGAGGTAGGGGGGCCCTCCAACCATTTCTCTTCCATTACTTGGTTTTTGGATGGATTTCTAAAGAGATTAACCCTCTCTTTTTCCCTCTTTTGCTTGCTAGTGCTAGCATCTTCTTGGTTGAGGCTTGGAGCTTGATCTTGGAGCTCTATTGGAGGAAGACCTTTACTTCTAGAGGATTGTGGACTTTGATTTGGAGCTCCTTAAAGGTAGGCATCACCTCTATTTCCTCTATCTTTTAGTGTCACGCCCCGCTACCCGCCTATTTGGTCGGGTCCGGGCCACGTCAACAGACGCCGAACGGACAGGGCCTCCCCTGCCCGCCCAAGGCTCTAACAACTAGTATAATTAAACAATAACAGGGGAATTGCAATTATACGAGTCTTGCACGAAGGCAAGCAACAAACACAACGGAAGTAAAAGCTCTACACTATATGATACAACATACAAGATATTTGATCCCATTTCAATCAAACACAAGTAACTTACGCTATTACAATCCTTTCGTATTCAATATACATCATATTCTTTTTACATTGTCGCTCCACCAAAATACACCTGATTGTTATCAATTTACAACTATAGTTCAACAAGAAAGTTGATACATACACCAAAATGGAATGACTACTAAAGTACTCTGGTAGCCGCTAGCTATGGCGCTAACCCCTTGCCCCGGTCCTCCGCCGCCGCACTCGAGCTAGGACCTGCGGGGTTAGTGGTGTGAGAACTACAACGAAGTTCCCAGTGGGCTCGGCCTCCAATCGCACCGACTTTCCCACTAGGTCTAATCAGGCATAAGTATTTCAACGGAAATGAAATAGTAACCAAACTATATATGCTAATACTATGCCTGCAAGAAAGAGTCAGTGATAGATAATTAACTGAAATCTGAAGATGACTATGCATGCATGCCTTTGCTCTACTTTGCTTTATATTTCTTTGGCTATTTACTCAATCTTGCCGGTTAACATAGTTAACCCCAACAAACTCAAGACCCAAAATCCCTTTATTCGGGGAGGCTCTAAGCACTACAAGACCCGAGGGACCGTCTTAGGACCGCGCTCCTAGGTGACTGTTCCGGAACGCACCGCTTGAGGAGGAGCGACCTCCCTCAAGCCAAGACTTGTCAAGAGTATCGATCTAACCCTCACATTGAGGATTCATAGCCACTGTTCTCAATGCCAGTTCCACGGATAGGTTGCTACCATACCATGAATCTCATTCTTACCATAATGCCACTAAGGTTAAACAATGTTTAACTACGGTTATCACAATGCCAATCTCGTCTCTATGTTCAATATCACCAAGTTGACTAAGATCATAGTTCTTTGCCATATTCATACAAGTAGGGTTCTAGTTCTCATGCCTCTATGGTTCCATTTCAACTTCCAAGCTCATTTCACTCTAGAACATGAATTGAGGTTCAACCATTAGCATAAACTCCAACTACCCTATCTTGCATGAATTTACTATACACATACAATGCTCAACAATTGACATATAGACATAGAGAGAAGTTCAGAGTTAGTGGAAGCACCCCCCACCTTAAAATAATTTTGTGGAGTTGCCCAACGAATTTCACGACCAACTGAGGCCTAGGTTATGACCTGCAGTTTAAACAGAGCCCGAATCAGGCCAGTTTACACAGTAGCTCCTATATCGGCTTTTCGTTTAAACGAACGGAGTTGTCCCACGCGTCAGGAATACCCCTATTTAGGGTTTCACAAGGTCAATTTAGCTTGGAAGCACCCTAGGGCAAAAGCCCCAATTTCCAAACCCTAACAATGCCACTTTGACATTGCTCCTAGATTGATCTCATCCACAAGCAATCAACAGCTTAGGACTACCAAGGAAGCTCTTTAGAACCTTCCTCAAGCCACTAGAACCCTTTCTAGGGCATCTACACCAAACACTAGCCAACCACCATGAGAGCCCATGAAGCTCCCATGAGTTTTCCATGGAGCTCATGGTATACTTAGCTCTCAAACACTAGCAACAAGCTAGGAAACCCAAAACCTAGGTCAAAACCAAAACCCTAGTGTTAAACTTGCAAAAGCCTACCTCTTGTAGCAAGCCCAACCAACTACACCTTGTAGGAGAGCTTCAAGACCTCCAAGAAGCCTCCAAATCCTTCTCCTTCTTCTTCTTCTTCTCCAAGTTCCCCAAGCTCTAGGGCTCTTCTAGAGAGAGAAAGTGAGAGAAAAGAGAGTGAGGTGAAGTGTGCTGTGAAAAGAGAAGGGCCCAAGCTATATGTTGTTGTAACAATAACACATAAGCCCTCCAAACTCTAATTATTACATCCTGCCATAACTGGGCAGTTTTCGGGCCCAATGTCCGGTCTCGGCTGGATGTCCGGTCTCAGTAAGCCCTCCCTTCGGGACTTAGCCAATTTTCTGCATATTACGCAGCCAATGTCCGGTCTCGGCTGGCTGTCCGGTCTCGGACCATTGTCCGGATCCCGTAGAGTTGAATTCCAGGACTTAGCCAAATTTCCTTCGCGCACTGCGCTCAGGCATCCTGGACATCCTCGGATGTCCTGGTTATCGCTCCAAGTCTGGGAACTCCTCCAGACTTGCAGTTTAGCTTTTCCAAGACCCCATTTGCCTACGCACGGGTTCCAAGGCACTTAGAACCCACACTTACTCGCTCCACTCCGGGTCCCGCTCATTTCGACGGAACTCGGCACGCTTTACGGGGAAACCATATGCTACATTCCTCACCCCTTAAAATTAGTTTCGTCCGCGAAACTTAACGCATACCTTAGCTTGTCGACTCCAATAAGTGAGGATACTCTGTCCTCATCGTCTCCTCAAGTTCCCAAGTGGCTTCACGTACTGCATGATTACTCCACTGGACTTTAACATAAGAAAGCTTGCGATTCCTAAGCTTCTTTTCTCCTTTTTTCAGAATACAAACCGGGTACTCTTCATAAGTCATATCCTCGTTTAATTCCACCGGTTCATACTCCAACACGTGCGACGAATTGCGGACGTACATGCGGAGATTTGACACATGAAAGACATTGTGCACTCCCGCAAGTCTCGGTGGTAACGCCAACTTGTATGCTACCGCACCGATCCGCTCTAGAATCTCAAAAGGTCCGATATAACGGGGACTTAGCTTCCCGCGAACACCAAACCTTTTCACCCCGCGCATCGGCGATACTTTCAAAAATACGCGGTCTCCAACCTCGAACTCCAAATCTCTTCTTCGCTTGTCGCCATAACTCTTTTGCCGAGATTGAGCTGTCGTGAGTCTCTGTCGGGCTAGGCGGACTTTCTCCTCCGCCTCCCGCACCACATCGGGGCCAAGAGCAGTCCTCTCGCCCACGTCGCTCCAATGAATTGGAGAGCGACACCTCTTTCCATAAAGGGCCTCGAATGGCGCCATCGCAATACTCTCTTGATAGCTATTGTTGTATGCGAATTCCGCCATCGGTAGGAAATCATGCCATCCGCCCTTATAGTCAAGTACACACGCCCGAAGCATATCCTCGAGTATCTGAATAGTCCTCTCAGATTGACCATCACTCTGAGGATGAAATGCCGTGCTAAAGTCGAGCCGTGTACCCAATGCATCTTGCAAGCTCTTCCGTAAATGAGATGTGAACCGGGGTCTCGATCCGATACAATCGACACCGAACCCCATGCGCCTCACAACTTCGTCGAGATAAATTTGAGCTAACTTGTCTCCCGACCAAGTAGTGTGGATCGGCAAAAAGTGAGCCGATTTCGTCAACCGGTCCACAACTACCCAAATCGCGTCGTGCCCGCCTTGAGACCTAGGCAAGCCCGTCACAAAATCCATAGCGATGTCTTCCCACTTCCACACGGGTATTGGTAGACTTTGTAACTTCCGCACGGAAACGGCGCTCTGCCTTTACCTGTTGGCACGTGAGGCATTGTGCCACAAACTCTCCAATATCCCTTTTCATGCCCGGCCACCAATAATGAAGCTTTAGATCTTGATACATTTTGGTGCCGCCCGGGTGAATACTATAGGGTGATTGATGTGCTTCTTGCATAATCGCCCTCCGCAGATCATCGTCCTTGGGCACACACCAACGGTTTCGATACCGTAGTGCTCCGTCGGTCCCAATGCCAAAATCTTCGGCACTACCGCTCTCAACTTCACCGCGCACCTTTGGAGATACGAATCAGATGCTTGCAATGATTTTATCTTCTCCAACAAGGTGGGTTGCACGATTAACATGGCAAATGTCGCCGGTATTCCCGGCGCCACGACTTCAAGTCCCAACCGCTGCATCTCCTTGTGCAATGCCGGTTGAGGCGTAATTGCCATCGCCAAATTCTCCGCCGACTTTCTACTTAAAGCATCGGCCATGACATTTGCTTTACCGGGGTGGTATAGAATAGTGACATCATAATCTTTAAGTAATTCTAACCACCGCCGCTGTCGCATATTCAACTCCTTCTGGGTGAACAAGTACTTGAGACTCTTATGATCAGTATAAATCTCACAATGCTCACCGTACAAGTAATGCCTCCATAACTTTAGCGCGAAAATAACCGTCGCTAGCTCAAGATCATGGATCGGGTAGTTCTTCTCGTAGGTCTTTAACTGGCGCGAAGCATAAGCTATAACTCAGCCATTTTGCATCAAGACACAACCGGGACCCACAAAGGAAGCATCACAGTAAACCACATAATTCTCCCCCGATGTCGGCAAAGCAAGCACCGGAGTCGACGTCAATCTCCTCTTAAGCTCCTCGAAGCTCCGCTCACATTCGGGGCTCCAATCGAACTTTACTCCTTTGTGTGTAAGGCGCGTCAGTGGAGTAGCTGTCTTAGCAAACCCCTCCACGAACCGCCGGTAGTAACCCGCAAGCCCCAAAAAGCTTCGGATCTCCGTTACATTCGTCGGGCGAGGCCAATCCTCAATAGCCTCAACTTTCTTCGGGTCCACCGAGATGCCATCTCCGGATATAACGTGACCCAAAAAAGTAACCTCCGAGAGCCAAAACTCACACTTCTTTAGTTTAGCATATAGCTTCTCTCTTCGGAGTGTCTCCAACACGATTCTCAAGTGCTCCTCGTGCTCTTCCTCAGTCCGAGAATACACCAACACGTCGTCAATAAAGACCACGACGCACCGGTCCAATAGCGGACGGAAGACTCGATTCATTAAGTCCATAAAGGCTGCCGGGGCATTAGTAAGCCCGAATGGCATGACTGTGAACTCATAATGGCCATACCGCGTACGGTACGCCGTTTTATACACATCCTTGGACCGTATCTTCAACTGATGATACCCCGACTGAAGGTCGATCTTTGAATAAACCCTTGACCCTTGCAACTGATCAAATAAATCGTCAATTCTCGGCAACGGGTACTTGTTCTTAATTGTGACCTTATTCAACTCGCGATAATCAACGCATAGTCGAAGTGTACCATCCTTCTTCTTTACAAATAGCACCGGGCTCCCCACGGAGACACGCTCGCCGCACGAAGCCTTTATCGAGCAAGTCTTGCAACCGGGCTTTAAGTTCCTTAAGCTCTACCTGCCATTCTCCGTACGGAGCCTTCGAGATTGGCGCCGCCCGGGACTAAGTCAATGACGAACTCAACTTCCCGGTCCGGTGGCAATCCCGTAACTCCGCCGAAACACATCCGGTACTCACACACCACCCGAATGCTACCCAACTCCGGGTGCTCCCTTTGGGTATCTACAATGGTCGCTAAATAGGCTTTGCAACCACTCTTAATCATTCTCTTCGCCCTTACCGACGATATGGTTGCCGCAAAGCGCGCACCCTTACACGCTTGGTAGACCATCTCCGCTTGGTCAGGCTCCCGGAAAGTGATAACCTTCCTTTCACAATCGATGACCGCGTAGTACTTGGAGAGCCAATTGATTCCCAAGACTACGTCGAATCCTGACAACCGGTCTACTACCAGAAGATCGATCGGCATAATCCAACTTCCAACCTGCACTGGACAGTTCTTACACTCCTCGTCCACGACAAAAGAGTGCTCAATAGAGTTTACCCACCACTGGTCATCATGACACACAACCTCTAGTCCATGAGCCTTAGCGAATGATGCATTAATGAATGAATGAGATGCACCGTATCAAATAATGCTCTGGCTCTAGTGCCTTGGATCAGAATAATACCTGCTACCACATCATCTGGAACTGGAGCCGGAGTCGACTGCTCCTCCACCTGAGTGGCAAAGACCCGTCCACTAGGTGCTCGAGGTGCCTCCTGCTGACGAGGCGCTGACGATCGCCCAGCGGACATAGCGGGTGGCAGTCCCGCCAACTGTCGCGGAGTGTACCGAACTGAAGCTGCCGAGGGGGCAGGTGATGCCCCGCCCGGACACTCGCGACCAATGTGTCCCGCCTGGCCACACCGAAAGCATCGTCCTTCTCGCTGAGGGCAGGTAGTAACTCGGTGGTTTCCGCCGCAGATAACACACGGGTAGGCGGTCTGACTCTGAGTCTGACTCCGACCGCCACGCCACTGTGTTCGCTGAGGTCGAGGGGGCCGTTTAGAACTCGACTGCCCCGCGGACCCACCCGATGCCCGTTTCCTGGACTTCTCTCTGTCCTTGTCCCTCTCAAAAGTTTCGCGCTCTTCTCGCGCAATAGCGTTGCTGCGCTCCACCCAAAGCGCACGGTCCAAAACCTCCTCGTAAGTCTTCAGCCGGAAGGCATCAACTGTCTTGAAAATGTCCGGCCTCAAGCCACGTCCAAATCTTTTCGCCCGGTCCCTATCACCGTGGACCAAGCTCGGCACGCAGTTGATCATGTGCGTGAACTCCCTCTCATACTCACGCACCGTGCGACTCCCTTGCCTTAGCTTGCGGAAGTCCTCCTCGATCTTCCGTTCCTCGCTTTCGGGGAAATACTCCATTAACAGCATCTCCCGAAACGTATCCCACGCCATGGTTGCGTCGTCCAAGGAACGATCCTTCTTCACTTGCCTCCACCACAGGCGCGCCGACCCTTCAAAACAATGTGCCGCCAAATGCACTTTGTCCCGCTCGAGGGTATAGAAGTCCTCGAACAAGGATTGCATGGCGATCAACCACGTCTCACACACCCACGGGTCCTTGTCTTCCCCGCTAAAGGTCGGTTGTTAGTTATGGGGTAGTCCCAAGGATCTATCTAGATTGTATCCAACACCTAGAGGGGGGTGAATAGGTGTAAAGACCGAAAACAACAAATCTCGATGCAATAAAAATAAATGCGGAAAATAAAAAGCACATCGAGATTTAAGTAGGAAAACTCCAACTCGGAGTAAAAAACCCACGGGACCAACACGCGATAACAATCCACTAAGAATAAAAGATTACAAGGTGATTTACCGAATCCACGGACTCAAACCTCTCTTTATCTTCTTCGGATCTCGCGCATGCCGCCGGGTTGTCCACGCCCCACGTTCGAATCCACGAACGCCTCCACTTCGAATCCACGAAGCCTCCGATCACGCCGAATCCACGACGCCACTCGAATCCACGAGCGCACTCCGTCCGGAGCAAGAACGATACGATCGGTGATGATATATTGCTTAGATAATCATTAAAGAATCGTAGAAGATGTTTCTAAGCAATAGTCGGATCAATTCTGCATGAAGAACGAGAAATTAGGGTTTCAAGAATTGATCCGATAAAAACTTGTTGTTGAAGAAAGAAAGAAAGCACCCAACAAGTTTCTAGGATTTCATAATGGTCTAAACTCTAAGCATACGAATTAATGGAACCCCCATCGCTTATTTATAGATTTAGAAGACTTAGAAGTAGACTAGGATTGTGAAAATCTAATTTTAGAAATAAATTAGAGATAGACTAGGATTTGAAAACCTATTTAAAATCAATTAGAAAATATAGAGATAGACTAGGATTTGAAAACCTGTTTAAAATCAATTAGAAAATATAGAGATAGACTAGGATTTGAAAACCTCAATTTTATCCATATATTCATTTTAAAAACATCCTAAGTCTTCCAAACACTTTTAAATATTTATAAATCATCATCCATAATATTTGAACTTACCGAGCATTATGGATTCATGTTTAGAGTATGCGAGTCTTCGATCTTCATCTCTTCTTCTTTAAACCTTCAAGAGACTCACTTCACGAAATATGCCAACATAAAATCCGTAACAATCTCCCCCTTTGGCAATTTCGTGACAAAACCCAAAATTACATAAAAATACGCACAACGCTCATCTCTCCAAAAATAAAAATTAAAATTCATTGCCATCACCAAAACAATGAACTTCTCGCGTGAAAGATCCAAAAAAAAATACAAAATTATAATTTTGCAATTCCTAAATAAACTCTATGACTTAGACACATCTAGGAGTCTTGAAGTCTTCAATGATCTGCAATTAGATTACTTTCTCCACGAACAAAGTTCACAAACAAAGTTAGTAGAAAAAAAAAATGAAAATCTCTCCGCCTTTGTTCATGAAAATCTCTCCCTTTTGAAATTCAATTCAAGGTTGTTCATAAAAATCTCTCCCTTTTGAAATTCAATTCAAAATCTCTCCATTTTGAAATTCAATTCAAGTTTTCAATTCTTCTCCCCCTTTTTGTCAAAAATTACCAAAAAGAAACACAAATAGAGAGAAAAAAAAATAGTAAAAATAAAGTAGTCATGTCATAGTTAAAAGCAAAAATAAGCAAACTAAACATAGTCCTAGGAGAGAAAAAATAAAACATAAATAATGAAGCTTAAAAAAAATAAAGTCACTCCGTGTCCTCCTCATCAAAAATTTTACCTTATTTCCTCAAAAATCCTTCAAAATTAGATTAATTTCATAAAATTAATGATTTCACTTTAAAAATTATTATAATGAAAATAAAATATTATTTGATTTCAAAAGACATCAATTCATCAAAATTTGATATTAAGAATAATCTAATTATTTAAAGTCATCAAGATGCAAATTGATGAAAAATAATTTCTAGAAATTTAGCAAAATTGACACCAATTTGTCGCAACCCGTTCAAAATAGAGATTTAGCTAATAAACACCGGGGGTGGCCCTTTGAGCATCTTTTTCAATCTACCACCTTATAACGTCGAAAATTCTAAAATATTCACATATATTTTTTTCTCAACCTTTTCGGTTTTTCATATAATTACCCATGAGGTAGCTTCACACACGTACCGGACGACCGGGGTGGTAGCTCTTTCCTACATGTGGTGGTAGTTTTCACACTCCTTTCGGATGTAACCCTTTCCACATCTTTATAATCATAGGAGTTTCTTCTCTTTTTTTTTTTAAATATTCAAACTCCCCCTAAATTAGACAATCTCACATTTGAAAATAATTTTGACTAACTTTAGTCGATTAGCAAATATCCATCAATTATATTCAACATTCACTATCAAGATAAATTAATTACCAAGAGATTTATATTTAATTTCAAAATTTTGATGAATGTATGTAAGAAGAAATCACATATTAAATTATCGTCAAAATAATAAAAAGTGGAGTAAAACCAATAATTAATATGAATTTAATTCAATTTGAATTGACTTTAGATACCGTTTAAGGCTCTTTAAAAAACCTTTAATCTCTCTAACTTTATGATTTTCAATCATCTCCTTTCTCAAGTAAATTTTCAATCAAATTAAAAATTTCCCTTTACCTTTCCTCAACAAAATTTTCAAAACAAAATTTTAAACAATTCAAACCCCGTCTAAACATGTAATGCAATGAAAGAAAAATATGCAATAAGCACCAATCAAAGCATTATAAAAATAAAAATAAACTAAGACGAGGAGCAAGGAAAGATATCACCTTTCCTGATCCAAACTTGTCTGATTGTTGGTTGTCTTGGCTTGTCGACGATTTTTGTGGTTCGTTTAAACGTTTGATCCACCATAGGTCCTTTCGAAGCAAGTTTCTTCGATTGATGTTGTTGTTGAGGCTTAGAAACCCAAACCGCTTGTGGCTTCGACTTAGAAATCCGGTTCGGTTGTGGGTTCGGTCGATATTGACGTTGAGGCTTAGATGTCCGATTCGCTTGTGGCTTTGATTTCTGGTTCACATATGAGTCACGGTTTGCTTGATGCACTCGACTCAATTGATTTTTCTTTTGATTCGGTGGGGGATGTCGAGTTTTAGATGATACCAATTGTCGTTTCGAAGTTGCCGATTGAGCCTTAAAATTTTTGTCCGGGCAACTCTTTTTGATGTGTCCTTTGATGCCACATCTATGACACACCTTCTCCTTCAAACTTGTTGAGACTTTCGATGTCATCTTTTGACCCTTCTCAACATATGTTCTTTCGTACCCAAGTCCAACCTTGATCGTTTGACCCAATCCGAGCATGTGATCTAATTTCTTCGATCCCGAAGAAAATTTTTGAAGATCGGACTTGAGTTGATGAACTTGATTAGTTAACTCTTTGTTGGATTTGTGCGATTCCTCATATTGATGCTCCAAAAATTTAATTTTATCCACAGAGGATTTGATCGTTGAATCCGCTTCATCTAGCTTCTTTTGGAGGACCGAATTGTTATTCAAAATTGATTCCCTCTCCTCCTCAAGAGCTTTATTCGATGTCTTCAAATTATTATTCTCCTTTTCAAGTTCCAATAGACGACGCCTTAACTTTTTATTGAACTTCGCCATCTTTTTGGATTCGACGAGGAGTTGATGATACGTTTCCGCTAATTCCTCGTCGTTTGATTCCTCATCGCCGGAATCCGAGTTCACGTCTTCTTCCTTTGATATTTTCAACGCAACCCTATTACTTTGAGAAAAAGACTTGGAAGAAGATTGGTTAGTAGGAAAAGTCATATCGTAAGTTTGCAACACACCTACTAACTTTTCGGCCATTAGATAGCAATATATCTAGATCCCGCTCTGATACCAATTGTTAGTTATGGGGTAGCCCCAAGGATCTATCTAGATTGTATCCAACACCTAGAGGGGGGTGAATAGGTGTAAAGACCGAAAACCACAAATCTCGATGCAATAAAAATAAATGCGGAAAATAAAAAGCACACCGAGATTTACGTGGGAAAACTCCAACTCGGAGTAAAAAACCCACGGGACCAACACGCGATAACAATCCACTAAGAATAAAATATTACAAGGTGATTTACCAAATCCACGGACTCAAACCTCTCTTTATCTTCTTCGGATCTCGCGCACGCCGCCGGTTGTCCACGCCCACGTTCGAATCCACGAACGCCTCCACTTCGAATCCACGAAGCCTCCTATCACGCCGAATCCACGACGCCACTCGAATCCACGAGCGCACTCCGTCCGGAGCAAGAACGATACGATCGGTGATGATATATTGCTTAGATAATCATTAAAGAATCGTAGAAGATGTTTCTAAGCAATAGTCGGATCAATTCTCCATGAAGAACGAGAAATTAGGGTTTCAAGAATTGATCCGATAGAAACTTGTTGTTGAAGAAAGAAAGAAAGCACCCAACAAGTTTCTAAGGTTTCATAATGGTCTAAACTCTAAGCATACGAATTAATGGAACCCCCATCGCTTATTTATAGATTTAGAAGACTTAGAAGTAGATTAGGATTGTGAAAATCTAATTTTAGAAATAAATTAGAGATAGACTAGGATTTGAAAACCTATTTAAAATCAATTAGAAAATATAGAGATAGACTAGGATTTGAAAACCTGTTTAAAATCAATTAGAAAATATAGAGATAGACTAGGATTTGAAAACCTCAATTTTATCCATATATTCAATTTAAAAACATCCTAAGTCCTCCAAACACTTTTAAATATTTATAAATCATCATCCATAATATTTGAACTTACCGAGCATTATGGATTCATGTTTAGAGTATGCGAGTCTTCGATCTTCATCTCTTCTTCTTTAAACCTTCAAGACTCCGGACTCACTTCACGAAATATGCCAACATAAAATCCGTAACAGGTCGGTGGCTTCAACCTCTTAAATGCCGTCAGCACTGCTACCGCCCGTTCTCGCTCCACCTCGGGGGTGTCGTGATCAGAAGCCGACGAACCCGAAGCCGGTGCGGGCACAACCGTCATCTCGCCGTCACATCGGAGGTGGTGCCGCAGCTCAACAGTGGCGTCGGTCCCGAGGCATGTGCGCCACCGCCTGCTGGGCCACCAAGTTGTGGAGCCTACTAAGCTGCTCCGCTTGCTGCTTCATAGCACCAGCTAACGCCTCTACTTGGGCTTGCAGCGCGCGTACGTCGCTCGATCCCGACTGCTCGGGCACCTCAGGAGGTGGTGCCGCCGCGGATCGCGTCATAGGGCGTCTTCGTGGTGCCATCACGTCCTGAAACGTAGCACACACGCATTAATACTCGACACGCGTGACACTTACACGTTCCAAATTAACTACCCAATTAAGCGAAAGCAGCAAGTAAAAATAAATTTCAACTCTAGGGGTCATGTGGTCTGTAACATCCCGAATTTTAATTTAAAAGTGAATATAAATAAAAATAGTGTGAGATACTATTTTTACTAAATTTAGAGGAGTAAAATATAAGACTGAAATGACCTGTGCTGAAATCGGAATGAAAACAGAAGATTTAGAATTTTCTGTGAGAGACGAGAGTATAAATTAGCGTAAAAATGCACAAGGTCGTAAAAATTATGAAAACTGAGGGGTATGTCAGGATTATTTTTACGAGACTAGATTTAAAGTTTCGTGCCATTCTGGCACCCAGAAGATGAGAAATAAATTCCGAATGTTATCTGATAACGATTACAGTTCGGTAGAGTTCGCGGTGACCAAACGGGGTCCAAACTGAAATGTTAAGATATTTTCTCACTCAGTAGGTTGAAACGAACCTGACTGTCAAATTTGAGCACAAACGGACGTCCAGAAGGGCTCCAACTGTTTCAGATGGCTGAACCGAAAGTTGAAAGTGGAATAGTGTAATGTTGAGGGGGTTTTGTGTAAAAAGGAGTTGTCTCCTTCTTTTTCTTCAGCCGACCACCCACCACCACACTCCATGCGTTCATGGTGGTAGAGAGAGAAACTCTCCTTTCTCTCTCTAGATATCTCTCTACTCCCTTTGTTTCTCTCTCTAAAAATTTAAGGGTTGGTAGAGAAGAAGCTTGGGAACGCGTTGGAGGTGTCGGTTCGGGTTCTCGTGCGGCCGTTTGAGCGGCGTTGTTCCATCTCGACGTTCAAATTTCGGTAAGTATTTAGGATTTAGTTAAATCCTTTATGCTTAGTATTCTAATGATCTCTAGACTACTAAAGGTATGTTTCTCCATGAGATTGTGGGACATTTGGAATATATGTACATGCTAGGGCTTAGAATGAGGGTTTTGATAATTAGAGGGTTTTGATCTATAATAACCCTATTGTTCTCTAATTGAAGGTTAGAGATGAAGCTTGGAGCTCTCCAATGGTGAAGCAAGCTTTCCAATGGTGGATTTAGCTTGATGTCATGATGGCCATGGTTAGTTTTGTGGATTTGAGTTAAGATTAAGATTAAGTCTAAATGAGATGTTTAATTAGGATCTATATATGATTCTAAACTAGTTTAATGAAGAGAGTATCATAATTAATGAGACCCTCTTGATGAAATAGAGATCTAGGATTGCAAATGGGATTTTAATTAAATCCTTTTTGTGTATGAAGTTCAAATGATCTCTAAGGTATTATTAGAATGCTAAATACTTGATGTTTGGGTTAATTGGAGCATGTGTAGAGACAAGGGTTAGTAATGGGGGTTCTTAGTAAACAAGGGTTTTGATCTTATTTAACCTTTTAGCTCTCTAATTGAAGGTTAAAGATGAACTCTTGATGACCCTACATTTCGGATTGTTGAGCGTTCGGCGGTCAATTGCGAGTTGGAGCCGAACCGGATCACGCGTGTCGCGGGAGTCCGATTGCAAGTGACTACAAGCAATCGGAGAGCGATATTAGGTGGGGGGTGCTTCCACTAACATTGAACTTCTCTTTATGTCTATGTGTCACCATTGAGCATGTATGTTATAGCTATTTTCATGCATAGTAGGGTAATTGAATTATGTGTTGCATGCTTAGAGTTAAGATGCAAATGAGATTTGTTATGAACAAAGAAAAAGAATTGAACCCTATGTATGCATGAGATGAGACAAAGAACCTAGTGGTTAAAGAACAAGAACATTATAACATATAGATTGAATGACATTTGAGAATTGTAAAGAACACTAATATGCATGTGTTGAGATAAAGAACCTAGAGGTTAAAAAACAAGAACATTGTGACATATAGATTGAATGACATCTATAATTGTAAAGAACACTAGAGTTAGTGTGATATTGAGAATAAGAAAAAAAGAAAATAAAGGACACTAGAATTAGTGTAATGACATGGTCAAGAACAAGTATGCATGTGAATAAAGAACACTAGAGTTAGTGTGAGGCATTGACAAGAGTCATGTATGCATTGAACACTAGAGTGTGTGTGGCATTATTAAATGTGTGCAAAGAACCATAGTGTATATAACACTAAAACAAGTCAAAGAATGCAAGTAAAGAACATGAAAGATATAGTGGCAAAGAAACCTTAGAGTTAAGGGTCATTTGATCATAGTTCTCCTTGAAGTCAAGGAATGGATTGAATTGGAATCCTTAAAGTTAAGGATTGATCGTACTCACCATATAGTCCTTACTCGAGGCGCGGTAGCTCCCCCTCGGGCGATGTGCTCCGGAGTGTCATCACTGGGTCGTAGTGTTTTCTCTCCCCAGAGGACGGTCCCGTCGGGTCGTAGTGTTTTCTCTCCCCGATAGTAGGGATTTGGTTTGGTTGAGTCGTGTTGAGGGCGAAACCTACGGGTTAGCCAAGATATTGGGTTATGGAATTATGATCTTGCATTCATCTTTAATATCCTATTGAGCATAAGCAATCTTTACTATTGTTCAGGCATATTAGTTGTATGCATTATAGTTTGGTTACTATCTACTTATTCTTTCAAATTATGCCTGAGATAGACCTAGTGGGAAAGTCGGTGTAATTGGAGGCCGAGCCCACTGGGAACTTTGTTGTAGTTCTCATCCCACTAACCATACAGGTTCTAGTGCGAGCGGGGCGATCGGGGTTCGTGGTATGGTTATCGTGCTCTAGGTAGAGTTCTACCGTGCATTGTGTATAGAGACACCCTTTATATATTTCATCTATTATGTTGAGGAAATGAAAATGTAATAAAATCATGTGAGAGGTGAAAATGTATTAAGTTCTTTTGAGATGTGAACTTGTAAATTAAGATGGCCAATGTTTAATTTGGAAGAATGAATGTAATAACTATATAAGCTTTGTATTTGGTTTAAAGTAATCAAGATACAATGTGTGAATGGTTTAGATAGCTTACTTTCACTTTTGCTTGTGTTGCTTGCCCTCGTGCAAGTCATGTATATTGAAATGTTATCCTGGGAATTATTGATTTCTTTATACATATACTCGTTGTTGTTGAGCCTTGGGCGGACAGGGGAGACTCTGTCCGTTCGGCGTCTGTTGGCGTGCCCGAACCGACCAAATTGGCGGTCCCGGGGCGTGACAGATATAATGGTATCAGAGCATGAAAAGTGAAAGTATAGGATGGACCTAGGAACCTTAGGATGGAAACCATAAGGATTTAGGTTCTTGAAATGTAACGAGGATCTGAAATTATGGCGAAAGATTAATCGATTGGGTCGTGTGTGTTATGCCTCTATAACGGATGTTAGAGGTGGATCTAAGGTGTAGTGTATTTTCATCAGGGAGTGTTCATGTTGGGTGCACACAATATGAAACCGAGTGATGGAAATAGGCTCTCTTGTATGACTTTCGCTTGGATTTGAGTCGGGGTAGGTATCGTGTGTGTCGCGCGCTTAACCTTGAGGGTTGAGCTAATGTGCGTTCAGTGGTTTTGCGTGGTCGATCTTTAAAGGAGATCGATGTGGATTAGGACGAATGGTGTCCTCGAGTTGGTCGAACGTAGTGGAGACTCGAAGCCGATTTGGTGCAATGTCAGCAGGAGGCTACAATGCACATAGAATAGAGAAATTTGAGGCGAACGGAGACTTGGAACTTCGTGAGCTTTGGTGGCCCTCATGATCGTTGAGAAATTTAACGGAATCCTCGTCGTGGTAGGTCACTTTTTGTCAAATTGACCAAAGTGCGTCGAGAGAAGTAGCTGGACAAAGTCCAATTAACATTCCAACAATCTCGGAAGGGTTAAAAGAGGATCTAGAAGAGTTAGAAGGGTTTTGGCGTTGTTCGGCGCGAAGTAGAGTCGAAACGACGCGAAAAGCATAAGTCTGGACAATCTGTACCGGTAAAAGCGTGATGGTTGTACCGGTACATCCACTTTAACCGAGAGGCGAAAAGCTTTCGGGTTTGAGAATTTTAGCAGTTGTACCGGTACAAATCCAAATTATACCGGTACAAATGGTGCGAAAAGCCGAGAGCAGCTCTCGGGTTTGCCTCTGTGCCGAAGTATACCGGTACAAAATGCCCTTATACCGGTACAAGATGGCTCTGGCAGCAGAATTATGTTTGCTGCAAATACAGGTGTTTAGAGGGCTTTGTTACAGTAGATACAACATGTAATAGACCCCACTAACTCCCCCTTTCATTTCACTTTTTGAAGCCTTTCCCAAGTGTGGATTGGTGGAGATTAGAGGAGATTTGAGGATTGGACCTTGTCGATAGAACAAGGCGGTGCAATTGTGCGTGGAAGAGCGTGAGTGTAATCGTAAGGAAAAGGGAATAGGACGGCCAACGAGTGGGTTCGGTGGTCCGTCAAGTTCTTGACTTAGTACAATAGTGCGCTTCTGCATGATGTGAAGTACATGCATTGCATGGAACGGTTATGTGGCTAATTGCCATTATCGTGCATGAGTATAGTAGAGACCGAGTGGACGGGTAAGTATAGATACCCGGGCATGCTTGTGTTGTGGGGGCGTAGTACCTGCGAGTACAGGTATAGAGTCAGATGGCACTAGCGAAATTGCTAGTGATGATCTAAGGGTAGAGAGTAAGACTCAGGGTCAAGATGGGAATGATGGACCAACTCACAGAGCAATATGTATAATTGATTGCGAGAGTTGAGTCCTGACACTCGTGGGCACTCGAGTAGCCCGAGTGTTCTCGATGTTTCTCTAGTAAGTTGAACGTGAAATTGAATCACTGTTGAGAGAATAGTTGGTTAGTAACCAAGTACCAGCACATGGGCCTAGCAGTACCTCAACGCGATGTGAGTGGGTCGTGCTTGTGTAGTCGGCATGCATAGGCAAGAATTGCCCAATGCAAGACTTAGTGCGGAACGCTATAGAGGCGTGGGACGTTCGAGGATAGTTACTCGTGGAGTGTGAACTAGGCTCAGCCAAGTGAGTGTGTTGGCAGTAGCACTTGAGCATTGCTAGGTGTGAAGCGCGCCATGGATCACTCATAGAGCCGGTGGCTCGCACTAGGTGCTTAGGGGCCGGTAGTGATACGTGTGCTCGATAGAGCGTGTCGTGTGATCGATAGTATACCGAGAGTTCGGTTTGACTCAACCCGAGGATTTATAGTGGTTTGGGGTCATAGTTGCTCCTGATTGGAGTGTGTACGAATTCTAAAGTGAGAATTTCGCCCGATGATGATTGGGTCTGCACTGTGAGCGAGAGACGCTATGTGTTGAGACAGGTTAGGCGATGGGCCTCGTAGCATTGTCGGTCTGTGAACCACCTATGAAGTTGAGGAAGCGATTTGGCGGATAGCCTTATCGAGGAGTTTGACTCGACTTTCACGAACAGAGCATTCGTGCGAGCTCATTGCGAAAGTAATTAACGTTGACCGTGGCATATGTCATCAGAAGATGAATTGCTCTAGGTGAGACTTTGAGCTGGTGACAACCCACGTGGAGTTTGAGGATAGGGATTGGAATTAGAATGTGCCGAGGTAGGCCATCTCACGTCAAAGCTAAAAGTCGGTGCGGAATTGGAGCACTCACGATGTAGCGATGCACTAGTGATATAGCTTCTAAGCAATGTCAGTGGTCGAATCGGAATGTATTTCCTGAAGGGAAAGTGGATACAAGGAAAAGTTTCTTGTGAGCCAAGTAGCAAGTGGTGTTAGAGCGCATAGAGTCGTTCAGTTTCGACTTGCGCTGCCACCGAGAGTTATGGAGACCGTAATGCACCTTATGTGCTGCACTTTGCAAACGTGTATGCATTTGATTTCGTATCCTCCGTAGCGGGCCTTGAAGCGTTTTGATGAACGTGAGGGTATACCGGAGTAGAAGAGTATATTGGTACCCTCAATTATTCGAGGAGCTGAACTGAGACGTGGTTTGAATTTCGCGGACGAAATTCTGTTTAAGGGGGTGAAGAATGTAACATCCCGAATTTTAATTTAAAAGTGAATATAAATAAAAATAGTGTGAGATACTATTTTTACTAAATTTAGAGGAGTAAAATATAAGGCCGAAATGACACATCTTTGAAATCGGAATGAAAACGAGAAGATTTAGAATTTTACGTGAGAGACGAGACGGATAAATTAGCGAGAAAATGCACGATGTCGAGAAAATTATGAAAAGCGGGGGTATGTCGGGATTATTTTTACGAGACTAGATTTAAAGTTTCGTGCCATTCGGCACCCGAGAAGATGAGAAAGAAATTGAGAATGAGATCTGGTAACGATTTCAGTTCAGTAGAGTTCGCAGTGACCAAACGGGGTCCAAACTGAAATGTTAAGATATTTTCTCACTCAGTAGGTTAAAACGAACCTGACTGTCAAATTTGAGCACAAACGGACGTCCAGAAGGGCTCCAACTGTTTCAGATGGCTGAACCGAAAGTTAAAAGTGGAATAGTGTAATGTTGAGGGGGTTTTGTGTAAAAAGGAGTTGTCTCCTTCTTTTTCTTCAGCCGACCACCCACCACCACACTCCATGCGTTCATGGTGGTAGAGAGAGAAACTCTCCTTTCTCTCTCTAGATATCTCTCTACTCCCTTTGTTTCTCTCTCTAAAAATTTAAGGGTTGGAAGAGAAGAAGCTTAGGAACGCGTTGGAGGTGTCGGTTCGGGTTCTCGTGCGGCCGTTTGAGCGGCGTTGTTCCATCTCGACGTTCAAATTTCGGTAAGTATTTAGGATTTAGTTAAATCCTTTATGCTTAGTATTCTAATGATCTCTAGACTACTAAATGTATATTTCTCCATGAGATTGTGGGACATTTGGAATATATGTACATGCTAGGGCTTAGAATGAGGGTTTTGATAATTAGAGGGTTTTGATCTATAATAACCCTATTGTTCTCTAATTGAAGGTTAGAGATGAAGCTTGGAGCTCTCCAATGGTGAAGCAAGCTTTCCAATGGTGGATTTAGCTTGATGTCATGATGGCCATGGTTAGTTTTGTGGATTTGAGTTAAGATTAAGATTAAGTCTAAATGAGATGTTTAATTAGGATCTATATATGATTCTAAACTAGTTTAATGAAGAGAGTATCATAATTAATGAGACCCTCTTGATGAAATAGAGATCTAGGATTGCAAATGGGATTTTAATTAAATCCTTTTTGTGTATGAAGTTCAAATGATCTCTAAGGTATTATTAGAATGCTAAATACTTGATGTTTGGGTTAATTGGAGCATGTGTAGAGACAAGGGTTAGTAATGGGGGTTCTTAGTAAACAAGGGTTTTGATCTTATTTAACCTTTTAGCTCTCTAATTGAAGGTTAAAGATGAACTCTTGATGACCCTACATTTCGGATTGTTGAGCGTTCGGCGGTCAATTGCGAGTTGGAGCCGAACCGGATCACGCGTGTCGCGGGAGTCCGATTGCAAGTGACTAAAAGCAATCGGAGAGCGATATTAGGAGGGGGGTGCTTCCACTAACATTGAACTTCTCTTTATGTCTATGTGTCACCATTGAGCATGTATGTTATAGCTATTTTCATGCATAGTAGGGTAATTGAATTATGTGTTGCATGCTTAAAGTTAAGATGCAAATGAGATTTGTTATGAACAAAGAAAAAGAATTGAACCCTATGTATGCATGAGATGAGACAAAGAACCTAGTGGTTAAAGAACAAGAACATTATAACATATAGATTGAATGACATTTGAGAATTGTAAAGAACACTAATATGCATGTGTTGAGGTAAAGAACCTAGAGGTTAAAAAACAAGAACATTGTGACATATAGATTGAATGACATCTATAATTGTAAAGAACACTAGAGTTAGTGTGATATTGAGAATAAGAAAAAAAGAAAATAAAGGACACTAGAATTAGTGTAATGACATGGTCAAGAACAAGTATGCATGTGAATAAAGAACACTAGAGTTAGTGTGAGGCATTGACAAGAGTCATGTATGCATTGAACACTAGAGTGTGTGTGGCATTATTAAATGTGTGCAAAGAACCATAGTGTATATAACACTAAAACAAGTCAAAGAATGCAAGTAAAGAACATGAAAGATATAGTGGCAAAGAAACCTTAGAGTTAAGGGTCATTTGATCATAGTTCTCCTTGAAGTCAAGGAATGGATTGAATTGGAATCCTTAAAGTTAAGAATTGATCGTACTCACCATATAGTCCTTACTCGAGGCGCGGTAGCTCCCCCTCGGGCGATGTGCTCCGGAGTGTCATCACTGGGTCGTAGTGTTTTCTCTCCCCAGAGGACGGTCCCGTCGGGTCGTAGTGTTTTCTCTCCCCGATAGTAGGGATTTGGTTTGGTTGAGTCGTGTTGAGGGCGAAACCTACGGGTTAGCCAAGAGATTGGGTTATGGAATTATGATCTTGCATTCATCTTTAATATCCTATTGAGCATAAGCAATCTTTACTATTGTTCAGGCATATTAGTTGTATGCATTATAGTTTGGTTACTATCTACTTATTCTTTCAAATTATGCCTGAGATAGACCTAGTGGGAAAGTCGGTGTAATTGGAGGCCGAGCCCACTGGGAACTTTGTTGTAGTTCTCATCCCACTAACCATACAGGTTCTAGTGCGAGCGGGGCGATCGGGGTTCGTGGTATGGTTATCGTGCTCTAGGTAGAGTTCTACCGTGCATTGTGTATAGAGACACCCTTTATATATTTCATCTATTATGTTGAGGAAATGAAAATGTAATAAAATCATGTGAGAGGTGAAAATGTATTAAGTTCTTTTGAGATGTGAACTTGTAAATTAAGATGGCCAATGTTTAATTTGGAAGAATGAATGTAATAACTATATAAGCTTTGTATTTGGTTTAAAGTAATCAAGATACAATGTGTGAATGGTTTAGATAGCTTACTTTCACTTTTGCTTGTGTTGCTTGCCCTCGTGCAAGTCATGTATATTGAAATGTTATCCTGGGAATTATTGATTTCTTTATACATATACTCGTTGTTGTTGAGCCTTGGGCGGACAGGGGAGACTCTGTCCGTTCGGCGTCTGTTGGCGTGCCCGAACCGACCAAATTGGCGGTCGCGGGGCGTGACATGGTCGGCCACCCACACAATTCCTTTGAGCAGAAACAAATAATACTTGGATTCATCTCTAATTCCCTCTAGAGAAGTCTTGACTACAACCCAATCTATTAGCTTTCGCAATCACCAAATCCACATTAAACGTTTCCTAGGTCCCTAAGGTCTCCAATCCTAAGGTCCCTAAGTCCATCCTAGACCTTTGCTTTCTCCCGTTCACTCTCTGATACCATCTTATCTGTCACGCCCCGCTACCCGCCTATTTGGTCGGGTCCGGGCCACGTCAACAGACGCCGAACGGACAGGGCCTCCCCTGCCCGCCCAAGGCTCTAACAACTAGTATAATTAAACAATCACAGGGGAATTGCAATTATACGAGTCTTGCACGAAGGCAAGCAACAAACACAACGGAAGTAAAAGCTCTACACTATATGATACAACATACAAGATATTTGATCCCATTTCAATCAAACACAAGTAACTTACGCTATTACAATCCTTTCGTATTCAATATACATCATATTCTTTTTACATTGTCGCTCCACCAAAATACACCTGATTGTTATCAATTTACAACTATAGTACAACAAGAAAGTTGATACATACACCAAAATGGAATGACTACTAAAGTACTCTGGTAGCCGCTAGCTATGGCGCTAACCCCTTGCCCCGGTCCTCCGCCGCCGCACTCGAGCTAGGACCTGCGGGGTTAGTGGTGTGAGAACTACAACGAAGTTCCCAGTGGGCTCGGCCTCCAATCGCACCGACTTTCCCACTAGGGCTAATCAGGCATAAGTATTTCAACGGAAATGAAATAGTAACCAAACTATATATGCTAATACTATGCCTGCAAGAAAGAGTCAGTGATAGATAATTAACTGAAATCTGAAGATGACTATGCATGCATGCCTTTGCTCTACTTTGCTTTATATTTCTTAGAGATGTAGACTTAAATTCATGTAGTAGCTTCACACACTTACCGGACGACCGGGGTGGTAGCTCTTTCTCACATGTGGTGGTAGTTTTCACACTCCTTAGAAAGGATGTAACTCTTTCCACATCTTTTATAGGTGGTAGTTTTCATACTCCCATGAGGGATATAACTCTTTCCACATCTTTTATTCTTAAGATTGCTCCCCCTCAAATAGTGCAACCCACAATGAGATAATTTTATTGTGATTTCAGAAAATAAGGAAATCATTTATTTCCATCATGCAAACAATCAACTCAATTCAATATACTTTCGATAGTTCATAAAAGATGTACTAATTTAACAAAGATACAAAAACAATTTCTAGAAGATGTTGAGGGTCAAATAAAACGACATAGAAGAATTGAAGTGAATTGAAAGATGTTAAAATAAGTCATGCACAACTATGAATCAATTCAAAACCTTCGTGCATAATAGTCAATATGGAAATAATATGGCCCATAGAATATATCTAGACAGAATGATTCATACCGATAGCCTTTCGTAAATGTAGAAAACGTTTTTGATCTAAAGGCTTAGTCAAAATATCCGCTAGTTGATCATCGGTAGAAATATATTCAAGTTTAAGAATGTTTGATTCGACCAATTCTCTTAAGAAATGATATCTTAGTTCAATGTGTTTAGTTCGTGAGTGTAGAACAGGATTTTTAGAAATATTTATGGCACTAGTATTCTCGTAAAGGATAGTACGGGAGGAGGTAGGTAGCCGATCGTCGCTTAGTAAGGAAAGATTTCACCTTTGCGCATCCAAACCTTACGAATTTTGGGATGCGTTGGTTGGCTTGTAAGCGTCTTATGAAGCTTGTCGACGATTTGAATTCCCTTGCGCTTTGGATCATCCTCTTTTAGTTTCCAAACTTGTTTAGTCATTGATTTGGGATCATACTTCTTCGGCTTCCACGTTTGTTTTGACTTCGATCTTGGAGCGTTCTTTGTTGACTTCCACACTTGTCTCGGCTTTATTTTCGGATCATCTCTCTCGTTCTTAGATTGCGTCCCTCGATCCACGCGTGCCATGGAGTTCTTCTTTTGTGTACAATTTCTCTTCACATGTCCTAGAACTCCACAATAATGACAAACTTTGTTAGTAAAGAAAGATTTTCTAGGAGGAACGAATTTACCTTGAACCTTAGGCATTGATTTTATCGAAGTTACGCCCGCTTGCTTAGAAACTTGGTCAACATGTGTCCGTTCATATCCAAGACCAAACTTGTTGGTTTGACCAATTCCTAGCATCTTGTCGAGTTTAGTAGATCCGGAGGAGAACTTGTTCATATCCGTTTTGAGTTGAGTAACTTGCTTCGTGAACTCTAAGTTAACTTCCTTTGCCTCCGACAATTGCTCGTTGAGAAACTTAAAATTTTCTTCATATGTCTCTTTTTCCTTTTCAAGCAGTGCTACCTTTTCAAATAGGGAATTGTAGGCCCTCGACAATCCGTCCTTCTCTTGCTCCAAGGTTTTCGTAGACGTGATCAATTCCGAGTTTTCTCCTTGTAAGTCGAATAACTTTCTTCTCAATCTCTTGTTGTGCTTTGCCATCTTCTTTGATTCGACGACCAATTGGTGATATGCAGCCGCCATCTCATCTACATCCGACTCTTCCTCCGAGGAATACTCCGACTCGGATTGTTCATGCAAAGAACCGCCCTTAGCCATTGTCTACAACCTATACCCGCTCTTATACCAATTGTAGGTTATAGGTCTCAAGGATCTAAAAGGTAATTAACACCTAGAGGGGGGTGAATAGGTGCACAACGGCCTAATAAAAATTCTCGATGCGATTTTAAGTAAATGCGGAAAAATAAAATCAACACACCGAGATTTTACGTGGGAAAACTCCACAAGGAGAAAAAAACCCACGGGACCGATCACACGAAAAATCCACTAAGAAACAATTGAGTACAAGGCGATTTACCCACGGCTTTACCCAATCTACCGAATCTTCAATATGGATCTCCTTCGCTGGTCCACCACGCCGCAAATCCTTGCCGCGTCCACGCTTCGACTCCTCAAAGCTTCCACCGAAGCCTCGGCCTCTCACGCGATCTCCGCGTCACCCTCCGTCCGAGTTGTTGAAGAAAACTTTTGGTGATCTTACAATTTACGAACCATAGACCAAGGGAACCCTTTTAGTCAATCATCAAGTCGATTCATGAAGGAGTATTCAAAGAGAAAACCTAGAATCAACTTGACGATCAACAAGACAAAACTCGCTTTAAGAATTGAATCATAAAGCTCTAAAACGAGTTTTAGGGTTTTTTGAAGAAGATGAATATTCACGATATATGTTTTGAAACCCTCATGGTCTATTTATAGTGTTAGAAGACTTAGAAGTTGATTAGGATTGAAATCATCCAATTTTGGAAACAAATCCGTCACCAAGGTCCGGACCTTGCAAGGAAGGTCCGGTCCTATAAGTCCGGACTTAATCCATTCAACCGGTTCATACGTTAAATAAATTTTCACATATGATCCGGATCTTCACATAGGTCCGGATCTTCATCAAGACTGCGCAAGGAACCTGCTCTCGGGATCCGGATCATCACCAATGGTCCTGGTCCTTCATTAAGATCGCGCAATGAACTCGCTTTCTGGATCCGGATCATCATCAATGGTACGGACTTAGACCGTATAATACCAGATTTTCAAAAAGTTAAATTGAGATTAATTTAAGTCTTCTAACTACTAAGTTTTTCTTTATCAAATCACCAGAAATTATCTTAAATTCATACTTGAGGTGACGAGCTTCTTTGCAAAGTCTTGAATCTTCAATTTCTTTCTTTGTGCTCTTTGACTTCTTCAAGACTCCAATAACTTCACGAAATCCGCCAACTTATAAAATCCTTAAAAAAATGTCCGGTCTCTACGGGTCGTCCTGGTTTTGACTCGTCCGGTCTCGACCATTGTCCGATCCCGTAGAGTGGAATTCCAGACTTAGCCAAATTTCCCTTCGCACTGGGCGCCCGTGGCATCCGGACATCCCTCGGATGTCCGGTCTTGGCTGCTCCAAGTCTGGGAACTCCTCCAGACTTGCAGTTTAGCTTTTCCAAGACCTCATTTCGCTACGCACGGGTTCCAAAGCACTTAGAACCCACACTTACTCGCTCCACTCCGGGTCCCGCTCATTTCGACGGAACTCGGCACGCTTTACGGGGAAACCATATGCTACATTTAGAGTCCAATTAATTGGTTTAGAACCTTTGTTTAGGTTGCCTTGGAAGAGATCTCACCTCCATTTGAGGATTGGAGAAGGATTTTTACTCTAAGGTGAATTTCTCCTTACTCTCTACATAGAAGCTTAAAGTTTGAACTCAAGACTTATCTCTTGAGGTTGTAACTCCTAGGATCTCCTTTGTAGGGTACTAGGAGTAGGAATCGAAGCTTCGTTAGCGGTTCAGAGCGACGCTTGGAGCGACGGTGGGTTTGGCCTCACCTAGCACAATGAGAAATTCTCATTGGTGCTTATTTGCTTATGGTTAAATGGGAATTAGTACATTTTCATGCTATTTGATTTATTTGTGAATTTTAGAATGCTTAAGATATATATGTTATGTGTAATGCAATTTTACTCTATATAGTAGAGACGAATGCATGTGAGAGTCAAGCCTTGTAGCATTCTATTTGGAAACTTGAAACTATGTGTTTAAGAGGACTTTGACATGTGTTTGAGAACATAGAACTATACATGACATAGGAGAAAAGCCCTTGTCATTAAGCGGCATTGGCTTGGCATCAAAAGTGTAGAATAGTGAGCTAATGTCATCAAGCGGCATTAGGCTCGTGAATGAACATGACATAGAAATTCTAGTGTCACGAGAATTTGTTGTACTAGACCTTACGGTTGCTAGTGACATTTGCCATGTGTGGGACTTGGGACTTGGACTTGCTTGTTGCCATTTGTGCTCTTCGCACATGCTTGTGAGGGTCGCTCCCTACAAGCCTAAGACTCCGAGTTAGCCTTGGCGATGTATTCGCACGTGCGGTATTGAGAAACCTATGGGGCCGAATTGGTTAGACTCATTCCTACGGGGATGTTGGGGCTACCAGGACACTTAGCGCAAGCAGGATTACACTTGTGTAGATCCCAAATTGAGATTGAACATCGTCATTCTATATTAAAGGATAATCACTACTTAACTTAGATTAGTAGTTGGATATATATGTTGTGACATAGTATTGGACATAGTAGTATACTTGATAGGTCATCATTTCTATTATGGTATACTTGGGAACTTGGTTGGATATACTTGTTTAGAGTTGGCTAACGGATAGATTAAAGCATGTAATATAATTACCTTGGGTTAATTATTCAGCTTTTCAGTTACGCTTTATTTACAGTTATTTATTTCAGTACTTATATTACTCTCTTTTGGGCCTAGTGGAGCAATTTTGTGCAGCTCCGTAATTGCCCACTGGGAACTATATGTTTATAGTTCTCACGCCTCTCGTTTCGACTCGTTTGCCTTCGCATCGGGGGAGGCTCGGGACCGCGGCAAAGGAGTTGCCTCGGGATAGCGGCTTGTGAGAGGGTTTTGGATAGGTGGTTTCCTTTTTCTCTTGTTTTATTTTGGAGAGAAGGAGTGCTTTTACCTTGTATAGAGACCACCACTTTTGTGTAGTAGAGAGGTATTGATGTTAACTGTGTACTACTCTCTATTTCTTTGTTAGTGATTTAGACGCTTAACTTTCTTTGACTTGTGGTTTGGTTCTTGTTTAGTTGTGGCTCTGATATTCATAGTTGTAGCCTTATATTGTTTTAAATTTCTCTGTTTTTAGTTAGACGCCTTGTATGTGTTGACATATGGCGGGTCTGGGCACGCTTTGGGGAAGGTCCTGCCGACCCCGGGGCGTGACAATACCGGTACAAGTCGAGATTTATACCGGTATAGAGGTCTGGACTGGCTAACCCGAGGCTCGGGTTGGCTATTTCGCAGGGTTTATACCGGTACAAACTTGGTAGGTACAAACTTGGTTTGTACCGGTACAAACTGGCAGAATGCAGACTGTGCGAACTGCAGGGGTGTTTTAGCATTTTGTTGCTTCTATAACCTCACCTCCACACCCTAGGGCTTCTTTTGAGCACCCCCACTGTAGCAATGAGGTAGGAGGAGCTTCTCTCTCTACTCCCTTGCATTTCTTGGGTTTTGGTTGGGTTTTGAGGGTTAAACTCATTCCTTTTGCTCTCTTTTGTATGTTGGAGCTACTTCCACCATTAGAGGAGCTTGAGAGCTTGGATTTGAAGCTTGTTGAAGGAGAGATCTTCAACCTTGGTGGGTTTTGAACCTTGTTTAGAGCTTCTAGATGGTAAGCAACTTCTCTATTTCCTCTAGTTTGAGTTTTGGTTGCTTCTTTATATATGAAACCCTAGATGTTGATATTAGGGTTTGTTTTTTGGGCTTTTTGATTTGGTGCATCTAGAGCTTAATTGATGAGGTTAGAACCTTCCTTTAGGTTGGTTTGAGGAGACTCTAGCTTGCTTTTGGGATCTCTAGAGGGATTGCTACCTTAGAGGTGAGTTTTACCCTTTCTATGTGAGTTTTATGTTGGGTAATTTCTAGGGCTTTTGAACCTAATTAGTTGATTTAGAATCTTTGATTAGGGTGCCTTAGAGGGGATCTAGCTTCCATTTGAAGCTTCGAGAGGGATTTCACTCATAGGTAAATTTTTCCCAGTTCTCTAGTTTTGATCTTCGCAGTTTGAGTCGTGGGCATGCCAGTTGACTTTGAAACTTCTTGTGTGACCTTTCTAGGGTACAAGGAGTCTGAAAAGTGTCAGGGTTGGCGACCCGGAGCGTGCGAGGATCATCGGTGGGTTTGACCTCCATATTTAATGAAAATTCTCATTGGAATTATTTGAGTACCGAAAAATAGAAAATTTTGTGTTTTCATGTTAGCTGCATCGTTGTTGAATTTTAGAATGCTTAAAATATATGCCTTATGTGTAATGAAATTTTGACCTCTATATAGTAGAGAGTGGCTTGTGGACTTAGGCATAGTGTTGCATTCTACTTGTGGCTTGAGAGCATGTTGGTTATAGTGATAATGACATGAGAACAAGTGAACTTGAACTTAGATCTATGTATAACATAGGAGAAAAGCTAATGTCATTAAGCGGCATTAGACTTGGCATCGGTTTGAGAACTAGTGAGCTAATGTCATCAAGCGGCATTAGGCTCGGATTTGAACTTTGACATAGAAATTCTAGTGTCATGTGAACTATTGTACTAGACCTTAGGGTTACTAGTGACATTTGCCTTGAGAGTGACATGAGGTTTTGGACACTTGAGACTTGGACTGTGCTTGTTGCCATTTGTGCTCTTCGCACATGCTTGTGAGGGTCGCTCCCTACAAGCCGGCACTCCGGAGTTGGCCTTTGCGATTCGTTCGCGCGTGCGGTGTTGAGAAACCTACGGGACCGTTGGGACAGACACATTCCTTGCGAGGGATGTCGGGCTACCACGGTACTTAGGTGGCACAGGTTGGATTACTATGGGTAAATCCTAGAGAGAGAGAATGGAACTGTGACATGTAATAGAAAGTTGACATCACTACTAGATAAGTCTTAGTAGTTGGATACTCGGATACATTGTGGCATAGTATTGGACACATGTAGTATACTTGATAGGTTAACATCTCCTTTATAGTATACCTGAGAGCTTATTTGAAAGTACTTGTTTAAGTTGACATTTCGGGTAGAATAAAGCGTGTAACACATTTACCTTGGGTTAATTATTTAGCATTTCAGTTATGCTTTATTTACAGTTATTTACTTCTGCAATATTACTCCTGTTGGGCCTAGTGGAGCATCTATGCAGGTCAGTAATTGCCCACTGGGAGCTATATTTTTATAGTTCTCACGCCCTCTGTTTTCTGACGTGTTTCAGCGCCTTCAGCGGGGGAGGCCAGGGATCGCGGTAAGGGTGTCGCTTCGGCTAGCGGCGGGGAGTCTCGCTAGGTGGTTCATCTCTCCTTTTGTTTTAGTTGGAGAGGATGAGTGTGTGTACCTGTATTTTGGTAGAGGCTACCCTTTTGTTCCTAGAGCTATACTGTTGTATTTACTTTTACTTGTGGTAGTTTTAGTACTCTCTTTCCTTCCTACCTATTTATTGATCCTACTTGCTGATAGGGATAGCTGTATGTGGCTCTGATATTCTTAGTTGTAGCCTATTATTGTTTTAATTCCACTGTTTTTTTTTAGACGCCTTGTATGTGTTGGCATATGGCGGGTCTGGGCACGCTTTGGGGAAGGTCCTGCCGACCTCGGGGCGTGACAGTTGTAGAAGAAAACTTATGGTGATCTTAACGATTAACGCACCATAGACAATGGGGGAACCCTTTTAATCAATCATCAAGTTGATTCATGAAGGAGTATTCAAATAGAAAACCTAGAATCAACTCGACGATCAACAAAAAAAAACTCGCTTTAAGAATTGAATCATAAAGCTCTAAAACGAGTTTCTAGGGTTTTTAAGAGGATCTATAATCTTATAATTCTGAGCATATAAATTAATGAACCCCCCATAGACTATTTATAGTGTTAGAAGACTTAGAGATAGAGTAGGATTGAAATCAGCCTGTTTTGGAAATTTTTCATCACCAGAGTCCGGACCTCATATGCAGAGACCGGTCTTGGGAGTCCGGACTTGGTCCCCCTCAACCGGTTCTCTCTATCATTAATTTCATATAAGATTGTCAGGGTCCGGTTGTGACGCCCCAACTTCCCAGGGGGTCACCCATCCTAGGACTACTCCCGTCCTAGCACGCTTAACTCTCTTAACCTCTTGGGCCTTGCCACCACCCAAAATGCTTAAGCCGGGTTAAGAGTTTAGCCATATTATATCTCATATATAGGACTATATGGGGTCTCACACCGGTCTTGATCCTGGAGTCCGGTCTTAACTTGCGTATCATCAAAGATCAAGCTACGGGATCCGGACTTGAGCTCCGACTCCGGATCTGATTTAATTTTGCGCAAGAGACAAGCCCTCGGGATCCGGACTTAACCCTTAGGTCCGGACCTTGAACACAATTTTTTCAGATTTGAAATTTTGTCAAATTAAGATTAATCCAAGTCTTCTAACTACTAAATCTTAGTATATAATCGCCATAAATTATCTTTAAACCATACCTAAGGTGCTGGGCTTCTCTGCTCAGTCTTGGATGTCTGTTTGCATCTTCTTTATCCAAGTGTGCTCCTGACTCCTTCAAGACTCCAATTACTTCACGAAATTCGCCAACTTATAAAATCCTTAACAAAGGCTTTGGAGGGGATTTTGGAGCCTTGAGAGGATCTTGGAGCTCTCTCATCACAAGGTCTTGGAAGAACTTTGCACCAAAGGTGAGTTCTCACTAGTAGAGCTCTAGGGTTTTGGTTTTAGCCTAAGTTTTCGGATTTCTAGCTTCTTGCTAGTGTTAGGGAGCTAATTATACCATGAGCTCCATGAAATCTCCATGAGAGCTCAAGTGCTCTCATGGTGGCTAGCTAGGGTTTGTAGTAGGAGCCAAATAGATGGTTTTAATGGCGTGAGAATGGTTCTAAAGAGCTTCCTAGGTGATTCTAAGCTTTCTTTTGCTTAGGGCTCAGATCAATCTTGGAGCAATGTCAAAGTGGCATTGTTAGGGTTCGAAAATTGGGCCTTTTGTCCTAGGGTGTTTCCAAGGCTAATTGACCTTGTGAAAACCTAATTGGGGGTATTCCCGACGCGTGGGACAACTCCGTTCGTTTAAACGAAAAGCCGATATGGGAGCTACTGTGTAAACTGGCCTGATTCGGACTCTGTTTAAACTGCAGGTCTTAGACTAGGCCTCGGTTGGTCGTGGGATTCGTAGGGCAACTCCACAAAAATATTTTAAGGTGGGGGGTGCATTTCGGAATCATCAAATTCCCTTCTATGTCTATTTCACCTTTTTGAGCATTGTATATGTATATAGTAATTCATGCATGATAGGGTAGTTGGAAATTATGCAATGGTTGAACCTCTTTACTATGTTACGAGTGTAGTTGAACTTAGTAATAGAAATGGAACCATAGAGGCATGAGAACTAGAACCCTACTTGTATGAATATGGAAATGGACTTGATCTTAGTCAACAAAGGTGATATTGAACATAGAGACGAGATTGGCATCGAGATAACCATAGTTAAACATTATTTTGTAGGTTATGGGTCTCAAGGATCTAAAAGGTAATTAACACCTAGAGGGGGGGTGAATAGGTGTACAATGGCCTAATAAAAATCTCGATGCGATTTTAAGTAAATGCGGAAGAATAAAATCTGTTGGTTATAGGTCTCAAGGATCTAAAAGGTAATTAACACCTAGAGGGGGGTGAATAGGTGCACAATGGCCTAATAAAAATTCTCGATGCGATTTTAAGTAAATGCGGAAAAATAAAATCAACACACCGAGATTTTACGTGGGAAAACTCCACAAGGAGTAAAAAGCCCACGGGACCGATCACACGAAAAATCCACTAAGAAACAATTGAGTACAAGGCGATTTACCCACGACTTTACCCAATCTACCGAATCTTCAATATGGATCCCCTTCACTGGTCCACCACGCCGCAAATCCTTGCCGCGTCCACGCTTCGACTCCTCAAAGCTTCCACCGAATCCTCGGCCTCTCACGCGATCTCCGCGTCACCCTCCGTCCGGAGTTGTTGAAGAAAACTTTTGGTGATCTTACAATTTACGAACGATAGACCAAGGGAACCCTTTTAATCAATCATCAAGTCGATTCATGAAGGTGTATTCAAAGAGAAAACCTAGAATCAACTCGACGATCGACAAGACAAAACTCGCTTTAAGAATTGAATCATAAAGCTCTAAAACGAGTTTTAGGGTTTTAGAAGAAGATGAATATTCAGCGATATATGTTTTGAAACCCCTCATGGTCTATTTATAGTGTTAGAAGACTTAGAAGTTGATTAGGATTGAAATCATCCAATTTTGGAAACAAATCCGTCACCAAGGTCCGGACCTTGCAAGGAAGGTCCGGTCCTATGAGTCCGGACTTAATCCATTCAACCGGTTCTATCGTTAATTTAATTAATCAAGTTCCGGTCTAATCTCAGAGATCCGGTCCTATCTTGCGTAGTAGCAAAACTCAACCCTCGGGATCCGGATCTTCACCAAAGGTCCGGATCTTCATCAAGACTGCACAAGGAGCCAGCTCTCGGGATCCGGATCATCACCAATGGTCCGGACTTAGACCAAATTAATTCAGATCTTAATGTTAGTTAAATTAAGATTAATTCAAGTCTTCTAACCACTAAGTCTTTAATCAAAATCACCAGAACTTATCTTAAATTCATACCTGAGGTGACGAGCTTCTTCGCACAGTCTTGAATCTTCAATTTCCTTCTTTGTGCTTTTGTCTTCTTCAAGACTCCAATAACATCACGAAATCCACCAACCTATAAAATCCTTAACAATCTCCCCCTTTGGCGATTTCGTGTCAAAACACAAATAAAGCCCGTACACTACTCAAAAACAAAAAGACGAGAATTATCGCAATCACCAAACGATAACCCCCAGCATGATCGATCCAACAAAAGTAGAAAATTACAAATTGAAATCCTATTACAAACTCTATGACTTAGACATTGGAGTCTTGAAGTCTTGAACGTTCCTGCAAAGAAATCTCAAACACACATTCATGATTCAAGAAATTCATTAAGCATAAAATTCTAGAGTCCTAGAAAGCATAGAAATCCTAGAAAGCATAAAAAGTAGTCAAAGTTATACACCATCATCATCATCAATATCAAACATAACTCTCATCTCCCCCTATCCAAATCACCTCTCCCCCTTTTTGTCTGAAAACGCCAAAATGACAAAGGAGGAGGCCGCCAAGGAGCTCTACTCAGAGTCCGTATCAGGAGGAGGCATGTCAGAACTTCCACATCCCATCTTCTGACACAAAAGCCTCAAATAGCGAGTAATGCTTCTATTTTGCTTCTTCAAAGAAGCTATATCCTGCTGAAGTTCGGCTTGAACAGCGCCTTGACGTGCTAACTCTCCGGAAAGTCGCTGCTGCTCACTGTAGACAGACGAAAGAGAAGCCATATCTTGATCCACAGGAGGTGGAGAGGGTGCATGTGCAGATGCAGGAGCCGAAGCACGAGCTTCCGGATGAAGCTGAGCGTGTGACTTGCTCATAGTTACCTCACCAATCTCTCTTAAAGAATGCTCGTATGAAGAACAGTCAACATTTACTTCATGAAGTCTGAGAATCCTCATGATCAAAAGAGGAAATGGAATGCGATCCTTCTTACTTGCAGTCTTCATCTCTCGTGCCATTCGCTTCCAAATGAGAAACGGTACATTCAAGTTAATGTTCCTTTCCTTAACAATATTAGGATGACCAAGGAGATAGAGATAAAGAACCCGATCCCATCGTATAATTTTCGTACTTGCTAAAGGCATTACGTTGTAGCAAATTACGAAATTTAGAAATCTATACTCTGGCTTCAAGTCCTTTGAGAGTATAGCATTTCCATTGTTCTCGGCGTCTGGGACACAAAGAAATTTCAAAGATTCGGGTCCAATCTCTAACCGAGTCAAAACCAAAGATTCAAATAATCAACACCATCGATTCGTACCTCCATTCCCGGTACTAACCCAATGGTGGCGAGGGTAATTGACATAGGAACCCCACGAACCGAAGTAGAGAACATGAGGCCCGTCGTCGATTCAAGTAGATTTCCAGCTCTCATATAGAATTCCCTCACAAGCTCTAGTCCATATCCAGTGCGTTCTGTAAAAGCACAAACCTCATGTAGATCGCCATTCTCGAAGGGTTCTTGGAATCCCGGCACCTTCTCGAATAAGTTTGCTACACCAACCATACGCTCACCAATACAAGTCTTTGAAGAATAGATGGAGCGACGGCGACTATCGACTGGAACATCTTGATCACCTGGTTCATTAATTGAGATACCACCAGTTCCAGCAACTTTTTCTTTTCCCGTTCCTTTGCCTTTCCCCTTTGACGTTCCAGCTGCCTTTTCTTTTCCTTTATCCTCCTTCTTTTTCGAACGAATTTCAGTAACAACTGCTTCCAAGTCCTCCTCAAGAGATTCTCGGTCGGAGTCCTCTCCGGGATTGTATTCACTCCCCGCGTCCTCCTGTGGAGGCTCGACTTGTTGTTGTGCCGAGGAACGACGACGCTTTCCTCCCGGACCACCTCGTGCCATGAGAAAGATGAGGACCAATATCTACGAATACATTTTGACAAAGAAAACCGCAGTCCACATATAGAAACATCAACATATTGAGCTAAAAGTGATCCTAAATTAAGAATGATTGGTCATCAATTATGAAATTTATTCTAGAGCATCCTAGGGCCGTTTAGAATAAAGTCTGTATTGTTAATATGCAAGAAAAACAATGCAAAATCAACAAAATCCGAAAATTTCTGCAGTGAACAATGAAAACCTAGGATTTGATCAAATGTAGTCTTAGATCTGAGGATTAAATGTTGAATAAAGCTTGTAGAAGTGTTAAATAAACATGCATAAGCAAGAATGAAGCAACAAATCCAAGTAAAAACAGGAAAACGAAGATCAAATCCATGAAATTCCGAAATCCATCAAAATAGGGTTCAAAATGTAAAAATGATGAAAATGCACTAGATCATACCTAAAATCCGAAGCAAATGAGTGTAGGAGACTTAGAGAGATCTCAGTGAGTTTTAGAGAGAGAGAAACTCCAAGGAAAAAATAAGAACCGAAGTGAGAAGAGGATGCCTCGGTCGAGCGGTTTATACAAAATCCGCTCCAGCAAGGTCCGGACTTAGCCACCTAAGTCCGGATGTTCCGCTCGAAACAAAGATCGGAGGATGTGCGATCCTGGGACTTAATTTCTGCCAGTCCCGGAAATGGGGTCGACAAAAGAGATTCTCTTTTTGAATTTTTTTTTTTTTTTTTTTAAAATGCAGCTTCCTAATGAATTTAGACAAATTCTCATGAAATATAAATACAAACTTGTATTCAATAAAATTCAAAAATGTCATAAATATTGAACCAAACATCAATTAGAAATTAAAAAGTATACCGTGAAATTACGCACATCTTTCGAGATTTAAACAATAATTGTACCACGTTTAATTTTCAAATTCACACAAATAGAGAATAAAGAAAATCCCATGTCGAAATAAGCACGATAATATCACCCAATTGTGTTATGCACATATCTAAGTCAAGGAGTGGCTCTTTGAGCATCTTTATTATAACTTCCACCTTATATCATGCGATAATGGAGGACTCACCAAAACACCTCAATTAAGAATTTGACTTTGATCTTTTTCATAGAGATGTACACTTATATTCATGTAGTAGCTTCACACACTCACCGAACGACCGGGGTGGTAGCTCTTTCGTACATGTGGTGGTAGTTTTCACACTCCTTAGAAAGGATGTAACTCTTTCCACATCTTTATAGGTGGTAGTTTTCATACTCCCAAAAGGGATATAACTCTTTCCACATCTTTTATTTTTTAGGAAAACTCCCCCTCAAAAGGTGCAACCCACAATGAGATAATTTTATTGTGATTTCAGAAAATAGGAGATTATTTACTTTCATCATGCAAATAATCACTTAAATTCAATACCCTTTTGATAATTCAAGAGAGATGTACTTATTTTAACAAGTGTACGAAGCAATTTCTAGAAGATGTCACGATTCAAAATACAATGACATAGAAGAATTTAAGCGAATCAAAAGATGTAAGAATAAATCATGCACAAAATTAGAAACCAAGTCATCAAATTGCAATCAACATCCAAAAAGAGGGATCATACAAAACCAAGTGTGCATAATAGATGATTTAAGAAAATAATGGCCCAAAGACTGTATCTAGATAGAATTATATGAATGACCAATTTTCTTAATAGAAGATTTCTTAGTTCAATATATCCAAGTCAATAGTGTGAGACAACAAAATTTTTTTTAAAAAAAAAAAAATATGGCACTCGAGTTGTCGGAAAGATGTAAGAATGAAACACGAGATCAACTTTCATACTCTCTCATCCATAATCATAACACTTTCTCATGCACCGAACATCACAAACTCCAAAAGCTCAACTAGGAGGATCTTTGAATGATTAAGTTGAAGAGATTGATGAATCACTTGATGCAACAATGAACTCTGGTAAACTAATAAAAGCAAGGAAAGATTTCACCTTTGCGCACCCAAACCTTACGTGTTGTGGGGTGCGTTGGTCGAGAAGAGAGCGTTTTGAGATGCTTGTCGACGAGTTTGGTTCTCTTATTCTTTGAATCATCCACTTTTGGTCTCCAAGTCTGTGTGGCCTTCACGTTTGAAACTTGCTTTGAAGGCTTTGGCAACTTCCGTTGGTTCATTGGCTTTGTGGGGTTCTTCCTTTGTTTACAAAATTTCTTCACATGACCTAGAACTCCACAAAGATGGCATACCTTGTTAGTAGAAACAAATTTCTTAGAGTGAGTGACCATACCTTGAGCCATAGGAGTGGAGTTTCTCGAGACTTGGTCAATATAAGTCCGTTCATATCCAAGTCCCAACTTGTTAGTTTGACCAAGTCCAAGCATCCTATCAAGTTTGATCGTTCCGGAGGAGAATTTGTTCAAATCCGATCTAAGTTGAACAATCGTCTTTGTAAACTCTAAGTTTGCATCCTTCGCCTCCGAAAGTTGTTTGTTGAGAAACTTAAAGTTTTCTTCCCTAGTTTCTCGTTCGTTTTCAAGTATAGTGACCTTCTCTACAATTGACTTGTAGGCTCTTGACAATCCGTTGCTTTCTTGTTCCAAAGTTTTTGTTGAAGTGATCAACTTGGCATTTTCTCCTTCTAGATCAACAATCCTTTGTTGTAGCTTCTTGTTGTGCTTGGCCATCTTCTTTGATTCCACCACTAATTGCCGATATGCATCAATCATATCGTCTCCATCCGATTCTTCGTCCGTCACGTTCTCCGGTGAAGAATGTTCATGCATAGAAGGCATGGAGATTGAGTCAATAGAAGATAAACACATAAACTGCGAATCAAGTGCCAACAAGGCCGTGGCATTGATTTCCTCATCGCTTGAGGTTGACTCCTCATCGGAAGGGTCATCCCAAGTGATGGCTTGCATCGCCTTTTTCTTATTGGAACTCTTAGTCGGACAATCCGATGCTATATGTCCAAATTCCCGACACTTATAGCATTGGATTTCTCCACTTTTCTTATCCTTAGAAGTTTCTTTAGAAGAATTTTCAGAATTTTTAAACTTAGAAGAAGAAGAAGAAGAACTCCCTTTAGCTTTGTTGAAGTTGGAAGAAGATGACTTTGAAGGATATTTCTTCTTAAAGTTCCGTCGGAACTTCCTTGTTAGGAGAGCAAGTTGCTTCTCAAAGTCTTCCAAAGTAACATCCGAGTCCGTCTCGGAAGAAGATGCATCCGCGTTGCCTCCCTTTGTAGATTTGAGCGCCATCCCTGTGGACTTAGAAGACAACTTCGAAGAAGATGAGTTAGAAGGGTGTCATGCCCCGAGCCCGATCCATTTGGCCGGTTCGAGCGCATGAAACAGACGCCGGACGGACAGAGTCTCCCCTATCCGCCCAAGGCTCAACATGCACAGATAGAGTATAAAATTTTGCACTTGCGGAAGCATACACAAAGGCTTGCACGAAGACAAGCAACAGCCAAAAGTGAAAGTACTATTAACACATACAAGTAACATGATTAATTGCAACCACATACATGTATAATTCTTACAACTTTGCATTCTTTAAAAGACTACCATTCTTTACAATCTTTTCATCATTTCTTTTTACATCCCATAGTCTTCAAAGATAAATCTTAATTACATTTGATATGAGCATCTACCATCATCAAATACAAAAGATGATACAAAAGGGTAATGCAACTATAACAAAAGTAAAGTATTCGGGCGGTCTCTACCTAGGGCGCGATGCCCTTCCCGCGATCGTCGACCGGCTCACTCGGTCCCGGCTCTGTGGAAATAGTGGGGTGAGAACTACAACAAAGTTCCCAGTGGGTTCGGCAACCAACCACGCCGACTTTCCCACTAGGTCTAATTCAAGCGTAATAGAAAAAGGGTAAGATAATGACCAACTAATAAATGCAACTAATACGCTTGAAAGTAACGACAAAATGCTCAAACTGTAAAGCATGCAAGATCATAAGTTCAATACCCAATCTCTTGGCTAACCCGTGGGTTTCGCCCTCAACAGGACTCAACCAAACTCAAAATCCCATAGTATACCGGGGAGGCTCAATATCGACCCGTTAGGACCGTCCTCTGGAAAACTCATTCCCTGGAAAACTCATTCCAGTGGTGACCAACTCCGGAGCGCACCGCTCGAGGGGGAGCTACCACCCCCGGGCAAGGACTATATGGTGAGTACGATCAATCCTTAACTTTAAGGATTCCAAATCTCAATCTATTCCTTGCCTTCAAGGAGAACTTATGTTCATATGACCCTTAACTCTAAGGTTGTTGTCATAATGTCAATCTCATGACTCTACTAGTGTTATATACACTACTCGTTCTTGTTCTTGTCCTTTGATGCCACACATGTTGTCTAAGAATTCTAGACTCATCTTTGTCACATTCTCTAAGTACATGTCCAATGTCACATTCACTTGTCAATTACACCAAGTTCTAGTTCTTGTTCTTTAGCATGCATACATAGGGTTCTTATTCTTAGCATATGTTCTCATACAATTATATCTCATGCATTTGAACTCACAAATTGCAATATAACTCATAAATTACCCTACTATGCATTATGCTCAACATATATAGAATGCTCAAAAGTGACACTTAGACATAGAAAGAATTCCGGTGTCCTTGGAATGCACCACCCACCTTCTAAAATTAGGGATGGGTTGCCCGTCAAGTTGCGTAGCTAACTGAGGCCTATTTTGCAATCTGCTAGCTTATCGATTTTACGTCAAAGTTAGCTTATATAGCAACTCATAGATAGGCTTTTCGTTTAATAAAACGGAGTTGTCCCACGCCGGGATAACCCCAATTAGGTTTCTACAAGGTCAATTTGACCCTAGAACCTCTATGGCAAAAAGCCCCAAATTTGGGTGCTCTACCAAACCCTATGTGAGACCCTAGGTTTTGATCTCTAAAGCAAGCAATGGGAAGCTTGTTACACCTCTTAGAGTTCATCTAGAACAATCTAAACCACTTTTAGAGCCTCTACTAGAAACCCTAATGATCCACCATGAGAGGACCTTGAGCTTCCATGGGTTTTCATGGAGCTCAAGCCTCTATTAGAGTTTTACTCCAAAGAGAAGACCAAAACCCTAAGTTTCTTGCTTAAAACCCAAACCCTAGCCTAGGTTTACCATGAAACCATACCTTGGCCCAAGCTCCACCTTGTAGGAGAGCTTCTAGAACCACCAAAGCCTCCGATCCACCTTCTCCAAGTCTTTTTCTCCTTCTTCTCCAAGCTCTAGAGCTCCTTTTCTAGAGAGAGAAAGAGGGGAAATGAGAGAGAGTGTGTTGGGGGAGAATGGCTGTGAATAGAGGAGAGGGTTGGGCTGCATATAGTGTTGTGACAATTACCAAAAAGCCCCTCCATTTGCGAAAATTACAAACTACTCGAATCGCGCTGTCCACCGTCCGGTCTCGGTTGTCCGGCCTCGCACGCCGGTTTTCCAGACTTAGCCATTTTTCTCGCATGTTACGCAACCACCGTCCGGTCTTGGCTGGTCGTCCGATCTTGGATCGTCTTGCCTTGGTCCGGGTCGTCCGGTCTCAAGATTGTTTCTCATCGCGCACTGGGGCACTCAGGCATCCGGACAACCCCCGTCGTCCTGCTCGGCCGCTCCAAGTCTGGGAATTTCCACCAGACTTGCGGTTTAGCTTTTCCAAGACCCCACTTCGCTGCGCACGGGTTCCAAAGCACATAGAACCCACACTTACTCGCTCCACTCCGGGTCCCGCTCACTTGACAGAACTCGGCACGTTTTACGAGGAAGTGGGTTGTTACATTCTACACCCCTTAGAATTAGTTTCGTCCGAAACTAACCTATTTACAATCTAGATTCATACCTTAATCCAGATTCTCGAATAAATGGGGATAGTGCTCCCGCATTACGCTCTCGAGCTCCCACGTAGCTTCCCGGTCGTTGTGTTCGCTCCAACGGACCTTGACATACGGAATCCTCCGCTCCGTAGCTTTCTTTCTTCTCGACCGATTATGTATGCCGGAAATCGTCATAAGTCATATCCTCCTGAATCTCTGATGGTATATACGAGAGAATATGATCGGGATCATGAACATACTTGCGGAGATTTGATACATGGAATACGTCATGAACTCCCGCAAGCCTCGGTGGTAATGCTAGTTTGTAAGCCATCGCTCCGATTCGTTCCAAAATCTCAAACGGTCCAATATACCGAGGACTTAATTTCCCTCGGATTCCAAACCGTTTAACTCCTCGCGTAGGCGACACCTTTAAGAATACATGGTCGCCGACCTCAAACTCAATATCTTTTCTTCGTTTGTCGGCATAACTCTTATGCCGCGATTGCGCCGTCGCAAGTCGTTGGCGAGCAAGGCGAACTTTCTCTCCGCCTCTCGCACTACGTCCGCGCCAAGAACAGATTTCTCGCCCACGTCGCTCCAATGAATTGGAGAGCGACACTTTCTTCCATAAAGGGCCTCGAATGGCGCCATCGCAATACTTTCTTGATAACTGTTATTGTACGCGAACTCCGCCATCGGTAAATGGTCGTGCCAATTGCCCTTGTAGTCGAATACACACGCCCGTAGCATATCCTCAAGTATTTGGATTGTCCTCTCCGATTGTCCGTCACTTTGAGGATGGAATGCCGTGCTAAAGTCGAGCCGTGTGCCCAACGCTTCTTGTAGGCTCCTCCAAAAATGAGAAGTGAACCTCGGGTCCCGATCCGACACAATAGACGCCGGAACCCCGTGGAGTCTCACAATCTCGTCAATATAGACTTGAGCCAATTTGTCCCCCGACCAAGTGATATGAATCGGAAAGAAATGTGCTGACTTCGTTAACCGGTCCACGACCACCCAAATTGCGTCGTGTCCACCTTGAGATCGAGGCAATCCGGTCACGAAGTCCATGGCTATATTCTCCCATTTCCAAACGGGTATAGGTAAGCTTTGTAACTTTCCCGCCGGAAACCGCCGCTCCGCCTTTACTTGTTGGCAAGTAAGACATTGCGCAACAAATTCTCCAATGTCTTTCTTCATGCCCGGCCACCAATATTGCAACTTTAGGTCTTGATACATTTTGGGGCCGCCCGGGTGGATACTATAAGGAGATTGATGCGCCTCTTGCATAATTGCCTTACGGAGATCCTTATTCTTGGGTACACACCAACGATTTCGAAATCGTAGTGTGCCATCGGTTCCAATGCCAAAGTCATCGCACTACCGCTTTCCACTTGCCCTCGCACCTTCTCGGAGGTATTCATCGGCAGTTTGCAACTCCTTGATTCTCTCCAATAAGGTCGGTTGCACCACTAAGGTGGCAAGTGTAGCCGGCACACCGGTGCCACTACTTCCAATCCAAACCGTTGCATCTCCTTTTGCAACAACGGTTGAGGCGTAATTGCCGATGCTAAGTCTTCTCCAGATTTTCTACTTAGCGCGTCGGCTACGACGTTAGCTTTCCTGGTGGTACAATATCGTGACATCATAGTCCTTCAATAATTCTAACCACCGCCGTTGTCGCATATTAAGCTCCATCTGGGTCAACAAGTACTTAAGACTTTTGTGGTCCGTGTAGATCTCACAATGTTCCCCATATAAGTAATGCCTCCACAATTTTAGCGCGAAAATCACCGCGGCTAATTCCAAGTCATGGACTGGGTAGTTCTTTTCATAGGGCTTCAATTGGCGCGACGCATATGCTATGACTCGCCCATTTTGCATCAACACACACCCTAGCCCGATGTAGGAAGCATCACTATACACGATATACGTCTCTGGCGTCGGTAGAGCAAGTACGGGGTTGTCGTCAACCTCTCCTTTAACTCCTTGAAGCTCCGATCGCAATCTTCGCTCCAAACATACCCGACCCTTTATGTGTGAGGCGCGTTAGCGAGTGGTTATTTTGGAGAACCCCTCCACAAACCGCCGATAGTAACCCGCAAGTCTAAGAAAACTGCGGATTTCCGTTGCACTCGTCGGGCGAGGCCAATCTTTAATCGCCTCAACTTTCTTTGGATCCACCGAGATCCCATCGCCCGAAATCACATGTCCTAGGAAAGTGACCTCCGAAAGCCAAAATTCACATTTCTTCAACTTGGCATATAACTTCTCCTTTCGGAGTATTTCCAAAACGAGCTTCAAGTGCTCCTCGTGTTCTTCCTCGGTCCGAGAATATACCAATACGTCGTCAATGAAGACCACGACGCATCGGTCCAATAGCGGACGGAAAACACGATTCATTAAGTCCATGAATGCCGCCGGGGCATTAGTAAGCCCGAATGGCATTACTGTGAACTCATAATGGCCATACCGCGTACGGTACGCCGTTTTGTTCACATCCTTGGGTCGTATCTTCAATTGATGATACCCCGACTGTAGGTCTATCTTTGAATACACCTTTGACCCTTTCAACTGATCGAACAAGTCATCGATCCTCGGCAATGGATACTTGTTCTTCACCGTGACCTTGTTCAACTCGCGATAATCCATGCAGAGTCGAAGTGTGCCATCTTAATGTGACGCACTGGACTTTGCAAATTGCCAGGTTCGAGTGTTAGATGTGAGATCTGAGATTTTCCAGATTTTCTGGAGGGTCGTTGACTGTGTTCCGACCTATGGCACGAGTACCGAGGTTAGTGGATGATTTCCAAGCACTAAAGTCCAAAAAGCTGGATTTTAGGTTGCTCTCGGGTTGGAATTTCATGCTTCTGTACCGGTACAAAATTGTTGCTATACCGGTACAAAATGATGGCTATACCGGTACAAGCCAAGATTTATACCGGTATAGATGAGCGGCTGGGCAAACCCGAGGCTCGGGTTTGCTGTCTCGCAGGGTTTATACCGGTACAAAACGGGTTTGTACCGGTACAGACTGGCAGTTTTCGAAAATCCGAAACTGCAGGGACTGTTTGGTATTTTGTTGCTTTATACATATGCCCCTTCACCCCTAGGGCTCATTTTGAGCCCTTCACTGCAGGAGAGAGAGGTAGGGAGCTCTCACCCTTCTTTCCCCTTTGATTTCTTGGGTCTTGGGTGCTCTTTGGTGGTCTAACCCTTCTCTCTTCTTCTCCTTTTTGCTTCTTGGTGCATCCTCCACCATGGATGAAGCTTGGTGCTTGGTTTGGGAGCAAGTTGAGGGAAAGATCTTCAAGTTTGGTGGACTTGGAACTTGTTTGTGAGCTTCTTGAAGGTAAGCATCACCTCTATTTCCTCTAGTTTGGGATTTTGGAGCTTTCTACTTGTTGAAACCCTAGTTTTTGTATAATAGGGTTTATTTTGGGGATTTGCAACCTAGGGCTTTTAGAGTCCAATTAATTGGTTTAGAACCTTTGTTTAGGTTGCCTTGGAAGAGATCTCACCTCCATTTGAGGATTGGAGAAGGATTTTTACTCTAAGGTGAATTTTTCCTTACTCTCTACATAGAAGCTTAAAGTTTGAACTCAAGACTTATCTCTTGAGGTTGTAATTCCTAGGATCTCCTTTGTAGGGTACTAGGAGTAGGAATCGAAGCTTCGTTAGCGGTTCGGAGCGACGCTTTGAGCGACGGTGGGTTTGGCCTCAACTAGCACAATGAGAAATTCTCATTGGTGCTTATTTGCTTATGGTTAAATGAAAATTAGTGCATTTTCATGTTATTTGATTTATTTGTGAATTTTAGAATGCTTAAGATACATATGCTATGTGTAATGCAATTTTACTCTATATAGTAGAGACGAATGCATGTGAGAGCTTAAGTCTTGTAGCATTCTTTTTGGGAACTTGAAACTAAGTGTTTGAGAGGACTTTGACATGTGTTTGAGAACATAGAACTATACATGATATAGGAGAAAAGCCCTTGTCATTAAGCGGCATTGGCTTGGCATCAAAAGTGTAGAATAGTGAGCTAATGTCATCAAGCGGCATTAGGCTCGTGAATGAACTTGACATAGAAATTCTAGTGTCATGAGAATTTGTTGTACTAGACCTTAGGGTTGCTAGTGACATTTGCCATGTGTGGGACTTGGGACTTGGACTTGCTTGTTGCCATTTGTGCTCTTCGCACATGCTTGTGAGGGTCGCTCCCTACAAGCCTAAGACTCCGAGTTAGCCTTTGCAATGTATTCGCACGTGCGGTATTGAGAAACCTATGGGGCCGAATTGGTTAGACTCATTCCTACGGGGATGTTGGGGCTACCACGACACTTAGGGGGCGCAAGCGGGATTGCACTTGTGTAGATCCCAAATTGAGATTGACCATTGTCTTTCTATAATAAAGGACAAACACTACTTAAATTAGATTAGTAGTTGGATATATGTGTGGTGATATAGTATTGGACATAGTAGTATACTTGATAGGTCTTCAATTCTATTATAGTACACTTGTGAACTTATTTGAATAAACTTGTTAAGGTTGGCTATCGGGTAGTTTAAAGCATGTAATTTATTTACCTTGGGTTATTCATTCAGCTTTACAGTTATGCCTTTATTTCAGTTATTTACTTCTGTACTCGTATCTTACTCTTTTTGGGCCTAGTGGAGCAATTTTGTGCAGGTCAGTAATTGCCCACTGGGAACTATATGTTTCTAGTTCTCACGCCCTTTGTTTCTGACTCGTTTCAGTGCCTTCTGCATCGGGGAGGCTCCTGGACCGCGCAAAGGAGTTGCCTCGGGATAGCGGCTTGTGAGAGGGTTTTGGATAGGTGGTTTCCTTTTTCTCTTGTTTTATTTTGGAGAGAAGGAGTGTTTTTACCTTATATAGAGACCACCACTTTTGTGTTTTTGAGAGCTTTTGATGTTAACTGTGTACTACTCTCTATTCCTATGTTAGTGTTTTAGACGCTTTACTTTCTTTTACTTGTGGTTTGGTTCTTGTTTAGTTGTGGCTCTGATATTCATAGTTGTAGCCTTTTATTGTTTTAAATTCCGCTGTTTTTTAGTTAGACGCCTTGTATGTGTTGACATATGGCGGGTCTGGGCACGCTTTGGGGAAGGTCCTGCCGACCCCGGGGCGTGACAGATTAATTTGGTATCAGAGCCTAGGGTGACGTCTTAGAGGACCTAGAAAATCTTAGGCTGGTTGGACTATAAGGATTAGACTCGTGAGAGACGTGATCTATTTGACTTATAAGCGAAAGTGTTTGATTGGGTTTTATGATAACTCTAAAAAGTTGGAGTTTAATCGAAGTGTATAACTTCTAGCTTCGCGGAGGGTTACGTTGGCGGCCGACAACGTAACCTCGGGAGTTCGTAGAAAGCACACTTCCTTACTTTCGCACAATTTGGGTTTCTGAGTGGGGATTGCGATAGCGTGGGTTTTATTAACTTGCGCTTTATGTTGTTGCAGTGTTGATGCCTATCACTCGCTCCCGCCTATTGGAGCAATGGACATGGCACATCTTGAGGAGGTCGAGACCTCCGCTACTTCTGAGCCTAGCGAGGTCCGCGAGCTGAGGGATCAGGTGGCGGTCCTCACTGACCTTGTGGCTCAGCAGACGGCGGCGGCCCAGCAACAGGCCGAGGCGGCGCGCCGACAGGACGAGAGGATGAAGCGACTGGAGGACCTTCTTCTGCAGCAGGCGGCTGCCAGGGAGGCCAGAGACACTGTACCACCAGCCCCAGCCGAGGTGGTAGCACCGAGGGCGCCGACTCCAGCGCCCGGATCTTTGCACTCTGTGCCGTCTGTGCCACGCCAGGAGAGGGTAGCGACGGCACCGCCGCCCGTATGCCCCGGGAGGAGCAGTGTTCCCTACGATGGTTGAGGGGCTTGAGCGAGACCGACTGATGAGCCGCCTCAATGAGTTCAGGAGATGCAATCCACGTATATTCGACGGCGAGAACGTGGATCACTGGATTGTAGAGAAATGGCTTATGCACATGGAAAAGCTATTTAGGGATACCTTTGTCGAGGAGAGGGACAGAGTGTGGCTCGCCACTCACCATCTGGACGGCGAGGCCTATCAGTGGTGGCGGGACATTCAGGAGAACCCGCGCACCGACTTGGCAGAGCTGACTTGGACGAGGTTCAAGGGATTGCTACTCGAGCACTACTTCCCCGACAGTGTTCGACGACAGATGGAGACTGATTTGCGCAACCTGCGCCAGGGGGAGCGGACAGTGGCAGAGTATGAGCGGGAGTTCACCAGGCTTCTACACTGTGTACCATTCGTCGTGCGGGACGACGAGGACAAGGCCAGGATCTTCGAGAATGGACTTCGCCATCTATCTTTAGACTCGTGCGCCGTGCCCGGGTTGCACCTATAGAGAGGTGGTAAATCGCGCTCTTATTGTGGAGCGGGGCGCGATGGTCTTGAAGGACAGGCAGGAAGGCTTGGATCGGGGCAAGGGCAAGAGGCCCTCAGGCGAGGGTGCGAGCCAGGCGCACTCTAGGAAGCCGCCAAAGTACCCCAGGAGCCAGTCACGTGGACTAGGAACCCCACAAAGAGCCGCCGAGGATCCGAGCGGCGACCGCCGCGGTGTGATTTGTAGCGGCCCCCACCACCCCCGACAAGGCCCGCAGGGCGGGGCCGATGCTTCTCTTGCGGTCGGGAGGGCCATTTCCTGGCCGTAGTGTCCGAGGGATCCGCCCCACACCGTCGACAACACAAGACCGCTTCACTGTGTTCCACCGGGGACACCGCAAAGATCTTACCAAAGTCGGGAGATCTTCCGCACGCAGGCGCAGCGAGGGTCACGACAGTGGCCCGAGTGGACGATTGTATGCCGCCTGCATCGAGGCAATGGCAAAGAATGAGGACGTGGTTGCAGTATCATTTTGATTTCCCGCATTCGAGTTCGTGCTTTATTTGATACCGGCGCATCTTGTTCTTTTATTGATCGGCTGTTTGCCGAGTTGCATAGCATTCCTATGACTTCCTTGTTGCATTCGGGGCGAGTGATTATACCCGGACATCATATAGACGTTCAGGAGTGTTGTGCTAGTTGCCCGGTTCAGATTGGGGATTGGATCATGCCCGCGGACCTTTTTGGGGTGCGCAAACTTGGAGAGTTTGACATAGTTTTGGGCATGGATTGGTTGACCCGATACTTTGCTACGATCGATTGTGTGAGTCGTACTGTGACTTTTAGAGAGCCTGGTCACGAGGAGGTTGTGTTTCGGGGTTGCCAGAGTTCGCTGTTTGCGATGACTATTAGCTCCTCTCGAGCTAGGCAGTTGATTAGTAGCGGGTGCATAGCCTATTTGGCTAGTATTGCACCCCGAGATGTTGAGAACTCTCCTAGGATTGAGGATATCCCTGTGGTGAGGGAGTTCCAGGATGTGTTTCCAGCAGAGCTACCAGGAATGCCGCCTGATAGGGAGATTGAGTTTGTAGTAGATCTCGTCCCTGGGACTACTCCAATCTCAAAGGCGCCCTATAGGATGGCACCGGCAGAACTTAAGGAGCTGAGGGCACAGTTGCAGGATCTTTTGGATAAAGGTTTTGTGAGGCCGAGTGTGTCACCTTGGGGAGCACCGGTTCTCTTTGTGAGGAAAAGGGACGGATCACTTCGCTTATGTATGGATTATCGTGAACTTAATAAAGTCACGATTAAGAATAAGTATCCGTTGCCGAGGATCGATGATCCGTTTGATCGCCTGTGGATCTAGCGTGTTCTCCAAGATCGACTTGCAGTCGAGTTATCATCAGCTGAAGATCAAGCCTGAGGATGTGTCAAAGACGGCTTTCAGGACACGTTATGGACACTATGAGTTCACCGTTATGCCGTTTGGGCTTACTAATGTCCCCAGCCTTTATGGATTTGATGAACCGTGTCTTCAAGCCATATTTGGAGAGATTCGTCGTGGTGTTTATAGACGACATTTTGGTTTATTCCCGAAGTGATGTTGATCACGAGGAACATTTGAGGCTGGTACTTCAAGTGCTTCGGGAAAAGAGACTCTTTGCCAGGTTGAAGAAGTGTGAGTTTTGGCTCAGAGAGGTGACGTTTTTGGGCCATGTGGTTTCGGGATCGGGTATAGCCGTGGATCCTAAGAAGATTGAGGCCGTCAGGGAGTGGCCTAGACCGACGAGCGTCACGGAGATACGCAGCTTTATCGGTTTGGCCGGCTACTACAGGAGGTTTGTTGAGGGATTTGCAAGGTTATCTACTCCCCTCACGAGGCTCACGCATAAAGGCACCAAGTTCATTTGGAATGATGCGTGCGAGAAAAGCTTTCAAGAGTTGAAGCTGCGATTGACTACCGCGCCAATCCTAACCTTGCCAGTTGCTGGAGCAGGGTATGTGATTTATAGCGATGCTTCCTTTAACGGATTGGGTTGCGTGTTAATGCAGGACGGAAAGGTGATCGCGTATGCTTCTCGCCAGTTGAAGGAGTATGAAAGAAATTATCCTACACACGACTTGGAGTTGGCTACCGTAGTGTTCGTGACCGAAGCTATGGCGCCACTATCTTTATGGCGAGCGGTGTGAAGTGTATACGGATCACAAGAGTTTAAAGTATCCGTTCACTCGTAAGGAATTGAACCCGAGGCAGTCACAGATGGTTGGAGCTCCTCAAGGATTATGATCTCGACGATACTTTACCACCTGCAAGGCTAACGTGGTGGCAGATGCGCTAAGTAGGAAATCGACGGAAAACTTAGCGATGATGATAGTTACTCAACCGCCTTTGATTGAGCAACTGAAGCGGTTAGAGTTGGAGGTGGTGGCTCCTGACACACCTATGAGGTTGATGACACTTGTGGTGCAACCTACTTTATTGGAAAGAATCAAGGAAAAGCAAGCTCTTGATGCGGAGTTGCTAAAGATCCGAGCAAAGATGACTGATGGTTGCACCGGGGACTTTACTTTGGACGGTGGCGACTTGATGCGATTCCGTGGACGGGTTTGTGTACCGGCGGAACCGACACTTAAAGAGGAGATTCTCCTAGAAGCACACCGAGCGCCGTATGCTATACATCCGGGAGGCACCAAGATGTATAAGGATTTGAAACTACACTATTGGTGGCCCGGGATGAAAAAGGATGTTGGCGAGTTTGTAGCTCGTTGTTTAACTTGCCAACAAGTGAAGGCTGAGCATAGAGTTCCCGCGGGGAAATTACAGAGCTTACCGATTCCAGTGTGGAAGTGGGAGAAGATCACCATGGACTTTGTGATGGGATTGCCTCGCTCCCAGGCCGGGCATGACGCTATTTGGGTGATCGTGGATAGGTTGACGAAATCGGCACATTTCATACCTGGCGAGAGACTCGCACAGGTTTACCTTGACGAGGTTGTGCGACTACATGGAGTACCCACTTCTATAGTATCGGACAGAGACACTCGCTTTGTGTCGCACTTTTGGAGGAGTCTGCAGGACGCCTTGGGTACTCGACTGGATTTCAGCACTGCTTTCCACCCTCAGAGTGACGGGCAGTCAGAGCGTACTATCGTACACTCGAGGACATGCTTCGAGCTGCGTGATCGACTTCCGTGAGGATGGTCGCAAAGATCTACCGATGGCTGAGTTTGCTTATAACAACAGTTATCAAGCAAGCATCAAGATGGCGCCATTTGAGGCACTCTATGGACGGAAGTGTAGATCGCCACTTCATTGGAGTGAAGTTGGTGAGAGTTTGGCATTAGGCCCAGATGTGCTCCAGGAAGCCGAGGACAAGGTTCGCATTGCTAGGGAGCGGTTGTTGACAGCCCAGAGTAGGCAGAAGAGCTATGCTGATAGACGTCGACGAGACTTGGAGTTTCAGATTGGAGACCATGTCTTTTTGAAAGTCTCGCCGAGAGGAGTCGGGAGGTTTGGGATTCGGGTAAGTTGAGCCCCGTTTCATTGGACCGTATGAGATTTTGGAGCGTGTGGGCCCGGTAGCGTATAGACTTGCTCTACCGCCGAACCTATCGGGTGTACACAACGTATTTCATGTATCGGTCCTTCGGAAGTATGTACATCATCCAGCTCATGTTTTGGATGCTACACCATTGGAGCTGAGGGACGATTTGAGCTTCAAGGAGCAACCCGTGAAGATTTTAGCTCGCGAGGTGAAGAAGTTGAGGAATCGGGAGCTTCCTTATGTGAAGGTCCTGTGGAGCAACCACGAGGAGCGGGAGGCCACGTGGGAGCTAGAGAGTGCGTTTCGAGAGCGCTATCCCCATCTCTTTCAGATGGAGTCATGAGGTATAACTTTAATTTTGAGTTTCGCGGACGAAACCTCCTTTTAGGAGGGGTGAATGTGACGCACTGGACTTTGCAAATTGCCAGGTTCGAGTGTTAGATGTGAGATCTGAGCTTTTCCAGATTTTCTGGAGGGTCGTTGACTGTGTTCCGACCTATGGCACGAGTACCGAGGTTAGTGGATGATTTCCAAGCACTAAAGTCCAAAAAGCGGATTTTAGGTTGCTCTCGGGTTGGAATTTCATGCTTCCGTACCGCACAAAATTGTTGCTATACCTAAGATAAATGATGGCTATACCCCAGGTACAAGCCAAGATTTATACCGGTATAGATGAGGGGCCGGGCAAACCCGAGGCTCGGGTTTGTCAGTCTCGTTAGAGTTTATACCGGTACAAAACGGGTTTGTACTCTATTGCATCGCGAAAAATCCGAAATCGTGGACTGTTTGGCATTTTGTTGCTTTATACATATGCCCCTTCACCCCTAGGGCTCATTTTGAGCCCTTCACTGCAGGAGAGAGAGGTAGGGAGCTCTCACCCTTCTTTCCCCTTTGATTTCTTGGGTCTTGGGTGCTCTTTGGTGGTCTAACCCTTCTCTCTTCTTCTCCTTTTTGCTTCTTGGTGCATCCTCCACCATGGATGAAGCTTGGTGCTTGGTTTGGGAGCAAGTTGAGGGAAAGATCTTCAAGTTTGGTGGACTTGGAACTTGTTTGTGAGCTTCTTGAAGGTAGGCATCACCTCTATTTCCTCTAGTTTGGGATTTTGGAGCTTTCTACTTGTTGAAACCCTAGTTTTTGTAGAATAGGGTTTATTTTGGGGATTTGCAACCTAGGGCTTTTAGAGTCCAATTAATTGGTTTAGAACCTTTGTTTAGGTTGCCTTGGAAGAGATCTCACCTCCATTTGAGGATTGGAGAAGGATTTTTACTCTAAGGTGAATTTTTCCTTACTCTCTACATAGAAGCTTAAAGTTTGAACTCAAGACTTATCTCTTGAGGTTTTAACTCCTAGGATCTCCTTTGTAGGGTACTAGGAGTAGGAATCGAAGCTTCGTTAGCGGTTCGGAGCGACGCTTTGAGCGACGGTGGGTTTGGCCTCACCTAGCACAATGAGAAATTCTCATTGGTGCATATTTGCTTATGGTTAAATGAAAATTAGTGCATTTTCATGTTATTTGATTTATTTGTGAATTTTAGAATGCTTAAGATACATATGCTATGTGTAATGCAATTTTACTCTATATAGTAGAGACGAATGCATGTGAGAGCCGAAGTCTTGTAGCATTCTTTTTGGGAACTTGAAACTAAGTGTTTGAGAGGACTTTGACATGTGTTTGAGAACATAGAACTATACATGATATAGGAGAAAAGCCCTTGTCATTAAGCGGCATTGGCTTGGCATCAAAAGTGTAGAATAGTGAGCTAATGTCATCAAGCGCATTAGGCTTGTGAATGAACTTGACATAGAAATTCTAGTGTCATGAGAATTTGTTGTACTAGACCTTAGGGTTGCTAGTGACATTTGCCATGTGGGGGACTTGGGACTTGGACTTGCTTGTTGCCATTTGTGCTCTTCGCACATGCTTGTGAAGGTCGCTCCCTACAAGCCAAGACACTCCGGAGTTAGCCTTTGCGATGTATTCGCACGTGCGGTATTGAGAAACCTATGGGGCCGAATTGGTTAGACTCATTCCTACGGGGATGTTGGGGCTACCACGACACTTAGGGGGCGCAAGCGGGATTGCACTTGTGTAGATCCCAAATTGAGATTGACCATTGTCTTTCTATAATAAAGGACAAACACTACTTAACTTAGATTAGTAGTTGGATATATGTGTGGTGATATAGTATTGGACATAGTAGTATACTTGATAGGTCTTCAATTCTATTATAGTACACTTGTGAACTTATTTGAATAAACTTGTTAAGGTTGGCTATCGGGTAGTTTAAAGCATGTAATTTATTTACCTTGGGTTATTCATTCAGCTTTACAGTTATGCCTTAATTTCAGTTATTTACTTTAGTACTCATATATTACTCTCTTTTGGGCCTAGTGGAGCAATTTTGTGCAGGTCAGTAATTGCCCACTGGGAACTATATGTTTATAGTTCTCACGCCCTCTGTTTCTGACTCGTTTCAGTGCCTTCTGCATCGGGGGAGGCTCGGGACCGCGGCAAAGGAGTTGCCTCGGATAGCGGCTTGTGAGAGGGTTTTGGATAGGTGGTTTCCTTTTTCTCTTGTTTTATTTTGGAGAGAAGGAGTGTTTTTACCTTGTATAGAGACCACCACTTTTGTGTTTTTGAGAGCTTTTGATGTTAACTGTGTACTACTCTCTATTCCTATGTTAGTGTTTTAGACGCTTTACTTTCTTTTACTTGTGGTTTGGTTCTTGTTTAGTTGTGGCTCTGATATTCATAGTTGTAGCCTTTTATTGTTTTAAATTCCGCTGTTTTTAGTTAGACGCCTTGTATGTGTTGACATATGGCGGGTCTGGGCACGCTTTGGGGAAGGTCCTGCCGACCCCGGGGCGTGACACTTTCTTCTTGACGAAAAGCACAGGAGCTCCCCACGGAGACACGCTCGGCCTCACAAAGCCTTTATCGAGCAAGTCTTCCAACTGTGCTTTAAGCTCCTTTAGCTCCACCGGTGCCATCCTATACGGAGCCTTCGAAACTGGCGCCGCCCCGGGAATCAAGTCGATAACGAATTCAACTTCCCGGTCTGGTGGCAATCCCGGTAACTCCGTCGGAAACACGTCCGGGGACTCGCACACCACCCGAATGCCCTCAAGGTCTGGGAGTTCCTTTCGGTCATCTATGATGGTCGCCAAATAGGCTTTACAACCACCCTTTATCATCTTCCTTGCCCTAACCGTAGATATGGTCGCTGCAAAGCGTGCACCCTTACACGCTCGGTACACTATTTCTGCTTGATTAGGCTCACGGAAAGTGATCACCCTACTGTCGCAATCGATGACCGCATAATATTTGGAAAGCCAATCAAGCCCCAAGATTACATCGAATGACCACATCTGGGGTAGTACTAGCATATCGATCGGCATGACCCAATCGCCTACCCGAACTGGACACGCCGGACACTCGTCATAGACTTTATACATATGTCCGGGAGATTTAATATCCCAACCTTCTTCATCATGTATAATCTCTATGTCATGAGTTCTAGCGAACGATGCACCTATGAATGAATGCGATGCACCTGTATCAAAAATAGCTTGAGCTCTAGTACCATTGATGGAGACAATACCTGCCACGATGTCGTCAGGAGCTGGAATGTCACGCCCCGGGACCCAGCGGAAGCCCGCCCGGCGCGTGCCCAGACCCGCCGTATGTCTACAACATACAAGGCGTCTAACAAAAACGATAAATAATCAACATGAAAGAGGTATCTAGTAGTATCAGAGCGAAATAAAACAACTAGATCTCTACATAGGAAATAGAGCACTAACATCCACTATGAAGTATAAAAATAAATACAACCAAAACTCCACAACCAAAAGCTATAAAAGGTACATGGTAGTCTCTATACCGGGATACAAATATCTCTCTCTCACAAATACCAAAAGAGAGAAAAGTAGAACCATCTAAAGAGAGTAAAGCTACTAAGAGCTAACTAGACGCGACTCCCTTGCCTCCGCCTGCGAAGGCTACGAAACACATTAGAAAAAGAGGGCGTGAGAACTATTAATTAATAGTTCCCAGTGGGCAATTACTGACTTCAGTTGCATGCTCCACTAGGCCCAAAACTAAACAAGTAAACGATAAATTATGCATAAGTAAAGCAAACGACATGTAAAATAAACATGTAAGCTACTAAACATGCTATCTCTACTTAGCATAAATAAGCATAAGCAAACGACTAATCTAAGCATGATTAGTAAGTACAGCTACTAGTATAATGTTCCCAAATTTAATAGTAAAGAATTGAAGTTTACTATTCTAGTCAAATCCACAATGTCCAAATGATAGTAAAGTGTTGAAGTTTACTATTCTAATCAAAGTCCACAATGTCCACAAATGATAGTAAAGTGTTAAGTTTACTATTCTAGTCAAAGTCCACAATGTCCACAAATGATAGTAAAGTGTTGAAGTTTACTATTCTAATCAAATCCACAATTTCCTTTAAACTGCTTTAAGTTTAAGTACAATAAGATCAACCCGAAGGCGATATGGCCGATGCCCACCCGAAGGTCGCCTAGCCCAAATGCCGAGCCTAATGGCCCCGTAGTAGTCAACATTCCCACCCTAGGAATGAGACTGCCTACGGCAATCCACTTCGGCGCCCACCCCGCACGGCGAATACATGAAACGCGTTGGCCAACTCCGGAGTGCCGACTTGTAGGGAGCTACCCTCACAAGCATGTGCGAATGAGCACAATGGCAAAAGTCACAAAACTCGTCACAAGTCCCAAATCATCATGTCTCTAACATGGAATGTACAATTGTCCAAAAGGCCTATCTCTATGTCATCATGTCTTTAACATGAAATATAGTATATGTTAAGTAGCCTATGTCAAGTCTCTATGTTGCAGTTTCATAGTTTTCTATGTTAAGTGCCGCTTTATGACACTTAAGGTTTCTAAGTCCCAACATGTATTTAATATTCACAATTAACATTAGCAAAGCTAAAATCACCATAAATGGCACACTCCTGTGCGCCCCAAGAACCACCCCCACATGCATGCGCTTTAACCCAAATAGCTCTACTATATAGAGTGGAAATTTTATCATACATAAGGCATGCATTTTAAGTGATTCAAAATTCATAATAAATCTATTTAGCATGAATATGCATTCAAAATAATTAAATCAAACCAACTAAGCACTTAGGAGCCATTTGCTCCTATGCTCATGAAGCCAAACCCACCAAGTGCGAGTAGCGTTGTTCGAACCGCTAACGAAGCTTCGATAATCACTCCTTGAGTCCTAAGAAGCACACCCTAGGAGTTACAAGCTAAGAAGTTGAACCATGAGTTCACACTTTAAGAAATTCCACAAAAGGTTGGAGAAAACTCACCGAGTGCGAAGGAAACTCTCTCGATCTCCAAATGGGAGTTAGAGTCCTTCTAATCCAACCTAAATCAAAGTTCTAAACCCATCAATTAGGTCCCAAAGGCCCTAAATCGAAAATCCCCAAATTCTAACCCTAGAATCCAAAACTAGGGTTTCATCTCAAAGAAACCTCCAAAAACCGAATCTAAGTGAAGAGAGCTTGTTGCTTACCTCTAAGAAGCTTCAAACCAAGTCCAAAAGGCCCAAGGGTTGAAGTTTGATCCACCACAAAGCTCCACTCACCAAGCTCTAAGCTCCAACAATGGAGGAAATAGGCTCTACCAAGCAAAAGAGAGCAAAGAGAGGTTTTTAATCCTCAAAAACCCATCCAAACCAAGGAGAGAAGAAGGAGATGGAGTGGAGGAGCTCTTACCTCTCCTCTTGCCGTGAAGAACACAAAGGGAAACCCTAGGGCAAGGCTTGCACTAATAGAAGTGCAACAATAGCTAAAAACCCCCTCAGCTCAAACTCGAAATCCGCCAGTCAGACTCAGACAAGCCATCCCATACCGGTATAGACCCTGCGAAACAGCCAAACCCGAGGCTCGGATTGGCGTCCATCAGCTCTCCCATACCGGTACAGAATCCATCCTGTACCGGTATAGCAACAATTTCTGTACCGGTATAGCAACAATTTCTGTACCGGTACAGACCCTCCAGACCTCAATCCGAGAGCAACCTAAAATCCAACTTTTTGGACTTTAGTGCTTAGGATTCATCCGCTAGCCTCGGTACACGTGCTCTAGGTCGGAACATAGTCAACGACCCTCCAGAAAATCTGGAAAAGCTCCGAACTCACGTCGAATACTCGAACTCCGCAATTTGCGCAAGTCCAGTATGTTACATTCACCCCTCCTAAAAAGGAGTTTCGTCCGCGAAACTCTAAAGCGAACTCGTACCTCAAGATTCCATCCGAAAGCGATGGGGATAGCGCTCCTGCAGTGCGCTCTCAGGCTCCCACGTGGCCTCTCGCTCCTCGTGGTTGCTCCAAGGAACCTTCACATACGGAATGTCCCGATTCCGCAATTTCTTCACCTCACGAGCCAAGATCTTCACGGGTTGCTCCTCGAAGGTCAAATCCTCCCGCAGCTCTAAGGGTACAGCCTCCAATACATGAGCCGGATCGTGAACAAATTTTCGAAGGACCGATACAATTGATGTAGGTGCTCCGTGTGGTCGCACATTCTTATCCAAATATATCCGTGCGAGTCTCTCTCTAGTCCAAGTAGTATGGATAGGTATGAAATACGCCGATTTCGTCAACCTATCCACGATCACCCATATAGCGTCACGCCCGGCCTGTGAGCGAGGCAATCCCATCACGAAAATCATGGCGTTCTTCTCTCACTTCCACACTGGAATCGGTAGGCTCAACAATTTCCCCGCGAAAAATCTATGCTCAGCCTTCACTTGTTGGCAAGTTAGACAACGAGCTACTAACTCGCCAACATCCTTTTTACATCCCGAGCCATCAGTAAAACAACTTCAAGTCTTCTCCGAGAAGTTCCTTCTCTCACTTGCGCTTGTTCGACAAGCTATTCAGTTGGTCATCATCAAAACCAAGTGCTCCCAATAGCTGAATTCTAGTCCTCACCTTCCTCGTCTTAGTCGAGGGCGAAGCCTAGCTCTGCCTCAATTTTACTCATACAATTGGAAATTCCGTTATAAAGCTCTCCGAGTCGGATCCAACAATACCGCTCGTAGCAAGAACCTGGGGTTCAAACCCGTTACCTTATCCATCAACACTCCATCGAAATGCTTACTAAAGAGATGTGATACAATATCTAATCGTTGGCTCTAATCCCAACAATGCTTGCTCAGCTCAAAGTCAGATCTTGTTAAGAGATTGCACTACTGAGTGTAAATCCAATCCATAATGATCGTCTCTTCTAATTGTCGCGACATTCGACAAGTCGTCCAATTTGTTCTCCAGAGATGGTTACCCGATTCACCAATCGGCATTGCACCCCAATGCCTCCACAGTAATCTCAACTCCACCACTGGGGTGGTACTCACTGTTCCTCTTCTATACATATGGTCAAGAACCATATCCACACACATCCTCGATCTACTAAGGTCATCCCCTTAGTCTCGACTTGATGCCTCAAGTAAACTCTTCATAAGCCTACGCCGGGAGCTTATCTTCGATAGAGGGTCTCATAGCCCTAACTGCTCAAGCGCTCAAAACGAATCATTCGAAATTCTCCTCCACAAGGCTTCCCTTAGCATCAGATACCCCAGGTATCCATAGTCACAGAGCTCAACTCAAGTGATAGAGAGGGTTCCATTTACAATTAGTAGTAGCTCTCTATCAATGTCACCAGAAAGTGACCATCGACCAGAACGTCGATCTCGACCACTCTTCCACGAAGTCTCCATTGCAAGGAGCTTGATTCCACATGCAACATCCGAACAAGGGGAAAATCAGTACCTGGTACTTTCCCTCACGAATTCTTCCCGACAACTTGATCCCACAGTGAGAGTTTACACTTCGCTCACCTCAGTACGCTTCCACAGTTGATCCCTGTAGATCTTCCTAATACCCAGGGCCGTCTACGACCGGTTCCACCAATCCATCTAGAGGGCTTGGAATTATCATTCCGCAAGACCCTAACGTTGGTGAAGTACTACAGGCTTCAGCAACGTCACGCTAATCCCCGTGATGTCCCAAACAGGTGCCAACATTCGCTTGAGGTGCAGCCTCAAACACCAACACAAAAAGGTATTACTCCCGATTGCAATACGATTCGATCGAGTACGCCAATATCACAAGACTAATCGAAACGATCAACGAGCCTCTACAGCCGAGCAAAGGCCCAATCGTGATTCATTTTAGATCACGATGGCCGAAGTATAGTCGAAACGACCCTACAGGTCCTACCTCAACAGAGGGTGTTTCTCACGAAGCGAAACACGAAATGCAAAGATCTCCCTGCCACTTGAGCTCACAATTCGTGACTCCGTCAGGAGAGCATTAACAGCTCCAACGGTATCCTTCAATCTGAGGGTTCTCGAACAACCAAAGGTAATGGCCAGTTAGGCCCCAATTCCTCTCCAATACTTACCTAGTTTTAGGTAAGGGAGATAGTCACCACAACCAGTGGGACAAATCCTCAACATGCACTATTTCGTGCTCAAAATCCCAAGGCGAGTTAAATCAGCTCGCAAGTCCCAAGGTACAAGGTACCTCACAACTCCACACCACGAAAGCAAATCTATTTGTTGGCACGCAAGACCTTCTCGCAAGGTAGGGTGTTCGAAACGACACACCCGATCATCTGATCATCCTATTAACATCGAAGAATGATCAATGCTAGAAATTCTCGGGTCGGTTCACTACACACTCGGTGTATCCTCGATCTCACGATCCCACACGTGGCATTCCACGCTCTTGTCAAACTGACTACCGTCCCGACCAAAACTTTGCCCTACCCGAAGGCACCGGGTCGTCACTCACAAATTTAATCATACGCCCAAAGGGCCTGTCAGTTCGCAGCTTACAATCGGTCCAGCACGGTCGTCCCCGAGCACCATCCGCCACCACCGATCTAGGGTGCAACTAATGCAATAGTCGTGAGATCCAAATAGCATAGCGTAAAGCTACCCACAACCCGCAGTATCAACCGTCTCGCATAAGGCTAATCCTCATCACAACGGGCGATCACACGTGATTGAATGCATCTCGGCAAATAGCCGATCCAAGCATAGCTGCAAAGGCCCGGCATCAACCAACACACACTCGAAAATCATAGTGCGAACCAAAACAAGTAGTCACCACCTCGGCTGCCGTCGCCTCCTCAGTCTGAACCGTATACATGCGGCCGATCGGGGCCTGTTGTGGCTCCTCCGTCCGTCTCTAAACAAAGTTGCCTCCCGTAGTGCGTCCGACTCGCACTCCTGGCCATGGGCCTCTAGCCCAAATCCTTAATCTAAGCCTTCTCGACGAGCGCGCAGTTTACCACATCTTGGCAAGTCTGAAGATTGGGATATTTCCATCTCAGCAAATTATTTTTTTTCCACAAGGAATCGTGATGTCTTTTTACGGGATCGCAGGTCTATTCGTTAGCTCCTATTTGTGGTGCACAATTTTGTGGAATGCGCCAACCGAAAGATCAACGGCCGAAGTCCTCACAGTCCCGCACTACAACGGCACACCATCGGGGAGTCGAGGGAACTCCCATTCGTACTCGGCCACAGTCCGCTTCCCTTGGGGCATATCCACAGATACTGTTCCGACTTTTTTCCTTGACACTGACATTGAAGTAAAGCCTCAACGGGAGTTCCTTGAACCTCCCTCAAGTAGTCGTCACCATATCAGCATTGGGGTTATCCCGAATATCCAACCACCACTATAGACTTCATCTTCCAGTGGTGATCGGCGAGCCAACCGCTCTCTCTCTTCCACGAATGTGTCGCGGAAATAGTGTTTCAATCTGCATCTACCACTTCCTTACGATCCTGTGGTCGTCCTTCTCTCCATCGAGGATTCTGGGATTACACCTCTCGAACTCGTTGGGCAATCCATGAGTCGCTCTCGCTCTGCTTCCTCAGCCATCACGGGAAAACCACCTGTTGCAGTAAGGATCTCTCCAGGTGTTTCATGCGCGCATCCTGCCTGTCATTGAGCCGGTGTCGCCTGCTGAGTCGCCAAACTAGTGAGGGCCGCAAGTAGGCACCTCGCTCACGGACCTCGCTGGATCCGGGGGTAGTGGACATCTCCACTTCCCCAAATGTTGTCGCGTCATCCGCTCCAACAAACTTAGAGCGGGTCGTCAACAAGACGCCACAACATCACTAAAGCGCAAGTTAATAAAACCAACGCTATCGCAGCCCCACTCAACAATACCCAAATCATGCGAAAGTAATGAAGTGTGTTTCACAACTAACTCCCGATGTTACGTTGTCGGCCGCCAACGTAACCCTCCGTGGAGTTAGAAGCTATACACCTCGATCCAACTCTACTTACTAGAGTTATTCAAGATACCCAATCTTAATACTTTCGCCCACAAGTTAAATAGACCTCGTCTCTCACGAGCCTATATCCTATAGTCCAACCGGCCTAAGGTTTGCTAGGTCCACAAGAAGACTCAACCCTAGTCTCTGATACCAATTTAACTCATGCCCCGGACCTGGAAGCCCGCCGCCGTGCCCAGACCCGCCGTATGTCTACAACATACAAGGCGTCTAACAAAAACGATAAATAATCAACATGAAAGAGGTATCTAGTAGTATCAGAGCGAAATAAAACAACTAGATCTCTACATAGGAAATAGAGCACTAACATCCACTATGAAGTATAAAAATAAATACAACCAAAACTCCACAACCAAAAGCTATAAAAGGTACATGGTAGTCTCTATACCGGGATACAAATATCTCTCTCTCACAAATACCAAAAGAGAGAAAAGTAGAACCATCTAAAGAGAGTAAAGCTACTAAGAGCTAACTAGACGCGACTCCCTTGCCTCCGCCGGTGCCGAAGGCTCTGAAACACATTAGAAAAAGAGGGCGTGAGAACTATTAATTAATAGTTCCCAGTGGGCAATTACTGACTTCAGTTGCATGCTCCACTAGGCCCAAAACTAAACAAGTAAACGATAAACTATGCATAAGTAAAGCAAACGACATGTAAAATAAACATGTAAGCTACTAAACATGCTATCTCTACTTAGCATAAATAAGCATAAGCAAACGACTAATCTAAGCATGATTAGTAAGTACATAACTAGTATAATGTTCCCAAATTTAATAGTAAAGAATTGAAGTTTACTATTCTAGTCAAATCCACAATGTCCAAATGATAGTAAAGTGTTGAAGTTTACTATTCTAATCAAAGTCCACAATGTCCACAAATGATAGTAAAGTGTTAAAGTTTACTATTCTAGTCAAAGTCCACAATGTCCACAAATGATAGTAAAGTGTTGAAGTTTACTATTCTAATCAAATCCACAATTTCCTTTAAACTGCTTTAAGTTTAAGTACAATAAGATCAACCCGAAGGCGATATGGCCGATGCCCACCCGAAGGCTGCCTAGCCCAAATGCCGAGCCTAATGGCCCCGTAGTAGTCAACATTCCCACCCTAGGAATGAGACTGCTCCCACGCAATCCACTTCGGCGCCCAATCCCGCACGGCGAATACATGAAACGCGTTGGCCAACTCCGGAGTGCCGACTTGTAGGGAGCTACCCTCACAAGCATGTGCGAATGAGCACAATGGCAAAAGTCACAAAACTCGTCACAAGTCCCAAATCATCATGTCTCTAACATGGAATGTACAATTGTCCAAAAGGCCTATCTCTATGTCATCATGTCTTTAACATGAAATATAGTATATGTTAAGTAGCCTATGTCAAGTCTCTATGTTGCAGTTTCATAGTTTTCTATGTTAAGTGCCGCTTTATGACACTTAAGGTTTCTAAGTCCCAACATGTATTTAATATTCACAATTAACATTAGCAAAGCTAAAATCACCATAAATGGCACACTCCCAGGCGCCCCCAAGAACCACCCCCACATGCATGCAGTTTAACCCAAATAGCTCTACTATATAGAGTGGAAATTTTATCATACATAAGGCATGCATTTTAAGTGATTCAAAATTCATAATAAATCTATTTAGCATGAATATGCATTCAAAATAATTAAATCAAACCAACTAAGCACTTAGGAGCCATTTGCTCCTATGCTCATGAAGCCAAACCCACCAAGTGCGAGTAGCGTTGCTCCGAACCGCTAACGAAGCTTCGATAATCACTCCTTGAGTCCTAAGAAGCACACCCTAGGAGTTACAAGCTAAGAAGTTGAACCATGAGTTCACACTTTAAGAAATTCCACAAAAGGTTGGAGAAAACTCACCGAGTGCGAAGGAAACTCTCTCGATCTCCAAATGGGAGTTAGAGTCCTTCTAATCCAACCTAAATCAAAGTTCTAAACCCATCAATTAGGTCCCAAAGGCCCTAAATCGAAAATCCCCAAATTCTAACCCTAGAATCCAAAACTAGGGCTTCATCTCAAAGAAACCTCCAAAAACCGAATCTAAGTGAAGAGAGCTTGTTGCTTACCTCTAAGAAGCTTCAAACCAAGTCCAAAAGGCCCAAGGGTTGAAGTTTGATCCACCACAAAGCTCCACTCACCAAGCTCTAAGCTCCAACAATGGAGGAAATAGGCTCTACCAAGCAAAAGAGAGCAAAGAGAGGTTTTTAATCCTCAAAAACCCATCCAAACCAAGGAGAGAAGAAGGAGATGGAGTGGAGGGAGCTCTTACCTCTCCTCTTGCTGTGAAGAACACAAAGGGAAACCCTAGGGGCAAGGCTTGCACTAATAGAAGTGCAACAATAGCTAAAAACCCCTCAGCTCAAATCTGCCGAATCGCTGTGTCAGACTGCAGACAAGCCATCCCATACCCAGATAGACCCCGCGAAATGCCCAAACCCGAGGCTCGGATTGGCGTCCATCGTCTCCCATACCGGTACGTAATCCATCCCGTACCGTATAGCAACAATTTCTGCACGATATAGCAACAATTTCGTACTGCATGCACCCTCCGTACCTCAATCCGAGAGCAACCTAAAATCCAACTTTTGGACTTTAGTGCTTAGGATTCATCCGCTAGCCTCAGACACGTGCTCTAGGTGAACATAGTCAACGACCCTCCAGAAAATCTGGAAAAGCTCCGAACTCACGTCGAATACTCGAACTCCGCAATTTGCGCAAGTCCAGTATGTTACATGGAACCTGCTCCTCCACCTGAGTGGCGAAAACCCGTCCACTCGGTGCTCTCGACGCCTCCGGCTGACGTGATGACGATGAGCGTCCGCCGCCATAGGTGGTGGCGCCCCATCACCGCCTCGCGTAGAAGCGAGCCGATGCCGCCGACGGCAGAAGATCCCGCTCGGCACTCTCGAATCATGTGCCCATGCCGACCGCACTTGTAGCACTTCCCTTCTCGTCGCGAGCATGCCGCCGCCGATGGTTGCCGCCGCAGATAACACAACGAAAGGGTCTCCCGCCCTTCGCCGTTGTCGGGGATACCGAGGGGGTTTCTTAGCATTCGGCCGGCCCCCGGCACCACCCGCCGCTCGCTTCTTGCCTTTCTCCTTACTCTCCGCCATGGCCTCGCGCTCCTCCCGCGCGTAGGCACTACCGTGCTCTGCAGATAGAGCCCGGTCGAAGACCTCCGCAAAGGTCGTGAGGTGGAAAAGTTGCACCGCTTCATAAATCCTCGGCCGAAGTCCTCGCAAGAACCAATCGGCCAGATCCCGGTCGTCACGTACAACATCCGGGACACAATCAATGATGTGGGAGAACTCTAGCTCATAGTCCGCCACAGAGCGGTCTCCCTGCCTCAACTTGCGGAATTTCTCGTGCATCTTCCGCTTCACGGAGGCGGGGAAGTAGTTCGAAAATACCGCTCTCTTGACCTCCTCCCACAACATTGGCGGTAGATCGGGTGACCGATCCCGCTTAACCCGCTTCCACCACGCCTTCGCCGCCTTGTCTAGGCAATGGGTGGCGAAGTGTACTTTGTCTTTCTCCGAGGTGTTGAAGTCCTCGAAGATTGTTTGCATGGAGTCGACCCACGACTCCACGACCGCCGGTTCCACCACTCCTCCTTCGAAGATAGGTGGCTTGAATTTCATGAACTTAATGAGCGCCGCCAATGTGCGCTCCCGTTCCTCGTCGTCCGCCGCATTACCGGGGTCTGAGGTCCCCGATCCGGCCTGAATCGCCGTAACTGGTACGACCGCAACTGGATCCGCCGCCGCCGCACCATCGACTACGGTCGGCATCCTAGCAGGAGGTGTAGGGTGCTCGGCCCACACTGCGCCGCCGTTCTTCTTTGCTCCAATGTCTCCTGGAGCCGTCGAATTTGTTCGCCTTGAGCCCTTACAGACTCAGCCTGTTGCCGCACTACGCCAATAAGCGCGGCCATCTGCTCCTCAAGCCCCCCGCCGCTACCGGCTGCGGGTTGCACAGGAGCCGCACTCGGTTCCTCAGGCATCGACCTTATTCGGGGTCGACCACGAGGTGCCATTGCTTCCTGAAATGAAGCAACTCACGTTAATACTCAAACACGTACTCGGATATACCCAATCCGGCGAAAGCAAATAAGCGCATTCATTAACATTCCATAGTATCATGTCGTCGCCGCCGATCACAACACAAGGAATAGAAAACAAATAGCAACTTAAAGTTAGTCTCTAATCATCTTAGAGACATAAGACATGAACCCAATCACATGCTTTCGCTATACTTGTTCACGTCACTCACGTTTCCTTAGGTCCTTAGGTTCTTTCCAATCCTATGGCCCCTAGGTCCATCCTAAGCTTTCACCCTTTTTGGCTTTATACCCTCTCTGATACCATTATATCTGTCACGCCCCGAGCCCGATCCATTTGGCCGGTTCGAGCGCATGAAACAGACGCCAGACGGACAGAGTCTCCCCTATCCGCCCAAGGCTCAACATGCACAGATAGAGTATAAAATTTTGCACTTGCGGAAGCATACACAAAGGCTTGCACGAAGACAAGCAACAGCCAAAAGTGAAAGTACTATTAACACATACAAGTAACATGATTAATTGCAACCACATACATGTATAATTCTTACAACTTTGCATTCTTTAAAAGACTACCATTCTTTACAATCTTTTCATCATTTCTTTTTACATCCCATAGTCTTCAAAGATAAAGCTTAATTACATTTGATATGAGCATCTACCATCATCAAATACAAAAGATGATACAAAAGGGTAATGCAACTATAACAAAAGTAAAGTATTCGGGCGGTCTCTACCTAGGGCGCGATGCCCTTCCCGCGATCGTCGACCGGCTCACTCGGTCTCGGCTCTGTGGAAATAGTGGGGTGAGAACTACAACAAAGTTCCCAGTGGGTTCGGCAACCAACCACGCCGACTTTCCCACTAGGTCTAATTCAAGCGTAATAGAAAAAGGGTAAGATAATGACCAACTAATAAATGCAACTAATACGCTTGAAAGTAACGACAAAATGCTCAAACTGTAAAGCATGCAAGATCATAAGTTCAATACCCAATCTCTTGGCTAACCCGTGGGTTTCGCCCTCAACAAGACTCAACCAAACTCAAAATCCCATAGTATACCGGGGAGGCTCAATATCGACCCGTTGGGACCGTCCTCTGGAAAACTCATTCCATGGAAAACTCATTCCAGTGGTGACCAACTCCGGAGCGCACCGCTCGAGGGGGAGCTACCACCCCCGGGCAAGGACTATATGGTGAGTACGATCAATCCTTAACTTTAAGGATTCCAAATCTCAATCTATTCCTTACCTTCAAGGAGAACTTATGTTCATATGACCCTTAACTCTAAGGTTGTTGTCATAATGTCAATCTCATGACTCTACTAGTGTTATATACACTACTCGTTCTTGTTCTTGTCCTTTGATGCCACACATGTTGTCTAAGAATTCTAGACTCATCTTTGTCACATTCTCTAAGTACATGTCCAATGTCACATTCACTTGTCAATTACACCAAGTTCTAGTTCTTGTTCTTTAGCATGCATACATAGGGTTCTTATTCTTAGCATATGTTCTCATACAATTATATCTCATGCATTTGAACTCACAAATTGCAATATAACTCATAAATTACCCTACTATGCATTATGCTCAACATATATAGAATGCTCAAAAGTGACACTTAGACATAGAAAGAATTCTGGTGTCCTTGGAATGCACCACCCACCTTCTAAAATTATGGATGGATTGCCCGTGTCATGTTTCGTAGCTAACCGAGGCCTATTTTGCAATCTGCGCAGTTATCAAATTTTACGTCAGGCTAGCTTATATAGCAACTCATAGATAGGCTTTTCGTTTAATAAAACGGAGTTGTCCCACGCGTCGGGGATACCCCCAATTAGGTTTCTACAAGGTCAATTTGACCCTAGAACCTCTATGGCAAAAAGCCCCAAATTTGGGTGCTCTACCAAACCCTATGTGAGACCCTAGGTTTTGATCTCTAAAGCAAGCAATGGGAAGCTTGTTACACCTCTTAGAGTTTATTTAGAAAAATCTAAACCACTTTTAGAGACTCTACTAGAAACCCTAATGATCCACCATGAGAGGACCTTGAGCTTCCATGGGTTTTCATGGAGCTCAAGCCTCTACTAGAGTTTTACTCCAAAGAGAAAACCAAAGCCCTAAGTTTCTTGCTTAAAACCCAAACCCTAGCCTAGGTTTACCATGAAACCATACCTTGGCCTAAGCTCCACCTTGTAGGAGAGCTTCTAGAGCCACCAAAGCCTCCGATCCACCTTCTCCAAGTCTTCTTCTCCTTCTTCTCCAAGCTCTAGAGCTCCTTTTCTAGAGAGAGAAAGAGGGGAAATGAGAGAGAGTGTGTTGGGGGAGAATGGCTGTGAATAGAGGAGAGGGGTGGGCTGCATATAGTGTTGTGACAATTGCCAAAAAGCCCCTCCATTTGCGAAAATTACAAACTGCTCGAGCGGCGAGTTTTAAGTCCTTTATCTGGTCTCGTGCGTTGTCCCGGTCTCGGTCTGACGGTTTCAGGACTTAGCCATTTTACGCATGTTACGCGGCTTATTTTGCTCCCGTCTTAAAATTTCCCATTGTATCCGATCTTAGACATCGGTCTTGGTAAGGCTGTCAGGTCTCGTCACCCATTTGGTTTCCTCGGCTAGCATGAGCCCCAGGGCCTTGGTGGCATCCGAGACTGACCACGAACATCCCGGTCTCGGAGTTTGCTCAAATTACGAATTTCTCACGCGGACTTGCGGTTTAGCTTTTCCAAGACCCCACTTCGCTGCGCACGGGTTCCAAAGCACATAGAACCCACACTTACTCGCTCCACTCCGGGTCCCGCTCACTTGACAGAACTCGGCACGTTTTACGAGGAAGTGGGTTGTTACAAAGGGAAAGTCATCTCATATGTTTGAAGAGCGCCAACTAGTTCATCCACTTTCATCTCATCCGGGTGTTTCACGGTTTCAATAGCCGCAACTTTTGCACAGAAACGCTCGGGGAGAGTTCTTAAAATTTTACGAATAATCTTGGTTTCGGGTATTTTTTCACCCAAGTTGGAACAAGTGTTGACTATGTCTTGAAGACGAGTGTAATAGTCGGTGAAGTTTTCATTCTCTTCCATATGAATCGAATCAAAACGACTAGTCAACATCTGTAATTTTTGAACCTTGACTAGACTTGTTCCCTCGTGAGTGGTTTTAAGTGTATCCCAAATTTCTTTGGCGGTTTCACACGCCGAAACCCGAGAGAATTCGGTTTGATTTAAAGAGTTAAATAAAGCATTAATCCCCTTCCCGTTACAAGATGAAAGTTTATTTTCGTCCTTAGTCCACTTAGTTCGAGGTTTGGGGACAGTGATAGTATCAACGACCTCGGTGGGGTGTTTCCATCCAAATTCCACCGATTGCCAAACTCTTTCATCGATGGCAATTAGGAACGCCCTCATGCGGACTTTCCAATAAGCATAGTTAGTACCATCGAAGAAAGGAGGTCGATTAATATTACCACCCTCGGCCATTAAAGACAACCTATACCCGCTCTGATACCAATTGTTGGTTATAGGTTTCAAGGATCTAAAAGGTAATTAACACCTAGAGGGGGGTGAATAGGTGCACAATGGCCTAATAAAAATTCTCGATGTGATTTTAAGTAAATGCGGAAAAATAAAATCAACACACCGAGATTTTACGTGGGAAAACTCCACAAGGAGTAAAAAACCCACGGGACCGATCACACGAAAAATCCACTAATAAACAATTGAGTACAAGGCGATTTACCCACGACTTTACCCAATCTACCGAATCTTCAATATGGATCTCCTTCGCTGGTCCACCACGCCGCAAATCCTTGCCGCGTCCACGCTTCGACTCCTCAAAGCTTCCACCGAATCCTCGGCCTCTCACGCGATCTCTGCGTCACCCTCCGTCCGGAGTTGTTGAAGAAAACTTTTGGTGATCTTACAATTTACGAACGATAGACCAAGGGAACCCTTTTAATCAATCATCAAGTCGATTCATGAAGGTGTATTCAAAGAGAAAACCTAGAATCAACTCGACGATCGACAAGACAAAACTCGCTTTAAGAATTGAATCATAAAGCTCTAAAACGAGTTTTAGGGTTTTAGAAGAAGATGAATATTCAGCGATATATGTTTTGAAACCCCCCATGGTCTATTTATAGTGTTAGAAGACTTAGAAGTTGATTAGGATTGAAATCATCCAATTTTGGAAACAAATCCGTCACCAAGGTCCGGACCTTGCAAGGAAGGTCCGATCCTATGAGTCCGGACTTAATCCATTCAACCGGTTCTATCGTTAATTTAATTAATTAAGTTCCGGTCTAATCCCAGAGATCCGGTCCTATCTTGCGTAGCAGCAAAACTCAACCCTCGGGATCCGGATCTTCACCAAAGGTCCGGATCTTCATCAAGACTGCGCAAGGAGCCAGCTCTCGGGATCCGGATCATCACCAATGGTCCGGACTTAGACCAAATTAATTCAGATCTTAATGTTAGTTAAATTAAGATTAATTCAAGTCTTCTAACCACTAAGTCTTTAATCAAAATCACCAGAACTTATCTTAAATCATACCTGAGGTGACGAGCTTCTTCGCACAGTCTTGAATCTTCAATTTCCTTCTTTGTGCTTTTGTCTTCTTCAAGACTCCAATAACATCACGAAATCCGCCAACCTATAAAATCCTTAACAAAATCAAACACCAAGATTTTACGTGGGAAAACTCCAAGAGGAGTGAAAAACCCACGGGACCGATCACACGAAGATCCAATAAGAAACAATTGAGTACAAGGCGATTTACCCACGACTTTACCCAATTCACCGAATCTTCACTATGGATCTCCTTCGCTGGTCCACCATGCCGCAACTCCTTGCCGTGTCAAAGCTTCGACTCCTCAAAGCTTCCACCGAATCCTCGGCCTCTCACGCGATCCCCGCGTCACCCTCCGTCCGGAGTTGTTGAAGAAAACTTGTGGTGATCTTAACAATTAAAGCACCATAGACTATGGAGGAACCCTTTTTAGTCAATCATCAAGTTGATTCATGAAGGAGTATTCAAAGAGAAAAACCTAGAATCAACTCGACGATCAACAAAACAAAACTCGCTTTAAGAATTGAATCATAAAGCTCTAAAACGAGTTTCTAGGGTTTTAAGAGGATCTAAACTATAAGCATATTCAGCGATACAATCCTTGAACCCCTCATGGTCTATTTATAATGTTAGATGACTTAGAAATAGAGTAGAATTGAAATCTGCCAATTTTGGAAACAAATCCGACACCAAGGTCCGGACCTCATAAGTGAAGACCGGTCCTAGGAGTCCGGACTTAGTCCCTTCAACCGGTTCCATCGTTAAATTTATATATATATGATTAATCAAGGTCCGGTCGTAGCCCTGAGGTCCGGTCTTAGCCTGCGCAACAACAAAGTTCAAGCGTCGGGATCCGGACTTAGACTCTAGGTCCAGATCTAGTATAATGTTGCGCCGGAGACATGCTCTCGGGATACGGATCTAAGCCGAAGGTCCGGATCTGCATTAAGGCTGCGCAAGACACCAGCTCTCGGGATCCGGATCTAAGCCAAAGGTCCGGACTTAGATCATAGTTTTTCTAGATTTTGAAAATAGTTAAATTGAGATTAATTCAAGTCTTCTAACTACTAAATCTTTTATCAAATCACCAGAAATTATCTTAAATTCATACCTGAGGTGACGAGCTTCTTTGCACAGTCTTGAATCTTCAAATTCCTTCTTTGTGCTTTTGACTTCTTCAAGACTCCAATTACTTCACGAAATCCGCCAACTTATAAAATCCTTAACAATCTCCCCCTTTGGCGATTTCGTGACAAAACATAAACAAAGCCCGTACATTACTAAAAAAAAACGAGAATTATCGCAATCACCAAAACGATAATCCCCTGCATGACCGATCCAATAAAAAATCAAAATTACACGCTAAATCCTATTACAGACTCTATGACTTAGACCTTGGAGTCTTGAAGTCTTCAATGTTCCTGCAAAGAAAACTCAAACACACATTGAAGCCTCAAGAGATTCATTAAGCATCAAAGCAAAAGTCAGAACATCATCATCAAGTTTCCAACTCCTCTCATCATCATCTCCCCTTATCTCCCAGTCATAAACAGAATCTGATCAGTCACTTCTCCCCCTTTTTGTCCGAAAACGCCAGAGCAACAAAAAGAAGCCTGAGTCATTGCCTGGAGATAGCACATGCACACCTCATCCTGACCTTCTCCAGCCATATAAACAACAAGTACCAGAAATTCATGAAAAATGATGTGAATGTGAAAATGCACTATTCTCAAATATATCTATACATATTGAACACATTCATATCAATAATTAAGAGAACCAAAAACAAATGATTTCTAGAACTTTCTAGGGCCATACACAGAAAGTTTAATATTGACAATTATGCAAAAAAAATAAAATAATTTTGAGCCAAGACCGGACCATGCCTGCCAAGACCGGATGTCACACAAATCTGTGAAGTGTGAGCAAGTGACATCCGGACTTAGACACGAAGACCGGTCCTCCCTGAAGAATTTTCAACAAGAGTATTCACTGACAGTCATCAGTAATTTGACAAATTTTACATAAAATATATTAACCAACTCCTAGTCAATTGAATTCGAGGATGTCATAAATGTTGAACCACGCATCAACTAGATGTTAAAAAGGTATACCGTGAAATTAGGCACATCTTTTGAGATCTAAACCAACAACCATACTAAGTTCAAATTTCAAATTTGCACAACCGGAAAGTAAAGTAGATCCCAAAAACTGAAATAAGCACAAGAATATCACCCAATTGAGTTATGCACATATCAAGATTAAGAAGTGGCTCTTTGAGCATCTTTATCATAACTTCCACCTTATATCATTCGATAATGAAATACTCACCGAACACCTCAATTAAAATTTTGATTATAATCTTTTTCTTCGAGATGTACACTGATATTCATGTAGTAGCTTCACGCACTTACCGGACGACCGGGGTGGTAGCTCTTTCTCACATGTGATGGTAGTTTTCACACTCCTTAAAAGGATGTAACTCTTTCCACATCTTTATAGGTGGTAGTTTTCACACTCCCAAAGGGATGTAACTCTTTCCACATCTTTTAACTTTAAGATTACTCCCCCTCAAATAGTGCAACCCACAATGAGGCAATATTATTGTGATTTCAGAGAATAGCGAAATTATTTATTTTCATCATGCAAAGAGTCAATTCAATTCAATACGCTATTGATAGTTCATAAAAGATGTACTAATTTAACAAGTATATCAAAACAATTTCTAGAAGATGCTGAGGGTCAAATAAAATGAAAGAGAAGAATTGAAGTGAATTGAAGAATGTTAAAATAAATCATGCAAAACTATGAATCAATTCGAAACAATCGTGCATAATAGTCAATATGGAAATAATGGCCCATAGAATATATCTAGATAGAATGATTCATACCGATAGCCTTTCGTAAATGTAGAAAACGTTTTTAATCTAACGGCTTAGTCAAAATATCCGCTAATTGATCATCGGTAGAAATATATTCAAGTTTAAGAATGTTCGATTCGACCAATTCTCTTAAGAAATGATATCTTAGTTCAATATGTTTTGTTCGTGAGTGAAGAACAGGGTTTTTTGAAATATTTATGGCACTAGTATTGTCGCAAAGAATTGTAAGACTGGAGGAAGGAATCCGATAATCACTAAGTAAACTTCTCATCCACAACAACTGAGTGGCACAACTACCAGCAGAGATGTACTCGGCCTCAGCTGTAGATAGGGCAATGCAATTCTGTTTCTTACTATGCCATGACACCAAACAATGTCCTAAATAGAAGCATCCTCCACTGGTGCTCTTCCTGTCATCCACAGATCCAGCCCAATCGGCATCTGAGTAACCAATAAGATCGAGTGTGGTTCCCATCGGGTACCAAATTCCAAAGTCCGTTGTTCCTTTCACATATCTAATCACTCTCTTTACCGCCTTTAAGTGTATTTCTTTAGGATTAGCTTGATAGCGAGCACACATCCCAACACTGAAAGCAATATCCGGTCGACTCGCTGTCAAGTACAATAAGCTTCCAATCATACTTCGATATAGCTTTTTTCATCCACACTATTCCCTTCATTGTTTACTCCAAGTCCTTTGTTACTTGTTCCCATTAATTGGAGTGTCAAAATGTTTTGTGCCATCCAATCCAAATTTCTTAACTAACTCCTTTGCATATTTAGTTTGGGATAAATGAATTCCTTCCTTAGATTGTTAATTTGAAGACCGAGGAAATAGTTGAGTTCACCCATCATAGACATTTCAAACTCACTGGTCATCAACTTGGCAAATTCTGTGGCATCCTTATCCTTCGTAGCTCCAAAGACAATATCATCCACATAAATTTGGGCAACTATAAAATCATCCTCTGTGACGCATTGAACTTTTGCAAATTGCAAGGTTCGAGTGTTAGATGTGAGATCTGAGCTTTTCCAGATTTTCTGGAGGGTCGTTGACTGTGTTCCGACCTATGGCACGTGTACCGAGGTTAGTGGATGAGTTCCAAGCTCTAAAGTCCAAAAAGTTGGATTTTAGGATGCCCTCGGGTTGGAATTCTGGGCTCTTGTACCGGTACAAAATTGTTGCTATACCGGTACAGCCTTGATGGCTATCTGCAGTGAGCAAGATTTATACCGGTATAAAGGGTGGCGAGGCAAACCCGAGCCTCGGGTTTGGCGGTTTCGCAGGATTTGTACCGGTACAAAGTGGCTTGTACCAGTACAAGCTGGCAGTTTTCGAACTGGGCAAAACTGCAGGGGTGTATCCGCGTTTGTGCACTTCTATTACAGCACCCCAGCCCCTAGAGCTTCTCTTTTGTGCTGAGAACAAGGGAGAGAAAGGTAAGAGAGCTTCTCTCTCTACCCCTTTGCTTTTTCTTGGGTTTTTGGTTGATTTTCTTGAGGATTGATCTCCCTCTTCTCTCTCTTTTGCTTGTTGGTGCATCTTCCACCATGAGGGAAGGTTGGGAGCTTGGTTTGGGAGTTTGTTGAAGGAGAGATCTTCAAGATTGGTGGACTTTCAGCTTGTTTTAGAGCTTCTTGAAGGTAAGCAACACCACTATTTCTTCTAGATTTGAGTTTGGTTGCTTCTTGGTAGATGAAACCCTAGATTTGGCATATTAGGGTTTATTTTGGGATTTCTAACCTAAGGCTTTTAGAACCAAATTGATTGGTTTAGAACCTTTGTTTAGGTTGCCTTGGAAGAGATCTAACCTCCATTTGAAGTTTGGAGAAGGATTCTTACACTAGGTGAGTTTTTGCTTGCTCTCTAGTAAAGATCTTCGCGGATTGGTTTCGTGGCTTATAGTTAGAAGTTGTAACTTCTTGGGTATGTTTCTTAGGGTGCTAGGAGCTTCGAAATAACCTCCTTTGGCGACCCGGAGCTTTGAAGCTAAATCGGTGGGTTTGGCCTCACTTATGAAAATGAGAAAAAGTTCTCATTTGAGTATTGTAAAATAGAAAACTCTTCATTTCCATGATGTATGATTTATTTATAAATTTTAGAATGCTTAAAAACTATACCTTGTGTGTAATGCGTTTTGACCTCTTTATAGTAGAGACTAGCTATGTTGGCAATGCATGTGGTAGCATTCTAATGGTAGTTTGTGAACATGTTGAATTTAATATATTGGACATGTAATGTCACGCCCCGGGTTGCATATTCACCGGGCGCGCCGACAAATCCGCCGTATACAAAAGAATTTCTTTTGTATACGAAGCGTAGCCGTACCTGTAATAACATACAATACCACAAACAGTAGCATAGAGCTGAAATAAACTATAAACAAACAGGTAGGAAAAACAACCACTTTATATACATACAATCACAGATACAGAGTAACACTACTCGCTTCAGCGAGTTCAACTGTATGTACAAAAGTGTCCAAAACCAAAAACTGTCACTACCTGCAGTGGAAGTCCTCTAGTACCGAACTCGAAGGGTAGGCTCTAGCCCGCCACGCCCTTCCCACGGTCCGACTCAGACGGAGCAGCAGCCGCAACAGAAGGCCCTGCAACAACGGTGGAAGAAAGAGGGCGTGAGAACTACTATAAAAACAAGTAGTCCTCAGTGGGTACCGCCCTAAACACATCGGTCCACCCACTAAGTCTACGGGGTAAGCAAGAAAGTAAAAGAAGCTGGAAACACTCGACAGCTAACAAGCCCTATACTATCCTGCTCTAAACCACTCTCTGTAGAACAAGTAAAAGCTGACCCAATCTTACGAGGTGAAAGCACCCGTCCCTGTCGAAGCAACACTACAACTACCCCGGTAGCTAGCGGAGAGCAACCCACAACGAGGCGCGGCGACACCAACGCGAAAGCACTAAGCCAGACTCCGGAGCGGCACTCGTGGGCGCGAACCAACCGAGTATGCAAGCGTATCTCTGTCGAGCTCAATCTGGCTCTCACAGGCATAGTCAAGTAAACAGGGTCCAAGAACTAACATACCACGTGCCCCTTGGCACAAACTGTAACCACACAGTACACTGGGTCACCCGTCAAACCCCCGACGGTGCCCGACAACCAGCACGACAAGACTCTGCTGAAAAGTAAGCTCGGCATCCCCAGCGCGAGCGTAAAAACAACTACACTACCCGAGTATCCATCGCACCCCCGCGGCGATGATACGGCACTGAAACGGCTCCTAGAGCTAAATCTGGTAGTGTAGGCTAATGACGATCCAAAACGTGGTTTTCTCCTAAGTCAAAACCATAGTCCAACATGTATAAAACTAAGTACTTGCTAAGCATGCTCCAAGGTTCAGATATTCATATCGATTCCAGGCATTCAAGCTAACACATATTAGCATACTTAAACGAAACCGGAGTCTATACATGTTGACTATTTAAGCTTAGGAATATCCCGATGTAAACCCACCTCGATAGCAATCTCCTGGCAGCGAAGGGAGTGATCCAGTCAAGGTGATCCTTCCGATCCGCCGAGGTCCGAAGTCTCCCGCTGCGAAGAGGCAAAAGCACGATTTCACGAAATCTGCCGGAAAACAGCGGCTGAGAAAAGCTTAAAGTTAACTAAGGTAACCTTATCCAAATTCAGCGGTCCACGGCTCAAAATCTTCGTCTTGCAGTCAAGAATCCAACGGTCCAAGATTCGCTGGATTTCGCCACTCCTGCGCGGAGTACGAGCTGAAATACGAAACGTCGACGCTGAAATCCTGCAGTTCAGCATTTCAGATTCGGCGCGCAAACGGCTCAGTAATTAAGGGTTCCGACAGGGCAAACCTTGTCCAAATCCGGCAAGTAAGGTGTCGTTGGAATCGTCCCGCAGTCGCGGATCCAATGCCCCTGATTTCGTCGCGTTTCGGCTCTCCTACACAGAGATATGGTCAAAACTCCGCGAGTCGACGGTGCTGCCAGCAGCAGTTCGAAATTCCAGGAAATAGATGCAACGGAGGGAAACTTGATGGGCTACTCACCTCGAAACAAGCCCTAGGTCAGTCGCCGAGTCGGGGGCGGCGGTCCCGCGCGCACGATAAGCTCCCTCGCAGCGTCTCGTCGTCGAAAACTCGCTCGATCCTCTCCGCGGCGCGTCGTCGGCAAGCTCGGTTCCACCCTCGAGCTAGGGGAGCGACGGGAAGCGGCGCGACGCGGCGGCCAAGGAAGGAGAAGAAGAAGGAGATGAGGAAGATGATCTCCTCTCTCTCTTCTCTGCTGCAGATAAAGGGATGGTGAGGGGTGATGTGACAAGTGGCGCAAAAGTCAAACTGCACCATACCTCCTCTTTGTACCGGTACAAAATCCTGTTTGTACCGGTACAAACAGGCAACCCGAGAGCCTAACTGCGCAGGGCTATACCGGTATAGCCCTGGTGGCTATACCGGTATAGCAACCATCGCTGTACCGGTATAGCAACCAACTTTGTACCGGTACAGCTCACAGAAAAACCTACTATTTGCAGATTTTCGTGACACATGCTGCTCTCGCGTTCCCTCGGGGCCCGTTTAGCGTCTATTTGGCGCTAACGCGACCCGGACTTGTCCCGACACTCTCCAGAGCTGTCGGCAAGCCTCAGTGCAAAATCCAGTCTCTACATCCTCCCCACTACAAAAAGTTTCGTCCGCGAAACTCAAGCGTACCTCAGCACTGCTCGTCGAACAGGTAGGGATAACCCTCCCTCATCGCCGTCTCGGGCTCCCAAGTCGCCTCCCGCTCCTCGTGATTACTCCACTGCACTTTGACATACGGTATGACCCGATTGCGCAATTCTTTCGCCTCGCGAGCAAGAATCCGAAACGGTCGCTCCTCGTATCGAAGGTCCTCGCCAAGCTCAAGCGGAGTGAAGTAAATCACGTGAGAGGGATCGAATACATATTTCCTCAATGCCGAGACGTGGAATACATCGTGAGTGCCGACTAGTCGCGGGGGTAGAGCAATCCTGTAAGCAACTGGCCCAACTCGCTCCAAGATCTCAAAAGGGCCAATGTAGCGTGGACTGAGCTTTCCACGCACTCCAAATCTGCGTATCCCCTTGGAGGGCGAGACTTTAAGAAATACATGATCTCCAATCTGAAACTCCAAGTCTCGTCTCCTGGTGTCAGCGTAGCTCCTCTGGCGGCTCTGGGCTGTCAAAAGGTGTCGTCGAACCACCTTCACCTTCTCCTCAGCCTCTAGCAAAATCTCAGGCCCAAGTGTCTTCCTTTCACCCACGTCGCTCCAAAATAGCGGGGATCGGCATCTGCGTCCATACAACGCCTCAAACGGAGCCATCTGGATGCTCGCTTGATAGCTGTTGTTGTACGCAAACTCAACTAATCTCAAATGCTGATGCCATCCTCCTCCAAAATCCATGACGCATGCCCTCAGCATGTCCTCTAGCGTCTGAATGGTCCTCTCCGACTGACCATCCGTCTGTGGGTGAAACGCTGTGCTGAAGTGTAGCTGTGTACCCAAGGCTGTCTGTAAGCTCCTCCAGAAGTGTGACACAAACCTCGGGTCCACTGTCGATACAATCGACAACGGCACGCCATGCGGCTGACAATCTCATCCGGATATAGGCGCGAGTCTCTCCCTGGACCGGGTGGTCGGCGGTAGGAAGTGGGCGGACTTGGTCAATCATCCACTATCACCCAAATAGCATCGAAACCACCCTGTGCTCTAGCCAATCCCACGACAAAGTCCTTCGTAACCTGCTCCCATTTCCCCTCGGGCACCGCGGACTGCGAAGCTTGCCGGCGAGCACGATGCTCGGCCTTCACCGTTGGCAAGTCAAACACCGAGCCACAAATCTGCCAATGTCTCTTTTCATTCCATTCCACCAGAACTGTGCTTTCAAGTCCTTATACATTTTAGTTCCACCAGGATGTACTGTATAAGGAGAACAGTGAGCCTCTCTCAAGATGTCTGCTCGGATCTCTGAATCCACGGGTACACACAGTCGGTCCCTGTACCTCAGTACTCCCGAACTGTCCACTGTGAAACCCTCTGCCTGTCCCCTCTCCAGCTGCTCTCTAATCCTCAACAAGTGTGGGTCTCCACTCTGTTTCTCTCGGATCCTATCCAACAGAGTAGGCTGCAAAACCATAGACATTAGTATTGCAGTAGACCCAGGGGACACAACCTCTAAACTCAACCGCTGTAGCTCCTCAAGTAACGGCCTCTGTTGCGTGATCATCAAGCACGAGCCCTGCTGCCTTCCCGCTCAACGCATCGCCACCACATTCGCCTTGCCGGATGATCTTGGATACTAATATCATAGTCCTTCGATGGCTCCAACCACCGGTGTACGAGGTTCAACTCCTTTTGGGTGAACGGATACTTGAGACTTTTATGATCGGTAAAAATCTAACAGTGCGCGCCATACAAGGAGTGCCGCCACAACTTCAAAGCAAAAACCACTGCGGCAAGCTCCAAGTCATGCGTAGGGTAATTCTTCTCGTAATTCTTTAATTGTCGCGAAGCATAAGCAATTACCCTACCATGCTGCATCAACACACACCCTAGTCCACTGTGTGATGCGTCACTGTAGATCACATATCCTTCCCCCATAACTGGAAGGGCAAGGATAGGAGCGACATCAACCGCATCGCAACTCATCGAAGCTCCTCGACGGTCCTCACTCCCAGTGAACTTAATTCCTTTACGAGTCAATCGAGTGAGGGGTGTGGAAAGCTTCGCAAAGCCTTCCACAAACCGACGGTAATATCCAGCTAATCCAATGAAGCTCCGCACCTCGGTCGCCGTCGTCGGCCTAGGCCAATCCCGAATAGCCTCAATTTTCCTCGGGTCTACTGCCACTCCATCTGCAGAAATCACGTGGCCCAAGAAAGTAACCTCCCGCAACCAGAACTCGCACTTCTTTAACTTGGCATACAACTCCTTCTCTCTCAGGAGCTGTAGCACTATCCTCAAGTGCTCCTCGTGCTCGGCGTCGCTACGGGAGTATATCAGAATGTCGTCGATGAAGACTACCACAAACCTGTCCAAGTACGGCTTAAACACCCTGTTCATCAGATCCATGAACGCGGCAGGGGCATTCGTCAATCCAAAAGGCATCACTGTAAACTCGTAATGCCCGTACCGAGTCCTAAAAGCCGTCTTGGAAACATCCTCGGCCCTCACCCTCAGCTGGTGGTAACCTGACTGGAGATCAATCTTCGAGAAGACACAAGATCCTTGCAGCTGATCAAACAGATCATCGATGCGCGGCAACGGATACTTGTTCTTGATGGTCACTTTATTCAACTCCCGGTAATCCACACATAACCTAAGTGAACCATCCTTCTTCTTTACAAATAACACCGGCGCTCCCCAAGGCGATACCGGGTCACACGTACCCCTTATCCATCAAATCCGAAGGCTGCGCCTTTAGCTCTCTCAGCTCTGCAGGTGCCATTCTGTAAGGTACCTTCGAGATTGGTGCAGTTCCAGGAACTACATCAATCACAAACTCGATCTCCCTCTCCGGCGGCATAGTCGTCGTCTCGAGAAACACATCCGAAACTCGCGAACCACGGGGATGTCCTCGAGCCTCGGTGCCGCCGTAGGTACCTCTGTAATCGCCGGAAAGCGGTGCACCCTCTACTCATCGGTGTCGGGCTCTCCGAAGAAATCCACGCGGCGAACAACGTGCTCCTGCGGCCTACGAAAGTGAACTCCTCCTGGCCTGGCTCGCGGAGCGTCACCGTCCTCTCTCCGCAGTCGATCGTCGCGTAGTACCGCGTCAGCCAATCCATGCCAAGCACAATGTCGAAGTCGTGCAACTGCCCCAACACTAACAAGTCTGCGGGCAAAATCCACAAGTCTAGCTGCACTGGACACGACCTACAACACTCTACAACCCGTACTACATGGTCGGGAACCTGAATCTCCCGGGTCTGAGGCAACAACCCTAACTCTAGACAATGTAATAATGCAAATGCTCGACTAATAAAAGAATGCGATGAGCCGGTATCAAATAAAGTGCGTGCTCTAGTACCAGAAAGTAAAGTGATACCTGCCACCACACGGTCGGCTGCTGAAGAGTCCTCCACCTGAGCTGCATACACTCTGCCGCTGGGAGCCTACTGCCGCTGCTCGCTCTGTCCCGGCACAGACGCCCTATCCTCACGACGGTGGCTCGACGGTGTCCCGTACGACTGCTGGGATCCGGTGCGGGCGATCTTGTCGATGGTGCGACGATCTTGATCTCGGGCAAGGCGCCCTAAAGTGTCTGTGTCCACATCCAAAACACCGGCCCTCCGCTGCTCACCTTTGTCGGGCCGCGTGCGGTCCTCCGCGAGATCACGCACCTGTTGTGTCCTCTGTGTTGCCCCGGACGAGTATCCACAGTACGCCGGCGCCCAGGGACCCACGACCACGACGTGATCGTGGAGGTCTCGGCGGACGCCTACTGCTCGACTGTCCCCCGTCATCAGGAGCGGGGCGCTTCCTGTCCTGACTCGGTCCCGGCCCCTGAATCCTCTCTCGAAGTGTCGTCTCACTCCTCTCCTCAAACAGTGCCTGCTCGATAGACGCATCCAGGGTCCTCGACCTCCGCGCCCTAACGAACCTGTACAGATCTGGCCTCAAGCCCTGCTCGAATAGATATACCCGGTGTGCCTCATCTCTCGCTGCGTACGGCACACAGTTCAGGAGCCGCGAAAACTCCCGAACGTACTCCTGAACCGTGCGATCCCCCTGCTGGATCTTCTTCAAATCTTCCTCAATCCCCTGCTTCACACTGTCTGGAAAATATGTGCGGCACAGCATCCCGCAAAACTCGTCCCAACTCGTCTGCGAAGCCACAACTCCCTGGTCGCGCCTCATCCTCGTCCACCAGTCCCGTGCGTCTCCAACTAAACAGTGGACCCCCAAATGAACCTGGTCCCGATCCTCCAGGACGAACATGTCCTCAAATATCCTCTCCACCGCACTAATCCAGCTCTCCAAAACCCAAGGCTCGGCGCACACCCCGTCAAACATCGGTGGGTCGAGGCGGCGGAAACGAAACAAAAGCTCAGTCACCCGCTCCTGCTCCGCCGCAGTCGGGCCGATCCGATCCTCTAGCCGCTGGCGGTGCTGGAGGTATCTCTGTTGGTGGGGGGTACGACGATGGCGGTGCGATGGGTGGAGTAGGGGATGGCGGAGTAGGCTGGGCTGGTGCCCCCGACGATGTACTCGATGATGCCACTAGCCTCTCGCACATCTGCTGTAAAAACAGGCCCTGCTGCCTTGTCGCCTCTGTCAGTGCGGCTATCTGGGCGCTCAACTCGGCGGGCACTCGTCTCGGGTCGAGTGCTCGGCTCCACCACGAGGTACACCGTCTCAGGTCGGGTGCCCTGATCCATCAGCTCTGGTATCTGGGGTGGTAGTGGTGGTAGTGGCGGTGGGGCGCGGCCCCGTAGCGGCGGTCGTCCTCTGCGGCGATGCATAGCTGCACACATAGAAACAAGGTCAGATACAAAACGCTCGACCCAATCATCGAAAGTCTCGAAGGCGGTCCCTGTTTCTCCTCAAAATTATGTCGTCTGCAGCCAACATAATTTTTCTAGACCGAAACAGGCACTCCTTCAGTCACTCGCTCCACTCAAGGATGAGTTAGAACAATCAATCAATGACTTTCGCGTTAAATCACGCCTCTCACGTCAAGCCTTCCTAAGGTTAACCAGCTTAGGTTTTCTAAGTCCCAACGACCTAATACTAAGCTCTGATACCAACTTAATCTGTCACGCCCCGGGTTGCATATTCACCGGGCGCGCCGACAAATCCGCCGTATACAAAAGAATTTCTTTTGTATACGAAGCGTAGCTGTACCTGTAATAACATACAATGCTACAAACAGTAGCATAGAGCTGAAATAAACTATAAACAAACAGGTAGGAAAAACAACCACTTTATATACATACAATCACAGATATAGAGTAACGCTACTCGCTTCAGCGAGTTCAAGCTGTACAAAAGTGTCCAAAACCAAAAGCTGTCACTACTGCAGGTGGAAGTCCTCTAGTACCGAACTCGAAGGGTAGGCTCTAGCCCGCCACGCCTTCCCACGGTCCGAGGCTCGGACGGAGCGGCGGCAACGAAGGACCTGCAACAACAGTGGAAGAAAGAGGGCGTGAGAACTACTATAAAAACAAGTAGTCCTCAGTGGGTACCGCCTAAACACATCGGTCCACCCACTAAGTCTACGGGGTAAGCAAGAAGGTAAAAGAAGCAGGAAACACTCGACAGCTAACAAGCCCTATACTATCCTGCTCTAAACCACTCTCTGTAGAACAAGTAAAAGCTGACCCAATCTTACGAGGGACTGTGAAAGCACCCGTCCCGCCTGTCGAAGCAACACTACAACTACCCCAGAGGTAGCTAGCGGAGAGCAACCCACAACGAGGGCGCAGCGACACCAACGCGAAAGCACTAAGCCAGACTCCGGAGCGGCACTCGTGGGCGCGAACCAACCGAGTATGCAAGCGTATCTCTGTCGAGCTCAATCTGGCTCTCACAGGCATAGTCAAGTAAACAGGGTCCAAGAACTAACATACCACGTGCCCCTTGGCACAAACTGTAACCACACAGTACACTGGGTCCCCCGTCAAACTCCCGACGGTGCCCAACAACCAGCACGACAAGACTCTGCTGAAAAGTAAGCTCGGCATCCCCAGCGCGAGCGTAAAAACAACTACACTACCCGAGTATCCATCGCACTCCCGCGGCGATGATACGGCACAGAACGGCTCCTAGAGCTAAATCTGGTAGTGTAGGCTAATGACGATCCAAAACGTGGTTTTCTCCTAAGTCAAAACCATAGTCCAACATGTATAAAACTAAGTACTTGCTAAGCATGCTCCAAGGTTCAGATATTCATATCGATTCCAGGCATTCAAGCTATCACATATTAGCATACTTAAACGAAACCGGAGTCTATACATGTTGACTATTTAAGCTTAGGAATATCCCGATGTAAACCCACCTCGATAGCAATCTCCAGCGGCGAAGGGAGTGATCCGGTCAAGGTGATCCTTCCGATCCGCCGAGGTCCGAAGTCTCCCAGCTGCGAAGAGGCAAAAGCACGATTTCACGAAATCTGCGGAAAAAGTGAGAAAAGCTTAAAGTTAACTAAGCTAACCTTATCCAAATTCAGCGGTCCACGGCTCAAAATCTTCGTCTCGCAGTCAAGAATCCAACGGTCCAAGATTCGCTGGATTTCGCCACTCCTGCGCGGAGTACGAGCTGAAATACGAAACGTCGACGCTGAAATCCTGCAGTTCAGCATTTCAGATTCAGCGCGCAAACAGCGGCTCAGTAATTAAGGGTTCCGACAGGGCAAACCTTGTCCAAATCCGGCAAGTAAGGTGTCGTTGGAATCGTCCCGCAGTCGCGGATCCAATGCCCCAGATTTCGTCGCGTTTCGGCTCTCCTACACAGAGATATGGTCAAAACTCCGCGAGTCGACGGTGCTTGCCCGGCGACGGTTCGAAATTCCAGGAAATAGATGCAACGGAGGGAAACTTGATGGGCTACTCACCTCGAAACAAGCCCTAGGTCAGTCGCCGAGTCGGGGGCGGCGGTCCCGCGCGCACGATAAGGTCCCTCGCAGCGTCTCGTCGTCGAAAACTCGCTCGATCCTCTCCGCGGCGCGTCGTCGGCAAGCTCGGTTCCACCCTCGAGCTAGGGGAGCAGCAGGAGCAGCAGCAGCAGCAGCAGCAGCAGCAACAGCCAAGGAAGGAGAAGAAGAAGGAGAGGAGGAAGATGATCTCCTCTCTCTCTTCTCTGCTGCAGATAAAGGGATGGTGAGGGGTGATGTGACAAGTGGCGCAAAAGTCAAACTGCACCATACCTCCTCTTTGTACCGGTACAAAATCCTGTTTGTACCGGTACAAACAGGCAACCCGAGAGCCTAACTGCGCAAGGCTATACCGGTATAGCCCTGGTGGCTATACCGGTATAGCAACCATCGCTGTACCGGTATAGCAACCAACTTTGTACCGGTACAGCTCACAGAAAAACCTACTATTTGCAGATTTTCGTGACACATGCTGCTCTCGCGTTCCCTCGGGGCCCGTTTAGCGTCTATTTGGCGCTAACGCGACCCGGACTTGTCCCGACACTCTCCAGAGCTGTCGGCAAGCCTCAGGTGCAAAATCCAGGTCTCTACATGTAATGAGGTATTATTGGACTTAGAACTATGCATGACATAGGAGAAAAGCTAATGTCATAAAGCGGCATTAGACTTGGCATCTATTTGTAGAATAGTGAGCTAATATCATCAAGCGGCATTAGGCTCGTGAATGAACTTGACATAGATAATCTAGTGTCATGAGAATAAGTGAACTAGACCGTAGGGTTGCTAGTTACTATTGCCATATTGAGACATGAAGTTTGTACTTGGGACTTGACTATACTTGTTGCCATTTGTGCTCTTTCGCACATGCTTGTGAGGGTCGCTCCCTACAAGCGGCACTCCAGAGTTGGCCTTTGCGATTCGTTCGCGTGTGCGGTGTTGAGAAACCTACGGGACCGTTGGGACAGACTCATTCCTTGCGGGGGATGTTGGGGCTACCACGGTACTTAGGTGGCACAAGATGGATTACTGTGGGTACATCCTAGTGAAAGAGAATTGAACTTGGACATTCAACAATACTAAATGACAATCACTACTAGATAGGGCTTAGTAGTTGGATTATGTGGACTTTGCTCGAGTGTATAGTATACTTGATAATGCTTTATTTACATTTTAGTATACTTGTTAGTTAAAGTAAAACATATCATGCTTATATGTTAGAACATGGACTTATGATAACAGATTTGGAACATGAGTAATGTAGCATTTCTTTATGCTTTATTTATAATTTTTATTATTTCGCTTACTTACCCTTTTTTCCTTGGGCCTAGTGGAGCAATAGTGCAGGTCAGTAATTGCCCACTGGGAACTATAAATTATAGTTCTCACGTCCTCTGTTTCTATTTACTTTCAGTGCCTTCTGCATCGGGGGAGGCTCGGGACCGTGGTAAGGGTGTTGCCTCGAGCTAGCGACTTTTGGAGATGACACGTGGATAGGTTGTTTACCATTTCTCTTGTTTTATTTTGTGAGAGATGGAGAGTTGTACCTTGTATAGAGACCACCACTTTTGTATATTTTAAGGATGTTCTTTTAGCCTTGTTTTATGTATACTTCTCGTTATACTTGGTGCAGTTTCTTTCTTTCTCTCTACTTATTGTTTAGCACTAGTTGTTGTGGCTCTGATATACTAGTTGTAGCTCTTTATCGTTTTATTTCCGCTGTTTTTAGTTAGATGCCTTATATGTTGTGGGCACGCGTTGGGGAAGGTCCTGCCGACCCCGGGGCGTGACATCCTCTGTGTGCTTGACAAACAAGGTTCTATCCGCTCCCCCTCGGTTGTACCCCTTTTTCAAAAGATATTTAGTGAGTCGTTCATACCATGCTCGCGGAGCTTGTTTTAGACCATAAAGAGCCTTTTTAAGATAGTAAACATGATTTGAAAATTTGGAGTCTACAAAGCCTTTCGGTTGTTCCACATAGACTTCTTCTTTTAATAACCCGTTTAAGAAAGCACTCTTTACGTCCATTTGAAAAAGAGTTATTTTAAAATGACACACGATAGCAAAAAGAATTCGAATTGACTCAAGTCGTGCAACCGGGGCGAATGTTTCTTCAAAATCAATACCTTCAACTTGAGAGTAGCCTTGTGCAACCAACCTTGCCTTGTTTCTGTAAGGAAATATATGCATCTGCATGTGCATTTAATGCAGCGGAAATAAATTTTATTTATAAAAATGATCCAATCATATGTACTGTAATATCATAACTTTTATGATATTAGTATATATATGTACCAAGATCATCTCGTGTGACACACAAAATTATTATTCTAATTTAATTAGAAGAAGGGTTCGAATTTCAACCTGTGCAAATTACCAAAATTATTTCACGGTTGATGTGGATCTGAACTTCCGGTCCTTTGAGCCGCACAAATGTTCGGCCTCTATGTGTATCCACACAAGGCTGCTCCGGGATCTGTGCTTCACACAATCACAGTGTAATCACGAAACTTCTTTCGTGATATCTTGTGTCAATGTGGAGAAAAATTAATCCTAAAAATTGTGCTAGCAATTCGAAGAGGATGAACTATAGAGATCAATTAATATAGGAGACCACTCTCTTATGATTAAAAGAGAGCTTTATATGATTGGGAGAATTTTCTCTCTTTTTCTCTCGCACTTCGCTTTTGCGTTGTTGTAAATGAGAGAGATTATTTCGAATCTCTTTTATAGGCATAAGGCCCATAAATGAGGTGCAAATAAACTCTCCTTATGCCGAGAAAACAAGTGAAGAGAAAAGAAAGAAAACCGTCGTCATAAATGAGAGGAAAGTAAACTCCTCTCATTTAGTGATGAAGCGGAAAGAGAGAGTGAAAAGAAATCGAAAACTCTCATCCATTTAATACGCTAATTAATACGGAGAAAATTTTTCTTTCTTTAATCTTTACTCGTTTTCATCTCCCAACAAATTTGTACGAGAATTAATTAAGAGAGAGTATTATTCATCCTCTTCTCCTTTCACTTCATAACTCCTCAATTAAAATTTAATTGAGTTGATGAGAGAATAATTTAAGTGCAAGTGCATCGCATGCAACAATTGCATTTAACTCAACAACTTTCAATTTCACAAATTGGTCCCTCTTGCTAACCAACTTAGCAAGTAAATCCTTTCTTTGCTACTTTAGCAAAATGGTCTCTATTAATTCTCCAAGCACTAGATCACACGCAGCCTTTATTGTGTGTGACCACATATGTTCAATTCTACCTGGTAGTGAGATGTGACGCTAAACTCTTTTAGTGTCACCATTGGAACTCTTTTCGACGGACCAAAACGTTTTTGGCTCTCCCAACTGAGTGTAATTCTTAATTACTCTCATGGGTCCCACAATCCACGAGTGACACCTAGCGGTATATCGCGGCAATCCAAGTAGAATTAATAATAGACGAACCTCTAAGTGTAGTTACCGTGTGGTAAAATCCTTCTATCACTTATCCCGATTGAGTCGAGGTTATGGATAACTCGTCAAACCACATTACTCAATCATATTCCTTATCTGATTAACACTTAATATGGAAACTCCTTTCCATAAAATCATACTGCCTTGGCCAAGGACTTGTAAAACAGATAGCATAGGGCAATTACCTCTCTACCCAGGGTGATAGATTCCATCTTGTCACACACCTACCTCCACGTATGACCCACTGCAGCCAACATGTGTTGACTTAACCCATGATTAGGGTATAAGTATTTACACAGTCAAACTACAATAACCCACACGCAAGATAACCGTGGTGCCTCAGGTCAAAGGATCACTCACACTACTACAGTATGGAACAATTCACTGACGAGTGAGTAGACATCCATGTGATTGTTTATAGTTCGTCACGCTCAGTGAAATTGTTCTCCAACATTCACCTGTATGCTTACTCTAGTGTCGCCACACTAATGACTTGAGACTCATCATCCCATAAGGGAAGTACAGCATACACTGATCTATCCGGATTTACCACCGCCCTCGTGATAATCCTATGATCAGGAGCATTTAAGAATTAATTACAGAAGAATATATGTCTCAAATTTCTAACTTCTTAGAAAGTTAATTCTTCTACTATTAATTCTATGGACGATTCATAAATATGCATTTGGCAATAATATGAATGAAGAATGCCAGATTTAATCATAAAAGAAAAGTACATTGATATTATCCCTTTAAGTTATGATTGAGATTGGCTTATAGGGCATATAACTAACAATCTCCCACTTGCACTAAAGCCAATCACCCATATAGCGCATTCCCATCTTCTCAAGATGGCCTTCTAGCTTTTGCTGAGTGAGTGCTTTGGTTAGTCGGTCTGCTACATTGTCCGCAGAAGCAACCTTTTGCACGGATATTTCTTTCTTTTCAATATAATCTCTGATGATATGATATCGCCGTTCAATATGTTTGGATTTATGATGAGATCTTGGCTCCTTAGCTAATGATATGGCGCTATTATTGTCCTGAGAAAAGTGGTGTTGGTTCTTCAATAGCTGGAACAACACCAAGTTCTGTAATAAATTTTCTGATCCAAACACCCTCCTTCGAGGCTTCTGATGCAGCAATATATTCAGCTTCCATAGTAGAATCAGCGGTTGTCACTTGTTTGGAACTCTTCCAAACAATAGATCCTTCATTACATATGAACAAATATCCTGATGTAGACTTTCTATCATCAACATCTGACATAAAGTCAGAGTCTGTAAAGCCTTCCAACTTCAACTCACCACCTCCAAAGACTAGGCACATATCCTTAGTTCTTCTCAAGTACTTGAGGATATTCTTAACTGCAACCCAGTGTTCCAAATCCGGGTTAGATTGATATCGGCTTGTGACACTCACAGCATGTGCGATATCAGGCCTCGTACATAGCATTGCATACATTAGACTCCCAATAACTGAAGCATATGGGATTCTACTCATGCTTTCTCTCTCCTCTGGTGTTTTAGGACACATCTTTTTGGAGAGATAAATTCCATGTCTTAGAGGTAATAGACCTCTTTTGGAATTTTCTATACTAAACCTCTTTAGCACTTCTTCTATGTACATCCTCTGGGATAGGCCGAGTAACCTTCTAGACCTATCTCTGTAGACCTTGATGCCCAAATGTAGGACGCATCGCCTAAGTCTTTCATGGAGAAATTTTGAGATAGCCACAACTTAACCGATGACATCATCCCAATGTCGTTCCCTATTAGAAGTATATCATCCACGTACAATACGAGAAATGTGACAGCACTCCCACTAATCTTTTTATACACACATGGTTCTTCCTCATTTCTGATGAAATCAAACGATTTGATTGCCTCATTGAAACGAGTGTTCCAACTTCGAGATGCTTGTTTTAATCCATATATGGATCTCTGAAGCTTGCACACTTTATGATTATCTTTGCTAGAGGTAAAACCTTGAGGCTGTTCCATATAGATATCTTCCTCAAGATATCCATTAAGAAACGCGGTTTTCACATCCATCTGCCATATTTCATAATCATAATGTGCAGCTATAGCGAGTAAGGTTCGAATGGATTTTAGCATGGCCACTGGCGAGAAGGTCTCTTGATAGTCAATACCTTCTCGTTGACTATAACCTTTCGCCACAAGCCTTGCTTTATAGGTCTCTACCTTTCCATCTGAACCAATTTTTCTCTTAAAGATCCATTTACATCCAATAGGTACTATACCCTCTGGTAAATCAACTAGTGTCCAAACCCGGTTGGAATGCATGGAGTCTATCTTTAACTTCATAGCTTCCTTCCATCTCTTAGAGTCGATGTCTGACATCGCCTCATCATAACCAGTAGGATCATATCTGTGATCTTTATCTCCCATTAGAAACATTTCCTGTACCTCTTCTATGACAAATCCCAAATATCTGTCTGGAGGTTGGGAGACTCTACTAGATCTTCGAAGTGGTTGTGTGTATGTTGGCTCCGATTGAACAGATATTTTCGGTGGATCATTGTGGATTCGTTGCTTATCAGAGACATTCTCATTGAGCTCTATTTTCCTCCCACTACCTCCTTCTTGAATAAATTGTTTCTCAAGAAAAGAGGCGTGCTGACTCACAATAATATTTTGATCATGAGGAAAATAGAAATAGTATCCCAATGATTCTTTGGGATAACCAACGAATCTACCTTTATCCGACCTTGCTTCCAATTTGTCCGTCTTAAGCTTCTCAACATAAGCCGGACACCCCAGATCTTGAGATGACCAAGAGACGGCTTTCTACCAAACCAAATCTCATATGGAGTAGTAGAAATAGATATGGAAGGCACTCTGTTTAAGATATATGTAGAAGTAAGGAGAGCATACCCCCAAAGTGATATAGGCAAATCTGTAAAACTCATCATGGATCGCACCATATCTAATAAAGTGCGATTTCTCCGTTCAGATACTCCATTCAGTTGTGGAGTGCCAGGAGAAGTCCATTGAGAGATGATGCCGTTTTCTTTGAGGTAATTTAGAAAGTCTGAACTTAAGTATTCCCCTCGATCGATCGAAGGATCTTAATAAACTTTCCGGTTTGTTTTTCTACTTCATGTCTAAATTCTTTGAACTTTTCAAAGGCTTCAGACTTTTGTCTCATCAAGTAGACATACCCATACCGCGAATAGTCGTCAGTATAGGTAATGAAGTAAACATAACCTCCCTTGGCTTGTACATCAAATGGTCCGCATACATAAGTATGCACCAAGGCAAGTATCTAAGTGGCTCTTTCGCCTTGTCCAATGAAGGGCAATTTGGTCATCTTTCCTTGAAGACATGATTCACAAATTGGATATGGCTCGAAAGCCAATGAACTCAAGAGCCCATCTGTAATCAATTTGTTAATCCGATCTTCACCGATGTGACCTAATCTAAGATGCCACATATACTTGTGATTTACCTCTTCTCTAGGTCTCTTAGACCCTACAGCATCTACTTCCTGCTCAACTGAATTTATACTTACATCCATATGCAAGTGATATAATTTGTCAATCATTGTTCCATAGCCTATCAATTTATTTATCAAATAAATTGAGCAAGTATTTATTTCAAAAATAAATTTATAACCAGTCAATGCCAATGAGGAAACAGAAATTAAGTTTCTACTAGCATTAGGAACATAGAGACAATCTTTTAATTCTAAAACTATGCCTGACGGTAATAGTATAGGATAGGTTCCTATGGCTAATGCTGCAACTTTTGCTCCATTACCCACTCGTAGGATGATTTCTCCTTCCTTTAGCCTTCTACTTTGTTTTAAACCCTACATCGAGATGCACAAGTGAGAAGTGCATGCAGAATCAATTATCCAAGTAGTAGTAGAACATACCGACAGACTAGTCTCAACAATGAGCAGGTCGGACATACCTTCAGAAGGCTTGTCCTTTGCCTTCTCCTTTAGGCTAGCAAGGTATTCGGGGCAGTTCCTCTTCCAATGGCCATCTCCATTGCAGTGGAAACATTTTCCTTTAGTGACCTTCTTAGGAACTTGTCTTTTGCTTTCGGCCTTTGGCTTCTTATTAGATTTCTTGTTTCTCCATTTAGACTTTCTTTTGGAGAATGAAGCCCGTTCCATAGCCAAGATGGACCCCTTATTACCTTTTATTGTTCCCTCTGCTATCACCAGCATATTCAAGAGCTCTGAGAGAGTGCACTGAATCTTATTCATTTGAAAGTTCATTACGAACTGCGAAAATGAGTCAGGTCAAGATTGCAGAATTAAATCTACGCAAGTCTGCGTCCATCCCTAGGCCGAGCTTCTCAAGCTCCTCTATATCCTCAATCATTTTCAAACAATGATGATTAACGATTGGCCATCGGACATTCTTGCTCGAAAGCAATGGTTTCGATATCTCATATCGAGTAGAGCGGCTTTGTTCACCATACAATTCTTGTAAGTGAAGTAGAATGGCCGGCCTTGTTGTTCATGTGTTCATGTTGGCGTTGCAACTCATTGCTCATCGACGCCAACATGTAACACCTGACTCTATTATCGTCATCTATCCATTTTTCATAAGCAGCCATCTCTTGCTCATTGTCATCGGCTGGAAGTTCAGGAGCAGGAGTAGTGAAAATATAGGCAATTTTTTTAGAATTGAGAACGATTCTCAAGTTCCGCAGCCAATCAGAAAAATTAGGGCCGGTTAAGCGGTTGGCATCAAGAATTTTAGTAAGAGGGTTAGAAGCAGCTATATTCTGTGCAAGGTAAAAATATTCAGTTAGTTATGTACTTTTCATTATTCCATTTGATTATGGACTTTTAATCAAATGGTGTCTCCCACTAAGTTTTATGGATCTCCACACTATTTTAGTGAAGAAACGAAAAACTTCTAAATTGATTTCTAGTGGGAATTGCGGTCTCACCAATTTTGCAAATTACCTCACCTAACAGTTATTGGTAATTAGCAAATAGATGAGTGGACAACTCTTGTCCAATGTTTCAAAAACATGTTGCAATTATTCCTTGGCCTCTAGGAGATAAAGCCTCACCTAACAGTTATTGGCCTCACATCCTAGTTAAGTTTGACCTACCGTTCAATATGTGTTTAAAACTAATATTAAACCCTCACCTAACAGTTATTAGATACAATACTAATTTTACCACATAACATCAAATGTTGATAAGGTGGTCGCGCTTTTTTCATGCAAGTGGCCCATGTAACCATGCGTACCACTCAACATTTAGAAAACACCCACACCTTACAACGGTAGAAGGCCACAATAGGGTGTTCATAACACTCAACTTAATATTTATAAAAGAGAGTTTGGATCTTTATTTCAATCTCATCAGTCTTACTTTTAAATTGCATCTAATGCAATTATTTTGTATCTAATACAAAATAGTATTAAACATTGATGACTAAATAACCTCTGGCCATATGATGAAATTTGATCATCTAGTGCATCTCATGCCCCAATATATGTAATTTGATTTAGCCTTTATATATAACCTACCTAGGTTAATATATTAAGTTATATGCAATTAAAATCCTTTTATTAATTGCATGCTAACTTAAATAATCAATTACCATAAGATAATGTCAAATTAACTACGTAATCCGGGATTTATGATCGTCATAAATTACTTTCATATATCAAATATATGAAATATCTTTTGTATATGCTCTCGCATCATAAATCATACAACCCCAAATTCAAATAAATAAAAAGAATAATTTTGTGGCGACACGAGGGTGGCTCTGATACCACTGTAAGGAAATATATGCATCGCATGTCCATTTAATGCAGCGGAAATAAATTCTATTTATAAAAATGATCCAATCATATGTACTGTAATATCATAACTTTTATGATATTAGTATATATATGTACCAAGATCACCTCGTGTGACACACAAAATTATTATTCTAATTTAATTAGAAGAAGGGTTCGAATTTCAACCTGTGCAAATTACCAAAATTATTTCACGGTTGATGTGGATCTGAACTTCCGGTCCTTTGAGCCGCACAAATGTTCGGCCTCTATGTGTATCCACACAAGGCTGCTCCGGGATCTGTGCTTCACACAATCACAGTGTAATCACGAAACTTCTTTCGTGATATCTTGTGTCAATGTGGAGAAAAATTAATCCTCAAAAATGTGCTAGCAATTCGAAGAGGATTAACTATAGAGATCAATTAATATAGGAGACCACTCTCTTATGATTAAAAGAGAGCTTTATATGATTGGGAGAATTTTCTCTCTTTTTCTCTCGCACTTCGCTTTTGCGTTGTTGTAAATGAGAGAGATTATTTCGAATCTCTTTTATAGGCATAAGGCCCATAAATGAGGTGCAAATAAACTCTCCTTATGGCGAGAAAACAAGTGAAGAGAAAAGAAAGAAAACGTCGTCATAAATGAGAGGAAAGTAAACTCCTCTCATTTAGTGATGAAGCGGAAAGAGAGAGTGAAAAGAAATCGAAAACTCTCCTCCATTTAATACGCTAATTAATACGGAGAAAACTTTTCTTTCTTTAATCTTTACTCGTTTTCATCTCCCAACAAATTTGTACGAGAATTAATTAAGAGAGAGTATTATTCATCCTCTTCTCCTTTCACTTCATAACTCCTCAATTAAAATTTAATTGAGTTGATGAGAGAATAATTTAAGTGCAAGTGCATCGCATGCAACAATTGCATTTAACTCAACAACTTTCAATTTCACAAATTGGTCCCTCTTGCTAACCAACTTAGCAAGTAAATCCTTTCTTTGCTACTTCAGTAAAATGGTCTCTATTAACTCTCCAAGCACTAGATCACACGCAGCCTTTATTGTGTGTGACCACATATGTTCAATTCTACCTGGTAGTGAGATGTGACGCTAAACTCTTTTAGTGTCACCATTGGAACTCTTTTCGACGGACCAAAACGTTTTTGGCTCTCCCAACTGAGTGTAATTAACTGTCTTAATTACTCTCATGGGTCCCACAATCCACGAGTGACACCTAGCAGTATATCGCGGCAATCCAAGTAGAATTAATAATAGACAGAACCTCTAAGTGTAGTTACCGTGTGGTAAAATCCTTCTATCACTTATCCCGATTGAGTCGAGGTTATGGATAACTCGTCAAACCACATTACTCAATCATATTCCTTATCTGATTAACACTTAATATGGAAACTCCTTTCCATAAAATCATACTGCCTTGGCCAAGGACTTGTAAAACAGATAGCATAGGACAATTACCTCTCTACCGAGGGTGATAGATTCCATCTTGACACACACCTACCTCCACGTATGACCCACTGCAGCCAACATGTGTTGACTTAACCCATGATTAGGGTATAAGTATTTACACAGTCAAACTACAATAACCCACACGCAAGATAACCGTGGTGCCTCAGGTCAAAGGATCACTCACACTACTACAGTATGGAACAATTCACTGACGAGTGAGTAGACATCCATGTGATTGTTTATAGTTCGTCACGCTCAGTGAAATTGTTCTCCAACATTCACCTGTATGCTTACTCTAGTGTCGCCACACTAATGACTTGAGACTCATCATCCCATAAGGGAAGTACAGCATACACTGATCTATCCGGATTTACCACCGCCCTCGTGATAATCCTATGATCAGGAGCATTTAAGAATTAATTACAGAAGAATATATGTCTCAAATTTCTAACTTCTTAGAAAGTTAATTCTTCTACTATTAATTCTATGGACGATTCATAAATATGCATTTGGCAATAATATGAATGAAGAATGCCAGATTTAATCATAAAAGAAAAGTACATTGATATTATCCCTTTAAGTTATGATTGAGATTGGCTTATAGGGCATATAACTAACAGTTTCGCACTATGGTACCATCCTCACTTTTCTTATTCTTAAAAATCCATTTGGTACCGATGATGTGTTGTTGCGCTGGTCGTGGCACGAGTTCCCACACATCATTTCTAACAAATTGTGCTAGCTCTTCTTGCATTGCGTTAATCCAATATTCGTCTTGAAGAGCTTCGTCCACATTTTTAGGTTCAACCAAAAAAACATAACAAGAAAACTCACATTGTAGTTGACTCCTTGTCCTTACACCAACTTGGGGATCTCCTATTACATTGCTCAATGGATGATCCTTTGTGACTCTCATAGGAGTACTTTCAATAGATGTGGTTGGAGAGATAGAAGTGTCAATTTATGGTTCGGATGAGTCATTTGATGCATTTACATTAGATGAAGTAGAAATATCGGAAGTAGTATTCTCATCATTCAAAGGCAATATAAAAAGTGAATCATTATCATCATCATTAAGATAAGCATTTGAAGTGTCAATCTGTAGCATATCGAAAATTCGACAATAAGATCGGACTTTGGCCAAATTGACTAAAGTACGAAAATAAAATAGTTGGACATGTTCCAATTGCCATTCCAAATCTCTTGGAAAGGTTATAAGATGATCTAAAAGAGTTAAGAAGGTTTTGGCGTTGTTCGGCGCGAAGTAGAGTCGAAACAGCGCGAAAAACACAACTCTGTAGCACCCATACCGGTACAGCCCTGGTGTCTGTACCGGTATAGCCATCACACCCGAGAAGGGAAGAGCCCTCGGGTTTGAAAATTTTATGGCCCATGCAGTACGGCCGGGTGTGCGTACGGTATAGCCATCACAGAGAAGGGAGAGCTCTCGGGTTTGATAGTTTTTGGCCCATGTACGGTACGGGTCGCCCCCATCGGTATAGATCTTTGCGAAACCGAGGGGAAGTTGCTCTCGGGTTCTGCCGCTTTGTAGCACCTCATACGTCTGATTTCCCCCGTACAGTATGGGATGGTCGCGACGATTCGTGAAGTGCGCGAAATGAAAGAAGTTGAGAGGCTTTTTGGCTATTGTTACAACACAATAAGCTTACCCACACCCCATTTCACAGCACACACACACTTACTCTCTTTTCTCTCACTTTCTCTCTCTAGAGAAGCTCTAGGGCAAGGAAGAAGAAGGAGAAGGAGTTGGAGAAGGTGGCTTTGGAGCTTGTTGGAGGCTTCTTGGAGGATCTTGGAGCTCTCCTACAACAAGGGCTTAGGTTGAGCTTGCTACAAGAGGTAGGTTCTTGCAAGTTTAACCCTAGGGTTTCGATTTTAACTTGAGATTTGGAGTTTCTAGCTTTTTGCTAGTGTTAGAGGGCTTGTTTGGCCATGAACTCCATGAAAACTCATGAGAGCTTCATGAGCTCTAATGGTGGTTGGCTAGGGTTTGTTGTAAACCCCAAATAGATGGTTCTAATGGGTCAAGGATGGTTTTAGAGAGCTTCTAGGTTGATCTAAAGCTATATTTTGCTTGTGAATGAGATCAAAACCCTAGGTTGAGATAGGGCATTGTTGGAGCACCCAAATTTGGGGCTTTTAAACATAGGGGTTCTTGGGTCAAATTGACCTTGTAGAAACCTAATTGGGGGTATTCCCGACGCGTGGGACAACTCCGTTTAATTAAACGAAAATCCGATATAGGGGCTACTATGTAAAATGGCCTGATTAGGTTCACTTTTAAACTGGTTTTTACCTAGGCCTCGGTAGGTCGTGAAACTTCTTGGGCATCCTCACAAAATTATTTTAAGGTGGGGGTGCATACCGGAATCATCGAATTCCCTTCTATGTCTGTTTTCACCTTTTGAGCATATTATATGTATAGTATATTCATGCATGATAGGGTAGAGGTTAATTATGCTATGGTTGAACTTCAATTATTGTTCTAGTATGACGATGAACTTAGAGATTGTAATGGAACCATAGAGGCATATGAATTAGAACCCTATTGTATGAATGTGACTATGGAATGTGAACTTAGCAAACAATGGTGAACTTGACATAGGGATGAGATTGGCATTGATATGACCTTAGTTAAACAAATTTTAACTTAGTGACATTATGGCAAGAATGATATACATGATTAGGTAGAAAACCTATCATTGACAATGGCATGGTAACTAGTGGCTATGAATCCTCAATGTGAGGATTAGATCGATACTCTTGACAAGTCTTGGCTTGAGGGAGGTCGCTCCTCCTCAAGCGGTGAGTTCCGGAACAGTCACCTAGGGGATCGTGGCCCCGACGGACGGTCCCTCGGGTCTTGTAGGCTTAGAGCCTCCCCGTTCAGTGAGGGATTTTGGGTCTTGAGTTTGTTGGGGTTAACTATTGTTAAGGATTTTATAAGTTGGCGTATTTCGTGAGGTATTTGGAGTTTTGAAGGAGTCAGGAGCACACTTGGATAAGGAAGATGCAAACGGACGTTACAAGACTCTGTAGTGAAGTTCGGCACCTCAGGTATGATTATAAGATCATTTATGGTGTTTTTAATCTAATATATAGTGATTAGGAGACTTGAAACTATTTTTCGTATGATAAAATATAAAGCTGAAAAAGTTGATTGAGATCCGGATCAGAGTGCTGTGATTCGGATCCCGTAAGCCAATTTCCTGCGAAAGTTTATTTGAGATCCGGACCAGGCCTGTGATTCGGATCCCGTACCTTGATGTTACAAGTTGCGTAACTGTGGACCGGATCACATGACTTAGGACCGGATCCCATGAAAATCGTTTCGAATAACGGAAGACGTAACCGGTTGAGGGGCCGATCCGGACCTTGGTCATGGGGAAATATTTCAGATTTGGTTATTTTTAATCCTAATCTATCTCTAAGTCTTCTAAACATTATATAAGGACCATGGGGGTTCAGAATTATTTAGACCTACAATATTAATCTCTTTGAAAACCCTAGAAACTCTTTCTACCCTAATGTTTTTCTAAATAAGAGTTTTGGAGGGATTGTTCATCAAATTGATTCTAGTTTTTGATTATTCTTTCGGAATCAAGTTGATGATCAATTAAAAAGAGATCCCCATCGGTCTATGGTTTTGAATTAATAAAATCACCATAAATCATCGTTTTCTACTCCGGATGGAGATTGGCGCGGAGATCGCGTGAAGGACCGTGGATTCGGTGGACGCATCGAGGATTCGGAGCGTTGTTGCGGCAAGGGATTGCGGCGTGATCGGTTGAAGGATTTCAAGCGATCGAGGACCGGCGAAAGTGATCCACATTGAAGAATTGGTAAAATTGGGTTAGGTAATAGGTAAATCACCTTGTACTCGATTTGATTCTTAGTGGATTTTCGTGTGAACGGTCCCGTGGGTTTTTCTCTCCGTTTTGGAGTTTTCCCACGTTAAAAATCTCGTGTGTTCGTTTATTTTCCGCATTTATTTTTAAAACGCATAGAGATTATTTGTTTTGCCATTATACACCTATTCACCCCCCTCTAGGTGTTGATTACCTTTTAGATCTTTGGGATCCATATCTTTCAAGTGGTATCAGAGAGGGTATAGGTTGTAGATAATGGCCGAGGGCGGTAATATTAATCGACCTCCTTTTTTCGATGGCACTAACTATGCTTACTGGAAAGTCCGCATGAGGGCGTTTTTAATTGCCATCGATGAAAGAGTTTGGCAATCGGTGGAATTTGGTTGGAAACACCCCACCGAAGTAGTTGATAATACTACCGTCCCCAAGCCTCGAACTAAGTGGACTAAGGACGAAAACGATCTTTCATCTTGCAACGGGAAGGGGATTAATGCCTTGTTTAATTCTTTAAATCAAACCGAATTTTCTCGGGTTTCGGCGTGTGAAACCGCCAAAGAAATTTGGGACACTCTTAAAACCACCCACGAGGGAACAAGTCTAGTCAAAGTTCAAAAATTACAAATGTTGACTAGTCGTTTTGATTCTATTCATATGGAAGAGAATGAAAATTTTACCGAGTACTACACTCGCCTTCAAGACATAGTCAACACTTGTTCCAATTTGGGTGAGAAGATCCCCGAAACCAAGATCATTCGTAAGATTTTAAGAACTCTTCCTGAGCGTTTCCGAGCAAAGGTCGCGGCTATTGAAACCGTGAAACACCCGGATGAGATGAAAGTAGATGAACTAGTTGGTGCTCTTCAAACTTATGAGATGACCTTTCCTAATTCATCTTCTTCCAAGTTGTCTTCTAAGTCCACAGGGATGGCGCTTAAATCTACTAAAGGAGGCAACGAGGACTCCACTTCCTCCGACTCGAACGCGGACACAACAGTGGAGGAGTTCGAGAAGCAACTTGCTCTCCTTACAAGGAAGTTTCGACGGAATTTTAAGAAGAAATTCCCTTCAAAGTCTTTTTCCTCATCAAAATCAAAAGGGAGTTCTTCTTCTACATCTTCTAAGTCAAAACGTGACGACAAGTTTTCTAAAGACTCTTCTAAGGATAAGAAAAAAGAAGAAGGACAAATCCAATGCTATAAATGTCGTGGCTTCGGACATATAGCATCGGATTGTCCAAATAAAAAGGTTTTGAAAAAGAAAGCCATGCAAGCCGTCACTTGGGACGACTCGACCTCGGATGAGTCCACCTCAAGTGATGAAGACGTTAATGCTACGGCTCTTTCATCAATTATGTGCTTAACTTCATTCGATTCACTTTCTAACTCTTCGTTGCATGAAACTTCCACTCCGGAGAACTCAATGGGTGAAGAATCGGATGGAGATGACATGGCCGCCGCATATCATCAATTGGTTGATGAGTCGAGAAAGATGGCTAAGCTCAACAAACGGTTGCGGCGGAGAATCATTGAACTAGAAGGAGAGAACTCAAACTTGACAACATCTACCAAGAGCTTGGAACAAGAGAAGGATGGAGTATCACGTGCCTACAATTCAATAGTGGAAAAGGTGGCAATTCTTGAGAAAGAGAAGGAGACATATGAAGAAAACTTAAAGTTTCTAAATAAGCAATTGACGGAATCAAAAGAGGCAAACTTGGAGTTCACGAAGACTATTATACATCTTAGATCGGACTTGAACAAGTTTTCCTCCGGTACGGCTAAGTTGGATAGGATGCTTGGAATTGGTCAAATCAACAAAATCGGACTCGGATATGAGAGGACTTACGTAGATCTTCTTAAGGAGCAACCCATGGTCAAGCCGGCTCCTAAGGGTCAAGGTAATCTTTCTCGTTCTAACAACCTTTTCGCTAATAAAGTTTGTCATTTTTGTGGAGTTCTAGGTCATGTGAAGAAACGGTGTACACAAAAGAAGAACTCCGGGGCTAACATGAACCGAGGGGCGCATGCAAGACCCAAGAGGGATGCTCCGAAATTGAAACCAAAAGCTTATGCTCCCAAAACCAAGCAAGCTTGGAAACCGAAATCGGTTGAGCCAAATAAAAAGAAAGCACAATTCGTCGACAAGCTACACAAGACGCATACAAGCCAACCGACGCACCCTAAAGCTCACAAAGTTTGGGTGCGCAAAGGTGAACTCTTTCCTTGTTTAGTTGTCCATACTTCACTTCATGCTTACGACAATACCTCATGGTACCTTGATAGTGGTTGCTCCCGACACATGACCGGAGACAAGAATTGGTTTACTTCCTTAAGCGATGTCTCCGGCGGTTGTGTTGTTTTTGGAGATGGTCGTTCCTCGAAAATTGTTGGAAAAGGGACAATCACTATCTCGGACGGCCCTACGTTGAATGAGGTTTTCTATGTCGAGGGGCTCAAGTCCAATCTCGTAAGCATAAGTCAACTATGTGATGACGGGTATTCCGTGAAATTCAATTCTAAGGAATGCTTGGTAACTCTTGATGATAATTCTATATTCTTGAAAGGTCTTAGATCTGAAAACAACTGCTATGTAGTTCCTAGTGCCCAATCCGAAGTTTGTAACCCAGCAACTTTAGAGACCGAGACTCTATGGCATGAACGACTAGGTCACATAAATTTTAAGGAGCTATCTAAGATATCTAAGAAGGAAATTGTGCTAGGTGTTCCCAAAATTGACTTTAAGGAAAATGTTGTGTGCGGGGGTTGCCAATTGGGTAAACAAATTAGGTCGGCACATAAGAATTTGAAACATTTAGGGACATCTAGACCTTTAGAATTACTTCACATGGATTTAATGGGACCTTCTAGAATTCAAAGCTTGGGTGGAAAACGTTACATCTTTTTGATTGTGGATGATTTTTCTCGTTTTGTTTGGAGTGGTTTTCTTCGTGAAAAAGCCGATACTTTTGATCTATTTTCTGAAATTTGCCTCCGTCTTATGAATGAACGAAATGATAAAATTATACGTATAAGAAGTGATCGAGGAGGAGAATTCATAAATTCAAAATTTGTTGATTTTTGTACCTCTAATGGTATTAAACATGAATTCTCCGCTCCTTACACTCCACAACAAAATGGAGTAGTAGAAAGAAAAAATCGAGTGGTGCAAGAGATGGCCCGTGTTATGCTTCATAGTAAGAAAATTGCCTTACATTTTTGGGCGGAAGCGGTTAACACGGCGGTCTATGTTATCAATCGAATTTATGTACGTTCGGGTACCTTAAATACTTCATATGAGTTGTGGAAGGGTAGAAAACCTAATATAAAATACTTTCGTGTCTTCGGGAGTAAATGTTATATCCTTCGGGATCGTGAAAGTCTTGGAAAGTTTGACTCCCAGAGTGACGAAGGAATATTTCTCGGTTATTCTACAACTAGTAGAGCATATAGAGCGTATAATTTACAGAATAAGACGGTGGTAGAATCAATTAATATAAAAGTAGATGAGGCTTCTTCACCTTCAGTCGATACTTCACATGCTTCGCATAACGATGATGATAATGATTCTCCTTTCATCTTTCCTTCACTTGATGATAATGTTTGTGCTCAAATTCCCGCTTCACCTAATGATGTTGCATCACATGATTCATCTGAACCATCTACTAATTTTCCTGAATTGACACCCGTAAGGGATCACCCTTTGACGAATATTATTGGAGATCCTCTTACTGGTGTTAGAACAAGGAGACAACTCTTATGTGATTTTGCTTGTTATGTCTCTTTGATTGAGCCGAAAAATGTGGGCGAAGCTCTTCAAGATGAATATTGGATAATTGCAATGCAAGAAGAGCTTGGTCAATTTATCAGAAACGATGTGTGGGAACTTGTTCCTCGTCCTGAGAATCAACATATCATTGGTACCAAATGGATTTTCAAGAATAAGAAAAGTGAAGATGGTACTATTGTACGGAATAAGGCGAGGTTAGTAGCTCAGGGGTATTCTCAGGTTGAGGGCATCGATTTTGATGATTCGTTCTCCCCGGTTGCCCGATTAGAGTCGATCCGTATTTTGTTTGCGATTGCTTGTCATTTCAAAATAAAACTTTTTCAAATGGACGTAAAGAGTGCATTTTTAAATGGATTTCTAAAGGAAGAAGTTTATGTTGAACAACCGAAAGGTTTTATTGACTCAAAATATTCAAATCATGTTTTTCATCTCAAAAAGGCACTCTACGGGTTGAAACAAGCACCGCTAGCATGGTATGAACGACTCACGAAATATCTTTTGGAGAAGGGATATAACCGAGGGGGAGCGGATCGGACTTTGTTTGTTAAGCACTCGGTTGATGGCTTTATTGTCGCACAAATTTATGTGGATGACATAGTATTTGGAGCAACAAGAGATAAAGACTCCACCGAGTTTGCAAAATTGATGACGGATGAGTTTGAAATGTCTATGATGGGGGAACTCAATTACTTCCTTGGACTTCAAGTAAAACAAACAAAGGACGGGATTCATGTAAGCCAAACCAAGTATGCAAAGGAACTAGTTAAAAAGTTTGGATTGGACAATGCAAAACACTTTGACACTCCGATGGGATCAACAAACAAAGGGCTTGGATCGAATATTGAAGGAAACAAGTGTTGATGAGAAGTCTTATCGAAGCATGATTGGAAGCCTTTTGTATTTAACGGCAAGTAGACCGGATATAGCTTTTAGTGTTGGTATTTGTGCTCGCTATCAAGCAAATCCGAAGGAGATTCATTTAAAGGTTGTGAAGAGAGTGATTAGATATGTCAAGGGAACGACGGATTATGGGATTTGGTACCCGATGGGAACATCTCTTGACATTATTGGTTACTCAGATGCAGACTGGGCCGGATCAGCGGATGATCGAAAGAGTACAAGTGGGGCGTGTTTTTACTTGGGACATTGTTTAGTGGCTTGGCATAGTAAGAAGCAAAATTGTATAGCACTCTCTACTGCTGAGGCCGAGTATATTTCTGCGGGTAGTTGCGCTACTCAGTTATTATGGATGAAAAGTTTACTGAGTGACTACCGGATTCCTTCCGCCTCTCTTACTATTCTTTGTGATAACACAAGTGCAATAAATATTTCTAAAAACCCTGTTCTTCATTCTCGAACAAAACATATTGAATTAAGATATCATTTTTTAAGAGAATTGGTCGATTCGAATGTTCTTCAACTTGAATATGTTTCTACCGATGATCAACTTGAAGATATTTTAACTAAGCCTTTGGATCAAAAACGTTTTTTACATTTGCGAAAGGCTATCGGTATGAATCTTTCAATCTAGATATATTCTATGGGCCTTACTTAGTGATTATGTGAATTGTGCATCATCTTTTTCATGCATGAGTTTCTTTCGAGGGATTATTTTTGGGTCTTTGTCATCGTTAGCTATGAACTTTTTGACGTGATAATAATGTTTGCATGATTTTTCTTAACACTGTTCTATCTCTTTAAATTCTTCTTTGTCATTCAATTTGAACCTCAACATCATCTATGAATTATTCTTATATACTTGTTAAATTGGTATCTCTCTCGTGTACTTTCATGGGAGTATTTGAATTTGTTTGATTCTTTGCACTATGAGATACATTATTTCACTAATTACTGAAATCTCAATACTATTTTCCCATTGAGGGTTGCCCTATTTGAGGGGGAGTAACTTTAAAACAAGTGGAAAGAGTTACATCCCTATATGGGAGTGTGAAAACTACCACCAACATAAGATGTGGAAAGAGTTACATCCCTTGCGGGAGTGTGAAAACTACCACCACATGTAGGAAAGAGCTACCACCCTGCTCGTCCGGTAAGTGTGTGAAGCTACCACATGAGCGTCTTATTGAATAACCGAAAAGGTTAAGAAAAGTATAAATATTTTAATTTTTCGGTGATATATGGTGGATAATACGATGACTAGTTGAAAAATGCTTCAATAGATGCTCAAAGAGCCACTCCTCAGTTTTGATTTGTGCATAACTCAATTGGACGATATTCTTGTGTTTATTTCGATTAATGTGATCTATTTGACTCTTTACAAATTTGATGACTAAATTCGATGCATCTCGTGAGGACTTGTTTGATATGCATAATTTCACAATATATATGATTAATTCTGGGTGATGTAAGATTCAATTTGCATAACATTTTTTGAATTTTCTTGAATGGAATCCCGTTACTAAATCTCATACATTTTTATTTCATGCCGATCGAGGCGAGGTTATATTTTTTTTTAACTTTTTTGTTGCCTTCGGGATCCGGATCCGGCACCTGGTCGGATCGTACACACGCTTAGTGCGCAGATTAGTGTGGCATCCGGACCTGAGCACCCTGGTCCGGATCAGGCTAGAGCGGCAGCCATATAAGCCGCTCGACAGGGGGTTTGTGTTTGTGTTTCAAACTTGTTTTTCTTTTGGTGTTTCTCTCACTAGAAACCCCTGAAGTCCTCTAAACATCTCTGGACTCATTCTCTTGGGATTTTTGGTAAGATCTTTGGTTTGATTTCCATTTTGGCTTTTTGTGCCCTAATATGTAGGATTTCGGGATTTTGAGGTTTTGATCTCATTTTCTTTGTTTCGAATTGGGTTTGTAGCTTGGTTTCTACTTATTATTGCCTAGCAATAATTTCTACAAGCTTTATTTCGTTTGCCTTCCTCAGATCTGTGAATGCATTGGCTAAATCACTAGGGTTTTTGCTGTTTTTGATGTTTTACTGTTCACAGCAGGGTATTTTCGAAATTTGTGATTTTTTGGTTTGTTTTTCATGCATATTCATTATATTAAACTTGTTCCTAATGGCCCTAGGATACACTAGATGATTTTTAAACTTTTTGACCAATTTTACTTAATTAATGATACTTTCTGTGGACAGTGACTTCATTTTCAAAATGCGTTCGTGGTTTTTGGTGCTTGTCTTCTTGATGGCGCGTGGAGGTCCGGGTGCAAAGCGCAAACTTCCTTCAGCACAGGAACAGGCCGATGAGGCGGGTAGTGAATACAACCCGGGAGAGGATTCTGGAGCCGACTCTCAGGAGGAAAATTTTGAACAAATTGTTGCTGAGGCTCGCTCTAAAAGGAAGGAGAAAGAGAAAGGAAAAGGAAAGGCTAAGGAGAAAGCACAGGTTAAAGGAAAGGGCAAAGGAAAAGCAACTGGAAAGGGAAAAGAGAAAGATATCGAGACGCAAGAGACAGATTCACCTCAGACACCTCACACTTATGTTCGTGGTCACAGAGGATCAGGAGGTATTTCTATTCGTGAGCGTAATGAGGATCGTGTTCGTGATCCTCCTATTGATGATCGTCGCCGGGACATGTATGCTACAAAGACGTGCATTGGAGAGCGATTTGTTAGCGTAGGCAACCTTTTTGACAAAGGCCCGGGGTTTCAAGCTCCTTTTGAGTTCGGTGACCTACACGAAGTCTCGCAACTGCGAGAGCAAACGGGGTATGGCCTTGAACTTATCGGGGAGTTTTATATGCGTGCGGGACATCTCGGAATCAGATGACGGACCTCATGTTTTCATAACTAGGGTTCGGGAGTTGAGATGTCTATTACTCCCACGATTGGTACGGTGCTTGGTATGGAGGCACGTACAGATGGTATTGACTATCTTCAGGTCGGTTATGGTGCTATTGGTGATTGGACGAGGATGCTCAGATTTCTTTGTGTTCCAGGCGCTGAAAACAACGGTAATTCCATTCTGTCTAAGTATTTGAAATTGGAATTTAGGTTTCTAAATTTTGTAGTTTGCTACAACGTAATGCCTTTAGCAAACACGAAGATTATTAGATGGGATCGAGTTTTATATCTCTATTTACTTGGGAATCCCGAGATTGTTGCGACGAAGAACATCAATTTGAACGTGCCGTTTCTTATCTGGAAGAGAATGGCTCGGGAGATTAAGACTTCAAGTAAGAAAGATCGGCTTCCTTATCCACTGTTGATCATGCGAATTCTCCGACTTTTTGAGGTAAACATTGATTGTCCATCTTATGAACAACCACTTGGACCGATTGGTGAGACGACAATGGTGAAGTCTCGTGCTCAGCTACATGTAGAGGATGAGCCTCCTGCTCCTGCACCTGCACCTCGTGCACCGGCTGGTCCAGCTGGTGGTACTGCTTATTCCTTGGTTTTGCGTGAACAGCAGCGGTTGTCGGGGGAGTTAGAGCGCCTGGGCTCTGTTCAAGCTGAGATGTGTCGGGATATTGCTACGATAAAACGACGTCAAGGGCGCTTCTCTCAGTATTTCAGGCTACTTTGTTCCAAGATGGGTTGTACAACTGCTGAGATGCCTCCTCCCGACACTGACTCCGACTAGAGTGTTCGGGCCCTCGTTTTGTCTTTTTGGCTTTTTCGGACACAAAGGGGGCGTAGTGACGATGTTTAGCTATGTTTAGCTAGGGACTAACTAGTTTGCTTAGGACTACCTAGTTTGCTTATGCATGTTTTTGCTCTGCTAGGAGATGATGCTATGACTTGATGCTATGACTTGTAACTATGACTTTGCTTAATATGCTTAATGGAATCTATGATGCTTGAATTTGTGTTGAGAAGTTTTTGCAGGAAATATTCAAGACTTCAAGACTCCAATGTCTAGGTCATAGGTCTTGAAACAAGAGTCTGTAATTTTGTTTTTCTTGGATCGGTCATGCGAGAGTTACTGTTTGGTGATTGCAGTAATTCTTTTCTTTTTGGTTTTTGAGATATGTACGGGCTTCTTTTTGAGTTTTGTCACGAAATCGCCAAAGGGGGAGATTGTTAAGGATTTTATAAGTTGGCGTATTTCGTGAGGTATTTGGAGTTTTGAAGGAGTCAGGAGCACACTTGGATAAGGAAGATGCAAACGGACGTTACAAGACTCTGCAGTGAAGTTCGGCACCTCAGGTATGATTATAAGATCATTTATGGTGTTTTTAATCTAATATATAGTGATTAGGAGACTTGAAACTATTTTTCGTATGATAAAATATAAACATGAAAAAGTTGATTGAGATCCGGATCAGAGTGCTGTGATTCGGATCCCGTAAGCCAATTTCTTGCGAAAGTTTATTTGAGATCCGGACCAGGCCTGTGATTCGGATCCCGTACCTTGATGTTACAAGTTGCGTAACTGTGGACCGGATCACATGACTTAGGACCGGATCCCATGAAAACTGTTTCTGAATAACGGAAGACAGAACCGGTTGAGGGGGGCTGATCCGGACCTTGGCTGCGGGAAATATTTCCAGATTTGGTTATTTTTAATCCTAATCTATCTCTAAGTCTTCTAAACATTATATAAGGACCATGGGGGTTCAGAATTATTTAGACCTACAATATTAATCTCTTTGAAAACCCTAGAAACTCTTTCTACCCTAATGTTTTTCTAAATAAGAGTTTTGGAGGGATTGTTCATCAAATTGATTCTAGTTTTTGATTATTCTTTCGGAATCAAGTTGATGATCAATTAAAAAGAGATCCTCATCGGTCTATGGTTTTGAATTAATAAAATCACCATAAATCATCGTTTTCTACTCCGGATGGAGATTGGCGCGGAGATCGCGTGAAGGACCGTGGATTCGGTGGACGCATCGAGGATTCGGAGCGTTGTTGCGGCAAGGGATTGCGGCGTGATCGGTTGAAGGATTTCAAGCGATCGAGGACCGGCGAAAGTGATCCACATTGAAGAATTGGTAAAATTGGGTTAGGTAATAGGTAAATCACCTTGTACTCGATTTGATTCTTAGTGGATTTTCGTGTGAACGGTCCCGTGGGTTTTTCTCTCCGTTTTGGAGTTTTCCCACGTTAAAAATCTCGTGTGTTCGTTTATTTTCCGCATTTATTTTTAAAACGCATAGAGATTATTTGTTTTGCCATTATACACCTATTCACCCCCCTCTAGGTGTCGATTACCTTTTAGATCTTTGGGATCCATATCTTTCAACTATGTTAACCGGCAAGATTGGGTAATGAGCCAAGTAAAGTAAAGTAAAGTAAAGTATGGTAAAGAGCATGCATGCAAACATATCTAAATTCGATTATCTATCTATCTGACTCTTTCTTGCAGGCATAGTATTAGCTTATATAGTTTGGTTACTATTTCATTTCCGTTGAAATACTTATGCCTGGATAGACCTAGTGGGTTAGTCGGCGGGGTCGGTTGCCGAGCCCACTGGGAACTTCGTTGTAGTTCTCACACCACTAACCCCACAGGTCCTAGCACGAGCGGGGCAGCGGAGGACCTGGGCAAGGGGTTAGCGCCATAGCTAGTGGCCACCGGAGTCTTGCATCTAGTCATTTCCTTTTTGTTATACTTGTATCAACTTTATTTTGTTGAACTATAGATGTCAAGTTGTAAACATTCAAGTAAATTTTGGGAGATGACAATGTAAAAAGAAATGATGTATCGAATACTTAAAGAATGTAATAGATTAGTTTACTTGTATTTGGTTCAAACGTAATCAAGTTCATGTGTGGTTTATATTCTAGCTTAGTGCTTACTCTTCCGCTGTGTTGTTGCTTACCTTCGTGTAAGCCTTGTATAATTGCAAATTCTCTTTGATTTGTTAAATTGTACTTGTTGTTAGAGCCTTGGGCGGGCAGGGGAGGCCCTGTCCGTTCGGCGTCTGTTGACGTGGCCCGAACCCGACCAAATAGGCGGGTAGCGGGGCGTGACACAATCACAGAAGAAGTAGGTAAAGAAGCCTCGTCTACTTTTACATTGATTGATTCTACCACCGTCTTAGTTTTTAAATTGTACGCTCTATAAGCTCTACTTGAGGTAGAATAACCAAGAAAAATCCCTTCGTCACTTCGGGAGTCAAATTTTCCAAGATTTTCACGATCCCGAAGGATAAAACATCTACTCCCAAAGATACGAAAATATTTGATGTTCGATTTTCTACCTACCCACAACTCATATGGAGTATTCAAAGTACCCGGTCTTACATAGATTCGGTTGATAACATAGACGGCCGTGTTAACCGCTTCAGCCCAAAAATGTAAAGCAACCTTTTTACTATGAAGCATAACACGTGCCATTTCTTGTACCACACGATTCTTGCGTTCTACAACTCCATTTTGTTGTGGTGTGTAAGGAGCGGAGAATTCATGTTTAATACCATTCGAAACACAAAAATCTACAAATTTAGAATTTATGAATTCTCCTCCTCGATCACTTCTTATACGCACAATTTTATCATTACGCTCATTCATAAGACGGAGGCAAATTTCAGAAAATAAATCAAAAGTATCAGCTTTTTCATGTAAAAATGCACTCCAAACATAACGAGAAACATCATCAATCATTAACAAGATATAGCGTTTGCCACCCAAGCTTTGTATTCTAGAAGGTCCCATTAGATCCATATGAAGTAACTCTAGAGGTCGAGAGGTACCTAAATGATTCAAATTCTTATGTGCGGATCTAATTTGCTTTCCCAATTGACAACCCCCACAAACAACGTTCTCTTTGAAATCAATTTGAGGAACACCTATCACAATCTCTTTGTTGGTAATCTTAGAAAGCTCCTTAAAATTTATGTGACCTAGACGTTCATGCCAAAGGGTTTCGGTTTCTAAAGTCGCTAGGTTACAAGTTTCGGATTGGGAACTAGGAACTATGTAGCAATTGTTTTGGGATCTAACACCTTTTAGAAAAAGAGAGTCATTATCTAAAATCACCAAACATTCTTTGGAAGAAAACTTCACATTATAACCATCATCACATAGTTGGCTAATACTTACGAGATTTGATTTAAGCCCCTCAACATAAAAGACATCGTTCAACGTGGGGCCATCCGAGATAGTGATTGTTCCCTTTCCCATGATCTTTGAAGACCGACCATCTCCAAACATTACACTTCCACCGGAGAGTTCATGAAAGGAAGTGAACCAATGTTTGTCTCCGGTCATGTGTCGGGAACAACCACTATCAAGGTACCAAGATGTATTATCGTAAGCATGTAGGGATGTATGAATAACAAGACAAGGGTAGATTTCACCTTTGCGCACCCAAACCTTACGAGTTTTGGATTGCATTGGCCGATTTGATTGCGTCTTGTAAAACTTGTCGACGATTTTGATTTGCTTGTTCTTAAGATCTTCCACCTTGGGCCTCCAAGTTTGTTTGGTCTTTGCGTTATGTGCTAGCTTGGTAGATTTCAATGAGCTCCTTTGGTTGGTGAACGTTGTGTAGTTCTTTTTGAGATTGCAAAATTTCTTCACGTGACCTAGAACTCCACAAAAATGACAAACCTTGTTAGTAAAGAAAGATTTTGTAGGACGATTGAATTTACCTTGGACCTTGGGCAATGATTTAGTCAAGTTCGCGTTTCCTTGCTTAGTGACTTGATCAACATACGTCCGTTCATATCCTAGCCCAAGTTGGACGTTTGACCTAGTCCTAGCATCTTATCGAGTTTAGTCGATCCGGAGGAGAACTTGTTCAAGTCTAACTTCAGTTGAATAATCGTCTTTGTGAAATCCAAGTTTGCTTCCTTTACCTCCGTGATTTGCTTGTTGAGAGATTTTATATTATCTTCGTAGGTTTCTTTCTCCTTCTCAAGCAAACAAATCTTTTCTACTAATGAGTTGTATGCTCTTGACAATCCATTTTTTTCTTGTTCCAAGGATTTTGTTGATGTGATCAATTTCGAGTTTTCTCCTTGTAAGTCGAGTAACTTTCTTCTCAATCTCTTGTTGTGCTTTGCCATCTTCTTTGACTCGGCGACCAATTGGTGGTATGCGGTTGCCATCTCATCTACATCCGACTCTTCCTCCGAGGAGCATTCCGACTCGGAACGTTCATGCAAGGAAACACCCTTGGCCATTATATACAACCTATACCCGCTCTGATACCAATTGTAGGTTATGGGTCTCAGGGATCTAAAAGGTAATTAACACCTAGAGAGGGGGTGAATAGGTGTACAATGGCCTAATAAAAATCTCGATGCGATTTTAAGTAAATGCGGAAGAATAAAATCAAACACCAAGATTTTACGTTGGAAAACTCCGAGAGGAGTGAAAAACCCACGGGACCGATCACACGAAAATCCAATAAGAAACAATTGAGTACAAGGCGATTTACCCACGACTTTACCCAATTCACCGAATCTTCACTATGGATCTCCTTCGCTGGTCCACCATGCCGCAACTCCTTGCCGTGTCAAAGCTTCGACTCCTCAAAGCTTCCACCGAATCCTCGGCCTCTCACGCGATCCCCACGTCACCCTCCGTCCGGAGTTGTTGAAGAAAACTTGTGGTGATCATAACAATTAAAGCACCATAGACTATGGGAGAACCCTTTTTAGTCAATCATCAAGTTGATTCATGAAGGAGTATTCAAAGAGAAAAACCTAGAATCAACTCGACGATTAACAAAACAAAACTCGCTTTAAGAATTGAATCATAAAGCTCTAAAACAAGTTTTTAGGGTTTTAAGAGGATCGAAACTATAAGCATATTCAGCGATACAATCCTTGAACCCCCCATGGTCTATTTATAGTGTTAGAAGACTTAGAAATAGAGTAGAATTGAAATCTGCCAATTTTGGAAACATACCCGACACCAAGGTCCGGACCTCATAAGTGAAGACCGGTCCTAGGAGTCCGGACTTAGTCCCTTCAACCGGTTCCATCGTTAAATTTATATATATATGATTAATCAAGGTCCGGTCTTAGCCCTGAGGTCCGGTCTTAGCCTGCGCAACAACAAAGTTCAAGCCTCGGGATCCGGACTTAGACTCTAGGTCCGGATCTAGTATAATGTTGCGCCTGAGACATGCTCTCGGATCGGATCTAAGCCGAAGGTCCGGATGCATTAAGGCTGCGCAAGACACCGCTCTCAGATCCGGGATCTAAGCCAAAGGTCGGACTTAGATCATAGTTTTTCTAAATTTTGAAAATAGTTAAATTGAGATTAATTCAAGTCTTCTAACTACTAAATCTTTTATCAAATCACCAGAAATTATCTTAAATTCATACCTGAGGTGACGAGCTTCTTTGCACAGTCTTGAATCTTCAAATTCCTTCTTTGTGCTTTTGACTTCTTCAAGACTCCAATTACTTCACGAAATCCGCCAACTTATAAAATTCTTAACATATTTAACCTTAGTGGCATTATGGCAAGAATGATATAGATGATATGGTAGTAACCTACCCATGGAATTGGCATTGAGAATAGTGGCTATGAATCCTCAATGTGAGGATTAGATCGATACTCTTGACAAGTCTTGGCTTGAGGGAGGTCGCTCCTCCTCAAGCGGTGAGTTCCGGAACAGTTACCTAGGGGATCGTGGCCCCGACGGATGGTCCCTCGGGTCTTGCAGGCTTAGAGCCTCCCCGTTCAGAGAGGAATTTTGGGTCTTGAGTTTGTTGGGGTTAACTATGTTAACCGGCAAGATTGGGTAAAGAGCCAAAGAGAAATAAAGTAAAGTAGAGTAATGGCATGCATGCATAGCTATTTTCAGTTGATTACTCATTCACTGACCTTTCTTTTGCAGGCATAGTAATAGCATATATAGTGTGGTTACTATTTCATTTCCGTTGAATTACTTATGCCTAATTTAGACCTAGTGGGTAAGTCGGTGGGGTGGGTTGCCGAGCCCACTGGAAACTTCATTGTAGTTCTCACACCACTATCCCTACAGGTCCTAGCGCGAGTGGGGCGGCGGAGGACCGGGGCAAAGGGTTAGCGCCATAGCTAGTGGCCACCGGAGTATCATAGGCATTCCATTTTTGGGTATACTTGTATCAACTAATTTGTTGATTTATAGTTGGTTAAGCTTTAAACAATCGTGTGTATTTTTGGTGGAAGGCAATGTAAAAGAATATGATGTATTTGAATGAAAAAGATTGTAATAGCTTAGGTTACTTGTATTTGGTTAAATTGAAACCAAATATCTTGTATGTTGTATATTATAGCTTAGAGCTTTCACTTCCGCTGTGTTTGTTGCTTGCCTTCGTGTAAGCCTCGTATAATTGCAAATCTCTCTTCTGATTGCTTTATTATACTGGTTGTTGAGCCTTGGGCGGGTACGGGAGGCCCTGTCCGTTCGGCGTCTGTTGACGTGGCCCGAACCCGACCAAATAGGCGGGTAGCGGGGCGTGACACAGCCACCAACCGCGCCACCCACTGGGAAGTCCGGACATCCATCACAAGACCGGTCCCCGAGGGTGAACCTCTTGGGACTTAGCAAAAACTTCATATTTTCGATTCCGAAGGTCGGGCCACCGCCCACGACCCTCCACAACCAGTGGAAAAGTCCGAAAATCACCTCAAACACTCGAACCTCGCTATTTGTGGAAGTTCAGTGCATCACACAATGTATTCCATGTATCGGTCCTCCAGAAGTATGTTCATGATCCAGCTCATGTATTGGACGCTACGCTATTAGAGCTGAGAGAGGATTTGAGCTTCGAGGAGCAACCCGTGAAGATATTAGCTCGCGAGGTGAAGAAGGAATCGAGAACTTTCTTATGTGAAAGTCTTGTGGAGCAACCACGAGAAGCGGGAGGCCACGTGGGAGCTTGAGAGCGCGTTGGAGGAACACTACCCCCATCTATTCCAAATGGAGTCGTGAGGTATGACTTTGATTTCGAGTTTTACGGACGAAACTCCTTTTTAGGAGGGGTGAATGTGACGCACTGAACTTTCGCAAATAGCAAGGTTCGAGTGTTGGATGTGAGTTCTGAGCTTTTTCAGACTTTCTGGAGGGTCGTTGACAGTGTTCCGACCTATTGCACGAGTCCCGAGAATAGCGGTTTAAAACTATGCACCAAAACCCGAAAAACTGGATTTTGGGTAGCTCTCGGATTGCACTTTTAGTGCTTTGTACCAGTACACTTGTGATGGTTGTACCGGTACAGCCACCATGATGGCTGTACCGGTACACTTTGGATTTTGTACCGGTACACTTTAAAGATTATCTCAAATCCGAGGCTCGAGTTTGGCAGTTTCGCAGCATTTCTACCGGTACACTTTCTCGTGTACCGATACACTTTGACAGTTTTCGAAAATATGAAACTGCATGGGTGTTTATGCGATTTAGCCCTTTCTATAACAGCACCCACGCCCCTTAGGGCTTCTTTTGTGCTGGGATCACAGAGAAAACAGGTAAGGGAGCTCTCCACTCCCTCCCTTTGATTTTCTTGGATTTTGGTGGGGTTTTTTAGGATTAAACCCTTCTCTTTTGCTCTCTTTTGCTTCTTGGTGCATGTACCACCATGGGAGAAGGTTGAAAGCTTGGTTTTAGTGCTTGAAGGAGAAGAGATCTTCAACTTTGGTGGTGTTTTAGCCATGATTGAAGCTTCTAAGAGGTAAGCATTATCTCCCTTCCTCTAGATTGGACTTTTGAAGCTTTCTTTTGGTAGAAACCCTAGTTTTGAAAAATTAGGGTTTATTTTGGGGCTTTTTTATTAGGGGCTTTTTGAGCTCTATTGATTGGTTTAGAACCTTGGTTTAGGTTGCATTGGAAGGGATCTAGCTTCCTTTTAGATTTTCTAAGAGAATTTCTGCTCATTAGGTAAGTTTTTCTTATATTTTGTCATGATACTTAAAGATTGAACAAATAGTTCATCGTTTAAGGTTGTAACTCCTATGGTGTATTTTTTAGGGTGCTAGGGGTGGGAATAGAGACTTCGTTAGTGATTCAGAGCATCGTGTGGAGCATCGGTGGGTTTGGCCTCACCAAGCACAATGAGAAATTCTCATTGGTGTTTAATTGTATACGGTTAAATAGAAAATCATGCATTTTCCTATTATAAACATTTTTTGTGAATTTTAGAATGCTTAAAACATGTCTTATATACAATACATTTTTTGTCTCTATATAGTAGAGAGTAGCCTTGTGGACTTAGGCATTTTTGTAGCATTCTTCTAATGGTTTGAGATCATGTTGAACTTAGTGAAAGTGACATGTAAATGATAAACTTGAACTTAGAATTCATGTGTAACTTAAGGGAAAAGCTAATGTCATAAAGCGGCATTAGACTTGGCATATTATGTGGTATAGTGAGCTAATGTCATCAAGCGGTATTAGGCTCGGAATTGAATATTGACATAGTGAAATGTAGTGTCATCAGAGCTATTGTACTAGACCTTAGGGTTGCTAGTGACTATTACCATGTGAGAGACATGAGGATTGGGTACTTGAGACTTGACTATACTTGAGACTTGACTATGCTTACTTGAGACATGAGCAATGACATTCAATAGTAAATGATGATCACTACTAGATAGGACATAGTAGTTGGATTACTTGGACATGCTTAGAGCATAGCTTTGGGACATATAGTATACTTGACAGTTCATTCTTTGCATCATATTATACTTGGTTGTTATATTGAGCATATACTTTATATGTTGGCATATTGGATCATGATAGTTGTACACTCATCATGCTTACTTGTGACATAGTAGATAGTATTTCAGTTATTCTTTTATTACAGTTGTTTATTTATCACATACTTATACTTTCTCTTTTGGGACTAGTGGTGCATGCAGCTGAGGTCAGTAATTGCCCACTGGGAACTGTAAATTATAGTTTTCACGCCCTCTATTTTCTAACTCTTTTCAGCGTCTTCTGCATCGAGGGAGGCTAGGGACCGCGGCAAGGGTGTCGCTTCAGGTTGGCAAGCAAGGAGTCTCGCTAGGTGGTTCATCGTCTCCTTTTGTTTTAGTTGGAGAGGATGAGAGTATTTTGTACCCTTTATAGAGGCTACCATTCTGTACTCAGTATTACTGGATTAGCTGATGAATCTATTTTATGATTTTCCTTTATGGTTTAGTCACTTTCCTTTATACTTGTTGATAGAACTAGTTGTATGTTGCTCTGATATCTCTAGTTGTAGCCTATCGTTGTTTTATTTTCGCTGTTTTTGGTAGACGCCTTATATGTGTTGACATATGGCGGGTCTGGACACACTACTGGGAAGGCCCTGCCGGTCCCTGGACGTGACAGTCGGGGCAGGTGCTTCTCTTGTGGCTAGGAGGGCCACTTTTAGTCAGACTGTCCGAGAGGACTAGCTCCAGCGCCATCTTCGGCATCGGCACTAGCTTCACCAAGTCCCAGTCCGGGGACTCCTACTGCTTCATACCAGGCCGGGAGATCGCCCGTTCAGCGATTGACTGAGGGATCACGACAGGCCCCGAGTGGGCGTATGTATGCCGCTCAGACTGAGGCAGCGGCAGCAGCTGAGGATATCGTTCCTCTAGTTCTCAGCTCAGGAGAAGCCCTAGGGGGCATGGGGATCAAATAGAGGTGCCACATTTGCAAAAACCGCCCTGCAGTTCAAACTGCACGAAATCTGTCAAAGTGTATCGGTACACGGGCAAATGTACCGGTACACGGGCAAGTGTACCGGTACAAATCTTGCGAAAACAGCAAACCCGAGCCTCGGGTTTTTGGATTTGGACCAAGTGTACAGGTACAAATCCCAAAGTGTACCGGTACAACCATCAAGCCTGTACCAGTACAAAGCTCTGAAAACCCAATCCGAGAGCTGAGCAAAAATTCTACTTTTCGGGTTTTGGTGCTAAGTTTAAAACTATCGTTCTCGAGGTTCGAACCATAGGTCGGAACACTGTCAACGACCTTCCAGAAAATGTAGAAAGGCTCTGAACTTAAGTCAGACACTCGAACCTCACAATTTGCACAAGTCCAGTGTGTTACACGAGGTCTCAAGTTCGAATCCTAGTTGATTCACATTTCCAGCAAAGTTAATTTATAAAAGAAATAAACGAAACGGGTAGCATCTCAAAAAATTAAAATTAAAATTTTTAATTTCTAATTTCTAAAATCAGATATTCCCTTTTAGCGGCATATTCCTAATTACGCTAATTGATTTACATTAGCAGCATTTATAATAAATGCTACTAATACTTTTAGCAACATTGGCATAGGCAGTACTTGGTGTCATATACTGCTAAAACTTTTAGCAATATTTATTGATCATTTAGCAGCATAAATAAATGCCACTAATAACTAATTTTCTAGTAGTGAAGTTTTCTGTTGTTAGACCTACCTCGTTGAACATTTCTACCTGTTAGATCATACTATTCAACCAACCACCCATTCAACCCTAGGGGACCACTATTATCCTAATCGCACATCACTTAATCCAAGGGCTAAAAGCCAATAGTACCACAAGGACTCGATTAACTGCAGTGATTAAACATTACTCTTCTCTCACAGGAGATCTATCTTGGAGATACGAGTAAGATAGCAAGAAATCCTTTTTCTCAATCGAAAGTAGAAAAATCAACTTAACATATATTTTCATCGTAAAACCGACAAATATTTATAGACTCTCAAAAGACCTTTCCAATTTCTCTATACATTAACTCACTCATTAATTACTTTCGTAGAAAAACTAAAAGATATTTTTAGGGATATTAAAAGAGACACATTATTCTAGACCATTATAACTCTTAAAAGAAAATAAAAAGACTCAATAAAAAATTAATCTAAAGGGCATACTAATAATTATGAAGCAGTTAAATATTTTATTCATCAATTTCAAGAACGGTGTCAAGATGAAAAATAGTCTTTAATATAGACTTTGAGCACTTTGATTATTGCGGATGCAACCACCATATAATAAACCATATATAGGAATACGAGAGTCAAAAAATCTACAGTACTGAGTAGAGAGAGTGAAAAAATCTAAAATCTATAGTGGTGACTACGTACTCATGTACTATATTATATATTATATAATAAGATCATTTAATTGTCTCTCTATTATACAGACCCAAAAGTATTAAGATCTTTAATTAATTAAATAATATCATTATTTTTATATAGAATAACTATGACAAACAAAATTTTCTCGTATATACCTACGTACATGCAAAATTCTCAGATATGGCCATAACTCGTTGTACCGCTGAGGAATCTTTAGAAGGACACAGTCTGGCAAGCGTATCTGCCACAAATTAAGACCGATCGTAACCAAGTTACGGGGTGTGTGCATTTTCACGGATACGCTTGCTGTACATTTTGACTGTGCGCGTGAGTGAAGCATTGAACCACCCCTGCGTCTAACGATATTTTCGCACCGCGTAAAACAAATTAATGTATCTCATATGCCATCAAAGAGATATATGCATCAGTCAAGGCAGAGTTTGCACCTCAGCTAACTGCTGGGTACATAGTTGGTGGTACCCACCACGCATGAGGTGCATGTACGTACACAAGCTTCAACATCCAATTAATTAAATTGAAGGGCTTGAATATTACCACTTTTGGTACATGCACGGGCCGTTTAATTTGCAATGCACAGTGAACAAACAAATAGGGGGGACAAATTGAGGCGCAAAATTTATGGGTGAAAAAACACAGTATTTGTCCTAGTTGTTAGTTGAGACGGCCTCTGCAGTGAAATAAAATAAAAAATAAAAATTCAAAGCTAGCTAGGTAGAATGCAACGATTTAATTTCATATAGCTTGAGAGTAAATGCTTATGAATTTGTATCTCAATTTTCCGGCCTCCATTTTATTTAATATCTACTTTTCTTCTATTCAATTTTAGCTTACCTCATGGTTTTATCGAAAGTCTCGAGTCAAGAAATGAATAGAAATGTTGAATATGAATTATTAAGACACCATTTCTCACGTCTCGTACTTCGAAGGCATAATTCGTTTCTGTTATGATAAAAACCGGAAAGATCTAGTTCGTCGGATGTGAAGATATCAAAAGAGATCCGAGAAAGACAGACTATTATGAAAAAAACTGAAAATATCTGGTTCATCGGATACGAAAATACCAAAAGAGATCCAAGGAAGAGAGAAGAAAAATAAACTACACAATATTTATGTGGTTCGGCCACCAACCTACGTCCACGGGCGAAGATGGAGCTGGGATCCTCATTATAATCAAAATGGTGTACAAATATGCCTCTCCCCCAAAACTGTAATCTCAATAACACACACATACTCTTTCTTATCTACGACATCAAATAAAATGAAATAAATTATATATTTATAATAGTTGCTAAATCCTAATACGATTATGAATACAAACCCACTAAAATTAGGAATATCTTAATTAGATTATGTGACACTCCATGTAGTCCTATATACAAGATATAATAGGGCTAAAACAATTAACCCGGTTTAAGTATATTTTTGGTTAGTGGCTAAACCCGAGAGTTTATAAGCATGTTAGGACGGGGGTAGTCCTAGGATGGGTAGTCCTAGGATGGGTGACCCCCAAGGAATTTGGGGCGTCATAATTGGTATCAGAACCAATTATAATTACCAGCCGGAAGTATGGAATGAGTCTCGATTGAGACAGGATTATACAATAGGGAGGGCGAGACTCTCATACTGTTGACTATTGTGGATGAAGTACAACTCACCACAAGGTCAGTTTAGTCTAGTAAGACGAGTCTCACATCGCCTGTACTTGTGGGTTTGAGCCTAATGAGGATGTCAGAGCTTAAGAGGGCGAGAATGTGAGACCGTAGATAGTCCTATATATAAGATATATAATAGGGTTAAAACTTTTAATCCGACGTAACATTTTGACTCGTAGCTAAACCCAAGAGTTTAAGAGAGTTAAGCGTGCTAGGACGAGAGTAGTTCTAGGATGGGTGATCCCCTAGGAAGTTAGGGCGTCATGGATTAGGCATAATCTAAACTTTAGCTTAATAAGATAATCAAAACAAAATAGTGTTAGAAAACCTTGCGGTTCTAGAATTCGTGATATATCTAACAGTTTCTTAAAAAGAAAAAATATAATTGACACTACTATCAGATGGTGGAAATTAAATTAATATCAGATGAGTTTGAGACAGATTGAAGGACAAATATTTTAGGTCCAGTGCATGGAAGGCAAATAGTATTTTTCAGATTCAGCAGTAACTCAATTTAAAAAAAAGTTAAGTAGTTGATTTATGAAATTAAAAGTTGCAATGTTTAGATAACTTCTAAATGAACCAAAAGTTTGGAACATGTCATATATATATATATATATATATATATATATATATATATATATATATATATATATATATAGTAGAGCTACTATACTATCGGAAGCACAGAGGATCTGATGTTTCCGACTTTTTAGCCTTTAGATCAACCAGTTTGATCATTTCTAATCTTTAGATTAATACTATTACCTTGTAGGAATCACTCAACCTTAGAGGTACTACTCAACCCTGAGGGGGGTCGCAATCATCCCAACCGCGCGTACAACTCTTAATCCGAGGGTCAAAAAGTCGAATAAATTATATATATTATTCGGGCCACGTCAACAGACGTCGAATGGACAGGGCCTCTGTCACGCCCCGCAACCCTCCTATTTGGTCGGGTTCGGGCCCCGTCAACAGACGCCGAGCAGACGGAGCTTCCACTGTCGCCCAAGGCTCAACAAGTACGACTAGAGTATAATTTTTACACATGCGGAAGCATACACAAAAGGCTTACACGAGGGTAAGCAACATAGCCAGAGTGAAAGTACTAATGTAAACATACAAGTAACATGATTAATTTCAATCTCATACATGTAAATATCTTTACAACTTTGAGTTCTTTAAAGTCCTTACATTCAATTGCATCATTTCTTTCTTACATCACTTTACCTCAAAATAAAACTTGATTACATTCAAAGTTAAGCAACTATGATCATCAAATACAAAAGATGATATAAAGGGGATGCAACTACCAAAAAGGAATAACTTGGCGGTCTCTATCTAGGGCGCGATGCCCTTACCGCGATCCTCGGCCGGCTCGCTCAGTCCCGGCCCTGTGGAGATAGTGGGGTGAGAACTACAACGAAGTTCCCAGTGGGTTCGGCAACCAACCACGCCGACTTTCCCACTAGGTCTAATTCAAGCGTAATAGAAAGAAAGGTAAGATAATAACCAACTAACAAATGCAGCTAATACGCTTGAAAGTAAGCAATAAGATGATCGAATAGTAACTCATAATGATTGAAGGATCATAGTTCAATACCCAATCTCTTGGCTAACCCGTAGGTTTCGCCCTCAACAAGACTCAACCAACTCAAATCCCGATTGTCGAGGAAACACTACAACCCGACGGGACCGTCCTCTGGGGAAACACTACAACCCAGTGATGACAACTCCGGAGCACATCGCCCGAGGGGGAGCTACCGCCCTCGAGCAAGGACTATATGGTGAGTACGATCAATCCTTAACTCTAAGGATTCTAATTTCAATCCATTCCTTGACTTCAAGGAGACTATGTTCATACGACCCTTAACTCTAAGGTTGTTGTCATAATGTCAATCTCAAAACTCTACTAGTGTTATATACACTACTTGTTCTTGTTCTTTGATGCCACACATATTGTCTAAGTATTCTAGACTCACACTTGTCACAATCTCTAAGTTCATGTCCAATGTCACATTCACTTGTCTATTACACTAAGTTCTTGTTCTTTAACATGCATACATAGGGTTCTTGTTCTTTTACCATACAATCTCATACAAATCTACCTCATGCATTTGAACTCACAAAGCAATAAGAAATGCATATTTAACCCTACAATTCAACATGCTCAATATTAAATATGTTCAATAGAAGTGACACTTAGACATAGAGAGAAGTCCGACGTCCTTGGAATGCACCACCCACCTCTAAATATTATGGATGGGTTGTGGGTCGAGTTTCGTGCCCAACCGATCCCTAGTTTACCACCTGCGCGTTAAACAGAGCCTAAATCAGGCCGGTTTACATAGTAACTCATAATTTGGCTTTTCGTTTAAACAAACGGAGTTGTCCCACGCGTCGGGAATACTCCCAATTAGGTTTCTACAAGGTCAATTTGACCCTAGAACCCCCATGGCAAAAAGCCCCAAATTTGGGTGCTCTACCCAACCCTATGTGAAACCCTAGGTTTTGATCTCTAAAGCAAGCAAAGGGAAGCTTGTTACACCTCTTAGAGTTCATCTAGAACAATCTAAACCACTTTTAGAGCCTCTACTAGAAACCCTAATGATCCACCATGAGAGGACCTTGAGCTCTCATGGAGGTTTCATGGTGTTCTTGCTCTAGCAAGCTTCTAACACTAGCAAAAAGCTAGAAACCTCAAAAACTTAGGAGAAAAACTCAAACCCTAAGGTTAACTTGCAAAAGCCTACCTCTTGTAGCAAGCTCAACCAAAGCTTTGTTGTAGGAGAGCTCTAATGCCCACCAAGAGCTCCAAAACCTTCTCCTTCTTTTTCTTCCCCAAGTTCTCCTTGATCTCCTAGGGCTTTTCTAGAGAGAGAAAGGGAGAAAAGAGAGTGAGAGTGGAGAGGAAATGAGTGTGGGCTGTGAGGGAGAGGGGTTAGGGCTAATAACATGTTGTAACATTTACAACTAAGCCCCCCAAACCCAAGTATTTACATTACGCGGCAGGCGATTTCGGGCCCAATGTCCGGTCTCGGCCGGTTGTCCGGTCTCAGTACGCCCTCCTTTCGGGACTTAGCCATTTTTCTGCATGGTACGCAGCCAATGTCCGGTCTCGGATGGATGTCCGGTCTCGGATTGTCCGGTCTTGGCTGGTTGTCCGGTCTCAGTACGCTGGTTTTCCAGGACTTAGCCAATTTCCTCACTGTGCAGCTGGGGCACTTGGTGGCATCCGGACATCCCTTGGATGTCCGGTCTCGGCTGCTCCAAGTCTGGGAATTCCACCAGACTTACAGTTTAGCCTTTCCACGACCCCACTTCGCTGTGCGCGTGTTCCAAAGCGCCAAGAACCCACACCTACTCGCATCCACTCCGGGTCCCGCTCATTTTGACGGAACTCGACACGCTTTACGGGAAAGTGGGTTGTTACAGCCTCCCCTGTCCGCCCAAGGCTCTAGCACAAGTATAATGAAGCAAACAAAAAGAGAGATTTGCAATTATACTAGGCTTGCACGAAGGCAAGCAACAACAGAAGCGAAAGCTCTAATCTATAACATACCACCATACATAATATTTGATTAGATTTAAACCAAATACAAATAAACTAAATCTATTACATTCATTTTCTCTTTGTTCATCATATCTTTTACATGTTTGCCATTCTCCCAAAAATACATGATTGTTTACAACTTGTAATTCTAAATCAACAAAAGAAAGTTGATACATGTACGCAAAATGGAATGACTAAAAGTAATACTCCGGTGGCCACTAGCTATGGCGCTAAACCTTTGCCCCAGTCCTCCGTCGCCCCGCTCGTGCTAGGACCTGTAGGGTTAGTGGTGTGAGAACTACAACGAAGTTTCCAGTGGGCTCGGCAACCGACCCCGCCGACTTACCCACTAGGTCTATTTAGGCATAAGTATTTCAAAGGAAGAGAAATAGTAACCATACTAAATGCTAATACTATGTCTGCAAGAAAACTATCAATAGATGGATAATCAAATATGGATGATTATGCATGCATGTCATTTACTTTACTTTACTTGGCTCATTACCCAATCTTACCGGTTAATAATGTTAACCCCAATAACTCATAACCCAAAATCCCTTTTGTTCGGAGAGGCTCTAAGCCTGCAAGACCCGAGGGACCGTCCTCGGGGCCACGATCCCCGTGGTGACTATTCCGGAACGCACCGCTCGAGGAGGAGCTACCTCCCTCAAGCCAAGACTTATTATGAGTATGAATCCAATCCTCTACTTGAGGATTTATAGCCGCTAGTCACAATGCCACTATGTCAATGATAGGTTCTACCTTATCATAATATTGTCACTCTTACCATAATGCCACTAGGGTTAAATTATGTTTAACTATTGTCATCTCGATCGATGCCAATCTTGTCTCTATGTTCAATGTCACCTTTGTTTACTATAATTATAATCCCATCTCACATTCACACAAGTATAGGGTACTAGTTCAATTGTCTCTAATGGTTCCATTTCAATCACTAAGTTCGACTACGATAGAAGCATAGTATTGAGGTTCAACCATTCTACATTTAGTCACTACCCTATCATGCATAAATATTATATACAAGTTATGCTCAATAAAAGTGAAACAGACATAGAAGGGAATCCAACGATTCCGGAATGCACCCCCCACCTCTTAAATATTGTAGTGGAGTTGCGGCTCGAGTCTCGTGACTATCTGACACCTATCTCGTGACTTGCACCTTAAACAGAGCCCAAATCAGGCCATTTTATTAAGTAGCTCTTAGATAGGCTTTTCGTTTCGACAAACGGAGTTTTCCCTCGCGTCGGGAATACTCTCAATTAGGTTTCCACAAGGTTAATTTGTCTCGAAAACGAACTAGGGAAAAAGCCCCAATTTCCAAACCCTAACAATGCTACATTGAAATATCTCCTAGATTGATCTCATCCATAAATAAAAGATAGCTTAGGATTAACTAGGAAGCATCCTAATACTATCCTAAAGCCATTAGAACCATCCCAAGGGTATCTACTACAAACCCTAGGTGTTCACCATTAGAGCTCATGAAGCTCTCATGAGTTTCATGGAGTTCATGGGCATAGATAGCTTCTAAATTCTCTAGCTACCATAAAACTTAAAAACTTAGGGTTAGAAACCAAACCCTAGAACTCTACTAGCAAGAACTCACCTCTAATGCCAAGCTCTTCCAAGATCTTCTTGTTGGAGAGCTCCAAGATCCACCAATCCTCCAAAATCTCCTTCTTTTCCTTCTTCTCCTTGATCTCTTTGCCCTAGAAGTGGGTTTCTAGAAAGAGAAAGGGAGAAATGAGAGAGTGGGGAGGAGTGGCTGTGATGGAGTGAAAGAGATAGTGCATTTGTGTCACGCCCCGGGCCCAGTGGAAGCCCGCCGGCGCGTGCACAGACCCGCCGTGTACACTAAACAAGGACAATGCACACAAGGCGTCTACTAAAACAAGAAAGGAATAGAGAGAAATCCTAACAAGGCTATCAGAGCGAGTAATATAAAATCACTAAGTTCTAACATAAAACATCCACAAGAGTGATACAAAAGTATACAACTAAATCCAAAACCTGATACAAAGCTCTAAGCAAATACAAAATACATCTTTTCCCAAAACTACAAAAGAAAAGATAACATCGGGTCCAACTAAAATAACTCCGTAGGGCTCTAGCTAGCCGCTAAACCCTTGCCTCGATCCCTAGCCACTCCCGATGCGGATGGCTCTAAAAATAACAACAAACAAAGGGCGTGAGAACTATCAAAAATAGTTTCCAGTGGGCAATTACTGAACTCAGCGAAATGCTCCACTACGCTAAAATAAGCATGCTATAAGGAAAATAAGAAGCGATAAATAAAAAGCAAGTGCTTAAACGAAATTAACCAAAGTCATGCTTCTACTATGCAGTTCATTATCATATTCATGATGTTCTTGTGAGTTACGGGGAAGCCCCAAGGATCTATCTAGATTGTATCTAACACCTTATCCCACACCTAGAGGGGGGGTGAATAGGTGTAAAGGCCAAAAACCACAAATCTCGATGCTTTAAAAAGTAAATGCGGAAAATAAAAAACACGCCGAGATTTACGTGGGAAAACTCCAAACTCGGAGTAAAAAACCCACGGGACCAACACACGAATAAACAATCAATAAGAGAAAAGATTACAAGGTGATACCGAACTCCACGGACTCGACCTCTCTAACTCTCCTATGGATCTCCGCGCAATCCTCCTTCGGGTTGTCCACGCCCTCACGTTCGAGTCCACGAACGCCACCACTTCGAATCCACGAAGCTTCTATCACGCCGAATCCACGACGCCACTCGAATCCACGAGGCAACGATCCGAATCCACGAACCGCCTTCAACACGCCGAATCCACGACGCCGTTCATGAGAAGCATGAATATGGTGATCCTTCGCTTAGGAGTATCGTAGAAAACCGAAGAAGAAAACTTCAAGCGAATCGTAGATCAAATCGATATACAGATATTCAATACGATATCTCGATTTGACCTAAAAGAGGCTATGAAGTAGAAAATAGATTTTAGATCAATTCCTAGCCTCTAGGGTTTCTCAAACATGTATATTCATGAAGCATATGAATTAATGGAACCCCCATCGCTTATTTATAGATTTAGAAGACTTAGAAGTAGACTAGGATTGTGAAAATCTAATTTTGGCAATAAATTAGAGATAGACTAGGATTTGAAAACTTGTTTAAAATCAATTAGAAAACATAGAGATAGACTAGGATTTGAAAACCTATTTAAAATCAATTAGAAAACATAGAGATAGACTAGGATTTGAAAATCTCAATTTTGTCTAAATATTCAATTTAAAAATATCTTAAGCCTTCCAAACACTTTTAAATATTTATAAATCATCATCAATAATATTTGAACTTACCGAGCATTGTGGATTCATATTTTGAATATGCGAGTCTTCGATCTTCGTTTCTTCTTCTTTAAACCTTAAAGAATGAGAACTAACTTCACGAAATATGCCAACATAAAATCCTTAACAATCTCCCCCTTTGGCAATTTCGTGACAAAACCCAAAATTACATTAAAATACTCACAACGCTCAAAAAATCAAATAATTTAAAATCATCAAGATGCAAATTGATGAAAAATAATTTTCAAAAAATTTAACTAATTGACACCAATTTGTCGCAACTCGTTCAAAATAGAGATTTAGCTAATAAACACCGGGGGTGGCTCTTAGAGCATCTTTTTCAATCTACCACCTTATAACGCCGAAAATTCTAAAATATTCACATATATTTTTTCCAACCTTTTCGGTTTTTCATATAATTACCCATGTGGTAGCTTCACACACATACCGGACGACCGGAGTGGTAGCTCTTTCCTACATGTGGTGGTAGTTTTCACACTCCTTTCGGATGTAACTCTTTCCACATCTTTATAATCATAGGAGTTTCTTCCTTTTTTTTAAAAAAAAAAATAAATTATTCAAACTCCCCCTAAATTAGACAATCTCACATTTGAAAATAATTTTGACGAACTTTAGTCGATTAGCAAATATCCATCAATTATATTCAACATTCACTATCAAGATGAATTAATTACCAAGAGATTTAAATTTAATTTTAAAATTTTGATGAATGTATGTAAGAAGAAATCACATATTAAATTATCGTCAAAATAATAAAAAGTGGAGTAAAACCAATAATTAATATGAATTTAATTCAATTTGAATTGATTTTAGATACCGGTTAAGGCTCTTTTAAAAATCTTTAATCTCTCTAATTTAATGATTTTCAATCATCTCCTTTCTCAAAAATTTTTAATCAAACTAAAAACTCCCCAAAAACCTTTCCTTAAAAACGATTTTCAAAACAACTTTTAAAGATCAAACATCGTCTAATCATGTAATGTAATGAAAGAAAAATATGCAATATGCACCAATCAAAACATTACATAAACAATAAAAACAAACTAAGACGAAAAGTAAGGAAAGATATCACCTTTCCGGATCCAAACTTGTCGGATCTTTCATTGGCTTTGCTTGTCGACGTTAGGTTTGAGTTGCTTTGATTTTGGATCAACCGTCGGTCGTTTCGTTGCTTGAAACTTCGGTTGATGTTGTCGTTGAGGCTTTGAATTAGAAATCCGGTTCCCTTGATGGTTCGGTTCTGAGATCCAATTCGGTTGTAGGTTCGGTCGAACTCGCCGTTGCTTCTTAAAAAACCGGTCCGAAAGAGGCACTCGACTCAAATTAATTTTCTTTTGATTAGGAAAGCGAGTAGTAGATGATGCCGATTGAGGTTTCGATGTTGCCGATCGATTTTTCTTATCCTTATTCGGGCAACACTTTTTGATGTGTCCTTTGATGCCGCATCGGTGACATACCTTTTCCTTCGAATTTGTTGAGACATTAGATGTTGACGTTCGATCCTTCTCAACATAGGTTCGTTCGTATCCGAGGCCCAACTTGTTCGTTTGACCTACCCCAAGCATATGATCCAATTTCTTCGATCCGGAAGAAAATTGTTGAATGTCGGACTTGAGTTGATGAACTTCCTTGGTCAACTCTTTGTTGGATTTGTGCGATTCCTCAAACTGATACTCCAAAAATTCAACTTTGTTCTTAGAGGATTTGATCGTTAAATCCGCTTCATCTAGCTTATTTTGGAGGATCGAATTATCTTTCAATATTGCTTCCTTTTCCTCTTCGAAAGTTTTCGTCATTGTTTTCAAATTTTTGTTCTCCTCTTCAATGTCAAGTAGACGCTTCCTAAGTCTTTTGTTATGCTTCGCTATCTTTTTAGATTCGACGAGGAGTTGATGATATGCTTCCGCTAAATCCTCGTCGTTTGATTCCTCATCGCCGGAATCCGAGTCGACGTCTTCTTCCTTTGATGTTTTCAACGCAATCCCTCTACTTTGAGAAAAAGACTTGGAAGAAGATTGGTTAGTAGGAAAAGTCATATCGTAAGTTTGCAACACACCTACTAACTCTTCGGCAATTAGATAGCAATATATCTAGATCCCGCTCTGATACCCATTGTGAGTTCTGGGGCAGGCCCAAGGATCTATCTAGATTGTATCTAACACCTTATCCCACACCTAGAGAGGGGGTGAATAGGTGTAAAGGCCAAAAACCACAAATCTCGATGCTTTAAAAAGTAAATGCGGAAAATAAAAAACACGCCGAGATTTACGTGGGAAAACTCCAAACTCGGAGTAAAAAACCCACGGGACCAACACACGAATAAACAATCAATAAGAGAAAAGATTACAAGGTGATACCGAACTCCACGGACTCGACCTCTCTAACTCTCCTATGGATCTCCGCGCAATCCTCCTTCGGGTTGTCCACGCCCTCACGTTCGAGTCCACGAACGCCACCACTTCGAATCCACGAAGCTTCTATCACGCCGAATCCACGACGCCACTCGAATCCACGAGGCAACGATCCGAATCCACGAACCGCCTTCAACACGCCGAATCCACGACGCCGTTCATGAGAAGCATGAATATGGTGATCCTTCGCTTAGGAGTATCGTAGAAAACCGAAGAAGAAAACTTCAAGCGAATCGTAGATCAAATCGATATACAGATATTCAATACGATATCTCGATTTGACCTAAAAGAGGCTATGAAGTAGAAAATAGATTTTAGATCAATTCCTAGCCTCTAGGGTTTCTCAAACATGTATATTCATGAAGCATATGAATTAATGGAACCCCCATCGCTTATTTATAGATTTAGAAGACTTAGAAGTAGACTAGGATTGTGAAAATCTAATTTTGGCAATAAATTAGAGATAGACTAGGATTTGAAAACTTGTTTAAAATCAATTAGAAAACATAGAGATAGACTAGGATTTGAAAACCTATTTAAAATCAATTAGAAAACATAGAGATAGACTAGGATTTGAAAATCTCAATTTTGTCTAAATATTCAATTTAAAAATATCTTAAGCCTTCCAAACACTTTTAAATATTTATAAATCATCATCAATAATATTTGAACTTACCGAGCATTGTGGATTCATATTTTGAATATGCGAGTCTTCGATCTTCGTTTCTTCTTCTTTAAACCTTCAAGACTCCGAACTAACTTCACGAAATATGCCAACATAAAATCCTTAACAATCTCCCCCTTTGGCAATTTCGTGACAAAACCCAAAATTACATTAAAATACTCACAACGCTCAAAAAATCAAATAATTTAAAATCATCAAGATGCAAATTGATGAAAAATAATTTTCAAAAAATTTAACTAATTGACACCAATTTGTCGCAACCCGTTCAAAATAGAGATTTAGCTAATAAACACCGGGGGTGGCTCTTAGAGCATCTTTTTCAATCTACCACCTTATAACGCCGAAAATTCTAAAATATTCACATATATTTTTTCCAACCTTTTCGGTTTTTCATATAATTACCCATGTGGTAGCTTCACACACATACCGGACGACCGGAGTGGTAGCTCTTTCCTACATGTGGTGGTAGTTTTCACACTCCTTTCGGATGTAACTCTTTCCACATCTTTATAATCATAGGAGTTTCTTCCTTTTTTTAAAAAAAATAAATTATTCAAACTCCCCTAAATTAGACAATCTCACATTTGAAAATAATTTTGACGAACTTTAGTCGATTAGCAAATATCCATCAATTATATTCAACATTCACTATCAAGATGAATTAATTACCAAGAGATTTAAATTTAATTTTAAAATTTTGATGAATGTATGTAAGAAGAAATCACATATTAAATTATCGTCAAAATAATAAAAAGTGGAGTAAAACCAATAATTAATATGAATTTAATTCAATTTGAATTGATTTTAGATACCGGTTAAGGCTCTTTTAAAAATCTTTAATCTCTCTAATTTAATGATTTTCAATCATCTCCTTTCTCAAAAATTTTTAATCAAACTAAAAACTCCCCAAAAACCTTTCCTTAAAAACGATTTTCAAAACAACTTTTAAAGATCAAACATCGTCTAATCATGTAATGTAATGAAAGAAAAATATGCAATATGCACCAATCAAAACATTACATAAACAATAAAAACAAACTAAGACGAAAAGTAAGGAAAGATATCACCTTTCCGGATCCAAACTTGTCGGATCTTTCATTGGCTTTGCTTGTCGACGTTAGGTTTGAGTTGCTTTGATTTTGGATCAACCGTCGGTCGTTTCGTTGCTTGAAACTTCGGTTGATGTTGTCGTTGAGGCTTTGAATTAGAAATCCGGTTCCCTTGATGGTTCGGTTCTGAGATCCAATTCGGTTGTAGGTTCGGTCGAACTCGCCGTTGCTTCTTAAAAAACCGGTCCGAAAGAGGCACTCGACTCAAATTAATTTTCTTTTGATTCCGAGGGGAAAGCCGAGTAGTAGATGATGCCGATTGAGGTTTCGATGTTGCCGATCGATTTTTCTTATCCTTATTCGGGCAACACTTTTTGATGTGTCCTTTGATGCCGCATCGGTGACATACCTTTTCCTTCGAATTTGTTGAGACATTAGATGTTGACGTTCGATCCTTCTCAACATAGGTTCGTTCGTATCCGAGGCCCAACTTGTTCGTTTGACCTACCCCAAGCATATGATCCAATTTCTTCGATCCGGAAGAAAATTGTTGAATGTCGGACTTGAGTTGATGAACTTCCTTGGTCAACTCTTTGTTGGATTTGTGCGATTCCTCAAACTGATACTCCAAAAATTCAACTTTGTTCTTAGAGGATTTGATCGTTAAATCCGCTTCATCTAGCTTATTTTGGAGGATCGAATTATCTTTCAATATTGCTTCCTTTTCCTCTTCGAAAGTTTTCGTCATTGTTTTCAAATTTTTGTTCTCCTCTTCAATGTCAAGTAGACGCTTCCTAAGTCTTTTGTTATGCTTCGCTATCTTTTTAGATTCGACGAGGAGTTGATGATATGCTTCCGCTAAATCCTCGTCGTTTGATTCCTCATCGCCGGAATCCGAGTCGACGTCTTCTTCCTTTGATGTTTTCAACGCAATCCCTCTACTTTGAGAAAAAGACTTGGAAGAAGATTGGTTAGTAGGAAAAGTCATATCGTAAGTTTGCAACACACCTACTAACTCTTCGGCCATTAGATAGCAATATATCTAGATCCCGCTCTGATACCAATTGTGAGTTACGGGGAAGCCCCAAGGATCTATCTAGATTGTATCTAACACCTTATCCCACACATAGAGGGGGGGTGAATAGGTGTAAAGGCCAAAAACCACAAATCTCGATACTTTAAAAAGTAAATGCGGAAAATAAAAAACACACCGAGATTTACGTGGGAAAACTCCAAACTCGGAGTAAAAAACCCACGGGACCAACACACGATTAAACAATCAATAAGAGAAAAGATTACAAGGTGATACCGAACTCCACGGACTCGACCTCTCTAACTCTCCTATGGATCTCCGCGCAATCCTCCTTCGGGTTGTCCACGCCCTCACGTTCGAGTCCACGAACGCCACCACTTCGAATCCACGAAGCTTCTATCACGCCGAATCCACGACGCCACTCGAATCCACGAGGCAACGATCCGAATCCACGAACCGCCTTCAACACGCCGAATCCACGACGTCGTTCATGAGAAGCATGAATATGATGATCCTTCACTTAGGAGTATCGTAGAAAACCGAAGAAGAAAACTCCAAGCGAATCGTAGATCAAATCGATATACAGATATTCAATACGATATCTCGATTTGACCTAAAAGAGGCTATGAAGTAGAAAATAGATTTTAGATCAATTCCTAACCTTTAGGGTTTCTCAAACATGTATATTCATGAAGCATATGAATTAATGGAACCCCCATCGCTTATTTATAGATTTAGAAGACTTAGAAGTAGACTAGGATTGTGAAAATCTAATTTTGGCAATAAATTAGAGATAGACTAGGATTTGAAAACTTGTTTAAAATCAATTAGAAAACATAGAGATAGACTAGGATTTGAAAACCTATTTAAAATCAATTAGAAAACATAGAGATAGACTAGGATTTGAAAATCTCAATTTTGTCTAAATATTCAATTTAAAAACATCTTAAGTCTTCCAAACACTTTTAAATATTTATAAATCATCATCAATAATATTTGAACTTACCGAGCATTGTGGATTCATATTTTGAATATGCGAGTCTTCGATCTTCGTTTCTTCTTCTTTAAACCTTCAAGACTGCGAACTAACTTCACGAAATATGCCAACATAAAATCCTTAACAGTTCTACTTTTAATGGCACATACATATATCAATATTGATTAACATGCATAATTGAATGTATGCAAATGTCCTCTTACATGCATAATCATAATGTCCAAGATACTACATAAGGTAATTTATACTTTTCATTGTTCTCTACTAAGCATACTGTCACGCCCCGGGACCCAGCGGAAGCCCGCCCGGCGCGTGCCCAGACCCGCCGTATGTCTACAGCATACAAGGCGTCTAACAAAAACGATAAATAACCAACAAGTAAAAAGAATCTAGAAGTAACAGAGCAGTATAACCACTAGAATTCTATACAAGGAAGCATAAAGAAGAGACTAAAAGTAAAGCACCAATCTTAAAATAAACCATAAAGAGAGTACAATAAAAAGAGATCCGAACACCACAATAACTAAGTACAGGGTAGTCTCTACATAGGGATACAAAACTCTCTCACTCACACCAAAGTACAAAAAGAGAGAAAAACCCCTACAAGGTGGAAAGCTGCGATAACTAGCTAGCGGTTCCCTTTCCACGATCCCTTGCCTCCGCCGGTGCCGAAGGCTCTGAAACACATTAGAAAAAGAGGGCGTGAGAACTATTAAAAATCGTTCCCAGTGGGCAATTACTGACTTCAGTTGCATGCTCCACTAGGCCCAAAACTAAGCAAGTAAGTGTGAGCGAAATAAATAACGAGTAAGCTACTAAAACATGATATCTCTACTTAGCATAAATAAGCATAAGTAAACGACTATTCTAAGCATGAATAGTAAGTAAAACCCACAAGTCCAATATCCATAGCAATAGTAAAGAGTTAAAGTTTACTATTCTAACCATAGCCCAATAATCCCACAAGTGATAGTGAGGTGTTAGAGTTTACTATTCTAGTCAAAGTCCACAGTTTTCTTTAAACTACATTAAGTTTAAGCACAATAAGATCAACCCGAAGGCGATATGGCCGATACCCACCCGAAGGCTGCCTAGCCCAAATGCCGAGCCTAATGGCCCCGTAGTAGTCAACATTCCCACCCTAGGAATGCGATCGTCCCACGGCAATCCACTTGGCGCCCAATCCCGCACGGCGAATACAAGAAACGCGTTGGCCAACTCGGAGTCTTGCATGAGAGCTACCCTCACAAGCATGTGCGAATGAGCACAATGGCAAAAGTCACAAAACTCGTCACAAGTCCCAAATCATCATGTCTCTAACATGGAATGTACAATTGTCCAAAAGGCCTATCTCTATGTCATCATGTCTCTAACATGGAATATAGTATATGTTAAGTGGCCTATGTCAAGTCTCTATGTTGCAGTTTCATAGTTTTCTATGTTAAGTGCCGCTTGATGACACTTAAGGTTTCTAAGTCCCAACATGTATTTAATGTTCACAATTAACATTAGCAAAGCTAAAATCACCATAAATGGCATACTCCCAGGCGCCCCCAAGAACCACCCCCACATGCATGCAGTTTAACCCAGATAGCTCTACTATATAGAGTGAATATTTTATCATACATAAGGCATGCATTTTAAGTGATTCAAAATTCATAATAAATCTATGTAGCATGAATATGCATTCAAAATATTTAAATCAAACCAACTAAGCACTTAGGAGCCATTTGCTCCTATGCTCATGAAGCCAAACCCACCGAGTGCGAAAATCGCCGATCCGAATCGCTAACTAAGCTTCGATTCCTACTCCTAGCACCCTACAAGGCATGCCATAGGAATTACAAACTCAAAAGATGAGTCTTGAGTTCAAACAATAAGAAACTCTACTAAAGGGTGAAGAATACTCACCGAATGCGAAGAAAGTGCTCTTGATCTCCAAATGGGAGTTAGAGTCCTTCTAATCCAACCTAAATCAAAGTTCTAAACTCATCAATTAGGTCCCAAAGGCCCTCAATCGAAAATCCCCAAATCCTAACCCTAGAATCCCATTCTAGGGTTTCATCTCATGAAAACCCACAAAAATCGAAACTAGAGGAAAGAGATCACTCACATACCTCTAAGAAGCTCTAATCCAAGCTCAAAAAGCCCTAGGCTTGAAGCTTGATCCTCCACAAAGTTCCAAACACCAAGTTCCAAGCTCCAACAATGGTGGTAGAGGCTCTAACAAGCAAAAGAGAGCAAGGAGAGGGTTTTAATCCTCCAAAAATCAACCAAAACCCTAGAAAACACAAGAGAGTAGAGAGAGAAGCTCCTCCTACCTTCTTGCTGCAATGGGGGTGCTCAAATGGAGCCCTAGGGTGAAGGGGTAACCTAATAGAAGCAACAATATGCTAATACACCCCTGCAGTTTAAACTGCTCGAAACTGCCAGGTTGTACCGGTACAAGCCATCCCATACCGGTATAGACCCTGCGAAACAGCCAAACCCGAGGCTCGGGTTGGCGTCCATCAGCTCTCCCATACCGGTACAGAATCCATCCTGTCTGGGTATAGCAACAATTTTAGAACAACTCCGGACCGAGCAACCTAAAATCCAACTTTTTGGACTTTAGTGCTTAGGATTCATCCGCTAACCTCGGTACACGTGCTCTAGGTCGGAACATAGTCAACGACCCTCCAGAAAATCTGGAAAAGCTCCGAACTCACGTCGAATACTCGAACTCCGCAATTTGCGCAAGTCCAGTATGTTACATTCACCCCTCCTAAAAAGGAGTTTCGTCCGCGAAACTCTAAAGCGAACTCATACCTCAAGATTCCATCTGAAAGAGATGGGGATAGCGCTCCTGCAGTGCGCTCTCAGGCTCCCACGTGGCCTCTCGCTCCTCGTGGTTGCTCCAAAGAACGTTCACGTACGGAATGTCCCGATTCCGCAATTTCTTCACCTCGCGAGCCAAGATCTTCACGGGTTGCTCCTCGAAGCTCAAATCCTCCCGCAGCTCTATGGGTACAGCCTCCAAAACATGAGCCGGATCATGGATGTACTTCCGAAGGACCGATACATGAAAGACGTTGTGCACGCCCGATAGGTTCGGCGGTAGAGCAAGTCGATATGCTACCGGACCTATACGTTCCAAGATCTCATAGGGTCCAATAAATCGAGGACTCAACTTACCTCGAATTCCAAATCTCCGAATCCCCTTTGACGCCGAGACTTTCAAGAAGACATGATCTCCAATCTGAAACTCCAAGTCTCGTCGGCGTTTATCCGCATAGCTCCTCACGCCTACTGCGAGTTTGTCGGTAGTCGCTCCCAGCAATTCGAACTTTATCCTCTGCTTCGGAGCACTTCGGGGCCTAAAGCCAATCTTTCGCCCACTTCACTCCAATGAAGTGGCGATCTCGCACTTCCGTCCATGCAGTGCCTCGAACGGTGCCATCTTGATACTTGCTTGATAACTATTGTTATAAGCAAACTCCGCCATAGGTAGATGCTGCGACCATCCTCCCTGGAAGTCAATCACACATGCTCTAAGCATGTCCTCTAGAGTCTGTATAGTGCGCTCCGACTGCCCGTCACTCTGGGGGTGGAAAGTAGTGCTGAAATCCAATCTAGTACCCAAGGCGTCCTGTAGACTCCTCCAGAAGTGTGACACAAAGCGAGTGTCCCTGTAAGATACGATCGATGTAGGTACTCCATGAAGTCGCACAATCTCATCCAGGTACACTTGTGCGAGCTTCTCTCCAGCCCAAGTAGTATGGATAGGTATAAAGTGCGCCGACTTCGTTAACCTATCCACGATCACCCAAATAGCATCATGCCCAGCTTGAGAGCGAGGCAATCCCGTCACGAAGTCCATGGTGATCTTCTCCCACTTCCACACGGGAATAGGCAAACTCTGAAGTTTTCCGTGGAACTCGATGCTCGGCTTTCACTTGTTGGCAAGGTAAACATCTAGCAACAAACTCGCCAACATCCTTCTGCATCCCAGGCCACCAATAGAGTAACCTCAAGTCCTTGTACATTTTGGTGCCTCCTGGATGAATAGCATAAGGTGCCCTGTGTGCCTCCTGAAGGATGTCCTCTCTAAGTCCCAAATCCGCCGGCACACAAATCCGTCCACCAAAGCGCATCACTCCCTGATCATCCACAAGGAAGTCGCCGGTGCAACCATCCACCATTTTGTCTCGAATCTTTTGCAACTCTAAGTCAAGAGCTTGCTTCTCTTTAATTCTATCCATAAGAGTAGGTTGCACCACCATAGTCATCAGCCGCATAGGCGTATCGGGAGTCACTACCTCCAACTCCAACCGCTTCATCTGCTCGATCAACTGCGGTTGAGTAACAACATGCATCGCTAAGTTCTCGGTAGATTTCCGACTTAGCGCATCCGCCACCACGTTAGCCTTGCCCGGGTGGTAGAGAATAGTCAAATCATAATCCTTGAGTAGCTCCAACCATCTGCGCTGTCTCAAGTTCAACTCCTTCTGAGTGAAAAGGTACTTTAAGCTCTTGTGATCCGTATACACCTCGCACCGCTCGCCATACAAATAGTGGCGCCACAGCTTTAATGCAAAGACCACGGCCGCCAACTCCAAGTCATGTGTAGGATAGTTCTTCTCATATTCCTTTAACTGGCGGGATGCATACGCGATCACCTTGTCACCCTGCATCAAGACACAGCCCAATCCGTTAAGAGATGCATCACTATAAACCACATACCCTGCTCCAGCAATAGGTAATGTGAGGATTGGAGCGGTCGTCAATCTCAGCATCATTCCAAATGAACTTAGCTCCTTTGTGCGTGAGCCTCGTGAGGGGAGTAGATAACTTCGCAAAGCCCTCCACGAATCTGCGGTAGTAGCCGGCCAAACCAAGGAAACTCCTGATCTCGGTGACACTCGTCGGTCTTGGCCAATCCTGAATGGCTTCTATCTTTCTAGGATCCACTGCTATACCTGATCCTGAAATCACATGTCCCAGAAAAGCCACTTCTCGAAGCCAAAATTCGCACTTCTTCGGCTGAGCAAATAACTTCTTTTCCCGAAGCACTTGTAGTACCAATCTCAAGTGTTCCTCGTGCTCCACATCACTTCGGGAATAAACCAAGATGTCGTCGATGAAGACCACGACGAACCTGTCTAGATAAGGCTTGAAGACACGGTTCATTAGATCCATAAAAGCTGCCGGGGCATTAGTAAGCCCAAACGGCATAACAGTGAACTCATAATGTCCATACCGTGATCTAAAAGCCGTCTTCGCCACATCCCCAGGCGCAATCTTCAACTGATGGTATCCCGACTTCAAGTCTATCTTGGAATACACGTTCGACCCTTGAAGTTGATCAAAAAGATCATCAATCCTCGGCAACGGATATTTATTCTTGATCGTGACTTTATTAAGTTCACGATAGTCCACGCAAAGGCGAAGTGATCCGTTCTTCTTCTTCACAAAAAGAACCGGTGCTCCCCATGGTGACACACTCGGTCGAATGAAGCCCTTGTCCAACATATCCTGTAACTGTGCCCTCAGCTCCTTTAACTCTGCCGGTGCCATCCTATAGGGTGCCTTCGAGACTGGGTAGTCCGGGAGCGAGATCTACCACAAACTCGATCTCCTATCGGGTGGCATGCACCGGTAGCTCCGTGAAACACGTCCCGAAACTCCCGTACCAGGATATCCTCGATCCTAGGGGTATCATCCTCACCCCTCAATGCGATACTAGCCAAATAGGCTACGCATCCACGGTTGATCAGTTGCCTAGCTCGAGACGAACTGCTCGACATCGCAAAAAGCAAACTCGGCATCCTCTAAACACCACCTCACTCTGACCCGGTCTCTAAAAGTAACCGTTCGATTAACACAATCGATAGTGGCGTAGTATCTAGTCAACCAATCCATACCCAAAATCACGTCAAAATCCCCCAACTTGCGCACTACTCGCAAATCCGCGGGCATGGTCCAATCTCCTACCCGAATAGGGCAACTGGGGCAATACTCTCGCACGTCCACAATGTGGTCGGGTACAACAATACGTCCAGGGTGTAGTAAAGGAACAAACTGGATGTCATGCAACTCGGCAAAGCAGTAGATCTATAAATGAATGTGATGCAGGTATCAAATAATGCACGTACTCTAATGCCATCAAGTAAATGATACACCATACCACGTATCATGTCAATTCTTTGCCCGCCATCGTTCGCGCGGCGTACAAGATATGCACCCAGCGCTCAGCGCTGCCGTGACCCTCACTCTTACGCGGACGATTCGACGCCCCGCCGCCCACCGTGCGTGTCGACGGGTCCGTCGGCGGCCGGCAGAGCCGGTGCCGACGGAAACGGTGCGGTGAAAGAAGAACCTCTCGGGCACTCGGTACGGATGTGGCCCTCACAGCCCACCGGAAGCACTGCTGCCCGGACAACTGCGGCGGGTGGTGAGGACCACCGCGAGATCACACACCGGGGAGGTCGGCGTCGGTCGGGTCCTCCTCGCTGAGTCGGTGCGCCTCGACTGCGCTGCTGGTGCCTCGGATGCTTCGGGGGCCTCCTAGAGTGCATCTGGCTCGCACCCTCGGCCGCGGGCCTCTTGCCCTTTCCATTGTCCAAACCCTCGCGTCTCTCCTGCACCATGGCCGCGCCGCTCTCTACAGTGAGCGCGCGGTTCACCACCTGTCGGTAAGTCTGAAGCTCAGAGGACTGCACGAACCGGAAAATCGACGGTCGCAGTCCACGCTCGAAGATGCGGGCCTTATCCTCGTCGTCCCGCACGACGAAGGGCACGCAATGCGAGGCGAGAAAACTCTCTCTCGTACTCGGCTACGAGATCATCCCCACAGTGTCGAGTGCGCAAACTCTGCTCCATCTGCCTCTTGACGCTATCGGGAAAGTAGTGTGCCAACAGTAGCTCCTTAAACCTCGTCCAAGTAATAGAAGCTAAGTCTGTGCTGGGGTTCTCCTGAAGATCCATCCACCAGCTGTAGGCCTCGCCGTCCAAGTGGTGGGTGGCGAGCCACACTCTGTCCCGCTCCTCCACGAACGTGTCACGGAACAGTTTCTCCATGTGCATCAACCACTTTTCCACGATCCAGTGGTCGACCTTCTCTCAGTCAAAGGTCCTCGGGCTGCACCTCCTGAACTCCTTGAGGCGAGCCATGAGTCGATCCCTCTCGGCTCCCTGAGCCATAACTGGAAATGCCGCTGCCACCGGCGATGCTCGTACTGGCGGGGTGTCCCGATCCTCCTCCCGGCGCTCAACTGCCGGAGTCATCTGGTGTGAGCCGGCCGCGGGGATCGCGCCGCGGTAAGTCAACCTCGAGTGGTCTTTGGCGGTGAAGGGTCGAGCCTCCCTCGCGGCCGCCTGCTGCGATGAAAGGTCCTCCGTACGCTTCATGCGCGCCTCCTGGCTGTTGTGCGCTGTCGCTGTTCTGCGTCACCAATCTTTGTGAGGCCGCCAAGCGGCCCCTCCACTCACGGACCTCGCCGGATCCGGAGGTAGCGGAGGCCTCGACCTCCTCAAAAGTTGCCGCATTGTCCGCTCCAACAGATTTCGAGCGAGTTATCGGCATCACCACTACAACATCATAAAAGCGCAAGTTAGTAAGCTCACGCAATCGCATCCCCGCTCATGTTATAAATACCCAAATCATGCGAAAGTAATGAAGTGTCATTTACTACTAACTCCCGATGTTACGTTGTCGGCCGCCGACGTAACCCTCCGCGAAGTTAGGAGTTATACACTTCGATCAACTCTACTTACTAGAGTTATTCAAGATACCCAATCTTAATACTTTCGCTCACAAGTTAAATAGACCTCGTCTCTCACGAGCCTATATCCTATAGTCCAACTTTGCCTAAGGTTTGCTAGGTCCACAAGAAGACTCAACCCTAGGCTCTGATACCAATTTAATCTGTCACGCCCCGGGACCCAGCGGAAGCCCGCCCGGCGCGTGCCCAGACCCGCCGTATGTCTACAACATACAAGGCGTCTAACAAAAACGATAAATAACCAACAAGTAAAAAGAATCTAGAAGTAACAGAGCAGTATAACCACTAGAATTCTATACAAGGAAGCATAAAGAAGAGACTAAAAGTAAAGCACCAATCTTAAAATAAACCATAAAGAGAGTACAATAAAAAGAGATCCGAACACCACAATAACTAAGTACAGGGTAGTCTCTACATAGGGATACAAAACTCTCTCACTCACACCAAAGTACAAAAAGAGAGAAAAACCCCTACAAGGTGGAAAGCTGCGATAACTAGCTAGCGGTTCCCTTTCCACGATCCTTGCCTCCCGCGGTCTCGAAGGCTCGAAACACATTAGAAAAGAGGGCGTGAGAACTATTAAAAATAGTTCCCGGTGGGCAGTGCGACTTCGTTGCATGCGCCACTAGGCCCAAAACTAAGCAAGTAAGTGTGAGCGAAATAAATAACGAGTAAGCTACTAAAACATGATATCTCTACTTAGCATAAATAAGCATAAGTAAACGACTATTCTAAGCATGAATAGTAAGTAAAACCCACAAGTCCAATATCCATAGCAATAGTAAAGAGTTAAAGTTTACTATTCTAACCATAGCCCAACAATCCCACAAGTGATAGTGAGGTGTTAGAGTTTACTATTCTAGTCAAAGTCCACAGTTTTCTTTAAACTACATTAAGTTTAAGCACAATAAGATCAACCCGAAGGCGATATGGCCGATGCCCACTCGAAGGCTGCCTAGCCCAAATGCCGAGCCTAATGGCCCCGTAGTAGTCAACATTCCCACCCTAGGAATGCGGCGTCCCACGGCAATCCACTTCGGCGCCCAATCCCCGCACGGCGAATACAAGAAACGCGTTGGCCAACTCGGAGTCAGGCTTGTAGGGAGCTACCCTCACAAGCATGTGCGAATGAGCACAATGGCAAAAGTCACAAAACTCGTCACAAGTCCCAAATCATCATGTCTCTAACATGGAATGTACAATTGTCCAAAAGGCCTATCTCTATGTCATCATGTCTCTAACATGGAATATAGTATATGTTAAGTGGCCTATGTCAAGTCTCTATGTTGCAGTTTCATAGTTTTCTATGTTAAGTGCCGCTTGATGACACTTAAGGTTTCTAAGTCCCAACATGTATTTAATGTTCACAATTAACATTAGCAAAGCTAAAATCACCATAAATGGCACACTCCCAGGCGCCCCCAAGAACCACCCCCACATGCATGCAGTTTAACCCAGATAGCTCTACTATATAGAGTGAATATTTTATCATACATAAGGCATGCATTTTAAGTGATTCAAAATTCATAATAAATCTATGTAGCATGAATATGCATTCAAAATATTTAAATCAAACCAACTAAGCACTTAGGAGCCATTTGCTCCTATGCTCATGAAGCCAAACCCACCGAGTGCGAAAATCGCCGATCCGAATCGCTAACTAAGCTTCGATTCCTACTCCTAGCACCCTACAAGGCATGCCATAGGAATTACAAACTCAAAAGATGAGTCTTGAGTTCAAACAATAAGAAACTCTACTAAAGGGTGAAGAATACTCACCGAATGCGAAGAAAGTGCTCTTGATCTCCAAATGGGAGTTAGAGTCCTTCTAATCCAACCTAAATCAAAGTTCTAAACTCATCAATTAGGTCCCAAAGGCCCTCAATCGAAAATCCCCAAATCCTAACCCTAGAATCCCATTCTAGGGTTTCATCTCATGAAAACCCACAAAAATCGAAACTAGAGGAAAGAGATCACTCACATACCTCTAAGAAGCTCTAATCCAAGCTCAAAAAGCCCTAGGCTTGAAGCTTGATCCTCCACAAAGTTCCAAACACCAAGTTCCAAGCTCCAACAATGGTGGTAGAGGCTTTAACAAGCAAAAGGGAGCAAGGAGAGGGTTTTAATCCTCCAAAAATCAACCAAAACCCTAGAAAACACAAGAGAGTAGAGAGAGAAGCTCCTCCTACCTTCTTGCTGCAATGGGGGTGCTCAAATGGAGCCCTAGGGTGAAGGGGTAACCTAATAGAAGCAACAATATGCTAATACACCCTGAGTTTAAAGCGCTCGAAGCTACCAAAGTTGTTACAAGCCATCCCATACCTGGTATAGACCTGTGAAAGCAAACCCGAGGCTCGGGTTGGCGTCCATCGGCTCTCCCATACCGTGCAGAATCCATCCCGTCTGGTATAGCAACAATTTACCGGTATAGCAACAATTTACGTGCATGCGGACCCTCCGAACCTCAATCAGAGCAACCTAAAATCCAACTTTTTGGACTTTAGTGCTTAGGATTCATCCGCTAACCTCGGTACACGTGCTCTAGGTCGGAACATAGTCAACGACCCTCCAGAAAATCTGGAAAAGCTCCGAACTCACGTCGAATACTCGAACTCCGCAATTTGCGCAAGTCCAGTATGTTACACATACATACTAGTCCATAAAGATACAAGTTCACTACCACTAATGTTATCAATAACAAAATGATCCGTAATGTCCAACTACTATGCGTGCATCAAGTAGTAGTATAAAGTAGCAACCATATGTATGAACATCTACTATGTATGCATCAACCACGATGATGCACAATGACAAGTTAAGTCTCAATACCCAATTTATAAAGAACGTACACGTGGTAACGTCCCAGCTCGTGCCATGCCTTAGTGGCCCCGTGGAGGTCATCGATTGTCCCCGCAAGAAAAGAGGCGCAAGCCACGGCAATCCACTTCGGCGCCCAATCCCGCACGGCGATCTATCGTCGCAAGGCTAAACTCCGGAGTGCCGGCTTGTAGGGAGCGACCCTCACAAGCATGTGCGAATGAGCACAAGGGCAAGCAAGCGTAATCATAACATAGGGTCCCTAATTTGGGATACTCAATCATCAAGTCTAAAACTTGGAATCTCACTCATCGACTCGACGGTCGGAAAATAAATCAATCATGTCACGACTTGTTTACAACTATTTGGGTGGTATGTCTCTACCAACACATATAATGTTTTAAAACATGTATAACTCAATTGACAATATCCTACTTGGGATAATTCACTACTTTAAACAAGATTCCAAAGAGGTTCATGACATGCAATTCCAATAATTATCAATAAGATATTTACCAATGCCATATGCAAGAAAACTATGAAATATTCACAAATATCATAATGCATGTGATGCACATGTCTTTCCATTAACATCCTCACTACATGGAGTAAAAGTACTACGATGCAAGTAATTTAAATCACTAGTATGACATGCCATTATCTCAAGTGAAATTTGCCCCGAAAGCTTAACATTACCTTTTCCCATGTCTAAAACATGAAATTAACCCATCGATCCCTAGATCGAATGCAAGATCGCAATGGCCAATGCTAGTCATACTATTAGAAGAAATGCAGCAAATTAACTTCATGATGATCTTATCATGCTTTAAATTACATTATCACAACTACCTTGTCTACAACAAGTATAAGGCAAATTATGCTAAGTCTCATGCATGCATGTGTCTCATTCATATAGATATGCTATTAATCTCAAGGTCAACACCTTTTAATTATAAGGTTACAATGCCATGTTTTCTTATCTACCAAATTATAATGTAAGAACACTAAGTTCTATTTACTTGTCTCTAACAAGTACAATATTGTAACGATGTGTGATACTATAAATGTAATCCATCCGCTAGGTACACTCAAGGGTTCATCTCACCAATCATACTCTAACATGCTTCTTAGTGTGGCATAAATGTATAGTTTCAACTATAGTCAAACTATGCCCAATTCTACATGTATGTCTCTACCACATAGAGCATATATTTTCACTATACATAACATGGTCATATTATGTTCTCATAAATTCAAGCATCTGATAAAGAGTATGAATAAATATCTAAACATGTCTTTAAACCAAAGGAAAGACATAGAAGGAGTTCACCCATTTCGGTGAGGTCAAACCCACCGGATGTACTTCGAATTCTTTTCATTTCGCCGAACGAAGTTGCCCCCCAAGCTTCTAGCACCCTAAGATAATTTCTAGAAGGGATACAAGCATCGAATAAACATCCAACCAAATTCACCAAAAATCGCATAGAAAAGAGGTGAAAATTACCTTTGATCAAGAAGATCTTGTCCAAAGCTCAAATTGACCCAATGGATCTTCAAATCCAATCTAAAGGAGAGTTCTACACTCATCAATTAGGTTATAAAAGCCTCCAATCGAAAAGTCCTAAATAAAATCCTAATTTTCAAAATATAGGGTTTCATCTAGTAGAAAGCTCCAAAATCCAAATCTAAAGGAAAGGATTTGTAGTTTACCTTCTAAGAGCTCCAATTTAAGGATCAAAACTCACTATGAGTGATGATCTTCCTCACAATAAGCTCCAAGTCCAAGCTCTATGCTTCTCTGATGGTGGAAATGGCTCCAACAAGCAAAAGAGAGCAAAATGAGGTGTTTAATCTCAAGAAACCCAACCAAAATCAAAGAAATCCAAAGAGGAAGAAAGGTGTCACGCCCCGCTACCCACCTATTTGGTCGGGTTCGGGCCACGTCAACAGACGCCGAACGAACAGGGCCTCCCCTGCCCGCCGAAGGCTCTAAACAACAAGTACAATTTAACAAATCAAAGAGAATTTGCAATTATACAAGGCTTACACGAAGGTAAGCAACAACACAGCGGAAGAGTAAGCACTAAGCTAGAATATAAACCATACATGAACTTGATTACATTTGAACCAAATACAAGTAAACTAATCTATTACATTCTTTAAGCATTCGATACATCATTTCTTCTTACATTGTCATCTCCCAAAATTTACTTGAATGTTTACAACTTGACATCTATAGTTCAACAAAATAAAGTTGATACAAGTATAACCAAAAAGGAAATGACTAGATGCAAACTCCGGTGGCCACTAGCTATGGCGCTAACCCCTTGCCCCGGTCCTCCGCTGCCCCGCTCGAGCTAGGACCTGTGGGGTTAGTGGTGTGAGAACTACAACGAAGTTCCCAGTGGGCTCGGCAACCGACCCCGCCGACTTACCCACTAGGTCTATCCAGGCATAAGTATTTCAACGGAAATGAAATAGTAACCAAACTATATATGCTAATACTATGCCTGCAAGAAAGAGTCAGATAGATAGATAATCGAATTTAATATGTTTGCATGCATGCTCTTACCATATTTTACTTTACTTTACTTGACTTATTACCCAATCTTGCCGGTTAACATAGTTAACCCCAACAAACTCAAGACCCAAAATCCCTCACTGAACGGGGAGGCTCTAAGCCTACAAGACCCGAGGGACCGTCCGTCGGGGCCACGATCCCCTAGGTGACTGTTCCGGAACTCACCGCTTGAGGAGGAGCGACCTCCCTCAAGCCAAGACTTGTCAAGAGTATCGATCTAATCCTCACATTGAGGATTCATAGCCACTAGTTACCATGCCATTGTCAATGATAGGTTTTCTACCTAATCATGTATATCATTCTTGCCATAATGTCACTAAGTTAAAATTTGTTTAACTAATGTCATATCAATGCCAATCTCATCCCTATGTCAAGTTCACCATTGTTTGCTAAGTTCACATTCCATAGTCACATTCATGCAATAGGGTTCTAATCCATATGCCTCTATGGTTCCATTACAATCTCTAAGTTCATCGTCATACTAGAACAATAATTGAAGTTCAACCATAGCATAATTAACCTCTACCCTATCATGCATGAATATACTATACATATAATATGCTCAAACATAAGGGAATTCGATGATTCCTAATGCACCCCCCACCTTAAAATAATTTTGTGAGGATGCCCAAGAAGTTTCACGACCTCGAGGCCTAGGTAAAAACCTCAGCTTTAAAAGTGAACCTAATCGTGCCATTTTACATAGTAGCCCCTACATCGGATTTTCGTTTAATTAAACGGAGTTGTCCCACGCGTCGGGAATACCCCCAATTAGGTTTCTACAAGGTCAATTTGACCCAAGAACCCTTATGTTTAAAAGCCCCAAATTTGGGTGCTCCAACTATTCCCTATGTCAAACCTAGGGTTTTGATCTCATTCACAAGCAAAACATAGCTTTAGATCAACCTAGAAGCTCTCTAAAACCATCCTTGACCCATTAGAACCATCTATTTGGGGTTTACAACAAACCCTAAGAAATCACCATGAGAGCACTTGAGCTCAAATGGAGTTTCATGGTGTTCTTAGCCATACAAGTCCTCTAGTACTAGCAACAAGCTAGAAAACTCCAAAACTTAGGAGAAAACCTAAACCCTAGAGTTAAACTTGTAGAAACTCACCTCTTGTGCCAAGCTCTACTAAGGTCCTTCCTTGTTGGAGAGCTCCAAGCCCACCAAGAGCTCCAAACCCACCTTCTTCTTCCTTTCCTCCAAGATCTCCAAGCTCTAGAGATGAAGTTCTAGAGAGAGAAAGGGAACAAGAGAAAGAAAATGAGAGGGGGTGAGTGTGCTGTGAATAGAGGGTGTTGGGGGAGCTTATGGTGTTGTAACAATAGCCAAAAAGCCCCTCAACTTCTTTTATTTCGCGCAGTTCACAAACTGCTGTCAGACCATCCCATACCGGTATGGGGGAAATCTGTACCGGTATGGGGTGCTACAGTGGCAGAAACCCGAGAGCAGCTTCCCTCGGTTTCGCAGCATCTATACCGGTATGGGGCGACCTGTACCGGTATGGGCCAAAGAAACTATCAAACCCGAGAGCTCTCCCCTTCTCGGGTGTGATGGCTATACCGGTACAGACACCCGGGCTGTACCGGTATGGGCCATAAAATTTTCGCACTTTAGTCAATTTTGCCAAAGCCCGATATTATTGTCGAATTTTCGATATGCTACATTCTCCACCCCTTAAAATTAGTTTCGTCCGCGAAACTTAACGCATACCTTAGCTTGTCGACTCGAACAAGTGAGGGTACTCCTTCCTCATTGTGTCCTCAAGCTCCCAAGTGGCTTCACGCACCGCATGATTGCTCCACTGGACCTTGACGTAGGAAATCTTGCGATTCCTAAGCTTCTTTTCGCCTTTCCCAAGAATACAAACCGGGTACTCTTCATAGGTCATGTCCTCGTTTAATTCCACCGGTTCATACTCCAATGCATGAGCCGAATGGTGGATATACTTGCGAAGGTTTGAAACGTGAAACACATTGTGCACTCCCGCAAGTCTCGGTGGTAACGCCAACTTGTATGCTACCGCACCGATCCGCTCCAATATCTCAAAAGGTCCGATATATCGGGGACTTAGCTTCCCCCGAACTCCAAACCTTTTTATGCCGCGCATAGGTGATACTTTCAAAAATACGCGGTCTCCAACCGCAAACTCTAGATCCTTTCTCCGCTTATCGGCATAACTCTTTTGCCGAGATTGCGCCGTCGTGAGTCTTTGCCGGCTAGGCGGACCTTCTCCTCCGCCTCCCGCACTACATCGGGGGCCAAGAGCCGTTCTTCGCCCACGTCGCTCCAATGAATTGGAGAACGACACTTCTTACCATAAAGGGCCTCGAATGGCGCCATCGCAATGCTTTCTTGGTAGCTATTGTTGTATGCGAATTCCGCCATTGGTAGAAAATCGTGCCATCCGCCCTTATAGTCGAGTACACACGCCGAAGCATATCCTCAAGTATCCGAATTGTCCTCTCCGATTGACCTTCACTTTGAGGATGAAATGCCGTGCTAAAATTGAGCCGTGTACCCAAAACATCTTGCAAGCTCTTCCAAAAATGAGAGGTGAACCTCGGGTCCCGATCCGATACAATTGACACCGGAACCCCGTGTAACCTCACAACCTCGTCGAGATATACTTGAGCTAGCTTGTCTCCCGACCAAGTAGTGTGGATCGGCAAAAAGTGAGCCGATTTTGTCAACCGGTCCACAACTACCCAAATCGCGTCGTGCCCGCCTTGTGACCTAGGCAAACCCGTCACAAAGTCCATAGCAATGTCTTCCCACTTCCACACGGGTATTGGTAGACTTTGCAATTTCCCCGCTGGAAAGCGACGCTCCGCCTTTACTTGTTGGCACGTGAGACATTGTGCCACAAACTCTCCAATGTCCCTTTTCATACCCGGCCACCAATAATGGAGTTTCAAGTCTTGATACATCTTGGTGCCGCCCGGGTGAATGCTATAGGGTGATTGGTGTGCTTCTTGCATAATCGCCCTCCGAAGATCATCGTCCTTGGGCACACACCAACGGTTCCGATACCGTAGTGTTCCGTCGGTCCCAATGCCAAAATCTTCGGCACTACCGTTCTCTACTTCGCCCCACACCTTTTGGAGATAAGGATCGGAAATTTGTAACTCCTTTATCTTCTCCAACAAGGTGGGTTGCACGATCAACATAGCAATCCGTTGCTGCACTCCCGGCGCCACCACCTCAAGTCCTAACCGCTGCATCTCCTTGTGCAATGCAGGTTGAGGTGTAATCGCCGTCGCCAAATTCTCCGCCGACTTTCTACTCAAAGCATCGGCCACGACATTTGCTTTCCCGGGGTGATATAGAATAGTAACATCATAGTCTTTAAGCAATTCTAACCACCGCCGTTGTCGCATATTCAACTCCTTCTGGGTGAACAAATATTTGAGACTCTTATGATCCGTGTAAATCTCACAATATTCCCCGTATAAGTAATGCCTCCAAAGCTTTAGCGCGAAAACGACCGCCGCTAACTCCAAGTCGTGAATCGGGTAGTTCTTCTCATACGTCTTTAATTGGCGCGAAGCATAAGCGATAACTCGGCCATTTTGCATCAGAACGCACCCGAGACCAACATAAGAAGCATCACTGTACACGACATAACTCTCCCCCGGCGTCGGCAAAGCAAGCACCGGAGTCGTCGTCAACCTTTTCTTAAGCTCCTCAAAGCTTCGCTCACATTCGGGGCTCCAAACATACTTCACCCCTTTGTGCGTAAGGCGCGTTAGTGGAGTCGTTATCTTGGCGAGCCCCTCCACGAACCGCCGGTAGTAGCCCGCAAGCCCCAAAAAGCTTCGAATTTCCGTTGCATTTGTCGGGCGAGGCCAATCCTTAATTGCCTCAACTTTCTTTGGGTCCACAGAGACGCCGCCTCCAGATATAACGTGACCCAAGAAAGTAACCTCCGGTAGCCAAAACTCACATTTCTTCAATTTGGCATAAAGCTTCTCTCGTCGGAGTGTCTCCAACACGATTCTCAAGTGCTCCTCGTGTTCCTCCTCAGTCCGAGAATATACCAATACGTCGTCAATGAATACCACGACGCACCGGTCCAATAGCGGACGGAAGACTCTATTCATGTCACGCCCCGGGGTCGGCAGAACCTTCCCCAAAGTGTGCCCAGACCCGCCATATGCCAACACATATAAGGCGTCTAAATAAAAACAGCGGAATTAAAACAATAATAGGCTACAACTAAGAATATCAGAGCCACATACAGCTAGCCCTATCAGCAAGTAGGATCAATAAACAGTTAGGAAGGAAAGAGAGTACTAAAACTGCTACTAGTAAAAAGTAAACACAACAGTGTAGCTCTAGGTACATAAGGGTAGCCTCTACCAAAATACAGGTACACACACTCATCCTTTCCAACTAAAACAAAGGAGAGATGAACCACCTAGCGAGACTCCCCGTCGCTAGCCGAAGCGACACCCTTGCCGCGATCCCTGGCCTCCCCCGCTGAAGGCGCTGAAACACGTTAGAAAATAGAGGCGTGAGAACTATAAAAATATAGTTCCTGGGCAATTACCATCGACCGCACAAAGTTGCACCACTAGGCCCAAAAGAAGAAGTAGTACAGAAGTAAATAACTGTAAATAAAGCATAACGGTAAATAGAGCACAACTGTAAAGCTGAATAATTAACCCAAAGTAAATATGCTACATGCTTTATTAAACCCGAAATGCCCACTTTAAACAAGTACATTCTAATAAGCTCTCAAGTATACCATAATGGAAATGTTGTCCTATCAAGTATACTACCCATGTCCAATACTATGCCACAGTATATCCGAGTATCCAACTACTAAGTCCTATCTAGTAGTGATGTCAATTTTCTATTATATGTCACTGTTCAATTCTCTTTCTAGGATCTACACAAGTGTAGTCCAGCTTGTGCCGCCTAAGTACCGTGGTAGCCCCAACATCCCCCGCGAGGAATGAGTCTGTCCCAAACGGTCCCGTAGGCTTCTCACACCGCACGCGCGAACGAATCGCAAAGGCTAACTCCGGAGTGCCGGCTTGTAGGGAGCGACCCTCACAAGCATGTGCGAAGAGCACAAGTGGCAACAAGCACTGTCCAAGTCTCAAGTGTCCAAAACCTCATGTCACTCACATGGCAAATGTCACTAGTAACCCTAAGGTCTAGTACAATAGTTCACATGACACTAGAATTTCTATGTCAAAGTTCGAATCCGAGCCTAATGCCGCTTGATGACATTAGCTCACTAGTTCACAAACCGATGCCAAGTCTAATGTCGCTTAATGACATTAGCTTTTCTCCTATGTTATGCATAGTTCTCTGTTCTCAAACACATGTCAAACTAACTATAACAATTTAGTTCAAGTTCTCAAATAGAATGCTACCACCCCGCAGCTCTCACAAGCATGTATCTCTACTATATAGAGGAAAATTGCACTATACATAACATATGTATCTTAAGCATTCTAAAATTCACAAATAATATATGAAACATGAAAACACATAATTTCCCAATTAACCGTAAGCATATAAGCTCCAATGAGAATTTCTCATTGTGCTAGGTGTGGCCAAACCCACCGTCGCTCCAAGCGTCGCTCCGAACCGCTAACGAAGCTTCGATTCCTACTCCTAGTACCCTACAAAGTAAATCCTAGGAGTTACAACCTCTAAAGATGAACCATGTGTTCAATCTTTAAACTTCTATACAAAGAATAAGGAAAAACTCACCTTAGTGCAAGAATCCTTCTCCAATCCTCAAATGGAGTGTAAATCCCTTCCAAAGCAACCTAAATCAAGGTTCTAAGCCAATCAATTGGACTCTAAAAGCCCTAGGTTGCAAACTCCCAAAATAAACCCTAATATGCCAAATCTAGGGTTTCATCTATAAAGAAACAACCAAACTCAAATCTAGGGGAAGGAGATGAGTTGCTTACCTTCTAGGAGCTCCAAACAAGGCTCAAAACCCTCAAAGCTTGAAGATCTATCCTCCCTCAAGCTTCAAATCCAAGCTCCAAGCTTCACCCATGGTGGAAAATGCACCAAGAAGCAAAAAGGAGAAAAAGAGAAGATCAATCTCTTAAAAACAACCAACCAAAATCAAGAAATAGAGAGGGAAGGGTTTGAGAAGCTCCTACCTCTCTCTCTCTCTTGTCTCAGCACAAAAAGACCCTAAGGGGGCTGAGGGGTTACAAATAGAAGCAACAAAATGCTAACAAGCCCCTGCAGTTTCGGATATTCGAAAATCGTCAGCCGTACTCTAAGACAAGCCAATTTTGTACCCAGACAAACCCCACGAAATGTACCCAAACCCGAGGCTCTGCTAGCTCGGTCGCACTTCTATACCTAAGATAAATCTCCCACTCCAAGATAGCCATCAAGGTCAGATCAAGATAGCAACAATTTTGTACCGGTACAAGAGCATAGAAATTCAACCCGAGGGCAACCTAAAATCCAACTTTTTGGACTTTAGAGCTTGGAACTCATCCATTAACCTCGGTACTCGTACCATAGGTCGGAACACAGTCAACGACCCTCCAAAAAATCTGGAAAAGCTCAGATCTCACATCCAACACTCGAACCTTGCTATTTGCAAAGTTCAGTGCGTCACAATTCATTAAGTCCATAAATGCCGCCGGGGCATTAGTAAGCCCGAAAGGCGTAACCGTGAACTCATAATGGCCATACCGCGTACGGTACGCCGTTTTGTGCACATCCTTGGGCCGTATCTTCAATTGATGATACCCCGATTGAAGGTCAATCTTCGAATAAACCCTTGACCCTTGCAACTGATCGAATAAATCGTCAATCCTCGGCAACGGGTACTTGTTCTTGATCGTGACCTTGTTCAACTCGCGATAATCAACGCAAAGTCGAAGTGTGCCATCCTTCTTTTTCACAAACAGCACCGGAGCTCCCCACGGAGACACGCTCGGCCGCACAAAGCCTTTATCGAGCAAGTCTTGGGCTTTAAGCTCCTTAAGCTCCACCTGCCATTCTATACGGAGCCTTTGAGATTGGCGCCGGGGACTAAGTCAATGACAAACTCAACTTCCCGGTCCGGTGGCAATCCCGTAACTCACGAAACACATCCGGGTACTCGCATACCACCCGAATGCTACTCAATTCCGGTTTCTCCCTTTGGGTATCCACGATGGTCGCTAAATATGCCTTGCAACCACCCTTGATCATCCTCTTCGCCCTCACCGACGATATGGTCGCCGCAAATCGTGCGCCCTTACACGCTTGGTAGACCATTTCTTCTTGTCCAGGTTCACGAAACGTGATAACCTTCCTCTCACAATCGATAACGGCGTAGTACTTAGAGAGCCAGTTGATCCCTAAGACCACGTCGAAGCCCGATAACCGCTCGACCACTAGGAGATCGATTGGCATAATCCAATCTCCAATTTGTACTGGGCAATTTTCGCACTCCTCATCCACAGCAAAAGAGTGCTCGATAGAGTTGACCCACCAATGGTCATCATGACGCCCTATCTCTACCCCATGAGCCTCGGCGAATGATGCACGTATGAATGAATGAGATGCACCTGTATCAAATAAAGCTTTAGCTTGAGTGCCTTGGATCAGAATAATACCTGCCACCACATCATCTGGAACTGGTGCAATAGTCGACTGCTCCTCCACCTGAGTGGCAACAACCCGCCCACTAGGTGCTCGAGGTGCCTCCTACTGACGTGGTGCTGACGATCGTCCAGCAGACATAGCGGGTGGCAGTCCCGCCAACTGTCGCGGAGTGTACTGTACAGATGCTGCTGAAGGTGCAGGAGATGAGCTGCCCGGACACTCGCGACCAATGTGGCCCGCCTGGCCACACCGAAAGCATCGCCCCTCTCGCTGAGGGCAAGTCACAACTCGGTGGTTCCCGCCGCAGATAACACACGGGTAGGAGGTCTGACTCTGTGTCTGACTCCGACTGCCGCGCCACTGTGACCGCTGAGGTCGGGGGGGCCGCTTAGAGCTCGATTGCCCCGCGGACCCACTCGATGCCCGCTTCTTGGACTTCTCCCTATCCTTGTCTCTCTCAAAAGCCTCGCGCTCCTCTCGCGCAATAGCATTGCCGCGCTCCACCCAAAGTGCGCGGTCCAAAACCTCTCCATAGGTCGTCAGCCGGAAAGAATCAACTGTCTTAAAAATATCCGGCCTCAACCCACGCCCGAACTTCTTCGCCCGGTCCCCGTCGCCGTGGACCAAGCTCGGCACACAGTGAATCATGTGCGTGAACTCCCTCTCGTATTCGCGCACTGTGCGACTCCCCTGTCTTAGCTTGCGGAAGTCCTCCTCGATCTTTCTTTTATCGCTTTCGGGGAAATACTCCATCAATAGCATCTCCCAAAACGTCTCCCAAGCCATGGTGGTATCGTTCAAAGAACGATCCTCTTTCACTTGCCTCCACCAAAGGCGCGCCGACCCTCGAAGCAATGGGCCGCCAAATGCACCTTGTCCCGCTCGAGGGTATAGAAGTCCTCGAACAAGGATTGCATAGCGATCAACCACGTCTCGACCATCCACGGGTCCTTGTCTTCCCCGTTGAAGGTTGGTGGCTTTAACCGCTTGAAAGCCGTCAACACCGCTACCGCCCGCTCCCGCTCCGCCTGGGGTGTCGTGATCCGAAGCCGACGAACCCGGTCGGCGGTGGTACAACCGTCACCGGTACCGCCGCCGCCACAGAGGTGGTGCCGCAGCTCAACAGTGGCGTCGGGTCCCGAGGCACAGTGCGCCGCCGCCGCCGCCGGGCCACCAAGTCGTGGAGCCTACTAAGCCGCTCTCCGCCGTCGCTTTATAGCCCCGCCAACGCCGCTACTTGGGCTTGCAACACAGATTTCGCTCGATCTCGATCGTCGGCACCTCAGGAGGTGGTGCCGCAGTGGATCGCGTCTTAGAAGGGCGTCCCCGTGGTGCCATCACGTCCTGAAACGTAGCACACACATTAATACTCAATACACGTGACTCTTACACGTTCCAAATAACTACCCAATTAAGCGAAAGCAAATAAGTAAATTATTTTCCACTCTAGGTGTCATGTGGTCGGCCGCCCCACAAGGTTCCTTAAGCAGAAATAAATACTTAAATTCATCTCTAATTCCTTCTAGAGAAGTCTTAATGTCACCCCAATCCACTAGCTTTCGCGTTTACCAAATCCACGTTCAAAGTTTCCTAAGTCCCTAAGGTCTCCAATCCTAAGGTTCCTAAGTCAATCCTAGACCTTTGCTTACTTTCGTTTACGCTCTGATACCACTTTATCTGTCACGCCCGCTACCCGCCTATTTGGTCGGGTTCGGGCCACGTCAACAGACGCCGAACGAACAGGGCCTCCCCTGCCCGCCCAAGGCTCTAAACAACAAGTACAATTTAACAAATCAAAGAGAATTTGTAATTATACAAGGCTTACACGAAGGTAAGCAACAACACAGCGGAAGAGTAAGCACTAAGCTAGAATATAAACCATACATGAACTTGATTACATTTGAACCAAATACAAGTAAACTAATCTATTACATTCTTTAAGCATTCGATACATCATTTCTTCTTACATTGTCATCTCCCAAAATTTACTTGAATGTTTACAACTTGACATCTATAGTTCAACAAAATAAAGTTGATACAAGTATAACCAAAAAGGAAATGACTAGATGCAAACTCCGATGGCTACTAGCTATGGCGCTAACCCCTTGCCCCGGTCCTCCGCCGCCCGCTCGAGCTAGGACCCGTGGGGTTAGTGGTGTGAGAACTACAACGAAGTTCCCAGTGCTCGCAACCGACCCCGCCGACTTACCCACTAGGTCTATCCAGGCATAAGTATTTCAACGGAAATGAAATAGTAACCAAACTATATATGCTAATACTATGCCTGCAAGAAAGAGTCAGATAGATAGATAATCGAATTTAATATGTTTGCATGCATGCTCTTACCTTATTTTACTTTACTTTACTTGGCTCATTACCCAATCTTGCCGGTTAACATAGTTAACCCCAACAAACTCAAGACCCAAAATCCCTCACTGAACGGGGAGGCTCTAAGCCTACAAGACCCGAGGGACCGTCCGTCGGGGCCACGATCCCCTAGGTGACTGTTCCGGAACTCACCGCTTGAGGAGGAGCGACCTCTCTCAAGCCAAGACTTGTCAAGAGTATCGATCTAATCCTCACATTGAGGATTCATAGCCACTAGTTACCATGCCATTGTCAATGATAGGTTTTCTACCTAATCATGTATATCATTCTTGCCATAATGTCACTAAGTTAAAATTTGTTTAACTAAGGTCATATCAATGCTAATCTCATCCCTATGTCAAGTTCACCATTGTTTGCTAAGTTCACATTCCATAGTCACATTCATGCAATAGGGTTCTAATCCATATGCCTCTATGGTTCCATTACAATCTCTAAGTTCATCGTCATACTAGAACAATAATTGAAGTTCAACCATAGCATAATTAACCTCTACCCTATCATGCATGAATATACTATACATATAATATGCTCAAAAGGTGAAAACAGACATAGAAGGGAATTCGATGATTCCGGGATGCACCCCCCACCTTAAAATAATTTTGTGAGGATGCCCAAGAAGTTTCACGACCTACCGAGGCCTAGGTAAAAACCTGCAGTTTAAAAGTGAACCTAATCAGGCCATTTTACATAGTAGCCCCTACATCGGATTTTCGTTTAAATAAACGGAGTTGTCCCACGCGTCGGGAATACCCCCAATTAGGTTTCTACAAGGTCAATTTGACCCAAGAACCCTTATGTTTAAAAGCCCCAAATTTGGGTGCTCCAACTATGCCCTATGTCAAACCTAAGGTTTTGATCTCATTCACAAGCAAAACATAGCTTTAGATCAACCTAGAAGCTCTCTAAAACCATCCTTGACCCATTAGAACCATCTATTTGGGGTTTACAACAAACCCTAAGAAATCACCATGAGAGCACTTGAGCTCAAATGGAGTTTCATGGTGTTCTTAGCCATACAAGTCCTCTAGTACTAGCAATAAGCTAGAAAACTCCAAAACTTAGGAGAAAACCTAAACCCTAGAGTTAAACTTGTAGAAACTCACCTCTTGTGCCAAGCTCTACTAAGGTCCTTCCTTGTTGGAGAGCTCCAAGCCCACCAAGAGCTCCAAACCCACCTTCTTCTTCCTTTCCTCCAAGATCTCCAAGCTCTAGAGATGAAGTTCTAGAGAGAGAAAGGGAACAAGAGAAAGAAAATGAGAGTGAATAGAGGGTGTTGGGGGAGCTTATGGTGTTGTAACAATAGCCAAAAAGCCCCTCAACTTTTTTTTTATTTCGCAGCTTCACAACCGTCGTTGACCATCCCATACCCAGATGGGGAAATCAGCACCGTACGGGGTGCTACAGGCAGAAACCCGAGAGCAGCCTTCCTGCTTTCGCAAAGATCTATACCAGGTATGGGGCGACTGCACGCATGGGCCAAAAAAACTATCAAACCCGAGAGCTCTCCCCTTTCCTGTGTGATGGCTATAACTGCATACGTACACCCGGCCGTACTCAGATGTGGGCCATAAAATTTTCGCACTTTAGTCAATTTTGCCAAAGCCCGATATTATTGTCGAATTTTCGATATGCTACAAAAGGAAAGCTCCCCTACCTCTTATCTCTGTGATCCTCAGCACAAAAGAACCCTAAAGGGAGTGGGTGCTGTTATAGAAGGGCACAATCGCAAAAACACCCCTACAGTTTTAGATTTTTGAAAATTGTCAAAGTGGACCGGTACACGGGGAAGTGTACCGGTACAAATCCTGCGAAACTGCCAAACCCAAGCCTCGGGTGAGGTTTGCCAAGTGTTCCGGTACAAAATTCAAAGTGTACCGGTACAACCATCAAGCCTGTACCGGTACAACCATCAAATCTGTACCGGTACAGATGCCCGAAAATGCAATCCGAGAGCTATACAAAAACCAACTTTTCGTACTTTGATGCATAAATTTAAACCTCTATTCTCGGGACACGTGCCATAGGTCGGAGCACTGTTAACGACCTTCCAGAAAATATGAAAAGGCTCCGAACTCACACCAAACACTCGAACCTCGCAATTTGCGCAAGTCTAGTGTGTTATAATTTGGGTATATCACATGTTGTGACAATAGCAAATAAACCCTCCAAAATTGCAATTTTGCAATCTGCCTAACTGGGCAGAATTCGAGCTCGGGGACCGGTCTCCCCATGCAGGGACCGGTTCCCGTAGGGTGTCTGCCAGGGACTTAGCCAAATTCCTGGTCTTTGGCTGGTTACGCAAGCGAGGGCCGGTCTCTGCTTCAGGGACCGGACCGTGGGAGACCAGTCTCCAACTCAAGGACCGGTTCCCATAGGGTGAACTCCAGGACTTAGCCGATTTCTCGGCCTCCTCAGCTGCTGCGCATGTGGGGACCGATCTCTGCCTATGGGGACCGGTCCCCGAGAGTCCAAAGTCTGGGACTTCTCCAGATTTACAGTTTCTCTCTCTCGGGTCCCGTTTTTGCTACACATGGGATCCAAAGCACTTAGAACCCATAGTTACTCACTCCACTCCGGGTTCCGCTCGTTTCGACGGAACTTGGCACGTTCTTCGAGGTAGTGGTATATTACATATATATATATAGAGAGAGAGAGAGAGAGAGAGAGAGGGAGAGAGAGAGAGATAAAGAGATAGAGAGAGAGAGAGCAGGGCTGCTATGCTCTCAGGAGCACAGAGGGCTCTGTGCTCCTGAGCTGTTTTCGCTAATGGGATTCTCGAATTGACGATCGACTCCGTTAGACTTGATCTAGCATATTTGAAGTTTCTAGAAAATAATTTTTGCAATTTTTTGATATCATTTACCTAGTGATCGAAATGATTCAAAATCAATAATTTTTAATGGTTGATATCTGTCGTTTTCAAGTTTAACGGTGTAGAAGTATTCAAATCAGATGAAATTTTGATACAAAATTCTTTATACTATCTACAACAAGATCAATATTTCTGATCCAAAATTTTAATGCTATATCACCACTTTTTATAGAATTTTTATTTTCAGCCGTTAAAAATTATAGATTTTGAATCCTTTCGATTGCTAGATAAATGATATTGAAAAATCGCAAAAATTATTTTCTAGAAACTTCAAATACATTAGATCAAGTCTAACGGAGCCGATCGTCAATTCGAGAGCCCCATCATCGAAAATCTAATTTTTGTTAATGTAGGCTTCGTGTCGAGAGCACAAAGCAGCTGCTTCTCTCTCTCTCTCTCTCTCTCTCTCTCTCTCTCTCTCTCTCTCTCTCTCTATATATATATATATATATATATATATATATATATAGTGTGAGGTCGTTATATGCTTTCCGAAAGTACGGAGCCTTCTATGCTTCCATGTCGTTTTCGATGTTGCGACTTTCGAATCGTCGATCGGTTCCGTTAAACTTAGCCTAAAGTATTTGAAGTACCTAGAAAATTAATTTTATGATTTTTCGATATCATTTGCCTAGTGATCGAAGGGGCTCAAAAGTCAATAATTTTAATCGCCGTTGTGAGCCGTTTGCAAGTTTAACGGTGTAGAAATATCCAAATCACATTAAATTTTGAATGAAAATTTTTTATAATATTTTTTAAAAAATCAATATCTTTTGTCACGCCCCGGATTCCTCGTTCCTCGGGCACGCCCACAAATCTGCCGTATACAAAGGAATTTCCCCTGTATACGAAGCGTGGCTGTATCTATAAAATATACAATACTACAACCAGTAGTATAGAGCTGTAATGAAGCTCAACAGGTAGAATAGAAATAAGTTTCATATACATACAAAATATCCAGATACAAAAGGACTCGCTCTAGCAAGTTACAATGACTATATGTATAAGAACTCCAAAACAAAAGTACCACTACCTGCAGCAGCTGATCCTCTATCATGGCAACTCGTCGGGTAGGGCTCTAACTCGCGACGCCCTTGCCTCGATCAGCCTCGGAAGGAGCAGCAGCCGGAACAGAAGGCTCTGTAACAACAACAGTAACAAAAGGGCGTGAGAACTACTGTAAAAACAAGTAGTCCTCAGTGGGTACCGCCCTCAACATCATCGGTCCACTCACTAAGTCTATAGGGTAAGCAAAGATAGTAGGAAAAAACTGGAATACATCTACAGCTAGATGCCACTATACTATCCTGCTCTAACACTAACTACCTGTAGAAAACGGTAAACCAGACCCAATCTCACTAGGGACTGTGAACACACCCGTCCCGCCTACCCAAGCTAAGCTACCTCTACCACTAAGCAGTCCATGGAGAGCAAATCCAAATAGGACGAAACGACACCAACGCGAACGCACAAAGCCTAACTCCGGAGTGGTACTCGTGGGAGCTACCCAACTGAGTATGCAAGCGTGTCTCTGTCGTGCTCAATCAGGCTCTCGCAGACTAAAGTCAAGGTAACTGAGTCCAACTGATCTAATAACCAACAAGTCACGTGCCTTCGGCACAATCTGATGCCACCACGGCAAATCGGGTCCACCATCAACCCCGACGGCACCCAACAATCTGGAATAGTTTGAACACTACTGTAAAGATAAGCTCGACATCCCAACACGGGCGTAAATGCAATGTAACTACCCCGGGTATCCATCGCGTTGATACTGCGATGATACGATCAAATCGCGGCTCCTAGAGCTGAATCCAATAGTATATGCATATGTCGATTGAAATCGCGGGTTTTCTCCAAAGTCAAGTCCAAGTCCAACATGTATAACTTATTTACTTACTAAACATGCTTCAAATTTAGATTTCAATAACATGATGGTTCATGAATTCGAGCTACAGTATACTATACAAATGCTGAAATACACACATGTTGACCATTATGCACCTAGGATTATAAGCCGACGATTAACCGACCTCAAAAGCTAAATCCTCGATAGCGAGGAAGTCACGACCCACTAGAAAGACTTAGTCGAATCCGCTCTTAGCCAGCAAACAACTCCTCTCCAAGATCTGAACATCAAAATCCTTTAAAATCCATCAATTAGCACCATTTTCAGCACTTAAGCTAAATTTAACCAACTTGGGTTGCTAACATTACTTTCTAAACTGCAATTCAGTTGAGTTAATGATCCAGTAACAGTGTACAAAGCTGGAGTATCAAGCTTAGATCCAAATCCAGATCCTTCAAAGAATTGCTCTAAAAGAAACTCATAAACTCAAAAATATGCTCAATACATCAATAGCATAGAAGAATTTGGGTTTGACGAAGCTAATCTTCTCCAAAATCTGCAATATTGGGCTTCGTGGATTCCTCTTGAAGTCTAGAATCCAACAAATCAAGTTTCGCCGCAATCCGACACTCCTACGTCGCACACGAGTCAAAACACTTAAGGTCGTCGCTAGAATTCAGTAAAATCAGCACCCTAGCTCGAAGTAGCATGAATATGCAATATATAGAGAAAAGTTGACGGATTACTGTGACGCACTGAACTTTAGCAAATAGCAAGGTTCGAGTGTTGGTTGTGGGATCTGAGCTTTTTTAGATTTTCTGGAGGGTCGTTGACTGTGTTCCGACCTATGGCACGAGTACCGAGGTTAGTGGATGAATCCCAAGCACTAAAGACCAAAAAGTTGGATTTTAGGTTGCTCTCGGGTTGCATTTTCGGGTGTTTGTACCGGTACAGGATTGGTTGCTGTACCGGTACAACCATGATGGCTATGCCGGTACAAATGGAATTTTGTACCGGTATGGGAAGGGCTGGACTGGGCAAACCGAGGCTCGGGTTTGGTCGCTTGAGGATCCGAGACGCACGTACTGGATTTGTACCAGACAGCCGGGTCGTTTTCGAACTGGGCGAAACTGCATGGGTGTATCCGCATTTGTGCACCTCTTTAACAGCACCCAAGCCCTTAGGGCTTCTCATTTGTGCTGAAAACAAGAGAGAAAAGGTAAGGGAGCTTCTCTCACTACTCCTTCGCTTCTCTTTGGATTTTTGGGTGATTTCTTGAGGATTGATCTCCCTCTTTGCTCTCTTTTGCCTTGTGGTGCCTTCTACACCATGGATGAAGCTTGGAGCTTGGTTTTGGGAGCTTGAAGGAGAAGAGATCTTCAAGATTGGAGGACTTTGGACTTGGTTTAAAGCTTCATAGAGGTAAGAGAACATCTCTTTTCCTTTAGATTTAAACTTTGGAGCTTTCTACTAGATGAAACCCTAGTTTTGGTAGATTAGAGTTTATTTTGGGGGTTTTTGATCTAAGGCTTTTTGAACCTAATTGATAGGTTTAGAACCTTTGTTTAGGTTGCCTTGGAGTGGATCAAGCTTCCATTTGAAGCTTGGAGTAGGATTGTTGCACATTTAGGTGAGTATTTCTTAACTTTGACCTAGATGTTTAAAGTTTGAGTTCAAGACTCATCTTTTGAGGTTGTAACTCCTAGGATTTACTTTGTAGGGTACTAGGAGTAAGAATCGAAGCTTCGTTAGCGGTTCGGAGCGACGCTTGGAGCGACGGTGGGTTTGACCTCACCAATGTCAATGAGAAAATTCTCATTGTGGTTATATGAGTGTTATAAAATAGAAAATAATGCATTTTCAGGATATATGATTTATTTGTGAATTTTAGAATGTTTAAAACATACCTCTTATGTACAATGTAAATTTTGACCTCTATGTGGTAGAGACTAGTCATGGTGTTATTATGCATGTTGTAGCATTCTATTAGAAGTTTGAGAACATGTTGGACTTAGTGTAAGTGACATGTAACATGGTATTATTGGACTTAGAACTATGCTAGACATAGGGGAAAAGCTAATGTCATCAAGCGGCATTAGGCTTGGCATCTACTTGTAGAATAGTGAGCTAATGTCATCAAGCGGCATTAGACTCGTAAATGAACTTTGACATAGAGAATCTAGTGTCATGAGAGTGTTTGAACTAGACCTTAGGGTTACTAGTTACTATTTCCATGTTGAGACATGAGGTTTGGACTTGAGACATGACTATGCTTGTTGCCATTTGTGCTCTTTCGCACATACTTGTGAGGGTCGCTCCCTACAAGCCGGCACTCCGGAGTTGGCCTTTGCGATTCGTTCGCGCGTGCGGTATTGAGAAACCTATAGGGCCGAATTGGTTAGACTCATTCCTACGGGGAATGTTGGGGCTACCACGACACTTAGGGGGCGCAAGCGGGATTACACTTGTGTAAATCCTAAATTGAGATTGAACATTACCTTCAATAGTAATCGATAATCACTACTTGATAGAAAATAGTAGTTGGATCACTTGGACTTGTAGTATACATGATAGCTATTATTTACATCATAGTGTACTTCCTTGCTATAGTAGAGCATAATCCTTATGTTGCTATGTGGACTTTGGGATTTATATATACACTTACCTTGTATGCATGTGGTTTAGTAGATCAGCATTTATTATGCTTTTACTTCAGCAGTTCTTATTATTTTATAGCTTACCTTTACAGCTTTACTTTTGGGGCCTAGTGGTGCTATGGTTCAGGTCTGTAATTGCCCACTGGGAACTATAAATTATAGTTCTCACGCCCTCTGCTTTGTTTACTTTTCAGTGCCTTCCGCATCGGGGGAGGCTAGGGACCGCAGCAAGGGTGTCGCCTCGGGGTAGCGACATTCGGCGAGTTGATCGATAGGTGGATATCTCTCTTATATCTTTTGTTAGAGAGGTTGTGAGTTGTACCTGTATATAGAGAGACCACCACATTTTGGATCAGATGTTGTATTTAACCTTATGTTATTGGTTATGTTGTCAGATTCCTTTATTATTTATCTAGTCTTCCTATGCTCTACTTGTTGATAGGACTAGCTGTAAGTTGCTCTGATACTGTAGTTCTAGCCTTTTATTGTTTTAATTCCGCTGTATTTTAGTAGACGCCTTGTATGTGATGACATATGGTGGGTCTGGGCACTCTTTGGAGAAGGCCCTGCCAGCCCCGGGGCGTGACAATCACCCACCTCGAATTTACTCCCGAACCGGTGCGACGTCAAGAACGGCGAAAATCCATGCTCGCCCGGTGTGACGCACTGAACTTTCGCAAATAGCAAGGTTCGAGTGTTGGATGTGAGTTCTGAGCTTTTCCAGACTTTTTGGAGGGTCGTTGACTGTGTTCCGACCTATGGCACGAGTCCCGAGAATAGTGGTTGAAATCTTAGCACCAAAGTCTAAAAAGTTGGATTTTGGATAGCTCTCGGGTTGCCATTTCGGGCATCTGTACCGGTACAAATTGGGTGGTTGTACCGGTACAGACATGGTGGCTACACCGGTACAAACCGGGATTTGTACCGGTATAGATGGCTGGACTTGGCAAACCCGAGGCTCGGGTTTGGCTGTTTCGTGGGATTTGTACCGGTACAAATGGGATTTGTACCGGTACACTTTGGCAGACCGCGAACTGCGCGAACTGCAAGGGGCTTTTATGCGATTATGGCCTCTTATATCAGCACCCCACGCCCTTAGAGGGTTCTTTTGTGCTGTGAACCAGAGAGAGAGAGAGGTAAGGGAGCTCCTCACACCTCCCACTTCATCTCCTTGATCTTTGGCTTGGTTTTTTGGGAGATTAAACCTCTCTTTTCTCTCTTTTTGCCTCATAGGGCTATTGTCACATTGAAAGAGGCTTGGAGCTTGGTTTTGGGAGCTTGAAGGAGAAGAGAACTTCAAGGCTAGAGGACTTTGGACTTGATTTGAAGCTTCAAAGAGGTAGGAAAATATCTCTTTTCCTCTAGATTTGAGTTTTGGGGCTTTCTACTAGATGAAAATTAGGGTTTTATTTGGGGCTTTTCGATTTGAGGCTTTTAGATTCCTATTGATTGGTTTAGAACCTTTGTCTAGGTTGCCTTGGGAGGGATCTAGCTTCCTTTTGGATTTTCTAAAAGGATTTTTGCACATTTAGGTGAGTATTTCCTTACCTTAACCTAGATGTTTAAAGTTTGAGCTCAAGGCTCATCTTTTGAGGTTGTAACTTCTATGGCATGCCTTGTAGGGTGCTAGGAGAAGGAATATAAGCTTAGTTAGCGGTTCGGATCGTCGCTTGGAGCATCGGTGGGTTTGGCCTCACCTAGCGCAATGAGAAATTCTCTTTAGTGCTTATTTGTTTACGGTTAATTGGAAATTCATGCAATTTCAAGCTAATAACATTATTTGTGAATTTTAGAATGCTTAAGATACATGTGTTATGTATAATGTAATTTTACCTCTATATATTAGAGATGTATGCATGTGAGAACTATGTAGTTGTAGCATTCTATTTGGAGACTTGAAACTATATGGATATAGTGTTTTGGACATATGCTTGTGGACATAGAAACTATGCATGACATAGGAGAAAAGTCCTTGTCATAAAGAGGCATTGGCTTGGCATCAAATTGTGACTTAGTGAGCTAATGTCATCAAGCGGCATTAGGCTCGTGGTGGAACTTTGACATAGTAAATTCTAGTGTCATGAGAGATATTGTGTCATGCCACGCGACCGCTACCAATTTGGTCCGGTCCGGGCACGTCAAACAGACGCCGAACGGACAGCACCTCCCCTGTCTGCCCAAGGCTCGACAACAAGTCATGTACATGAATTTCCCAGGAAGAATTCAAATGCATACATGACAAGAAACGAAGCACCACAAGTGCTAACAAGTAAGAGCAAGATACAAGTATACTATACAAGTAAATAAAGAGAGAAAACATCTAGCTATTACATCCACTTTCGACATTCACATAATGATTTACATTTTACTTTCTTTTTCATCTCTCAAATGAATACACATATACTTCTCCTAATACAAATATGGCTCTCCAACTGGCCCCCTCACCAAGAACTCTCATGTACACGAGGGTACACTAATGCATAATGGAAGCTACTAGCTACAAGGGCGCTGTGCCCCTACCTTGGTCCTCTGCCGGTACGCTCTCGCTAGCCCCTGCAACAGTGGTGGGGTGAGAACTACGAATAGTTCCCAGTGGGTTCGGCCGCCGACTCCACCGATCTCCCCACTAGGTCCAGATGACATAGGCATATACACAGATAAATAGGTATGGAAAGTAGAAAATCATGCTATCAACATCTCTACTATGCTCAACAATATAGTATGCATGCTCAGAATAGTATAAAGGAAACTATCATGCTACTATGTCCAATAAAGAAACATGTTCTTTTCTTTGTCCAATCTCTTGGCTTACCCTCAAGGTTCGCCCTCAACTCACACTGGCCTCAAGGGTAAGAGGTATGGGGCACTCGTCTACCCGAGACGGTCTGCGGGAAATCCACTAGTCCCCGGACAACACTCTGTCCTATGTGCCAAACTCCGGAGTGCGCGCGTGTGAGGAGCGACCTCCACAAGCTCTCAAACAAACTGTGAGTAAAAATCCAATCCTCGCCCACTGAGGATACCCTGTCAACTAGGGAGGCATCTCTCAGAACTATCACCTCTAGTTCATCATGCATAGTGTACACCTATACTCTTGTTCAACATGTCATTTGTCAATGTTCTCATTTACTAGATGCCACTCGATCTAGGTTATCATTCCTCTAGATGCCACTCGATCTATATTGTCATTTGTTCTCTGTTTTGCCAACTCATGCAAGTTCTCTACTTTAGGGTTTCAATGTCATCATTCACCTTTATTCATGTATTCTACCCTAGTGTCAAGCTCACCTTGCTACACTAGCTAGAATCACATGCAAATAAAGGAATGTCTCTCTACACTATCATGTTCTCGACAAATACACTATAGATCGACAATATACGCATATACACATATAGACATAGGGAGCAGCCCAGCTACTTCGGGATGGTCGCCACCCACCTTCTAGAGTCGCGCCGACTCTACCGGCGCGTTTTGCCGACTTTCCGAAATCCATGTCGCACTCGACGGCAACTTGAGCCAAATTAGGCTCCCGACTCAATTCCTCCGCACTCGCTGGCGGAATCGCTAACTGATTTCACGGGGGTACTCGTGAGCCTAAAACCATCACAAAGATAGGGTTAAACGAGATCAAACCCTAACCGTTTACAAAATCCCACTCGGATCCCTAGCTCACGACTACGGCAAAAACAGCCGTAACGAACTCTAGATTCATGCTTCTAGCAACTAGCTAGTACTCCAGAGCTCACCAAAAATCCATTTCTAGGGCTAAATAAGATAACCCTAGAATATAGCTTTAGAAAACCTAAAGCCTACCTCAAAGGGATTCTCCACTAGACGAAGAAGACGATCAAAGAGAGAGAAATCTCACTCTCCAAGCTTTTCTCCCTACTTCTCCTTCTTTTTCTTCTTCTCCTTCTATCCCCCAAGAGAGAGAAAGAGAAGTCCTTCCCTTTACTTTGGCTGCAAGAAATGAGGGGAAAGAGAGAGTGTTCAAACTCAAATAGCTCTCTTGGTGCCTCATTTACCAAAATACCCCTCAACTTATCCTCCAATGCACAGCCCAATTTTGAGCATTTTCAGGTGTCAGAATGACATGAAACTTTAGATCTAGCCTCATAATAATAATCCTGACATACCCTCCATTTTTCATAATTTTTCGACACTGTGCATTTTCTGCTAATTTATCTGCCCCGTTTTGCACAGAAAATTTTAAATCTTCTGTTTCCGCTCCGATTTCAGCATAGGTCATTTCCAAACTATACCTTACACCCTTAAGTCCAATAAAAATAGTATCTCACACTATTTTTATTTACACTTAACTTTTATGTTAAATTTCGGCATAATACATCCCATCGTAACTTCATAACTTTTGAAATCCGGTACCTTACATATTGTACTAGAGCTTAGGGTTGCTAGTGACATTTGCCATGTGAGAGACATGAGGGTTGGATACTTGAGACTTGACTGTGCTTGCTTGTCATTTGTGCTAATTCGCACATGCTTGTGAGGGTCGCTCCCTACAAGCCGGCACTACGGAGTTGGCCTTTGCGATTCGTCGCGCGTGCGGTATTGAGAAACCTATGGGGCCGAATTGGTTAGACTCATTCCTTACGGGGGATGTTGGGGCTACCACGACACTTAGGTGACACAAGCTGGATTACCTTGTGTAGATCCCAAAAAGAGATTGAACATTGACATTCAACAATAAATGACAATCACTACTTGATAGGTCTTAGTAGTGGGATTATGTGGACATGCTTAGGGCATTACTTGCGTTATGTAGTATACGTGATAGTTCTTATTTACATCATAGTGTACTTGTTTGCTACTGTAGAACATATTCTTTACATGTTGCCATATCGAGTTGGATAGTTTATACATTTTCTTTGTATACTTGTGGCTTGGTAGAATAGCATTTTATTATGCCTTTATTTCAGTAGTTCATTTACTATTTATCGTACACTTACAGCTTTTCTTTTGGGCCTAGTGGTGCAATGGTTCAGTTCAGTAATTGCCCACTGGGAACTATAAATCATAGTTCTCACGCCCTCTGTTTTCTGACTCGTTTCAATGCTTTCTGCATTTGGGGAGGCTAGGGACCGCGGCAAGGGTGTCGCTTCAGGCTAGCGACCGAGGAGTCTCGCTAGGTGGTTCATCATCTCCTTTTGTTTTAGTTGGAGAGGATGAGAGTTTTTGTTCCCTGTTATAGAGGCTACCATTTTGTATACTGTTACTGGTTTAAATGTTGTATAACCTTATGCTTCGATTTTATTTGCTCAGTTTATTATCCTTCCTACTTATTGTAGATTTAGTTGTATGTGGCTCTGATATTCTTAGTGATAGCCTATTGTTGTTTTAATTCCGCTCTTTTTGGTAGACGCCTTGTATGTGTTGACATATGGCGGGTCTAGACACGCTACTGGAAAGGCCCTGCCGGTCCCGGGGCGTGACACCCGGCCTCCCGGCAGCCCTACGACGACGAAGACACGCTCGAACGGCACAGTGGCATGACGTCGACGACGAACCAATTCCACCTGAGAGCTCCTCCACAATGACCAAGCTGAGAGATAGAGAGGGAAGGAACGAGTAAAGTCTCTCTCTCAGCTCCTCTCTTCAGTATATAGGCGGTGGGAGTGATGGGTGATACAAACGAGATGAGAAAAGACTCAATTGCCCTCTCACCTACCAAAGTGTACCGATACACGGGATTTTGTACCGGTACAAATAGGCAACCCGAGAGCAATCTGCGCAGAACTATACCGGTACATTCCTAATGGTTGTACCGGTATAGCCATCAAGCTTGTACCGGTACATTCCAAAATTTGTACCGATACAAATGGCAGAAAGTTTGCTATTTTGCAGAATTTCATGCTACGTCTTGCTCTTGCATCGTACTGAGTCCGTTTTGCGTCTATTTCGCGCCAACGCGACTCGGACTTGTCCCGACACTCACCATAGCTGTCGACAAGCCTCAACTGTAGTACTCCGGGGATGGTAAATGATATCGAAAAATCGCAAAAATTATTTTCTAGAAACTTCAAATACGCTAGATCAAGTCTAACGACGTCGATCATCGATTCGAAAATGTTAAGGATTTTGTATTGGCAAGTTTCATGAATTGAGTCGGAGTCTTGAAGGATCAGAGCGGATTGAAGAGGATTGAAGAATACAAGACTTCGACGAAAGTAAAAATAGCTCACGACGTGAATCACGATGCCCAGGTAAGTATTTACTTCATGTTATGGTGATTCATACTTAGTTGTAGGCATTAGAATCATAAAATCAAAGCTTACTGGATTAGAAAGTGCGTTGGAAACTTTGCGAAACCTGAAACGGTGAAATTTCAGGAAATAGCAAAGTGTATCGGCATAGCCATCAAAGTGTACTGGTACAAAATATATTCTGCTACAGCTATCGACTTGTAACTGGTTATAATGTTTTGCAGGATTTATCTTCCGTCCTTGTGTAAGCGGTTACAACTCAAAAGTGTACCGGTACACAATGTAAAATTCTGAAAACTTGCTAATCCGACTCCAATTGATTCTAAAGTCTATAAATAAGATATAGGGGGTCTCTAACAATATATAGAACACAAAGCATCACGAAAATACATGTTTGAGAAACCCTAGAGACTCGGATTTCATCTAAAATCTATTTTCTTCGTAATAGCCTCTTTTAGGTCAAATCGAGATATTGCGGATGAATATCTATATGTCGATTTGATCTACGCTTTGCTCGGAGTCTTCTTCTCTGGTTTTCATTGACACTCCTAAGCGAAGGATCACCATAATCATGATACTCTTCATAATCGGCGTTGTGGATTTGGCGTGATTGAAGGCGATTCGTGGATTCAGATCATTGGCTAGTGGATTCGAGTGGCGTCGTGGATTCGGCGTGATCGAGACTTCGTGGATTCGAAGTGGCGGTGTTCGTGGATTCGAACGTGAAGGGCATGGACAACCCAGAGGATTGCGCGGAGATTTATAAGAGGTTAAGAGAGGTCAAGTCCGTAGAGTCCGTATCACCTTGTAATCTTTTCTCTTAGTGAATTATTTTTTCGCATGTTGGTCCCGTAGATTTTTTACTCCAAGTTAGAGTTTTCCCACGTAAATCTCGGTGTGCTTTTTATTTTTTGTATTTATTTTTATTGCATCGAGATTTGTGATTTTTGGCCGTTACACCTATTCACCCCCCTCTAGGTGTTGTTTGATACACTCTAGATAGATCCTTTGGCACCCTAAACTTACAGAAAATTCCATCATCGAAAACGGCTCAGTGGCCCTGAGAGCACAGCAGCCCTGCTATATATATATATGGGATAATTGCCTATATACCCCTCATGCATATGAAAATATTCGATCTACCCCTACTTTTTTTTTCTTTCTAAAATACCCCTCATACGTTCCACCGTTATTGCAAAATACCCCCACAGTTATCTCCTGTTAAGTTAATCTGGGTTAAACGTGAGTTAAATATCTACCACAGTTAAAAAAATTTAAAATACCAATTTCGCCCTTAACTTAAGGGCAAATAAGAAAGGTTGGTGACGGTAGAGGGGTATATTGGAAAAGACCAAAAGTCGAAATACTTTTGTGCCCCTGACTTTAAGGGAAAATAAGAAAGACAGTGATGGTAAAAAGGTATATTTGAAAAGGGCAAAATAGTAATTTTACACAGATAACAGAGTTACTTAACAGATTTTAACTCTAAGGGTATATTAGAAATAGGTTGGAACGTAGGAGGGGTATTTTCAATATTAGCCTTCTAAGAGGGGTAAATCGGAAAATCGGGAACTTTTCAGGGGTATATAAGCAATTGCCCCTATATATATATATATATATATATATAGAGTTGAGCTAGAATACTCTTAAAATCTGAGCCCATTTTACTCTCGAGTTGTTTTCGATGATAGAGCTTCCAAATTGATGATCGGCTCCGTTGAACATGATCTATACCACTTAAAGTGTTTAGAAATCAAATTTCAAATCTTTTCGATATCATTTGCCTAATGATCAAAGGGTTTCAAAATTTGTAATTTTAATGGTGGATAAGAGACGTTTTCTCGTTTAACGGTGTAAAGATATCCAAATCAATTGAATTTTTGTTAGAAAATTCTTTAAACTATTTAAAACAAGATCTATACTCTTGATCTTGATTACAAGACTCCTATCATCATTTTTTAAAGAATATTCATTTTCAACCATTCATTTTCTGTTCACTAGATGGATACAAGAACAATATCGAAAGTGCGTGAAATTTGATTTCTAGGTAGTTTAAATGGTTTAGATCATATTTAACGGAGCCGATCGTCAATTTGAAAGCTCTATCATCGAAAACAACTCGAGAGTAAAATGGGCTCGGTACTCTTAAGAGTATTCTAGCTCAACTCTCTCTCTCTCTATATATATATATATATATATATATATATATATATATAGGCCATGGCTACTATACTATTATGAGTATTGGAGCCTTCGTACTCATAAGTTGTTTTCAAAGATGAAGCTTCCGAATCGACGATCCACTCCGTTAAATATGATCTAGAGTATTTGAAACTTCTAGAAAATAAATTTCATAAATTTTTGAAATCATAATAAAGTCCATCAACTGGGCAAAAAATGAACGGTCAAAATCGAACGAGGTCCTTAAAAAGGATGATTGGATCCTTCAATTCAAGATCGGAGTTATTGATCTTTATCTATGTAGTGAATAGAATTTTCTATCAAAAATTCAACAAATTCTGATTCTTTTACACCGTTAAACTAGCAAGTATCCCATATCGGACGTTAAAAATTGTCAAATTTGTGACCTCTTGATCGTAAGGTAAATGATGTCGAAAAATTATAAAATTTTATTTCTACTAGTTTTAAATGTTGTACATAACGTTTAACGGTGTGGATCGTCGATTCTGAAGCTCTATCAGCGAAAACAACTTATGAGTATGAAGGCGATTGTACTCATAATAGTATAGTAGGACCCTATATATATATATATATATATATATATATATATATATATATAGAGAGAGAGAGAGAGAGAGAGAGAGTCCTACTGGGATACTATCAATAGCACCATGCATTTGGTGCTACCAAGTTTTCTGCGTTAGATCCATCCTTTTGATGATTTTCACCGTTAGATCATACTATTCAACCAACCACTCACTTAACTCTAGGGGGCCCACATCATCATAACCACACATCTCTCAATCCAATGGTCAAAAACTTGGTAGCACCATGACTTGGTGCTATTAATAGCATAGTAGCCTAGCTCTATATATATATATATATATATATATATATATATATAGTCCTGCTATGCTATCAATAGCACGAATCACTTGGTGCTACCAAGTTTTCCGTTAGATCCACCCCCGTTGATGATTTTCACTGTTAGATCATACTATTCAACCAACCACCCACTTAACCCTCGGGGTCCAACATCATCCTAACCGCACATCCCTCAATCTAATGGCTAAAAACTTGGTAGCACCAATGATTTGGTGTTATTAATAGCATAGTAACCTAGTTCTATATATATATATATATATATATATATATATATATATATATATATATATATATATATATATATATATATATATATATATATATATATATATATAAATTGAGCTCCTATACTTTTAAAAATACCAAGTTATTGGTGCTTGTAGGTTTTCGGCCCTTGGATTAAAGGATGTGCGGTAGTGTCCGGCTATGGTGCTTGTAAAAGCACCAAGCACTTGGATAGGGGGTTGTGTGAATAGTATGATAGTGATTTTCCTAGTGTTTAGTGATGATTAATAAAATAGTATGATTAACTGGTAGATCTAATGGTGGAAAAATTGGTAGTACCAAATACTTGGTGTATGAGTGTGACGCACTGAACTTTTGGCAAATAGCAAAGTTCGAGTGTTTGGTTGGTGTTTCGGACTTTTCCACTCTTTGTGGAGGGTCGTAGATGATGTTCCGACCCGTGGTTCAAAATTCTCGAGTTTCTAGCTAAGTCCGGAGAAACCCAATCTCGGGGTGTGGTGGGGGGGCTGGTGTGGCGACCGGTCTCGAGCCCTGAAGACCGATCCCTGTACGCGCAATCTGCGGGAGAGGCCTTGTAGACCGGTCTCGGCTATCAGAGACCGGTTCCCGTATGCGAGGTTTGCGGGAGGACCACCCGAGACCGGTCTTGGCTAGCAGAGACCGGTCTCCAAGCCCGAAAACTGCCCAGACCTAGCAGTGCACTATTTGCAAAGTTGAGGGGCTTTCCATGTTTTAGACATAACGACTTGAGACTTGTGACGGATCTTGTGACTGCATGTGTAATAACCGAGATTTTCTATAATAGGAATTAAACCCTGTGTTGACGATGTTTTTGTGTGTAATGTAATTACTAAAGCACTCGTCAAATTTCAGGTGAAAACGAGTTAAAATGGAGAAGTTACGCGACCCGAACCGATAACTTAAAGTGAATAGTAACTCCGGCTTTTCGGATGAGCCAGTGAGTAGAAAAGGGTTCTGGTGCGTATTGGATTCCGAACATAGGACTCCTGTCACGCCCCGGGTCATTTTAGAGTATAAAAACAGCAAAAAAATTTTTTTTTAAAACCCTGACCCCCAAGGACATGTCAGACCTGCCACAAATACAGGGAGACCACTGTTCACACGGACAGAGTCTCCCCTGTATTTGCACGGCATCGAACAAGTACAGAGAGTGTTCTTACAAACATGCAACCACAACAAAGTGTATATGTAAAGAAATTAACTTACATCCATACACAAATTACACCATTCACCACAGGTTACATTCACGAGTATAAATATTCACAATCCACGATAAAAATCTTTTTAAAACTGTTTCCCACACGGAAACCTTTTCTTTTGAAAACACTCCCACGAGGGGTAAAAAACCTTTTTATAACATAAAACCAAAACCATATTAAATCCAATTCAACCATATCACATGATAAGTTATTATGCCAGTTTAAAACAGAGAACATGAACCATAAAGTATAAGTCTAAGTCGTAAACAAAGTAAACAGAAAGGGTAAAGGAATAACCGACAAAGGGACAGAGCTATGTCGCGAACTAGACTCGCTCCTCACCAGCTGTCCCACTAACTCCTACAATGTCACCTGAAAAAGAAGGCGAGGGGTGAGAACATGTAAACATGTCTACACCCCTCGATGATCTGATACCTCGCGGAGATAGACACAAGAGGAGATAATAGTAGTACAGTAGCTATGATAAACAAATAAACGGGAGAGATATACAGATATGAAACAACAGCTACTGTAAATATGCGTCAACATATATAGAAGCTCAAAAGTACCCAATCTGAACCAATGCTCTCTTGGTCAGCACTGCAGACCTCAAGCCAGTGCCCCCACTACTCTACCATGCATCCAACCCCAGCATAAAGCTCCCGGGCTCACGGGTCAAACCTCTGCAACCACTTTTCCGGAAAAGAACACCCCACTTGCGGTGGATCAGACCGCTGGTGTTCGTGACGTGCGACGAGTATCGGGCGATCAATGCAAATATGCTCAATTATCAACCATCGGCAATCAGCCGACAATCCTGCCCCCCAGGGCCCAGCGACCACGTGGGTCGTCAAGTAACCAGAAGAACCAACCAGGTACCAAGTACTGAGTGTGACTGACCAAATAGGTCCCAAGTATGCAAAGTAACTGACCAACTAGGTCCCGAGTAGAGAAAGAAACTGACCAACCAGGTCCCAAGTAAGAATGTAACTGATGGAAGCTACTCTACTCCTACAGGTAGTGCAAAACCAGGAAGCTACTGAGCTTAGTAAAGCTAGAGTAATCTGATGTAAGAGTATATAATAAGAATAAAAGTAATACGATGCACGAGTATGAAATAAGCAAAGTAAAGGCAAGGGGTGAAGGAAACGTCACCAAGCTTGCACCACTGAACGGACGTCGAGTCGAGATACCCACCTGTACAATTGTCGCGTCTGTCTCCTGACTGCGAAAGAACATCAACTGGACCTAAGGAAGGTCCACCAGGTTAGAATCTAACCCCCGAACACACGTATGACAACTCACAAAGCCCCACGGGAATCGGTTTCCCAAAACCGATTGCCGAAATATCTGGAAGTCCCGAAAACTGCACCGGAATCCCACCGTCGCTCACCCGTCGTTTCCGAACCCTCGAAACGACGCGGGTGACCAGCCAATAAGGCTCAGCGACATCGCAAACATCCTACAATAGTTGTCGGAAGAAATCCGAGCCGAAACTACGTTCCATCGACGAATTTCGCCGCGAAACGCTCCGAAAATCACTTCTGATTTTCTGTAATTATTTGGGACCTTGGACGATCAGTCCAGAGGTTACCCACAGTATCCCTACGTTGTCTACAGCGACCACGAATTTTAAAATTGCATAAAAGCCCCTGACGTATCATAAAATCGCATTATTTCATGCGATTTAAGGCTTTTATGGACCGTGCACGCAAACCAGTGCTCTATAAATCCCGTAATCGCTCTCGCTGTAAGTTTTCGACGTGCCGAAGACCGTGCTCACCTTTCGAAGCACTGTCGGACTTCGTAGCACGCGCACGAGCGATGCTAATTCTGTAAATTATCGCGCACAGCGCGTAAAGTACGATCGTTCCGCTAAACGAGGCATCGAAACTCAGAACGGAGGTGAGCATCGCGTTAAGCACGAAATTCCGATGCTCGTGCTCACCTCACATGGTCAAAAAGACCTACTGTAGCCTCGGGAATCGTGCCCAAACTCTAGAACTAGGTGTTGTTTAATAAAATACTGCTCACCTGATGTAACGACCCAGCCCACTAGCAATAATAACTCGTTGGGCCCAACCACCGGCCCAAAATGCTTAAGCCCAGTTATGTCACGCCCCGGGGTCGGCAGGACCTTCCCCAAAGTGTGCCCAGACCCGCCATATGTCAACACATACAAGGCGTCTAACTAAAAATAGCGGAATTAAAACATAAAAGGCTATAACTAGAATATCAGAGCCACAACAACCAATGCTAAAGAACAGGTAGAGAGAAATATGGAAACTACATCAAGTACAACTGAAGTATAAATAAAACGAGTCTAAAAGTAACATCCTCAAAATACACAAAAGTGGTGGTCTCTATACAAGGTACACTCTCCATCTCTCACAAAATAAAACAAGAGAAATGGTAGACCACCTATGCACGCGTCCTCTCCAACAGTCGCTAGCCCGAGGCAATACTCTTGCCACGGTCCCGAGCCTCCCCCGATGCGAAGGCAGAAAGTAAACGAAATAGAGGGCGTGAGAACTATAATTTATAGTTCCCGGTGGGCAGTGCGGACTGAACCATTGCACCACTAGGCCCAAAGAGAAGAGAGTAAGTAAGCGATATAAATGAACTTGTAAATAAAGCATAAGGAATGCTACCATAATCATGTTCCAAATATATATAGTCATAAGTTCTCGTTCCAACATATAGTATGTTATGTTTTACTTTAACCAACAAGTATACCGAAATATAATTAAAGCATTATCAAGTATACTATACAATCGAGCAAATTCCACATAACCCAACTACTAAGCCCTATCTAGTAGTGATAGTCATTTAGTATTGTTGAATGTCCAAGTTCAATTCTCTTTCACTAGGATGTACCCACAGTAATCCAACCTGTGCCACCTAAGTACCGTGGTAGCCCCAACATCCCCCGCAAGGAATGAGTCTGTCCCAACGGTCCCGTAGGTTTCTCAACACCGCACGCGCGAACGAATCGCAAGGCTAACTCCGAGTGCCGCTTGTAGGGAGCGACCCTCACAAGCATGTGCGAAAGAGCACAAATGGCAACAAGTATAGTCAAGTCTCAAGTCCAAACCTCATGTCTCAATGTGGAAATAGTAACTAGTAACCCTAAGGTCTAGTTCAATTATTCTCACGACACTAGAGTCTCAATGTCAAGTTCATTCACGAGCCTAATGCCGCTTGATGACATTAGCTCACTATTCTACACTTTGATGCCAAGCCAATGCCGCTTAATGACAAGGGCTTTTCTCCTATGTCATGCATAGTTCTATGTTCTCAAACACATGTCAAAATCCTCTTAAACAAGTAGCTTCCAGTTTCCCAATAGAATGCTACAAAGCTTCAGCTCTCACAAGCATACGTCTCTACTATATAGAGTAAAATTGCGTTACACATAACATATGTATATTAAGCATTCTAAAATTCACAAATAAATCAAATAACATGAAAATGCACTAATTTTCATTTAACCATAAGCAAATAAGCACCAATGAGAATTTCTCATTGTGCTAGGTGAGGCCAAACCCACCGTCGCTCCAAGCGTCGCTCCGAACCGCTAACGAAGCTTCGATTCCTACTCCTAGTACCCTACAAAGTAGATCCTAGGAGTTACAACCTCAAGAGGTAAGTCTTGAGTTCAAACTTTAAACATCTAGGTCAAAGTCAAGAAATACTCACCTAAATGTGCAACAATCCTCTTAGAAATTCCAAAAGGAAGCTAGATCCCTCCCAAGGCAACCTAAACAAAGGTTCTAAACCAATCAAAAGGAATCTAAAAGCCCCAAATCAAAAAGCCCCAAAAAATAACCCTAACAACACAATCTAGGGTTTCATCTCATAGAAGGCAACCAAAGCTTAAATTAGAGGATAAGAAGGAGTTGCTTACCTCCTAGAAGCTCTAAACAAGGCTCAAAACCCACCAAAGTTGAAGATCTTCCCTCAACAAGCTCCCCAACCAAGCTTCCAACCTTCCCTCATGGAGGAAGATGCACCCACAAGCAAAAGAGAGAGAAGAGGGAGATCAATCCTCAAAAAATCAACCTAAAACCCAAGGAGATGCAAGGGAATAGAGAGAGAAGCTCTCTTACCTTTCTCTCCCAAGTTCTCAGCACAAGAGAGGAGCCCCAAGGGCTGGGGTGCTATATTAGAAGCAACAAAATGCCCAAAAGCCCCTGCAGTTTCGGATTTTCGAAAGCGCAATTTATCTTGCAGTACAAATCCATCTTGTCTAAGTATAAACCTGCAGCTTGACAAACCGAGCCTCGGGTTTGCCCAGCAGCTCATCTATACCGGTATAAATCTTGGCTTGTACCGGTATAGCCACCATTTTGTACCGGTATAGCAACAATTTTGTACCGGTACAAAGGCATAAAATTCCAACCCGAGAGCAACCTAAAATCCAGCTTTTTGGACTTTAGTGCTTGGAAATCATCCACTAATCTCGGTACTCGTGCCATAGGTCGGAACACAGTCAACGACCCTCCAGGAAATCTGGAAAAGCTCAGATCTCACATCAAACACTCGAACCTTGCAATTTGCAAAGTCCAGTGCGTCACAAGTTATTATTACTAGTGTCTAAATCTCTTATAAACCTAATGACAACCCTATTCCCATCCGATGTGGGACTATTGGGGTGTCACAAACTCCCCCCGTTAAGGCCCTGACGTCCTCGTCAGTCCAATCACACACACCCCACGATCACCAGGCGATGTGAGACTCGTCTCGCTAGCCCGTCATCCGTACGCCGCTCAGTGAGACTCGCCCACATGTCCGGTGGTGAACCGGCTCTGATACCAAATGTAACGACCCAGCCCACTAGCAATAATAACTCGCTGGGCCCAACCACCGGCCCAAAATGCTTAAGGCCAGTTATTATTACTAGTGTCTAAATCTCTTATAAACCTAATGACAACCCCATTCCCATCCGATGTGGGACTATTGGTGTCACGCCCCGCTACCCGCCTATTTGGTCGGGTTCGGGCCACGTCAACAGACGCCGAACGGACAGGGCCTCCCCTGCCCGCCCAAGGCTCTAGCAACTAGTATAATTAAACAATCAACAGAGAATTGCAATTATACGTGACTTGCACGATGGCAAGCAATAAATACAGCGGAAGTAAAAGCTCTAAGCTATTAAAATACCACATACAAGATAGTTGATTATATTTTAACCAAACACGAGTAACTTAAACTAATTACAATCTTTTCATTCAAATACATCATATTCTTTTTACATTGTCATTCCACCAAAAATATACATGATTGTTATCCATTTACATCTATAGTTCAACAAGAAAAGTTGATACATAAACCCAAAATGGAATGCCTACTGAAGTACTCCGGTGGCCACTAGCTATGGCGCTAACCCCTTGCCCCGGTCCTCCACCGCCGCACTTGTGCTAGGACCTGTGGGGTTAGTGGTGTGAGAACTACAACGAAGTTCCCAGTGGGCTCGGCAACCGACCCCGCCGACTTACCCACTAGGTCTATTCAGGTATAAGTATTTCAAGGAAAATAAAAGTAACCATACTACACATGCTAATACTATGCCTGCAAGAAAGAGTCAGATAGATAGATAGATAATCAAATTTAAATATGTTTGCATGCATGCTCTTTACTTTACTTTTCATTACTTTGGCTCTTTACCCAATCTTGCTGGTTAACATAGCTAACCCCAACAAACTCAAGACCCAAAATTCCTCTCTGAACGGGGAGGCTCTAAACCAGCCTACATACCCGAGGGACCGTCCGTCGGGGCCACGATCCCCTAGGTGACTGTTCCGGAACTCATCGCTTAGGGAGGAGCTAACTCCCTCAAGCCAAGACTTGTCAAGAGTGTCGATCTAATCCTCACATTGAGGATTCATAGCCACTGTTCTCAATGCCAATTTCATGGGTAGGTTACTACCATATCATTTATCTCATTCTTGCCATAATGCCACTAAGGTAAAACGATGTTTAACTATGGTTATCTCAATGTCAATCTCGTCTCTATGTTCAATATCACCTTTGTTGGCTAAGATCAAGTCCATGTCCATATTCATACAAGTAGGGTTCTAGTTCTCATGCCTCTATGGTTCCATTTCAATCTCTAAGTTCAATACTCGCTAGAACATGAATTGAAGTTCAACCATCTTGCATATATTCCAACTACCCAACCATGCATGAATTTACTATACACATATAATGCTCAAAAAGGTGAAATAGACATAGAAGGGAATTTGATGATTCCGAAATGCACCCCCCACCTTAAAATATTTTTGTGGAGTTGCCCTACGAGTTTCACGACCAACCGAGGCCTAGGTTGTGACCTGCAGTTTAAACAGAGCCCGAATCAGGCCATTTTACACAGTAGCTCCTATATCGGCTTTTCGTTTAAACGAACGGAATTGTCCCACGCGTCGGGAATACCCCCAATTAGGTTTTCACAAGGTCAATTAGCCTTGAAAACACCCTAGGGCAAAAGCTCCAATTTCCAAACCCTAACAATGCCATTTTGGCATTCCCATGGGATTGATCTCACCCACAAGCAAAAGAAAGCTTGGGAGCCCATGAGAAGCTCTCTAGAATCATTCTAAAGCCATTAGAACCATCTCTAAGGCACCTACACCAAACCCTAGCCAACCACCATGAGAGCTCTTGAGCTTCCATGGAGGATTCATGGAGCTCATAGCTCCACACAACCTCTAATACTAGCAACAAGATAGAAATCCTCAAAACTTAGGTTAAAACCAAAACCCTAGCACCAAACTTGTAAAAACCTACCTCTTGTAGCAAGCTCTTCCAACTACACCTTGTAGGAGAGCTCCCAAGTCCACCAAAGCCCTCCACAAGCTTCTTCTCCTTCCTCTACTCCTTGATCTCAAAGCCCTAGATCACCTCTAGAGAGAGAAAGTGAGAGAAAAGAGAGAGATGAGAAGAGTGTTGTGAAAAAGAGAAGACCCACACCTATATCATGTTGTAACATTTACAACTAGGCCCTCCAAATCCATCTATTTGCAATCTGCCAGACTGGGCAGATTTCGGGTCCATTGTCCGGTCTCGGATGATTGTCCAGTCCCAGTGAGCCCTCCTTTCGGGACTTAGCCAATTTTCTGCATATTGCGCAGCCAATGTCCGGTCTTGACCGCTGTGTCCGGTCTTGGATTGTCCGGTCTCGGACCATTGTCCGGATCTCGTACGCTAATCCTCCAAGACTTAGCCGATGTTCAGATTTTTCGCAGGCTGAGACCGGTCCTGACCCCATTGTCCGGTCTCGGGTTGTCCGGTCTTGAGCCAATGTCCGGATCCCACGAGGGGGAATTCCAGGACTTAGCCATTTCTCCACTGCGCAGCTGGGGCACCCTTGTGGCATCCGGACATCCCTTGGATGTCCGGTCTTGGCTGCTCCAAGTCTGGGGAATTCCTCCAAACTTGCAGTTTAGCTTTTCCAAGATCCCATTTCGCCACGCACGGTTTCCGAAGCACTTATAACCCACACAACTCGCTCCCCTCCGGGTCCCGCTCATTTTGACGGAACTCGGCACGCTTCACGAGAAAGCCATATGCTACATTCCCCACCCCTTGAAATTAGTTTCGTCCGCGAAACTTAACGCATACCTTAGCTCGTCCACTCGAACAAGTGAGGATACTCCCTCCTCATTGTCTCCTCAAGTTCCCAAGTGGCCTCACGCGCTGCATGATTGCTCCACTGGACCTTAACATAGGAAAGCTTACGATTCCTAAGCTTCTTCTCTCCTCTTTCAAGAATACAAATCGGGTACTCTTCATAAGTCATATCCTCGTTCAGCTCCACCGGTTCATACTCTAACACGTGCGTCGAATTGCGGACGTACAAGCGGAGATTAGACACATGGAAGACATTGTGCACTCCCGCAAGTCTCGGTGGTAACGCCAACTTGTAAGCTACCGCACCAATCCTCTCCAAAATCTCAAAAGGTCCAATATAAGGGGGGCTTAGCTTCCCGTGAACACCAAACCTTTTCACCCCGCGCATCAGTGACACCTTCAAAAACACGCGGTCTCCAACCTCGAACTCTAGGTTCCTTCTTCGCTTGTCGGCATAACTCTTTTGCCGAGATTGAGCCGTCAAGAGTCTCTGTCGGGCTAGGCGGACTTTCTCCTCCGCCTCCCGAACCATATCAGGGCCAAGAGCAGCTCTCTCGCCCACGTCGCTCCAATGGATTAGAGAGCGACACTTCTTTCCGTAGAGGGCCTCGAATGGCGCCATCGCAATGCTCTCTTGGTAGCTATTGTTGTATGCGAATTCCGCCATCGGTAGGAAATCATGCCATCCGCCCTTATAATTAAGTACACACGCCCGAAGCATGTCCTCGAGTATCTGAATGGTCCTCTCAGATTGACTGTCACTCTGAGGATGGAATGCCGTGCTAAAGTCGAGCCGTGTACCCAATGCATCTTGCAAACTCTTCCAGAAATGAGATGTGAACCAGGGGTCTCAATTTGATACAATCGACACCGGAACCCAGTGTAGCCTCACAACCTCGTCAAGATAGACCTGAGCAAGTTTATCCCCCGACCAAGTAGTGTGGATCGGCAAAAAGTGAGCCGATTTCGTCAACCAGTCCACAACTACCCAAATCGCGTCGTGTCCGCCCTGAGATCTAGGCAAGCCCGTCACAAAATCCATAGCGATATCTTCCCACTTCCACACGGGTATTGGTAGACTTTGCAACTTTCCCGCCGAAAAACGACGCTCTGTCTTTACTTGTTGGCACGTGAGACATTGTGCCACGAACTCTCCAATATCTCTTTTCATACCCGGCCACCAATAATGAAGCTTTAGGTCTTGATATATTTTGGTGCCGCCCGGGTGAATACTATAGGGTGATTGGTGCGCTTCTTGCATAATCACCCTCCGAAGGTCGTCATCCTTAGGCACACACCAGCGGTTTCTATACCGCAGTGCACCGTCGGTCCCAATGCCAAAATCTTCGGCATTACCGCTCTCAACTTCGCCGACCACCTTTTGGAGATACGAATCAGATGCTTGCAACTCTTTTATCTTCTCCAACAAAGTAGGTTGCACGATCAACATAGCGAATGTGGCCGGTATTCGCGGCGCCACAACTTCAAGTCCTAACCGCTGCATCTCCTTGTGCAATGCCGGTTGAGGCGTAATTGCCATCGCCAAATTTTCCGCCGACTTTCTACTTAGAGCATTGGCCACGACATTTGCTTTACCGGGGTGGTATAGAATAGTGACATCATGGTCTTTAAGCAACTCCAACCACCGCCGCTGTCGCATATTCAACTCCTTCTGGGTGAACAAGTATTTGAGACTCTTGTTGTGACGCCCCAACTTCCCAGGGGGTCACCCATCCTAGGACTACTCCCGTCCTAGCACGCTTAACTCTCTTAACCTCTTGGGTCTTGCCACCACCCAAAATGCTTAAGCCGGGTTAAGAGTTTAGCCCTATTATATCTCATATATAGGACTATCTGGGGTCTCACAATCTCCCCTCCTTTAAGCCCTGACGTCCTCGTCAGGCTCAGACTCACAAGTACCAGGTGATGTGAGACTCGTCTCGCTAGCCCGTCATCCGGACCACAGCTCGGTGAGACTCGTCTCACACTTCCAGTGGTAATTGGCTCTGATACCATCTGTGATGCCCCAACTTCCCAGGGGGTCACCCATCCTAGAACTACTCCCGTCCTAGCACGCTTAACTCTCTTAACCTCTTGGGTCTTGCCACCACCCAAAATGCTTAAGCCGGGTTAAGAGTTTAGCCCTATTATATCTCATATATAGGACTATCTGGGGTCTCACACTTGTGGCCCGTATAAATCTCGCAATGCTCACCGTACAAGTAATGCCTCCATAACTTTAGCGCGAAAATAACCGCCGCTAGCTCAAGATCATGGATCGGGTAGTTCTTCTCATAGGTCTTCAACTGGCGCGAAGCATAAGCTATAATTCGGCCATTTTGCATCAAGACACACCCGAGTCCTACATAGGAAGCATCACTGTACACCACATAATTCTCCCCCGGTGTCGGCAAGGCAAGCACCGGAGTCGATGTTAATCTCTTCTTAAGCTCCTCGAAGCTCCGCTCACATTCGGGGCTCCAATCGAACTTTATCCCTTTGTGTGTAAGGCGCGTCAGTGAAGTAGTTATCTTGGCAAACCCCTCCACGAACCGCCGATAGTAACCCGCAAGCCCCAAAAAGCTTCGGATCTCCGTCACATTTGTCGGGCGAGGCCAATCCTCGATAGCCTCAACTTTCTTCGGGTCCACCGAGATGCCATCCCCGGATATAACGTGACCCAAGAAAGTAACCTCCGAGAGCCAAAACTCACATTTCTTCAGTTTGGCATAAAGCTTCTCCCTTCGGAGCGTCTCCAACACGATTCTCAGGTGTTCCTCGTGTTCTTCCTCAATCCGAGAATATACCAATACGTCGTCAATAAAAATCACGACGCACCGGTCCAATAGCGGACAGAAGACTCGATTCACTAAGTCCATAAAGGCCGCCGGGGCATTGGTAAGCCGGAATGGCATGACTGTGAACTCATAATGGCCATACCGCGTACGGTACGCCGTTTTATACACGTCCTTGGGCCGTATCTTCAGTTGATGATACCCCGACTGAAGGTCGATCTTTGAATAAACCCTTGACCCTTGCAACTGATCGAATAAATCGTCAATCCTCGGCAACGGGTACTTGTTCTTAATCGTGACCTTATTCAACTCGCGATAATCAACGCAGAGTCGAAGCATGCCATCCTTCTTCTTTACAAATAACACCGGAGCTCCCCACGGAGACACGCTCGGCCGCACGAAGCCTTTATCGAGCAAGTCTTGCAACTGGGCTTTAAGTTCCTTCAGCTCTACCGGTGCCATTCTATACGGAGCCTTCGAGATTGGCACCGCCCCAGGGATTAAGTCAATGACGAACTCAACTTCCCGGTCCGGTGGCAATCCCGGTAACTCCGCTGGAAACACATCCAGGTGTACTCGCATACCACCCGAATGCTACCCAATTCCGGGTGCTCCCTTTCGGTATCTACAATGGTCGCTAAATAGGCTTTGCAACCACCCTTAATCATCCTCTTCGCCCTTACCGACGATATGGTTGCCGCAAAGCGCGCACCCTTACACGCTTGATAGACCATCACCTCTTGGTTAGGCTCACGAAAAGTGATAACCTTTTTGTCACAATCGATAACTGCGTAGTACTTGGAGAGCCAATTGATTCCCAAGACTACGTCGAATCCTGACAATCGGTCTACTACTAGAAGATCGATCGGCATAATCCAACTCCCAATCTGTACTGGACAGTTCTTGCACTCCTCGTCCACAACAAAAGAGTGTTCGATAGAGTTGACCCACCACTGGTCGTCGTGACACACAATCTCTAGTCCATGAGCCTTAGCGAATGATGCATTAATTGTGAGTTACGGGGAAGCCCCAAGGATCTATCTAGATTGTATCTAACACCTTATCCCACACCTAGAGGGGGGTGAATAGGTGTACCGGCCAAAAATCACAAATAATCGATGCGTTAAAAGTAAATGCGGAAATTAAAAACACACCGAGATTTACGTGGGAAAACTCCAAACTCGGAGTAAAAAACCCACGGGACCAACACGCGAATAACAATCCACTAAGAGAAAAGATTACAAAGTGATTACCGACTCCACGGACTTAACCTCTCTTAACCTCCTATGAATCTCCGCGCACGCCGCCGCGTTGTCCACGTCCGAGTCCACGAACGCCACGTCCCGAATCCACGAAACGCCTCCACTTCGAATCCACGAAGCCTTGATCACGCCGAATCCACGACGCCCACTCGAATCCACGAGCCAACGATCCGAATCCACGAATCGCCTTCAATCGCGCCGAATCCACGACGCCTCACGCCGAATCCACGACGCCGTTCATGAGAAGCATCATGAGTATGGTGATCCTTCGCTTAGGAGTATCGTAGAAAACCGAAGAAGAAAACTCCAAGCGAAGCGTAGATCAAATCGACATATAGATAAGTAATTACGATATCTCGATTTGACCTAGAAGAGGCTATTTTGTAGAAAATAGGTTTTAGATGAATTCCTCGCCTCTAGGGTTTCTCAAACAAGTATTTTCATGAAGCACATCGAGTTAGAGAACCCTAAGAACCTATTTATAGACTTTAGAATCAATTAGATTCGGATTAGAGAAAAATCAGATTTTTACCTTCTTGTACCGGTACAAAAACAGGGCCATTACCGGTAATGCAATGACGGAAGATTTTTCTGCGAAGGGCCATTACCGGTAATGGATTGATGGCTGTACCGGTATAGCAACCATGCTTGTGCAGTACAGTTAGTATTACCGGTAATGGGTATGATATTTGTGCAGTAATGGTTCGGTTTATTCTGAGTAATGGGTATGCATTTGTGCCGTACAGGTTCAGGTACACTTTGTAAATTTTCCAATTTTTGAAAATTACAAAGTTCCAATATAATTTCTAATCCGTTAAACAATGATTTATGATTCTAATGTCTATAACTAAGTATGAATCACCATATTTATGAATTAAAAACTTACCTGGACGTCGTGATTCACATCGTGAGCCAATTCTCTTTTCTTCGAAGTCTTTGATTCTTCGTCGTTCTTCGATCCGCTCCGATTCTTCAAGACTCCGACACAATTCACGAAACTTGCCAACACAAAATCCTTAACAATCTCCCCCTTTGGCAATTTCGTGACAAAACACAAAAATTAACTAAAATTACATCATAAAAGAAAAACGAAGTTCAATGTCATCACCAAAACATCAAACTTCTCGCATGTAGTCCAAATACAATTTGAAACACAAAAATACATCAAAACTCCTAAAACAAACTCTATGACTTAGACGCAACTAGGAGTCTTGAAGTCTTGATTTCCTGCAAAACAAATTTTTAACAAATTCTCAAAGTTAATTTTATACCTTTTCTCTCCCTTTGTTCTTTTCTCCAATTCCTTTTCAAAAATATTATCTCTCCTTCTCCCTCAATCTCATCACGTCTCCCCCTTCGTATGTCTCCCCCTTCGTGTATGCATCAAATACCAAATATCCTCTCCTTTTGTACTTGTTCTCCATTCTCCCCCTTTTTGTCAAAAATTGCCAAAAGAACACACAAATAGAGAGAAAAACTAACTAAACAGAGAGTGAGTATTTCATAGTTTCATACCTCGATCAATAAAGAAAATATAGCCCTAGGAGTGAAAAGATAAAACATATATAATGAAGCTCAAAAAGGTAAAATCACTCTGTGTCCTCCTCATCAAAAATTTTGCCTTGTTTTCTCAAAAATCCTTCAAAATTAGATTAATTTCATAAAAATTAAAAGTTGTACTCCAAAAATCATTATGATGAAGATAAAATATTAAGTGATTTCAAAAGACATCAAAACATTAAAATTTGATATTAAAAATAATCTAATGTTTTAAAATCATCAAGATGCAAATTGATGAAAAATAATTTTTAGAAATTTAGCAAAATTGACACCAATTTGTCGCAACCCGTTCAAAATAGAGATTTAGCTAATAAACAGGGGTGGCTCTTTGAGCATCTTTTTCAATCTACCACCTTATAACGCGAAAATTCTAAAATATTCATATATATATTTTTTTCAACCTTTTTAGTTAATCACATAATTTCTCGTATGGTAGCTTCACACACGTCTTAGGACGGCCAGGAGTGGTAGCTCTTTCCTACATGTGGTGGTAGTTTTCACACTCCTTTTTAGGATGTAACTCTTTCCACATCTTTTATAATCATAGGAGTTTCTTCTTTTTTTTTTAAATATCCAAAACTCCCCCTAAATTAGACAATCTCACAATTGAAAATAATTTTGACGAATTTTAGTCAATTAGCAAATATCCATCAATTATATTCAATATTCACAACCAAGATGAATTAATTACTAAGAGATTAAAATTAATTTCAAAATTTTGATGAATGTATGTAAGAAGAAATCACATATTAAATTATCGTCAAGATAATAAAAAGTGGAGTAAAACCGATAATTAATATGAATTTAATTCAATTTGAATTGACTTTAACTACCGATTAAAACGCTTTGAAAAACCATCAATCTCTCCAATATAATGATATTCAATCATCTCCTTTCAAAAAAAAATTCAATCAAACTCCTAATCACCTTTCCAAAATGATTAAAAAACGAATGAATTGTAAGCACCAAAAATCGTCTAATCATGTAATGCAATGAATAAAAATATGCACCAAGCACCAATCAAAGCATTACATAAAAGAAAACAAACTAAGACGAAGAGTATGGAAAGATATCACCTTTTCGAATCCAAACTTGTCGGATTGTTGGTTGTCTTGGCTTGTCGACGATTTGCCCAACTTGTTTTGACTTTTGATGTTGTCCTTGAGGCTTAGAAACCCAAACCGCACGTTGTTTCGACTTAGAAATCCGGTTCGGTTGTGGGTTCGATCGATATTGACGTTGAGGCTTAGATGTCCGATTCGCTTGTGGCTTTGATTTCCGGTTCACATATGAGTCACGGTTTGCTTGATGCACTCGACTCAATTGATTTTTCTTTTGATTTCGTGGGGGATGTCGAGTTTTAGATGATACCAATTGTCGTTTCGAAGTTGCCGATTGAGACTTAAAATTTTTGTCCGGGCAACTCTTTTTGATGTGTCCTTTGATGCCACATCTATGACACACCTTCTCCTTCAAACTTGTTGAGACTTTCGATGTCATCTTTTGATCCTTCTCAACATATGTCCGTTCGTATCCAAGACCTAACTTGCTCGTTTGACCCAATCCGAGCATGTTATCCAATTTCTTCGTTCGAAGAATACTTTTGAATATCGGACTTGAGTTGATGGACTTGCTCGGTCAATGCTTTGTTGGATTTGTATGTTTCCTCAAATTGATGCTCCAAAAATCCAACTTTATCCGTAGTAGATTTGATCATTAAATCCGATTCTTCTAGCTTCTTTTGGAGGACCGAATTATTATTCAAGATTGATTCCCGTTCCTTCTCAAGAGTATTATTTGTGGTCTTCAAATTCTTGTTCTCTTCTTCAAAATCAAATAATTGTCTTCTCAACTTCTTATTAAACTTCGCCATCTTTTTCGATTCGATAAGAAGTTGATTGTATGCCTCCTCCAAATCATCGTCGTTTGATTCCTCCTCGCTTTCGCCGTTGTCACTCGAAGATCCATGCAAAGAAGGAGAAACATTCGAATTAGTAACAATAGAGGATAAACAAGTAATATTAGAGGAAGGCAAAGAAGACTTAGAAATTAAAGCAATGTGATCTTTTTCTTCACCACTTGAAGGTGAATCACCCGAAGTAGAATCATCCCAAGTTTTTGCTTGCAAAGCCTTTTGTTTATAAGTCTTCTTTGAAGGACAATCCGTTGCTATATGGCCGTAGCCTTTGCACTTGAAGCATTGGATCTCCCCTTCAAATTCATCTTTCTCTTTTAAAGATTTTGCAAATTTTTTATCTTTAGATTTTGAGGATGAAGAAGTTTTAGAAAAAGATTTTCGTTTCGAAGATGAAGCATCGTTCTTCTTTCGGAAGTTCCGTCGGAATTTTTTCGTGAGGAGCGCCAATTGTTGTTCAAAATCCGCAAGTGAAATATCTCCGTCAGAATCCGTGTCGTCGTCTTCTTCCTTTGTTGATTTGAGTGCAATCCCTGTGCTTTTAGAAAAAGACTTGGAAGAAGATTGGTTAGTAGGAAAAGTCATCTCGTACGTTTGTAAAGCGCCTACTAACTCTTCGACTATTAGATAGCAATATATCTAGATCCCGCTCTGATACCAATTGTGAGTTACGGGGAAGCCCCAAGGATCTATCTAGATTGTATCTAACACCTTATCCCACACCTAGAGGGGGGTGAATAGGTGTACCGGCCAAAAATCACAAATAATCGATGCGTTAAAAGTAAATGCGGAAATTAAAAACACACCGAGATTTACGTGGGAAAACTCCAAACTCGGAGTAAAAAACCCACGGGACCAACACGCGAATAACAATCCACTAAGAGAAAAGATTACAAAGTGATTACCGACTCCACGGACTTAACCTCTCTTAACCTCCTATGAATCTCCGCGCGCGCCGCCGCGTTGTCCACGTCCGAGTCCACGAACGCCACGTCCCGAATCCACGAAACGCCTCCACTTCGAATCCACGAAGCCTTGATCACGCCGAATCCACGACGCCCACTCGAATCCACGAGCCAACGATCCGAATCCACGAATCGCCTTCAATCGCGCTGAATCCACGACGCCTCACGCCGAATCCACGACGCCGTTCATGAGAAGCATCATGAGTATGGTGATCCTTCGCTTAGGAGTATCGTAGAAAACCAAAGAAGAAAACTCCAAGCGAAGCGTAGATCAAATCGACATATAGATAAGTAATTACGATATCTCGATTTGACCTAGAAGAGGCTATTTTGTAGAAAATAGGTTTTAGATGAATTCCTAGCCTCTAGGGTTTCTCAAACAAGTATTTTCATGAAGCACACAGAGTTAGAGAACCCTAAGAACCTATTTATAGACTTTAGAATCAATTAGATTCGGATTAGAGAAAAATCAGATTTTTACCTTCTTGTACCGGTACAAAAACGGGGCCATGACGGAAGATTTTTTAGCGAAGGGCCATTACGGTAATGGATTGATGGGTATCTTGCAGTATAGCAACCATGCTTGTCGTACGGGTTATTTACCGTGTGGGTATGATGTATGTACCGTAATGGTTCGTATTAGTAATGGGTATGCATTTGTGCCGTACAGGTTCAGGTACACTTTGTAAATTTTCCAATTTTTGAAAATTACAAAGTTCCAATATAATTTCTAATCCGTTAAACAATGATTTATGATTCTAATGTCTATAACTAAGTATGAATCACCATATTTATGAATTAAAAACTTACCTGGACGTCGTGATTCACATCGTGAGCCAATTCTCTTTTCTTCGAAGTCTTTGATTCTTCGTCGTTCTTCGATCCGCTCCGATTCTTCAAGACTCCGACACAATTCACGAAACTTGCCAACACAAAATCCTTAACATTAATGAATGAATGAGATGCACCTGTATCAAATAATGCTCTGGCTCTAGTGCCTTGGATCAGAATAATACCTGCCACCACATCGTCGGGAATTGGAGCTGGAGTCGACTGCTCCTCCACCTGAGTGGCAAAAACCCGCCCACTAGGTGCCCGAGGTGCCTCCTGCTGACGAGGCGCGACGATCGTCCAGCAGACATAGCGGGTGGCGATCCCTTGTTGTCGCGGAGTGTACTGTGCCGAAGCTGCCGAGGGTGCAGGTGATGCACCGCCCGGGCACTCGCGACCCATGTGGCCCGCCTGGCCACACCGAAAGCATCGCCCTTCTCGCTGAGGGCAGGTGATGTACATATATATATGTATATACATATATATATGTATATGTATATATATATATACATATATATATATGTATATACATATATATATGTACATATATATATACATATATATATGTATATGTACATATATATATACATATATATATACATATATATAGAAATTGGGGCTTTTGCCCTAGGGTGTTTCCAAGTATGATCTAGGGTTCGTGCTGAACATCGTGCTCACCTCCGGCAGGGGCAGAGATTCCCTGGTTTGGGTATTAATCGCAATCTTAGCGCTGTGCGCACTGTTTCACAGATTTTAGTGTCGCTTGTGCGCGCGCCATAGTGGCCGGCAGTGCTCCGAAAGGTGAGCACGACCTCCGGCATGCCGGGATCTATCAGCGTGCGTCTCGGCTTGGCTATTTGATTCCTGGTTGATACAGACAGACAATAAAAGCCCAGAAATCGCATAAAATGATGCGATTTTATGTATCAAGAAGGGCTTTCATGCAATTTTAATGGTTATGGCTATTGTGGGCAGCATGTACGTGCTGTGGGTAATCTCTGGACTAATCGTCCAAGACCCCAAACCTTTGCGGAAATCGAAAAGTGATTTCCGGAGCGTTTTTCGGCGAAATCCGCCGACGGAACGCATTTACGGTTCCAAATTCTTCCGACATTACTTTGTAATTATTTGCGACGTCACTGAACCTTGTTGGCTAGTCACCCATGTCGTTTCGAGGGTTCGAAAACGACGGGTGAGCGACGGTGGGTTCCGGTGTCGAATTTGACACTTCCGGGAATCCGGATCGGTACGATTATCCGACGATAATCGTTTTGGGAGTGGATTGATGTCTTGGCTGCCAAGTCACACATAATCACGTGTTTAGTGGCAGCGGACGATTATATCTTTTGTCGGGAAGTTCCGGGACGGTTCGTGGATCCCGGCGAAGTTCCGGTGCGGTTTTCGGGACTTCCAGAGTATTCGGCAATCGGTTTTGGAAAACCGATTCCCATGGGGCTATGAGTGGGGATTGTAAGTAGCGATACATGTTTGTGGGTTAGATTCTAACCCAGTGGACCTTTCGTAGGTTCGGTCGTTCAATCTCTGCAGTCGAGAGACCAGTTTCACAGTTATACATGTGGGTATCTCGACTCGACGTCGGTACAGTGGTGCACGCTCGGTGACGTTCCTTCCACCCTTACTGTTTATTTTGCTTATCATATACATATTAAGCCTTGCACCCATGTTATTCTCGTATTTACTCTACTCGGTTGTTTCCATGTTTAGTATCATGTGTAGGAGTAGAGTAGTTTTTATCAGCATATGATATCTGTGACCTGGTTGGTTGATTCTCCTATGTTGTATCTATGACCTGGTTGGTCGAGTTTCATACCCTATACTTGTGACCTGGTTGGTCGAGTTTCATATCCTATACTGGAGACCTGGTTGGTCAATTTGGTTACATGATGACCCACGTAGTCGACAGGCCCTGGGGGGCAGGATTGTCGGTTGGTAGCCGATGGTTGATCATTAAGCATATCTGCATTGATTGCCCGATACTCTTCGCATTTCAAGAACACCAGCGGTCTGATCCGCCGCAAGAGGGTGTTCTTTTCGAAAAAAGTGGTTGCAGGTGTCAACCCGTGAGCCCTAAAGGGGTTATATGCATGGTAGAGTAGTGGAGGGCACTGGCTTGAGGTCTGCGGTGCTGACCAAGAGAGCATTGGTTTAGATTGGGTACTTTTGAGCTTGTCGTCCTGTTGACGCATACATACAGTAGCTGTAGTGGTTCATACATATACATTTCCTTACTTGTGTATCTTAGCTACTATACTACTATCATCTCTATTTTTGTTTATCTCCGTGACTAGTGAGTACCCCTCGCCCACATCGGCTTGCGGTACCCACTGGGAGGGGAGACATGTTTACATGTTCTCACCCCCCCGCCCCCATTACAGGTGACGTTGCAGGTCCGAGTGGGACGGTTGGAGAGGAGCGCGTCTAGCGTACGATAGAGCTTTCCGTTCCATGGTTTGGTTTATCTTCTCTAACCCTGGTTTCCGTAAATAAATAACTTAGATATTTATATGGTTCAGTTTCTGGTATTACTTTTGGATATTGAGATTTCAATTGGTTTTGGAATGTAAAAAAGGATTTTGGGTTTTCAAGAAATGAAAAGGGTTTTCTACCCCTCGTGGTAGCATGTTTTTAAAAGAAAAGGTTTCCGTGTGGGAAACAGGTTTCAAAAAAGGTTTTCTCGTAGTTTTATGATTAAGTTTATGTGAATGAACCTGTGGTGAATGGTGTATGTGAATGTATAATTGTAGGGATGATTGTATGTTCATTTAGTTGTGGTTGTATCCTGTTTGTACTCTTGTACTTGTGCAACGCCGTGCAAATACAGGGAAGACTCTGTTCGTATGAACAGTGGACTCCCTATATTTGTGGTGTACTCAAAAAAAAATTTCTACTCATTTCCGCTGTGTTTTCAAATTCAAAGTGACCCCGGGGTGTGACAACATGCCATTGTGCTCATTCGCACATGCTTGTGAGGGTTGCTCCCTACAAGCCGACACTCCGGAGTTGGCCAACGCGATAGATATTCGCCGTGCGGAATTGGACGCCGAAGTGGATTGTCGTGGGATAGGCTCATTTTTAGGGTGGAGATGCTGACTACCACGGGGCCATTAGGCTCGGTACCGGGTAGACAGCCTTCGGGTGGGTCTTCAGACAACCTTCGGGCGGGTCTTATCAGAGTTAAACTTAAGTAGTTTAATTGACATTGGACATTGACTAGAATAGTAAAACGTGACACTGTACTATTGCATTGTGGACATTGGACTAGTTGGTCATATTTCCTATTCATACTTAGAATAGATTTCTTACTTATGCACATTCATGCTAAGTAGAGATATCATGTTTTAGCGGTTTACCTGTTCTTTTACATGTCGCTTATTTCGTTTATGCTTACCCACTTACTTGTTTCATTTTGGGCCTAGTGGCGTATGCAACTGAAGTTAGTAATTGCCCACTGGGAACTAGTATTTAATAGTTCTCACGCCCTGTCACGCCCCGGGACCCAGCGGAAGCCCGCCCGGCGCGTGCCCAGACCCGCCGTATGTCTACAACATACAAGGCGTCTAACAAAACGATAAATAACCAACGAAATAAAAAGAATCTAGAAGTATCAGAGCAGTATAACAACTAGAATTCTATACAAGGGAACATAAAAGAAGTGACTAAAAGTAAAGTACCAATCTCTAATATAAACTATAAAGAGAGTACAACAAAAAGAAATCCAAAACCACTATAACTAAGTACATGGTAGTCACTACATAGGGATACAAAACTCTCTCAACCTCACCAAAGTACAAAAAGAGAGAAAAACCCCTACAAGGTGGAAAGCTGCGATAACTAGCTAGCGATTCCCTTTCCACGATCTCTTGCCTCCGCCGGTGCCGAAGGCTCTGAAACACATTAGAAAATGAGGGCGTGAGAACTATTAATTAATAGTTCCCAGTGGGCAATTACTGACTTCAGTTGCATGCTCCACTAGGCCCAAAACTAAGCAAGTAAGCATAAACGATAAGAAGCGATAGTAAGCGACATGTAAATAATATGTAAACTACAAAACACGATATCTCTACTTAGTATGAATTTGCATAAGTAAGCTATTCTAAGCATGAATAGAAAGCGTTATAATTAACATGAAGTTCCCAACTTGATAGTAAAAGACTAAGTTTACTATTCTAATCAAGATCTATAATGTCCACATGTGATAGTAAAGTGTTAAAGTTTACTATTCTAGTCAAAGTCCACAGTTTTCTTTAAACTACATTAAGTTTAAGTACAATAAGATCAACCGAAGGCGATATGGCCGATGCCCACCCGAAGGCTGCCTAGCCCAAATCGAGCCTAATGGCCCCGTAGTAGTCAACATTCCCACCCTAGGAATGAGGCGTCCCACGGCAATCCACTTGGCGCCCAATCCGCACGGCGAATACATGAAACGCGTTGGCCAACTCGAGTCTTGAGCTTGTAGGGAGCGACCCTCACAAGCATGTGCGAATGAGCACAATGGCATATAGTCACAAGTCCCAAATCGTCATGTCTCTAACATGGAATGTACAAGTGTCCAAAAGGCCTATCTCTATGTCATCATGTCTCTAACATGGAAATAATAGATGTCCAGTGGCCTATGTCAAGTCTCTATGTTGCAGTTTCATAGTTTTCTAAGTTAAGTGCCGCTTGATGACACTTAAGCTTTTCTAAGTTCCAACAAGAGTTCGATGTTTATAATTAGATTATCTAAGCTATATAAACATGAATGGCACACTCCCAGGTGCCCACAAATCCCACCCTCACATGCATGCTGTTTAACCCCGAAAGCTCTACTATATAGAGTGAAAATTTTATCATACATGAGGCATGCATTTTAAGTGGTTCAAAATTCATAATAAATCTATTTAGCATGAATATGCATTCAAAATAATTAAATCAAACCGAATAAGCACTTAGGAGCCATTTGCTCCTATGCTCATGAAGCCAAACCCACCAAGTGCGAAAAGCGTTGCTCCGAACCGCTAACGAAAGCTTCGATAATCACTCCTAGAGTCCTCAAAAGCACACCCTAGGAGTTACAAGCTAAGAAGATAAATCTTGAGTTCACACTTTAAGGATTTCGACAAAAGGTTGGAGAAAACTCACCGAATGCGAAGGAAGTGCTCTTGATCTCCAAATGGGAGTTAGAGTCCTTCTAATCCAACCTAAATCAAAGTTCTAAACCCATCAATTAGGTCCCAAAGGCCCTAAATCGAAAATCCCCAAATCCTAACCCTAGAATCCAACACTAGGGTTTCATCTCTAAAAACCCACAAAACCAAAACTAGAGGGAAGAGATCATTCACATACCTCTAAGAAGCTCAAAACCAAGCTCAAATAGCCCTAGGCTTGAAGCTTGATCCACCACAAGGCTCCAACCACCAAGCTCCAAGCTCCAACAATGGTGGTAGAGGCTCTATCAAGCAAAAAGAGCAAGGGAGAGGGTTTTAATCCTCTAAAAATCCAACCAAAACCCTAGAAAACACAAGGGAGTAGAGAGAGAAACTCTTTACCTCTTTCTCTCTTGTTCTCAGCACAAGGAAAAGCCCTAGGGGCAAGGGGTGCTATATTAGAAGCAACAAAATGCTAAAACACCCCTGCAGTTTAAACTGCTCGAAATACGATTTGTCTGCAGTACAAGCCATCCCACACGTACGGACCTGCGAAACGACCAAACCGAGGCTCGGGTTGGGCTGCCTCCACCGTCCCATGCGTCTGAGAATCCCACCTGTCTGGTATAGCAACAATGGGGTGTAGCAACCAAGGGTCCGGTACAAGCCCTCAGTCAAACACGAGAGCAACCTAAAATCCAAATTTTTGGACTTTAGTGCTTGGAATTCATCCACTAACCTCGGTGCTCGTGCCATAGGTCGGAACACAGTCAACGACCCTCCAGAAAAATCTGGAAAAGCTCCAAACTGAAGTCGACTACTCGAACTCCGCAATTTGCGCAAGTCCAGTATGTTACATTCACCCCTCCTAAAAAGGAGTTTCGTCCGCAAAACTCTAAAGCGAACTGATACCTCAAGATTCCATCTGAAAGAGATGGGAATAGCGCTCCTGCAGTGCGCTCTCAGGCTCCCACGTGGCCTCTCGCTCCTCGTGGTTGCTCCAAAGAACCTTCACGTACGGAATGTCCCGATTCCGCAATTTCTTCACCTCGCGAGCCAAGATCTTCACAGGTTTCTCCTCGAAGCTCAAATCCTCCCGCAGCTCTATGGGTACTGACCTCCAATACATGAGCGGATCATGGATATATTTCCGAAGGACCGATACATGAAAGACGTTATGCACGCCGATAGGTTCGATGGTAGAGCAAGTCGATACGCTAGGACCTATACGTTCCAAGATCTCATAGGGTCCAATGAATCGAGGACTTAACTTACCTCGAATTCCAAATCTCCGAATTCCCTTTGACGGCGAGACTTTCAAGAAGACATGATCTCCAATCTGAAACTCCAAGTCTCGTCGGCGTTTATCTGCATAGCTCCTCTGCCTACTCTGGGCTGTCAGTAGTCGCTCACGAGCGATTCGAACTTTATCCTCTGCTTCCTGGAGTACTTCCGGGCCTAAAGCCAATCTTTCGCCAACTTCACTCCAATGAAGTGGTGATCTGCACTTTCGTCCATATAATGCCTCGAACGGTGCCATCTTGATACTTGCTTGATAACTATTGTTATAAGCAAACTCCGCCATAGATAGATGCTGCGACCATCCTCCTTGGAAGTCAATCACACATGCTCGAAGCATGTCCTCTAGAGTCTGTATAGTGCGCTCCGACTGCCCGTCACTCTGGGGGTGGAAACGATCTTTGAAATCCAATCTAGTACCCAAGGCGTCTGTAGACTCCTCCGGAAGTGTGACACAAAGCGAGTGTCCACTGTCGGATACGATCGATGTAGGTACTCCATGAAGTCGCACAATCTCATCAAGGTACACGTGTGCAAGCTTCTCTCCTGCCCAAGTAGTATGAATAGATATGAAGGGCGCTGACTTCGTCAACCTATCCACGATCACCCAAATAGCATCATGCCCGGCTTGAGAGCGAGGCAATCTGTCACGAAGTCCATGGTGATCTTCTCCCACTTCCACACGGGAATAGGCAAACTACGAAGTTTTCCCGGAACTCGATGCTCGAACTTTCACTGTTGGCAAGTTAGACATCTAGCAACAAACTCGCCAACATCCTTCTTCATCCCAGGCCACCAATAAAGTAACCTCAAGTCCTTGTACATTTTGGTGCCTCCTGGATGAATAGCATAAGGTGCCCTGTGTGCCTCCTGAAGGATGTCCTCTCTAAGTCCCAAATCCGCTGGCACACAAATCCGTCCACCAAAGCGCATCACTCCCTGATCATCCACTAGGAAGTCACAGGTGCAACCATCAACCATTTTGTCTCGAATCCTTTGCAACTCTAAGTCAAGAGCTTGCTTCTCTTTAATTCTATCCATAAGTGTAGGTTGCACAACCATAGTCATCAGCCGCATAGGCGTATCGGGAGTCACTACCTCCAACTCCAACCGCTTCATTTGCTTGATCAACTGCGGTTGAGTAACCACGTGCATCGTTAAGTTCTCGGTCGATTTCCGACTTAGCGCATCCGCCACCACGTTAGCCTTGCCCGGGTGGTAGAGAATAGTCAAATCATAATCCTTGAGCAGCTCCAACCATCTGCGCTGTCTCAAGTTCAACTCCTTCTGAGTGAAAAGATACTTTAAGCTCTTGTGATCCGTATAGACCTCGCACCGCTCGCCATACAAATAGTGGCGCCATAGCTTCAATGCAAAGACTACGGCCGCCAACTCCAAGTCGTGTGTAGGATAGTTCTTCTCGTATTCCTTCAATTGGCGAGAAGCATACGCGATCACTTTGTCACCCTGCATCAAGACACAGCCCAATCCGTTAAGAGATGCATCACTATAAACCACATACCCTGCTCCAGCAATAGGTAATGTGAGGATTGGAGCGGTCGTCAATCTCAGCTTCAACTCTTGAAAGCTCTTTTCACACGCATCATTCCAAATGAATTTAGCTCCTTTGTGCGTGAGCCTCGTGAGGAGAGTGGATAACTTCGCAAAGCCCTCCACGAATCTGCGGTAGTAGCCGGCCAAACCAAGGAAACTCCTGATCTCGGTGACGCTCGTAGGTCTTGGCCAATCCTGAATGGCTTCAATCTTTCTAGGATCCACTGCTATACCTGATCCTGAAATCACATGTCCCAGAAAAGCCACTTCTCGAAGCCAAAATTCACACTTCTTCGGCTGAGCAAATAACTTCTTTTCCCGAAGCACTTGAAGTACCAATCTCAAGTGTTCCTCGTGTTCCACATCACTTCGGAAATAAATCAAGATGTCGTCGATGAAGACCACGACGAACCTGTCTAGATAAGGCTTGAAAACACGGTTCATTAGATCCATAAAAGGCTGCATTAGTAAGCCCAAACGGCATAACGGTGAACTCGTAATGTCCATACCGTGATCTAAAAGCCGTCTTCGCCACATCCCCAGGCGCAATCTTCAACTGATGGTATCCCGACTTCAAGTCTAGCGTGGAATACACGTTCGACCCTTGAAGTTGGTCAAAAAGATCATCAATCCTCGGCAACGGATATTTATTCTTGATCGTGACTTTATTAAGTTCACGATAGTCCACGCAAAGACGAAGTGATCCGTTCTTCTTCTTCACAAAAAGAACCGGTGCTCCCCAAGGTGACACACTCGGTCGAATGAAGCCCTTGTCCAACATATCCTGTAACTGTGCCCTCAGCTCCTTTAACTCTGCCGGTGCCATCCTATAGGGTGCCTTCGAGACTGGGGTAGTCCCGGGAGCGAGATCTACCACAAACTCGATCTCCCTATCAGGTGGCATGCACAGTAGCTCCGTGAAACACGTCCTGAAACTCCCGTACCACCGGGATATCCTCGATCCTAGGGGTATCATCCTCACCCCTCATTGCGATACTAGCCAAATAGGCTACGCATCCACGGTTGATCAGTTGCCTGGCTCGAGACGAACTAATCGACATCGCAAAAAGCGAACTCTCGCATCCTCTAAACACCACCTCACTCTGACCCGGTTCTCTAAAAGTAACCGTTCGATTAACACAATCGATGGTGGCGTAGTATCTAGTCAACCAATCCATACCCAAAACCACGTCAAAATCCCCCAACTTGCGTACTACTCGCAAATCCGCGGGCATGGTCCAATCTCCTACCCGAATAGGGTAACTGGGGCAATACTCTCGCACGTCCACAATGTGGTCGGGTACAACAATACGTCCAGGGTGTAGTAAAGGAACAAACTGGATGTCGTGCAACTCGGCAAACAGCCGATCTATAAATGAATGTGATGCACCGGTATCAAATAATGCACGTACTCTAATGCCATCAAGTAAAATGATACCTGCCAGCACATCCTCAGCTGTCGCTGCCGCCTCGGTCTGCGCGGCGTACATGCGCCCACTCGGCGCCTGACGTGACCTCGCTCTGCGGCGGACGGTCGGCCGCCCGATGCAGTACGGTGTCGACGGGGTCCCCTGGCTGGCGGCTGGTAGAGCCGGTGCCGATGCAGAAGATGGTGCCGGTGAAGAACCTCTCGGGCACTCGGTACGGATGTGGCCCTCCTGGCCACACTGGAAGCACCTGCCTGCCCGCTGTGGACACTGCGGCGGGTGGTGAGGACCACCGCAGATCACACACCGGGGAGGTCGGCGTCGGTCAGGTCCTCCTCGCTGAGTCGGTGCGCCTCGACTGCGCTGCTGGTGCCTCGGATGCTTCGGGGGCCTCCTAGAGTGCGTCTGGCTCGCACCCTCGGCCGCGGGCCTCTTGCCCTTTCCCTTGTCCAAACCCTCGCGTCTCTCCTGCACCATGGCCGCGCCGCTCTCCACACGTGAGCGCGCGGTTCACCACTGTCGGTAAGTACGGAAGCTCAGATGTTGCCTGGCTGGAAGATCGGCATCTCGATCCACGCTCGAAGATGCGGGCCTTATCCTCGTCGTCCCGCACGACGAAGGGCATGCAATGCGAGCGAGAAAACTCCCTCTCGTACTCGGCTACGGATCGATCCCCAGAGTAAGGGCTGCGAGCTCTGCTCCATCCGCCTCTTGACGTCGGGAAGTAATGTGACAATAGAAGTTCCTTGAACTTCAACCAATGTAACCGCCAAGTCTGTGCTGGGGTTCTCTGAATGTCCATCCACCGGTAGGCCTCGCCGTCGAGGTGGTGGGTGGCGAGCCACACCCTATCCCGCTCCTCTACAAATGTGTCGCGGAATAGCTTCTCCATGTGCATCAACCACTTTTCCACAATCCAGTGGTCGACGTTCTCTCCGTCGAAGATCCTCGAGCTACACTTCCTAAACTCCTTGAGGCGACCCATGAGTCGATCCCTCTCGGCTCCCTGAGCCATAACTGGAAATGCCGCTGCCACCGGTGATGCTCGAACTGGCGGGGTGTCCCGATCCTCCTCCCGGCGCTCAACTGCCGGAGTCGTCTGGTGTGAGCCGGCCGCGGGGGGCTAACGCCGCGGTAAGTCAACCTCGGTGGCGGCGGCGGTGAAGGGTCGAGCCTCCCTCGCGGCCCGCCTGCTGCGGTAGAAGATCCTCCATGCGCGCTTCTGCAGCCGGCGGGCCGCGGTCGCTGTTTGCGTCACCAATGCTTTGTGAGGCCGCCAAGCCCCTCAACTCACGGACCTCGCCGGATCGGAGGTAGCGGAGGCCTCGACCTCCTCAAACGTTGCCGCATTGTCCGCTCCAATGCATTTCGAACGAGTTATCGGCATCGTCACTACAACATCATAAAAGCGCAAGTTAGTAAGCTCACGCAATCGCATCCCCGCTCATGCTATAAATACCCAAATCATGCGAAAGTAATGAAGTGTCATTTACTACTAATTCCCGATGTTACGTTGTCGGCCGCCAACGTAACCCTCCGCGAAGTTAGAAGTTATACACTTCGATCCAACTCTACTTACTAGAGTTATTCAAGATACCCAATCTTAATACTTTCGCTCACAAATTAAATAGACCTCGTCTCTCACGAGCCTATATCCTATAGTCCAACCTGCCTAAGGTTTGCTAGGTCCACAAGAAGACTCAACCCTAGTCTCTGATACCAATTTAATCTGTCACGCCCCGGGACCCAGCGGAAGCCCGCCCGGCGCGTGCCCAGACCCGCCGTATGTCTACAACATACAAGGCGTCTAACAAAACGATAAATAACCAACGAAATAAAAAGAATCTAGAAGTATCAGAGCAGTATAACAACTAGAATTCTATACAAGGGAACATAAAAGAAGTGACTAAAAGTAAAGTACCAATCTCTAATATAAACTATAAAGAGAGTACAATAAAAAGAAATCCAAAACCACTATAACTAAGTACATGGTAGTCACTACATAGGGATACAAAACTCTCTCAACCTCACCAAAGTACAAAAAGAGAGAAAAACCCCTACAAGGTGGAAAGCTGCGATAACTAGCTAGCGATTCCCTTTCCACGATCCCTTGCCTCCGCCGGTGCCGAAGGCTCTGAAACACATTAGAAAAAGAGGGCGTGAGAACTATTAATTAATAGTTCCCAGTGGGCAATTACTGACTTCAGTTGCATGCTCCACTAGGCCCAAAACTAAATAAGTAAGCATAAACGATAAGAAGCGATAGTAAGCGACATGTAAATAATATGTAAACTACAAAACACGATATCTCTACTTAGCATGAATTTGCATAAGTAAGCTATTCTAAGCATGAATAGAAAGCGTTATAATTAACATGAAGTTCCCAACTTGATAGTAAAAGACTAAGTTTACTATTCTAATCAAGATCTATAATGTCCACATGTGATAGTAAAGTGTTAAAGTTTACTATTCTAGTCAAAGTCCACAGTTTTCTTTAAAATACATTAAGTTTAAGTACAATAAGATCAACCCGAAGGCGATATGGCCGATGCCCACCCGAAGGCTGCCTAGCCCAAATGCCGAGCCTAATGGCCCCGTAGTAGTCAACATTCCCACCCTAGGAATGAGACCGTCCCACGCAATCCACTTCGGCGCCCAATCCCGCACGGCGAATACATGAAACGCGTTGGCCAACTCCGAGTGCCGCTTGTAGGGAGCGACCCTCACAAGCATGTGCGAATGAGCACAATGGCATATAGTCACAAGTCCCAAATCGTCATGTCTCTAACATGGAATGTACAAGTGTCCAAAAGGCCTATCTCTATGTCATCATATCTCTAACATGGAAATAATAGATGTCCAAAGGCCTATGTCAAGTCTCTATGTTGCAGTTTCATAGTTTTCTAAGTTAAGTGCCGCTTGATGACACTTAAGCTTTTCTAAGTTCCAACAAGAGTTCGATGTTTACAATTAGATTATCTAAGCTATATAAACATGAATGGCACACTCCCAGGTGCCCACAAATCCCACCCTCACATGCATGCTGTTTAACCCCGAAAGCTCTACTATATAGAGTGAAAATTTTATCATACATGAGGCATGCATTTTAAGTGGTTCAAAATTCATAATAAATCTATTTAGCATGAATATGCATTCAAAATAATTAAATCAAACCGAATAAGCACTTAGGAGCCATTTGCTCCTATGCTCATGAAGCCAAACCCACCAAGTGCGAAAAGCGTTGGTCCGAACCGCTAACGAAGCTTCGATAATCACTCCTAGAGTCCTAAAAAGCACACCCTAGGAGTTACAAGCTAAGAAGATAAATCTTGAGTTCACACTTTAAGGATTTCGACAAAAGGTTGGAGAAAACTCACCGAATGCGAAGGAAGTGCTCTTGATCTCCAAATGGGAGTTAGAGTCCTTCTAATCCAACCTAAATCAAAGTTCTAAACCCATCAATTAGGTCCCAAAGGCCCTAAATCGAAAATCCCCAAATCCTAACCCTAGAATCCAACACTAGGGTTTCATCTCACAAAAACCCACAAAACCAAAACTAGAGGGAAGAGATCATTCACATACCTCTAAGAAGCTCAAAACCAAGCTCAAATAGCCCTAGGCTTGAAGCTTGATCCACCACAAGGCTCCAACCACCAAGCTCCAAGCTCCAACAATGGTGGTAGAGGCTCTATCAAGCAAAAAGAGCAAGGGCTCTAAAAATCCAACCAAAACCCTAGAAAACACAAGGGAGTAGAGAGAGAAGCTCCTTACCTCTTTCTCTCTTGTTCTCAGCACAAGGAAAAGCCCTAGGGGCAAGGGGTGCTATATTAGAAGCAACAAAATGCTAAAACACCCCTGCAGTTTAAACTGCTCGAAATCTGCCAGGCTGTACCGGTACAAGCCATCCCATACCGGTACAGACCCTGCGAAACAGCCAAACCCGAGGCTCGGGTTGGCTGCCTCCAGCCATCCCATACCGGTACAGAATCCACCCTGTACCCGTATAGCAACAATGGCTGTACCGGTATAGCAACCAAGGCTGTACCGGTACAAGCGCTCCAAAGTCAAACCCGAGAGCAACCTAAAATCCAAATTTTTGGACTTTAGTGCTTGGAATTCATCCACTAACCTCGGTGCTCGTGCCATAGGTCGGAACACAGTCAACGACCCTCCAGAAAAATCTGGAAAAGCTCCAAACTCAAGTCGACTACTCGAACTCCGCAATTTGCGCAAGTCCAGTATGTTACACGCCCTCTGTTTCGTGTTTGTTTCAGAGCCTTTTGCACCGGCGAAGGCACGGGATCGCGGCAAAGGGGTGGGTCGCCTAGCTAGATAGCTTCTTTTTGTTGCGGCTTAGGTGGTTTTCTCTCTTTATTTGTTTTGTGAGAGAGAGAGTTTTGGAGCCATGTATAGAGGCCACCTATGTACTTCATTAGCTTTTGTTTTTGGGACTTCTTGTTGTACTTATCTTATAGTTCATAGTAGATGTTAGTACTTTTATTTGTTAGCTTCTTATATGCTTCCTATTCTAGAATCTAGTTGTTATATTGCTCTGATACTTCTAGATGCTTCTACTCTTGTTGGTTATTTATCGTTTTTTGTAGACGCCTTGTATGTTTTAGATGTATGGCGGGTTTGGGCATGCGCCGGGCGGGCTTCCGCTGGTCCCGGGGCGTGACAATTAGTGTTGTCTTAAAAGGGCCAGCGTCCTGCCCTGTGGCAGGAGGCTAGGTTGGGCCGAGTCATGTACGAAATGGCAAAAGGTCAGATTGGGCCCAGTCATATTCGATGTGGTGTGAGGCTGGTTGGGCCGAGTGACAATCGAGACCCGTGGGCATGCATGTACACATTAAGTGAATTAGTTGCATTTTCTAACAGCTCAAGATTTTGGGATTAATAGTTAGAGCCAATGATCCACAAATGATATAAAAGCCGAGGTCACGGTTTTGATTCCTGCGTGTTGCTAATTTGTGTAGATGTTCTAGGTAGGATTGTCGGCTTAAAGGGGCCACCATTCTGCCCTGTGACGGGAGGCCAGGTAGGGCCGAGTCAAGTTCGAAATGGCATGATAGTCATATTCGAAGTGGCGTAAGGCTGGTTGGGACAAGTCATAATCGAGACCCGTTGGTGATATGTCTGTACGCTTTAAGTGAATTGGCTGTGTATTTTTAATGGCTTGAGCTTTTCGAATTAATAGTTAGTACCAACAATCCGATAATTAGAAGAACTCCCTAACGATCTAACAATTAGAAGAACTCCAGCCTCTCTTCTCTTTCTCTCTCTAATATATATATATATATATATATATATATATATATATATATATATATATATATATATATATATATAGGCTAAGGCTACTATACTTTTGAGTATAGACATGTTTGCACTCATTAGTTTTCGGCCGTTGGACTAAGGGATGTGCAGTTAGGATGATAGTGGTTCCCAATTAGGATGATAGTAGTACCCTGGAGTTGAGTGGGTAGTTGGTTGAATAGTATAATCTAACGAATAGAAATGATCAAAGGACTAGATCTAACGGCCAAAAACATATATATGAGTACAAAGAGGCCTATACTCATAATGGTATATAGTAGCCGGACTCTCTCTCTCTCTCTCTCTCTCTCTCTCTCTCTCTCTCTCTCTCTTATATATCGCACTTTTCTTGTGTTTGTTAAAAACATGGAAGTCTCTGTGCTTGCAAGCTGTTTTCAATGATGAAACATCAATCCGATTCGACAATAAGCTCCATTAGACATGATTTATGCTATCATAACTATTTAGCAACCAAATTTCCTAATGTTTCGACATCATTTACTAAGTAATCAATGGGTCTCAAAAATGACTTTCTTTAATGGCTGATGTGGCATGTTTATAAGTTTAATGATATTAAACAATCCAAATTAGTTGAAATTTTAATAGAAAATTCTACTTGCCATCAAGAGCAGGATCAATATTTCTGATTTGAATTTTACATTCTATCACTATTTTTGTAAAACTTTTATTTTTTGCCGTTTATTTTGAGACTATTTGTTCACTAGGCAAACGAAGTCAAAAAATATATAATTTGATTTTTAGATAGTTCCAATACTAAAAATTAATTATATCTAACAAAATTCATTCCCAAATCGGATGTCCATCATCAAAAATAATTTATATATAAGTACGGAAGTCTTCCTACTTTCGAAAATATGGTAGCCTAACTCTCTCTCTCTCTCTCTCTCTCTCTCTCTCTAACTATACCTAGTGTTGATATGTAACTCAAACGAGTAATCAAATTTTCTTTTGTAACTTTTGGGTTAGTCCTTTAGATTAGGAAGGCGTTCTCACAACCATCCGTGCGAAACATGCCTACGACAGCTGAAGAGCCATAGATTTTTATTATATAATTTATAATCACTATTAATTTATTGCACATTCTGGTGTCTTAACCACACGGAATGGTTACAGCTGCCTGTTCTCGTACATTGTTGTGCAAGCGGAGCTAAAATTGTACATGAACGTTTTACAATTCATTTGTCCATAGCCAAGTCTCAACATATAACTGTGCATGCTTAACTTGGCAATAACTAATTAAGAATAGTACGAACTGAATAAAATTAATGTTAAAATGATGTTAGAGAGCAGTAAATTCAAAGATAAATGTTAAGTCTACAACCAAAAAAGGATTGTATAACATGGTTTTAGAACTCCTTATCCACTACACTATAGGGTTTAGCTAACCATTTTTAGTAAAAAAAAAAAAAAAGTAATTAAGACTTCTTTAGAAAAAGACGGCTAGCTTTTGGATTAGTAAAATTATCAGGCTGTAACCCAGAGTAAATTGTAGACATAGCACAGCTTAGAATTTACATCTCGCTATGTCGTGCTCGATCTCATCAACATCCTTCTAACTTTATGCTAGGAACTTTTGGAAAAAGTTTGCCCAAGGACTAAATGCAACAACCGCAGTGACACAACCTGTCACTCTCTCTCTCTCTCTCTCTCCCTCTCTCTCTCTCTCTCTCTCTCTCTTAAAAGCAACAGATACAGTTCAACCATTTCTTCCTATAACCCAGATCCATCCATTGTACTCGGTAGAAACCTCAAAAGAGAACGAACACCTTTCCCATAAGCCCGTCTCAAGAAAGAAGATGAAGAACAACAACAAACCTTACACAGCTATATAGTGTCCTTTCACATGTCCTCCCCCTTCTTTTCAGCTTGTTGTTCTCTTTAGCTCCACACGCTTTTCTTCTTGGAGTCCTTTCTTGACGTGTGAAGATGATGAACGTACCCGATTCCGCCGAGTCTTTTGTCCCTTCCATCATAACCCTAGCTGGGATGGAAGAAACCACCATGCAAAGAGATCATCATCATCAGCTATGGCCATTAGAGGCCAGCACCCAACAAACAAGTAGCAACTCCATAGCTCCCCTATCCAACAGCATCATCGCTGCTCCCCATACACCCGATCTCCAATTCCAGCCCTATTCACAGTACCTTCATGAGTACCCGCAGTTCCAACAAAGCAACTTCCAGTTATATTACCCTCCACAGCCTTCCATCTCAGACTACAATTTCACCGGCCTAGCAAGGCCCGTGGAGGATCAAGTCGGTATAGCTCCGACCCCCCAGCTAGGGTTAGGGTTGAACCTCGGATACGGGTCGTACCTTTCATCGAGGGATGTGCTCTTCCGGTCGAGATGGGGTTACCCTTTTGCACACCACCAGCCGCCGCGCTGTCAGGCAGACGGGTGCAGGGCCGACCTCTCTCGGGCCAAGCGCTACCATCGGAGGCACAAGGTGTGCGAGTTCCACGCAAAAGCCGCCATGGTTGTGATAAATGGAGGTCTGCAGCAGAGATTCTGCCAGCAATGCAGCAGGTGACCAGGCTATGGCGCCTGATTCTATTCTAGTGCAAGCTAGCTAGATGCTCTATATATTCACACCTCTCTTTTATTTCACTTCGCCCTTTTCTTTGTTTCCAACCGAGTTTGTAGGTTTTGAGATTAGTTTAATTCTTTTTCTCAGACAGGAAAATTTTTGCTTATTAATTTACTTTTTTTTGGAGCTTCTTCAAGTTAATTCTTAAATCGCTGCAGTTGGTGAAATCGTGCATAACATGTCAGTTTGCAAATTGAGACTTAAATTGATACATAGTTATTTAGTTTAAATTCATATCATTCCCTTTGTAAATCTTTGACATTTTGACAAGTCTTGAGAAAATGTTGCTTTGATCTCTATCCATGAGGTTTCCGTCGCCTAAAAGAAAACTTCAGGTTAGGGTTTTGGTTTTTCATTGCTCTGCGGATGTGATGCATTATTACACTTCCACTGCTTGCGGGAGTGTTTAGGTCTCTTTTTAAACTCCATAAAGAGCTAGCTTTCTATTATATATATATATATATATATGCTGGTATGGATCGAGTTGCAGTGTTAAACTCCATATATAGGTGCACTATTAGGGATACACTGTATGTTAATTAATGTTGCTAGCTAATGGTGGAAAGAAAGCTTAGTTTTTGCGCAACTGGTAGGGGTGATCTATGATAAGCATGCATCTGTGTTTAAATTCTTCTTCACTACACAAAAAGCTTTTCTTTTCTTTTTTTAATCCCCTTTTGTTTGTTTGTTTGCTTGTTTGTGGTTTTTTTAAAAAAAAATCTCTTAGAAAAATCTGCTCAGTGTCGTTTGCTCAAAACCTATGCCTGACCATTCATATATATTCTGGCCTTCTGCTAACTTGATCAGATTTCACTCCTTGGAAGAGTTTGATGACAACAAGAAGAGCTGCAGAAAGCGGTTAGCTGACCACAACCGCCGTCGGAGGAAGCTGAAGCCAGCATCGAGCGCAGCGGGCACAGCATCTCCAGCGGGTGCCGGAACACAAAAGAGAAAGCTAGCTAACAAAACAGTCACAAAAAGCGGTAAACAACTGGACGACTCTAGCTCATCATATATAATTTTCCCCTCTCTCGCATTCCATCTTTAATTTGCTAGTATAGAATAGTTAGTTAGTTCCTCGTTTCTTAGAATTTCTTATAGTACTCTTATATGCGCGTGAGCAGCAAACGCAAAGGCTTGCACTGGTAGTGCCTCCACTTCTTTCCCTGTTAATTCAACCACGGAGGGGCAACAACAACAACAACTGCAGCAACCAAATAGAGAGATTCAACTGAAGAACGGCCCATCTTTGTCTTTGGGAGGGGTTGAAGAAGGAAACAAGGCAGGAGCCTTTATTACTGCATCAGCCTCTCAAGGCCATTTCAGCAATCAAGGCTCACCTCCGTTATTCCATGCAACTAATTACAGCATTTATTCAGAGGGGAACGTCTCCTCAGTGCAGGAACAGCTGCAAAACCAGTTGCCCTCCTCTCGTGATCATCAGGCCCCTTCCGTCAACTGCTACTTATCCCACCAGAGCATCTCCTGCTGTAGCTCCAGTGAGGCATCTCGTCACTCCCAGTCGACTACTGATCAAGGAGTGCACTCCAATTTGTCTAGCTACCAGCACCAAAATAATATCCTCCAGTTGAGACAAGCCATGTTGGAGCTGGATTTCCTGTGATCGATCGATGTACGTCCGAATTAATCAGGTTGTGCTATCAAGGCCTAAATTGGGAATACTTCCGGTATGGCAGCTATTTCTGACGCTTTAGAGCTTCAAAAACATAGCATAAAATATGAAAGATCACCACCCTCTTCCTATATATTATCTAATGCATTGAAATGGTGGAGAGACCTTGCATTGAGCAACCACCTGACTATATATATATAGGAGGAGGATGAAACTATAAAGCGTTTTCATATTTTGTGGAGCTATAAAGCGACGAAGTGGCTGATATAACTAGGAAGCATTACCGAACTATGCCAAAGTTGATTCTTTTAGCTATTTCCCTCTCCTTTTTTCTAGCTGTGTTATCATTTTCTCGTGATATTATCAGTCTCCGGTGTGGTAATAATATATATGTTTCTATTTACGTAGAAGAACACTATGCATGTAATAGTTACTAATGTGGTAATGGAGTACTTGACAAGTTGAATGTAGAATTTCCTTATTTCCCTTTAGTCCTTTACCTATATTAAAGTAGGAGTTTGGAAAGGGAAATCCAAAATGATATAGTGAGAGCTCTAGCTATTGAGCTCTAGCTATTGATATTAGGCAGCGTGGTATGATAGTCAGAATCTAGTTGTAGGAACTTTACTTTATGATCCATGGCCGAGAACTGTATATTATGCTGTTCTGACGATGAACTTATGTAAGAATCAAAAGAAAATAAGCAAGAATTGAAAGTCATAGTTACTTTTACAGACGTCTGCAATGCATAAATGAGATGGCAGTTTAGAAAGGATCCATTTCTTGTATCATCTCACACTAAAAGCCATGGCAGTAAAGCAATTTTCTTTCTTCGTACGTATTGAAAGAAAAATAAATTGATATTACTACCTATGGGGCCAAATGGGCCATCTCAAAATCATAAAACAATTTGGAGTTGATAATGTCTTCATTGTATTGATCTAATAGCTAGTGTTTGAAATTTATTGTACCTCTATAAGTACCGAGGAAATGCTTAGTGCATAAACTGCATTATTTAACAACAATGACTTTCACTACATTATCCTGTCAAAAATATAAGATTGAGTACATTTGCTGAAATGCCTAAGTTATCATTGCGCACTTTCGAGGAACATTTGTTACCAACTCCCTCAATGTGCATTAAGTCTCTACTGAAGTGATGATACAACTCGTAAATCTATCGTTACAATAGTGCGCATATTGATGTAGATGATGTGGCATTAGGATACATATAAAAGTTGGACTCAGACAAATCTACATTGAAGAAAATAACGAAACACCCATTTGATTAAATTTGGCGATGCAGCACTCACCGTGTGTCTGAAACAGAATAAGCTAGGACAAGGGCGGATGCGAGAGACAGAAGAGTTTTCTTCTAAAACAACAATCAGTGATTAGAAAAAGATTTCCATTACGAAAACCTAGTAGGCCTTTATATAAAGGCATTCACTTAAACCTACCAAAAATAGGAAAAATAACAAAATCAGAACATAGTAGAATCGTGACCTCGATATTTTAGAATTCCAACCTAATTCAGAACAAAAAAAAAAAAATACAAAACTTTCTTTTAAATATAATAAAAAGAACTAAATTGCAAATTTGGGGGCCTAAGTGATTGAATTTGGGTCCAATACTGGGTCGAAAAAAGAAAAGCATTTCGAGAAGTCTTTCGGTGTTACGACTTGATGATATTGAGATTCCAAATAAGAAAGGGATCAATTCAATTTAAAACCTACGAAGCAAGAATTAGGATTAATTAATGCATGCGTCTGCATGCGTCTCAAAGACTTATTTTCTGATTGGAGTTGTTTAGGTTATATAACCTTAGTCCCCGTTTGGTTGGGGGATAAAAGGGGGAATAACCTTTTTACCACTATTCTTGCCAAACACGAAACAAAATTGGCATGTTAATTTATCCCCTCGTTAACGGGTTATTTCGGAATAACCCGTTAAAAGGGGAGAATAGTAGTTCCATCTATTCGGTGGAATAAGATGTTGTCTAATTTATTCCTCTACTAATTAAGTTATAAATAATTATAAATTATAATTAATTAATACAATTTAATTTTTTTAATTATTGAATAATTAATTATTTAAGTTATTAAATTAGTAAATATTTAAATAATAATCTATTTATAATTTATTAATATTTATCTAATTAAATAGTTAAATTTTTAAAAATTATAATTAGTAATCTCAAAATCTCAAAATTAAAGTTTATAATTTTAAATTCTAAATTTTAAATTTTGATATTTTAAATTTTAGAAATTTAAAATATGATATTTTATATTTTTCAAATTTAAATTTGATCTTATATTTAAAGTTTTAATTTTACAATTTAAAAATTTAAATTTAAAATTTGAGATTTTGAATTTAAATTTAAAATTTGACATTTAATAGGGAAGTGTAGAACGCAGCGGAAGTATTCGTTCGTACCTTTTTGCGGAAGCGATTCACGTTATAACGCCCGGATCGTAGAGGTTGATTCACGTGTCCTTGGATTGTCCTTGAAAATCTTCTTGTGCTCCGAACTCGCGGTGGATTGAACTACAAATTAAACGAGCACGATCGCAAATCCACCGTTCAAGTCCCTCTTGATTAATAGGTTAATGGAGGATGTGGAGAACTTTCATTTTTCCGTATATCGTTTAATGTGGGATCGCCCGTATATTTATAAGGGATTTCAGAATCCTAATCGCGTAAGAGATAAGGCCAAATTGGTTATAAATTGTTATCCTAACATGATTAGAACTTATCTCTAATTAGCTTTCCAATTAAAAGCGAGATTAATCCTAATCCAATTAGACAACATAATAACCGTCGGATCGAGCCCGATCATGGGCGCACCCGATTTGATTTAACCGAATGCCAATATCTCCCACTCGCACATAACAGGATCGATGTCATCGTAACCACTTCCTCAACATTACACCACTATTAATTCTATTCATACAGGAAAATGAACAGTGCGACCGCCAAGTCAACCTGCATTTTGGGAGCTCTATACTAGAAACCGCATACGGCCAGTATAGAGACATCAACCCTCAAAGAGAAGAAAAAAATATTAGACTCTTGATGCCCTAGACTATTGAATTACATCAGGTTCAGCATCTCTAATCCCTCAAAGAGCCATGCTAACCTCTATTGCGCACATTATGACACTATACTCATGATTGTTTTGCTATACTGAAGCGACACAACTTGTCGACAACGAGTCAAAGTGTCTAAATGTAATTCAACTAGTTTTCCTTGAGCCCTCATGTCATCGAGTTGAGAACTGATTGCTTTCCCAGCAATGCCCCGTAAAGCCGCATCACTCATAGCCGTAGGAAACATGCCAAAGTACGCTAGGCCTGTTTGGCCTAGCTTCTCAAAAAGTGATTTTCTGAAAAAGTGATTTTGGTTTGAAGAAGTAATTTTGGTTAAAAGCTATAGAGTATATGGCTGAGTTTAGATAAAAGCGACTTTTCTGAAGTGAATTTCTAAAACTGTTTGGCAAAAAAATTATTGATGTTTGCATAAATTAATATTTTTAGTAAATTTTATTTTAAAAATAATTTAAAATCTAAATTTAAATTTGAATTAAAATTAAATTTTTAAATTTCAAAATTATACAAAATTTAAATTTTGATATTTTAATTTAAAAAATAATTTAAATTTTTAAAAATTAAAAAATTAAAATAATTATGAAATTTTAAATTTGCTCGCTATCTCAAGCGCCAAACGGTGTCTAGCATGAGTTCTCCATTTGCTCGCTATCTCAAGCGCCAAACGATGAGCTCACATCTGGCTCTTAATACACAGGCCATACGAATCGTGGGACTATTCGTATGCGGTCTCATTAATGACCTTATCTTGGTGTCAACCAAGGCGGCTTCCATAAATGCCTCAATTTTCGCTCGCTCTCTACAGCGCCGAAAAGTATGATTGCCCGTGTGAGAGGGCCAATTAGCTTGCGACTGTCACGCCCCGGGACCCAGCGGAAGCCCGCCCGGCGCGTGCCCAGACCCGTCGTATGTCTACAACATACAAGGCGTCTAGCAAAAACGATAAATAACCACGAAGATAAGAAGAATCTAGAAGCATCAGAGCAGTATAACAAATAGAATTCTACACTAATAAGCATAAAGAAGTGACTAAAAGTAAAGTACCAATCTCTAATATAAACTATAAAGAGAGTACAACAAAAAGGAATCCAACACCACTATAACCAAGTACATGGTAGTCTCTACATAGGGATACAAAACTCTCTCAATCTCACCAAAGTACAAAAAGAGAGAAAAACCCCTACAAGGTGAAAAGCTGCGATAACTAGCTAGCGATTCCCTTTCCACGATCCCTTGCCTCCGCCGGTGCCGAAGGCTCTGAAACACATTAGAAAAAGAGGGCGTGAGAACTATTAATTAATAGTTCCCAGTGGGCAATTAAGGACTTCAGTTGCATGCTCACTAGGCCCAAAACTAAGCAAGTAAGTATAAACGATAATAAGCGATAATAAGCGACATGTAAATAACATGTAAACTACTAAACACAATATCTCTACTTAGCATGAATTTGCATAAATAAGCTATGAATAGAAAGCGTTATAATTAACATGAAGTTCCCCACTTGATAGAAAAAAACTAAGTTTACTATTCTAATCAAGATCTATAATGTCCACAAGTGATAGTAAAGTGTTAAAGTTTACTATTCTAGTCAAAGTCCACAGTTTTCTTTAAACTACATTAAGTTCAAGTACAATAAGATCTACCCGAAGGCGATATGGCCGATACCCACCCGAAGGCTGCCTAACCCAAATGCCGAGCCTAATGGCCCCGTTGTAGTCAACATTCCCACCCTAGGAATGAGACTGTCCCACGGCAATCCACTTCGGCGCCCAATCCCGCACGGCGAATACAAGAAACGCGTTGGCCAACTCCGGAGTGCCGGCTTGTAGGGAGCGACCCTCACAAGCATGTGCGAATGAGCACAATGGCATATAGTCACAAAACTCGTCACAAGTCCCAAATCGTCATGTCTCTAACATGGAATGTACAAGTGTCCAAAAGGCCTATCTCTATGTCATCATGTCTCTAACATGGAAATAATAGATGTCCGGTGGCCTATGTCAAGTCCCTATGTTGCAGTTTCATAGTTTTCTAAGTTAAGTGCCGCTTGATGACACTTAAGCTTTTCTAAGTTCCAACACAAGTTTAATGTTCTCAATTATATTAATTAAGTTACATAAACATGAATGGCACACTCCCAGGTGCCCACAAATCCCACCCTCACATGCTTGCTGTTTAACCCCGAAAGCTCTACTATATAGAGTGAAAATTTTATCATACATGAGGCATGCATTTTAAGTGGTTCAAAATTCATAATAAATCTATTTAGCATGAATATGCATTCAAAATAATTAAATCAAACCGAATAAGCACTTAGGAGCCATTTGCTCCTATGCTCATGAAGCCAAACCCACCAAGTGCGAAAAGCGTTGCTCCGAACCGCTAACGAAGCTTCGATAATCACTCCTAGAGTCCTAAAAAGCACACCCTACGAGTTACAAGCTAAGAAGATAAACCTTGAGTTCACACTTTATGGATTTCGACAAAAGGTTGGAGAAAACTCACCGAATGCGAAGGAAGTGCTCTTGATCTCCAAATGGAAGTTAGAGTCCTTCTAATCCAACCTAAACCAAAGTTCTAAACCCATCAATTAGGTCCCAAAGGCCCTAAATCGAAAATCCCCAAATCCTAACCCTAGAATCCCATCCTAGGGTTTCATCTCACAAAAACCCACGAAATTCGAAACTAGAGGAAAGAGATCATTCACATACCTCTAAGAAGCTCAACACCAAGCTCAAAAAGCCCTAGGCTTGAAGCTTGATCCACCACAAAGCTCCAAAAGGCAAGCTCCAAGCTCCAACAAGAAGACAATGGCTCTATCAAGCAAAAAGAGCAAAAGAGAGGGTTTTAATCCTCTAACAAATCCAACCAAAACCCTAGAAAGCACAAGGGAGTAGAGAGAGAAGCTCCTTACCTCTTTCTCTCTTGTTCTCAGCACAAGGAAAAGCCCTAGGGGCAAGGGGTGCTATATTAGAAGCAACAAAATGCTAAAACACCCCTGCAGTTTAAATCGTTTCGAAATCGTTACTTGTACCTAAGACAAATCCATTTTGTACCTAAGATAAACCTCGCGAAACGCCAAACCCGAGCCTCGGGTTTGCCAAGTCTGCCCTTTTGTACCGGTATAAATCTTGGTCTGTACCGGTATAGCCATCATTTTGTACCGGTATAGACACCATTTTGTACCGGTACAAGGCACAGAATTTCCAACCCGAGAGCCACCTAAAATCCAACTTTTTTGGACTTTAGGGCTTGGGACTCATCCCCAAACCTCGGTACACGCGCCATAGGTCGGAACACAGTCAACGACCCTCCAGAAAATCTGGAAAAGCTCCAACAAGAGTCAAATACTCGAACTCCGCAATTTTGCGCAAGTCCAGTATGTTACAGCGACATACTATCAATCCGTTCTATAACAATATATACACGTGTGCTAATTTTACCAAATATCTTTGCCAAAAATATTACAAAAGAAATGGCGAAAATATAATCAACTGTCTACACAATCAAATCTTACGAAGTTCAAGAGCTAAAAAGGATTCTCTAATGATAGGCTTACTCAGAGAATCTACAACCATGCGACTCGTATAAATGTGTTTCAGGATTATTTACTTGTGCGCAATTGCCTTAGAGTGGTCCAATCCCAGATTGGACCGAAAATGGCTAACCAACCCCACAGCTCAGCATATATCAGGCCGAGTACACATCATAGCATATATCAGGCTCCCGACCGCGTTAGCATATGGAATTCGATTCATCTTATCCTTCTCTTCAGAAGTTTTAGGGCACTGTTTAAAGTTCAGACTCTCACCTCTAGCAATAGGAGTGTCAATGGGTTTGCAATTGTGCATCTGAAATCGTTCTAAAACTTTTCTTAGATAAGTCTCTTGAGACAGACCTAAAAGTTTCTTTGAACGATCTCGTAGGATCTTGACTCCAAGCACATAATTCGCATCACTCATGTCCTTCATCTCAAAATTAGAGGACAGCCACGTCTGAGTGGCGACAATCATCTCCTTATTATTTCCGACCAATAGAATGTCATCAACATATAAGGAAAGGATTATAAAAAATCCCTTGGACCGTTTAACATACACACAGTGATCTTCTTCAATCATCGTAAACCCATCTTCAGTGACGGCTCGATGAAATCGAATATACCAACTATAGCAAATTGCTTCCCCGTAAAGCGTACCGAGTTCCGTCGAAATGAGCGGAACCCGGAGTGGAGCGAGTATGGGTGGTTTCTAAGTGCATTAGAATCCATGTGAAGTGAAAATGGGACCCGAGGAAACCAAGTTGTAAATCGGGAAAAAGTTCCAGACTTGGAGCTCACTGAGGCCAGTCCCCATGGCTGGAGACCGGACCTCACGCGCGCAGCAGCCGAGCCAGAGAGAAAATCGGCTAAGTCCTAGAATTTCCCCTTTCGGGAATCGGTCTTGGTGGCGGTGACCGGACTCCCGAGACCGGTCTTGGTAGTGGAGACCGGTCTTGGTCTGCGTAATCAGCCGAAAAATGGCTAAGTCCCTGAAGACCTGCCCACGGGATCCGGACTCGATGGCCGAGACCGATCTTGATGCCCGCAGACAGCCCAGTCTGGCAGGTTGTAAATAATTAAGTTTGGGGGGCTTATTTGCAAATATTGCAACATGATATATGCATGGCCCTTCTCTCTCACGGCAAACACTTCACTCCTCTCTCATTTTCTTCTCATTTGCTCTCTCTAGAAGAGCCCTAGAGCTTGGAGATCAAGGAGAAGAGGAAGAAGGAGATGACTTTGGAGGGTTTTGGAGGATCTTGGAGCTCTCCCACAACAAGGTCTTGGAAGAGCTTTGCACAAGAGGTGAGTTTTTGCAAGAATGGTCTTAGGGTTTGAGTTTTCTTATAAGTTTGAAGGGTTCTAGCTTGTTGCTAGTGATAGAAACCCTAGTAGGGCAAAGAACACCATGAATCCTTCATGAGAGCTCACGTGCTCTCATGGTGGTTGGCTAGGGTTCGTTGTGGACACCATAGAGATGGTTCTAATGGCTTAAGAATGGTACTAGAGTGCTTCCTAGGTGATCCAAAGCTATCTTTTGCTTGTGGATGAGATCAATCTAGGAGAAATCTCAATTTGGCATAGTTAGGGTTTGGAAATTGGGACTTTTGCCTTAAAGTGTTTCCAAGGCAAATTGACCTTGTGAAAATCTAATTGGGGGTATTCTCGACGCGTGGGACAACTCCGTTCGTCGAAACGAAAAGTCCATATATGAGCTACCATGTAAATCGGCCTGATTTAGGCTCTGTTTAACGCGTAGGTCACAACCTAGGGATCGGATAGCTACGAAACTTGAACCACAACTCCACCATAATATTTAAAGGTGGGTGTCACGACCCGCGACCACCTCCAATTTGGCCGAAGTCGCGGCGCCGCCGACAGACCGCCGAAAGGACAGAGTTTTCCCTGTACGTCCAAGGCGTCGCAATCAATACAATTACAAAAGGTTCCAAACAGGAACAGATATCACAATCAGATTGCATAAGAAAGTATCGAAAACATAAAACTACTTGCTATTACAAGCATTCAACCCAGATTTCAATTTTTACATTTTTCCTTAAACTCCCTAATACAGTCTAATGATTACAAACTTTATTACAAATCGTTTACAAGTTTCATTCATTTTGTTCTTTCCCTGCTATACCGCTAGCTATGCCGACTGGGGTACTTCTATCTCAGTCTCCTGGTAGGGCGCTATCTACTGAGCTATGCCCTTGCCTCGCGCTGCTGCCACGCCGCTCACGTGCATACTTGGAAAATACCCCAAACCACGTGGGGTGAGAACTATATAAATACAGTTCCCAGTGGGTACGGCCACCCAAGGGAAAAGCTCGCCCGATAGGTCCAAGGAGGCACTGCAAATATGTTAGTCCAAAAACATCTACAGATATATAATTTGCAACTAACATAAAAACATGCCTCACAATATGCAATATGCAATTTATTACTTAGCTTTTAGCTTTTCTTTACTTTATTGCTATTCATTAATTTAGCTATTCATTAATTTAGCTATTCATACTCTTTACTCTTTATTCTTTACACTAGGGCACTTACGCTATTTAGCAAGTCATTTCTGAGGTCACTCTACCTCAGCTCACTATGCCACCCGACTCGGTCTTGAGTCAATCAATTGCGGATAATCCGCCCGCTGTCTAGCCCGAGGTGTTGGACGTCTCACAACCACCCCAGCTGTCAACAGCCTGCCGCCCTCTATGACTCAGCCTCATTGCGGCGAAATCGTCGCACACGCTGAACCCGGCTCGAGTCACCTGACATAGCCATTCTGGTGGCGAACACGGCGTACTTACCCAGCAAGGACTAAAGTCATGACCTAACCATCTGGCGGCGAACTAATCGCCTCACCCAACAATGGTTTGAGTCACTTCTCAACCTCCTGGCGGCGCACGTATCGTACTTACCAAGCAATGGTATTGGTCACACTCACGGCGGTCTGATCCTCAACCCGTCTCAACCGGTATAGAACTCAACTCGGCTCACCCACCCGGCGGCGAAATCGTCGCACACACGCCATGACGGTGGTATAGCCCTGGACGGCGAAATCGTCGCACACGCCCGACACCAACTCAGGTGTCCAAATCTCGGGATTCCGGAATGCATTCCACTTTGCTTGAGGGTTGGCTTTAACCCTCAAGAGTCGACCAACTAGGTCCATTGTTCTTTACCTCCTAGGTCTACTAGACTCTAGGGTTCATTCCTTGTCACATAACCTAGGTTGGCTTAACTCTAGGTTCAATGTCATTCTAACTCGAACTATATTTACTAACACTAGGTCCATTGTCATCGTTGTTCAACCTATGTCCTTTACACTAGGTTAGATGTTACACTCCTAGGTCCATTGACTCTAGGTTTACTATAACCTATGTTCATTACACTAGGTTAGTTGCCACACTCCTAGGTCCATTGACTCTAGGTTTACTATAACCTATGTTCATTACACTAGGTTAGATGTCACTCGATCTATATGTGTGTTTTGTTCATGACTCACATACTTTACTTAGCATTCTTTATTATTTACCTCATGCTTACTTATTCACTAGCATTTCTATATCATGCTATTATCATGCTCATCGTGTCTTTACTTTGATAAGCATGCAACTCTCTAGTCACCTAGCATTATTGTCACGCCCCGAGGTCGGCATGACCTTCCCCAAAGCATGCCCAGACCCGCCATATGTCAACACATACAAGGCGTCTAACTAAAACCAGCGGAATTAAAACAATAACAGGCTATAACTAGAATATCAGAGTCACAACAACTAATGCTAATAACAAGTAGAGAGAAAGAAAGTAACTACACCATGTATAACAAGAAGCATACATAATATAAGGCTAAAAGTAATAATTCCCAAAATACACAAAAGTGGTAGTCTCTATACAAGGTACAACTCTCCATCTCTCACAAAATAAAATAAGAGAAATGGTAGACCACCTATCCACGTATCCTCTCCCAAAGTCGCTAGCCCGAGGCCACACTCTTGCCGCGGTCCCGAGCCTCCCCCGATGCAGAAGGCACTGAAAGATACATGAAACAGAGGGCGTGAGAACTATAATTTATAGTTCTCAGTGGGCAATTACTAACCTGAATCATTGCACCACTAGGCCCAAAGAAAAGAGGGTAAGTATGAGATAAAAGAGATACATAAACGGCTAAAATGAAAGCATAATAAAATGCTACTTTACCAACCCACAAGTACACTAAGTTTGTATAGAAAATACCCAAACTTGAAATAGCAACATACAAGAGTTATGTTCTACTATAGCCAACGAGTATACTATAATGTAAGTAAGGAATTACTAAGTATACTACACTTCCCAAAATAATGCCCTAAGCATGTACACAAAAATCCAACTACTAAGTCCTATCTAGTAGTGATTTGTCATAATTGTTGAATGTCCAAGTTCAATTCTCTTTTCTCTAGGATATACACTAGGTAATCCAACTTGTGCCACCTAAGTACCGTGGTAGCCCCAACATCCCCCGCAAGGAATGAGTTTGTCCCAAACGGTCCCGTAGGTTTCTCAATACCGCACGCGCGAACAAATCGCAAAGGCCAACTCCGGAATGCCGGCTTGTAGGGAGCAACCCTCACAAGCATGTGCGAAAGAGTACAAATAGGGCTGGCAAACGAGCGAGCCGGCTCGTGTTCGACTCGCGTTCGGCTCGATATTTGGCTCGCTCGAGCTCGGCTCGAATTAATTCCAAGCTGAGCTTGAGCCTAAATCTCGGCTCGAAATTAATTTCAAGCCGAGCTTGAGTATTACTAGGCTCGTTCGAATTAGGCTCGAAAAGCTCGAAAGCTCGAATATATATATATAGTCTACAATATCATTAATAGTATCAACCACTTGCTGTTAGATTTTCAGTCATTGGATGATGAGATGTGTAGTTAGGATGATAGTGATTCTCTAGAATTGAATGGGAGATTAATTAGTTGAATAGTATAATCTAATTGGTGAAAATGGTCAGAGGGTTAGATCTAACGGTACAAAATTCGATAACACTAAGCATTTTGTACTATCGATAATATAGTAGCCAGACTCTCTCTCTATATATATATTTCGGCTACTATACTATCTATACTATTGATAGTACTGAACATTTTGTGCAATCGAATTTTCTATCGTTAGATTTACCTATATATATATAGAGTTCAGCTACTGTACTACCGATAGTACCAAGCATTTGGTATTCTCGAGTTTCTTCCGTTAGATCTACCCCTTTGGCCAATTTCATCTGTTAGATCACACTATTCAACTAGCCACCTCGAACCCTAGGGGCTATTATCATCTGACCGCCCATCCCTTCATACAAGTGAAAACCTAATAGCAAGCCATTTGCACTATTAATATAATATAGTAGTTTAAATATATGTATAATATTATAATATAGTATAGGGCTACTATATTCTTATAAGTATAGATCTCTTTATACTTGTAAATTTTCAGTCGTTGGATGTGCGATTAGGATGATAGTGGTCCCCTAGGATTGAAATAGTTAAATGAATAAATCCAACGATCGAAAACTGATGAGTATAAATGGATCTATACTCAAAACAATATAGCAGCCGAACTCTCTCTATATATAATTATATATAATATATACTTTAATTATATAAAATAATGTATATTATGTATTTTAATTATATCTATATAGAATTTAGATTATTGGGCCCACAAAATTAAATCAGTAAAATTCTACTCTAATTGCTCTCTCTCTCTTTTTCATTTGCTTGCAGAATTATTTTTTCTAATTTTTATAATATTATAATATCTTATTTTATGCATTCATTTTATATGTTGAACTATTAGATATTTTTTGTATCAAATTTGAGATAATGCTTTATAAAAATTAAATTATAGATTGCACGATGTTAAAAATTTCAAGCGGCTCGTTTAGGGCTCGAGCTCGCTCGACTCGAAGTTAGGCTCGCTCGAGCTCGGCTCGAATTATTTTCAAGCCGAGCTTGAGCCTAAATTTAGGCTCGAAATTAATTTCAAGCCAAGCTTGAGCTGAGGTAAGCTCGCTCGAGCTCGGCTCGTTTCCACCCCTAAGTACAAATGGCAACAAGTATAGTCAAGTCTCTAGTCCAAACCTCATGTCTCAACATGAAAATAATAACTAGCAACCCTAAGGTCTAGGTCAAATACTCTCATGGCACTAGATTTTCTATGTCAAAGTTCATTCACGAGCCTAATGCCGGTTGATGACACTAGCTCACTATTCTACAAGTAGATGCCAAGTCTAATGCCGCTTTATGACATTAGCTTTTCTCCTATATCATGCATAGTTTTAAGTTCACAAATATGTCAAAGGTTACTATTTTACATGTCCTCACACTATGTTTAACATGTTCCCAAGCTATTATGGGAGTGCTACCACATACATTACCAACATAACTAGTCTCTACTATATAGAGGTCAAAAACGCGTTGTACATAAGATATATGTTTTAAGCACTCTAAAATTCACAAATAATTCATACATCATAGAAATGAAGAGTTTTCTATTTTACAATACTCAAATGAGAATCTTTTTCTCATTTTCATAGGTGAGACCAAACCCACCGATAGAGCTCCGATGCTCCGGGTCGCCAAAGGAGGTTATTTCGAAGCTCCTAGCACCCTAAGAAACATACCCAAGAAGTTACAACCTCTAACGATAAGCGAAATAACCAATCCGCGAAGATCATTACTAGAGAGCAAGTAAAAACTCACCTAGTGTAAGAATCCTTCCCCAATCCTCAAATGGAGGTTAGATCTCTTCCAATGCAACCTAAACAAAGGTTCTAAACCCATCAATTAGGTTCTAAAAGCCTTAGATTAGAAATCCCCAAAATAAACCCTAATCTACCAAAACTAGGGTTTCATCACAAAGAGACCTCAAAATCCCAAACTAGAGGAAATAGAGGCGTTGCTTACCTTCAAGAAGCTCTAAAATAAGTTCAAAGTCCACAAATCTTGAACATCTCTCCTCCTTCTGTGAGTTACGGGGAAGCCCCAAGGATCTATCTAGATTGTATCAAACAACACCTAGAGGGGGGTGAATAGGTGTATCGGCCAAAAACCACAAATCTCGATGCAATAAAAAATAAATGCGGAAAATAAAAAGCACACCTAGATTTACGTCGGAAAACTCCAACTTGGAGTAAAAAACCCACGGGACCAACACGCGATAACAATCCACTAAGAATAAAAGATTACAAGGTGATTTGCCGAATCCACGGTCTCCAACCTCTCTTCTATCTTCTCCGGATCTCGCGCCTTCACCGGGTTGTCCACGCCCTCACGTCCGACTCCACGAACGCCACGTCCCGAATCCACGAAACGCCAACACCACTTCGAATCCACAAAGCCTTCAATCGCGCCGAATCCACGACGCCCACTCGAATCCACGAGCACACTCCGTCCGGAGCAAGAACAATACGATCGATGATGTTTTATTGCTTAGATTCTCATTAAAGATCTATGGGAATAATCTCTAAGCAATTCTCAAATTGATTCTAGAAAAACATTAAGAATTAGGGCACTGAGAATCAATTTGGGAGAAGCTTGATGTAGAAGATGAGGAAAACGGCTACCTACAAGCTTCTAGGGTTTTTCATAAATAATCTAGGCTTAACTATATTTTAGAAAACACCTCTACATCTTATTTATAGGTTTAGAAAACATAAAGATTGACTATGATTTGAAAACATGATATTTAAAACCAATTAGAAGACTTAGAGATAGACTAGGATTTGAAAATCTGAATTTTAAAAATTTTCACGACATCAGAGACCGGTCTTCATTTGGGAGACCGGTCTTGATAGGTCCGGTCTCGAACCCCTCGACCGGTCCACCGTCAATTTCTTTCCAGCCGATAGGGACCGGTCTCGAGCCACCAAGACCGGTCTCTCTCTGCGTATCAATAAAACCATTTACTGAGACCGGTCCGCAAGAACAGAGACCGGTCCTTCCCTGATGTAGAGACCTGAAAATTTCAGTTGAGGCTTGTCGACAGCTCTGGTGAGTGTCGGGACAAGCCCGAGTCGCGTTGGCGCCAAAAGGACGTCGAACGGACTCATTGGGAACGCGAGGGCTGCAGAAAATCTGAAAATCTGCGAAATAGCAGATTTTTCAGTGGCTTGTACCGGTACACTTTGGTGGCTATACCGGTACAACATCGATTGCTATACCGGTATAACCACCAGGACTATACCGGTATAGCCCTGCGCAGATAGGCTCTCGGGTTGCCTGTTTGTACCGGTACAAAGGGGCTTTGTACCGGTACAGTGTAGCAGGGATGGTGCAATTTGACTTTTGTGCCCACTAGTCACATCACCCCTTTATCCCTTACCTTGGAGCAGAGAGGAGAGAGAGAGGGGAGCTTCTCCATGCTGCTGCTGCTGTGCTTCTTCTTCCTCTCCTTCTACTTCCCTTAGCAACCTTAAGTGTTGGAGGAGCTCAAGAGAAGCTCGAGCTTCGTTGACGACGCGCCGCGGAGCGGATCGAGTGAGTTTTCGACGCGGTGACGCTGCGAGGAGGCCGTGCGACAGCGAATCCTTGCCATCCTCGACGAGGTGCTGCTCGCAGGGAGGGTTTTTCGAGGTGAGTGGCTCCTCTAGATCGCTTTTATGGCTTTAAACTTCTACGATTTTCGAACTGCACTGCTGCTGCTGCTGATTTCAGCATTGACCCGCGGAGTTTTGACTAGTTCTCTGTGTAGGAGTGTCGAAACGCGACGAAACTTGCTTTGTTGAATCCGGGACTTCGAGACGATTCCAGAGAGCCCTTATTTGCTGGATTTGGAGCAGATTTGCCCGGTCGAATCCCATCTTTACTGGGCTGCTGTTTGTCGAGTAGACTTTAAAGTGCTGAAGTGCAGTTTTCCAGCGGCGACCTTCGGTATTTTGGCCCGTACGCGACGAGGGAGTAACGGATCGCGGCGAAACTTGGTTTGCTGGATTCGTGACTTCGAGACGAAGCTTCTGAGCCCTGAATCGCTAATTTTGGAGAAGGTTAGCTTAGTTGGATTTAAGCTTTACTCTGTTGTTGTTTTTCGGACAGATTTCGTGGATTTGAGTGTGTTTGGGTTTACCACCTCGCAGCAGGAGTACCGGCGGACTTCGACGGACCAGCGGAGGATCGAGTTGGATCTGGGCCACTCTCTTCACTGCCAGGAGATTGCTTGAGAGGTGGGATTTCATCGGATTGTTCCTGAGTATAAGTAGTCAACATGTATTTTGTATATTGAATGTAAACCGTAGCTCAATTCATCGATACTAGTTGGACTAAAATCTGAATAGGGAGCATGTTTAGCAAGTATTTAGATTATACATGTTGGACTTGGATTTGACTTAGGAGAAAACTACGACTGGATCGTCATATGTATTTCACTACCAGATTTAGCTCTAGGAGCCGAGATATACTGTATCGTCGCTGTTGGGTGCGATGGATACCAGGGTAGTGTAGTTACTCTTACGCACGTGCTGGGGATGCCGAGCTTAGTTACAGTTGAGTTCAAACTGTTCGTGTTGTCGGGGACCGTCGGGGGTTGACGGTAGGCCCAGGATACTGTTTTAGTTACAGATTGTGCCAAGGGCACGTGACCTATTGGTGGTTGGACCCTGTTTACTTGGCTATGCAGTGAGAGCTGATTGAGCTCGACGGAGATACGCTTGCATACTCGGTTGGTTCGCGCCCACGAGTGCCGCTCCGGAGTTTGGCTTAGTGCTTTTGCGTTGGTGTCGCTGCGTCCTGGTTGGACTCGCTCTCCACTAGCTACCCCTGGGGTAGTTGTTAGTGTTGCTTCGACAGGCGGGACGGGTGTATCATAGTCCCTCGTAAGATTGGGTCAGTTTTTACTTGTTCTACAGAGGGTGGTTTTAGAGCAGGATAGTACAGTGGCTTTTAGCTGTTGAGTGTTTCCAGCTTTCTTTTACCTTTCTTGCTTACCCTGTAGACTTAGTGGGTGGACCGATGTTGTTTAGGGCGGCACCCACTGAGGACTACCTGTTTTTTTACAGTAGTTCTCACGCCCCTTTTCTTCCACCTTTGTTGCAGGGCCTTCGGCTTCGGCTGCTGCTCCTCCTGAGTCGGATCGAGGCAAGGGCGTCGCGAGTTAGGGCCCTACCCCTCGAGTGCTAGTTGAGGACCCAGGCTGCAGGTAGTGATGCTTTTCTTTTGTGAGTGTTTTGTACATACAATTGTGGACTCGCTGGAGCGAGTAGTTTCTTGTATCTGTGGATGCTGTATGTATTTTGTATTTGTTATTCCTACCTGTGTATGTGCCTTTAGTTAGTTCAGCTCTATGCTACTGTTTGTAGCAGTGTATGTTTATACAGGTACAGCTATGCTTCGTGTACATGGAAAATTTCTTGTACACGGCGGATTTGTCGGCGTGCCCGGGGAAATCCTCCAACCCGGGGCGTGACACCTGATGCATCCGGTCCTCAAAGGCCGAGACCGGTCTTCAGAGCTTTTCCGTATAGAGGACTTACTGGAACCGGTCTTCAGGATCAGAGACCAGTCCCTGAACCATGAAAGGTTCAGATTTGTCCAGTTATTCATTTTAAAACCATCCTAAGTCTTCCAAACACATTTTAATGTTTGTAAATCATCATCAATAGTATTTGAACTTACAGAGCATTGTGGATCTATGTTCTGAGTTTTGCGAGTCTTCGATCTTCGTCTCTTCTTCTTTAAACCTTCAAGACTCCGAACTAACTTCATGAAATATGCCAACATAAAATCCGTAATAATCTCCCCCTTTGGCAATTTCGTGACAAAACCCAAAATTACATTAAAATACTCACAACGCTCAACTCACACAAAAAAATGAAATTCATTGCCATCACCAAAACAATGAACTTCTCGCGTGAAAGATCCAAAGAAATACAAAATTATAATTTTGCAATTCCTAAACAAACTCTATGACTTAGACACAAGGAGTCTTGAAGTCTTGATTTCAAAGACCTGCAAAAAGACAATTTTCTCCATGAACAAAGTTCATAAACAAAGTCAGTAGTAAAGAAAATATATGAAAATAACAATCTCTCCCCCTTTGTTTAATGCAAATAACAATCTCCCCCTTTGTTCATGCAATTTTCTCCTTAATTTTCTCCTCCTATTTTAATCAAAAACTGTCCAGCTTTCTCCCCCTTTTTTGTCAAAAATTGCCAAAACAAAGTATACAGAGAGAAAACCATCTAGAAAGAGCACTTTCACAAACTGCGACCTCTTCGAATTGTTGCTTCTTCCAGAAGCAATTAACCAAATTTATTATAGAAAGAAAGAATAGGAGTTTTGATAAAGTTTGGAGAAAGATAAAAAACTCGGTACATTTTTCAGATTTAAAAAAAAAAGTTTCATTGTTTTCTTCAAAAATCTTTCAAAAACAAATTTATTTCATAAAAATTAATAACTTCACTCCAAAAATTATTATAATGAAAATAAAATATTATTTGATTTCAAAAGACATCAAATCATCAACATTTGATATTAAAAATAATCTAATGTTTTAAAGTCATCAAGATGTAAATTGATGAAAAATAATTTTTAGAAATTTAGCTAAATTGACACAAATTTGTCGCAACTTATTCAAAATAGAGATTTAACTAATAAAGCACCGGGAGTGGCTCTTTGAGCATCTTTTTCAAACTATCACCTTATATCACCGAAAATTTTTAACATATTTATTTTTTTTCAACCTTTTCGGTTAATCTCAAATTTTTCATGTGGTAGCTTCACACACTTTCCGGACGACCGGGATGGTAGCTCTTTCCTACATGTGGTGGTAGTTTTCACACTCCTTTTGGATGTAACTCTTTCCACATCTTTTAAACATAGGAGTTTCTTTCCTTTTTTTTTTAATAATTCAAACTCCCCCTCAATTAGACAATCTCACAATTGAAAATAATTTTGACGAATCGTAGTCAATTAGAAAATATCCATCAATCATATTCAACATTCACTACCAAGATGAATTAATTACCAAGAGATTAAAATTAATTTCAAAATTTTGATGAATGTATGTATTAAGAAATCACATATTAAATTATCGTCAAAATAATAAAAAGTGGAGTAAAATCAATAATTAATATGAATTTAATCTAATTCGAATTAGCTTTAAATACCGATTAAGGCTCTTTGAAAAATCTTTAATTTCTCCAATTTGATCATCTCATTTCTCAAAAATTTTCAATCAAATTTTTTCTCAATTACCTTTCCTCAAAAACGATTTTCAATCACATAACATTCGAGCACCAAAAATCGTTCTAATCATGTAATGCAATGAATAAAAATATGCAATAAGCACCAATCAAAGCATTAAAAAAAATCTAAGGAAATGAGCAAGGAAAGATATCACCTTTTCGGATCCAAACTTGTCGGATTGTCGGTTGTCTTGGCTTGTCGACGATTTTTGTGGTTCGTTTAAACGTTTGATCCACCATAGGTCCTTTCGAAACAAGTTTCTTCTATTGATGTTGTTGTTGAGGCTTAGAAACCCAAACCGCTTGTGGCTTCGACTTAGAAATCCGGTTCGGTTGTGGGTTCGGTCGATATTGACGTTGAGGCTTAGATTTTCGGTTCGCAAAAGGTACTCGACTTGATTGATTTTGCTTTTGATTCCGTGTGGGATGTCGAGTTTTAGATGATACCGATTGTTTCGAAGTTGCCGATAGATTCTACTTTTCTTTATTTGGGCAACTTTTTTTGATGTGTCCTTTGATGCCACATCGATGACACACCTTCTCCTTCAAGGTTGTTGAGACTTTAGATGTTGACGTTTGATTCCTCTCAACATAGGTTCGTTCGTATCCGAGGCCAACCTTGTTCGTTTGACCCAATCCGAGCATATGATCCAACTTCTTTGATCCGAAAGAAAATTGTTGAATGTCGGATTTGAGTTGACGAACTTGGTTGGTTAAGGTTTGATTGGATGTGTAGGTTTCCTTAAATTGTTGCTCCAAAAATCTAACTTTATCACTATAGGATTTGATCGTTGAATCCGCTTCTTCTAGATTCTTTTGGAGGACCGAATTGTTGTTCAAAATCGATTCCCGTTCCTCCTCAAGAGCTTCATTCAAGATCTTCATGTTGTTGTTATCCTCTTCGAGCTCCAACAAACGACTCCTCAACTTCTTATTGAATTTCGCCATTTTCCGCGATTCAACAAGAAGTTCATTGTATGCTTCCGCTATATCCTCGTCGTTCGATTCCTCCTCGCTTTCGCCATTGTCGCTCGAAGACCCATGCGAAGAAAGAGTAAGATTTGAATTAGATACAATTGAAGATAAACAAGCAACATTAGACGAAGGCAAAGAAGAATTTGTAATTAAAGCAATATGATCCTTCTTTTCTTCGTCACTTGAAGATGAATCACCCGAAGTTGAATCATCCTAAATTTTTGCTTGCAAAGCCTTTTGTTTATAGGTTTTCTTTGAAGGACAATCCGGTGCTATATGACCATAGCCTTTGCATTTATAGCATTGGATCTCCCCTTCAAATTCATCTTTTTCTTTAAAAAGTTTTACGAGTTTTCTATCTTTAGATTTAGAATTAGAAGAATGCTTAGAAAAAGATTTATGCTTAGAGGATGAAGCATTGTTCGCATTCTTCTTCCGGAAGTTCCATCGGAATTTCTTCGTGAGGAGCGCCAATTGTTGTTCAAAATCCGCAAGCGAAATATCTCCGTCGGAATTCGTGTCGTCGTCTTCTTCCTTTGTTGATTTGAGTGCAATCCCTGTGCTTTTAGAAAAAGACTTGGAAGAAAAATTGATTAGTAGGAAAAGTCATCTCATAAGTTTGTAAAGCACCTACTAACTCTTCGACTTTCATCTCGTCCGGATGCTTAACGGTTTCGATCGCGGCAACCTTTGCCCTAAACCGCTCCGGAAGAGTTCGAAGAATTTTTCTAACCACTTTCGACTCCGGGATTTTCTCTCCCAAGTTAGCGCATGTATTTACTACGTCTTGTAGACGCGTATAGTACTCGGCAAAGGTCTCGTTTTCATCCATGAAAATCGAATCAAATTTACTTGTGAGTATTTGTAATTTTTGGACCTTTACTAAGCTAGTTCCTTCGTGCGTAACTTGTAAAGTATCCCAAATGTAACACCCCGAACTTCTAAAGTTATGAAGTCGCGAGGTATGTTGGCTTAGAAGGCCATAAGAATGGTTCCCGTGAAGTTTGGAAGCTTTCGGGTGTTTTCGGTGCACTAGGTGCAAGAACGGAGCCCGAAAGGCTATCTTGGGCCACGAGCTAAATCCGACGCTTGCGCGGATGAGATAATGATGTGGACATGATCTAAATCATGTTTGGAGAGTCTCGGTTCGATTTGAAATGAATCGGAGGTCGAACGGGTCAAAAGTGAGTTGAAACGGAGAAGAAACGGTGAAAAAGCTGAAAAAATGGCTAAGTCCTGAAAATCCTGCTTTCGGGATCCGGATCAGGAGGCCAGGACCGGTCCACCCCTGCGAAGTCAGCTGAAAATTTGGCTAAGTCTTGGAAAATCTGCCTACGGGATCCGAATCCCAGTGGTGGTCCGGATCCCACGCGCGATGGGACTCTGGTGAAGGTACTTGGAGTCCGGACCCCATACATGGAGGCCAGGTCTACGAGACCGAAATTGCCCGATTTGAGGTACATTGCATAGGGTGCATTGTTGAGGGACTTATCAGCATTTTTGGCATGAGATGAGTGTATAGAGTGTATTAAACACTCTCTTTCTCTCTCTCACTCCCTCTGATCTCTCTCTCTCCCTCTCTCTGTCGACAGCAAGAAGAAAGGAAAGAAAGAGAAGGAAAAGAAGAAGAACAAGAACAAGAAGATAAAGAAGAAGAAGATGATGATGATGATGGCCATCCTCTTCTTCTCCTTTGTGCAAGAGCAAGCTCTTGGGAGGTAAGCTCTCTCTCCCTCTCATGGTAGATCTTCTAGTAATGGGTTTCTAAACCCTAGATCTAGAGTTTTGAGCTTCTTGTAAGCTTTAGAACCTTGTAGAGGCTTGAAAACTCATGAAAATCATGTGTTCTTCAAGGTGCTCTAATGGTGGATTTCTAGGGTTTGTTTTAAACACCCTATGGATGGCTCTAGTGCTCTTAGATGAGTACCTAGAGGTTAGACAAGCTCTCTATTGCTTGTTCTAGGGATCAAATCGGTGGGTTTTGCAAAAGTGCAATCCTAGGGCTCCAAAATGGGGTTTTTAGAAATGAATGAGTTTGATCTCATTTGACCCCATGTAAACCTAATTGGGGGCCTAACGAACGCGTTGGCGCGCTCGGTTCGGTGATTCGACGAGCGTGTACAAAGATATTAATTATTTAATATATTCATACCAGATGTCCACGCAAGATAGGAGCCCTAAATTCATGAAAACGGAATTGGGGCAACTTAAAGGCGTGGGGCAACGGCACAAAGTCTCGGATTGCAATTCGGAGACGATTTGGTTGGTCGTGCAAGGGTTCGTGCCGAACCGGGTCAAGAGTGCCGCGGGCGGCCGATTGCAAGTGTCGACGAGCAATCGGAGTGCGAATTGAGGTGGGTTGTGTTTACCGAAGCGACTAGGTCGCCTGTATGTCTAAGAGTCATTTAACTCTTATTGACGCATGTTCAATACTGCATGATTAGAAATGCATGCTAGTGAGGTAAAGTAAAAATGCTAAGTAGATGCAAGTAAACAAATGAAATGCATGATAATAGCATAAAGTATAATGCTAGAAGAGTAAAAGAATGCATGCTTAGCATAGTGAACATTCGATGAACATGACAATAGCATAATATAGAAATGCTAGTGAACGAGTGAGCATGAACCTAGTGTCTAAAGAACCTAGTGGCCAAAGAATGCGAAAGAACGAGAATACTAAGTAAAGAACGTTACGAGAACATGCATGTAAAGGCTTTGGTAGACATAAGAGTGTCAAGCATAAGAATGTCAAGTATAAGAGAGCAAAATATAAGAATGCCAAATAAAGAATGTGAGTCATGGACTAAATACACATATAGATCGAGTGGCATCTAAGCTAGTGTAAAGAACATAAGTTATAGTAAACCTAGTGTCAATGGACCTAGGAAATGACATCTAACCTAGTGTAATGAACATAGGTTCTAGCAACCTAGAGTCATGTGGATCTAGGTAGAGAACGGTGAACCTAGTGTCAAGGACATAGGTTGGTTAAAGATGATAACGGACCTAGTGTGAGTAAACATAGGTCGAGTTGGAATGACATTGAACCTAGAGTTAAGTCAACCTAGGTTATGTGACAAAGAATGAACCCTAGTGTCAAGTGGACCTAGGATGCAAAGAACATTGGACCTAGATAGGTCGACACTATAGGGTTAAGACCAACCCTTGAGTTATGTGAAATGGATTCTGGAATCCCTAGGAATGAATCTTTGCTAGTGCGGCGAGAGTAAGTGAACGGCAAGCTGCGGTACGTGTGGTTCTCCTCGCACAGCGGTGACTCGTCGGGTACGTGTGGTTCTCCTCGCCCGGTATGAGTATGAGTTCGTGGACGCGGGTACGTGTGGTTCTCCTCGCCCGTAGGTCCATTGAGCGACTTGTGGTCCGGGGGTTGATGATAGTTCTCACCCTATGCGTGGACCTATAGTCGAGAGAATCTAAGGCTGAGGTGCTTGCGAGACGTCCTTCGCCTCGAGCCTGACAGAGCGCGGAATATCCGCAAGCAATTGACTCAAGACCGAGTCGGGTGGCATAGTGAGCTGAGGCCAAGTGACCTTAGAAGTATTTGCTAAATAGCATAAGTGCCAAAAGTAAAGAGCAAGAATGAGAATAGCTAACCTAATGAATAGCTAAGTTTAAGAATGAAACGGCTAAAGTAAAGAATAGCAATAAAGTAAAGAAAAGCTAAAGAATAATTTGCATACCGCATTTGTGAGGCAGGTTTTTATGTTAGTTGCAATTATATATCTATATGTGTTTTTTGACTAACATATCTGCAGTGCCTCCTTGGACCTATTGGTCGAGCTTTTCTCTTGGGTGACTGTACCCACGAGAACTATGGACAATAGTTCTCACCCCCGTGTTGTGGTTTTGGGGGTACAGGTACATACGTGAGTGGCGCAGCAGCAGCAGCGCGAGGCAAGGGCGTAGCTCAGTAAGTAGATAGCGACCTACCAGGAGACTGAGATAGAAGTACCCCAGTCGGCATAGCTAGGGGTATAGCAGGGAAAGAAAGACAACATGTAAAGAAAATGTAATTAAGTGTGTAATAACTAGATTGTATTAGGAAGCTTGTAAATGAATGTAAAAGTTAAATTGAGACGAATGGTTGTAATAGCAAGTAGCTGTTTTATGTTTATGATACTTCCTTATGCAATCTGATTGTAATATCTGTTCCTGTTTGGAACCTTCTTGTAATTGTATGGATTGCGACGCCTTGAACGTACAGGGGAAACTCTGTCCGTTCGGCGGTCTGTCGGCGCGCCCGAATCTGACCGAATTGGCGGGCTCGAGGCGTGACACCAAATCTCTTTAGCGGTTTCACACGCCGAAACCCGAGTAAACTCCGTTTGCGACAAAGCATTAAATAAAGCGTTTAGGCCCTTGCCGTTAAACGAAGATGACTCTCTTTCATCTTTCGTCCATTTATTTCGTGGTTTCGGGACGATAGCATTATCAACCACTTCGGTAGGATGTTTCCAACCGAATTCAATCGCTTGCTATACCCGCTCATCGATTGCAATTAGAAAAGCTCTCATGCGAACTTTCCAATAGGCATAATTCGTGCCGTCGAAGAGCGGTGGTCGATTGATGTTACCGCCTTCGGCCATTAGATACAAATATATCTAGATCCCACTCTGATACCAATTGTGAGTTACGGGGAAGCCCCAAGGATCTATCTAGATTGTATCAAACAACACCTAGAGGGGGGTGAATAGGTGTATCGGCCAAAAACCACAAATCTCGATGCAATAAAAAGTAAATGCGGAAAATAAAAAGCACACCGAGATTTACATGGAAAAACTCCAACTTGGAGTAAAAAACCCACGGGACCAACACGCGATAACAATCCACTAAGAATAAAAGATTACAAGGTGATTTACCGAATCCATGGTCTCCAACCTCTCTTCTATCTTCTCCGGATCTCACGCCTTCACCGGGTTGTCCACGACCCCACGTCCGACTCCACGAACGCCACGTCCCGAATCCACGAAACGCCAACACCACTTCGAATCCACGAAGCATTCAATCGCGCCGAATCCACGACGCCCACTCGAATCCACGAGCACACTCCGTCCGAAGCAAGAACAATACGATCGATGATGTTTTATTGCTTAAATTCTCATTAAAGATTTATGGGAATAATCTCTAAGCAATTCTCAAATTGATTCTAGAAAAATATTAAGAATTAGGGCACCGAGAATCAATTTGGGAGAAGCTTGATGTAGAAGATGAGGAAAACGGCTACCTACAAGCTTCTAGGATTTTTCATAAATAATCTAGGCTTAACTATATTTTAGAAAACACCTCTACATCTTATTTATAGGTTTAGAAAACATAGAGATTGACTAGAATTTGAAAATCTGAATTTTAGAAATTTTCACGACATCAGAGACCGGTCTTCACTTGGGAGACCGGTCTTGATAGGTCCGGTCTCGAACCCCTCGACCGGTCCACCCTTCCGTCAATTTCTTTCCAGCCGATAGGGACCGGTCTCGAGCCACCAAGACCGGTCTCTCTCTGCGTATCAGTAAAACCAGTTACTGAGACCGGTCCGCAAGAACATAGACCGGTCCTTCCCACGATCATCCAGGTCCTCAAAGGCGAGGCAGGTCTTAAGAACTTTTAAAGTAGAGAGGACTTACGGGCAGGTCTTCGGGATCGAGAGATCGGTCCCTGAACCATGAAAGGTTCAGATTTGTCCAGTTATTCATTTTAAAACCATCCTAAGTCTTCCAAACACATTTTAATGTTTGTAAATCATCATCAATAGTATTTGAACTTACAGAGCATTGTGGATCTATGTTCTGAGTTTTGCGAGTCTTCGATTTTCATCTCTTCTTCTTTAAACCTTCAAGACTCCGAACTAACTTCACGAAATATGCCAACATAAAATCCGTAACACCTTCAAGCTCCCAAAACCAAGGTCCAAACTTCATCCATGGTGGAGCATGCACCAAGAAGTAAAAAGAGAGCAAGAGAGAGATCAATCCCAAGAAAACCACCCAAAAATCCCAAGAAATGCAAGGGGGTAGTGAGAGAAACTCCCTTACCTCTTTGCTGCAGTGGGAGGGCTCAAAAGAAGCCCTAGGGCGTGGGGGTGAGGTTATAGAAGCAACAAAATGCTAAAACACCCCTGCAGTTCGCGCAATCTGCAAGCGCCGGCTTATGCAGTACAAATCGATTTGTCTGGGGTACAAACTCTAACAACGGCCAAACCCGAGCCTCGGGTTTGCCAAGTCTGCCCATTTATACCGGTATAAATCTCGGTCTGTATCGGTATAGCTGTCACATATCGAACTTCTAAAGTCTTGAAGTTACGAGGTATGTTGGCTTAGAAGGCCATAGGAATGGTTCCGGTGAAGTTTGGAAGCTTTCGGGTGTTTTCGGTGCACTAGGTGCGAAAACGAAGCCCGAAAGGCTATCTTGGGCCACGAGCTAAATCCGACGCTTGCGCGGATGAGATAATGATGTGGACATGATCTAAATCATGTTTGGAGAGTCTCGGTTCGATTTGAAACGAATCGGAGGTCGAACGGGTCAAAAGTGAGTTGAAACGGAGAAGAAACGGTGAAAAAGCTGAGAAAATGGCTAAGTCCTGAAAATCCTGCTCTCGGGATCGGATCGGGGAGGCCGGGGACCGGTCCACCCTCGAAGTCGGTGAAAATTTGGCTAAGTCTGGAAAATCGTCACGGGATCCGAATCCCGGTGGTGGTCCGGATCCCACGCGCGATGGGACTCGGGTGAAGACACTTGTGGTCCAGACCCCATACATGAGATCCAGACCCTGCAGCTCGAAAATGCCCAGTTTGGGCTGTTGCAAGAGGAGTTTTGTTGAGGGGTTTATATGCAAATTTGGCATGAGATGAGTGTATAGAGTGGATTAAACACTCTCTTTCTCTCTCTCACTCACTCAGCTCCCTCCCTCTCTCTCTCTGTTCGACAGCAAGAAGAAAGGAAAGAAAGAGAAGGAAAGAAAGAGAAGGAAAAGAAGAGAAAGAAGAAGAAGAAGATGGAGATGATGAAGAAGATGATGATGGAGATCCTCTTGGTCATCTTCTTCCTCTCCCACAAGCTCGGGGCAAGCTTGTAGAGGTAAGCTTTAGCCTCCTCTCATGGTAGATCTTCTAGTAGTGGGTTTCTAAACCCTAAACCTAGGATTTTGATCTCTCTACAAGTGTAGAAACCACGTAGTAGCCGAAGAACACATGAAAACCATGTTTTCTTCGTAGAGCTCTAATGGTGGATTTCTAGGGTTTGCTCTAAGCATCCTATGGATGGCTCTAATGCTCTTAGATGAGTTCCTAGAGGTTAGACAAGCTCTCTATTGCTTGTTCTAGGGATCAAATCGGTGGGTTTTGCAAAAATGCAAAACTTAGGGTTAAAAAGGGGGTTTTTAGAAATAGATGAGATTGATCTCATTTGACCCCATGTAAACCTAATTGAGGGCCTAACGAACGCGTTGGCGCGCTCGGTTCGGTGATCCGACGAGCGAGTACAAAGATATTAATATAATCATACCAGATGTCCGCAGCACGCAAGATAGAAGCCCTAAATTCATGAAAACGGAACTGGGGCAACTTAAAGGCGTGGGGCAACGGCACAAAGTCTCGGATTGCAATTCGGAGACCGTTTGGTTGGTCGTGCAAGAGTTCGAGCTAAAGGGTCAAGAGTGCCGCGGCGCCGATTGCAAGTGTCGAGCAATCGGAGTGCAAATTGAGGTGGGTTGTGTTTACCGAAGCGACTAGGTCGCCTGTATGTCTAAGAGTCATTTAACTCTTATTGACGCATGTTCAATACTGCATGATTAGAAATGAATGCTAGTGAGGTAAAGTAAAAATGCTAAGTAGATGCAAGTAAACAAATGAAATGCATGATAATAGCATAAAGTATAATGCTAGAAGAGTAAAAGAATGCATGCTTAGCATAGTGAACATTCGATGAACATGACAATAGCATAATATAGAAATGCTAGTGAACGAGTGAGCGTGAACCTAGTGTTTAAAGAACCTAGTGGCTAAAGAATGCGAAAGAACGAGAATACTAAGTAAAGGCTTCGGTAGACATAAGAATGTCAAGTATAAGAGAGCAAAGTATAAGAATGCCAAATAAAGAATGTGAGTCATGGACTAAATACACATATAGATCGAGTGGCATCTAAGCTAGTGTAAAGAACATAAGTTATAGTAAACCTAGAGTCAAATGGACCTAGAAAATGACATCTAACCTAGTGTAATGAACATAGGTTCTAGCAACCTAGAGTCATGTGGATCTAGGTAAAGAACAGTGAACCTAGTGTCAAGGACATAGGTTGGTTAAAGATGATAACGGACCTAGTGTGAGTAAACATAGGTCGAGTTGGAATGACATTGAACCTAGAGTTAAGTCAACCTAGGTTATGTGACAAAGAATGAACCCTAGTGTCAAGTGGACCTAGGATGCAAAGAACAATGGACCTAGATAGGTCGACACTATAGGGTTAAGACCAACCCTTGAGTTATGTGAAATTGATTTCCGGAATCCCTAGGAATGAATGCTGCTAGTGCAGCGACTGCTAGTGCAGCAGAGTAAGTGAATGGCAACTGCAGGTACGTGTGGTTCTCCTCGCCTGGCAGTGACTCTTCGGGTACGTGTGGTTCTCCTCGCCCGGTATGAGTATGAGATTGGGGACGCGGGTACGTGTGGTTCTCCTCGCCCGTAGGTCCATTGAGCGACTTGTGGTCCAGGGGTTGATGATAGTTCTCACCCTGTGCGTGGACCTATAGTCGAGAGAATCTAAGGCTGAGGTGCATGTGAGACGTCCTTCGCCTCGAGCCTGACAGAGCGCGGAATATCCGCAAGCAATTGACTCAAGAACGAGTCGGGTGGCATAGTGAGCTGAGGCCAAGTGACCTTAGAAGTATTTGCTAAATAGCATAAGTGCCAAAAGTAAAGAGCAAGAATGAGAATAGCTAACCTAATGAATAGCTAAGTTTAAGAATGAAACGGCTAAAGTAAAGAATAGCAATAAAGTAAAGAAAAGCTAAGAGCTAAATAATAATTTGCATACCGCATTTGTGAGGCAGGTTTTTATGTTAGTTGCGAATTATATATCTGTATATGTTTTTGGACTAACATATTTGCAGTGCCTCCTTGGACCTATTGGTCGAGCTTTTCTCTTGGGTGACGTACCCACGAGAACTATGGACAATAGTTCTCACCCCCGTGTTGTGGTTTTGGGGGTACAGTGCACGCACGTGAGGGCGCAGCGGCCAGGCGCGAGGCAAGGGCGTAGCTCAGTAGTTAGCGCCCTACCAGAAGACCAGAGATAGAAGTACCCCAGTCGGCTAACTAGGGGTCTGAAAGTGAAAAGAACATGTTGTAATAAAGTTGTAAACCGTATTGTAATAACTAGATTGTATTAGGAAGTTTAAAGTTTAAAGCTAATGTAATATTGTAATATGGGTTGAATGGTTGTAATAGCAAGTAGCTGTTTTATGTTTATGATACTTCCTTATGCAATCTGATTGTAATATCTGTTCCTGTTTGGAACCTTCTTGTAATTGTATGGATTGCGATGCCTTGTTCGTAGTTCGGCGGTCTGTTTGCGCGCCCGCCGAATCGAATTGGCGGGCTCGGGACGTGACAATAGCCATTATGGCTGTACCGGTATAGACACCATTTTGTACCGGTATAAATGCACAGAACCCCAAACCGAGAGCCACCTAAAATCAACCTTTTTGGACTTTAGTGCTTGGAATTCATCCACTAACCTCGGCACTCGTGCCATAGGTCGGAACACAGTCAACGACCCTCCAGAAAATCTGGACAAGCTCAGATCTCACATTCAACACTCGAACCTTGCTATTTGCGAAAGTTCAGTGCGTCACATTCACCCCTACTAAAAAGAGGTTTCATCTGCGAAACTCGAAATTGAAGTCATACCTCATGACTCCATCTGAAAGAGACGGGGATAGCGCTCTCGAAGCGCACTCTCAAGCTCCCACGTGGCCTCCCGCTCCTCGTGGTTGCTCCACAGGACTTGCACATAAGAAAGCTCCCGGTTCCGCAGCTTCTTCACCTCACGAGCTAATATCCTCACTGGTTGCTCCTCGAACCTCAAATCGTCCCTCAGCTCCAATGGTGTAGCATCCAAAACATGAGCTGGATCATGTATATACTTCCGGAGGATCGATACATGGAATACGTTGTGTACACCCGATAGGTTCGGTGGTAGAGCAAGTCTATAAGCTACCGGGCCCACACGCTCGAGAATCTCATACGGTCCAATGAAATGGGGGCTCAACTTACCCCGAATCCCAAATCTCCTGACTCCCCTGGTCAGCGAGACTTTCAAAAAGACATGATCTCCGATCTGAAACTCCAAGTCTCGTCAACGTCTGTCGGCATAGCTCTTTTGCCTACTCTGGGCTGTCAACAACCGCTCCCTAGCAATGCGAACCTTGTCCTCTGCTTCCCGGAGCACATCTGGGCCTAAAACCAAACTCTCGCCAACTTCACTCCAATAAAGTGGCGATCTACACTTCCGTCCAAAAAGTGCCTCGAATGGCGCCATCTTGATACTTGCTTGATAACTGTTGTTATAAGCAAACTCTGCCATCGGTAGATGTTGCGACCATCCTCCCTGGAAGTCGATCACGCAGGCTCGAAGCATATCCTCGAGTGTCTGTATAGTGCGCTCTGACTGCCCGTCACTCTGAGGGTGGAAAGCAGTGCTGAAGTCCAGTCGAGTACCTAAGGCGTCCTGCAGACTCCTCCAAAAGTGTGACACGAAACGTGTGTCCCTGTCCGATACGATCGATGTAGGTTGTAGATTATGGGGTAGCCCCAAGGATCTATCTAGATCGTATCTAATCACCTTGAGGGGGGTGAATAGGTGTAAAAGCCAAAAAACACAAATCTCGATGCTTTAAAAAAGTAAATGCGGAAATTAAAAAGCACACCGAGATTTACGTGGGAAAACTCCAAACTCGGAGTAAAAAACCCACGGGACCAACACACGAATAAACAATCAATAAGAGAAAAGATTACAAGGTGATACCAAACTCCACGGACTCGACCTCTCTAACTCTCCTATGGATCTCCGCGCAATCCTCCTTCGGGTTGTCCACGCCCTCACGTTCGAGTCCACGAACGCACGCACTTCGAATCCACGAAGCCTCGAACACGTCGAATCCACGACGCCACTCGAATCCACGAGCCAACGATCCGAATCCACGAATCGCCTTCAAACGCGCCGAATCCACGACGCCTCACGAGAGTATCATGAATATGGTGATCCTTCGCTTAGGAGTATCGTAGAAAACCGAAGAAGAAAACTCCAAGCGAAGCGTAGATCAAATCGACATATAGAGAAGGAATTACTATATCTCAATTTGACCTAAAAGAGGCTATGATGTAGAAAATAGGTTTTAGATGAATTCCTAGCCTCTAGGGTTTCTCAAACATGTATATTCATGAAGCATACAGAGTTAGAGAACCCTAAGAACCTATCTATAGACTTTAGAATCAATTAGATTCGGATTAGAAATTTTTCAGATTTTTTACCATCTTGTACCGGTACAAAATCATACCCATTACCGGTAATGTAATGACGGAAGATTTTTCTGCGATGGGCCATTACCGGTAACAGATTGATGGCTATACAGGTATAGCAACTTTTCTTGTACCGGTACAAAATCAATTTTATACCGGTATAACTTTGTATTTTTGCTTATTTTTCACTTTTCGAAAACTACAAAGTTCCGATACAATTTCTAATCCGTTATTCAATGATTTTATGATTCTAATGCCTATAACTAAGTATAAATCACCATAACATGAATTAAAAACTTACCTGGACGCCGTGATTCAACTCGTGAGCCATTTCCCTTTTTATCGAAATCTTTGATTCTTCGTCGTTCTTCGATCCGCTTCGATCCTTCAAGACTCCGACTCAATTCACGAAACTTGCCAATACAAAATCCTTAACAATCTCCCCCTTTGGCAATTTCGTGACAAAACATAAAAGCTCACAAAAATTACATCATAAAAGAGAAACGAAGTTCAATGTCATCACCAAAACATTAAACTTCTCGCGTGTAATCCAAATACAGCTTGAAACTCAAAATTACATCAAAACTCCTAAAACAAACTCTATGACTTAGACACAACTAGGAGTCTTGAAGTCTTGATTTCCTGCAAAACACAATTTTCAACAAAGTATGTAATATGTAAGAATATTTTTACTTCTCCTTTGTTCTTTTTGTTCTTTTCTCCAACTTCCTTTGTTCAAAAATATATTCTCCTTCTGCTTCCTTGATCTCATCATGTATCCCCCTTCGTATATGCGTCTCCCCCTTTGTATATGCACCAAAAACCAAAAAAAAAACTTTTCGGTTAATTTGTAAAAAGGGACTTAATCCCTTTCTTCTCCTCCCTCAACCGAGCAGCCCACACACTCACGCACACACCCACACACACATACATGGAGGGAGAGAGATACATCCCTTTCTCTCTCTAGATCTCTCCCACAATTGGTGGATTTGGTGGAGATTGAAGCTTGGAAGTGAATCATCTTCATCTTCTTCACCTTCTCCTTGATTTGGAGCAAGCTTTGAGGTGAGCTTCTTGAACCCTCTTATGGTAAATCTTTAGGGTTTCAATTATATGCTCTAATAATAGATTTAGTGGAAGTTCTAGATGCTAAATAAGTGTAAATTGCATGAATCAAGTTCCAATTTGGAGTATTCTTGCAATAGTAAACCTATAGGGTTAGAAATACTAGTTTTGTAAGTGTAAGGATTTGATCTAAATTGAGCATGTACAAACCTAATTGCTAGGTAACGAAATACGTTGGCGAAGTCGGTTCAGCAATTCGTCGAGCCGTTGCGAAGATATTGAGGATTGAAGCCATTGATGTAAAGATGGTCGCAACTTGCGGCGAAAGCTTCCAAAAATCATGAAAATGGAATTGTGGGCTCGTGGCAACAAACCGAAGACCTATAATTTTCGGGGCTGCGAAGTGGAGCACGGTTGAGGCACAGTTGCAATATCGGGCCGTACCTGATACGGGTGCCGCGGGAGGCCGATTGCAAGTGTCGACGAGCAATCGGAACGCGATAAAATGTGGGTTGTGTTTACCGAAGCGACTAGGTTGCCTGCATGTCGAAGAAAATGTGCTTTCTTATTGACGCATATATGCATGTATAATGGTAGTTTAATGCATAGGTGAATGCTTAGAGTAATTGCATGAGATTCTATGTAATAACTATCTTGGAGGAATATGTTTGCATGTTAACATGATTAAAATAGGTGCATGATAGCATCATGAATGTGCATGATAAAAGATCAAGTTAGAGCATATAAATATTATGTATGCTAGTTGATAGTGTATGTCGAAGCATTAGAAGTGCATGCTTGTTGATAATGGTTAATTGATATGTTGACATACATGCTAGATGATATTATATATAGACATGTTAGCATTATGTAAATGCATGCTAGCTGAGAATTTCACACTAATGCATTGAGAATACATGCTAGAGGATAGCTTCATCTGAACAATGTAAGCATATTGATGGATCATGTAAGAGGGCATGTCGCATTTAAACTTAGTGCTAGAGAGCATCTAATTATAGAAACTCGATGTGGACAATTAGGTGCCGAATAGATCGAGTGGCATCAACCTAGTGTTGTGAACCTATGATAGATCGAGTGGCATTAACCTAGTGTCGTGAACATAGGTTGAACAAGTGAGCCTAGAATTAAGATGTAGGTGGATTGATAAAGAACCTAGTGTTATTAAACATAGGTCGGGCATGAACCTAGTGCTGTGAACCTAGGATGGATAAGAATGACAAAGAATCTAGTGTTATGGAACATAGGTTGACAGTGAACCTAGAGTCAGTTAGATCTAGGTGAGTGGCATTTGATATTGGTGTAAAGAGACACTTTGATGCAATGAATTTAGAGATAGGTGAATTTTCCCTAGAAGTGACATGATGCATGAAATAAAAGCACCATCATAAAAATTATACAAACCTTTCATGTATATATAAAAATAAATATTAAAAGATGTGATATATTACAATCATACCAATACTCTGATTTAATTGCTACTAATGATAATAAGTGGCCTCAACTTAAACATATCATTTAGCCTTCCGCTTTGAAGGCAGGGGTCATCACCTTGCTGTCATACAAGAAGATAAAAGACCATTTTTATAACAATTTGGGACATTGATTAATTTTAAAATAAAATTTTCATTATTTTAACTATTTGCAAAAAAAAGAAGAAAAAAAAAAACCCCAATAAATAAGGGGAAAAAAAAAAAAAAAAAAAAAAAAAAAAAAAAACACAAAAAGCTCTCCGTCGGATGCCGCTTGCCCCTCAATAAAAAAGCCACAAAAAGCTCGCTTTCTTGGCGCCTCCGATGGCGTCTCCTCAGCTTCCCCACGAGCCCAGTTCTCCTCTCCCTGGAAGAAACCCTCTCACAGCGAACCCTCGACCTCCTCATCCTCTTCCCATCGCAGGCGATCCCGCGCCGCCGATGGCCGCAGGCCACCCGCGGGAGGTGACGCCGCCGCCGGTGATCGGGAAGGCGGGGAGCCTCACGGTGTTCATCACCCCGCCGCCGACGCCGAAGGCCTCCGGAGCGCCGAGGTCCAACGGCGCGAGCCCTCGGCCGAGCCCCGCCGTCAAGACAGCTCCTCCTCCGCCGCCGCCGCCGCCCGTGCAGGTGCCGCCGCCGCAGTTCGAGAAAGCGGCGACGTCGTCCGGATCCGCGTTCGGGTTCTTCTGGGACGCTGTGGCAAAAGTGCAAGATAGTAAGCTGTGTTCGGCTCTAGGGTCTCTCTCCCTCTTTTTTTAAAAAAAAAAAATTTTTTTTTTTTTTTTTTCAAAGCGAAAAGAAAAAAAAAAAATTGATGACTGGCCGCCGGCTTTAAATTAAATGACGAGGAGCTGTGGTTGGCAGTGCATTCGAGCTTGGACGAGTACTTGGCGGATTGGTTTGGATTGGACCAGTCCAAGTATCAGTGGGCGTTGAACGACTACTACGAAAACAATGGGAAGGTGAGAGCTTTTTAACCATCATTTGGGCAATTCATTGATTGAGTTCCTTTTTTTTTGTCGAATGGGTCCATCTCTGTATGTACTTCTCTCGATTTTATTTTGCTATAGGGGGTTTTGTAGATCCCCTTCTTTCTCTTCTCATCTACCTCTTCTTATCCGCGGGTAGTGGAAGGTACGATGTTCGCTCCTCTTTCCTTATTTGTGCTCCTCCTAGCTCGGAAGATTTGCTTTGTTTAGAGCAAATTAATTTTTTTTTGATGGTGGCTGAGGGTGCAATTACATGTTAGTTCTCTGCTGCAAACGGTAAATTTTAGTTGGGATTCCTGATCTTCTGTCGCTTCTGTGTGATTTTAAAATTATTAATTTTGATGATTTCTCTGTTCAACAGAGTTATTATTTTGGAGTCCCATTATTGTGCTTTTTGCTCCTATTCTCTATTTCTGTTCCTGACTTTTTTTTTTTATTCTTTGGGGCCGGTAGAACAACATATTGCGCCTACGAGGTGATTTAACTTTTTTCCGAAAAATGACTTGAAGGTTAATTATGCTATTCCATTATGGACATTTGATCACACTCATGTCTATCGAATACTGCATGCTTCTTGAATAAGTCAAAGAGATATGTCGATCATGACGTTCATGCATCCAAACAGGCCTCTAGTTGGTTGGAACTTCTAACGTCGTTTGAGATTTGTTTGTTTCTACTACGAAATTCTAGAGCTTTGTTATCTTTGTATATCTTTATTCTTCAACTTACCCTCACCATAGAACTTCACAATCCCATAGAAATTTTGTTTACTCGTCACTTTCACGTTTTCATCAACAATGATTTGTCTCTGCCAAGAAAAGTCCTCGAACCTTCATGGGTATTATAAAGCCTATAAACCCAGCCAACCTGACACTACAGTAATCTACGACTCACAATAGTTGTCAGCCTCACTAATATATATCAAGAACCAATATTGGATCTTCGGAACCTCAACTAAAGGCACGAAAAATTTCTGAGTGCTTCATGAAGATTTTTTATCTCTTGGATGATTCTTGATGCGCTCTAAAATATTGGTTGTTCTGTCGAGATTCCTAAATCTTGAACATTGATGGCTTTTCAAATCCTATTATTCTGCCCTACATCAAAATGTTACCATAGCTATTTTTGTCCTAGATTAGCTTCCTCCTGCCCTGAAAATATAATTTTGCTGAAAGCAGTGAAAAGGTAGTAAAACTTTTGCAATGAGAAGTTTTGTTGCTGCTTAGATGACGGCGGCTTATGTAGCGTAGGCAATCCTAAGGTTGTTGCCTACTGTGTTGGGCACATGTTCTTTAAGATGCCCAATTAGTTGGCTCTAGGTAATTCTACTATATAATCTTGCTAGGTGGATCACCTAGCTGTCTACATGGTGCTTTTGAATTTTGATGACTTGTGCAAACTTCTATTCTCGGATTAGGTTAGACCTATCTGCAATATTCGGTCTAGTTGATGTTCATTTAGGAGCCCAATTTTTCGTAAAAGAGCATGGCTTGAAATGTTTGTGCTTTTGTCTTGACAATTGACCAGTCTGGGATGATGGAAATCTAGGTCTAGAGAGCTGATTTCTCATGTTGGCTTAATAAAGCTGCTTGATGTACCTTAGCCAAACATCGTTAGTCTTAAGGCATTCAAAGTTGTTGGTGACTAGGGTATTCTTGTAATTCATTTATGCGAGCTTTGGCTGTTATGTCTTTGTTTGTTGTTTTGTAAAGATGAAGTAACAGGGATAGTACTTCAATTTGGATCTAAGCTGTGAAGGTTTTCTTTTGCATATAGAGCTATATTTGAGCTACTTCTTGAATAAGTTCATTTGTTCTTTTGATGGAGTAGGTGTTGGGTATTTTTAACATGGTTGTTTCATTGCAATTATAGAATATTATTATTATTATTATTATTATTATTATTATTGGAATGGGATTTATTCATGCATTTAATGGTGGAAATACAATTCTGCATTAGAAATACTAGAATTGGATCTTCTAAACATTTTATTGTCGTATGTATGTATATATGTAGAGAGAGAGAGAGAGAGAGAGAGAGTCCAACTAGAATACTATTAGAAGAATGAAGATTTCTGTGCTACCAAATTGTTTTTGATGATAGGTCATTTGAATTGACAATTGACACCGTTAGACATTATCTACACTATTGAAAGTATCTAGAATCCTATTTCATGATGTTTCAACAATTATTTGCTCAGTGATCAAACAATCTCAAAATTGACTATTTTAACGGCTGATTTGATGTAGAACAATTCAAATCTGGTGAATTATTTATAGAATATATTTTCACTATTTAGAGTAAATGGTCTAAAAGTGGACAATTTTTAATGTCCTATTTGACATGTTTTAAGTTGAATGGTGTTGAACAATTCAAATCAAGTGAAATTTTGTTAGAAAATTCTTTTCACTATTGTAAGATCAGTAGCTCTAATCTGAAATTTAAGTCCTCTATTATTACTTTTTATGAGATATTATTCTGACAATGTAAGTTTAGGGGTGTCCAAGGATCTATCTAGATTGTATCAAACAACACCTAGAGGGGGGTGAATAGGTGTAATGGCCAAAAACCACAAATTCTCGATGCAATAAAAGTAAATGCGGAAAATAAAGAGCACACCGAGATTTACATGGGAAAACTCCAATTTGGAGTAAAAAATTCATGGGACCAACACACGAAAAAATAATTCATTAAGAGAAAAGATTACAAGGTGATACCGACTCCACGTACTTGACCTCTTTTAACCTCTTATGAATCTTCGCGCAATCCTCCGGGTTGTCCACGCCCACGCGTTTGAATCCACGAACGCCTCGCACACGTCCGAATCCACGAACGCCACTCGAATCCACGAGCACGCGATTCGAATCCACGAACCGCCTTTAATCACGCCGAATCCACGACGCCGTTCATGAAGAGCATCATGAGTATGGTGATCCTTCGCTAGGAGTATCGATGAAAACCAGAGAAGGACCCTCCGAGCGAAGAGTAGATCAAATCGATATATAGATATCCATTACAATATCTCGATTTGACCTAAACGTGGCTATTATGAAGAAAATAGGTTTTTGATGAAATTCGAGCCTTTAGGATTTCTCAAACATGTATTTTCATTATGCTTTGTGTTCCATACAATGTTAGAGAGCTCCAATATCTTATTTATAAACTTTAGAATCAATTGGAGTCGGATTAGAAAGTTTTCGGTTTTTTACATTGTGTACCGGTACACTTTTAAGCTGTTACCGGTTACACAATGACGGAACAGAAATCCTGCGAAACACTATTACCGGTTACAAGTTGATGGCTGTACCGGAATACATTTTGTATCGGTACACTTTGATGGCTGTACCGGTACACTTTGCTATTTCCTAAAATTTCACCGTTTCGGGTTTCATAAAGTTCTGACGTACATTCTAATCCAGTAAACTTTGATTTCCTGATTTTAATGCCTACAACTAAGTATGAATCACCATAACATGAATTAAAAACTTACCTGGGCATCGTGATTCACGTCATGTTTCTTCGAAGTCTTGGATTCTTCAATCTTCTTCAATTCGCTCCGATCCTTCAAGACTTCGACTCCATTCACGAAACTTACCAAAACAAAATCCTTAACAATCTCCCATTTGGCAATTTCGTGACAAAACTCACAAAACTCACAAAAATTACATAAAAGACAACGAAGTTCAATTGTCATCACCAAAACATTGAACTCCTCGCATGTAGTCCAAATACAATATGAAACTCAAAAATACATCAAAACATCTAAAACAGACTCTAAGACTTAGACGCAACTAGGAGTTTTGAAGTCTTGATTTCCTGCAAAACAAATTTCCAAAAACGAAGTAGAAAATCAAAACATTAGTCATTCTTACACCTTCAATGTCAATGTCCTCTTTATTCTTTTCTACTCCTCTTCTCCTCCTTTGTTCTTCAATTTTCTCCCCATCTTCTGATTAATACCTGTCGATCTATGCTCTCTCCCTTTTTGTCAAAAATTGCCAAAAAGAAAACATATAGAGAGAAAACATACTAAGAAGCAAAAAGTAGTCATGTCATAGGTATAGGCCTAAAGATAATGTAAAAGCAACAAAGTAAAGATAGACAGAGCATGAAGCAAAGCTAAAACTAAACATCTTCCTTAGATAAAAAATAGATAAACGAAGCTCGAAGACGAAATCACTCTGTATCATGATGATGATGATCATCATCATCATCATCATCATCGTCGTCAGCTCCAGCTCCAGCTCGAGAACCCCCTGCCTCAGGAGCACCAGTCGACCGTGGAAGGAATGGATGTGTCGACGTCGACCGTGAGTAGGTAGTATAGGTAGGGTGGGTAGGAAATATATTATCATGCCTACATCCTATCTTCTCCAATAACCTTTTCATTCCTACTTCCAACTTCCTACCAAGGTCTCCCACATTCTTTTTTAAGGAGCGCACCTCCTGGTGAAGTGACTCTATAGTAACCACTCCCCCTGAGCTAGATGATCCCTCACGCTCTGCACGAGGTGGAGGTGGAGGTGGAGGTGCTGAACTAGAAGCTGCATGAGGCTGTCCTTTGGTCTGCTGAAATGTCTTCTGAGTACTAACTGACTTGGCCCAAGTTACCGCATCAATTGCTCCAAGGCCAACATCATACTTCTCACAAGAAACAGCTACACCATTTGCTTGCAGAATCTGAGTGATCAATAGAGGAAATGGTAGTAGATCACGTCGCACCGATGACTGTATAACATACACCATCCGCTGCTACATGAGGAATGGAATGTTGATGTTCAATCCGTGCGCCTGCTCAGGATGACCAAGTAGATACAACAGCACCAATCGATCCCAGCGAATTCTTTTAGTTCCAATTGTTGGTTGAACATTATAGCACATCACCAAGGACAAGAGATGGTACTCTGGTCGCAAATCCTTGGACTCTACATAAGCACGATTCGTCCTCACTCCATCCTTGCAAATAGCTCTAACAATAGTCTCTCAATGGGACGATGACTGATACATCCCTAAAGTATAGTGAAGGCCAGCAGTATCAACGTACATCCCCAAAAGTTCACCTATATCGTGTGGAGTCACGACGATCTTCTTCTGACACACAGAAGTCTCAAAAAGATAAGTCCCGGTCGCCTCATCCTCAGCAAGAACCATCCCGCCCATGTAGAACTCTCGAATAAGTTCCACACAGAATGGAGATCGAGCCGGAACACGTCCAATAGGCTCAATAGGGACCATCTCCAGTAATCGACCAAAGTCTAGAACTTCTTGGACGAGTTCTTTAAAGTTGACATGTCTCTCTACAATGCATGACCGGATTGAGAACGTCTTCCGCCGCTCCGGTGGAACCTCTACGGCATGCTTAGAGCGTCTCTCATGTGCACGAGAACCACCTCCACGTGAGGATTTAGCCGCAATGCCTTTCCCTTTGTTGGTCCAAGCAACATGTTCTTCAGTATCCTCTGGAGAGCTCGTCTGGTAATCTGGATCAGATCCAGACGACTCGTCTGCAGTATGAGTCCTCGTTGAGGCCCCTCGACGGCCCCGACCTCGACTACGACCACTCTTCGTGGCCATAAGCACTAACAGAGTCAAAAGCAGTGAAAACGACATTTTCCTATACAAAAATTAGCCTCACATGAACAAAATCTGGAAAATTTCTTTAAAAATAGCGAAAAATTTTCTAATAATCTTAGAATTCATAAGAACGCTATTTCTAACTAAATCATGCAAAAATTTTCATCAAAAAATGGCATTTTACAAAAAATCCCGAAATTCCATGAATATAGAGGTACAGATCATAGATCACCGAAAAATAATGCATTATAACATGATCTAAGTGTCCTAGAATCAAGATTACATATCTAAACACTGATTCATAGCAAAAAAATTGCATAAAAAACGATTAAGAACAGAGATCTAGCTTCAACTCGGAATTTTTCGAAAAAATAGCAAAAACGGGATTTGATCTACAAATCTGAGCAAAATACTTACAAATCTTTAGGAAAACCACGTAGATTTGGAGGAGAAGAGTGCTGGGGAGTTTTAGAGAGAGAAAGAGTTTTGGCTGAGATTTGAGAGAAAACCAAACTCTGTAACTGGTTTTATAAATGCGGCTATAGTAATTTGTATTGGTACATGAGCAATTTGTACCGGTACACTTCGGCAGATTTCGAAAATTAAGAATTTTTTTTCTCAAAAATTAAATTAATTTCATAAAAATTAAAGATTGTACTCCAAAAATCATTATGATGAAAATAAAATATTATGGGATTTCAAAACACATCGAAACATTAAAATTTGAAGATAAAAAATAATCTAATGTTTCAAAATCATTAAAATGTAACGGTTCTCGAAAAATGATTTTTAGAAATTCAACCCAATTGACCTCAAATTGTCGCAAATCGTTCAAAATAGAGATTTAACTAATATGACACCGGGGTTGGCTCTTTAAGCCAAGGATTTAAGTGCCGTGGCACGGGTCGTGCCGGAAACTTGCCGGCATGGTACGACACGGTGCGTGTCGAGCCGTACCGATGCGTGCCGGTCAAAAATATTCTTGTGTGCCGACACATAATAGTATGAAATATTTATTTTCTTTAGCAACAAAATATTCTAACTATTTATTATGTCTTTTTATCGTATCTTTTGAACTTTATTGAGAAAATTATTTACTAATTTAAAGAATAGAGGGTTTTAAACTGTGCCATCGGCACGGAGTCTTTATCGTGCCGGTATTTTGTTGGCACGGTAGATACGGCCCGTGCCGACGGGCACTTAAAACCTTGCTTTAAGCATCTTTTCATCCTACCACCTTATAACGTCAAAAATACTAAAATACTAAAATATTCAATTTTTTTAACCTTTTCGGTTATTTTATTAATCTCAATGTGATAGCTTCACACACTTACCGTGCGACCGAGGTGGTAGCTCTTTTCTACATGTGGTGGTAGGTTTCACACTCCTTTTTAGATGTAACTCTTTCCACATCTTTTAAACATAGGAGTTTCTTTTTCTTCTTTTTTTTAAAATAATTCAAACTCCCCCTAAATTAAACAATATCACAATTGAAAGTAATTTTGACAAATTTTAGTCTATTAGTGAATATCCATCCATCAAATTCAACACACATAACCAAGATAGATTAATCACCAAGAGATCAAAATTGATTTCAAAATTTTGATGAATATATGTATTAAGAAATCGCATATTGAATTATCGTCAAAATAATAAAAAGTGGAGTAAAACCGATAATTAATATGAATTTAACTTAATATGAATTGACTTTAAATACCGGTTAAGGCACTTTGACGAAATTTTAATCTCCCCAATATAATGATTTTCAATCATCTCCTTTCTCAAAAAAAAATTTCAAACAAATTTAGTTCTAAATTACCTTTCCTCAAAACGATTTTCAAGCAAATGAATTTTTTAAAGCACCAAAAATCGTCATATAATGCAATGAAAAAAATATGCAATAAGCACCAAACAAAGCATTACTTAAAAATCAAAACAAACTAAGATGTAGAACAAGGAAAGATATCACCTTTTCGGATCCACACTTGTCGGATAGTTGGTTGTCTTGGCTTGTCGATGTTAGGCACAATTTGTTTTGACGTTAGATCAACCGTTAGTCGTTTCGTTGCATGTTACTTTGATTGAAAGTGTCGTTGAGGCTTAAAAATCTGGTATGCAAGAGGCACTCGACTCAATTGATTTTGCTTTTGATTCCGTGGGGGAAGTCGAGTTGTAAACGATGCCAAATGTGTTTGGGAGATAAATTGTGTTATTTTCAGTCAGATGGTGGCAGTGAACATGTTAAAACAATGTCACCCCTTTTCTCACTTTATAGGATTACTCATCTCATATCATGCCCTCACACACTGCAACAAAATAGTGTTGCAGAGTGGAAGCATCGCCATCTTATTGAAGTTGAAGTTACTCGCACACTTCTGTCTCAAGTTGTTATGCCTGCACAATTTTGGTTAGAGGCATTGTGTTTTTCTTTATATGTTAGTAACAAATTACTTGCTCAATCTCTTCATTTGAAAATGCCATATGTTTCATACCCTGGGTTGCAGCAGAAGCTCCTGGAAAGCGCTAATTGATCCATCTTATGCGCAAAGTCACTTGAACTAACGTCAGGGTGAAGTTCTCATTAATGGTAGCTGTAGAGGTCGAATAACATCTCCAGCCGGTCAAGCTAGGTGTCTAGCTTTTCAGCGTCGACAACGTTCGTAGTTGGGGATCTCGATCTTGGCCTTGACCTTGAACGGTTGCGACCTCCCTTCTGCAAGTGACAGAGCCATGCTCACATCATTGTTGGAGTCGTCATTGTCTCGCCACTTGAGGTTTCTTGGCAGAGCTCATCGTTGGCGTCATGCATGCCTTTGAAGGAGGGGTTTCTAAGAGCAGATTGCTCTTCTCTACCGGCGTTGCTGATGGTGCCACACTTGATCTAATCAATGACGGTTTTCATGTCGTCAGACAGCGCGGCGATCTTAGCGGCAAGATTTGATGGTGTCGCTGTCCGCTTGTCTGTCGACATGGTAGGCGCGTTCTTCGTTTTTCTTGTTGGTAGCTTGAGAAAGATGTCGAGGGCAGAGGGCTGTTTGCCGATAGTTTTATAAACGCTTCTAGTTTGTATTATGCACAAGCAAGGTTTAAAGTGCCGCGGCGTGCCGCTTTCAAGACGTCACAAGACGCACCGTGCCCCCGAGATGTGGCACGGTCTCGTGGGCACGATGGGGTCTCTGACCTCGGGTGCCGCGCACCCCACGCGTGCCGATCGAGACAGAGCAAGACGCGCAGTGCGCGCATGCGCGTGCCGTGCCGCCTCTATTCTTTTTTTTTTTTTTTTTTTTTCTTTTGCTTTTGGTTTTTTTTTTTGTTTTTTTTGCAATTATCCCCCCCCATATGCTTTTTCTTTTATTTTTTTTTTTTGCTTTTTTTTTCTTTTGTTTTCTGGGGTATCTAGCCCCCCCGGGCCACCTATATTGTCTTTTTTTTAATTTTTTTTTCTTTTTGGCGGATGCCTTTTAACTTCAGACATCCATTTTTCCTTCGCAAAATATTTTGTCAAAAATTGTCGCACTGCGAAATTTTCGGTGATTCAAGGGAACAAAAGTCAATCTCCTAAACAAATTTTAATCGGATATTTTAAAAAGAATAAAAGAACAAAAAATGAATTTAATATCGGGAATACATTACTTTCTCACAATACCAGCAATATTTACATCAACATCGTCAAATAAATCTTGTATCTGCAGATGACAATACGCCATATGATCAAGCGTGATGATCTATGTCGAATTAAGCAGTTATCTCTATATAAAGATGTAAATTTAAATAATTATTATACTTGTGAATTTTATTATTGTATTTTAATTTCTATTCTATATTAGGTATAGTTGTATTTTATTTACAAAAAACTTACATGCATATTAATTGATTAGTGTAGTAAGGTATATATAGCAAATATTCATAATTATTTATTTAAATCTATCAAAATAACATTATAAGAGTTTATTGGAATAAAAAAAACTGAAATAAATCCGTGCCAAAGCGTGCCAGAAGGAGGTCGTGCGTATCTGTCGGCACGCAAGCGTGCTCGTGCCGTGCCGTGCCGTGCCGTGCTAGGACAGTAACGGCACGCCCCCGTGCCACGGCACTTTAAACCTTGTGCACAAGGGTCATTCGCTTTGATACCACTTTATCCGTTGGAGGAGGAGGCATTGTTGTAGCATCTCCCGGATGGACACCTGAAACCATATTAGAAAGGAAAGAAACGAAGAACACAATGTTTAGGTGAAAAAACATAGTGTATTTGCTCTTTAACTAGAGTGAATTTACAAGAGTCAATTAGGCTCCTACTTATAACCTCCTGGGCTTAACAAAAGAAAAAAACAAAAATATTTGAAAAACCACCTAACCTTCTTATCCTACCCTTATCAAAATTGGTTAAACAGTTTTGATCTTTCTCCTGATCCGCTGAAACCACTTCGATCTTTATCCCAACCGAAGTAGTTGGAACCGTCTCCGTCTCATCGGCAACAATTGGAACTAACGCCGCCTTATCTAGAACTGTTGGAACTGTTTTAAATTCTGATCGTCCCGGATCGCGTCGTGCATGGACAAACGAGTTGTCGTCCGTATGGCTAGTCTATGCACGTCCCGGGCAGTTCTAAACTATATTTGAAATTGCTTCCTGTGAGCTCTGGTTGAAAAAAAAAAAAGAACTTCAAGTGCTTTTCAAGGAAATGCTTTTCCAAATATACTCCGGGCGTGACAGCTGGACTACCTATTTTCAAATCATTGAGAATTGTTTCAGGAAGATTTATCTAGTTGTGAATTTTTGGTTTTGAAATCATATTTGCCAATCGTTTTAGGAAGATTATCCAGTTGTGAGTTTTTGGTTTTGAAATCATATTTGCCAATCAATCATGCACTTTCAGGTCTTCAAGTAAGTTGACAAGGTGTATTATGATTGGCAGGTGCTCTCTTATCAATTGTCAAATTTTCTCACTTTTCAAAATTGCCAACACATTCAATATTAACTTCACGTTTTTCTTGTTCAACAACATGGGGTTTGGCTAGGGCTTGAATATGGGAAGGCTTGTGGAAAGAAGTGATATATCTTTTACATGTAGCTGCCAATTTGTTAATTCTCCAAAGGATGATAATAGAAGTGTTGATTGGAGCAAAAAATAAGGCGAGGAAATGGTTTGCTGTATGATCAGAAAGGCCAATTGGTAGGCAAATGTACCTACTTCATCAACATTTTGACGTATGCACAAAGAAATAACCTGCAAAAGCTGTTCTGTGCACTTAGGAAGAGCTGTGGATCATGGTTAGCAACAACGCGGGTCAATATTGTTCGCAGAACAAAAACTGAATTGTAGAACGCCACGTGTCCTTGAACTAGGTTATGATGGGGATGTTCCTCTTTTCATGCTTTATAGAAACAAAAATAATTTACTTGGAACAGGGAATGTGGATCGAAACAGATATCTAGTACATACATAAATCCGCACGCATACACCTGTACATATATACGAATGCATGTATATATGAATACATGTATATATGTGTATGTGTTGGTCTAAATGCGATTTCATTATTAATGAAGAAGGCACTGGATCGCTTCTTGTTGCTGTTCGGTTCTTTGCTAGTGATCCATGATTTGGATCACAATTTCCAATTCGGAATTCCAAGGCGGCTCAATGAATTGTCGTAATTATGGTGCAGATGGGGTAGAGTTGACAGTGTTTTATGTAGGGGGTGGTTGTCTTTATTTGTTATTATCTGAATAAGCCGAGAAACGAAATGAACAAAGTGGCAATTTACAGTTGAGAGGTGTCTCTTGATGAAATTCTTATGATTGTGCAGCTTTGCTTCTTAGATTGCTATTCTTGTTACACAAATTATGTTCTCTAATTTTGTTTTTTCGAACCTCCGTTGCAGGAGAAGGCAGTTAGCAAAGGCAATAAACCCAGGGAACTTAATAGCAAAGGACAAGTCATCTAATTATGTCTAGCTGTGTGGTATTTTCTTTTGAACATCTCTTCATTTATATCCTCCATATTTCTCCCTTATTATGGGCACTCATTATGCCGTTGTTGTGCAGCGAGATTTTTCTTCCTTTTGAGTGTGCAAATTGTTCAACTTTAATAGGTTGCAGACCTATATAATTGAGGTGTCATTTGGACTCTCTGATGCAATGAAGATTATTGCTGTTGTAACTGTGCAGTTAAGAGTTACTACATCTTTCAAGTCTCAATGCCAATAGCAGTGTAGCAGTTCAATTTTGTTGGGAGGTTAATTGTATCCCAAACAATCCTATTAATATGTTTTTTTTTTTTTTTTTTTTCGTCTCTTTTAGCATTTTGTATGTTTTCTGGAACATTTTGTATGTTTTCTGGAACTTGTAAGACGGGCAAAATCAGATGCAAAAGGTTATCTATCATCACCTATTCGTTTTGGTTGGTGATAATTTAGCTGGGATTGCTGTCTTTTTCTTTTGCTAAACATATTTTTGTTAACGGAGCTCCAGAGCAGAAAGAAGTGCTAATGCAATTGGAAAGGGTTATTCTTCTTGGCCTGTTGAAAGAAATTTCAGTTTTATGTCTAGTTCTGGAACCTGTTGCTGAGGTTCTAGAACATTTTTAAGACATAACATTGGGTGGCAGAAACTGTCTATTTCTACAGAACATTAGCTGTGTTTGTGGAACTGGGCCATATTTCGGAACAGAAAGATAATGCTACAGAAACCGACAGATCTGAGCCTGTGAGAGTCGTTGTTAGGGGAAAGCTAAGTTGGGAATTGTCGAGGGGTTTATTTCCATTTGTGTACTCTTTTTCATAAAAATATTCAAAGAGAACTCTTAACCCTTTTTTTTTTTTTTGTTTTTTTTTTCTTTCACCACTTCCTCTCACTCGCTTCCACTCTCAGCTCCACCCTCTTATAGGAGGGTGTGCCTTCCTCCTCCCCACTCAAGGTCCTCCGTCAGAAAATCGAGCCTTAGAAGCTGTGGTGGAGAGATCTAGACCCTGCATTAAGCTATATTGTGGGGTGAAATTCTAAAATCTAAGTGAGCTATATTGATCTTAAATTTTGCTGGCTAGCATTTGTGGTTTTATGGGTTTCTTATTGATTATCAACTCCTAGTGACTACTTATACTACTGCTCCTGGCGTCCAGAAGCCTCGGCCTGCTATGGACCACCCTGATTAGCACGCCAACTGATCGTGAAGTTCTTGATCTCCGCGCACCCTAGATTGCATGGGTACCTTGGTTGGTGCTTCCGGCACAGACATCTTTGGCGGTTGCCCACGTGGTGCTATCGTTCCTGGAACACAACAATCTTGATCAATTTCTTGATCCTCAAAAGTCAAATGCAAAAAGGAGCGTACAATCAGCAAACTTAATTTAGGTGAAAGGTACATGAATGTATCTATTCCCATCTCTAGGCATCATATTTGCTAGCTGCCAATATGTCCTCCCTCAACAGAGAATAAACAACAATACGAATCCACCTCAAATGGTCCAGTAGAGGCACACCAACTATTTGACCAAATAGTTTTAACTTTCTGCCACGCCCCAGGCTACAGCGGAAGCACCTAGTATGCCAATAGATCTGGCGTATGAATGGGAAGCATTCGGCGTGCCCGAAGCGTCAAAAGTACCTTTAAAAAAGACAATCCTAGGAGTCCACAACTAATAGGTATCAGAGAATTAATAACAAAACAGGCATAGCAAACATGTACATACAGTATCCAACATCACCAAAATACAATAATGGCCATATCCAGATACATAAGTTTCCCACTGGCTAAGCCAGTTATACAACCACATGCTGCTATACAAAATAGTGAGCCTCTACTGGTGTCCTCCTCTTGTCTAGTCCAGTCTAGTAGATGTTACCTATCTCGCAATCTCCTTACCTCAATAAGATGTAGCTACAGCTGATGACTCTGAAATGGAAAAATAACAAAAAAAAGAGGATGAGAACTACTGAACCGTAGTCCCCGGTGGATATCATCATCAACAATGACAACTTACACCGCTAGCTCTACTAGATGCAAAGATAGCAAAGTGAGCTGCCATGCCTCTTTACTACTACTATTGAAAACTGTTAAATCATGGTAAGCATGCATCAATTAGCTAGCTACTGAAAAAGCCAAAGCTGTAACCTAATCATACCGACCGACACCAACCGTCCCTAGAGCAAGTGGCAAAGGGCTTGGTGGTTGGTACCCGTGACCCAGATTCGAATCCTAGTTGATTCACATTTATAGCTAAGTTTATTTCTAAATGAAATAAACGAAGCGGGTAGCGTGCTACCTATTTCCCAAAAAAAAAAAAAAAAAAAAAATCATACAGACCGACTCATAGGTTTTGTTAAGAATGCGCCCGCCTAACGCCCAGGCCCCACACCGACCTAGTGTTCCATCAACGCATAGCCAACCTATCCACTATATCAGCTGCCAGCCTCTGGAGGGGCACTTGAGGGGCGCGACCCACTCAAGTATAACAATATCACTATCAAGCTCAATAGGGCTTCTGCATGCTATGGTTATATGCGAATGATCAACCAAATCATAACAATACCGGTCATAGAACCTCTGGCGCAATCAACAACCGTCCTATACCACCACCCTGTCTCATGGCATAAAATAATCCTACACCACCTCCCAAACACCATCCGCAAACCCGAGCATAACCCAAATCATCAGTTTTAAGCATACATAGATAATGCCATTGCTACTAATGGAAACTAACTATAAAGTGTAGGATTATTCTACACTAGTGAAGATACCGCGCGTTGCGGCGGATCGATTTTATAGAAATAAATAAAATTAAAAAAATAAGAATAAAAAAGTGAAAGAATAAAAAAATACAAATAAAAGAAACTAAAGAAAAAACAACATTTGCTATAGTGAAAGTATAAAAATAAAAATATTTGAAATATGCCTCATAGTTCGAGCCAAAAATTGTAACTAATTAAAATATGAGATCGAAAGCGTCACATACCTTATAATATGAGAAAAAAATATAACTCACTAAATTTGAGGACTAAAGTATCACACGTCTTATAGTTTTAGGATCAAAAGTGTAATTTGTTCTTTTTTATATTTTAATTTTATTTCAAATAAAGATAGAGTTGAGCATCAATTGATTTTTTTCAATCAGTAATTTTTTTTTGAGAGAAAGGTAGAATGCTACCCGCTTCGTTTATTTCATTTAGAAATAAACTTAGCTGAAAATATGAATCAACTAGGATTCGAACTTAGGTCTCGGGTACCAATCACCGAGCCCTTTTGCCACTTGCGCTAGGGACGGTCGGTTCAATCAGTAATTTTATTCACAAAAAAGAATATGTTAAGTTATCTAATAAATTTTAATATTAGATTTGAGTCAATAAATGATACTTTTACTTTAAAATTTGAATGCTTCTTTTAGCTTTACAAATTTAGTTACTATGCTTTATGTAATTTCCGTAACTTAGTTTATTAAAATAAATAATTAAATTAAAGTTCATCATTTTTTTCCTTTTATTTTTCAGTATACAATCTATATGTTTTAATTTATCATAATAAAAAAAAATAAATTATATTAAAAAAATAAGTCTAACTTTATAGTCTAAATAAAAGAAAAAAATAAAATTAAAAAATTAAAAAAGGAGCCTACTTCTAGTGGCCCCCACACACCCCAAACCCCATCCGTCCCACTTCCCTTTTGCTCCCGCTCCGCCGTCAGTAATTTTATTCACAAAAAAAGAATATATTTAGCTATCTAATAAATTTTATTTTAATATTATATTTGAATCAATAAATGATATTTTTATTTTAAAATTTAAATGTTTTTTTTTAGCTTTATAGATGATTTAGCTACTATGCTTTATGTAATTTTCATAATTAAATTTGTTAAAATAAATAATTAACTTAAAGTTCATCATTTTTTTTCCTTTATTTTTCAGTATACAACCTATATGTTATTGATTAAAATTATGAAACTAAAATTTATATTTAATAATGTAATCTAAACTATTTTTAAAAGTATGTATAAATACTTATATATTTTAATTTTTCATAATAAAAAAAATTAGATTAAAAAAATAAAAATTTTAAAAAAGGGTCTACTTCTAGTGGGCCCCACACCCCAAACCCCACCATTCCTACTCCCCCTCTTGCTCCCGCTCAATTCATGATATTTAATCGATGCTACTAGATGACAGTTTAACCAAATATCATTCTAACAGTTTAACGCATGTCAATCAAAAAAATTAACTACATCTCAACAAAGACTAGTTCCTATTTATAAATCATGCAGAAAAAAATATAGTGATTAGTTCACCGTGTTCAGTAATAGGACACCCACATGTAAATGCTATTCTAACGAGAATAGAGAAACCACGCTCATACTTACCTCCTCACTACCCCAAGAAGATAGCAGGAAGACCAATAAAAATCTAGCTTCTAGAACAATCAAAAATCCCTGCTAAAACCAACATCCAACTCAAAACTCCAGAAAATCCAATTCTTTAAAACCTTTTGATCAAAAGAAGGTTACCTATCTCAAATCCAGATGAAGAAAGTGTTCCGACAACCCTCCTTCTCAACCACGTACTTGTCCAAGATCTTCTTCGGCACCTAGGTGAAGAAGCCCTGTCGCGCTCCGAGACCCGCCTATTTGGTCGGATTCAGGCGCGCCGATAGACTGCTGAACGGACATAGTCTTTCCTATACAAACAAAGTATCCTTTGTACGTCCAAAGCGTCGCAACCATACAATACAAGAGATTCCAACCAGGAACAGATAGCAAACATAATTGCTTAAGGAAGATATCAAAAACATAATGTTGAACTATGCTATTACAAGCATACAGCTTACATACATTACACATATTACATTCTTGTTTTCTTTTCTACTTAACATCCAAATACAATCCACATCTTGATCAATTATTACATTCTTATCTTTTCTTAACTATACCCCTAAGCTATACCGACTCGGGGTACTGCTATCTCTGGTCTCAGTGGTAGGGCGCTATCCACGGAGCTACGCCCTTTGTAAGGTGCCGAACTTTTGAAGTTATAAAGTTGTGGTGGAGTGCGATGTACCGAATATTAATATAAAAGTAAGTGTAAATAAAAATAGTATGAGATACTATTTTTATTTGATTTATTGAAGTAAATTATGAGTCGGAAACGACTTGTGCTAAAATCGAACCTGAAATAGGAGATTTAGAATTTTTTATAAAGAACGGGGCTGATATTTTAGCAGAAAATGCAGTGTCAGAAAATTATAAAAATTAGAGAATATGTCAGAATTATTTTTATGAAGCTAGATTTAAAGTTTCATGTCATTCTTACACCCGGAAGGTGGAAAATAAAATCCGACTACTATCTGTTAGAGATTTCAGTTCGGTAGAGCTTTCGGTGACCAAAAATGGTCGAAACTGAAAAATTAAAATATCGTTCTTCTAGTTAAGAAAAACCGAGCCTGGCTGTCAAATTTGAGTGCAAACGAACATTCAAAGGGCTTATCAGATTCTGAAGGACTAAACTGAAAAGTTCAATAGTTGTTGGGGGGCTATGGGTGTACCAAATGCCCCACCTCTTTGTCTTGGCCCAAACCAAGAGAGAGAGAGAGAGAGCAAGTTTTGTTTTTTTCACTCTCTCTCTGTCTCTAAAATCTCTCCACCTCTAAATAATCTCTCCACCAAAGAAGAATTGGAGGAGAAATTGGAGGTTGAGCTTGGAATTGGAGAAGAAGGCTTGGAGTTGAAGCTTCATCTTCATCTCCTCCTTCCTTGGTCTAAGAGGAAACTTAAGAGGTAAGCTTTTAGAGCAACAATGGTAGATCTCTAAGGTTAGCTTTGTATGCTCTAGGAATGGGTTTCGAGGACTCCCTAGGTGATATTAACATGCTATTTGCTTGAATCATGAATTAATTTGGAGGTTTCTTGCAATAGTAACATGTTAGGGTTCAAAAAAGGGGTTTTTCTATATAAGGGGGTTTGATCTAATTTGAACCGATGAGAACCTAATTGCTAGGTTTTTTGATGCGTTGGCAAAGTCGGTTTAGCGATCCGACGAGGCTACGCGTAGATATTGGGAAAAAGGACTGTTTGAGCTTCGTTTCCACCTGGAGGGCCGAGGCGGCATCCGAAAATCACGAAAACGAATTCCTAGCATCGCGGCATCTAGACGAAGCCCTTTAAAACCCGAGGCCGCGAATTGACACACGGTTGGTGATCATTTGCAAGATCGGGCCGAACCGGACAACGAGTGCCGTGGAAGGCCGATTGCAAGTGGCTACAAGCAATCGAAAAGTGATTTAAGATGGGTTGTGCTCACCAAAGTTATTAGCTCGCTTCCATGTCGAAGTGAAGTGAGATTGGTTATTGATGCATATAATGATAGCGAGTTGTAAAACATATGAATGCATGAGGTGAATGCTATATTAGGCTACTAAAGAATGCATGTTGACATAATGTGAAATGCTAGATGAATGCATGTGATTGATGCTAGTTGAATGCATAAGAAAAATGGCATATGAATGTGAATATTATAAGAATATGCTAGATGGAATGCCTAATTACATGTTGTAGAGATTGCTAAATGGAATATGCATGTTAACATATATTATGGACCATGCTATATTATATATATATATATGCATGTTGACAGGTTGTAGCCTGTGATGGATTCATGTAGATGTGAACTTGGGTCGACTACTCTAGGGTGATTAGAGAACTCGACATTGGAAAGCAAGAATGTGTAAATTATGATACTCAATGTGGACAAGTAGAATGTCAAGTAGATCGAGTGGCATTGAAGCTAGTATCGTGAACAAAGGTTGGATATGAGTGACATTGAACCTAGTGTTAGTAAACATAGGTTGGACAAGTGAACCTAGAAGTTGAGAACTAGGTAGAGATGACATAGAACCTAGCGGTTGAACCTAAGTTGTGGATTACAGTGGTAGCAGAGCCAGTAGGATGTTTATGAATCGAACTTAGATAGGTCGACATTATAGGGTTTGCAGATGACCCTTGAGATGTGGAAATGGATTCCGGAATCCTAGGACTTGTGGTGACCTTGGTATCAAGGCTAGGGCGTGTGCGACGATTTCGCCGCCGAGTTTGTTACCAAGGGGAACGGGTGTGTGCGACGATTTCGCCGCCCGGGGCTAAACTATTGTTTGGCATGTGCGACGATTTCGCTATCAGATGGTTAAGCCGATTTGTGGATTATGCCGCCAGGTGACTTGAGCCAGTGTTGGCGTGTGCAACAATTTCGCCGCCAGGTGAGTAAGTCATGGAGCGCGGTGGGCTGTGGGCGCAACCAGTACACGATAGTCCGCGGATAATTGACTCGAGGCCGAGTTGTGTGGATAGCTTGGTTAAGGTGGTAGAAACCTTAGAAGCTAGTGATAAATGGCAAAAGCTAAGGTAATAGAGAGTTAGAGACCTTAAAAGCATGTTGGACTTGAGTTGTGAACCTAAGGTAGTGGAAACCTTAGAAGCTAGATATGAGCAATAGATAGTAGAATTGAAAGTATAATCAATTGATCTACTAGTTGGTTGCATAATTGCATGATTTTCATATTGCATGTTAAGAGGCATAACATGTATTTCAATACTTGCATAAATATCTGTTGGACTAACATGTTGCAGTGCCTCCTTGGACCTGGTGGGTCGAGCTCTTCCCTTGGATAGCCATACCCACTGGGAACTATATTTATATAGTTCTCACCCCCGTGTGGTTTTGGGGGTTTCAGGTTCACACGCGAGCGGCGCGGCGGCACGAGGAAACGGCATATCTCCGTAGATAGTGCCCTACCCCCAGACCAGAGGTAGTAGTACCCCGAGGTGGTCTAGCTTAGGGGTTAGAAATGAATGAAACAAAGATGTAATAAATTTGTAATAACTAGATTGTAATTTGGAAGTTGAATGTAAGCAAAAATGTATTATGTTAGGATGCTTGTGAGATGAATGCTTGTAATAGCATAGTGTTATGTTTTTTATACTTCCTTATGCAATCTGTATGCTGAATACTGTTACTAGTTGGAACCTTGTGTATTGTATGGATTGTGACGCTTAGGACGTACAGGGGAGACTCTGTCCGTTCGGCGGTTTGTCGGCGTGTCTAAATCCGACCAAATTGGCGGGTTCCGGGAAGTGACACCCTTACCTCGCACCGCCGCACCGCTCGCGTTTTAACCTGAAATCCCTCAAAACAAGTGAGAACTATATAAATATAGTTCCCAGTGGATACGGCCACCCAAGGGAAGAGCTCGACCCATCAGGTCCAAAAGAGACACTGCAAACATGTTAGTCCAACAGATATCCACAAATAATTTATGCAGGTATTAAATACATGCGTATGCCTCACAACATGCAACATGCTAATCATGCAACTTATGCAAGTAAATCACTAGTTCTACTCACCATCATATGTCATTCTTTATTACTTGCAATTCTTTATTAGTTGCATTTCTCATTCTGTACTAATGGTACTCTTATCTTAGCCACACTAAGCTCACTTGCCATTCTTTCCTAAGGTTAATTTTACCTTAGCCAACTATGCTCATTTGCCACTCTTTCCTAAGGTTACTTTTACCTTAGCCAACTATGCCACTCAACTCGGTCTTGAGTCAATCAACCGCGGAATGCCGCGCTCTATCAGGCTCGAGGTGAAGGAACTCTCACATGCACCTCAGCCTTAAATCCTCTTGACTATAGGTCTATCACGGGGTGAGAAAACTGTCGAACCCCAGACCATAAGTCGCTCAAGCTCAACGGACGACCTACAAGCGAGGAGAACCACACATGCCCGTGTCAACAATCTCATTCTCATACCGAGCGAGGAGAACCACACATACTCGTTGAATCACTGCCGGGCGAGGAGAACCACACATACCCGCAGCTATGATTCACTTGCGCTCAGTCGCAAGTCTCATCCGCTGCACTAGCAGTCGCTGCGCTCGCAGCCATCATTCCTAGGGATTCCGGAATCCACATTCACATGTCAAGGGTTGGTTTCACCCCATGCGGTCAACCTTCCTAGGTTCGACTCATACACATTCTAGTGGTCACTCTACCACTATACCTCATAGCCTAGGTTCATTAACGCTAGGTTCAATGTCTTTTCCCACCTAGGTTCACTTGACTCTAGGTTTAATGCCACACATCTCATAACCTAGGTTTACTCGACTCTAGGTTCAATTCTCAACCTATATTCAATGACACTAAATTCCATACCACTCACCTAGGTTCATTTAACTCTAGGTTTCATATCCAATCATGCCACTCTTTATCCTAATTGTTCATACTTAGGATTCATGCCACACTTGTCGTATTCTCTACTTTTTCTAGAGTTCATCGACCTCGGTTGAACATTCAAATTTAGGCATACATATCCTATATGCTTACTCATGCCTATGTCTTTATCATCAATGGTAGTCAATATTTCCTTAGCATATATCTCATGCAATTCTCAATTAACATCTATCACATGCATTCATTTGCATCTATCACATGCATTCATTATTAGCATATTAAACTACCATTACATGCATCAGTGATAACCATACTTCACTTTGGCTTGGAAGTGACCTAATCACTTCGGTGAAGCACAACCCACCTCATAACGCTCTCCGATTGCTTGTCGACACTTGCAATCGGGCTACCGCGGCACACGCTATTCGGTTTGGCTCGAACTCGCGGTCGATCACCAAACGCTCACCAATCCGCAACCTAGAGCTGTCTGGGGTTCATCTCTAACCTTCAATTAGAGAACCATATGGTTAAACTAGATCAAAACCCTCTAACCCCCAAAACCCCAATTCAAACCCTAGCGTTAACATATCCTCCAAAATACCCCAAAATCACGAGGAACATGCATAAAATACTCTAGAGATCACTGGAATCTCATACATAAAGAATTTAATCAAAACCCCAACTCTTACCAATTTGCGAACCTCGAGTCGAAAGCACGCCGCACAACCGGGTGCACAAAGACTCGATCCGTCGCTCCCAACGCGTTCCCAAGCTGGCTCTCCGCCAACGCCGCGAATTTAGGGAAGAGATCTAGAGAGGGAAAGGAGCAATCTAGAGAGAGAGAGGGGAGTTTCTCTCTACCCTTGTGTGTGTGTGTGGTGTTTGGCTGAGGAAGAAGAAAAAAATGGAAGAAGCCTTTTATAAAGGCCACCCTTAATTACCAAAATGCCACCACCTTTACTGGGCAACCCGCGCTCTCGGGGTCTGGACCTTGGCCCTAGGGTCCGGACCCCGTAGGTCCAGCAACCCCGAAAATTTCAGCATTTTTCGAATTTCGTCGTTTTCGCTCCTTGAGCCTCCAAACCACCTCTAATCATTCAAACACCCTCAAAATACATTTTTGAGCATGTTTAGATCATCTTTTCACCTACACTTTGCAGGATTTAGGCTAAAGCCCAACATAGCCTTTCAAGTTCTGTTTTCATGCCTAACTCGCACCGAAAACACCCGAATGCTCTCGAACTTCACCGAAACTATTGCAATTAGCTTTGCAAATAGCTTTCACCGCAACTTCATAACTATAGAAGTTCGGTCGGTTACAAGCCCGATCTTTGTATCACTTCCAATAGAGTTCCCTATTCCAATTAGAAGGAAGGAGGAAGGAGGAAGAAGATAAAGGAGAGTGGCTAAGCCTCAGGGATGGATGGAGGAAGTGAAAAAAGAGTGAGCTAGAAACTCCCTCGGCAAAATATTATATCCCTTCATATAATATACAGGAGTTTTTAGAAAACCCTAACCGTCATCTTTAGGGGGTGGTTTTCTCTACTTCATAACCTTTAGTGATTATTATTCACGGTATGGGTAGTGTCACGCCCCGGGACCCAGCAGAAGCCCGCCCGGTACGTGCCCAGATCCGCCATATGACTACAACATATAAGGCGTATACAACAAAACGATAAAGAAACAGTAATGGAAGTATATCTAGAAGTATCAGAGCATACAACAACTAGATTCTAAAATAGAGCGAAAAATAAAAAGGCTAATCCACTAACATAAACCATGAAGTAGTACAATAAAAAAACCAAAAACAAGAGCTATACAAATCCAGATGGTGGTCTCTATACATGGATACAAAACCTCTCCCTCTCTACTACATACAAAATAGAGAGAAAACCATACAAATAGTGGCGCCATAGCTTTAATGCAAAGACTACGGCCGCCAACTCCAAATCGTGAGTAGGATAATTCCTTTCATAGTCCTTTAATTGGCGAGAAGCATACGTGATCACCTTGCCATCCTGCATCAATACACAACCCAATCCATTAAAGGAAGTATCACTATAAATCACATACCCTGCTTCAACAACTGACAGGGTTAGGATTGGGGCGGTCGTCAGTCGAGTCTTCAACTCCTGGAAGCTTTTCTCACACGCATCATTCCAAATGAACTTGGTGCCCTTATGCGTGAGCCTCGTGAGGGGTGTAGATAGCTTAGCAAACCCCTCAACAAATCTCCGGTAGTAGCCAGCAAATCCGAGGAAACTCCGCATCTCGGTAACGCTAGTCGGTCGGGGCTAGTCTCTGACAGCTTCAATCTTCCTAGGATCCACAGCTATACCTGATCCTGAAATCACATGTCCGAGGAATGCCACCTCTCAAAGCTAAAATTCACACTTTTTCAACTTAGGGTGTGTTTGGATACCCGGAAAACTCCTCTGAAGGTTGAAAATTTTTTTTCCCTTGTTTGGTTGCATGTAAAATTTTTTTTTGGAAAAGTACTTTTACAGATTTTTGGAAAAAAGTGGGCTTTTCGTTTTCCGCTTCCCATCCGCGGAAAACGAAAGCTACTGATAAACGGCGCGGTTTTGGTGCGAAGGGGAGCAGCGGGATGGCGCGGTGGCCTCGTGGACCGCGTGAGAGGGAGTGGACCTCCCTCTCATTATATATATATATATATATATATATATATATATATGTATGTATATTAGTTATATATATATGTATGTATATTAGTTATATACATATATATATATATATATATGTATGTATATTAGTTATATACATATATATATATATATATATGTATGTATATTAGTTATATATATATATATATATATATATATATATATATATATATATATATATATATATATATATATATATATATATATATATATATATATATATATATATATATATAAAACTAATATACATACATATATATATATATATATATATATATATATATATATATATATATATATATATATATATATATATATTATATATTCATTTATTTTTATATAGAAATATTATTATATAATATTTTATTTATAAATTTGTAATTATTTATTAATATTTTTAAATATATAACTCTTATATATTATGTAATATATTTATTATAATTTTAAATATATTTAATTTATATATAAAAATTATAATAATAATATATATAATATATTAATTATTATATAATAATAATATATATAATAAAAAATATATTAAACAACTTTTCATAAAAAAAAAAATTTTTCCTTTCAACCAAACAACTATTATGGAAAACTAATTTTCTTTTCCTACCAACCAAACACTAACTACGTAAAAAAAAATTTCCACCGAAAACTTTTTTCCACGAAAAACTTTTTTTCCCAGTTTTACGTCAAACCAAACAGCCCCTTAACAAAAAGCTTCTTTTCCCGAAGTACTTGAAGTACAACCCTCAAGTGTTCCTCGTGATCCACATCGCTTCGGAATAAACCAAGATGTCGTCGATGAACACCACGACGAACTGTCTAGATAGGGCTTAAAAACACGGTTCATTAGATCCATAAAAGGCGACGGGACATTAGTAAGCCCAAACGACAAAACTGTGAACTCATAATGTCCATACCATATTCGAAAAGCCGTCTTCGCCACATCCTCAGGCTCGACTGCAAGTAGGGGTGGAGCTGGGCCCGGGCCTAAACAAGGCCCGGCCCAATGGGTTATGTTTGGATCGTGCTTTGGGTATGAAAAATATAACTTTGGATTTGGGCCGGGTTTAAAAATTTAAGCCCGAAAAAAATTTGGGCCTATTTGGGCATATCCAAGCCCGGCCCGAGCCCGACCCGAAAGCCCGATATATTAATTATCAATATAAAATATTTAATTTTATATATATATATATATATATATATATATATATATATATATATATATATATATATAGAGTTGAGCTATGATACTTTTACAAGTATCACCTCCATGGTGCTATTAGGTTTTTAGCCATTGGATCTACTTTTTGACCACTAATAGTCCTTGGATCAAACACTATTCCACCTACCACCACCTACCACCATCATCTCAACCTCACATCTCTCCATCCAAGGGTTAAAAACACACAAGCACCACCTAGGTAATACTTGTAAAAGTATTCTAGCTCTACTCTATATATATATATATATATATATATATATATATATATATATATATATAAGGAATAAATGATATAGTATATCATATATAGTATATATTGTTAATTTGTTATTAATGATATATATTTATATATATGAAGATATATTATATATTAACAAAATATTTAGTTTCATATTAGGATATATTAAATAGTATTATTATATATAGTTAGTTAATTTTATGTACATAATTAGACGTTCTATCATCTATGTATATAATTTAAGGATAATTTTAAAATATCATAATAAAATCTCAATAAAAATAGGTTTTTTATTTTAATTTTATACAATAAAAGTATTTATGTATTATATGATAAATGCATAAAATGGGCCTCACAAAGCTTAGATGGGTATTGGGTATTGGGCTTGGGCTTGGTAGGGCTTTAATTTTTAAAAAGAATAGATAAAAGCCCGACCCGAAGCCCAATATTTTTTTTCGGCCGGGCTTGGGCATAGTATTACCCGACCCGAACCCGGCCCAGTTCCACCCCTAACTGCAAGTCAATCTTGGAATACACACTCGATCCCTGAAGCTGATCGAATAGATCATCAATTCTCGGTAACGGATACTTGTTCTTGATCGTGACTTTATTAAATTCACGATAGTCCACGCACAAGCGAAGTGGTCCGTCTTTTTTCTTGACGAACAAGACTGGCGCTCCCCAGGGCGAGACGCTCGGTCGAATGAAGCCTTTGTCCAACAGATCCTGCAGTTGTGCCCTCAGCTCTTTCAACTCCGCCGGTGCCATCCTATAGGACGCCTTCGAGATTGGAGTAGTCCCAGAGGCGAGATAAACCACAAACTCGATCTCCCTATCAGGTGGCATATCTGGTAGCTCAGCTGGAAACACATCGCAAAATTCCCGCACCATCGGGATGTCCTCAATCCTAGGGGCATCATCCTCGCCCCTCAGCACCACACTAGCCAAATAGACTATGCAACCTCTGCTGATCAACTGCCTAGCTCGAGACGAGCTGATCGTCATTGGAAATAGCGAGCTCTGGCACCCTCTAAAGACAACCCCTTCCTGCCCCGGTTTTCTAAAAGTAACTATTCGATTCTTGCAATCGATAATGGCGAAATACTTGGTTAGCCAATCCATGCCCAAAACTACGTCAAACTCTCTAAGTTTGCGCAAAGCTAGCAAGTCCACAGGCATAAACCAATCTCCTACCCGGACGGGGCAACTGGGCAATACTCTCGAATATCCAAAATGTGGTCGGGTACAACATGTTTCGGATGCAACAAAGGAACCAAATGGATGCCATGCAACTCAGCAAACAGCCGATCTATGAATGAATGTGATGCACCGGTATAAAAACAATGCACGAACTCGAATGCCAATTAATAAAATGATACCTGCTATCACATCCTCGGCTGCTGCCACCTCCTCTGTCTGAGCAGCATACAAACGCCCGCTCGGGGCCTGTCGCGACCCCTCGGCCTGACGCTGGACGGGTGGCTGCCCAGGATGGTAGTGCGCCACAGGAGTGTCACGCCCCGCGACCACCAATTTGGTCGGTGCGAGCATGTCGAACAGACGCCGGACGGACAGCACCTCCCCTGCCCGCCCAAGGCTCAACAACAAGTCATGTATAAGAATATTCTCAGGAAATCATTCATTTCACACATGACAAGACGAGGCACAACAAGTGCTAACCATACAAGAACAAGATACAAGTATATGATACAAGTAATATAAAGAGAGAAACAACTAACTATTACATTCGACTAATCATTCTTCGTTTACATCAAGTTACCATTTTACAACTTCCAAAATGAATATGTACAATCATCTCTCAACAAAACCTCACACCTATACATCATCTACACTCGTATACATAGGTGCCTCTAATGTAATTGATGGCTGCTACCTCGCTCTAGAGCGCTATGCCCTTGCCACGATCCTCGCCCGGAGCGCTCGCGCTAGGCCCTGCAACAGTGGTGGGGTGAGAACTACGAATAGTTCCAAGTGGGTTCGGCCGCCGACTCCACCGATCTTCCCACTAGGTCTATATGGGCATAAGCAGATATACAGATAGATAGATATGAAAAGCTGTAAAACATGCTATTTCAAATACTCTACTATGCCTAGTCAATCCAAGCATGCATGCACAATATAGTATGTAATGAACTATCATGCTACTATATCCAACAAGAAAAACTGTTTTCTCTTTTGTTCAATCTCTTGGCTTACCCTAAAGTTCGCCCACGACTCACGCTAATCTCGTAGGGTAAGGAGACTCAACTCGCTCTCAAACCCGAGACCGTCTGCGGGACATCACCTCTGCCCCGGGACATCAACTCTGCCCCGTGTGTCAACCTCCGGTGTGCACGCTTGGGTGGAGCGACCACCATAAGTTCAAACAGACTGTGAGTATAATCCAATCCTCTCGCCTCGAGGATACCCTATCATCTAGGGCTACAACTCTCAAGAACTATCACCTCTAGTTCATCAGGCTCTTTGTTCAATGTTCTCATTTAACTAGATGCCACTCGATCTAGGTCATCATTCATCTAGATGCCACTCGATCTATATTGTCATTTGTTCTTGGTTTTGTTAAACTCATGCAAGTTCTTTTCTCTAGGGTTTCTATGTTGCAAACAAGGTTTAAAGTGCCGTGGCACGGGGGCGTGCCGTTACTGCCCTGGCACGGTACGGCACGGGCACGCTTGCGTGCCGACACGTGGCACGCTGGCGTGCCGACAGATACGCACGACCTCCTACTGGCACGCTTTGGCACGGATTTTTTTCAGTTTTTTTGATTCCAATAAACTCTTATAATGTTATTTTGATAGATTTAAATAAATAATTATGAATATTTGCTATATATACCTTACTATACTCATCAATTAACATGCATATAAGCTTTTGGCAAGTAAGATACAACTATACCTGATGTAGAATAAAAATTAAATTACAATAAAATAATTCACAAATATAATAATTATTTAAATTTACATCTTTACATAGAAATGACGGCTTAATTCCACTTAATTACAAGAAAACAGAAAAAAAGGAATCAGGGGGGGTTATAATTGAAAAACAAAAATATTGAAAGAAAAAAAAAAAAAAAAAGGAATCTGAGGGGGGGAGGGTAATTGCAAAAAATAAAAAAAGAAAAAAAAAAAAGGAATCGATCGATGGGGCGGGGACAAAACCAAAAGAAAATAACCCAAAAGGAAAGGGAAAAAAAAAGAAAAAAAAAAAAAAGAAAAGAGAGAGTCAAGAGCGGCACGGCACGATGCCGCGGCACACTGCGCGTGCCGCTCTGTCTCGAGCGGCACGCGGGGGAAGTCTGTGACACCGGGGGTCGAGACCCCCGTGCCGTGCCACGTCGTGCCATGACGTGTCGCCGCGGCACACGCCGCGGCTCTTTAAACCTTGACTTGCAAGTCCATTCTTACTCATGCATTCTATACTAGTGTCAACTCACCTCGCTAGACAACATGCAAGTAAAGGACCCTGCTACCCTAGTCTGCACTCAACAATATGCAATAAATCGACGATGTATATATATATATATATCTAAATATAGACATAGGGAGCAGCCCAGCTTCTTCGGGATGGTCACCACCTACCTTCTAAGGTCGTATCGGCTACACCGACGCGTTTCGCTGACTTTCCTAAACCCACGCCGCGCTCTACGGCAATCTGAGTCGAAAACGGCTCTCGGCTCGATTTCTCCGCACTTGCTCGACGGATCAGCAAACCGACTCCACCGACGTTCTCTAGAGCCTAAAACCATCATATAGATAGGGTTAAACGAGATCAAACCCCAACTTTTCACGAAAACCCACTCGGAGCCCTAGCTCGCGATTACGGCGAAAATAGCCGCAACAACTCTAGATTCTTGCCTCTAGCAACAAGCTAGTAACTCTAGAGTTCTCCCAAAAACCATTTCTAGAGCTAATCCCCAAAACCCTAGAAACAAAGCTTTAGAAACCTAAAGCTTACCTCAAGAAGCTTCTCTCAACTAGAGGAAGAAGATGGAGGAGACGATACTCTCCGTCTTGATCTTGCTCTCCTTCGACTCCACCTTAGAGATAGAAAGAGAGAGAGCAAGGACTTAGAGAGAGAGAAAGAGCTTTCTTTTTGCTTAGGGTGAAAGAAATGAGGGAAAGAGAGAGAGCTATGAGCTCATATAGCTCTCATAATGCCCTAATTGCATAAAAGCCCATCAACTTTGCATCCATGACACAGCGCATTCTTGGGCATTTTCGTGCACGGGGACCGGAGAGAGATCGGTCCCTGAGAGTGCTCTATTTGCAGAAAAGGGCCTTTGCCCCTTTTCCAAGCTACGAGAACCAGTCCTCACAATAAGGGACCGGTCCCCGAGAGCACACTCTCGCAGGACGCTTTTTTGCACAATTTGCAAAACTACGGGAACCGGTCCCTCTTACCAGGGACCGGTCCCCGAGAGCGAAAATCCCAAATATCAGTTTTTGCCCATTTTGCCAAGCTACGGGAATCGGTCCCTCTTACCAAGAACCGGTCCTAGAGAGCAAAATCTGCACTTTGCAAATTTTTCACCCAGTTCGCTCTCGGAGGCCCGCGTCAATGCACTTTTGGCCTATTTGATGCCTTCGGCCTTTACGAAGCATTCCGAACTCGACTTTGACCAATTTGAATCATAGTCCAGTTCCACGTTTCACAGTTTCGAGTCCTTACAAGGAGTCCCCTGACTGGCGGCTGGTAGAGCCGATGCTGATGTAGATGACGGTGCCGGTGACAAAGCTCTCGGGCACTCGGTCCGGAAGTGGCCCTCCTAGCCACACTGGAAGCACCTGTCTGCCCGCTGTGGACACTGCGGTGGAGGGTGAGGACCAGGACGACCACAGATCACACGCTGGGGAGGCCAGCGACCATCAAATCCTCCTCGCTGAGCCGCTGAACCACAACCACGCTGCTGGCTCCTAGGGTGCTTCGGCGGCCTCCTAGAGTGCGTCTAACTCGCGCCCTCAGCCGCGGGCCTCTTGCCCTTACCTTTGTCCAAGCCTTCTCTCCGCTCCTGCAAATCCGCCGCGCTGCTCTCCACGATGAGCGCGCGATTCACCACCTCCCGGTAGGTTTGGAGGTTGGAGGATTGCACAAACCGAAAAATCGACGGTCGCAATCCACGCTCGAAAATGCAGGCCTTGTCCTTGTCGTCCCGCACGACGAAAGGCACGCAATGTAGAAATCGAGAGAACTCCCTCTTGAACTTCGCCACGGCCCGGTCTCCCTGGCGCATGTTGCGCAAGTCCTTCTCCATCTGTCTCTTGATACTGTCGGGGAAGTAGTGCGCCAACAGAAGTTCCTTAAACATCTTCCAAGTAATAGCCGCTAAATCCGTGCTGGGGTTTTCCTAAATATCCAACCACCGGCGATAGGCCTCGCCGTCCAAGTGGTGAGTGGCGAGCCAAACTCGATCTCTCTCCATCTGTCTCTTGATGCGTCACGGAAGAGCTTCTTCATATGCATCAACCACTTCTCCACGATCCAGTGGTCGACCTTCTCTCCATCGAAGATCCGGGGATTGCACCTCCTAAACTCATTGAGACGATCCATAAACCAGTCCCGCTCCGCTCCCTCGACCATCGTGGAAAAAATTGTTCCCGTCGGAGGCACCCGAACTGACGATGCGACGATATCCTCCTCCCGAGGTGTAACTGTCGGAGTCGTCTGCGAAGAACCGAGCGCGGGTGACTGCGCCCTCGGTGCCACAACCTCGGCTGGCGCAGGTGGTGTAGGAATCTGGGCCTCCCTGGCAGCCCCCTGCTGCGGAAAAAAGATCCTCTAGACGCTTCATCCGCGCCTCGTGCCGGCGCGCCGCCTCGGCCTGTTGCTTGGCCGCCGTCGCCTGCTGTGTCACAAGATCAGTGAGGGCCACAAGCTGGCTCCTCAACTCACAGACCTCGCCGGATCCGAAGGTAGCGGAGGTCTCAACCTTCTCAAGATTTGCCGCATTATCCGCTCCAACAGATTTAAAGCGAGTCGTCGACATTGTCACCACAACATCATAAAAACGCAAGTTAGTAAAACTCACGTTATCGCAACCCCACTCAAGCAATAAATACTCAAATCATGCGAAAGTAATGAAGTGTCCTTCACTACTAACTCCCGATATTACGTTGTCGGCCGCCAACGTAACCCTCCGCGAAGTTAGGAGCTATACACTTAGATTAAACTCCACTTCCTAGAGTCATCAAGAATACCCAATCATAACACTTTCGCTTACAAGTCAGATAGATCTCATCTCTCACGAGCCTATTCCCTATAGTCCAACCGGCCTCAGGTTTGCTAGGTCCGCTAAGACTCAACCCTAAGCTCTGATACCAAAATAATCTGTCACACCCCGAGACCCAGCGGAAGCCTGCCCGGTACGTTCCCAGACCCACCATATGCTTACAACATACAAGGCGTCTACAACAAAACGATAAAGAAACAGTAATGGAAGTATATCTAGAAGTTCAAAGCATACAACAACTAGATTCTAGAATAGAGCGGAAAATAAAAAGACTAATCCACTAACATAAACCATAAAGTAGTACAATAAAAAAACCAAAAACAAGAGCTATACAAATCCAGATAGTGGTCTCTATACATGGATACAAAACCTCTCCCTCTCTACTACATACAAAATAGAGAGAACCACCTAATAAGCAAAAGAAAAGCTCCTCGCTATCTAGCTAGCGATCCCCTTGCCGCGGTCCCGTGCCTCCACCAGTGTAGAGGGCTCTGAAAGAAAACCATAAAACAGGGGCGTGAGAACTATTAAATAATAGTTCCCAGTGGGCAATTACTGACTTCAGTTAAGTGCACCACTAGGCCCAAAAGCTAAAGAATGTAAGTGCAAGTGTAAAAGCGAAACGAACGATAAGTATTTAAACATGAATACTTACTAAGCCATGATGTCACTACTTAGCATGATTTGCATAAGTATGAATGCTATTCTAACATGAATATGCATGAGTATAACCAACATGATATCCACAATGTAAATAGTAAATGTCATTGTTTACTAACTTATCCAATTGTCTAATTTACAATTTGGTTCCACTTGTTCCAAGTCACATAGGACCTACCCGTGGGCAGTCCGGCTTGCGCCGTACCTAATGGCCCCATGGTAGTCAACATCCCCACTCTAGAAATGAGCCTCCCCCACGGCATCCCATTTCGACGCCCAATCCCGCACGGGCGAGTATGTGTCGCGATGGCTATCTCCGAAGTACCGGCTTGTGGGGAGCGACCCTCACAAGCATGTACGAATAAGCACAATGGCAAGCAAGCGTAAAAGTTTGTCTCAAGTTCAATGTCATCATGTGTGACGCACTGAACTTTCGCAAATAGCAAGGTTCGAGTGTTGGATGTGAGACCTGAACTTTTCCAGACTTTCTGGAGGGTCGTTGACTATGTTCCGACCTATGGCACGAGTCCCGAAAATTGTGGTTGAAATCTTAGCACCAAAGTCCAAATAGTTGGATTTTGGGTAGCTCTCGGGTTGCCATTTCGGGCATCTATACCGGTACAGACTGGGTGGTTGTACCGGTACAGACGTGGTGGCTACACCGGTACAAACCGGGATTTGTACCGATATACATGGCAGGACTTGGCAAACCCGAGGCTCGGGTTTGGCTGTTTCGTGGGACTTGTACCGGTACAAATGGGACTTGTACCGGTACATGACAGATTGCGAACTGCGCGAACTGCAGGGGCTTTTCTGAGTTTGTGGCCTCTTATATCAGCACCCACGCCCCTTAGGGCTTTCTTTTGTGCCGTGAACCAGAGAGAGAGGTAAGGGAGCTCCTCACACCTCCCACTTCATTCCCTTAATCTTTGGTTTGGTTTTTGAGAGATTAAACCTCTATTTTCTCTCTTTTTGCCTCCTAGAGCTATTGTCACCTTGATAGAGGCTTGGAGCTTGGTTTTGGGAGCTTCAAGGAGAAGAGATCTTCAAGGTCTGAGGACTTTGGACTTGGATTGAAGCTTCAAAGAGGTAGGAAACATCTCTTCATCCTTGGATTTGGGTTTTGATGCTTTCTTTTAGATCAAACCCTAAATTGAGGACTTAGGGCTTATTTTGGGCATTTTGGATTTAGGGCTTTTGAGGCTCAATCTCTTGGATTAGAACCTTCCTCTAGGTGGGATTGGAAGGGATCTAGCTTCCTTTTAAATTTTCTAAGAGGATTTTTGCACATTAGGTGAGTATTTCCTTACCTTTTACCTAATTGTTTAAAGTTTGAGCTCATGGTTCTTCTTTAGAGGTTGTAACTCCTAGGGTTTACCTTGTAGGGTGCTAGGATGAAGAATATAAGCTTAGTTAGCGATTCAGATCGTCGCTCGGAGCATCGGTGGATTTGGCCTCACCTAGCACAATGAGAAATTCTCATTGGTGCTTAATTGCTTATGGTTAATTGGAAAATCATTCATTTTCATGTTATAAACATTATTTGTGAATTTTAGAATGCTTAAAACATATATGCCTTATGTATAATGCATTTTCGACCTCTATATTGTAGAGAGCAGCCTGGTAGACTTAGGCATTGATGATAGCATTCCTCTAGTGTTTGAGAACATGTTGTACTTAGTGAAAGTGAAATGTAAATGATAATCTTGGATATAGAACTATGCATGACATAGGAGGAAAGCTAATGTCATTAAGCGGCATTAGGCTTGGCATTTACTTGTGAATTAGTGAGCTAATGTCATCAAGCGGCATTAGGCTCGAAATGGAACTTTGACATAGTAAATTCTAGTGTCATGAGAGATATTGTACTAGACCTTAGAGTTGCTAGTGACATTTGCCATGTGAGAGACATGAGGGTTGGATACTTGAAACTTGACTGTGCTTGCTTACCATTTGTGCTCATTCGCACATGCTTATGAGGGTCGCTCCCTACAAGCCGGCACTCCGGAGTTGGCCTTTGCGATACGTTCGCGCGTGCGGTATTGAGAAACCTACGGAGCCGATTGGGACAGACTCATTCCTTGCGGGGGATGTTGGGGCTACCTCGGCACTTAGGTGCCACAAGCTGGATTACACTTGTGTAGATCCTGGAAAGAGAATTGAACCATAACATTCAATGTTAAATGATAATCACTACTAGATAGGACATAGTAGTTGGATTACTTGGGCACGATTAAAGCATACTTGGGTTATGTAGTATACATGAGAGTTCATTATTTGCATCATAGTATACTTGACTATTACAGTAGAACATATTCTTTATGTTGCCATATCGGGTTTGGACAGACTACACATGTACCTTATATACATGCAGCTTAGTATTATAGCACTTTATCATGCTTTCATTTCAGCAGTTTTATATTACCTTTTATTGTGCACTTACAGCTTTCCTTTTTGGGCCTAGTGGTGCATGCAGCTGAGGTCAGTAATTGCCCACTGGGAACTATAAATTATAGTTCTCACGCCCTCTGTTTTCTGACTCTTTTCAGCGCCTTCTGCATCGGGGGAGGCCAGGGACCGCGGCAAAGGCGTTGTCTCGGGTTAGCGTTGTTCGGCAGGGTATTCGATAGGTGGTTCACCTCTCTTGTATCTTTTTTGGAGAGGTTTTGAGTGTTGTACCTTGTAGAGAGACCACTATATTTTTGTGGATACATGTGATAGATGTTGTATAACCTTATACTTCTATTTTATTTGCTCAATTTATTATTCCTCCTACTTGTTGTAGATTTAGTTGTATGTGGCTCTGATATTCTTAGTTATAGCCTATTGTTGTTTTATTTTCGCTGTTTTTAGTAGACGCCTTGTATGTGTTGACATATGGCGGGTCTGGGCACGCTACTGGGAAGGCCATGCCGGTCCCGGGGCGTGACATCATGTCTAAAATATGGAATATAATCAATGTCTAAATGGCCTATCACTAAGTCATCATGTCTAAAACATGTATAAAAGCTAGTGATCCCATGGCCTATCTCTATGTCATCAAGTTGAAGTTTCACTGTTTACTAGATGGAGTGCCCCTTTATGACACTTCATGTCTACTATGTCCAAGCATGAGTTTTATATCCAAGCATAATATTCTAGTCATTTTCAACATAAGAGACATGTTTCCAATTCCCATGAAAGAATACTAATCACATGCATGAGCAATAAACACATAGCTCTCTACTACATAGAGTGAATTTTCATAAAACATAGCACATGCATTTAAGTATTCTAAAATTAATATAAATTCTATCTAGCATGAATATGCATGCATTTCGATGATACGACAACTTTCAACCGCTTAAGCAAGGATTTAAGTGCCGTGGCACAGGGTTGTGTCGGAAACTTGCTGGCACGGTACGGCACGGTGCGTGCCGAGCCGTGCCAATGCGTGCCGGTCAAAAAAATTCTTGTATGCCGACACATAATAGCATGAAATATTTATTTTCTTAGGAAATAAAACATTCTAATTATTTATTATACTTTTTTATCACATCTTTTGAACTTTATTGAGGAAATTATTTGCTAATTTAAAGAATAGAGGGTTTTGAGCTGTGCCATCGATACGGGGTCTGTATCGTGCCGGTATCTTGTTGGCACGGTACTGCACGGTGGATACGGCCCGTGCCGACGGGCACTTAGAACCTTGCCCTTATGTGAAGTTTTCTCCCATTCCAACGAAGTCAAACCCACCGTGACTCCTCGCAACCCTTCGTTCGAGGCCGACGAAGGTGCCCACTACTCTCCTAGCTCCCTAAAGGTAACATTAAGAGAGTTAAACTCAACTAACCAACAACCACAAGTTTGAACATTAACAAATCCAAGAAAAGGGCTAAATCTCACCTCGTTTGGTGAAGATCTCTCCCGACCTCCAAATGAGAGTAAGATCTCTCCAAATCCAATCTAAACAAAGGTTCTCATTCTATCAATAGAATCCCAAAAGCCTCTAATCACAAATCCCCCATAATCATTATAAACCCTAAATTTCTATTTCTAGAGTTTCATCTTGCAAAATCCATCAAAACTTGGATTAAAAGGAGAAAACATGCTACTAACCTCTTTAGAAGCTCCAAACTATCCTAGAAATCAACTAAGGTTGAGTACAATCCCTTCAACAAGCTCCAAACACCAAGCTCAAGCTTCTCCCATGGTGGAAATAGCACCAAGTAGAAAGAAGCAAAAAGAAGCGTTTAATCTTCAAAAATCCCAACTAAAACAAAAGAAAATGAAGGAGGGGAAGAGGAGAGCTCCCTTAACCTAATCTCCACTGGTCCAAGCTCAGGAGAACACCCAAGGGGCGTGGGTAGCTTTATAGAAAAGCTACAATCGCAAAAATACCCTTCAAGAAAATACAGTCTGCGAACTACACTGTGTACCGGTACAGGGAAAAGTGTACCGGTACAAAGCCTGCCAGACAACCAAACCCGAGCCTCAAGTTGGCAAAAAACTGCCTATGTACCGGTACCGGTACAACCATCAAGCTGTACCGGTACACTGCCCTGCTGAGGCAAACCCAAGAGCATACCAAAATCCAATCTTTTCGGTTTTGGTGCTAAGTTTTAAACCTCGATTTTCGGCCATAGGTCGGAACACTGTCAACGACCCTCCAGGAAATCTGAAAAAACTCAATACATAGATCAAACACTCAACCTCGCAATTTGCACAGGTCCAGTATGTTACACATACCTTATTCGAAAGCGTGGCAGGCTAGAAGTAAAGCACTACAGATCATTTATGGTGGTTGGGAGGAGTCATACACCGATCTTGGTCGCTTCCTATCTATACTACAGCGTGTGAATCCCGGGACTCAATGGCGTCTTGATCCTAAAATCCTGCCAAATGGCATTAGGCAGTTTGGACGAGTATTTTGGACATTCGGGCCGTCAATTAATGGGTATTCTTATTGTCGGCCATTGTTGAGCATTGATGGAACTCATATGTATGGAAAGTATCAAGGGCATGTGTTGATTGCGACAGGTGTAGATGCCAATAATGGGTTATACCCATTGGCGTTTGCTATTTGTGAGGGAGAAAATGCGGCTAGTTGGCATTGGTTTTTACGACATTTAAAGGTTTTAGTGACACGTGATCGATCTATTTGTTTAATTTCAGAACGCTTTCCTGGGTTAAAGGAGATTGTTGCAGAGGATTTTCCGAGATGCGAGGGACATGCTCACCGTTGGTGCCTTCGCCATATGAAGGCTAACATGAAGAAAGTCGGTTTCAAAAATAAAAATGTGCTCAATAAATTTTATATGGACATACGATGTGCTGTAACTGCAAGGGAAAATTATGAGCATAAGGATCAGTTGAAAGAAATGGATCCGTCGGCATGGCTTTGGGTGCACGAGCTCCAAGGGAAAAGGGAAAATTAGGTTAGAGCATTTGATGGAGGATGGCGTTTTAGGACAATGACGACAAATTGGTCGGAGAGATGACAGTTACGCTACGTGACGTGGCCATTATAGCTAGACTACGAGTCTTCGGGGAGCCTGTTACTGGACGTGTTTCATTTGATTTGTTGCATACATGTGAGCTCATTCTTGGGATATAGCCAGATGATGTCGTCGCAAGCTAGATCCGCTTGGAGTGGTTGTTTCAGCATTTCCGGCATATTCCTTTGGATGCTCCGGCGACCGTGGTTGCAGCATCTGCACGAGCATATATTTTATTTCAGATTGGATGCAGTTTGTTTCCTAACCCTACCGGATATCGTGTTCACCTCAAGTGGCTACCGCTACTTGAGGATTTTGACTTCTGCGGAGGCCTAGCTTGGGGCACAGCTACCTTGGCCCATCTCTATCGGGCATTAGGGAATGCCTCTATGAAGGAAAGGGCCACGTGTTGTGCCTTTGGTACACTACTGCAGGTCAAATCACTATAACTTAGTTTCTTTTACTAATAACTTATAACATATAACTTATAACTTAGTTTCTTTTACTAATTTTATAGTTAATTTTTTTTGTTCTTAGAAATGGGCATGGGACCATATAAATATTGGACGTCCCGATCGAGTTGGAGCTCCACCAAATCTCCATGATTGTCCATTGGGTTGTCGGTATGCTATGTGTTTAAAATATAATATAATAAAATATTAAATATTGATATTGTATTGATGTATTATAAAATAATAAAATATTCTATTAATCACATCTGCATGTGGAACATGGGATTGCGATTTCGTGGAAATGCCAGGGCGACTGACATTGAGTTTTATCGCAATGAGCTAGATCAGCAGAGAGAGTCACAAGTACGTATAGATTTCATAAATTAAATACATACACATCCATTTTAACATTTTACATTCATATTCATTTTTTAAAATACACTTGTACAGGTTACATGGATGCCCTATACGGAGGATGTTTTGAATGGTCTTCCTCCATTTTGTCTCGAGGGCTCTGCAATCTGGCGTTCGAGAACTTGTTTGATATGCTATCATATTGTCGAGCTACATGTACCTGATCGAGTTCTGCGTCAGTTTGGATTGCTGCAGCACTAACAGCGTCATTTTTGGGATTCTTATGTATATTTGATATTGCAGATCTTTTTACATTGACTCATTAAGTCATTATAGTATTATCTAAATTTATTCATATTGAAATGTGCTGATATTGGTATAGCTCATTTTATTATATGCTTAAAAGTGTGGTTGAAGTTGGTATAGATGATTTTATGTATTTATTGTTGTAATTGAAATGCTTGAAAACATTGCTATTTTGTATAATACGGAAATTTTGCAAAGTTGCTGTTGGTGGATGGGGAAATGCTTAAATGCGGTGAATAGTTCACCGCTTTTAAAAGCGGCGAATGGTTTACCGCTTTTATATGCGGTGAACCATTCACCGTATTTATGAGTTTTCTCACCCGACGCCCTTTGGGCAGAAACAACATGAAGGCGGTGAATGGTTCACCACCTTCATAGGATTTTTAAATCCTTATGAATGCGGTGAACCATTTACCGTTTTCACTTGAAAGTAGTAAATGGTTCGCCCCTTTTGGTCACTCCCGCACCTCACTGCCCACGTGGCAGTTTTGAGCCTATTTTTGCAAATAAAAGTTTGAGAGGCCTATTTTTACAATATAAGTTTTGGAAGAGACTAATTGGGTAACAGAGAACATGCCGTACCTACAGGCTTGGATAAAAGAGCTGTTACGGAAGCATCCGCCGACCCACCTTGTACTGAGCCACGCAGTGTCGGCCAACTCAGCCCATCCAGCCCAATTGGGTGAGTTTGATATCCCAACCAATGCGAGTATGAAAATTTTCATGCCAGCGATTTCAGAGGACCCGAAGCTAGGACCTAACCCGTGGAGTTCAACCCGAACCGGTTCCTAACAGACGGAGAGAGCACAGATTTGACAGGCTCAAGAGGGATACGGATGATACCATTCGGGGGCAGAAGGATCTGTCCCGGGCTGGCCCTCGGCATAACCCACATTGGGCTGATAGTCGCGAGGATGGTGCAGGCCTTCAAATGGCAGGCCCACCCATCGCAACCCGACCTGAATTTTAAGGATAACCGGTTTGAGTTCACCGTCGTCATGAAAAGGCCGCTCCTCGGCATGGTCAGACCCCGAAATATGAACTAAAGTACAGCGTTTGAGTTCACCTTTGTAACATACTCGACTTGCGCAAATTGCGGAGTTCGAGTATTTGACTTAGAGTTCGGAACCTTTTCACATTTTCTGGAAGGTCGTTGACAGTGTTCCGACCTATGGTTCGAACCTCGAGAACGATGGTTTGCATCTTGGCACCAAAACCGAAAAGTCGGATTTTTGGTCAGCTCTCGGATTGGGATTTTTTTAGGCTTTGTACTGGTACAGGCTGATGGTTGTACCGGTACAGCCATGATGGCTACACCGGTACACTTTGGGATTTGTATCGGTATACTTGGTTGAGCATTGGCAAACCCGAGGCTCGGGTTTGGCCTTTTCGCAGGGCTCGTGTACCGGTACACTTTGACAGATTCTGAACTGGGCGAACTGCAGGGGGTTTTCTGCGATTGTGGCCTTTCGATAAGCCACCCCACGCCCCTAAGGCACCCTTTGAGCCTTCCCACTGTAGAGAGAAAGGTGAGGGAGCTCTCTTTAACCCTTCTTTGATTTCTCTTGATTTAGTTGGGGTTTTTGATGGTTTAACTTCCCTTTTTGCTCCTTTCTTCTTTTTGGTGCCATTTCCACCATTGGAGAAGTGTTGAAGCTTTTGTTGGAGCCTAGTAGAGGGAAGATCTTCAACCTTGGTGCATTCCAAGCTTGGATTGAAGCTTCTTAGAGGTAAGTCGATAGTTTCCTTCCTCTAGATTTGGATTTTGGTGGTTTCTTTGAGTAGAAACCCTAGAATGGGATTCTAGGGTTAGATTTTGGGGATTTTCGATTTGAGGGCTTTGGGACCTAATTGATGGGTTTAGAACCTTTGTTTAGGTTGGATTGGAAGGACTCTACTCCCATTTGGAGATCGAGTAAGTTTCCTTCGCATCCGGTGAGTTTTCTTCACCCTTTTGTAGAGTTTCTTAAAGATTGAACTCACGGTTCGTCGTTTGAGGTTGTAACTCCTATGGTTTGCTTTTTAGGGCACTAGGAGCAACAATATAAACTTCGTTAGTGTTTCGGATCAACGCTTGGAGCTTTCGGTGGGTTTGGCTTCACAAGTATAGGAGAAAATGTCTCCTATGTGGTTATTTGCCATCATTAAATTATTTGGTATTCATATTCATGCTAGATAGAATTTATATGAATTTTAGAACACTTAAAATGCATGCCTTATGTATTATGAAAATTTCACTCTATGTAGTAGAGCATTATGGGATATTTTGCATGCATGTGAGGGTGGTTCTTGTGGGCACTTGGGAATGTGCCTCTTATGTTTGATATAGCTCAAATAATGTATTTGTAAACATTAAACTCATGTTGGGACTTAGAAAGATTAAGTATCATCAAGGGGCACTTAACTTAGAAAACTGTGAAACTGCAACATAGAGACATTGACATAGGCCATTGGACATCTATTATATTCCATGTTAGAGACATGATGACATAGAGATAGGCCTTGGACACAGTAGCTTACTTTTCATGTTTTAGACATGACGACTTGGTACTTGAGACGGATCTTTGATTACATTGCCATTGTGCTCATTCGCACATGCTTGTGAGGGTCGCTCCCTACAAGCCGACACTCCGGAGTTGGCCAACGCGATACTTATTCGCCGTGCGGGATTGGGCGCCGAAGTGGATTGCCGTGGGATAGGCTCATTCCTATGGTGGGGATGTTGACTACCACGGGGCAATTAGGCTCGGCATCGGCTAGACAAATTCGGGTGGGTCTTCAGCGATACCTTCGGGCGGATCTTATGAGATTTAAACTAAAGTAGTTTAATTGACATTGGACATTGACTAGAATAGTAGAACTTGATACTTTACTATTGCATTACGGACATTTGGACTAGTTGGTTATATTTACTATTCATGCTTAGAATAGTTGCTTACTTATGCACATTCATGCTAAGTAGAGGTATCATGCCTTAGCAGTTTACTTGTTATTAATTTCCTTACACTTACCCTCTTACTTGTTTCGTTTTGGGCCTAGTGGAACATGCAATTGAAGTCAGTAATTGCCCGCTAGAAACTATTATTTAATAGTTCTCACGCCCTCTGTTTCTTATGTGTTACAGAACCTTCGGCACCGGCGGAGGCACGGGATCGCGGTAAGGGAGTCGCCTAGCTAGCTAGCTACAATTTTTGATTACTTAGGTGGTTATTTTCTCTCTTTTTGGTTTTGGTGAGAGAGAGGTTTTGTGTATCCATGTATTGTGACGCACTGGACTTTGCAAATTGCAATGTTCGAGTGTTAGATGTGAGATCTGAGCTTTTCCAGATTTTCTGGAGGGTCGTTGACTGTGTTCCGACCTATGGCACGAGTACCGAGGTTAGTGGATGATTTCCAAGCACTAAAGTCCAAAAAGCTGGATTTTAGGTTGCTCTCGGGTTGGAATTTCATGCTTTTGTACCTGTACAAAATTGTTGCTATACCGGTACAAAATGATGGCTATACCGGTACAAGCCAAGATTTATACCGGTATAGATGAGCGGCTGGGCAAACCCGAGGCTCGGGTTTGCTGTTTCGCAGGGTTTATACCGGTACAAAATGGGTTTGTACCGGTACAAACTGGCAGTTTCCAAAATCCGAAACTGTAGGGGCTTATTGGCATTTTGTTGCTTCTAAAGCACCCTCAGTGGCTCCTCTCTTGTGCTGAGAACAAGGGAGAGAAAGGTAAGGGAGCTTCTCTCTCTATCCCCTTTGCAATCTTTTGGATTTTGGGTGATTTCTTGTGGATTGATCTCCCTCTTCTCTCTCTTTTGCTTGTTGGTGCATTTTCCACCATGAGGGAAGGTTGGAAGCTTGATTTGGGAGCTAGTTGAAGGAAGATCTTCAACTTTGGTGACTCTAGAGCCTTGATTAGAGCTTCTAAGAGGTAAGCAACTTCTCCATTTCCTTTAGATTCGAGGTTGGTTGCTTCTCTATAGATGAAACCCTAGATTTTGGGAATTAGGGTTTTATTTGGGGCTTTTTGATTTGGGGCTTTTAGATTCCTTTTGAATGGTTTAGAACCTTTGTTTAGGTTGCCTTGGGAGGGATCTAGCTTCCTTTTGGAATTTCTAAGAGGATTGTTGCACATTTAGGTGAGTATTTCTTGACTTTAACCTAGATGTTTAAAGTTTGAACTCAAGACTTATCTCTTGAGGTTGTAACTCCTAGGATCTACTTTGTAGGGTACTAGGAGTAGGAATCGAAGCTTCGTTAGCGGTTCGGAGCGACGCTTGGAGCGACGGTGGGTTTGGCCTCACCTAGCACAATGAGAAATTCTCATCGGTGCTTATTTGCTTATGGTTAAATGAAAATTAGTTCATTTTCATGCTATTTGATTTATTTGTGAATTTTAGAATGCTTAAGATACATATGTTATGTGTAATGCAATTTTACTCTATATAGTAGACGTATGTACGTGAGAGCCGAAGCCTTGTGGTATTCTATTTGGAAACTTGATGCTATGGGTTTAAGAGGAAGTTGACAGGTGTTTGAGAGCATAGAACTATACATGACATAGGAGGAAAGCCCTTGTCATTAAGCGGCATTGGCTTGGCATCAAAAGTGTAGAATAGTGAGCTAATGTCATCAAGCGGCATTAGGCTCGTGAATGAACTTGACATAGAGTATCTAGTGTCATGAGAATATTTGAACTAGACCTTAGGGCTACTAGTTACTATTTCCATGTTGAGACATGAGGTTCGGACTTGAGACTTGACTATACTTGTTGCCATTTGTGCTCTTTCGCACATGCTTGTGAGGGTCGCTCCTTACAAGCCGGCACTCCGGAGTTAGCCTTGCGATTCGTTCGCGCGTGCGGTGTTGAGAAACCTACGGGACCGTTGGGACAGACTCATTCCTTGCGGGGGATGTTGGGGCTACCACGGTACTTAGGTGGCACAAAGTTGGATTGGATCGTGGGTACATCCTAGTGAAAGAGAATTGAACTTGGACATTCAACAATACTAAATGACTATCACTACTAGATAGGGCTTAGTAGTTGGATTATGTGGACTTTGCTCGATTGTATAGTATACTTGATAATGCTTCAATTATATTTCAGTATACTTGTTGGTTAATGTAAAACATAACATCCTATATGTTGGAACGAGAACTTATGACTATATATATTTGGAACATGATTATGGTAGCATTTCTTATGCTTTATTTACAAGTTCATTTATATCGCTTACTTACTCTCTTCTCTTTGGGCCTAGTGGTGCAATGGTTCAGGTCAGTAATTGCCCACTGGGAACTATAAATTATAGTTCTCACGCCTCTCGTTTCGTTTACTTTTGCTTTCGCATCGGGGGAGGCTCGGGACCGTGGCAAGAGTATTGCCTCGGGCTAGCGACTGTTGGAGAGGACGCGTGCATAGGTGGTCTACCATTTCTCTTGTTTTATTTTGTGAGAGATGGAGAGTGTACCTTGTATAGAGACCACCACTTTTGTGTATTTTGAGGATGTTACTTTTAGACTTGTTTCATTTATACTTCAGTTGTACTTGATGTAGTTTCCATATTTCTCTCTACCTGTTCTTTAGCGTTGGTTGTTGTGGCTCTGATATTCTAGTTATAGCCTTTTATTGTTTTAATTCCGCTGTTTTTAGTTAGACGCCTTGTATGTGTTGACATATGGCGGGTCTGGGCACGCTTTGGGGAAGGTCCTGCCGACCCCGGGGCGTGACATGTATAGAGACCGCCATGTACTCTTTTATAGTTTTGCTTATGAGATCTTTTGTTGTACTCTCTTTATAGTTCCATAGTGGATGTTAGTACTTTTATTTATTAGCTTCTTATATGCTTCCCAGCTTAGAAATCTAGTTGTTATATTGCTCTGATACTTCTATCTTGTGGTTTTATTTATCGTTTTTGATAGACGCCTTGTATGTTATAGACGTACGGCGGGTCTGGGTACGCGCCGGGCGGGCTTCCGCTGGGTCCCGGGGCGTGACAACCTTCAACGCCGCCGTACCAAATCTTTTAACTTCTGTGATTTTACGTTTGTTACTAGTAAGCAGTTCAAGGAGAGTGAGAGACCGACCCTACCACCTATTTAACAACTCATTTGCTCGTGTCAATAAATATCTTTTTCATCTTTTTCTTGAGGGCCTATTAGGCCCAGTTGGAGCTTCCGCACGAGCACTAACAAAATGGTTTTACCAAAAAAACAACCCCAAAATCTACCGACCTCCCCAAATTTTAGTTTTTGGGCATCCGAAACACATTTCAATTACCTGCAGCACTATTACCAAGCATCTGAATAGCTGCGTTAGTAGCATAACAAAAAATATGTTCGCTTTTGCACTACTCGGGTGCCGTCAAAATTTGAGACAAATAGCAGAGACGGAAGAACATTAGAATGCCCTGATTTCTGCATGCTGACAAAGTGTCTAACATCATCTGTAAAACGCACTTAAACATCCAACTGCTACAAGTATACATACAAGATTCCACATTCTAGAAGCTGGCGCAAACATAAATAACATCTACAGTTTCTTTTTTTTGCATCGAATTCATAGGGTCGCTATTTTCAACTTAAAACCCAAAACTTCAGCCACTCAAATACTTAAATCGCACTCTGACTTTCAAAACAAACAAAGTTCTAATAGCTCAACTATAACAGGGATGGGAACCTGACCTGACAGTATGCACTTGTCATGTATTAGCTGGCAAGTCTGCGTTTGTGAAACGCGGCATTTGATCTACCATGTAGGAACTTAAACTCTTCGTCTTCTTTAATCCAGATATTCTTTTTCTATGTCCTTTCCCTCGTTTGTGTTGCTCCCACTCATGCGCCCCTCGCAAGATCCGATTACCACAGGCCTATCATACAACATCCAACAGACGAAGAAAAGGTCATACAGTGCCTACTAACATACTGGTCATTGTGTAATATGCAGGTTTCAAATACTTTTTAGTTTTTACATAAAGAAATTAGATCGAATTTGTTTCAAAATAATTTGACCCTCAATGCAAAAGAAAAGCACAAGATCTAAAATCAAGGAAAATAAAAAGAATCTTGTATTTCAACGTGTTTGGAACGACTAGCAAGTGGAACAAGACAAAAACAAATAACTGGTACAGAAACATTCTTTTCCCCCCTTTTATTTGTTTTGTTTTGCATTGTTTCTGTTGGGTTGAGTACTTAGCTGGTTTGGTTTCCTTTCGTAGGCCCTTTTTTATATTTCCCTCAGAATTCAGGGTCTCTTATGTAAATGTTCCATTTATATCTTAAATAGTTTGTGGGGTTGTAGCGAAAACAGAGCCCTATACCCCTTCCTCTAGTCTACTTCTCTTTAAAGCATCATGGTATCAGAGCAAACCCTAAATAGGGTTAATTAAGAAATTAATAAAGATAAGAGAACAAAAGAAGGCCCGCGAGCAGATTCTTCACTTACCAATCGGGCCTCCCGAAGAACTTCCAACCATCATCACTCCTTTTCCTAATCTCTTGCTGCCATTGTAATCCTTGTGTGGCTACAAGCTTCGCTCCTTGTGTATAACCACTGTTGCCACAAGCTTCGCTCGACTGCTGCTGCTTGCTCTACGGAGCTGTTGTCGCGTGTATTAGCAGCCCGCAGTCATCTTTTCTTGTGCTACCTTGAATGTCCCTGCTGCTCACCTTGGTTGCCGCTGCATGCTCTGCCATCGCAGCCCATCTAACTGATGTAGCCTTATAGCCTCTAGCACCTACCTTGGCTGCCGCTGCTCACCTCATTGTTGTTGATCACCATCAATCATCTCAGCCATGCAGGCCTGGCTGAATGCAGTGCGAACTTGGAAACTTGGCATTTAATCGGTTGACATTGGTAGCTAGCCTCAAGATCTGTTGTCGCTTTCTTCTACTCACACTGATACCATTGGTAACAAGTATCTTCGTAGCTGTATTCAACTGGAACCAACGACTATGTCGTGCATTACATGATTCGAATTTTCCTTTTTCTATATAATATGAAGATTATTTTATAATATAAGTTTGACTATTCTTATTTCTTGCCGGCTGCATCTGTCAAATCAGTATGTCTAGCAGGTGCGACAATCAACTGAGTGAAAGATTATTGTTTCATCAAGTGACCAAAAATGATTACCAAAGTAACTGATAGTCCCTTTCTACAAATTATTGCAATAGACTTGATGGGCAAAATTATCTTGAATGGTCTTGATCCTGTTTGATATTTATTAAATCCAGAAAGCTGTATGATTATATAACAGGTAGCAAAAAGAGATCGGCAGAAGAGGATCTGTCCTTAAGCCAATGGAAGTCCCTAGTGAATCATGGCTTTCGAATTCGATGCAACAGCAATTGTGTGCGGATATTGTTTTGTGACTCAGCCTGCAAAATTTGGAGTGCTGCCTCACAAACGTGCTCCAAGGGGGGAAATGATGCACTGATGTATAAAATCAGGAAGGTGCATGAAATGAAGCAAGGAGATATGAATGTGGCACAATACTTAGCAGAGCTTAGTCTTTGATAGGAGCTGGACTACTCCCTTCGGCTTCTATGCTAATCGTCCCATTAATGCGACAAAATTTCAGAAGTTAATTGAAAAAGAAAGAGTTTTTAACTTTGCGTTTGGTTGGAGGGATATCCCAGAACAAAACAGGATATCCCTCTTTATCCCCCCAAACAAAATGCAACTGGGAACAACTGAGTTGTTCCCAGCTTAATGGGTTGTTCCCGGTTGTTCCGGCAACAACCCGTTAAGCTTAGGGAGAACAAGCTGGAACAAAGCTTTTTCGTTTTTTTTTTTTCTCTATTATGCCTTTTAATTTTTTATACTTTATTTTAATTAATTTCAAATAAATTAAATAAATGCACAAATTTAATAAATAAATATATTAATATAAATATTATATTTATGATAATATATTTATACTTAAATTTTATTATATAATATAATTAATTAAATTTGATATATTTTTTATTTTATTAAGTTTTATCATTTATATATTAATATTTAATTATTTTATTTTATATTATGTATTATATACATAAAATTATTTTTTCATATATTATATATATATATTTTTAATTTGTATTGAAATTTATACTAATTATTAATTAAAATTATAAGAATATTGTTAGTATTATACTTTATTCATTAATATATTATGAATAAATTATATAAAATAAATTATTATATATAATAAAATAAAATATACTATTTTAAATTAGATTGTTACATAAAATATTATATTATAAATTACTATATGAAATAATTTTATATAAAATATACTAATAGAAATTAATTATTTTATTTTTAAAAATATATTTAGACGTTGTCTAGACTTTTTATCCAAATGCTATTAATATTCTCTAGAATATCCTCGAATGCATCCAAACACAAATTTACAATTGTTCTATCTTGTACCGGAATATCCCCTGTTCTCGGGAACAACAATAGTTGTTCTCCAAAATTTAGTTCTCCAACCAAACGCATAGGATTTAGAATAGTCCTATATATAAGATATAATAGAACTAAACTTATTAACCCGGCTAAGCATTTTGGGCGGTGGATAGGCCCAAAAAGTTAAGAGGGTTAAGCGTACTAGGGCTAAAGTAGTTCTAGAATTGGGTGACCCCCTAGGAACGGGGCATCCTAGTTGGTACCAGTGATCCGGGACGATCAAACCATCTGGATAAGTCTCAATCGTTGCGGATAAGGCGGAGGCCATTCCAACTAATTCAATTAGGATATGGGTCAAGGAGGTTCCAACTAATTTGGTTAAGATATGGATCCAAGAGGATTCCAACTTAATTCGGTTAGGATAAGATCGAGGTGGTTTCAACTACTTCGGTTAGAACAAGAATAAAGTTGTTATTTTGTTCCTATCTTCTTGTAAGCCGAAAGGCTATAAATAGGGGCCCTAATGGCTCTTGTAAATCATTCCAGTTTAGAGAGAATTAATATACAGATTCTTCTATATAGAAATTGTGTTCTTTTCTTTTCTTCCTCTTTAATCTGGTTTCAGATATCCATCGGGAAGGCGCTGCGACATTGTTTCCTCCACCGACGGATCAACCAGAACCAATCACCAGCCGAAAGAGTGAGATGAGTCTCGGCTGAGTTAGGGTCATACAGTGGGTAGAGCATGGCTTTCCGGTTGATGATCGTTGTGGGTGGAACGCAGTCCCCACACGATTGGCTAAGGCTAGCGAGACGAGTATCATATCACCTAGTGCTTGTGAGTGTGCTTGAGCCTAATGAGAATGTCAGGGCTTGAAAGGTGGCAAAATGTGATACTCCTAGGATTTGAAATAGTCCTATATATAAGACATAATAGGACTAAACATTTTAACCCGAGTATAACATTTTGGATGGTAGCTAGGTCCAAGAGGTTAATAGGATTAAACGTGTTAGGGCTAGAGTAATTCTAGGACGGGTGACCCCCCTAGGAAGTGCAGTGTCACATCTTGCAAGTCAACAGGCAAAGTATGATCCAATAAGGGTACAATAAGACTGCAAACTGCAAATTTTTTAATGTTCTTTCTGTAATTGTTCCAACACTTTATATACGCCCCTACCCCTTGGCAGAGGCTCTTATGCTGCGACCAGATGAAGGGAGAGGTGAGTCCTCTCCATTTTTCTTTGGCTTTTTCGTTCTCTTTGGCTTTTTCCTTCTCTTTTTGCTTGGGGCTTTGGAGATTGATCTCTCCTTTTTTGCTTCTTTTGCATTTTGGTGACATTTCCACCATGGGAGAAGCCTTGAAGCTTGGATTGAAGCTTGTTGGAGGAGAGATCTTCAACCCTAGCCAGTTTCTAGTGTGGTCTAGAGCTTCTAAAGAGGTTAGTAACATGTTTCCCTCATTTGGATCATGTTTTTGGAGGTTTTGTGTAGAAATCCTAGAAATGAGAAAACTAGGGTTTATTTGGGGATTTTTGATTTGTGGCTTTTAGAGCTCAATTAATTGGTTTAGAACCTTCCTTTATGTTGGATTTGAAGTGCTCTAGCTTCCATTTGGGATTTGAGAGGGTTTTTCCAACATTTAGGTGAGTTTTGCCCCTTTTCTTGGGTTGGTTAAAGGTGAACACTTTGAATGTTCGTTTGTTTCGTCTAACCCTCTTAGAATTTTCTTTAGGGAGCTAGGAGACTTGTGGGCACCTTCGTTTGCGCAAACAAAAGGGTTGCAAAGAGCTCTTGGTGGGTTTGACCTCACCGAAAGAGGTGAACTCCCCCTATATTGTATTCTTTATTGATAAATGGAAACTCATGCATATTCATGCTAGATAGAGCATTTGTGAATTTTAGAATACTTGAAAGGCATATGTTATGTATCATGAAATTTCGTCTATGTAGTAGAGGAAAATGTGCATAGTACTCATGCTAGTGTATAGTATTCTCATGATGTGCTGGAAATCATGTTATATGTCGTTAAATGACAAGCATTTACTTGCTTATGAACGATGGACATATGCTAAACATAGGAGAAAATATAATGTCATAAAGTGGCAGAACTTGGAATATGAATGGACTTAGTAAACTATAATGTCATAAAGTGGCATTGGACTTAGTAAATGGTTAAATCTTTACATTGAGATTTAGAACTAAACCTTTGGGTTGCTAGTGATCATTACCATGTTAGAGACATGATGACCAGGTTTTTGAGATGATGACTATACTTGCTTGTCATTTGTGCTCATTCGCACATGCTTGTGAGGGTCGCTCCCCACAAGCCGGCACTCCGAAGTTGGCCTATGCGACATAAGCTCGCTCGTGCGGTATTGGGTAGCCTACTGGGCCTAGTGGGATAGGCTCATTCTTAGCGTGAGAATGTTGAGCTACCACGGGCAATTAGGCGGTACAAGCCGAACTACACTTGTGTAGATCCCAAGTTGAGATTGGACAATGATATTAAGTCATTAATATGACAAACACTACTAGATAGTATATAGTAGTCAGATTAACTTTGACATGCTTGGATCCTAATATTGGACATATGATAAACATACTCGGACATATTAGTATGCTTGAAAGACTTGCTATTGCATAATAGTACATTGTTTGACATGTTAGAGCATACAAGCTTATGCATTAGATATACTTGTTCATGGTAGAGTAGATGTACTTCATGTTGACATCATGTTAAATTTGAGGCATAGTAGCGTAGCAATTCAATATTTGTTATTTATACATGCTGTTTATTTTAGTTCATACTTCTACTTTTGCCTCTATAGCCTTGTAACATACCGAATTTTAATTTAAAAGTGAATATAAATAAAAATAGTGTGAGATACTATTTTTATTGGATTTAGAGAAGTAAAATATAAGTCAAAAACAACTTGTGCTGAAATCGGAATGAAAACAGAAGATTTAGAATTTTCTGTAAGAAACGGGACAGATAAATTAGTAGAAAATGCAGTGTCAGAAAATTATGAAAACTGGAGGATATGTCAAAATTATTTTTATGAGGCTAGATTTAAAGTTTCGTGTCATTCTGACACCCGGAAAGTGGAAAATAAAATCCGACTGCCATCTGCTAGAGATTTCAGTTCGGTAGAGTTTTCGGTGACCAAACAGGGTCGAAACTGAAAGATTAAAATATCTTTCGTCAAGTTAAGTAAAACCGAGCCTGACTGTCAAATTTGAGCTCAAACGAACATTCAGAAGGGCAGGTAAAAATATCTGTACCGGAGCTGCCAAACTAAATGTAAATTGTGTAGTGTTGAGGGGCTATTTGTATATTGGAAGCTTGCCTTCTTCCTCCTCCCTCCTTAACCATATGCAGCCCACACACACACCACACATACACACATGGTGAGGGAGAGAGAAACGTCCCTTTCTCTCTCTAAATATTTCTCTCCTCTCTCTAGATTTCTCTCCCAAAGTTGGAATTTTGGAGGAGATGATGTTGGAGATGAAGTTGGAGCTCTCCAATGGTGAAGCAAGCTTTCCAATAGTGGATTTAGCTTGATGAGCATGGTGGCCTAAGGTGAGATCTCATGATTTAAGCTAGGATTTCAATTAAATCCTTAATGCATGATATTCTAGTAGCCTCTAATGTGATGTTAGCATGTTTTCTCCATTTAATTTGGGTTATTTGGAGAATGTGTAGAGGCTAGGTTTAAAATGGTGGATTTCAAGGGTTTGAATTATATGCTCTAGAATTGGATTTAAAGGAATCCTTAGATGCTTAACAGCAGACTATTGCATGAATTAAGAGATTATGTGATGATTTCTTACAATAGTGCATCTTAGGGCTCAAAAATGGGATTTGCAAAATATAAGGGCTTGATCTAAATTAACCCTATGTAAACCTAATTAAAGGTATTTCCGACGTGTTGGCGAAGTCGGTTCGGCGATTCGTCGAGCCTACACGAAGATATTGAAGAAACGAACGTTTTGGCTTCGTTTCCGCCTGAAGGACCGAGGCGACGTCCAAAAATCATGAGAACGGATACGGAGCATCGTGGCATCAAGTTATAGACCTTAAATTTTCGGATTATGGATTGGTGGCCATTAGGTGGTCGAGAGCGAGTTTGGGCCGAACCGGGTCACGTGTGCCGCGGGAGGCCGATATTAGGTGGGTTGTGCTCACCGAAGCGATTAGGTCGCTTCCATGCCAAAGTGGAGCATAGTTGTATTGTTGATGCATATAATGGTAGTTAATTGCAAAGTAAATAATGAAGCATGTAATGGTAGTTAGATGCTAATTGTAAATGCATAAGAAGTATGCTAAATGAATGCATGTGTTGAATGTTAGATGAATGCATGTGATAGATGCTAAGGAATGCATGAAGTAGAGGCTAATAAAGAATGCATAGAATGTATGCTAAGTGAATGTAAGAGCTAAATGCTAAATGAGTGTATAAGGTGTATGCTAATAATGAATGCATGAGATTTACGTTAATCAAGAATGCATGTGGTAGAGGTTAAAGAATGCATGAGATGTTAAGTATTGACTACCATTGGATGATAAAGTATGTATGTTGACATATTGTAGCATGAGCTAGATACTAAATAACATGAGTTAGATGCATGAGTTAAAATGCTAAGGCGAATGCATGAGATAGATGCTAATTGTAAATGCTACATGAGTTATATGCCAAATGTATATTGACTACCGTCATGATAAGAACATAGGCATGTGTAGGAAATGCTAAGGAACACATGTATGTTGACATAATGTGAGAATATGCTAGATTCATATGAATGTGCATTTGGGTCGATAACTCTAAGTAGAGTAAAAGAACTTGACATTGGAAAGTAAGAACATTGAGTGGCATGTCAATTAAGAATCCTAAGTGTGAATAATTAGAATAACAAGTATTATGAGTGGCATTGAAACCTAGTGTTATAAACATAGGCCAAACAGTTGAACCTAGAATTAAGAGGACATAGGTTATGACACGAGTGGCATTGAACTTAGAGTCAAGTGAACCTAGGCAGTAAAGAATATTGAACCTAGTGTTATGAAACCTAGGCAATGAACATAGTGACATTGGACCTAATGTTATTAAACTTAGGTCGAGTAATGGCTTGAACCTAGAAAGGTGGACATAGGGTCAGACCAACCCTAGAGATGTTGAGTGGATTCCGGAATCCCTAGGAATGTATGCTGCTAGTGCAGCAAAAGAGACTTGCGACCGAGCGCAAGTGAATGATAACTGTGGGTATGTGTGGTTCTCCTCGCCCGGCAGTGTCTCAACAGGTATGTATGGTTCTCCTCGCCCGGTATAAGATTGAGATTGTGGACACGGGTATGTGTGGTTCTCCTCGCCCGTAAGTCCATTGAGCGACTTGTGGTCTGGGGTTCGACGGTATATCCTCACCCTGTGAGTAGACCTATAGTCGGGAGGATTTAAGGCTGAGGTGCATGTGAGACGTCCTTCGCCTCGAGCCTGACAGAGCGCGGATTATCCGCATTTGATTGACTCAAGATCGAGTTGAGTGGCATAGTTGGCTAAGGTAAAGTAACCTTAGGAAAGAGTGGCAAATGAGTATGATATGGCTAAGGTGTGAATACCCTTAGTAAAGAATAAAGAATAAAGAATAAAGAACGGCTAATGTTAAAGAATAGCAAATAGTAAAGAATGGCTAAGAATAAAGAATAGAACCAATTAATCTACTTCGCATGATTTGCATGTTGCATATTGTGAGGCATGAACATGATAATTGTTAGTTGCATAAGTTATATATATCTATGGATATTTGTGGACTAACATATTGCAGTGCCTCCTTTGGACCGAGTGGGTTGAGCTTTTCCCTTGGGTGGTCGTACCCACTGAGAACTATGGACAATAGTTCTCACCCCTGTGTTGTTTTTGGGGGGTACAGGTTCACACGCGAGCGGCGCGGCGGCGCGAGAGAAAAGCGTAGCTCCGTAGATAGCGCCCTACTACCGAGACCAGAGATAGTAGTACCCCGAGTCGGCTAAGATAGGGGTATAGAAAAGAAAAGAACAATGTTGTAATAAATGGTAGTAAGTTTGTATTTGGAAGCTAATTGAGAATTGAAAATGTAATATGTAAAATGTATGTGAATTGAATGCTTGTAAGTTGTAATAGCATAGTATTTATGTTTTCATACCTTCCTTATGCAATCTTTGCTGAATGTTGATCCTGGTTGGAACCTCGCACATTGTATGGATTGTGACGCCTTAGACGTACAGGGGAGACTCTGTCCGCAGTACAAGGAAAACCCTTTCCGTTCGACGGTCTGTTGGCGTGCCCGAATCCGACCAAAGAGGTGGGCTCGGGACGTGACAAGCCTAGTGGTGTTTTTCGCTGAGGTCGGCGACTTGCCCACTGGGAACTATTGATTAATAGTTCTCATGCCCTCTGTTTGTTGTTTTGTTACAAAGCCTTCCACACCGAGTGAGCCTAGAGACCGTGGCAAGGGTGTCGCTTCGAGCTAGTTAGCGAAGAGTCTTGCTTTAGGTGGTTTATTTTCTCCTTTTGTTTTGGTTGGAGAGGATGAGAGTTTTGTACCTTTATGTAGAGACCACCATTTTTGTACACCTAGCTCTGACATTGGACAGCTTGATGTATCTACTATGTTGGTTATTTAGTTCTCTTACTTACCCACTTGTTATTAGAATTTAATTGTGCTCTTGCTCTGATATCTCTAGATTCTCGTTTATTCTTGTTTTAATTATCGCTCTATTCTAGACGCCTTATATGTGTAGGCATATGCCGGGTCTAGACACGCACCGGGCAGGCTTTCGCAGGGTCTCAGGGCGTGACACCTCACTTTGGGGCCATTTATGTTAGGGTCAATCGGTATAAAAGAGAAGACCTTTCTTACAAAATAACCCTCTAAAATTTTATAATTCGCGAAATAACCCAATCAAATTGATATTTGGCAAACTAATTCTCGAAACGTGGTGAATCGTTCACCGCATTCTGAAAGATTTCAATGTCATTTAAAGGCAGTGAATCATTCACCGCATTCACTAAGGCTGTTAATGATTCACTGCCTTCATAATTTTTTGGAAAGAGAAAAAAAGTGAGGTTGTTAAAATTGTACGTAGATTATACGAAAAATAAAAAAAGTGAGGTTGTTAGGATTGTATATGGATTATTAGAATTTTTGTTTGATTGTTAGGATTGTATGGATAGATTATTAGGATTTTTTTATTGTTAGGATTGTATGGAAAGATTATTAGGATTTTTTTTATTGTTAGGATTGTATGGATAGATTATTATGATTTTTTTTATTGTTAGGATTGTATGGATAGATTATTAGTATTTTTTTATTGTTAAAATTGTACGGATAGATTATTAGAATTTTTAGATTGGTAAGATTATATGTGATTTGTTGAAATATTTATGTGATTGCTAGGATTATATATAGGATATAGAAAGAAATAGTAAATAAGTGAAAGACAATGAATTATTCACCGCTTTTGTGAGAAATAAGGAAGGTGGTGAATCGTTCACCATCTTTATGAAGGCGGTGAATTATTTACCGTCTTTAAGAGAAAATTCCAACATAACTCCTACATGGCAAAAAAAGGATTAGTTTTTCAAATATAATTTTAGCAGGTTTATTTCGCAAATACCAAAATTTTAGAGGGTTATTCTATAAAAGAAGTCCTAAAGGAGAGGTTTAAGGGTCAGAGGTTCAACCAACATCGAATTAGGGTTTAAACATAATTACAGCAAATAGTTTTTTAATAAATGTATATTAAAAAAATTATACAAGATTTGTTGTGTTCAATGCCTAAGTGGTCAATGAACAGTCAAACTTTTACTTAAAAAGGTTTTATATTCAAACCCTATAACACCCAAGAAGTGGAATTTTCCTTTCTATTCTTTTCTATTCTCAATAGGGGCTAATATGACTGCCCAATTTAAATTGTTTACAACATAAATTAGCCAATTCTTTTTATGATTTTCTTCATGAAACAATTTGTGAGCTAGGATGAAATAGGCGGTACCAAATTGGTAGTCGGACCAGTTCCTAGTTAAGCCGTTCCAACCAGCCCGTCAGTTCCGGCTTTCTAAACCTAGAAAATATACCTAACAATAACAGTTCCAACCTCCTCTAGAATAGCATTATTGATGCAGTTCGGAAATGAGCCTTCTCATATTTTTAGCTCTTTGAGTTCTAATTTTTTTTTAAGAACTAATATATTAGTTGTGATTGCTTTGTCATTTTCAGATTGTTAGTGGTGTGCCATTCTGATGATGCATATGGGTATTAAGAAGATTTCTATCTTCTCCATAATTACTTTGATTTATTCACTGGGCTTTTAATGATTTTAGAAGCTGTTCGAGTCCGATTCAAGTGCAATATTAAATTGTCCAATCAGTTTACTTCTAATTGGGTTAATTCTTTCATCTTTGCACTTTTGGTTCAGATCTGAATAACTGGGGCTTCATATTTTGGTTTGGGTTTCAATTAATGCCCTATGATTCATTAAACCCTAGCAGGTTCAACCTATTTTCCTAATTGCCAGACCCTTTTCCTTTGGATTGCTAGTCGTACTATTATCGGTGTTGCCAGACCCTTGTCCTTTGGATTTCTAGTCGGTCTATTATCGGTGGATCTAATTAAAATAACTATTTGCTGGTTCCGGCATTGAGGTAAGATGTTGGTAATTTTCAGCTGAGGTTTCTGCATCCTCTTGAGTCATCTCTGCTTTGGTGATCTCCTCCTCTCTTTCAGCCATGGGAACCTTCTCTTCTCCTCTTTGCTGTCCCTGGATTGGGCATCCTCTTCTCTCTTCTCCTGCTGCGCTGGATTGGGCTTTCTTTTCTTGCACACCCTCCCTTTGCTGCCATTTATACGCTACCATCCTTGCTGCTGTTCTTCTCAAATCTGATCACTGTTAGAGCCCAATTGATGGTGATTGAGAATAAGGATTGTTCCGGACTGAACAGCATCTGATCAAGGCTTCAGTATTATTAATTCTTGACAGCCTTCTGAAGATTAAAAAAGTCCTGAGCACACCAACAGGTTCTTCGTTCCTATTTTATTGACTTTTTGCTCAATTTTTATTAGGTGTGCATCGGAACATTTAATTTCAGAATAATATAGCTTTTCTATTTGAGTTATTATATTTCCAGCTGCCTCAGTTGTTCCCTACTTTATTCCCCACTTACCTCCATAGTCGTTAGAGTTTTCACTCAAAGCTATAGTTATCCCTGCAATTATCATAGCTACCCCTTTGATGTCAAATTAAACATGAAATTGACTTTGATCTTGGTAATTCTGTAATAATGGGATAATTAGGGATAAGAATAGTTACTGCCCTAAATTTACGCTCAAACCAAATTGTACCATAGATATAAAGGGGAATACATGTAAAAATGACCAAAGAAACAAGTTAATATTCAAAATGCAAAAGAAATGTGCAATACAAAACATTTGAACATGGGACAAGAATTTGCTTCTGGCTTCTAACAAAGCCAAAGGGAGAAAACTAACCTCGCAGATATATTGAGTCCACAAATCCTTTGAAACCAGCACCTGGCTTTGAGCATCACCAATTTCTTCACTACATGCCAAAGAACTAGCATTCTCGCACAAAAAAGTTCTAAGTAAATCAACACAATCGCCCACAATTTTCGTATGCCATATATCTCCTGCCTCGCCTAGCAAAACATACATTTGATGAAAGGCAAAAAAGCAAAAGAAACCCAAAGTAAATGATAATTATGAGGTAACTAGGTTTGATCAAGAGCCAAAAGATAAGAAAGCGTACAAAAGAACGCTTTTGTTGCGTCAATATAATTCAAGTCCCACCCAAAGTCTTTTTTCAACCGATTAAGTCTTCGTCTCTAAACATAACAAAAAGTATAAATTAAAGTCATAATAAATAGTACATGATTTACAGGACGCAACGAAAAGCAGGTATTAGAGGAGCAGAAAGTGTTTACTTGACGGCGGACAAGCTTGCACGTGTTAGCTTTTAGCTTGCCAATGGCTTCATTTAACAAATTCTTCAGTTTATCATCATTGGAATTCAAAACATCAGAAACGGCAAGTCTATGACGCAAATCAGCATCTTTGTTAGCAAAGTAACTTTGAAAGAAGTCATTAAATTCACGAACGCCAATAGCCTGAAACAACCCTCGAGTATAAACAGCAGTTGGATTGTAAATAGCACGCACTTCATTCAGCAGACCAGAATCAATCATGCAATCAACTCTTTGGTCAACATATCGATCCAGAACAGGAAGCGAAGCATCCAGCCATATAAAAAAACAATTGTATCTGAAATTGCTCACTCGACCCCACTTCTGTCCAGCCAACGAAAGAATCAGATTTCTTTCAGAAAAGAGCATCACTATTTGCATCACATATTACACAGCGTTTAGCACAAGCATGAAATGGAGGGAATTATGTACACAACAGTAAGGGAAACCATAATAAGGCAAGTACACTGCATTGGAAAAGAGGAGACATAGCAGATTTAGGATGATTAGAAAGACATTTGGATGGAGTCAAGTACATGTGCTAAGTTGCTGCATGATTTAAATTAAAAAAAGGGATAATTGCCAATATACCCCTCAAAACTTCGAAAACATTTCATTTACCCCAACTTTTTTTTTCTTTCCAATATACCACTCATATGTTTCTCCGTTATTTTAAAATATCCCTGCAATTACCATCCGTTAAGTTAACTTGGGTTAAACGTAAGTTAAATATCTACCAAAGTTTAAAAAAATCAAAATGTCTTTTTTGCTCTTAACTTAAAGGCAAATAAGAAAAGTTGGTGATGGTAGAAGGGAAAGATCAAAAGTTAAAATACTTTTTGTGCCCCTAACTTAAAGGGAAAATAAGAAAAGTTGGTGATGGCAGAAGGGTATATTTGAAAGGGCAAAATAGTAATTTCCTAGAGATAATAGCTATTGCTGACAGAATTTAACTCTTGGGCCTAGGAGTATAATGGAAATAAGTTAGAACGTAAAGAGAGTAATTTCAATATTAGCCTTCTAAGAAGGGTAAATCAAAAAGTCGAAAACTTTTTAGGGGTATATAAGCAATTGCCCCAAAAAAGAACGAGTAGCAATGCAGTAAACATATATATTTCCATACTAAAACATGCAGCTGCAATAAAATAAGGATGTAAAACTGAAGAAATACAAAAGTACAGAATCATGTTTCAAAGTTAAAATAAAATGCACAAAACATCAAATCCACTTAAAGGAAAAGGCAATGCAAGAAGCTACACATGATCCAGGTAATACAAGCATAATAAAACTAAACCAAATTACCAAGTTTCACATAGATTTTCATAAATATTCTATGCTATTGCCAGATTTCATATTTACTCGTACATGCAGATGTGATGTTTCCCAAAATTTCCACATAAAGAAATACTATTTACCCCTAAAATGGAACATACTCGACTTTTCTCAAGTATCATCCGGCTAATTAATGCAAAGGGCAGCTGGGTTGTGTTAAAAACCTAGTCAAATAGAATAATGGCATATTTGCCCTTGATTCAGAAGTTGCAGAACTTCATGAAAGATACACCTGAAAGTTGACATGTTGGGAACATCATGTAAAACCGACAAGTCTCATATTTATCACACACACCTTCACCATCAACAAAAACCTATGGGATTGCTGAAGAAGATGACTGACCATGGTTGGCTTAGAAAGAAATTTTTTGCCCCCTCTTACAAAAAGCAAACACTTGTGCCATAATTATTGTACTCAAGAGAAATACATTTGAGGCGAAAATTTGTAATATATTGTAATAGCATATATAATGAGGGCAAGCATTAATAGATAACAAGGTTCTCCAAATCAGTTTAGTACAACTGCCTCACCTCTGCAGCCTTTCCTCGGTATAGGTTACTAGGGAAAGCACCCGAGCTAGCATGTAAGCAAAGGTACCGATTTATCTACAACATGCGTCAGAAAATGTTAGCAAGGAAAAGGAATAACACAGTGTTGGAGAAAAATCCAACAAAGGAAGCTTCATATGCCCGAAAGATAAATACACATAGACCTCAAAGAAGCTAAATCTTACTGCTAATTGATGATTCTAAAGATATAGAGAAGCAAAATAAATAATAATACAAGCTAGTAACCTCTCACAGAACATCAAAAAGGAATAAAAAAACAAAACCTCAATTTGGAAACTTTCACGTGCCTCGTGTGAGAAACTTAAATGCCTGTAACTAAGAGCGGATAGGAGAAAAAAACATAATAAAGTGCATGGCTAGAAGAACATATTTTTTCTTTATAAAAAACAGGCACTATGTGATGTTCTGTCCCTTGTATCCATTTCACATTTTTCACAAATGACATAGCAAAAATCTGTGAACTCACTAAAAATCTAAGATTAACCTTTCTTAGGGGCAACCAATATGGAAACCAAGCTATGAAAGGTGAATTGAGGAAGGGAAAAAGAAAAACATAATGTCCTTACTTTTCTCTGGTCATTTGGGTGGATCCTGTTTGCAGCGATGGGATCGATCTCCTTAAGGCGCTCATACCCTCCGCTCACATCAAAATCTTTAAGATCTAAATCAACAGATGAAAGGCATAAAAACTAAAGACTCAGAGATAAACTTCACTAGATGCAGGGCACGTAAATGTCCTTCACTGATTTCACCTGATAGGTCAGCAACAAAGCACCCATGCAAGTCTTCTAACACATCATCTACAAGGAATGGACTCACAAGAGCCTATCACAACCAAGAAACAAAAAATTTAACTAATCAATCACTGAGCTAGAATCCTACTACAACTTGAGTATGGTAAGAAGATTGTTTGAAAGGAACTCAACCTGGATATAGTAATTTGTGCCACCAACAATAACTGGAAGGCCATTGCGTGATAATATGTCATCAATGATCTTTAACAACCACAAAATATTGAATTCAATTCATAAGATACAATCAAAATCCCCTTCTAGAAACATGAAATAAAAGAAGAATATTTAAGTAGAATTATACCGGAATAGCAAGATTACGGAAATCTCTAGAAGTGAACTCCATAGAAGCATCAATCGTGCCTAAAAGATGATGAGGAACACCTGGAATCGAACAGATATTGTTAAGACTATTGTTGAATTGTTTCCTAATAGATTGATGTTCTGGCGACAAAAGCAAAATTGCAAATGACCACCTGAACTTTAAAAAGTAAGAAAGAAGGGGTAAAAAAATCATTATACGAACTTACAATTCATCCGAATCAGCTACCTCACCCCAATTTTATTATTTTTGTTAAATAATCAATGACAATATAAAGATACAATATTCATCTAACCCAAAAGTTATTTAGAAATTCAGAAGCCAAAGTAGTAAACATAAACATTTAACTATCAAATAACTGCCATATGGAGATGTACTATAATTCGTTACGGACTGTCACAAGAAGTGAGGAAATCGGGACGGGTGGTTGATTGAAAACATATTGTAAGTTCCTGCAACATATATAACTTTTCAAAGTTTGGATGGGCATGAATAATTGCATTAATGTTTAGGGGGAGTATAAGTGTATAACATATTTTTCCACGGTTATGTTGTAAGCAATAAGACAAGAGTAGATCAAACGATCTCTCTCAAAGCTAAAACTAATAAAGAAAGTAGTTTTTATTAATTTATATTCAACACTCACCCTTGAGATTTTTTGATATTGATAGGCCCAAAACGTGTAAACTTAAAGGGTAAATTGCACTGTTGCCCCCTGAACTTTTGGCGGAGTTTCACTTTACCCTCCAAACTCTTAAAACGGTCATTTAACCCCCTATACTTTAATATTGTATCTTGTTGCCCCTTCCGTTGGTTAAAGTTAATGGAGCTGAACGGTAGTTGACGGAAGGGTTAGGTTTTGCCGGTTTTTGGGATGCAAAAACTATGAGAAGAAGAGTTGGAGGGCATAGAAATGGAGAAAAAAGAGTTTTTAAGGAATAAAAGTGAGTTGGTTGGAACAAGGGACAGTTTAGGTGGTAGATTTCCCGCCAAAACCTAACCCTTCCGTTAACTCCCGTTCAGCTCCATTAACTTTAACTGACGGAAGGGGCAACAAGATGCAATATTAAAGTATAGACCGTTTTAAGAGTTTGGGGGGTAAAGTGAAACTCCGCCAAAAGTTCAGGGGGCAACAGTGCAATTTACCCAAACTTAAATTAACGGAGAGAAACTAATACTTTGTTTTGACAGAGAGATATGAGAGCCAAAAAACCAAAAAAAAAAAAAAGAAAAGGAAAACGAAAGAGAGGGAAAAAAATAAGAAAAAGAGAAAGTAACTTATTGTTTGGACTAAGGGAAGGGGGAAAAAATTACACTTCTTCTCCATTTTTTAACGGGAAAAAAATTAACTGTTATGAAAGATTATCTTCTCCTATTTGTCTCCATTTTTCTTTTTTCGTCTGTAGTTTTGATCCACTTGACAGAATATAATTCTTTTTTTCTAACTTTCTTACATTTTCTCTCCATTCAAACAGAGTGCAAATGAATTTATAGCTTCATTTGGATGAAATAAAAATGAGAGAAAAGAAAGAAGGAGAAAAGAGGGAGGGGAAAAAAAAAAGAAAAGTAATTTTCTTTTCCGTTGTTTGCAGTAAAGGAAGAAAAGAAAGAAAATAACTTTCTCTTCCTTTCTCTCCACTTTTGGAGATAAACGTTCCTCCATATTTCTTTTCTTTTTCCTCGTCCAAGTTTTTTTTGACCAAACGATAGAAATTTTTTTTCTCCTAATTTTCTTTTCTTCCCTCTCCTCTTTTCTTTCCATCGACACAAAGTGTAAGAGTCTGATAATAATAGAATTCAAACTCAGAATCTCAACAGATTATTCTAAAGGGCGTGTTTGGTTCATGATTCGAATGGAAATGAGAAATAAAATTGGATTGCATTGGGATGAAAAATGGAACTACGAACGATCCAAAAATATTTAGATCATTATTAGAATGAAAATCAGAATAGGAAATTATGACACCTAAAATTTATTCCGAGATAGAGTTTTAGTTAGAGGAGAGGACATTAATTTGAGAGTCTAAAATAAGCGAACCAAGCTAAGTCCTGTAGTAAATGTTAAGATAGCAGGGAGGAGAGACCGTTGCGATCGGAGGGAGGAGGCTTGTTGGTGAGGACGTCGAGGCCGTGGTAGACCTGCATGGAGTCGGCGTTGACGACCTCCACACCGGGGAAGACGGAGGCCAGGTCGATCGCCAGCCGGGACTTCCCGGCGCCCGTCGCCCCCATCACCACCACCACAGCCCCCTTCTTCTTCTGCTGCTGCCTCTTCTCCTCCGCTGCCGATTCGCCGCCGTCGAAGGCGATCGTCGTCTTCTCTTCCCCCATCCGGTCTTCGCCGGTACCGTCGGATTGTTTCGCCGCGGAACGACCGGACAAGGCTGGTGGGTGGGCTCTACAGAATAAATATAAATAATAATAATAATAATAATAGATCTCGAGAAGCAAAACCAAATTCGGCGTTAGGACGGATGTCGCCGCCGACTCTCCCTACCCTCGTATCTCCGCCCACCAGTCTAGGGTGGAAACGAGCCGAGCTCGAACGTGCTTGCCTTAGCTCAAGCTTGGCTTGAAATTAATTTCGGGCTAAATTTGAGCAACTCGGTTTGGAATTAATTAATTGAGAAATCAAGCGGCGATTCGATTGACGGTAAAGTCACTAAATGAAATTTCTTGAAATTCTTTACATCGTGCTTAATTTTTATAAAATATTATTTAAAATTCAATACAAAAAATACCTAATAGCTCAACATACAAAATAAATGCATGAAATGCGATATTATAATATTAAAAAAATTAGGAAAAACAATCTATGAGCGAGTGAAAAAGAGAAAAAGAGAGCAATTAAAGTAGGATTTTGCTGGTTTGATTTTATGGGTACATCGTGCTTAATTTTTATAAAATATTATTTAAAATTCAATACAAAAAATACCTAATAGCTCAACATACAAAATAAATGCATGAAATGCGATATTATAATATTAAAAAAATTAGGAAAAACAATCTATGAGCGAGTGAAAAGGAGAAAAAGAGAGCAATTAAAGTAGGATTTTGCTGGTTTGATTTTATGGGCCCAATAATCTAGATTCTATATACATATAATTAAAATACATAATATAAATTTGTATAATTAAAATATATATTATATATAATTATATATAGAGAGAGTTCGGCTACTATACTCTATTAGTATAGACTCCTTTATACTCATAAGATTTTTCTCGTCAGAATTTTATACTTTTGACCATTTCCATCCGTAAATCATACTATTTAACTAACCACCCACTCAATCCTAGAGGACCACTATTATCCTAATTGCACATCCAACGGCGAAAAATTTATAAGTATAAAGGGATTTATACTCATAAGAATATAATAGTCCTAGCCTATATATAATTAGGTTATAATATTCTTAATAGTATCAACTACTTGCTATTAGATTTTCGGCCTTTAGATGAAGAGATGTGTGGTCAGGATGATAATACCACCTGGGGTTGAGGAGGTGGATAATTGAATAATATGATCTAACGGATGAAAATAGCCAAAATGGTAGATCTAACGACAGAAAACTCGATACCACCAAATGCTTGGTATTATCGATAATGTCACGCCCCGGGACCGCCAATTTGGTCGGTTCGGGCACGCCAACAGACGCCGAACGGACAGCACCTCCCCTGTCCGCCAAAGGCTCAACAACAACGAGTGCATGTATAAAAAAATAAACAATTCTCAGGATAACATTTCAATATACATGGCTTGCACGAGGGCAAGCAACAACCAACACAACTGAAAATAATCTAACTATTACATTCATACATTGTATCTTGATCACTTTCAATCAAATACAAAGTTCATACAACTTCTTTACATTCATTCATCACATTTTACAATTTCATCTCTCAAATGAACTTAATACATTTTCATCTCTCACATCATTTTATTACATTTCCATTCATCAACATAATAGATGAAACATACAAAGGGTGCCTCTATACACAATGGTAGAACACTATCTAGAGCACGATAACCATGCCACGAGCCACGATCGCCCCGCTCGCACTAGAACCTGCATGGTTAGTGGGATGAGAACTACAACGAAATTTCCAGTGGGTTCGGCCGCCAACCTCGCCGACTTGCCCACTAGGTCTATTCAGGCATATGTAAATGAAAGGTAGATAGATATCAAACCAACTAATGCAACGCTAATACAATGCCTGCAAAAAAACTGAGTCCACAAATAGATAGGTAATCGATACATGATAATTATGCATGCATGTTCTTGTTCTTATTCTTGTTCTCTTTCTTGTTCTCTTTCTCGTTCTTTTTCTTGTTCTTTTTGGCCTTTACCCAATCGTCCCGGGGTTCAACAAGTTCACCCCAAACTCACAATCCACATATCCCATCTACCGGGGGAGGCACAAGGCTCAACCACCCGAGGGATCCATCCCGTCTACCGGGGAAGGCATATAGCGCAGTCACCCAAGGGATCTTCGCCGGGGTACCGCCCCGTGGTGTCTACACTCCGGAGTACACCGCTTGAGGTGGAGCTACCACCCTCAAGCCGGAACCAATATATGTGAGTATGATCCCATCCTCAACTTTGAGAAGGTAGCCAAACTGTCTCAATGTCTCAAAGCTAAAGTTTTGTTCGATCATTCTTGTTCTTGGTGCCAACTTGGTCACTAATACCACTATGGTTAAACTTTGTTTAACTGATCACTTTTCAATACCAATCAAGTCTCTGTATCTCGATGCCAATGATAGATCTTTACCTGATCATGCATATCACTTTACTAAGCCACATTACAATAACAGGTCTTTTATCTTGTCATTTATACCACTCGCTAGGCCACACTTGCCGCAATGCTCTAAGGTCTTTGCCTCATCTAGCATAACATATCATAATGTCACTAATCATAATGTCACTAACATCACATGTCGCAATGTCCGGGGCCACAATTGGCACATTGTTCACTAATGTTATAGTTCAACATTTCTATGCATATAATGTTCACTAACATTATTATTCAACATCTCGCAATGCTCTTAAGGTTTTACCTTATCTAGCATACCACATAATTCGCGTCCACTAATGTCAAAGTTACCTTTATTTACTATTGTCATAGTCTCTTTCATACATTCACACACATATAGGGTTCTTTCATACATTGTTCATATGGTTCATAGGGTTCACATGGATCTATATCAATTCATATGTTCTTGCATACAAATGAACCTCAACCAATAATCATTAGCCACACTACCCTATATGCATGAATGCAACAATACCAATATGCTTAAGAAAAGGCAACATAGACATAGAAGGAAATTCAACGGTTTTGGATAGCACCCCCCACCTTGTATAGCGTTCCAATTGCTCGTCGTCACTTGCAATCGGCCTCCCGCGGCGCACGCCGCACGGCTCGACCCAATTTCACGCGCGACCACTGAACGACCTCCGATTTGCGATCCGAAAATTAAAGGTCTTCGATTTCTTGCTACGATGCTCGGAATCCAATCCCGTGATTTTTTGACGTCGCCTCGGCCCTCCAGGCGGAAACGAAACCTAAACGTCCGTTTCTTTAATAACTTCGCGTAGGCTCGACGGATCGCCGAACCGACTTCACCAGCGCGTTTCGTTACCTATCAATTAGGTTTACGGATGGTCAATTTAGATCAAACCCTTATACTTACAAAATTTGCATTTTGAAGCCTTAGGTTTTTACTATTGCAAGATACCTATAATTGATTCATGAATCATGCATTTCTCCTCTATTTAGCATGCTAGGATTCGATTAAACCCATTTTTAGAGCTTATAAACCAAACCCTAAACACTTACCAAACTTGTGAACGCCGAGTCGAAAGCACACCATTCAAACGAGCGCACGAGAGCTCGATCCGTCGTTTCCAACGCGTTCGCAAGATCGTTCTCCGCCAACACCGCGAATTTGAGCGAGAAATATAGAGAGATGAGAGAGATATTTAGAGAGAGAAAGAAGGGGTTTCTTTCTCCTTTCATGTGTGCGTGTGTGTGTTGTGGGTGTGGCTCGGTTGGGAGGCAGGGAGAAGAAGCATTTGCTTCTTTATTAAGTAACACCCAACACTATTCATACTATTCACACTCAACTTTCAGCTGAAGCTTAGATGCTTTCGCCTGCCCTTCGGAATGTCCTTTTGAGCTCAAATTTGACAGCTATATTCGGTTTTACTTAACTTAACGAAAGAAATTTTAATCTTTCAGTTTCGACCCCGTTTGGTCACCGAAAGCTCTACCGAACTGTAATCGCTATCAGATAGCATTCGAATTTTATTTCTCATCTTCTGGGTGTCAGAATGGCACGAAATTTTAAATCTAGCCTCGTACAGATAATCCTGACATATCCCCCAGTTTTCATAATTTTCTGACATTGTGCATTTTCTGTTAAAATATCAGCCCCGTCTCCAACAGAAAATCCTAATTCTCCTGTTTCAGGTTCGACTTCAGTACAAGTCAGTCCAGACTTATATCTTACTTCTCTAAGTCCAATAAAAATAGTATCTCACACTATTTTTGTCACGCCCCGGGGTCCCTTTGGTAAATAAATACAGCGAAATTTTTTTTTTTTTTTTTTAAAAAAAAACGACCCCAGGTGAACCGGATCGCCACAAATACGGGAGGCCACCGTACACACGGACGAGTCTCACTGTATTTGCACGGTCGCACAAGTACAGAGTGTTTACAATTCATCCAGGAACTCAACCACAACAGTATGAATAACAAATAGACTGAATACACAATATCATACAACCATTCACCACATTCACACTTTACTTATTTATAAATCTTAAGAAAACCTTTTTAAAATCGTTTCCCACACGGAAACGCTTTCTTTTGAAAACACTACCACGAGGGGTAGAAAACCTTTTCTCTTTTAAACCCTTTCTTTTGAAATGCTACCACGAAGGGTAGGAGGCAGTTTGTTTCCCAAAACATGAGTTCCATATCACAATCCCAAAAACATCACAAGTCTCAAAATATCACTGTAAGTAAACCAAAGTAGAACTAGAACTGAACCAAAATATACTCTAGATAATAAAGCAAGGAAAGTAAAGAAGTAACCGATACGGGTAGGAGCTACACGCGCACTAGACTCGCTCCTCACCTGCTGTCCCACTGGGACCAGCTGCGTCACCTGAAAAAGAAGGCGGGGGGTGAGAACATGTAAACATGTCTCCCCCTCCCAGTGGGTATCCACTAGTAACGGAGTAAAGTAAAGGAAGGACTGATAAGTAGATACGGTAGCTAAAGTAGCGGAGAGAGATATATGTAATATAAATAAAGCTACTCTTGTATGTATGCATCGAAAAGCTGAGAAAGTAAATACCCAATCCATAACCGCCAATATTGGTCCGCAGACCTCAGGCAATGCCCCCTGTCTCTAAGCCTGCATTCAACCCAAGATAGCCTATGGGCTCACGGGTTGGCGTCCAACCACTTTTCCGGAAAAGAACAACACGGCCGGTGGATCGGACACTTTGTGTTCGTGATATGCGCTCGAGTCTGGGCGATCGATGCTATTATGCTCAAAAGCCGGACGTCGGCAACTAGGCGGACAATCCGTCCCTAAAGGGACATCGACCCCTTTGGGTCATCGGGTAAACTTGCCGACCACGTAGGTCACGAAGCAACCTTTGAAACAAACCGACCGAACGGGTCAACGAAAGCAAAACAAGTAGAATAGGTCCGAGAAAGCTAGACAAGCCGACCAATTAGGTCACTGAAACTGTAAAGGATCGACCAAGTAGGTCGCTGAAGAGCTGTAAACTCAAACCACTCTACTCCTATCAAGTATACTAAGTATGCATATAAATGAGTAGAGAATAGAAGCGACAGTAAGGTGCAAGTAAGAAAAGTAAGGTAGAGTAGAGAAGAGTGAAAGAGTGTCACCAAGCGTGTCCCACTGTACGGATGTCAAAGCCGGATACCACTTTGAGTATCGAAAGGTGTGGTCTGCTATTTGGGAAGAAACAACTGACCCTACGAGGGTTCACCGGGTCAGAAACTAACCCACTGAATACTAGAACATTAACTCACAACCCCACGACGTAACTGTCTCGGAACGACTAAGAATAAAACGACCGTTTCGATCCGGGTTCCCGAAAGCGTCGACTTTGACACCGGAACCCACCGTCGCTCACCCGTCATTTCCGGACTCTCGAAACGACGCGGGTGACCAGCCAATAAGGCTTTGCGACAAAGGAAATAATCTCTGAAAAGCGTCGGAAGAAATCCGAACCAAAGTCGCGTTCCGTCGTCGAATTTCGCCGAACGCCGAATTACACTTACTGTTTTCTGAAAAGCTCGGGACCTTGGACGGTCAGTCCAGAGGTTACCCGCAGCACGTACATACTGCCCAAGATAGCCCGGGAGGCTACAATTGCATAAAAGTCCCTGAAGAATCCTAAATCGCATTATTTCATGTACAAATAGGGTTATTATGGGGGTGCACGCAAACCAATGCATCGCAAATTCGAAATCGCACACACTTTAAGTCTTCGACATGCGAAGACCGTGCTCGCTTCGAAGCACAATCGGACATCGTAGTGCGCGCACAAGCGACATCAATTTCGATAAACGGCGTGCACGGCGCGTAAAAATCGTTCGTCCCGCTAAACGAGGCATCGAGACTCAGAACGGAGGTGAGCATCGCGTTCAGCACGAAATTCCAATGATCGTGCTCACCTCACATGGTCAAAAAGACCCATCTTTGCCTCGAAAACTGTGCCCAAACCCTAGAACTAAGTGCTGGAATAGTAAATCCTTACAGAGGCTATGAGGGAGCTAGGGGTGGCCGGCGGCGGCGACAAGACGGCGGCGCTCGGTCGGAGGAGCAAGCCTCGGGTCGGGAGGTCCAAGGAGGGAGGTGGCCGGCGGCGGCGGCGGCCGGAGCGCGGCGGCGGCGATCCAAGCTCCCAACTTGCTCTCGGGTTGGGGTTCTCCGGCGACGGCGCGGCGGCGGGGACCTCGGGCGGCGTGGATCCGGCGGAGGTGGTCAAGGGGAGGTCGTGCTCACGTCGCTGGTCGGCGGCGGCGCTCGGTAGTGAAGATGACCCGAGCTCGGTGCTGCACCTCGGCGGGCGGCCGCAGCGGCGGGTGGTTGGCTCGGGCGGCGCCGGCGATGCACGGGGATGGCGGGGAGGTGCACGGCGGTAGTCGACGTCGGTGGAGGTTGGTGCACCCGACGGGGAACGGCGGCGACGCAGCGGCTGGATCACCCGAGCTCGGTGCAGGTGTTCGGTGCGGCCGCGAGGAGCAAGGGCTCCGGCGGCGGCTCCGCAGCGGCGGCGGCGGTGATGGGCGCCGACGATTGGTCTCGGCCCGGGGATGCGGTGCTCGGCTCGAGAGACCAACCCCGCACTCTCTCTCTCGGCCAAGGTGGCTGGGTGGCGAGGAAGAGGAGGAAGAGGTGGGCGAGGAGCTCGGGGTGGCTCTCCGGCGGCGGGGAGGTTGCGGAGGTCGGGGGTGCACGCTCGGGATGGCAGAGGAGAGGTAGGTGGCGGCTGAGGGCTTGGGAGGTGAAGGGGTGGGCTAGGGTTAGGTTTTTAGTGTGCATGAACCCTCTATATCCACTTATAACACATAGGGCTCATTTGCACTTTAGCCCACCACAAGCCACAATTCGTATTTTAGCCCCTGCGAGCATGACAATTATGCGCATAGGACCCTCTGTATTCAACCCTTCGCATTTCGGCGCATAAAATATCGCGACTCTTCGCGTTCCGCCGTTATGCGATCTTGACCCCTTTGCATTCTTTTCGCAATTCCCGGAGATCCGCCCGTCGATTCACGATCGGATCGCGCGCGCGTTCGGCGCGTCGAGAACATCGAATCGGCCTCTTACTTCGTTTGATTTGGTCTCGGATTCGCGAAGTATCACATCTCTTCTTTTTCTCCGTTATTCCCCAATTCATTAACCTTTTAGGTCAAATCCTTCAAAACCCTTTTTCTCGATATCCGTGCATCAGAATTCGATTCCGTCAGTGCCAACGGTTCCAGTATAGTTGAGCCGTTCGAAACGAGCTATTGGAAGCCCATATTCGGAATTCGGTACGCACCTGAACCCATCTTTACTCCGCGATTTCCGAAAATCCGAGTTACTATTCACTTTAAGTCAAACTTAAGTCGCGTAACTTTTTCGTTTTAGCTCGGTTTCGCCTGAAATTTGACGTGTGCTCTTATAATACATACGCACAATAACTTTCAGAAATGAAAGTCAAATTTCCTTTAGGTAAAAAGTCGGTTTATTACAATTTTTATTTATATTTATTTTTAAATTAAGAATCCGATATATTACAGATAATATATGTAGTAGCCGAACTTTATATTTATAGATAGATCTAACAGCAGAAAACTCGATAGCACAAAATAATTGGTATGATAGATAGTATAATAGCCGAACTATATATATAGAGATAGAGAGAGTCCGGCTACTATATTATCGATAATACCAAATGCTTAGTGCTATCGAATTTTTTGCCGTTAGATCTATTCGTTTGACCAATTTCACTCAATAGATCATATTATTCAACTAACCACCCACTCAACTCTAGAGAATCACTATCATCCTAACTGCACATTTCTTCATCCAAGGGCCGCAAACCTAATAGCAAGTGGTTGGTACTATTAATAATATAGTAGACTTTATATATATATATATATATATATATATATATATATATATATATATATATATATAGAACTAGGCTACTATGCTATTAATAGCACCAAGTCACCGGTGCTACCAAATTTTTGGCCGTTGGATTGAGAGATGTGCGGTTAGAATGATGTGAACCCTTAGGGTTAAGTGGGTGGTTGGTTGAATAGTATGATCTAGCAGTGAAAATCATCAAAGGGGTGGATCTAACGGTGGAAAACTTGGTAGCACGGAGACCTCTATGCTATTGATAGCATAGCGGCGGACTCTATATATATATATATATATATATATATATATATATATATATATATATATATATATATATATATATATATATATATATATATATATATCGAGCTTTTCGAGCCTAATTTGAGCGAGCCGTGTAATACTCAAGCTTGGCTTGAAATTAATTTCGAGCCTAAATTTAGGCTCAAGCACGATTTGAAATTAATTCGAGCCGAGGTCCGGCGAGCCAAATATCGAGCCAAACGCGAGTCGAACACGGCCGCTCGCTCGTTTACCTACACACCACCACCACCGCAAGTTGGAGTTCGTTTAGGGTATGTTTGTTTCGACGTAAGTAGACTTTGGGTGGAAGTGGACTTTGGGTTGAAGTGGAGTTGGGGTAAAAATTAAATCACTTCCGTTGTTTGTTTCTAATTGTGGAAGTGCAGTTCTGCGAGTTCTGTTGTTTGTTTGGTACGAAGTAGATGACGTAAAAAGTATAACTTAGTAAATAATAAATTATAATAAATAAAAATTAATATAATTATATATGTATATAATTATATATATGTATAATTATAAAATAAAATTTTAAAAAATTATATTATTTGCTTGCATATATAAATTATAATAATACAACAAATAAAATTCTAAAATTAAAAAATTATTAAAATTTAATAAACTTATTTTTTATCATTTTCTAAATATACAAATTAGACAAAAAAATATATTAAAACTTACCTAATCAAATTTGATCACATTACCTAACCAAATTTAACAAATTCCTTTGCCTCTTTACACTTCACCGGAATTGACTTCGCCCCGTGGGAGGGGATAGTCAACTTCCCTATTTTGGGTGAACTCGAGTTTCGGCCGTAACAAAATTACGGCAAAACAAACAACGAAACTGGCGTAAACAACTCCCCCCCTCTCCACTTTCCCCTCACTTTCACCCAAACAAACACACCCTAAGGGTCAAGGCTCCACGTCCCTGGCTGGAATTTTTACTGCAACAGTTCTCTTCTAAATTTTTATTTTAAAAATAAATCATTAAATTTTTATTTGTAAATATAGTTCTATAAAAACGGTGAACCATGATTGGTTCACCGCTTTTAAAAGCGCTGTTTTTATTATTTTTCTACTCCTAAATAGAAGTTATGAATGCGGTGAGTCATTTACTGCATTTAAAGATCTATTTTAATAATTATTTTTTGAAAAATTTATTTTTATAATTATAAAAATCGATAGGATTAGTTATAAAAAAAATTCTCCAAGACTGCTACTTTATAATATATATATATATATATATATATATATAGAGAGAGAGAGAGAGAGAGAGAGAGAGAGAGAGAGAGAGTTGGGCTAGAATCTTTATCAAATAGCAAGCAGACTCTTTTGCCACCCATTTGTTTTCGATGATAGAGCCTCTAAATCGACGATCGACAGATTGAACATGATCTATACCACTTGAAGTGTTTAGAAATCAAATTTCAAATCTTTTTGACATCATTTGCCTAATGATCAAAGGGTTTCAAATTTTATACTTTAATGGTCGATATGAGGCATTTTCTCGTTTAACGGTATAAAGATATCCAAATCAATTGAATTTTTGTTTGAAAATTCTTTAAACTATTTAAAACAAGATCTATACCCTTGATCTTGATTACAAGACTCCTATCATTATTTTTTAAAGAATATTTATTTTCAACAGTTCATTTTTGTGTCCGCTCGATGGATAAGAAAACAATATCGAAAATGAATGCAATTTGATTTCTAAACATTTCAAGCGGTACAGATCATGTTTAACGGTGCCGATCGTCGATTTGAAGACTTCATTATTGAAAACAAATGGGTGGCAACGGAGCCGTTTCTTATTGATAGCATTCTAACTCAACTCTCTCTATATATATATAGAGAGAGAGAATTGAGATCCTATGTTTTTAAAAGTACCAAGTCATTGGTGCTTGTAAGTTTTAGCCCTTGGATTTATAGATGTGAGGTTAGGATAATGTGGGCCCCCTAGGGTTGAGTGGGTGGTTGGTTGAATAGTATAATCTAACGGGTGAAAATAATCGACGGTGTAGATCTAACGGTAAAAAATTCACAAGCACCAAATGCTTGGTGCTTTTACAACCACCATAGCCAGACTCTATATATATATATATATATATATATATATATATATATATATATATATATATATATATATATATATATATATATATATATATATATATATATATATATATATATATATATATAGAGTCCTACTGTATTATCAATAGCACCAAGGATTTGGTGCTATCAAATTTTCCACCGTTAGATTTAACACTTAGATTATTTTTATCCGTTAGATTATACTATTTAACTAACCACTTACTCAACCCTAGGGGCCCACATCATCCTAACCATTCATTTCTTAATCCAAGGAATAAAAAATCAATAGCACCAACAGCTTGGTGCTATTGATAGTATACCAGCCTAGGTCTATATATATATATATATATATATATATATATATATATATATATATATATATATATATATATATATATATATATATATATATATAGCACTAGGCTACTATGCTATTAATAGTACCAAGTCATTGGTTTTACCAAGTTTTTAACCCTTAGATTGAGAGATGTGTGACTAGGATGATGTGGGCCCCCTAGGATTAAGTGGGTGGTTTGTTGAATAGTATGATCTAACGGGTGAAAATCATCAAAGGGGTGGATCTAACGGTGGAAAACTTGGTAGCAGAGTGTTTCGTGCTATTGATAGCATAGTAGGACTCTATATATATATATATATATATATATATAGAGAGAGAGAGAGAGAGAGAGAGAGAGAGAGAGAGAGAGAGAGTCTAGTATGCTTCGGAAGCACGGAGCGCTCGTGTTTCCACTTTGTTTTCAATATTCGGACTTTTGAATCGACGATCGGCTCCGTTAGACTTGATCTAGAGCGTTTGAGTATCTAGAAAATAAATTTTGCGACTTTTCGATATCATTTGCCTAGTAATCGAAGAGGCTCAAAATCACAATGAAAATAAAAATCTTAAATATGATGATATGTCATTAAAATTTTATATCAAAGTTATTGATCTTGTTTTATATGGTATAAAGAATTTTCTATCAAAATTTAATATGATTTGGATATTTTTACACCGTTAAAATTGCAAGCGGCTCACCACGGCCATTAAAATTATTGATTTTGAGCCCTTCAATTACTAGGCAAATGATATCGAAAAATAACAAAATTTATTTTTTAGATACTTCAAATACTCTAGATCAACTCTAACGAAGCCGATCGTCGATTCGAAAGTACGAACATCAAAAACAAAGTGAAAGCACGCAGGGCTCCGTGCTTCCGAAAGCCCACTCTATATATATATATATATATATATATATATATATATATATATATATATATATATATATATATATATATATATATATATATATATATATAGAGAGAGAGAGAGAGAGAGAGAGAGAGAGAGAGAGTTGAGCTAGAATGCTCCTAAAAGCACCATAGGAGTGGTGCTTTTGAGTTTTTAGCTTTTGGATAGAGAGATGTAGGGTTGGGAAGATGGTGGTAGTTGGTGGTAGGTGGTGGTAGGTGGAATAGTGTTTGATCCAATGACTACTAGTAATCAAGGAGTAGATCCGAGGCTAAAAGATAGAAACACCAAGAACTTGGTGCTTCTAAAAGTATTCTATCTCCACTCATATATATATATATATATATATATATATATATATATATATATATATATATATATAGGGATAATTGCCTATATACCCCTTATACGTTTGGAAATATTCGATCTACCCTCTTTTTTTTTCTTTCTAAAATACCCTCATATGTTTCACCGTTATTCCAAAATACCCCCATAGTTATCCCCCGTTAGCTTAACTCGGTTAAACATAGGTTAAATATATACTAGAGTTAAAATCTAAATAAAATACCTATTTTGCCCCTACTTTATTATATTAATCCCTTAAGTTATCCCACCACCCTCTCGTCGTCTTCCTCTTCCTCCTCCTCCTCCGACCTCTCCCTCCTCAACTCCCACGCCCACGCCCACCCCGACGACGCCCGCACGCTCCGCTCGCGCCGCCCAAGGCCGAGGTCGCCCGCCTCTGCGAGAGCACCGACGCCGCCGACGCCACCCGCAAGATCATGGACCTCTGCATCGCCCGCAACCGGCACCCATCCCCCACCACGCTCGGCGCGCCACGCCCGTTGTCACGCCCGGGGCCAGCGGGGCCTTCCCGCAGCGTGTCCGGACCGGCGCGGTCTGCGCCTCGGTGTCACCACCTCGGCGGTGCACGTGGCACGGGGTCCTGAGCCTCCCCGGCGCCGCCCGATCTTTGAAGAAGATCCTCCAGCGCTTCATCCGCTCCTCCGCGCGCCGCCTCGGCCTGGCTTCGGGCCGCCGTCGTCTGTAGAGTCACAAGGTCCGTGAGGGCCGCCACCGGTCCTCAACTCACAGACCTCGCTGGATCAGGAAGTAGCGGAGGTCTCAACCTCCTCAAGACGTGCCATATTCTCTGCCCCAACAGATTTGGAGCGAATAGTAGGCATCAACACTGCAATAACATAAAAGCGCAAGTTAATAAAACCCACGCCATCGCAATCCCACTCAAAACCCAAATCATGCGAAAGTAAGGAAGTGTGCTTCACTACTAACTCCCGATGTTACGTTGTCGACCACCAACGTAACCCTCCGCGAAGTAATTAGAAGTTATACACTTCAATTAAACTCCAACCTTTTAGAGTTATAATAAAACCCAATCAGGTACTTTCGCTCATAAGTCAAATAGACATCGTCTCTCACGAGCCTATTTCCTATAGTCGTTGCTGCCTAAGGTTTGCTAGGTCCACTAATACTTTACCCTAGGCTCTGATACCAAACTACAAACTCTCCCTCCACTTTAGGCAATTTATCTCCTAATTTTTTTATTAACACACAAATAACTACTAATTTAGCCAAATAAACTAAAATTTTGACCAAAATGTTTAAATCCTAACAGTAAATACTAAATTTTAAAAAATAGATTAATTAACTGTTCTATATAAAAAAGAAACTGAATTAATTAATTAATAACAAATAACAATCGGAAAGATATCAATTAAAAATAAATACATAATTGTTGAGAGGTCTATTTCAGTCACCTATAGCGAGAGAGGTTTAATTTCAAAGTCACTTATAATTATGGGGGTTTTTCGATCTTGAATCATAGTTTAATTTTTTATTAAAGATGTTATACATAATACTTGAGTGGTCTGCTTGCAAATCATCTATAGTGGAAAAGATATTTTTGCAATAAATTTTATGTTTAATTTAAATTTTAAAATTTAATTTTGATCCATTTTAATATTTAAATTTAAATGCGAGGATATGTTTTAATTCAAAATTATAATAGGTCGAGAGAATTTTTGAGAAACGATAATAAAATATTAGAATTTTGATGAGATATTTGAAAAACGCGTGGATATTACGTGTGAGAAAAGTTAATTGGATAATATGTAGATAGTGTACGTGTATGATAGGTGGATTAATGAGATATTTAAAAAATTTACGAATATTATGTTTAGAAAGGATTTTAAAAAATAGATTACCCCGGAAATTACCTTCTCGATTTTCGTAAGGCTTGGGGCCTTGGACGATCAGTCCAGAGGTTACCCACAGCACGTACACGCTGTCCACAGCAGCCACGAATAATGAAATTGCATAAAAACCCTTCTCGAAACACGAAATCGCATTATTTATGCGATTTCGAAGCTTTTATGGCCTAATATAACCAACCAGAGATTAATCAACCCCACCAAGGCACTCGTTGATAGATTTGGCGTGCCGGAGGCCGTGCTCACCTTTCGGAGGGCGGCCGTCCGCTGTGGAAAGCGTACAAGTGACAAGAAAATCGAGAAACAACGCGCACAGCGCGTAAAATATCATTATCCCGCTAATCAGGGCATCAAAACCCAAAACGAAGGTGACCATTGCGCTCGGCAAGAAAAATCGATGACCGTGCTCACCTTTCGAGGTCAGAAAGCCCTATCGGATCACCAGATAGGTGATCGAAACCCGAGACCCCAAACCGAAACTAAAAATAAAGGCTTACCGGAGCAGGGAGGCTAGGGTTTGTCGCCGACGTCCTTGCGCCGTGCGCTCCGGCCGGAGGAGGGAGCAGTCGGTCCAAAGGGTCCGGGGAAGATGCTGGCCGGTGGCGGAGGGTGCCCGGAGGCGCGGCGGCGGCGATCTCCTCCCACAACTTTCGCTCGGGTTTGACGGCGCCGGCGGCACGGCGGCGCTCCGGGACGGCGGTGCCGGCAGGGGAAAGCGAGCCGACGGCGATTCTTGGACGAGAGGAGGGTGGTGCTCGGGTCGAGAGGCTTCCAACCACCAAGATCAAGAACCGCGAATGCGAAAGGCGGGGTGAGGGAAGGAGAAGGACTCGTTGGGTTTTCCGGCGATCGGGGAGGTTGCCGGAGGTGGGGGTCGAGCGCACGGGGAAGGCAAGGATGAGCGAAGTCGGCTAGGGGCTCTGGGGTCGCAGGGAATAGGTCTAGGGTTCGGATTTCCCAAGAGAACCCTAATACAACCTTTATACAAAGTGTACATTTGCACTTTAGCCCTCCAAATCTCACAATCCTATTCCTAGTCCCTGTCAACATGTGTATTATCCACATCGCCCCTCCACGTTCGAATTCGTGCGATTCAGCACATAAAATATCGGCGTTTTCGCGAAATTTCCGATTTTGCCCATATGACCCTCTACGAACAATTCGCAATTCCGGAGATACGTCGTCGATTTCCGCTCGATTTGGTCCCCAATTTGCGACGAACCCCTCTCTCCCGTTTTCCCTCAATAAACCACACACACACACACACACACACACACACACACACACACACACACACATATATATATATATATATATATATATATATATATATATATATATATATGATTTCAAACGGAACCCTTTTTCTCGACAACCGTGCATCGGAATTGAATTCCGTCAGTGCCAACAGGTCCAGTATAGTCGAGCCATTCGAAACGAGCTATTGGAATCCCATGATCAGAGTTCTGTAGGCACCGGGACCCTTCTCTACTTCTTGGCTCAACGAAAAGCCGACGTTACTATTCACTTTAAGTCATCGGTCCGGGTCGCGTAACTTTTCCGTCTTAGCTCATTTTCTCCTGAAACTTGACGAGTGCTTATGTAATTAAATTACACACAGGAACATCGTCAACAGAGAGTTAAATTGCACTGCAAAAAATCTCAGTCCTTACATCATTCCCCCCTTAAAGAAAGTTTCGTCCCCGAAACTTGCTCTTAGGTAGGGCGATCCGATAACTAACGAGCTAGAACGACACATGCATGCAATGCGAAGAGTGATGCATTAAAACGAAAAGAATGCAATTAACAATAACAAACGACCTTATACCTGCGACGATGTCAGCCGATGGATCATCCTCCTGACGTGTCATCATGTAGGCGCGTCCGTCAGTGGTTTGGTGTACTTTTTTCACCTGACGGGGTGTCGATGGACGTCCCGACAAAGAATAGATCGCACTGCCACGATCCTGCCATGGAGCTGCCGGAGTAGATGCTGTTGCAGATGCTGTTCCTGCCCCACTGGTGCAATCTGCCTTAAGATGTCCGTGTTGGCCACACCTATAACAACGATTGTGGCGCTTTGAGCACCCATAAACTTTGTGAGCCTTGCTGCAGATGACACATGGCCTGATGCTCTGCTGCTGAGATGTAACGAGGGCGCTGCTCGATCCTGAATGCGCCTTGCGATGCTTGGATGGTCGTCCAAAGCTCGATTGGCCATCAGTAAAACTTTCCTGGGTACGTTTCCTACCTTAATTCTTCCCGGATGCATCTTGTTCGGTCTGAGTCTCTTCCAACTCACTTTGCACCATTAGGGCACGATCCAGACTCTCGTCGAACGTCAGCGCACCATTGGACGCGATCAAAAGTCGAATTTTGGGCCTCAGTCCTCTCGCAAATAGCCTCGCCTTGTGATACTCATCACGAACCACGAACGGGATCAGATCCACTATGTGAGAAAAGTCTCGCTCATACTCTGCCACGGTACGGCTACCTTGCTTGAGACGCTCTAGCTCGCGCTCCAAGTCTCGCCTTGTACTGTCTTTAAAGTACTGCTCATAAAGAAGTCTCCGGAACTCCTCCCAGGGTGGATAGATATTCCCAAGCTTGTTCGTAAAATAGCGGTACCACCACGAATTTGTCTCCCTCCCAAGACAATGCGCAACCAAGGGAACACGATCATGCTCTTCAATATGGAGATCACGGAACAGTTTCTCCATGTCCGTGATCCAATACTCGAGCTTCCCTTTATCCTCCTTTTTTCCCTCGAACGTTGGTGGATCGAACTTCCGAAACTCCTTCAAACTTGCCTTGATACGGGCGCCATCCGCTACAGGGGTATTAGTACCCCCAGCGGTAACCGTCGTGGTGGCCGTCGTCGTCGTGGTAGTGATCGGGGCTACTCTGCGGCGCGTCCATCGCGGGAAGATCCGCGGTCCACCGGAGCGTCTGTGCCGGGGTGGAGTCGGGGTAGCGATGGCTGCGACCGTTGCAAGAATTGCTGAAACAAACCAGAGAAGGTCGTCAGCTGACCCCTCAAATCAGCTACCTAGGCCTCGAGCTGCTGGGTGTGAGTACCACCCAGTGGCTCCGTGCCCACCTGCTCCCCACCACCTCCTCTCGCAGGAGCACGAGTACTGCCCGATGCCTCCGCACCAGCGCGTCCACCACCACGACCCGGACGAGGGGGTCTACCAAGAGCCATCTGTAACAGAAAACACCGTCAAGCGGATCGATCAACTCGACATACATACACCCCGGGACTCAAGCCCAAACCCTCACACTCGCGTGTCTATATACCGTAAGTCTTCCTATAGGTCAACCTAACCAATGGTTCAGTTGTTGTTGTTTTTTTTTTTTTTTCAAAACAACCTGGGGTTGGTGTTGTGGTTGTAACATCGCTCTGATACCACTTTAATCTGTCACGCCTGGGGTCTCTTTGTAGTTAAAAACACAACGGAAATTTTTTTTTTTTGAAAATCTGACTCCAGGGTATGCCAGATCCGCCACAAATACAGGGAGTCCACTGTTCACACGGACAGAGTCTCCCCTGTATTTGCACGGCGTCGCACAAGTACAGAGTATTATAATACAACCAGGAAACAACCACAACGAATGAACATACAAACAATCAACATTTATACATTCACATACACTATTCACCAAAGGTTCATATTCATTTAATAAATCATAAATTCACATAAAACCTTTTAAAACTGTTCCCTACACGGGAACTCTTTATCTTTGAAAACACACTACCACGAGGGGTAGAAGACCTTTTTCCTTTTCACAAAATCCACGAGTTCTATAGTTCATTCAAACCACATGAATTCAAATAACATAAACCAACTGAACCATGAAATATCAAGCTATTAATAACAAAAGTAACAGTAGGGACTAAACCAACAAACTGGGTCGGAAGCTCTAGCGACCACTACGAACGTGTATCACGTCTCGTCTCAACTCTCACCGCCCGCAATACCTGAAAAATGGTGGGGGGCGGGGGGGTGAGAACATGTAAACATGTCTCCCCCTCCCAGTGGGTACCACAAGCCGATGAAGGCGAGGAATACTCACCGGATCAGGAAGAGATAAATAACAATATGGGTAAATGAAATACTAAATACAGTAGCAACAATAATACATGAACAAGATGTATAAGAACAACTACCGCTACTGTAAAGAGGAACTGAATGTATACATACAACGAAACTATAGTAGCACAACAAGTGTAGAGAAAGAACTGAAGGTATACCAGAAACAACCGCTACTATAGCTACATGCGTCACCCGAACAAGAAGTCAAATATACCCAATCTGATGTTGCTATATTGGTCCGCAGATCTCAAGCGTTGCCTGTCGCAGAGCAGACACTGCAAGCTTATTCATCTGTTACCGACGACCTATCCGGATACGTACACCCCTTGGCTGGTGGCCAAACCAACCTGGTGTCTAGAATACACAATGTTGTGACTAAATCATGCTGATATGCTCAAAACAAAAACCGGCAAAAAGAGACCGGTGCCTTGGCCGAAGCCAGCTGCAAGGGCGTGCAACGCCGAACCACGATCAACCAGATCGAAACACATGACGAAAGAGTCGATGTGTTGCCTGGACCCAAGGTCCACAAAGATATAATATATATGCAACCTGCTCTACATGTCTATCCACAACTATCCAAATGCAATCAACGAGATACGATAAACAAACGATAAACAATCAACTGACATGTAGAGACTACGATACTGATATGAAGTACGAGAACCGACCAACCAGGTCAACAGATACGGAATATAAATAGAACTACTATACTCCTACTCAGGATACTAAGCATGCAGACAACGAGTAGAGTATAATGGAATAACAAGGGTGCAAGGCTCAATATATATAGGTAATAATAATCACGAGAGAGCAAGGTAAGAAACCATCACCGAGCGTGCACCACTGTACCGACGTCGGATCGAAGTACCTACCTGTACAACTGCAGAACTGATCTGATGACTGTGAAGATGAAACGACCGATCCTACGAAAAGTCCACCGGGTTAAAATCTAACCCACTAACACATGAATCACTACTCACAAAGCCCCACAAACGAACCTACGGGAATCGGTTTCCCAAAACCGATTGCCGATTACTCCGGAAATTACCTTCTCGATTTTCGTAAGGCTTGGGGCCTTGGACGATCAGTCCAGAGGTTACCCACAGCACGTACACGCTGTCCACAGCAGCCACGAATAATGAAATTGCATAAAAACCCTTCTCGAAACACGAAATCGCATTATTTATGCGATTTCGGAGCTTTTATGGCCTAATATAATCAATCAGAGATCAATCAACCCCACCAAGGCACTCGTTGATAGATTTTGGCGTACCGGAGGCCGTGCTCACCTTTCGGAGGGTGGCCGTCCGCTGTGGAAAGCGTACAAGTGACAAGAAAATCGAGAAACAACGCGCACAGCGCGTAAAATATCATTATCCCGCTAATCAGGGCATCAAAACCCAAAACGAAGGTGACCATTGCGCTCGGCAAGAAAAATCGATGACCGTGCTCACCTTTCGAGGTCAGAAAGCCCTATCGGATCACCAGATAGGTGATCGAAACCCTAGACCGCAAACCGAAACTAAAAATAAAGGCTTACCGGAGCAGGGAGGCTAGGGTTTGTCGCCGGCGTCCTTGCGCTGTACGCTCCGGCCGTAGGAGGGAGCAGTCGGTCCAAAGGGTCCGGGGAAGATGCTGGCCGGCGGCGGAGGGTGGCCGGAGGCGCGGCGGCGGCGATCTCCTCCCACAACTTTCGCTCGGGTTTGACGGCGGCGCGGCACGGCGGCGCTCCGGGACGCGGTGCGGCCGGGGAAGCGAGCCGGCGGCGATTCTTGGACAGAGGAGGGTGGTGCTCGGGTCAGAGAGGCTTCCAACCACCAAGATCAAGAACCGCGAAGGTGAAAGGCCGGGGTGAGGGAAGGAGAAGGACTCGTTGGGTTTTCCGGCGATCGGGGAGGTTGCCGGAGGTGGGGGTCGAGCGCACGGGGAAGGCAAGGATGAGCGAAGTCGGCTAGGGGCTCTGGGGTCGCAGGGAATAGGTCTAGGGTTCGGATTTCCCAAGAGAACCCTAATACAACCTTTATACAAAGTGTACATTTGCACTTTAGCCCTCCAAATCTCACAATCCTATTCCTAGTCCCTGTCAACATGTGTATTATCCACATCGCCCCTCCACGTTCGAATTCGTGCGATTCAGCACATAAAATATCGGCGTTTTCGCGAAATTTCCGATTTTACCCTTATGACCCCCTCTACGAACAATTCGCAATTCCCGGAGATCCGTCCGTCGGATTTCCGAACGGATTGCGCCAGCGCGTTCAACACGACTCGGGCATCGAACATAGAATTTTGTTTCGCTCGATTTGGTCCCCAATTTGCGACGAACCCCTCTCTCCAGTTTTCCCTCAATAAACCACACATATATGTATATATATAATATATGATTTCAAACGGAACCCTTTTTCTCGACAACCGTGCATCGGAATCGAATTCCGTTAGTGCCAACGGGTCCAGTATAGTCGAGCCATTCGAAACGAGCCATTGGATGCCCATGATCGGAGTTCTGTACCCACCGGGACCCTTCTCTACTTCCTGGCTCAACGAAAAGCCGGAGTTACTATTCACTTTAAGTCATCGGTCCGGGTCGCGTAACTTTTCCGTCTTAGCTCGTTTTCTCCTGAACCTTGACGAGTGCTTATGTAATTAAATTACACACAGAACATCGTCAACGAGAGTTAAATTGCACGCAAAAAATCTCGCCCTTACACCCGCACTCAAATCTCGCTCACGGAACCGGTCCTCCCCTCGAGAGATCGGGACTCGGAGGACCGGCCTCGCTGAGGGACCTGGCCCCCGAGAGCATTCCAAACATGTAATACGCATTTGCCCATTTTGCACGGGTACGGGGACCGGTCCTCCGACTGGGGGACCGGTCCTCCGACTGAGGGACCGGTCCTCCGGCTACTATACTTTTATGAGTATAAAGCCTCTTGTACTCATAAGTTTTTAGCCGTCAGATCCACCCTTTAATCATTTTTACTCGTTAAATTATACTATTTAACCAACCACCCACTCAACCCTAGGGGCCCCACTATCAACCTAACCGTAACCACTCTCATCCTAATCGCACATTTTTTCATCCGAAGGCTAAAAACTTATGAGTATAAAGGGCTCTATACTCATATGAGTATAGTAGCCCCAGCATATATATATATATATATATATATATATATATATATATATATATATATATAGAGAGAGAGAGAGAGAGAGAGTGCGTATGGTATGTACTTGGAAGCACGGAGCGCTCCGTGCTTCCAAGTTGTTTTCGATGTTCGGACTTTCGAATCGACGATCGGCTACGTTAGACTTGATCTAGAGTATTTGAAGTACTTATCTAGAAAATAAATTTTGCGATTTTTCGATATCATTTGCCTAGTGATCGAAGCGGCTCAAAATCAACGGTTGAAAATAAAAATCTTACAAAATATAATGATATGACATTAAAATTTTAAATCAAAGTTATTGATCTTGTTTTATAATGATATGACATTAAGGGCTTGTTTGGTTCAAGGGTGGAATTGGAATGGATAATGGAATGTGAATGAATTGGAATGGTAATTGGAATGACCCACTCCTCCAAAATGTTTGGTTCATTGGTGGATTGGGAATTGGAATGAGTTATTCCCATTTCATTGTTTGGTTTGTATAAACTAAAAAATTATAGAATATCATAATACTTATTTAACACTCAAATATAATTTTATATTATTTAAAATTTATGAAAAATATAATACTATTCTCTAATGAGTTCTCCAAAAAAAAATCAAATTTATTTTTAAAAACTATTATGCAAGAAAAAAATTATAAAAAATTAATAGGATTTGAGAGAGGAATAGGGTTTTTTTTTTTTTTTTTTTTTTCCGAGAGAGGGATAGATGGAGGGAGAGGGAGGTGACCCAATGGGCTTCGGGAGAGGAGGGTGAGAGGTCACGTGGGCTCGGGAATCCAACGAGCCTCGGGAATGAAATTTCATTCGGCTTGGAGACCGGAATCAGTTTGAAGGTTAATGGGCCATTCCCATTCCAGTCCGGAATAGGAATCCCAAAGCGATTCATGTGAACCAAACAAAATTAATCGGATTGGATCAAACCGATTTCTATTCCATATCCAAAATGAATGAACCAAACATGCCCTAAAATATGATGATATGACATTAAAATTTTAGATCAAAATTTTAGATCAAAGTTATTGATCTTTATATATAATATAAAGAATTTTCTATCAAAATTTTATGTGATTTGGATATTTCTACACAATTAAACTTGCAAACGGCTCACCACGGCCATTAAAATTATCAATTTTGAGCCCCTTCGATCACTAAGCAAATGATGTCAAAAAATCATAAAATTTATTTTCTAGGTACTTTAAATACTCTAAATCAACTCTAACGGAGCCGATCGTCGATTCGAAAGTCCCAACATCGAAAATAACTTGAAAGCATGGAGCGCTCCGTGCTTCCAGAAGCATACCATCCACTATATATATATATAGAGAGAGAGAGAGAGAGAGAGAGAGAGAGAGAGTTGAGCTAGAATACTCTCAAAAGCACCATGGTGCTTTTGAGTTTCTAGCCCTTGGATCTACTTTTTGTTTACTAATACCCCTTGGATCAAACACTATTCCACCTACCACCACCTACCACCATCATCTCAACCCTACATTTCTCCATCCAATGGTTAAAAACTCACAAGCACCATCTCTTTAATACTTTTGAGAGTATTCTAGCTCAAATATATATATATATATATATATATATACTAGTTGAGTGTACGTGCAAGAATGCACGTAATAATTTTTTAAAATTTATTTTAAATCATTAAACATTTGTAAATCATATTTAATCAAAAATTTAAAATAAAATATTTTCTAAATTTATATCTTATATTTTATTAAAAAATATCTACAATACGAATTTTAAATTTTAATATAAAATAGATGGATAAATTTGATATCAAAAATCAAAAAGTAAATTTACTCATATTTAAATTGTAATGTAAAATAAATGGATAGAAATGCAACTTTTTAACCGATTGAACATAATAGTTCATTTTTAGTTTCAATATTTTAACTAATTGGTCATAAGAAGTTATAGATAAGTATAAATATTTTTTTTATTAATGTAAAAAAGAAAAATATTTAAAATTAAATAGAAAAATAAATCTGTTATCTTAAAAGGAAAAGATATGTTTAAATTCGAAAAAATATATAGAAAAGAATCTTTTATATGATAGAATATATTTGTTATGATTTTCACACCAATAATCTGTTATAGAGAAATTACGTATTCATTGCGGTTTTTATTTGTATTCTTTTTCTTATATTTAAAATTTTATGCAGAGAAAAATAAGGGCTAATAAAATAGGCGCTAATTTTTCCGCCGAAAAATGTACGTAAACAAATTGAATATACGTGCTTTTATATATATATATATATATATATATATATATATATATATATATATATATATATATATTCGAAAGTTGAATTCAAATTCAATTTTATTTGAATTCCTCATTTCAAATATCTCAGGTATTACAGAACCGGCATGGCTCGTGCCTTCCGGCCGGGGGGTTGTTAGCTCCGGCCCGACACGGCTCGGTCCAGCCCTAATATGAAACCGGGCCGCGCTGGGCCAACCTCTAGCCCGTTTTGGCCTGACTTATGTGGACATGACATCCCTACCTGGAACACAACTTGGAAGAGACAGTAACTGTTGGTTGGAATTAAAGCAACACGGCAGTAGAGGGAAAAAGAAAAGAAAAAAATCACTCTAACTGCAACTACAACCAAAAGATAAAATATACTAAAATGAAGAGAAATTTCACTTGACATAATGAAGGTCCTGGGATAGGAATAATATTTCCATGATACATTTCCATTAACTCTCTCAATTACAACCTAACAGCTGGAAACTCCTCCCCTCGTTAGATCATCATGTTCTCAACAAACTCAAACACGAAAACAAACAGTCATTACAAACTCCAATTAGAAACATATAAAATGATGAATCAAACATGACAAAGGCCTTGTGAGGACCAAATTAATTTAGCAAAGAGAGTCAATTGTTTTGCCCAACTCTTCCAGCTTCTTCATCCTGAGTCTTTCACTCTCACTGACCAGCTGTTAAAAAATCAGACAAACAAGCAAGAATCCATATGTTTATATTCGAAATAACTTTTATGTATCTCCATTTTTGTAGGTTGAAAATGCACTTCGCATATTGTGGTCATTTTACTAGAAAATTAAAAGGCTAAAATTCAAATTTACCTGCTTAATTAATGTAATGCACATTTTGCACATAATATCTAGAATAACAGAAAAATATACATTTTAACTAACCCTCTAGAGAATATATATAGTAAGTTGCAACCAGGTTGCTTGTCAATGCATGTTGATAGCACTTGCATTCTTTCTCTCAACACCGACCCCTTACTATTGCAATTACTGTATCATTTAGGGGCTAAAATGGGCTCGTACTTTTTATGAGCAATATATGGTAGGTTTACCATCCAAAATCGTTTGTAATCCTACAACACCCTCATGCAAATTAAGGCTAACTATTCGCTACTAGCTAGCTAGTGTTTATTATTATTATTATTATTATCATTAGTATTATTGTACTGAAAGCTTAAAAAAGGTTAGTAAACCGTAGGCATCCTTAATTGGATGAGGGGCTGTAGCATTAAACCCCTATATAAATTGGTTGTAGGCTTAATTAGCAATTCTTTTATTTTATTTAAGGTTATGTATACACAATATATACACTATATATATCTAGCTAGGTTGTAAATTGCTGTTAGCCTAAAATAAGTAAAAAATATGTCACCTCCATTAACTTGTTGATTAATTGTGCCTTCTCCTTGTTCTTCTCAGTGAATGCCTCTAGTGCTTCCTTGTATTCCTTCTCCTTCACATTTAACAAAAGCCAAACTCATGGTTACTAAGCTTTATTTTTACTAGTAAACTGAGACTTAATCAATAATTACAATTAAACTCTAATAAGAATTGTCAAATTTAAATTAATTCATTGTTAAGCCAAATTCCTTCACCTTCTTTAGGCAACTTTGCCTAAGAGGTTTCATCTCACGGTTAACCACATCGATCTTCTTCCGAATAGCAGCAACTTCCTTCCTTGTCGGATCTGCCATTACTTCGAGTTCCTGTGTACAATTTCAAGTTTAGAATTTTTTCTCTTTTTTTTTTTTTTTAAAAAAAAAACTTTGAAAGATAACACTAATATGAAAGATTCTACAGAGAGCCTTATTTCATATAAACTAATTAAGCACAAATATATATGTTCTCTTACAATTAATGTTGTATATTAATTTCACCTATATATATATTTAATTTTGTAGTTGGGTACGTAACGTGTGAAATTGGTGAGCCAACAATTAATGATCAACGACTTAATTACCTCGCGAATCACTGCCAAGCGCTTGGTCTCCTCCTCAACCCTTCCGAGGTGTGCGAAAACCTTCTCCCTCACCTCCATCTTCTTCCTCTCTATCTGCTCCTCCTTTGCGCGGAATGTGGAGAGCGCCGACCGCGAACTCTCCTCCTCTTCCATTGTGGGGCTCTCACTGTAGTTCTGGCTCGAGTTCTTGATTCGCAGAACTTGTTGTTGCTGATGATCCCATGTCGTTGGCATTTGATTCTGCATCTTTACTTCTCACACAACCTCGATCACCTCTTCCACCAGGTCCGTTAATTCTTTCGATCGGTATATATATATATATGGTGAACATCATCTATAACTCTCTTCCTTTTAGAGCTTCTTATTATGTATATAATATATATATATATATATATAGAGCTTCTTATTATGTATTTATATATATATATATATATATAGAGTCCAATCTTATCAATAATGAACCACTCTCGCTACCAAGTTTTCCACCGTTAGATTCACTTTGATGATTTTCATCCGTTAGATCATACTATTCAACCCACCACCCACTTAACCCTGTGTACATCATCCTATGCATCTCTCAATCCATGATCAACTTGTGGCAAACTTAGGCTGGTGCTATTGATAAGCGTAAATATAGTTACATATATATATATATATATATATATATATATATATATATATATATATATATATATATATATATATATATATATAAAAGAGTAGTTTCATTTTACATTTATAAAATGAATGCATATCCAAAGAAGCGAACCATTTTTATTGGTTGCCACGAAAGAAAGTGTTGGTGATTTCATCAATATCATTACAATAAAAATGGTTTATAACCGCACTTTTAAATATCGGTACAGGTAAAAAAAAGTGCCGCTAGCTAAATTATCGACATTTTTAAAAAATGTTGCTATATATGGGGTCGCTAGGCATATAGTGACAGTTAAAGAGTGTCACTATAATCTAAAAGAGTGCTGCTAATTTATCAATACTTATTTAAGCATTTAGCAACTGTCGAAACTCTATCTCGTTGACTGCGATGGCGAAGGAGAACGACAGGGAAGGACTTTTCGTCTAGAATTTCAGTGGATTGAGTGAAGAAAGAAGAGAAGATGGTAATCGATTTTTCTTTTTCCTTTTTTTTTTTTTCTGTTCGTAATCGGACCAAATGGACTAGGTGTGGTGGGTTGAGTAGAGTAATCTTTTATTTTTAATTTGATTGGGCTTTATGATTAGACATTAGTAGATATTTTTTAAAATTTTAGCATAAATGAGACACTTATTTCAAATATGTGTTCTATAACTTAGTTCTGTTGTAGTGTGTGTTTCTTTATTCTTTAATTTTTATTCTCTCTCTACATACAAATCAGCCCAGCTGGTTCAATTTTTGTGAAGCCAAATGGTTGTATCCCACAAGCACAACATCATTCTCTTGATGCGTATTTTGTACTAGTACTGCAGGCGGTAGGTATGGTAATGGTAATTTCACTACAATTAAAATTTTAGGCCTTCGTAAACATTCCAACACAAGCTTACGATTTGGTGTGATGGTCAGTTTCCTGAGTAGGTATGGTGGCAATATCTTGAATTGATGTAAAGCTATATTTTCCTTTTTCTATGACAAGAATTAACTTAAAATAATTTTCGAACGTTTGAGACAACTAAAATAAAACTTGGCTAGAAGTTCAGGAACTAATAGTGGCCGCTATTTAATATTTCTAGAGAAATGATTCGGTACTTTTTTTAAAAGAAAAATAAAAAAGATCTTAATCGTTGATTAATTGAGGGTAAAAATATAATTTTAATACTTAGCAGGCAAAAAGATTATTTTATTCAAGATTATAAGTTTGGTAATTAAACAATACAACATTTAAAGAAGCTTTTAATTGAGGTCCTAAAATTACACATTAATTAAGCATTAATTTAGAAAATTAATTGATTAACCAAATTTAAGCAATAATTAGGCATTAAATGTTTTAGTGTTTCTAAAATTATGCATTAATTTAAATTATAGGAATTTTAGAAATAGGTTTATTTCTAAGTATGATGAATTTAAATTTTAAATATTAAATACTTAAAATTTAAAAGTGAAATTTAAATTAGAGACAGTTTTGATACATACGTAGATCTCGTCTTATAATTTTTTAAGATTATAAGATTATGATCGTATTTTTTAAAGCTTCGTTTGGGATTGCGGGAGATTGTGTTGCGTGCGATGAGAAAGTACGTAATATTGCGTTCTGTATATTGTAATGAGTCAGTTACGATATATTTTGTGCGGTTCCACTGGAAGACGCAGAAACATATTCCTATATACTTTTTCTATAACTCCATTTTGTCTAATAGCATTACATAGGCCTCAATACCAAACTAAGCCTAATAGCGTTACATAGGCCTCAATACCAAACTAAGCCTAAGACGGGATCGTATTAGAGGCGGTTTTGATACATTAAATTTTAAATATTAAATACTTTAAAAAAATTTAAGAAAATTTTAAATTCCTATATATAGTTTAGACATTAATTTTGTATCACTTATTTAAAAAATTTTGAATGTAGGTTAAAATATTTATAATTTAAATGTGTTTAATAAGTTAAAAAAAAAAGAATTGTTCTACTTTATATATTAATTTTGTATGACTATTTAAAAAATTTGTAATGTTGCTAAATATTTAAATTTAACATATTTAATACGTTTAACAAAATTAGGAATTCAGCTTAGTCATTAATTTTATATACTAATTTTAAAAAATTAAATGTGGCAAATATTTAAATTCAAGGTATTTAATATGTTTAAAAAAATTTAAGAATTTTTCTAATTTAGATAGTAATTCTTTATCACTATTTAAAAAATTTAATGTAGATAATTGATTAGAAATATAGGGTAAGGATATAATTCAAATTTATTTTTATAATAGAATTGTATATACAAAATTAATTCAAATTTTAGTAGTAAAAATTGGTTTTTTTTAAATAATAAGATCATGGATTGTAATTTAAAATATAAGCTGAAAACAAAATAAATTTTAAGTTTAGAACCTAAAAAGTATAGAGAAATCTTCAATAAATCTAAATAATATAGTGCAATTTAAACTTATCAATAAATAAATTTATACTGTATAATTTAAATTTTAAGTTTATAATAAATTTCTACCATAGACTTTTACTAGAGTAAACAAAATTTATATTGAACAGATGTAGAATATTTGTGTATTTTATCAATTTGATCAATTTAATTAATTTAATTTATTAAATTGATTTTGATTCTTACCTTTAAAATTGAGTAAGTTATTAGTTGATTTTTTAATATTTTGTTATTTTATCTTTCGGTTTATAATTTGCTTCTTAACTTTTATTATTCATTTTAACTAAATTATTATCAATGATTTAAAAACTAGATTAATTGAACCGATTGATTTGACTGATCAGACTTTAATCTATTCTATCAAGAATCTGATTTTAACCTATTGAACTTAATAAGATTAAGAATAATTTGGAACCGGTAAAGATAATAAACATTTTAAACATAATTACAATTTACCTGTTAGAGCTAATAAATATTTTAAACATAATTTTAAACATAAAAATTAAAAAGATTAGAATTACTGTTGAGAAATAAATAGTTAGGAATTTGAAATTGAATTTGACTAACAATCACAAAACTTATTTCCATACTCGATGGATTTCAAAAATCCAAAACTGACCAAATTTTGAAACCTAAAACCAAATCTAAACCGAATACCGAAACTCAAAACAAATATTTCTGTTTACCATATTTCAAAGTATTTATATGAAACTTAAAATTTTAAAATATAAATTTGAATATAATATTAAATTTTATATAAGATTCAGGTTAGATTTAAGGTGGGTATAGACAAAATTCATTCTTATTTTATTAAATCACAATATAATCTAAATTTCACCCTTATTTTATTAAAAAAAGATTTAGAAATCAATAGTAATGGAAAGAAATTTTAAAGCATAGTTCCTTAAAATTAAACTCATTTGTAATATTAAACAAATAAACAATGAGAAAAGAAAAATTAAAAGATCGTATTGTCAAATCATTTGAATTTTCGTTATATGAAATGCAAAATTATGAAAGAAAAAATAGAGAGAGAAAAAGGAAACAAAGAGAAAAGAAAAATTTTAAAAATATAGTAAAGATAAAATGACTAAATTACACATGTATTAAAAGACAAAAATACCATTTTTTGAGGTACCTGATAACCGGTACCTCTCCCAAAGTGACCTACTATTGTAGGTCATAATTAAAAAAAAAACTAATTCTGAGCCGTTGAATACGCGTTAATGAATGGTAACCAAAAAGAAAAAAGTATAGAAGCATCACTCATATTTCTAAACATTAATTTGTTGCTCTCGCGACCTTTACATTGTATTTTCATGTCTTTAGTAAGCTGATCTTAATTATTTTTTGAAGGTAAAAATGTATAAAACTTACTTTACTGTCACCCATTTGGATTTCATAACCTAGTTTTTTACAAAAACTTTGGTTTTATTAATTGATCTTTTAACTTATTTTGATTTGAGTCAATTAATTAGTGTCTTTTTAACTTTAATATTTTAATGCCAAGTTTATCTTTAGTGGTTTAATTAGTATATTTTATGCAATGTACGTAAGTATAAATTTATTAAAGTAAGTAATTAGCTTAAGTTTTTTATCTGAAGAATTTTAAAAGATTGTATATATATATAGAGAGTAGGTCTTGTGTGCTATTAGGAGCACGAAGGCCTTCGTGCTCCTAAGCCGTTTTCGATGATGGAGCCTCCGTATCGACGATCGGTTCCATTAGACTTGATCTAGCGTATTTGAAGTTTCTAGAAACTAATTTTTATAATTTTTTGATATCATTTACCTAGTGATCAAACTGATTTAAAATTAATAGTTTTTAATGGTTGATATCTGCCGTTTTCAAATTTAACGGTGTAGAAGCATTCAAATCAGATGAAATTTTAATACAAAAGTCTTTATACTATCTACAACAAGATCAATATTTCTGATCGAAAATTTTAGTACTATATCACCACTTTTTGTAGGATTTTTATTTTCAGCCGTTAAAATTTATTAATTTTGAATCCATTCGATTGCTAGGTAAATGATATCGAAAAATCACAAAAAATATTTTCTAGAAACTTCAAATACGTTAGATCAAGTCTAACGGACCCATCGTCGATTTGAAAGCTCCATCATCAAAAACGGCTTAGGAGCATGGAGGCCTCCGTGCTCCTAATAGCACACAAGGCCTACTCATATATATATATATATATATATATAGTTGAATTAAAATAGTGAATGAAGCAGGTAGCGTGCTACCTATTCTCAAAAAAAAAAATGGTGTGCAGTTGGATTAATATTTATACATTTTTTATGTTTGTTGAAAGGGATCAGTTAAAGGTGAATGATAATACTGTTGAACTTTGGTAGATACTGAGCGCGCCCATGTGAGAAAAGGAGCTTGTGAACGAAGCCTTTATGCCGTGGAGTGGGGACAAATTATGGTGGCTCAGCCTGAGACGGGTGGGAAAAGGGAGACTTAGAGGTCAAGTAAAAAATGCAGAGCTAGCTACCATAGATCGATGCTATGTATGAACTACCACTACTCATACCTACTACTTCCTTTCCAGCATGACGCCATGACCAGATGATTACTACGGACCAACATTGGATAAATTGCAACATCAACGCCTCAACTTTTCGCCACGTTCCTTTCAAGTCCTCAAACTTTTTTAAATTGAAAATTAAATGCTTCGAAATTTTCAAAGTACTTCCACTTAGGGATGTCAATGGGTATGGATACCCGAAAAATTATCCGAACCCGAATCTGAACGGGACGGGTATACCCGAGCTAAACCGATATGAATTTGGTTATGGATATAAAAAATAAAAACCCGACGGATATGGGTATGGATATGGATTTTGTGTATACCCGAACCCGAACCCGAATCCGAACCCGAATCCGAAAAAATTATATATATATTATTTATTTATTTATGTAAAATATAAAATATATAAAATATTATAGTAAAATATTTAATTATGTTTATTTATATAACATGAATATATTTTAATTGTATTTTATTGTGTTTTAAAATTTTGATTTTACTATAATATATTTTAAAATATGATTAAAAAAATTCATTATTTTGGGTTTGGGTTTTCGGATTCGGGTTTGGGTTTCGGGTTTTTGGTCGGGTCCGGATATGGGTATGGATTTTTAAAATTCGTCGGGTTCGGGTTCGGATTCGGATATTAACTTCGGGTTCGGGTTCGGGTTCGGGTTCGGGTTCGAATTTTTAAAAACCCGATCCAAACCCGACCCGTTGATATCCCTACTTCCACTTTAGTTCTCATTCGTATATATTTACTAGTAAATGATACATTATTGCCTCTTCTTGGGGCATGCATTTGCGTGTAGATGGATGGGCGTCGGATCAAGCCCTATAAATAGGCACATGCATGCCTGACTCTTGAACCTAACTGCATGCATGTCTTCAAAGTCCCGAAGATAAGAGCCAATTATAATGCACTAGCTAGCTAGCCTGTGGTACGTTCTCTTACTCCTCATACTTCAGTACGCCGCCATTTATTGAATTGTCACGACTTTTTCTTTGCTTAATTTGGACAACTGGATTTATAGCGCTGGATGGCCACTAGATTTACAGTTGACAATACTGTAGACGGTGAATTTTCCTTAAGGCTTGGAGGAAAAGTGAATTCACATTTCCGTAAATCCAGCGCGCATATGGAATGTTCAGCTTTAAAGTTTTGAGGACAGCTGTGAAACTTGGGGTAATCATTGTAGGACTGGTAGTGTAATTTACCTAAATTTTTTTTTTTTAATAAGATGCATTTTATTAAAACCAAATAGGATATATATTCTGGATTAATTACGCAAGGTGTTTGATCCATAGTATAAATGATAATAGATAGCTACATTCAAATATCTCGATATCTGTAACATACTGGACTTACGCAAATTGCGAAGTTCGAGTATTTGACTTCAGTTCGCAATCTTTCCATATTTTCTGGAAGGTCGTTAACAATGTTCCGACCTATGGTTCGAACTCCGAGGATGATGATTTGCATTTAGGCACCAAAATCGAAAAGTCGAATTTTTGGTCACCTCTCGGTTAAAATTTTCGGAGCTTTGTACCGGTACAGATTTGATGGTTGCACTACAAGAAAATTAGATTTTAGCGACACATTTTTGAAACATTTTTGTGTAAGTGTCCCATTTATATATAATTTTTATTTAAAAAACAAATCTAGTAAAGTCCAAGATAAAGCCCAATTACCCAAAACAAAATTTATAATGTTCAAAATACAAAATTATTAAAAAAAAAAACTAGCATGGCCCAAGTAGAAAGCCCAAATACAAAAAATAAAAATAAAAATAAGGCTAAATTACACAAAACCCCCCTGTCAAAAGCCGCTTTTTTACTTTCCCCCCTGTCATTTAAAAGCCTATATTTTGCCCCCGCGTAAAATCGAAAATGTGCGCAGGGGGGTACGGTGTGACAAAATGACCATTTTTGCCCTGGGTCATTTTCATCTTCTCCCTCACCCTCGTCCTCCGCAACGTCGCCCTCGCCGCCCCGGTGACGGCGACAACGAACCCGACCATCTCCGCATCCAGCAGCGCCGTGTTGTAGAAGATCTCGAGCCCGTGTTGTACGGCGGGTCCTCCACCGACCGCTCCGCCGCTCCTCCTCCTCCTCCTCCCTCTCCCCTGGCCGCCGAGGTCGAGCAGCTCGAGCCCGCGGCACCGCCGAGCGCCGCGGGGATCGGGCCGGCGAGCCGGTTGTGCGAAGCGTCGAGAACCCGGAGCCCCCTGGATCGACCCAATCGCCGCCGGAGCGTGCCGTCGAGCGCGGCCGGCGCTCGCGCACCCCGCTTCTTCCCGATCGCGGCCGCGATCGCCGGAGCCGCGGAGCACGTTGCGAGGCGCGTCTCGACGCAGCGACGCGGTGCGCGTCGGCCGAACGGGCACCCGGAGTCCGCGTCCCGCGGGCGCACGCAATGCGCCGTTATGCGTCCACGCCTTCGCCTCCACCACGTCGCGCCGATCCGTGAGCACCGCGAACACCTCCGAGAGCAAACCGGGGCGATCGGCCCCGTGAGCTCCACCGCCGTCAAATCACCCACATCCGCCTCGGCGCGCCGGCGCCGCCCCCTCCGCCTCCGCCGCCACCGACGGCCGCTTTCGAGGGTGTTGAGCGAGCCGTCACGGTGGTGGTGGTGGCGGTGGTGCTCGGAGAGGACGCGGTGGGGAAGTTGAGGAGGAAGGGGAGGGTGAAGCGATGGGGCGAGGGTATTTTCGGCAAAATTTTTTTTTCTAACGGAACCCTAACGGTAGGGGGTAAAGTGCACATTTTCGATTTTACAAGGAGGCAAAATGTAGGCTTTTAAATGACGGGGGAGAAAGTGAAAAAGCACTTTTGACAGGGGAGTTTTGTGTAATTTAGCCTAAAAAAAATGATCCGCACCCCCTCGCTCCCCTCGCTCTCCTCCTCCTCCTCCTCCTTCTCCACATCCGAACTAAGCGTCTCCTCCTAGGTCGTATCTGAGTAGGTATAGTATAAATGATAATAGATGATAATAGATAGCTACGGGGCTGTTTGGTTTGACTTAAAATTGTGAAAAAAACTTTTCCGTGGAAATATTTTTTCGTTGTTCGTAGTATAGTGTTTGGTTTGGAGGAAAAGAAAAATAGTTTTCGATGATGGTTGTTTGGTTGAAGAAAAAGAAAAGTAGTTAAAATCTATATAATATATTTTTTATTATATATATTATTATTATATATTTAATACTGTAAAATAATATATATTATTATATTATATATTTAATACTATAAAATAATATTACATTAATACTATAAAAGTAGTTGAAACCTATATAATATGTATTATTATTATATATTTAATGCTGTAGTACATATATTTAATACTATAAAATAATTTACCATATATTTAATAAATAATATTTACAAATAAAATATTATATATAACAGATCGGTGATTGTAAGTTTTTGACCATTGGATTAATAGATGTGTGGTTAGGATGATGTGGGCCCCCTTGGGTTAAGTGGGTGGTTGGTTGAATAGTATAATCTAACGGATGAAAATGATCAAAGGCATAGATCTAACGGCAAAAAATTTACAAGCACCAAGTGCTTTGTACTTTTACAATAAATTTAGCCGGACTATATATATATATATATATATATATATATATATATATATATATATATATATATAGAGTCCTACTGGTATGCTATTAATAAGACGACGAACTTGGTGCTAGTAAGTTTTCTACCATTGGATTAACCCCTTTGATTAATTTTACCGTTAGATTATACTATTCAACCAACCACCCACTAAACCCTACGGGGCCCACATCATCCTAGCCGCACATCTTTTAATCCAAGGGTAGAAAACTTAAAGACCAAGTCATCGTTATTATTAATAGTATTCCAAATTTTAGTTCTATATATATATATATATATATATATATATATATATATATATATATATATATATATATATATATATAGCTGTGCAGTCCATGAGAGCCGCTTGACCTCGTGAACCGCGCACTTTTCTCCCGCCGCGCGGTCCACCACATTTTCGTTTTCCGCTCAAATTGAGCGATTTGAGCGGAAAACGAAAACCAATTTTTCCTCCCAATTCGTCAAAAAGTTTTTCGGGAAATTTTTTTTTTCCAACCAACCAAACACCCAAAAATTACTTTTCACCGGAAATTTTTTTTTTCAGGGTACAAGTAACCAAACACACCCTACATTCAAATACCTCGGTACCGGTCTCAGAAAAGCAATCCTAGTAGGATGTGATAGATTTTTATAGGTATATTAAACAACAATAAAAATAAACTCATACCAAAATTCAGGATCATAAATAAAATAAAATAACTCACAGAACGCTATAGAAAAAATTCTTCATCAATAATCTGCGGAAGTGAGGAGTCCCGATATAATGTGAACGTCTCCAACCAAATTTAAGTAATTTGGTTTCTCCTTCTTTCTCAGGCACTCTTCCATATGGTGTGAAACCGATAGTAATTCTTCACCAGAATGCATATATATGAGAAGGTGTCAGGACCAATACCCCTTTATATATACTTTAGATTGACTTCCTATAAAAGTCCGATTTGGATTCTATTTAATTTAAATAGATGAAAAAGGGATAAAATATATCATATCAAGTAGCTCTATATATATTAGGATTGGCCGTTATTTATAGTAAATTCAAATTTGAATATGATTAGTTGGGCCACAATTATGAAAATCCTAACAATCTTCCACTTGGTCATATTAATTATATTTCATGAACGAATTTTCTATACTACAAACTTTATTGCGAATTATTATAAACTTTATGATCAAATACCTTAGAAACCCACTTAATCTTTAGCTTAAATTAAAAGACTATATATAATGATACAGACTATGACGGTCCATCTCTTCATATTAAATTTTTTTTTATAATTACCATATCATCTTTATTTCTTAGCCAAGTATTTTATATGACACAATTTTATGAATAGACTTAAACTATATGTTATATATATATATCTGCCACTGATTGAGGTAAGGAAGTCTCAAGTTAGATCCCTCCTAATTTATGAGCTGAGCAAGTGGTAGTACCCTTGGAGGCAGTTTTTGGTTACAGTCCTTGTACATACAGATGTTTATGTTTTATGTTTACTAGTTAAGCACCCGCGCTTCGCGGCGGGCAGTAAGATTTGCACCAAAACATAGTAGTAAATGATAAACAACATATATATATATATATATATATATATATATATATATATATATATATATATATATATATATATATATATATATATATATATATATATATATATAAGATTTTCATAAAAATACGTAGTAGATGATAAACAACATATACATAAATCTACATAAGTCAAAACCAATTTAATAACCATTGAGAAACTTACTATTGTATTCGTTACAGTTATATAGCCAATGTGTATACACCATATTGCAACAATATTGCCATACCTAAGAGATTAAAACTAAATTACTCAAAATTAGTAAGAATTCAAATAACCAACAATCCAAACCGGAACAAATATCAAAAAAATATGAGCAAATTCTAATCTCGCCTTAGGACAAAACCTGGATGATGCAAGAGCCAACGCAATCTCCTGCTAGCACATCACTTCACCGATGCCGCACCATTGTTATCCACTTGCTTTGGCCCAGAGCAAATTCGGAGGCTCTGGGAAGCGACAACGATTAAATCAAGAAAAAAAACCTTTAATACAAACAAATTTTAAATCCTAAGATATACTACAAAATTTGCTAAATATATTTGTTAATCGGCATACAACAATCCATTTATGAAACAATAAAAATATTGATCTGAAAGAGAAATCCAACCTGACACATATATATAGGCACTTATAAATTCTCATCAAACACAAAAAAAAATAGACTGAGATGAATTTTCCTGCAATGAATGCAAGAAAAACACTATAATTAGAGTCCTATATTATAAGGTTTAGACAGGTTCCACAAAGAACGCTCTCATATACATTAATATCCGCCACGAGGGAATCATAAGTTAGAACAAAGACCAATATTGATAACAAAAAAACCTTTCGAATGGCTCGACCATTAAAAGCCAAAAGAAAAACTAAGAAAGCTAATAATCTTCACATAGGCCATCATCAAACCCTTTTAAGCTCGAGCAAGCCAATTTCTTCATCTAGTGAGCCTCTTTCTTAAGAAACCCATCTCGGCTCTAAGCTCATTCGATATCAATAAGAAAAATTATAACTTTAGCTTGATTTCTTAATCAAGAGAAAACCCAAACACAGCCTCAATCACACTCAAACATTGGACTTCTTTTCCTCCTCTTTTTAAGAAAAACCCTGACCTTCAGTCGAAATCCTAATTAGGATGATAAAAAGAGGACCCACACAGGGAAGTGGCAAATACAAAAACAAAAACCACGGAGTCGAAACAAAATGTAGACACATTCTAACTATTCAGAAGCAGCAGAGATCGCTGTCTTACAACAAAGGATAGTAACAGTAAGTTTAAAAAAATAGTGTAGAACCCAAACAGAGCGAGTAAAAAAGGTAAGTAAATCTCAAACATGTAGAAAATTATAATGTAGAGCCCAAGGAGCCATCACAGCGGAGAGGTAATAAACATGAAGAAAAGAGAGATAATAAACATGTTAGTAAGAAGAAAAGAGAGATAATAAACATGTTAGTAAGAAGGCAAACTCGAGAAAAATCAAAGTAGAAAAATTTACAAAAAAATGTAAATACTAAGACCATAATCGTAAGTAAGAGTAAGCAAATATAAATTGCCGAAAAAGAACCAATTATGCATAAAAAATAACTATATGAGAGCGTGGAGGTGTGGGAAAAAATTTAAGTCCAAAACAAAACAAAGGAAAGAAAAAAAAAATAGCAAATAATCAAGATAGCCGATAGCAAGGTTCAGATTTGTGGATCCCCTAAAGCAAAAGGCTATGATAACTATTGTGGGGATCTCTACAATAATATTTGTAAGCTGCAGCGATTGCCGTGGGGCTGCTTGACATACTATACCGTTATGAACAGATTTATTAGAGCTATCCTTATCATCATAACCTCACACGAAAAGAGTAGCAAAAGCAACACTAAATAGGTGAGGTACTTAAAAAACTCCCGAGCGTCACAAACAGCTAAGAAAACTTTGTGCAACAAAATATTCATGCAGCCCCGGAGCCGTTCGTCATGCCATGCCATTACAAATAGATTCAGTAGAGTTGTCATATCATCATAACCTCGCACGAAAGAGCAGCAAAAGCAACAGTAAATAGGCGAAGACTTAAATAACTTTCCAACATCACAAACAACAGGAAAAAAAATATAACAACGATTTTTTCTAGAATTAAAGATCCATATCTAAACTTTTAGAATAGATCAAAACAACATTTGAACTGCTCAAACTTCCAAGCAAGATCGTTTTTCTTCTTCTTATGCAAATTTCACGAAGTATACACGGATCACTCTTTAGATCAACTTAGATAATACCTCATGTCACAAAAAAGTAATGCACATAGAAATTACCACCGCTGCCGAGGGGGAAGATAAAGATCTCCCGAAAATGGGAGAACTCGATGATCCTGATGTCCATCGCGCACCCCAACATGGGGAGCTTGAAATCGTCGAGGATACAAAATGCCTCAGCCATGCAGGGGGAGGCGACTGTAGAGAGGCGTACGTTCCGCGGCGGCATTAAATGCCCAGATCCTCGACAGATATGGGCAAGGGATCAAGGGGGGAGAGAGAGAGAGAAAGTAGAGCAGAGGTCGGATCCGCGGCGGATATAGGCAAGCAGCGGTAGTACGAACCCTAGGCGAACATAGGGTTTGAGAGGGGAGGGAAAGGGGGAAAGTGGATATTTGCAGCCGAATTTGTGGGATTTCCAGATCGAGGGGTACGGCCAACAGGCGGTTGCGCGGCGGAGCCAGTACGAACCCTAGGCGAACCTAGGGTTCGGGAAGAGGGGGCGATGAATCGTTCTCAGAGGGACCAAAGCGCGTGACCGAGAGAGAAAGAGAGAGGCTCTGAGGGACCCACTTGCGCGAGAGAGATACCCACCGGAAATCGCGGAGAAGCTGTAGAAGCCCAGGATCTCCGGCGATTTTCGCGCGGCGGAGCCAGTACGAACCCTAGGCGAACCTAGGGTTCGGGAAGAGGGGAACCCCGTGAGAGAGAGAGAGAGAGAGAGAGAGTGAGAGAGAGAGAGAGAGAGAGAGAGAGAGAGAGAGAGAGAGAGAGAGAGAGAGAGAGAGAGTTCGGGAAGAGGGGAACCGCGTGCGAGAGAGAGGCAGAGGGAGTAAAAAAAAAATAAAAAATAGGGAGAGGGACACCGAAAACCCGGGGAGAGCAAGCGACTCCACCGAAAATAAGGGGAGAGCAAGGGTGAGGTTTCACCCTTAATGTATTTGTATTGATGAGTTGTGAGAGGAGGTTTTTACACTTGATAATTGTATTTGTTGTACTACTTGGACCTTATGTATATGCAGAGGACTATATTTAGTTTTAGTAGTTTTACTTCAACTCTATTACTTGCTTGTAATAACTCTTGTATACTTTATAGGTACTGCAATCATTTTATGTACATAGAACTTCACTACAATAAAAACGGTCTATAACGACACTTTTAAATATAGGTATATGTCAAAAGAAGTGTTGTTTGCTAAATTATCGACACTTTTAAAAAATATTGTTATATGTGGGGTCGTTAGGTATATAGTGACAGTTAAAGAGTGTCGTTATAATCTAAAAAAGTGCTACTAATTTACCAGTACTTATTTAAGCATTTAGAAACCGTCGAAACTTTATCTCGTTGGCTGCGGTGACGGAGGAGGACGATAAGAAAGGGCTCTCCGTTTAGAATTTTAGTGGATTGAGTAAGGAGAGAAGAGAAGATGCATGATAATCGATTTTTTTTTTTTTCTTTTCTGTTTGTAATCGGGCCAAATGTGTTAGGTGTGGTGGGTTGAGTAGAGTAATCTTTTATTTTTAGTTGGATTGGGCTTTATATTTAGACATCAGTAAATATTTTTTAAGTTTTAGCATAAATTGGACATTTACTCAAAAGTGTTCCAAACATGTATCCCTATAAACTAATTCTGTTGTAGTGCTTCCTGTGTATGCGGCAGATCTATTGGTGAGCCCGGGTTAGGCTGCACCTCGGGGCATAGCATATATGAAAGTAGACTCAAATGAAAACTTCTAACTCAAATTTCACGAAATTCAAAAATTTATGTGAAAAATGGCACAAGAATGAAGTTTAAGAGCGAATTTAAGACCGAGGGGCTCTCTTCGGTTTGAAACAGGATGATTCGTGTACCAAAACGCATGAAGTCACGTGAGGAGGGTTTACAACACCAATTGCACGTGTTCGCAGGGACTGAAGAGAAAATACTGTAACTTGAGGGACTAATTGCACTTTTGCTTGAAAACATATGCTATGTGTGCACGCGCGCGCACGTGTGTGTGTGATTGTGGAAATTGGGCTGTTTCTTAAAACACCCATGAATCAAATATTTTGCACATGGCCGTTAATGGTGTGTGTGTGTGTGATTGTGGAAATTGGGCTGTTTCTTAAAACACCCATGAATCAAATATTTTGCACATGGCCGTTAATGGCGCACACCCGCTCAGATCTAACTGGTTATACTTCATGTGTGATAAGTGGTAATTCATACCATCGGCACGATTCAAAGGCATAGTCCATCGAGAGCCCGCGGATTAGAGATGTCAACGGGTCGGATTCGGGGCAGATTTTTAAAAATCCGAATCCGAACCCAACTCTAAACCCAAGACTCGAACCCGAATCCGAACCCGACTGATTTTAAAAATCCATATCCAAACCCGAACCCGACCAAAAATCCGAAACCCGAACCCGAACCCGAACCCGAACCAAAAAATTTGAATTCGAAACAATTATTTCTTTTTTCAATATTTCAAAATATATTATATTAAATCTAAAATTTTAAAATACAAATTCAAATATAAAATCAAATATATATATATATATATATATACAAAATAAATTCAGGTTTGGGTCGGGTTCGGGTTTGGGTCAGATCAAAATCCATATTCGAATCCATATCCGTCGTTCCTATTTTTGATATACATATCCGAATCTATATCCATATCCATCGGATATATCTGTTTCATTCGAGTTCGGGTTCGGATAAAATTTCGGGTATCCATACCCATTGACATCCCTACTGCGGATTTACACCATTAACACTAAGCAAGGATTCAAATTGAAAAGTACCCTATGTCAATTGTATAGTATAAGGATCTCGGTTTATTTCTTTTATGAGTTTTATAATTTTTATTTATTCAAGAATTAGTATTATTTTTAGGGTTAATTTTATACAGGTTCCTGCAAACATAGTGAATTGCAAATATATTCCTACAAAGTTCAAATTTCATATGTTGCCCTACAAAAGTCCTAATATTTTCAAATATATCCATCTAGTTAGTTATTGTTAAAGCACTGTTTATTTTAGAAGTAAAATGACATTTTTGTCATCACAGATATACCCATCCAAAAGTTCCGACTGTTAATTGAAAAGAGGTAAAAAGGTTAATTCACCTCATTAACTAATTAAGGTTAAGTATTTTATCTACGGTTAATTAATTTTTTCTAACGGATCCTAACAGTATGGACTTATTTGAAAATATTAGAACTTTTGCATGAATAACATATGAAAGTTGAACTTTGTAGGGATATATTTATAGTTCACTATATTTGCAGGAATCTGTATGAAATTAACCCTATTTTTTATATTTTTATATTTTTATGAAATTTTAAATCATGTGGGGAATGTTATATTTGATATTATTTTGTGAATTAAAATTTCATCATATAAGGTAGTTTTATTAATCTTTAATTCGTTATGTTATATTTGGTGTTATTTTGTAATTTGGAAATTTAATCATAAATGGTAGTTTTATTTATTTCTAATTTGTTGCCATATTTAGTACCTTTCATGATTTGAAATTTTATTTCATGTAGAAATTTTGGTAGCTTATTTAATTTGGTAAATGGTAGGTTAAATCAAGAAGAGATAATTTTCCTTATTCAAGCTTTCATAATGATCACTAATTATGATCATTAATTTTTGGGTGTTTTCAATTTTCTCTTGAACCATATATTTATGGGATAAGAGAGAGGGCAAGAGAAAGTTTAGAGCCCTTACGATCACTACTACAACTTTCTTTGAGGAAATACTTTCATCTTTTTTTTCCAAGTATTATTTGAATATTTTTCAACTGAGATCCCTATAGTCGGAATAAGATTCAATTAGCACTTCTCTGCAGCCATGCTAACGGAGCATAATCGGAAATTCCAAGGGAGTTGTATTGCTAGAGCAAATCGCCTCCTAATCTAACTATATACGTATTTTATTTGTTTATTTATTTAGCAATTTATTTATTTTGAATTATTTTTAAATTAATTCAAAAATCGAGTAGATATATGCAACAAACACATCAACAATAGAATATGTTTAAACAGAGGACGCACCCAAAGCACTTGTCATGTGAAAAAGAAATGAAAAAAAAAAAACTCTTCAAGATTTGGAACTGACGAATGTCAAATCATAATTTTTTTTTTTTTTTATTAATATTCAAGCCCAACTCTTGGACCTTCCAATTCCACAACAACTCTTATCCTCCAAAAAATTGCGAATGAAACGGACCTACAGAGCACCCAACAAGAGAACAATCATGGCAAACCCAAGGCGTAAACCTACAACTAGAGTGTTAGCCGACGAATGTTGCGCAGTCGGCATCGTAGTCGGAGGAGACCCTTCATTAGGACTTGCCGCAATCGGAGCTATCGTCGTGATAGTTGGTGAGGGTGGTGATGCCAAAGGAGCATCAATACTTGGCGAATCCGCTGTTGGTGACGGTGTGCTTGCCTCCGTAGTCGGCGATGGTGCACTCACCTCCTCTGCACTTGGTGGGCTTGCAGCTTTGTCTGGTGAGCTAGCTGCCTTCTCTGGTGGGCTAGCTGCAGCTTTGCCTGGTGAGCTGGCTGCCTTCGCCGGCGGGCTAGCTGCAGCTTTTTCTGGCGGGATTGTAGCATTCGTTGGTGGGCTTGCAGCTTTCGTTGGCGTTGGCGTCGCAGATTTTGTCGGTGGGGTCGCGGCTGTCGTAGGTGGGCTAGCTTTCGGCGCATCAGCATGTGTAGGTGCTGTTGTCGAGTCGTTTGTTGGGCTCGATTTTGGCGGTGGAGAAGCTAGCTTGATCGGTTGGGTTGTTGGTGCCGGAGCCGAGGCTTTCTTGGGAGTAGCGGCGTCAGAAGTAGGAGGTGGCGAAGTAGCATTCGTGGGGGTTGGCGCGGCCGTCTTCTCGCTGCCGTCCAAGCCTGGAGGAACGATGGCAGTGCTGACCTGTAGGACGGAGATATTGTAGGGCCTAGCAGCGACAACCTTGATCAGGGAGGATGTGAGAGGGGCGCCAGGTGCAGAAGAGCCGAAAACCATTTGGTCATCAGGCAGCTCGGTGTAATTTAGGAAGCCCGTGCGACCGGCGGCAGCGCCGGTTGCCTGAAAGAGGGTAGTGAGGAGGGTACTCTTGTTGCCAAGCTTGTCGAGTATGACAGGGTCATAGTAGTCGAGGAGGATATGGACGGCCAGGGCATTCTTGAGGGCATCATGTGGGAGGGAGGAGAGGGGGCCGATCGCGGAGTTGTCGAGCACGAGAACTGTGATGGTTTGGCGTTGATTGATCTCATCTGCGAGCTTTGTTTGCGAGAGGAGGTTGTTGAAGCTAGAGTACTCGGAGAAAGGGGCGAGGATCTCAGTGATGTTGTGGGCCGTGGATAACGAGAGGAGTGACAAGAGGACAATAACGAAAGGAGGCACAATGGCAGCTGCTCGCTTAGATGCCATCTTTTGGGGACTTGTTTATTTCTTTATTTGAAAGGAGGTGGTTGGGCTTAGAGGAAGACTTCGGGGCAGCAACTTTTTATAGCTCTTGCTGTTACTATATTTAGATTCTTTATTTTCGCCAAATTCGTTGGGCGGTTGCAATTTGGGCTTGTTTGGACCATCAAAGAAATTCTTTTCTATTGGGGGATCACTCCTTGTTTAGATAGTTCCCTTGTGACGGAGATTGAAGGGATGACTTCGTCTTTCTCTGAACAAGGGGCACTCCTTCCGCCACAATTCACAGAATTATAGTTGACTAGGCTATATTTAGGGCTTGTTAAGTTCATCTTTTGTAGATTCTAAGATCAGAATGGGAATCGCTACTTCCAATAGTTAGTCTGTTTTACAGAAATCAAATTTCGAATGTCATTCCAGTCTGGAATTAATGTAAATGGCCCAATTCATTTCTAGCCCAATTCGACTTTGAATCTTGGATTGGTCCATTTTAGAGTAAACAACTCGAGGCCTTCTCTCACAAACACGCCCAGCTTTCATACTTTCATCACTCTTCTCTTCTTTAACAATGCCCTTTCTCAAAATTCTTGGCGTCCCAATTGTCTATTCTTATTTTCGTTTCAATAATAAACCAAACATTTTTTTTTTTAATTCGTCATTCCAATGTAATCGAATTTTATTCCCATTCCATCTCGTACCAAACATGGCATGTTCGGTGCATGGCATGTTTTGTTCGTGATAGGAGTGGGAATAGAAATGAAATTGGATTGCACTAGAATGAAAAATATAATAACAAATCATACAAAATTGTTTGGTTTATGATTAAACGTTTGGTTTATGATGGGGATGGAAATGGACAATAAAATTAGATTGTATTAGAATGAAAAAGGTACGACGAATCATTCAAAAATATTTGGTTCATTAATTATTGAATTGGAAATCATAATGGACAACTCCTAATCTACGCCTTTGGTTCGTGAAAAGTGACCAATATAATCAGTATTACTAGTCACCGATATAGATATATCCATATAAAGATAATTTAATGAAACTAGCTAGAAAATAGCTAATTATATAATTTTAATGTTACTATCTTTGAACAAAAAAAAATTCATAAAAATAAGATTTTTCTAAAAATAAGGAATTTAGATCAAATTTTATAAACACCGTAAGAAAAAATTATTCATACATTTTTTAAAACTCCACAAAACAATCCAACATCAAAAAAACCTATTCATAACGATACAAATCAAAGATATTAAAAAAACCCATTGAACACATTCCAAAATATCATTTATTTGAAGAATAAATACCAAACAAAACCAATAATAAGCAACTTGAGATAGTTAGAAATTAGAAATACTTCCAAATAACTTTTATAATAAAGAAAGGTTAGTTGAAAAGTAAGAATGTCACGCCCCTAGCTCGCAACGGAAACATCATTGGGCATGCGCACAGATTCGTCGAACGATCAAAGTTTTTTCTATCTGCCCAAGACATCACAACCTATAAAATGCATTCCAATCAGGAACCATATGCACAAGAATTATATAAGTGTTAGGAGTCGATTTTCCCGACCCTTGACCCGATCAAAGGTCTTCCTCGGGAAGCGCGTCGAGGTGCGAAACGGCTCTGAAAGATGACCCTCGAAGTTTGCACCCCTTCGACTGATCAAGCGATTCGGCTGACGAGAGATCAGGCCAGCCGAGTTCGGAAACTCTATTCTACCTTCGGTTGGGCCGGATGAGCCGAATGTACAGAAAAGACCAGACACTAGGCAGGGAGATGAGCCGAATGGCTAATACTGCACAAAATATGGTCGGCCTAAGTACTGGGAAAGATGTTTAGTCTACAATGGAGTGATGCCCATGGGGCAGACAGACTCCAGGGTACTATGTTAGCAAACAACTCCTAGGAAAGCAGTAAATGCAGGAAAGAAAGATGCGGTAAAATAAGGGTGGTTTATTGTTCGCAGGAAAAAAGATCCTTTTTTAGGGTATCATGAGCCTATTTATAGAGTCGCCCCTGAGTCGGTTATAGCCCTTGCATGATCGACCACTATTTTCTGATATTTTGGACCACCTTCAGCCTATCGGAACCGCTTGTAACTGCTTGCGGTTGCTATAACTCCCTCGATCTGGTGCGGTTTGTGTCTCCTCTGGTGCTTCCGGTGTGCTCCTGGTGCACCACTGTAACCACTGTACTAGTATGGACCCAGCGTGCCAGCTGTTCCCGCCGAATTGGTCGGCAGCTTTCGAAGTGACGCTTCGGTAGCTGGCGTTTTCCCCAAGGCGCGTTTCACCTTTTGGCACGTTTTTGTTTCAACCGTTCGACTCCTTTTATGCTAAAAACTCCCGCCATTTATCGAGAACCGGCATGATCCGAGGTGTATTTCTCGATCCAATCAATTTCAAATCCTCTACGCCAGCGGCTGACGCAACGCGAAGCCCTGTGTACGTCTTGATCCTGGCCGTTCATTTTTCCTTTTGCGGTCCTGATTCATTTACGATTTTTGTCTTACATGCGGTATTAATTAGGTCATTTAATTACCGCCGTCTTTTCACCATTATAGTCAGTCTTGGAATCTGTTTCGACGTGACGATCTGACGCGGCGACCACTTTTCTTTCTTCTTTTCCAAGCTTCTCATTCCTTTTGTCTTCAAAGCTTGTTTTGTTTTGCTCTTCTTCGCCTTTGACTTATTGTTCTCTTTCTTCCTTGCTTCTTTCCTCTCCTTGCATCTTCCTTCTTCATCGCCTACCTCCGTTTTCTTCAATGGCACTCCTTTCTCCTCTTCCTTCTTCTCCATCTATGGATCACACAATACTTAGACCGATTGTTGATTTTGACCCTAATCGCTTTGGTCTCGGTTCTTCTTTCATAGATTATCCTTTCCCTACCGATCTGCCATTTTTTAGCGATGGTCTTTCTCTAAGAGCTATTACTATTCGTCTTCAATCCTGGTACCCATCAACTATTCCAGACGAAGGCCCTCGTGCCTGGCCTAGCGTTTCGGATGGATACCTAGCTTGGTTAGACATAGTAGAAGTGGCATATGGCACCTTGTGGCGAGAAGTAGGTATTTATGAAGCCATTGCATTGTCTTGGCATCCTCCTATAGCCGACAATCTTCTTTTAGCTGCCGCTCTTTGTTTTTGGTCTCCTGTTTTCAATATTTTTCTTTTTAAAAGGGGACCTCTCACCCCTACTTTATTTGATGTTGCCGCCATTGTCGGCCTACATCCTCATGGAATCACCCTTTCCATGGCTTACAACCCTGCTGGCATATCTGACTTTGAGGGTTGTCTTAACCTCAATGATTTGGCCTATTCCAAGTTCCTTTCCAAATTTGCAGGCGAATCCCCGGCTGTTGTTACCAAAGAAGAACACACAGCCTTTCTTCTGTACTGGTTATGCCATAATCTCTTTTGTATTCGTTCTCAAGAAATTAGTCAGGATTTTATCCCAATCACCATTGATCTAGTAAACGGCGATAAATTGGCTCTTGGTCCGTACTTTCTCGCTTTTGTTTATAGAGAAATTTTTACCTCTATTACTCCGCTCCTTTCTGGAGACGATGTAACCATCAGTTCTGGTTGTGGCGTCTTTTGGTTTTTACAAATATTTTTGCAGTTTTATATTCCTGCGTTACGCCAAACTATCTTAGACCAGAATTCTTTTGCTTTTTATGATTCTTATGGCTTAGCCCTCGGCTGTCCTCAGCCGATGACGTTAGGTTGCCCTTCTGATTTTCTTACTTATTTCAAAACCTTTTATGAGCCGAGTCTTGGGTTGGCTATTTCTTGGATCCCATTTGTTGATCGCCTTACTGGCCCTCCCTGGTTCCTTGCTCGATTTGAGGCCATACGAGACGACTTAACTTCTGCTCATGCCAATGAATACTCGGAGGTATAGTATTCTTTCTTGGCTTCCAGATATCTTCATGTGGGGTTGAAATAGCATTCTGAATTTTCACCAAGTATAGAGGTTTATTCCCCTCAATACGTTGCACGTCAATTCGGTTTCGTGCAATCACTTTCTATTCCAGCCAAATTCTTTACTGCCAATATTGCTGCTAATTGACCTCCTATTACAAGTATACTCGAGGTCGATCGGATTTCAGCTATGGGGAACCGTCTTCGTCGGTTCTTCAAATTAGTTAGTTTTAAACCTACCTACACTGGAGTGGCTCTGGATATTTATGCTACTGCTTAGGAGCGCTTTACTGATCTGGTTTTTGATTCGTCTCTGCTCCAAGCACATCGTAGAACTATTCACCCTGTTGGTAAGTCATCTTCTACTAACTGCTTTTGGTTTATTAATAATTGTCCATACTAATTCTTACTCTTTTCATAGTTATCCGGAGTGAAACTCCTATTTCATCTGATCCTGCTCTAACCTCGAAGAGAGGAGCATTTGAAGCTACTCCATCTGTCTCTCAGCCGGCTTCGAAAAGGCGTAAGTCGGTAGCGAGGAAGCCACCGTCTAAGACGATGGCTGACATATCGAGTTTAAAATCCGAAGAAATTTCTTCGGCAAAAACAACCTCCTCGGCTACCACTCCAGGAAGCATCACCGAAGAATTCCCCTCGGTTGATATTTCGACAACTCCTATTTTCCCAATCCAATCACACTTGGGGTGAGTCCCTCTACTTAACTGTATTTAAATCTTTCTTTCTTTTAACTCAATTCGTAATTCTCCTGACAGTCGTCCCATGAACCCAATCCGTCGGCTCCGAGGACTGAAAGGCAGCTACATCGAGAAGCTCGCCTTAGGAAGAAGATAACCTCAGAAAAGAAACCGGCCACTCAAAAAGAGAGTAAAGAAATGGCCGCACCGGCAACGATGTCTTCTCCTCAAGTTGCCGAAAAATCCACCATCTTTCCTGAAGGGATTATTAAAAAAGATAGAACCCTTGTATCCCCCTCGACTGCTAAGACTTCACCATCAGAAATTGTGGCGTTCATTCCTAAAAATCCTATATTCGCTACTCTCACCGCTCTACTAGCTTCAAGCCCCCATTCTACTGAGGAAGACGATTCTACTACCGCGACATCGATAGACACTCAATGTAAGTTTGATGAATGTCTCCGATTATATGGCCACGGTCTCCCAACATTGGCTCTGAATAAAGAACAATTTGATTGGCTATACGCCCTTTTATTTGATTTAGCCGACAAGTCAGATCTCCCTTCTTCTTGTAAATGTTTCATAGAGATTTTGTCATCTCAAATTTCTTCTTTCTTATCTCGAAAAAAATCTTTGAATGCTGAGCTCTCATCTTTGGACCAGCATTTTTATCAAGTTGAGCACCTTAAGAAAGCTATACCTAAGGTATCAATTCCTGTGGTTGATATGAGTCAAGAAGACCATCTCCTAGCAAATCAAGAAAAGGATCTGCCACAACAGATCTTGATTCTTGAAGAAAAATTATCTGCCGCAAAATCAGCCTTAGCCCAAACTTCTGAGCGCCGACTATTCTTGAAGGATCAATTAGAGCTGAAAACAGACGAAGGGATGAAACTGCAGGAGAAACTTTCTCAACTCTATAAAGTGCCTCCTTCGATGAAACGCGGGAGAAAAACGGTCGAAACTGCTCAAGCCAACTTGATAGCCGAATGGAAACAACTTAGAGATTTATTATCTTGATTCAGCTTGTAATATTTTAATTTTAACTTTGATTATTTTCCTACATGGATGGGTAATATTTTTTCAAGTATGTCCCATTGATTGGTTTTTTATTTTCAGATCCATTTACATTCTTGATATAATATGCATTCTCGTTTGCAATTCGACTGACTTGAAATGGTCCTTCCCAATTCGATGACCATTTTCCATATGTTCGGTCTTTTTGACCGATTGGAAAACCAGTCGAAGGACTAAGTCACCGACTGTGAAGGACTTAGATCGAACTCTTTTATTATATGCGCTACGCACTCGGGCTTTGATATGCTTGCATATTATCCAAAGTCATCAACCTAGTATCATGTATTTCTTAAATTACTGTATTCATCAGCCGAAAATTCACTTTGTTTCTCTATTCTCAAAGAAGGAACTGTTATCTCGGCTGGGATTACGGCCTCGTGGCCGTATACTAATTGGAACGACGTCATCCCCGTTGCCGTTTTTACTGAAGTTCGGCATGTGTAACGACCCAGCCCACTAGTAACAATAACTTGTTGGGCCCAACCACCGGCCCAAAATGCTTAAGCCCAGTTATTATTACTAGTGTCTAAGTGTATTATAAACCCAATGACAATCTCTTTCCCATCCGATGTGGGACTATTGGGGTGTCACCGAATTTTTTTACTTATAAAATGACCCCGGGGCGTGACAGCATGCCCATAATACTTCGGAAAGTTTTTCATTCTATTTCCTCGGATGCTTTCCGATATGCCGTTTCATGAGATTAATAATTATTTTATTTGCTGACTCAACTTGTCCATTCGCTTAAGCGTAATAAGGAGACGAATGAAGTAACCTTATTTTTCGTGACTCGACGAACCGAACAAACTGTCCCCCTGTGAACATTGTCCCTTGATCGGTTGTAATTGTCTCGGGGATCCCAAAGCGTTGGATTATATAATCTTCGACAAAATCAATAATTTTCTTTTGAGTGACCAACCGAGTAGGTTTTACTTCTACCCACTTAGTGAAATAATCGACGGCCACTATTAGGAATTTATGACCAGCCGAGGAGTTCGGTTGGATTTCTCCAATTAGGTCTATGGCCCACTCTCGAAAAGGCCAAGGTTTAATGATCGCATACATGTCAGAGGCAGGAACTCTCTGTATTAAGCCATGAAATTGACAATCCTGACAACCCTTGGCATACTCTATACAATCTTGATGCATAGTCGGCCAATAATATCCTAAGTGCCAAATTATCCATCTTAGCCTTTTTCCTGCTAAATGGGTTCCACATATCCCTTCATCTGTTTCTCCCATTACCAATAGAGCTTCTTCAGGTCCTAAGCACTTCAATAGAACTTTTTCGGCTGTTCTCTTGTAGAGTTGTCCGTCCAACAAACAATAGCCGAGAGCTCTCCTTCGAATATTATAATCAACCCCTTTATTAGGATCTTCCAAATATTCGATTAAGAATTTTCTCCAATCCTCTTTTACCTCTACAGAAGCTATGATCGGTTCTCCTATGTGAACTGAAGGTAACAGCCTTCTTTGCACTACTATTGATTCTGACTTCGGTTCTTTGTATCCTGAAGCCGATTGGGCTAGTTCATTTGCTTTTTCATTTTTCTGTCTGCCCAAATGTTCAAATTCAGCTTCTCCGAAATTGCATAACCGTTCTACTATTTTCTTTAAATAATTTTGCAAATTCGGTTTTTCACATCGGTACTCTCCATTAATTTGTTTGATCACTAGCTGTGAGTCACCGATGACTTTGATTGCCTTGGCTTTCAATTCTTGCAAAATCTCAAGGCTGATTATCTGGCTTGATTGTTGGAGCAGCCGAAATCTAATTCAAAAGCGAATTGACAAATGTATCCCTCGGGAGACTATATAACTATTCCTGCTCCCGCGGAGTCGGTTGTTTTTGAACCGTCAAAGTAGAGTACCCAAGGTTGACAGCAGTCAGCAGATCAAATTTTGTTTCGGCTCTTCAATCTCCACACATCGATGATTAGCCAGAAAATCGGCTATAGCTTGGCCTTTGACAGCTTTTGCGGGAACGTAATTAAGGAAAAACTCGGATAGTGCTAATACCCATTTTCCGATTCGTCCCCTCAGTACTGGCTTGGATAATATATATTTTACCAGATCGGTTTTGCATATTACTGATACTTCGGTTGGTAAAATATAGTATCTAAATTTTGTGCATGAATAGTATAAGGCAAGACATAGTTTTTCAATAGCCGAATATCGTTTCTCAGTATCTAATAGACGCCGGCTTAAATAATAAATGACTTGTTCTTCTTTTTCTTTATTTTCTTGGGCCAATAAGCATCCCAAATTTTCTTCTGCAACCGATATGTATAATTTCATCGGCTGACTTGGTTTTGGAGGCACTAATACGGTAATACTAGAGGGTTTGATAAATATCTTTTTATATTTTCAAACGCTCCTTACTGCTCCTCTGTTCAAACAAATTCCTCTTTATCTTTCAGCCGAAGTAGTGGGGTAAAGGCCCCTATTCTTCTGGCCAAATTGGATATGAACCGCCGAAGATAATTGATCTTCCCCAACAAGCTTTGTAATTCTTTTTTGCTTTTTGGTAGCGGTAATTCTAATATTGCTTTCGCCTTATTTTTATCAATTTCAATCCCTTTTTTATGCACTAAGAATCCCAAGAAATTTTTCGCTGAGACTCCAAAGGCACATTTCAAAGGGTTTATTTTTAAATTATATTTTCTCATTCTTTCAAAGAGCTTTAAATCAATCCAATGTTTGGCTTGTGACTTGGATTTTACGACTATATCGTCGATGTATACTTCCAACATCTTGCGGATTAAATCATGGAAAATAAAATTCATTACTCTCTGATAAGTAGCTCCAGCATTTTTTAAGCCGAACGGCATAACTACCCATTCAAAAGTTCCAATCGGACCAGGGCATCTGAAAGCCGTTTTAGCTACGTCTTCCTCGGCAATATAAATTTGATTATAGCCAGCATGTTCGTCCATAAAGGATAAGATTTCATTACCGGCAGCCGAATCTACTAACATATCGGCTATATACATTGGGTATTCGTCTTTAGATGTAGCTAAGTTCAAGTTCCTAAAATCGATACAAACTCTAAGTTTGCTGTTCTTTTTTCGCATTGAAACTATGTTAGATACCCAATCGACATAACGGGCCGTTCTAATAAAACCGGCCTTTAAAAGATTTTCGATTTCATTCTTAATTTGGAGTACAATACTCGGCTCAAACCTACGAGCCGGTTGTTTAAAAGACTTGAACCCTTTTTTAATGGGCAGCCTATGTTCTACAATTCTCGGCTTAAGCCTGGCATTTCTTCATAACTCCAGGAGAAGCAGTCCTTGTTCTCTTTCATTCATTCAGCTTCTCCTGTTGTCGAGCCGAAAGTTTTGCGCTTATATACGTCGGTCTCTTATCTTCGTTGGATCCCAAATTTACTTCGATCAGCGGATCCTGGATTTCCAACTTTTTCTCACCAACTTTAATAGGCGACTCCTCTAGATTCAATTCACCTGTTCGCCCTTTCAGCTCATGTGATTTATCGGTCTCAATGATCGATTTCATTTGATTCTCTTCTTCAACTTTGAGAGCCGAATCTATTATATCACCTTCGGCTATATTAGCCGAACTGTCAAACTGTCACGCCCCGGGACCAGCAGAGCGTTCCCAGAAGCGTGTCCAGACCCGCCATATGTCAACACATACAAGGCGTCTACTGTAAACATCGGAATTAAAACAACAATAGGTTACAACTAAGAATATCAGAACCACATACAACTAGATCTATCAACAAGAAGAGTAGAGGAAAACTAGATAATAAAAGAGAAACACTAGTAAACATAACCACAAGGTAAAATATAGATACAACAGTAGTCACGAAAATCCCAAAATATGGTGGTCTCTATACAGGGTACATCTCTCACAAAACCTCTCCAAAAAGAAAGCAACGAGAGGTAGACCACCTATCACAATCGAACGCTCGCAGTACGCAGCTATCCCGAGGCAACACTCTTGCCGCGGTCCCTAGCCTCCCCCGATGTAGAAGGCACTGAAAAGTAAACAGAAACAGAGGGCGTGAGAACTATAATTTATAGTTCCCAGTGGGCAATTACTAACCTGAACCATTGCACCACTAGGCCCAAAAGAAAAGAGGGTAAGTATGCGATAAATAAACACTATAATAAAAGCATAAAGAAAATGCTATCAATTGTAAGACAATAAGTATAATTGTATAGAGTCATAATCACCTGTTCCAACGTATAAGAAAAATATGCTCTATTATAACACACAAGTATACTATGATGTGAATAAAGAACTATCATATTGCATGTATACTATATAACCCAAGTAATGCCCTAAGCATGTCCACATAATCCAACTACTAAGTCCTATCTAATAGTGATTGTCATTTATTATTGAATGTCAAGTTCAATCTCTTTTTGGGATCTACACAAGGTAATCCAGCTTGTGCCACCTAAGTGTCGTGGTAGCCCCAACATCCCCCGTAAGGAATGAGTCTAACCAATTCGGCCCCATAGGTTTCTCAATACCGCACGTGCGACGAATCGAAAAGACCAACTCCGGAGTGCCGGCTTGTAGGGAGCGACCCTCACAAGCATGTGCGAATGAGCACAAATGGCAAGCAAGCACAGTCAAGTCTCAAGTGTCCAACCCTCATGTCTCTCACATGGCAAATGTCACTAGCAACCCTAAGGTCTAGTTCAATAACTCTCATGACACTAAAATTTACTATGTCAATGTTCAACCGCGAGCCTAATGCCGCTTGATGACATTAGCTCACTAAATCACATATTGATGCCAAGCCAATGCCACTTTATGACAAGGGCTTTTCTCCTATGTCATGCATAGTTTCTATGTCCACAACCATGTTTCAAATTCACTTAAACATGTAGTTCAAGTCACAACTAGAATGCTAAAAACTACTTAGTTCTCACATGCACACTTCTCTACTATATAGAGGTAAAATTACGTTATACATAACATAAATATTTTAAGCATTCTAAAATTCACAAATAATGTTATAAGCATGAAAATGCATTAATTTTCAATTAACCAAAAGCAAATAAGCACCAATGAGAATTTCTCATTGTGCTAAGTGAGGCCAAACCCACCGATGCTCCGTGCGACGATCCAAACCGCTAACTAAGCTTATATTCCTTCTCCTAGCACCTTACAAGGCATGCCAGAGAAGTTACAACCTCTAAAGATGAACCATGAGCTCAAACTTTAAACATCTAGGTTAAGATAAGGAAATACTCACCTAAATATGTAAAAATCATTTTAGAAAATCCAAAAGGAAGCTAGATCCCTTCCAATGCAATCTAAACAAAGGTTCTAAACCAATCAAAAGGGATCTAAAAGCCTCTAATCAAAAAGCCCCAAATAAAACCATAATTTTCAAAATCTAGGGTTTTATCTAGTAGAAAGCTCCAAAACTCAAATCTAAAGGAAAAGAAATATTTTCCTACCTCTTTGAAGCTTCAAACCAAGTTCAAAGTCCCCAAACCTTGAAGCTCTCTCATCAAACAAGCACCAACTTCATGCTCCAAGCTTCATCCGTGGTGGAGTAGGCACTACAAGGCAAAAAAGAGAGCAAGGAAGGGATTAATCTCTTAGAAATCCACCCCAAAACCAAAGAGAAGCAAAGGAGGGAAGTAGAGAGCTCCTTACCTCTCCCTCTCTGGTTCACAGCACAAAAGAGAGCCCTAAGGGGCGTCGGTCCTGTTATAGGATAGGCCAAAACGCAGAAAAGTCCCTGCAGTTTCGCCCAGTTAGAATCTGCCAAAGTGTACCGGTACAAATCCTATTTGTACCGGTACAAGTCCCACGAAACAGCCAAACCCGAGCCTCGGGTTTGCCAAGTCCTGCTCATCAATACCGGTACAAATTTCGGTTTGTACCGGTGTAGCCATTATGTCTGTACCGGTACAACCACCAATCTGTACCGGTACAGATGCCCGAAATGGCAACCCAAGAGCTACCTAAAATTCAACTTTTTGAACTTTGGTGCTAAGATTTCAACTACACTTCTCGGGACTCGTGCCATAGGTCTGAACATAGTCAACGACCCTCCAGAAAATCTGGAAAAGCTCAGATCTCACAACCAACACTCAAACCTTGCTATTTGCTAAAGTTCAGTGCGTCACACAAACATTAGACCATCGGCCATGGAAGCCGAATCATCTTTATAGCCGATATAGCCGATCTTGTCGATCGGCTCGTCTCGTCGAGGTTCTCGACAAGCCTTTATTCTCAATTTTTTGTGTTCCATTTCTACCACTTTGGTGGCTCTTCGCTTGCCACCATGCCCCCTACATCTTTGGAGAAGATCAACTGGACCCTCTTCTCGGTAACTCTTACAAAAGAGACTTGATCTAGATCTGCATCGGCCCAATTGGTATGGCCGATCTCTTCCAAGTTGACATCTATCATTTGGGACCGCCCTTCGGCCCGACTCTCTTCGACTTTATCTCCAACCCACTGGAACAACTTTCCGTGGAGTGTAGAAGGTACACACCCATTCACGTGTATCCAATCGCGTCTGAGTAGTAGGTTGTATTGGCTATATGCATCCATTACAAAAAATGAAATTCGTAAAGTTTTAGAGCCTACCGTGATCTTGGTGGTGAGCACTCCTCGAGCTTGTTGATCGCTACTAGTGAAGTCGGTCATGATTGAATCGGTGGGCTTCAACTCGTCTTCATCTTTGCCCAACTTTTTGAAGAAGGAAGTGGGCAACACATTGACCATTGCCCCTCTATCTACCATAACTCGGCCTACTGGTCAACCTTCAATTAAGGCCCTAATGAACAAAGGCCTTATGAATCTTGTCTGCATGGCCGATGGTTTCTCGAAAACCACTGCATCGGCCGTTTGAACATCTTCCAGTTGCAATTGGGCCACCTTAAGCCCAACTTCTTCTTCTTCTCTGAATTCTTCATATTCTACCAGCTCTGCCTTAAAGGATTGAGGCAGGGCATATACTATACTAACTTCGGCTGGCGACTCATCAACCGACTTACCTTTAATCTTGTGTTTCTTCTCCTCTGACTCTTTGGCCGTCTCGGCTGAAGAGTCGCTCTCCATACGGGCTTCCATCTCCTTGGGGGGCCATCGTTCTCTCTTGATGATCGTCTCAAGAGAGGCTATTTTGTCTTCTAGCTCCCTCCTGGTCATCTTCTCTTCTGCTTCGGCCTCGGTGGGCCGTTCTACCTTTGACTTCAACCAAAGGACAGGTGATGAGCCGCCTACCTCGTGGTCATTTCGCATTGGGCGCAAAGGATGTGATTGATCATTGGGACGCCTCCATACGTTTAGCCTTATCCCTTTCGCCCCTTTCGCTTCGTAATAGTGTTGTCTCTCCTCGGCTTGCATTCTCTGCTGCCGACGCTTCTGGGTTTTTGTTAGCATCGGCCCGTGCCACCTAGCCGACGGTTTGACTTCGACTTCGTGCCATTTGTCTATTGGCACATTTGCCGGTACCTTTACCGCTCTCAAATAATTTTTCAAGATTTCTCTTCTTTCCCATGGTCTCGGCCATGGTTGTATGCCGAGCCCATTCACTAGTCTCCGACCCAAGAACTCAATGTCTCCTTTGGTCATTCCATCGAATTCGAGTTCTGGTCTCGGCCTGGCTTGATGTTGCCAGTGCGGCTGATATCCAGGGAACTTTTGCTTGGAGCCGAATGGTCTATCCTGCTAACCCCATCGGCTTGGACGCTCGTCACGTCTGTTGTTGTAATAATCATGCAGAATTTTCTACATCAACATGTCTTGCTTGCGTTGAACCGAGTCGACCTCCGGTTCAGTCTCGTTCGAGGCTTCGTCTAAGACGGCCTCTTCTTGATCATCTCCTTCCGGGATATGCTCCCATTCCTCAGGGAATGCCATTAATTCATTCCACTCGTTGCTTTTCTTATTGTCGTTGATTATGGCTTCCCAATCCTTCTTCATCATTTCGGCTTTACACCTTATACAAAACCGAAGGTTTCTTTTTGCGTGGGCGATGTCGTCCGCGGTCGTTCTGGCCGCGATCGCCTTTCCTCTAGCGTCCATCGCTTTGTCCTGTAAAGAAAGCATATTTTTGTTGACTTTTTTACTTTTGTCTTGCTGGTCGGCTAAGATGAGCTGACCCTCTTTTATTTCTTCCTAAATCCGCCTCTTGGCGGTAGTATTTCCTTTTTCCCTCATGTTCACCACGTTGACCTGTGGTGGAAAAGGATTTTTGTTAATTTCCATATTTTTATTCTCTTGGTCGGCAAAAATGAGCCGACCTTTATTAATCTCTTTTTGGATCTGCCTCTTAAAGGCAGTGCATTCATTAGTTTTATGGCTACAAGAGTGGTGCCACTTGCAGTATCTGCTACGTTTTAGTTCTTCCACAGGGGGCATAGTTTGGCCCTCCTGTAATTTAATTCGTCTGTCCCTTAGTAACCGATCAAAAATCAGATCGGTCTTTGATATATCGAATGAATAATTAAATGCGGACACATGTGCCTTAGCCTCACTTGATTTGGCGGGCTTTAATAAAGCACATTTGTACGTCGACTGCTTATTCGTCTAAGTATGAGACAGAGGCTATCAATTGAATTTTTTGCCTCTTCGGATTAATTCAGCTCTTCATGAGCCGAAAACTCTTCAAAGAAAGAAATATTTTTCTCCTTCCCCTTATTCCAGTCTTTATTTTCGCTCCATCTTTATTTTCGCTCCATCAAGGTCCTTGCGGAAGAAAGCGTTGCGTGGGGATTTGCTGAGAAGGCGGTGAATGGTCCCATTCACCACCTTCAAGAGATCTGTCCAAAGACGGTGAACGAGTCACTGTCTTTGTGAGAAACGCCGATGGGCGCTGAGGTGGTGAAAGAAGGATTAGTTTTATAAATAAAAGTTTGGGAGGGTTATTTTGCCAATTATGAAATTTTATAGGATTATTTTCGAAAAAAGTCCTGAAAAAGTGAAAACGCAAAAAAGAGCGTGTGCAGAGGAAGTGAAACATCGCGCCTCTCGCAGACTCGGAGATCTCCACCATTTCCCGACGAGCTCCACCATTTCCCAACCCCTATCAGCTCTGCGCTCCCCGTTAATGGCGACGGAGAACCCTCGCCTCGGCGATCCCTCTGCGGCGGCGGTGGACTGCGCCGGCGTGTCAGGGGCGGCGGCGGTGTGCGCGTGCGCCGCCATGGCGTTCTTCTACGTGGCGATCCTCTACTCCCCAACCCTGATCCTCCGCCTCCCTCCCCCGACCTCCGTCGAGAGCTTCTTCCTCCGCCGCTTCGCCTGCGCCGCCATCTCCTCCGCCGCCTCCGTCGCCGCCTCCGCCTCGCTCCTCGGAGTACGCTGTCTTCCCTGTCTCTCGTGCTCGAAATCGGTGGTTTTGATCTTATTGGGCATTTTCTCTTTGTTGCAACAGGTGTGGAGATCGGGGGACTTGTCATTGATTTTGGGCGTTTTCGGTATCAGGAGGGATCAGTTGGTATACAATCGGTTCCTTTTCTCGTTTCTTGCTTTTAGTGATTGTTTCCTTCGGATTCTACTCGAAAAGCAGAAGCTAAGATCAATTGGGAAAAGAAGTAGAACGAGGAGCTGAAATGAGCTGCTGGGTTCTAAAAGCAGAACCTCCTATTTTGAGTTTCTGCTTCTAACTGTAGCGGGAACTTATTGGGGTGATTTTTTGATAAGATTTTTTACAGCTTCTTCGAAAGGCATGTTTCAAGCAACATTTGTCCAGAAGGGGCACTTGACTTGATCAATGCTTGTTTGGCCTGACATCTGGAGTGACTTTTCAACTGGAGATGCAGAAGCTAAGTGCTTTCTAAATGAAAAATCTGGAGCTTCCAGTTGTATAGTAAAGCTGAAATGAGCTTCTGGTTCCCGGAGCTGTTGGGGCTTCTACTGAAAGCTCATCTAAACAGTACTTCTCCATAAGCAGCACTAAACAGGCTCTTAGCTGAAATGATTACTGAGTTAAAAGTTTTGATGACTATTGCATCCAATGACCGTTAAAAATTATTGACAATCTTTGGTATAATAATGTGGAGAGTGTGCAGTGGGAAGCTGTGGTGATTCCTCTCTTCTTGACTTCGCTTGTGTACGCTGGTACTCTGGTATCCAAATTATGGTTACTGATGAATTCACGGATAGAAGATTGTACAGAGGATGTTTGCCGTCAGCCAACATCATCTATGCAGATTGGTATTTGGGTGGAGCACTTCGTGGATAGGATGTCGGCATATATCCACGATGTTCTGGCATGGAGAACCTATGTGGTGGTTAGCATTATTATCGCTGGATCGTTGCTTTCTACTAAATTTTGGTTTAATTTGATTAATGTGAAATTAGCACATTATTTTACAAGATAGTTGATTTTCTTATTATTTGCTGTGTAACAAGTTTCCTTGCATTTCACAGTCTGTTCGTTTATATGCACTGAATATATGCAATGCAGTTACTTGATTTGTTAAAATATTTCTGCTGTACCATGCCATCACTTTTGAAATTTCATTACAAGCAGTAAATTTTGTGTGCAGTTACTTGATTTGTTTGAAAATTTCTTGCATTATATGTTGTGGAGTTAAGATGATGGTTACTCTTTGCAAGTTGAAAGCTGACTTTCAGTGATTTTTAACCTATAATTTCCTTAATGGCTGGTCAGATGCAAGAGCATTTCTCCTGGAAAATTTTTTTCGCTTCGTTTCTTCTAATTTAAAAGTAAATTTTCTTTCTGAATATTAAATTTTAAGCTCAATTTTTAATTGCTGTCCTTCAACTTTCAGAAATTCACCTTTAGTCCCACTTATTTGGATTTTTAAATAATTTAAGATAAGTTATTTTCATATTTTCAACTTCTCCTCATCTACTGTCAAATTAACTCCAACATGGGCGTACTTACATTTTAAGTAATAATAATTTAGTTTCTCTCAGAATAGTTGGGAGAATGCTGTGGTTCCAAACATATTTCACAATCTTGCCTTATTACTAACACTCATGCGTGCTAAAAGAAGGGTCAATTTGTTATATGCACATTATTTTCCTTAGTGATGCAATAGGTCTAGAGCATGCCGGAATTATGCAGTCATGTTTGAGTAGCATTCTTTCTTTGAATACCTGCTGATTTGTAGTTACTGCTGTCCTCATATAGCTCCAAGATATGTCACAATTTTACTCCAACTTACATGTGTTAAAGGTTAGAATATGACATTTTCCGTTTCTGTTTGTGCACTAAAATTTTTGCTAATTGCTTCTCAACAAATTTATGAGCAGGCACCCTTGACTGAGGAGTTGGTTTTTAGGGCGTGTATGATACCTCTGCTTCTTTGTGGGGGATTCAAAACTTACCACATCATTTTTCTCAGCCCAGTCTTTTTCAGTTTAGGTAATTAAGTATATGTTGTTGAAGTGAAGTATAATCATTTAGGTATAGGTTGTAAGTGGGTTGTAAGCGAAGCATCATCTATTTGAACTTTGTTGTCTGTCACTCATAATATTTATATATTAAGCAAATAGCGTTGATGTAGCATATTTATGTTTAGTGAATAAATAGCCCTATTTGCCAATTGAGCTTTGCTGCGCTACTATTGGTAGTAAACGGCTTGGTTTACTACCGATTTGTTTCCGATAATAGAGTTTACAAATCGATGATCGATGCCATTGAATATGATCTAAACCATTTAAAGACATCACTAACCAAATGATCGAAAGATCACAAAAGTTGTAATTTTAATGGCCGCTTTTGTGCATTCGCTCGTTTAACAATATAGAAGAGTCCAAATCACCTAAATTTTTATTAGAAATTTTTTAACTATTTAAAATGGGATCTAGACTCTAGATCTTGAATAAAAAAAATCGTATCACCATTTTTTGAAGAATATTCATTTCTAGGCATTCATTTTTATCTCGGCTTGATGCACAAGAGAACATGATGCAGAACAGGCTTGAACGTATGTTGATTGGATTAAATCGATTTAGTTCATCGTTTTTTAAATTAGATTACATTAGTTAAGAATATCTTTTTGTTAGTTAAATGAGGATTTTTAGCTATCCTCTTATTTGTTTTATCTATGTTTATTTTTAGTTTTCATTTTTTTTGTTAATCTCTAGATAAAGTTGTTTTAGTTGGTTATTTAGGATAAGATTAAATTCTAAGTTGGTTATGTATAGATAAGGTTAAGAATAGTACAAACATTGTTTTAAAAGCCGTAAGATGCAAAAAGGCGCATAGGCCTTATGGAGCCTAGGTGTGAGGTGCATTGCGAGGTGTGCATCTCAAGAAGGTGAGCCGCATATCTAATAAAAATAAAACACTCTTAACAAGCCTATTTTAAATAAATATTTTATGTTAAAAAATTCTAAAATAGTTATACAAAAACAAAATAACCATAAAAAAGTAAAGAAATCGCATGTATAAATATTCTCAGCTTAAAAATAAAAAATTATGTTTCAACTTTCAACTTAAAAGTGTTTGCTGCTGTTTCTTGCTTCTTACTGCTGCTGCTACTTATTGCCATTGGAGGGTGAAAAAGAAAACGACCAAGAGAAAAGGGAAGGAAAACGCTCAAGTAGAAATTTTTTTAAAAATTTCGTAATATTTTAGAATATATTGAAGAAAATCAAAACCCGAAAATCCAAACCGTAGATACATTAAACGTAAATATCATGAGGCGTGTCTAAGGCGTGCGCTTGAGGCGCGCCTTAAGGCATAAGGCTTCTTTGTATGGGGATGAATATGAATTTATGAATTTATGAATTTATAATGAAGACAAATGTTTTGGCAATGATGTCTTCTTTTTTCCCTTCGTGAATGCGTCGCTATGGAGTGAGTCCAGTCCCGAAGTGAGTATTTGGATGAAAATACTAGATGACTTGAGATGGTGTTATAGACAAAGGCAAGTATCCTATCTTGGTTTTAACAGAATATTTTTAGAGGAAGAAGAAAGAAGGTTGAAAGATATTGAAGGCGGTGCTAAAATTGTTGAAGATGATTTTCAATGGATGGGTAAGGTCAAAGATGAGTATCGATTGATCCAACTAAAAGTTTAACTGGAGAACCTAATTACTCTGCAGCGTACACCACTTATAGCACAGTTGGAAGTCAATAATTCTATCCAATTTTATCCACATCATTCGATTGCAAAGAAGTTCTAGATATGACCGAGTTAGAATTTGAGCATCCAAAGTCAAATCATGAAGCAAAGATAGATGAGTGTGTTGAAGAGGTAAGATTACAGATTGAGGTACCCTTATTGCCCCAACAATATGAGTGCATTATACTAAAGCTTCAGACTGCATTGAAAGCATCTTTCTTATTGGTGTCAAACCTTACGAAATCTCATAAACTTATCATTTGTTATCCCTACTTTAATATCAAACTGGAAACTCAGATGAAACAAGTGGTTCGACATGCAGGCATTGGGCTGCATCACTTTATTCTACATGCTTGGTTATTTCCTATCTCCTTACAAATCCAACTAATCTCGAGGATGAGATCCTGCGCAGAGGAAGATGCAGAACAGGCTTAAACCTATGTTGACCGGATTAAATCGATTTAGTTCATCATTTTTTAAATTAGATTACATTAGTTGAGAATACCTTTTGTTAGTTAAATGAGGATTTTTAGCTATCCTCTTATTTTGTTTTATCTGTATTTATTTTTAGTTTTCATTTTCTTGTTAATCTCTAGATAAAGTTATTTTAGTTGGTTATTTAGGATAAGATTAAATTTTAAGTTGGTTATGTCTAGATAAGGTTAGGAATAGTACAAATAAGGCATAAGGCTTCTTTGTGTGGGGATGAATATAAATTTATGAATTTATAATGAAGACAAATGTTTTGGGAATGATGTCTTTTTTTCCTTCACGAATCGTCGCCCTAGAGTATGTCCAGTCTTAAAGTGAGTTTGGTTCAGGAGTGAGTCCTGATTATCTTTTCTGTTTTTTCTTTTTTTTTGAATTTTTTGTTTTCTTTAATTTATATTTTTTTAATTATGAAAATTTCTAGAAAAGTATTTCAAAAACTTTCAAATTTTCAAAAGGCTTTTAAAAATTAAAATCATAGAGTGAATAGTGAGGAGGATGAGAAGAGACAACATATAGAGTCCTTCCACGTAGAAACCCACTAAAATTACTATACATATATAAATATTAAATAGTAGTTTTTTCTTAATTTTTCTAAATCTCTAAAAAATTTTCAAAAAATTTCAAAAAATTTTCTTTTTTTTTTTTAAATATTTTAAGTTAAAAAAAAATTTGATAGCCACGTAGAAGGCTTCATTATAAAAAAAAAAACTTTTGCCGTGACATTCACGTAGGAGTTAATTAAAATTACTATACATATATATTATTATATTAATATCCAATAGTACTTTTAATTAACCTAACATAAGTATTTTCTAAAAAATCCGAAAAAATTAAGAAAAATTCTGAAAAAATCTTTGAAATTATTTTGTGATTTTTCTTGATTTTAAAATATCTTGATTCCCTTTTTCTCGACACTTCGTAAAGTGTCTTCTTCCAGCTAGGTGAATAGTACTTTTTATTTCAAACTAGCTTAAAAAATTCCTAAAAAATTCTAAAAAATTCCAAAAAATTCTCCCCTGGTCCTGTGATTTAGGGTTTAGGGTTTTTTAGAGGAAGAAGAAAGAAGGTTGAAAGATATTGAAGATGATGCTAAAACTGCTGAAGATGATTTTCGATGGATGGGTAAGGTCAGAGATGAGTATCGATTGATCCAACTTAAAGTTTAACTAGAGAACCTAATTATTCTACAGCGTACACCGCCTATAGCACAGTTGAAAGTCAATAATTCTGATCCAATTTCATCCACATCATTCGATTGCAAAGAAGTTCTAGATATGACCGAGTTAGAATTTGAGCATCCACAGTTAAATCATGAAGCCAAGATAGATGAGCGTGCTAAAGAGGTAAGATTACAGGTCGAGTTACCTTTATTGCCCCAGCAATATGAGTGCACTATACTAGAGCTTCAGATTGCATTGAAAGCATCTTTCTTATTGGTATCAAACCTTACGAAATTTCATGAACTTATCATTTGTTTTTCCTACTACAATAGCAAATCGGAAACTCAGATGATATAGGTGGTTAGACATGCAGGCATTGGGGCTGCATATGATACAAGTGGTTCGACATGCTGGCATTGGGCTGCATCAGTTTATTCTGCACGCTTGGTTGTTTCCTATCTCTTTACAAATCCAACTAATCTCGAGGACGAGATCTTGTGTAGCGGAAGCGAATGATGCAAAACAGGCTTAAACCTATGTTGATTGGATTAAACCGATTTAGTTCATCGTTTTTTAAATTAGATTACATTAGTTGGGAATATCTTTTCGTTAGTTAAATGAGGATTTTTAGCTATCCTCTTATTTTGTTTTATCTGTATATATTTGTAATTTTCATTTTTTTTTATTAGTTTCTAGATAAAGTTGTTTTAGTTGGTTATTTAGGAAAAGATTAAATTCTAAGTTGGTTTTGTATAGGTAAGGTTAGGAATAGTACAAATAAGGTATAAGGCTTTTTTGTATGGGGATGAATATGAATTTATGAATTTATAATGAAGACAAATGCTTTGGCATTTTTTTTTTCCCTTCGCGAATCCGTCGCCCTGGAGTGAGTCCAGTCCTGAAGTGAGTTCGGTTCAGTAGTGAGTCCTGATTATCTTTTCTATTTGTTCTTTTTTTTGAATTTTTTTATTTTCTTTAATTTTCATTTTTTAATTACAAAGATTTCTAAAAAAGTATTTCAAAAACTTTCAAATTTTCAAAAAGCTTTCAAAATCATAAATTATATTTTGGAGCCTTTTAAAAACGTAGGACCCTATATTCTGTCCAAATCAGAAAAATATCAGAAAAATATGAAATTTGATTTTAGATAGTTTAAATGGTCAAGATCATGTTCAGCTGTGTCGATCGTCGATTTGCAAATCCTATCATCGAAAACAAATCGGTAGTAAATTGAGTAGTTTACTTCCGATAGTAGCCTAGCAAAGCTCTTGCAAATATGATAATAACATTATGTATTGTGCAAAATGAAATACGAGGAATCGTACAATATGATTTACCTTCACATGATATTGCCTTTTTTTCTTTATCGTGTCACATAGTTTAAAAAACATTTTGAATCTGTCTAGTTAATTATGTATATATAATTGCCATTATGCTAAGAAAACTAGTAATTGCATACCAAAAAGTGAATTAAAATTGAATTGCTCCATTCTAAGTTCTTTGACTCTTTTGCTAGGAGATTAGATACAATGGGCTGATTTGCTAAGACCATGCTTCAGGAGTCCTATATATAAAAAAAAAATTGTTACTGTTATAGAGGCATACTTATGATATGATTTTCTTTTTTTCTTTTGGCAGCTCATTTGAATCATTTTCTGGAGCTTTATTGTCAAAAGGGATACAACTTTCTGAAAGCTCTCTTGATTGTAGGTACTTCTGTTCTTCCTTGCTTAGTTTGTTTACCAAAATTTATTGACATTAATGATATCTAACAAATTGTACGAGCTTGATTTAACATGTTGCATCCTGCAAAATTGCTAAATTCCTAACCATGATTTCCAGGTGTCCAACTAGGTTATACTGTGATTTTTGGGTGGTATGCAGCATTTCTATTCATTCGAACAGGTTAGTTCATGTTTATTCTGTTTTTTTACTTTATTTCATTGAAAACTTGGGCAGATTCTATTCTGGATTCCTGCCATCTCACGAATTTACTATTGAAGGTTTTTAAAGATTTGCCTTAAGTAATCATATGTTTTTCTTGAGTTTTTATCCACGGGCTATAATTAATGATTTAGTGTATGCTAAAATTCTTTTAAAGTGCTACTTGCTTAGTAAACAAGTATTCTCACTCGTCACTTATAGTTATTCGCCAAGAATGAAAATGTGCATGCTTGTAGTGTCCTGAATCCAGATTCAGAGATGGGCAATTTTTATTTTTGTCTAAAAGTTTGTCATTTCTATTTGCAAACAGTTGTTTCTAAGAATCTAAGAGACTGAGCATCTTGATGGCCTAATTCCACTTAAGTGCAACAGGACTGTCAAATTTTCTAGTTGATTTATTATGAATCGGCTCTTCATGATGTGGTTCTTATCTGATATGAATTAATTTGTTTACAATGTACAGGGAATCTATTATCTCCTATTGTGGCTCATATATTTTGTAACGTGATGGGTTTGCCTGTCTTGTCTTCTTCACGGACACTAGGTTTGTGGACATACTATCCTGCTACCTTTTATTTGGGCAAATCCTTGTCTTTTTTAAAATCAGCTTTTAGAGTCTTATTAGCTGCATCAAATATTCAAAAACTCTGGCTGAGTTGACTTGAAGGTCAACTGAGTCAACTCGGCTTGTTTGGATTTACGTCATCTCCGGTGGGTACTTGGTCTGTGGATTAACCTGTTAAAAACTTCAACAAACTTGCCGTTGAAAGAAGGGCAAAAGAGTTTGTGCCCTTAGGATTTCGTTGATGTGTATATCAAGGTTTAAAGTGCCGCCCCGTGCCGTACGGCACGGGCAAGAAGGTGGCACGGTACAGAGGGGGGTCTCGAACCCCCCTGCGTGCCGCGGCACGGAGCGCCGTGCCGCACGAGACAGCGGCATGGCGCAACGTGCCACGGCATAGTGCCGTGCCGGCACTATGCAATTTTTTTTTTTTTTTGCTTTTTTTTTTTTTACTTTTTGTTTTTTTTTTCCTTTTGTTTTGTTCTTTGGGGTATCCAAAACATTCTAGATACCACACGCCCCTTCACAAAGACATTGCAAATCTAAAATTACTTATAAGGTAAGTCAAAAAAATTATAATTTAATTTTTTTGTTTATCAATATACGGACAAAAGATTTGTCCAAACTTTTTGCTTCTATAAACAAATTTTAGCCACATCAAATATACAATTTTATTTTTGTGCTAAAAGATTGATAATACTGATAAAATTAAATTCTAAATTAAATCAATTGATACTTAAATTTATTTAATTTATTTGTCATATAATTTATTGCTTAGTTATATTGATAGATCTACTATTTTTTGAAACAAATAATTTTAAAAATAAAATTTCAAATTATTTTTAAAATTAATTTTTTGTATTTTATAAAAGAAAGATTGTAATATGGTCAAAAAAAAATAGAAAAGATGTCTTTGCATTTTATAAATTCTAACCTATAATAATTTCTATTCTACATCAGGTATAATTATACTTTACATACAGAAAAATTTATAAATATGTTAATTGATGGAGTATAGTAAGCTATATATAGCAAATATTCATAATTATTTGTTTAAATTTTTAAAAATAACATTATAAGAGCTTATTAGAACCCAAAGAATTGAAATAAGTCCGTGCCAAAGCGTGCCAGCAGGAGGTCATGAGTATCCATCGGCATGCAAGCGTATCATATGTCGGCACGGAAGCGTGTCGTGCCGTACCGTGTCAGGCAGACAACGGCACGCCCCCGTGTCACGACACTTTAAACCTTGGTGTATATATAATTACAAGAGATATATATATGGCAACCTTCGTTACCATATAACCATATAATATTACAATATAACCTTATAGTATATTTGGAATATACTATATAGGTTCCACTATATATGTAATGTAATATGTAAGGAAATGGAAACTCGAAATATAAATCCGAATCTTCGATCAAAAGTGATTAAAGGTTAGTTCGGGACGCTTCGGAAAGGCTGAAGGCGTCGAATATGCATAAAGTGCATTGAGGCGGACCCGCGAGAGCAAGTTGTGCAAAATATGCACAAACTACAGTTTTTGTGCTCTCGGGGACCGGTCCCTCTGGAAGAGACTGGTCCCCGTATGCGTGGAGAGGAGGCAGAGGCCTCCTGCGCAATTGTGTTGCTCTCGGGGACTGGTCCCTGCGGGGAGACCGGTCCCCGTACGCGTGGAAAGATGGCAAGCTGGTTGTCCTGCGAGAGGTATGCTCTCAGGGACCGGTCCCCCTTAGAGAGACCGGTCCTCGTAGCCCGAAACTGCCCATGAGGCGCTGTGCATGAATGGCAAAGTTGAGGGGCTTTTATGCATTGTAGCATAAGTGGGGGCTATATGAGAGTAAAGCACTCTCTCTTCTCTCATTTTCTTCCCAAGTCTAAACCTAAAAGCTTCCTCTCTCTCTCTAAGCTCTTTCTTTCTCTTTCTTCAAGGTGCAAGAGGAGGGGGAAGTGGTGGAGAGGAAGGTCAAGAAGGAGATTGTCACTTTCTTCTTCTTCCTTGGGTTGTTGGAGCAAGTTTTTGAGAGGTAAGCTTGGTGCTCTATTATGGTGGATTTCTAGGGTTAGGGTTTTATACTCTAGAATGGTTTTGAACGGAACCCTAGTATACTAAATAGATGTTTAATGCTTAAATCCCTTAGTTGTATGGTGGATTTTTGTATGTGTTTGATAGTAGGGTTCTAAAGAGGGTTTTTTGTAAATAGTTGAGTTTGATCTCAATTGAACCTCTGTAAACCTAATTGCTAGGTACTTCGACGCATTGGCGGGGTCGGTTTGACGATTCGTCGAGCCGGTGCGGAGCTTGTGCAGTTGCCTCGACCAAGATTTGCATAGAAGGCCGCACCATCAATGGTGGAAGGAATAGGTGGAGTCGTCAAGATTGCACGACATTGAACCTCAGTTTCTTCTTGCATAAGAAGTGGACGGAGCTGTTCGATGGTAGCTTTTGTCCCGATATGTATTAAGAGCACTTACAAAACCTCTGTAGTCCTCTGGTAGCCCTAGAAGAACAATCATGACCAAATTATAATTAGACTCGGGTTCACCAACTGCTTGAAGGGCATCACCTATCGACTTGATTTTTTGCATGCAGTTAGTCATCCCCATTGATCCTTTTTTGATGCTTCGTAACTCTAATTTCAGATAAAGGCCATAGAGGCAGTCTTATCGAGGAAGTAAGCCTCAATAATTTTTCATGTGTCACATGCAGTTTTTGGTGAACTGGATATAACCATTTGCAAAATACTATGAGATAGAGTAGCATTTATCCTGGAAAGTATAATAGTGTCCGTCAGGTTAAATATTCAGTATTTATAATTATTTTCTTATCAAGAGCTTCAATAGCTTGAGGAGGAATACTACTTGTCCTGGCCAATTATGAAACAACATCAAAACTCTCTAAAACATTAAAAAAAAAACTTGTTTACAGACCAAGTATGTGGATTCGGTGAGTTCTAATGGTACAAGAGTTTTGATATTAATGATTGGATGAGTAGATATTGAGGAAGACATGTTGCCACCAAAAGAGAAAAAGAATAAATCACAATTTACCAATAGATGAACGCAATATCACCAGAGCCAAGTAAGACCAAGGTGAATTGAGCGGCTGAAGAATAACCGACCAGCACCAAGAAAGCAGCAAGAAGATGAGCGACACCAAGGAACAAGCAGGGAGGTCAAGTGGCCCAAGAGGAACCAAGTAGCACCAGATCACTAAGGAAAGCAAGCGGCAACAAGTAATCAGTAGTAGAGATCCAACTGCACCAAGAAATCACTCAAGCAGCACCAGGGAAGCAGCAGAGAGATCGAGCAGCATAGGAGAAGAAAAGAAGAATTAATAATGGCTATGGGAGAAGGCGAGTTTTTTTTCGGTGGTTGGTGGCAGTGGATCAATATTCCCTTAGGGCCTGTTTGGATGCACAGTAAAAAATCTACACGGAATTTATAAACTGTGGTTTTTGTCCAAATGAAATAGGGAATCCTGTAACTCTAAAAAAATTCTACGGATTCAATTTTTAAACTGTTTGGATGCGCATTGTGTAATTTCATGGGATTTCTCTAAATTTTAAAATTAAAAGTTAAAATTTCAAATTTCAAATTCAAATTTCAATAAAATTTAAAATTTAAAATTTGATATGTGAAATGTGAAATTTTAAAATTTAAAATTTAAAATTTGAATATTAAAAATTTAAAATATAAAATTCTAAATTTAATTTTAAAAATTTAATATTTAAAATTTTAAAATAAAAAATTTTAAATTTTAAAAATTAAATTTTAAATTCAAATTACAAAATTCAACTTTGAATTATGAGATTTGAGATTTGAAAATTGAAATTTAAAACTTAAAAGTTGAAAAAGTTGAAGTTTGAAGTTTGAATTTTGAAAACTAAAATTTAAAATGAAATTTGAAATTCTAAATTTGAAATTTGAAATTTGAAATTTAAAATTAAATTTGAAAATTAAAAATTTTAAATTAAAAACTGAAATTATAAATTAAAAAACTTAAAATTTGAAATTTATTATTTGTAAACTAAATTTTTAAAATTGATATTCAAAAATTAAAATTTGATTTTATAAAATTACAAAATTTAAAAGTTGACATTTAAAATTTGAAATTATAAAATTTAATTTTTGATATTTCAAATTTAAAATTCAAATTTTAAATTTGAAATTAAAATTTTGAATATAAATTAAATTGTAAATTTAAAATTTAAAATCTATGTTGAATTTAAAATTTCACGTTGAAATTTGAAAGTTAGAACTTAATGCATCTTTGCCCAAGAATGGTGGAATTCTTTTCCTTAGGTTAGAGTGGATTATAATTTTACTCCATTTTTTGGAGTATAGTTTAACTATACTTAATAAATTACGGTATTTTTTTTTCTCTCAAACGCTTCATAGGATAAGTTTCCTACCGGTGTAGCATAGTTTAACTATGCTACGTTTTTAAGGGTATCCAAATAGGGCCTTAGGGTTTCGTTGATGTGTATATATAATTACAAGAGATGTATATATTGCAGCCATTGTTACCGTATAACCATGTACTATTACCATATAACCCTATACTATATTTGGAATGTACTATATAGGTTTTACTATACATGTAATGTAATATATACATGCTAAATATATCCTCCCAGCCGTGTAACTCAGAAAGTTTAACAGAGTTCAGGTAACTCCTTGTCGACGTAGTACCTTATAATTTTATTCAAAAACGCCTAAGATGCTTAAAATCTTGTGTCATATATTTATCTAACATTAATATTTGCAAACAAAGCTAGTATCGTGCTAAATACGGCCTTATTTAACAATCTCTTAGTTCATCACAAGTTGCACGGACACAGCTTTGAGCGAGCCACATCTTGGAGTGGCATTTGCGTCCAACACGCGTTGGATGAAATAGGATGTGTAATGGATGAGCGAATGAGGCATGTCCGCTCAGTGTCCTGCATTCAAAAGAAAAAAAAAAAGGGAGATGCGAAGAGGACTCACATGAATTATTCAAGCTCTCTCCGTGTAGGGAGGGTTCCAAGGAATTTAAGTGAGAAATAGTATTGCCTACACCTAGAGTAGTCCTATCATACACACCACAACCAATATTTGATTAATGATTTAAAATTAAATTCTAATTTGACATATGTTTATAATATGATTTATGATATTTAAAAGACATGCATCAAGATAATAGCTTTGGAGAACCCATTACTTAGATTTGTAGTTGTAAGAATCAATGGTTATTGAAAGGACTGTTGTTCAATTTATAAAAAAGTGTTATCCAAAATTTATAATTTTATATAATATTAATTTTTTTAATGTCACATAATACATCTAAATATCTATGAATTAGGTTTGAAATTTTGGTGTGCCATGTACAGCTAATGAGATGTACTTGAAATTCCAGTACAGGGAATAAATCTCCGACTAATGCTCCAACTTTGTAGGGTATATAATTAGAATTTTTTTTAAAACTATTATAATATTTTGTACATAATTAATATAAGAATTATATTAAAAAATAATATTTTATTGTTGCTCTTTTTGTGTGCATGGTCTATGTTTTTCGAAGTTGCTAAGTCACCTTGTCCGAATCGTGTCATGTCCTGTGTGCTGTGTCCATGTTTGTGTAACTTAGATTTTATCATTATCTAGATTACTCATGTATGAAGTCATTAAATTATCACCTGGCAAATAGAAAGTCAATTATAACTTTATTTTCATAACTATGATAATCAATTCATTGTTCTTTGTAGATGTATTAACGTAAATCGACCTTTGTGTTAGAAACTCAAAGGGAACTCAGTTGGCTCCCCTACCTGACGAGATAGTTACTATGAGAATTGTTATGCTATATTAATTTCACCAGATATGAAATGTATTATTTTTACCAGTGATGGTCTCTTTGAAGTTCAAAGCAAACATCACGACTTCTCTTTTCCTAAATTTCGTTGGGTGCAATGTTGAAATGTTTCTACATTTTAATGTTTGGCTCCCTGAGACTGCTAATGATGGCAAACAAACAACACATGATTTTGGTTGCAATTTCCCTTAAATTAAGCTTAGGTGGTGTGTGATTTCATGAAGAACTATTGAAAACAATTCCCAGAGAAAAAGTAATTTTCCTAAATAGAATATTTATGTTTTTTGGATTTTGGTTTAGCGTGTGGTAACTATAGTTAGAACGGTTATAAGGGAATGTGTGCTTGGTTTGGAGGAGTCGAATCGAGAGAGAGTGCAAGGAGAAAGCTGTTTTTAGTTTCAACCTGTGTTTTCTGCAGTACAGTTCAGAAAATGAAAAATGGGTGTTTTCTCAATGATAAAAGCTCCTTTGGGGCGGAAAATGTTTTTGGGCCTCTTTTATGTGGAACCTGCATTCCCTTTGAAAAAACTGTCAATGCTGGAAATGTAATTCCTACAGAATAAATATTTTTGTTTGAACTTAGCAGGATTGGCGACGGCAGCATTTGCGGCGGGCCTTGCATGTTTCCTTTGGCTTCTATTTCCAGCCACTAATCCCAAGATCTACAACAACAAGATTGATAGTTGTAGCTGTTGGCATGCCTACTGCAGTTGGAGCTGAATTTTGGAATAATACCAGGCCAGTTCAATTATGCCATTGTAAGCATGTGAAGGTGAAAGCCAATGAGTGTACCAAAAGATAAATTGTTCGCGTACTTTTGTGGTGGCTGTGAATGCTTGATTGAGAGGTGTGCTTCTTCTGACACGGAATCCGTGTTACGGAGATCAAGGCAAAAATCTTTTCATGCACAAATTGCCAATCCCAGGTCGTTTGAACTGACTACAAATTGTTTCTTCATCTGTAATTTTGTGTTTATTTCGATGATGTTCATATGCTGTCGGATCACAAAATGAAATATTTGGTCACTCCAACTTGTCAAAACAGAGAATGAGCTTTCATTGTTCTATGGAAGTACTCAAGTAAGTTCCCTTGTTTTATATCATATTTGCAGTTTACAGCACTGAAGTCTGAAATGTAGCACTTAGCTCCCTGTGTTGTTCTTGTTTAAATTTTCCATGAGGACTTGCTGTTATTAAAGGACAACAAATGGTACATTCTATACGATAAAGTGAAAATCAAAGGATGTGGTAAACTTACATATTTTTAGTAAAGAAAGTTATATTTTACCAACTTGTAGTTCAAAATCTATAAATCTTTGATTACTTTTTCTAGCAGTGTGTTTTTATGGAAAGTTAAACCAGAAACTATGGGGATAAAATAGTGCATTTTCAACACTGGAATAACAAATTGCAAATATGCTCTACTTGAGCGGGGGAGTTCTTTTTTAAGTTTTTTCTTTATTTCTTCCTAAGGAAATTATTTTCATTATGTAGGAATATTTGTACTTTTCTTTTTTAACCTGTCTAAGGCATGAACATTAAGTTTGTGAAATTGATGCGGCTTAAGAAGCTTAGCGGTGGAAACGAGCCGAGCTCGAGCGAGCTTACCTCAGCTCAAGCTTGGCTTGAAATTAATTTCGAGCCTAAATTTAGGCTCAAGCTCGGCTTGAAATTAATTCGAGCCGAGCTCGAGCGAGCCTAACTTCGAGTCGAGCGAGCTCGAGCCCTAAACGAGCCGTTTGAAATTCTTAACATCGTGCAATCTATAATTTAATTTTTATAGAATATTATCTCAAATTTGATACAAAAAATATCTAATAGTTCAACATATAAAATAAATGCATGAAATACGATATTATAATATTATAAAAATTAGGAAAAATAACTCTGGGAGAAGTGAAAAAGAGAGAGAGTAATTAGAGTAGAATTTTCCGTGTTTGGTTTTGTGGGCCCAATAATCTAAATTCTATATAGATATAATTAAAATACATAATATATATTATTTTATATAATTAAAGTATATATTATATATAATTATATATAGAGAGAGTTCGGATATTATATTGTTTTGAGTATAAATTCATTTATACTCATCAGTTTTCGACCGTTGGATTTATCCTTTTGACTATTTCAATTATAGGGGACCACTATCATCCTAATCGCACATCCAACGACCGAAAATTTATAAATATAAAGAGATCTACACTTATAAGAGTATAGTAGCCCTAGCCTATATATATATAGAACTAGGCTGGAATACTATTAATAGCACCAATGACTTGGTGCTATTAAGTTTTCTACTCTTGGATTAAAAGATGTGTGGCTAGGATGATATGGGCCCCCTAGGGTTTAGTGGGTGGTTGGTTGAATAGTATAATCTAATGGGTAAAATTAATCAAAGGGGATAATCCAATGGTAGAAAACTTACTAGCACCAAGTTCGTCGTGCTATTAATAGCATACCAGCCGGACTCTATATATATATATATATAAAATTGAGCTCCTATGCTTTTAAAAGTACCAAGTCATTGGTGCTTGTAAGTTTTTAGCCCTTGGATTAATAGATGTGCGGTTAGGATGATGTGGGCTCCCTTGGGTTAAGTGGGTGGTTGGTTGAATAGTATAATCTAACGGGTGAAAACGATCAAAGGTGTAGATCTAACGGTAAAAAATTCACAAGCACCAAGTGCTTGGTGCTTTTACAAGCACCATAGCCGGACACTCTCTCTCTCTCTCTCTCTCTCTCTCTCTCTCTCTCTCTCTCTCTATATATATATATATACATGGGTCCGGCTACTATACTATTATGAGTACGATCGCCCTCGTACTCATAAGTTGTTTTCGATGATAGAGCTTCCGAATCGACGATCCACACCGTTAAACATTATTTACAACATTTAAAACTTCTAGAAATCAAATTTTATAATTTTTCGACATCATTTACCTTACGATCAAGATGTCACAAAATTGACAATTTTTAATGGCCGGTATGGGATACTTGCTAGTTTAACGGTGTAAAAGAATCAAAATTTGTTGAATTTTTGATAGAAAATTCTATTCACCGTCTAGATAAAGATCAATAACTCCGATCTTGAATTGAAGGGTCCAATCATCCATTTTTAGGACGTCGTTCGATTTTGACCGTTCATTTTACACCCGCTTGATGGGCTTTATTATGATTTTGAAAATTTACGAAATTTATTTTCTAGAATTTTCAAATACCCTAGATCATATTTAACGGAGTGGATCGTCGATTCGGAAGCTCCATCATCGAAAACCACTTATGAGTAGTAAGGCTCCAATACTCATAATAGTATAGTAGCCATGGCCTATATAGATATATTTAGACTACTGTACTATTAATAGTGCAAATGGCTTGCTATTAGGTTTTCGGCCATTGTATGAAGGGATGGGCGGTCAGGATAATAGTAGCTCCCTAGGATTCAGTGGGTGGCTAGTTGAATAGTGTGATCTAACGAATGAAATTGGCCAAAATGGTAGATCTAACGGCAGAAACTCGAGAATATCAAATGCTTGGTACTATCGGTAGTACAGTAGTTGAACTCTATATATATAGGTAAATCTAACGGTAGAAAACTCGATTGCACAAAATGCTCAGTACTATCAATAGTATAGATAGTATAGTAGCCGAAATATATATATAGAGAGAGAGTTTGGCTATTATATTATCGATAGTACAAAATGCTTAGTGCTATCGAATTTTGTACCGTTAGATCTAACCCTCTGACCATTTTCGCCCATTAAATTATACTATTCAACTAATCTCCCACTCAATTCTAGAGAATCACTATCATCCTAACTACACATCTCATCATCCAATGACCGAAAACCTAACAGTAGTGGTTGGTACTATTAATGATATAGTAGACTATATATATATATATATATATATATATATATATATATATCTATCTAGAGTCGGACTGGGCTCCTATTCGTAGTACAATAACATTGTTGCTACCAGTTTTTTAACTTTTGGATCGGCTCTTATCATTATTTCTAACCATTGGATTAAATACTATAACTCATTGGGGACCATTCAACCCTAGGGGGACCACTCAACGCTAACTACCTAATATCATCCTGACCCTACAAATTTTGATCCGAGGGTTAAAAACTTGATAGTAAAAAGAGCGTTTTACTACTAATAGTATTCCAGCCTAATTATATATATATATATATATATATATATATATATATATATATATATATATATATTTATATATTCGAGCTTTTCGAGCTTTTTGAGCCTAATTCAAACGAGCCTAGTAATACTCAAGCTCGGCTTGAAATTAATTTCGAGCCTAAATTTAGGCTCAAGCTCGGCTTGGAATTAATTCGAGCCGAGCTCGAGCGAGCCAAATATCGAGCCGAACGTGAGTCGAACACGAGCCGGCTCGCTCATTTGCCAGCCCTAAAGAAGCCCAAGTTTTGTGATGGGTTGTCTAGTTACTCTTTTTAGGCTATGTTTGTATGGAAATTAAATAGGGTATAATAAAATGTATCCTTATTTTTTGGTATGGAAATAAATAGGGGATAATAAAATGCATCCTTGTTATTCCATTAAACGTGCGTAAGGAATAGGAATAGGCCCTTATCCCTCCCTTTATACCCAAACGCTAATTTTTTACCAGAGAATAGTAGTTCTCGGTTATCCCCACCAACACCTCCATTTTTTATATAAAACTACCTAATATTTTTCTTATTCCCGAGAACAACTCAATTTTCATCCAAACGCTATTTTTCTTATCCCCATACTTATACCTATCCCTGTAATAGCTAGTTCTTGCTTATACCCGAACCAAACGGTACCTAAAAGAATAACCGGAATAACCATTCTGATCAAGTCGGATTATTGTAGACAATCCGAGAATTACTAAAAAATAATTATTCCATTTTTTTTTTGTGGAATAAAGTTATTCTTATTTTTATACCTAACTAATTGAAAATAATTAATGTAGATTATACTTGTACTTGGAAAAATAAAAATAAATACAATAGCAGCAGCAACAACAACAACAACAACATAATAATAATAATAAATATTAGCAATTGTACTAATATAATTATAAATAAAAATAATATGAGATGCTATTTTTATTTGACTTAGAGAAGTAAAATATAAGTTGGAAACAACTTGTGTTGAAATCGGACCTGAAACAGGAGATTTAGAATTTTTTATAAAGAACGAGACTGATATTTTAGCAGAAAATTCAGTGTAAGAAAATTTTGAAAATTGGAGATTATGTCGGAATTATTTTTATGAGGCTAGATTTAAAGTTTCATGTCATTCTGAAATCTGAAAGGTGGAAAATAAAATCTGACTGTTTTTTGCCGCATTGTCCGCTCCAACGGATTTAAAGCGAGTCGTTGGCATGGTCACTACAACATCATAAAAGCGTAAGTTAGAAAGCTCACGATATCGCAAACCCCGTTCAAACTATAAATACCCAAATAATGCGAAAGTAAGGAAGTGTCATTTTCTACTAACTCCCGATGTTACGTTGTCGGCCGCCAACGTAACCCTCCGCGAAGTTAGGAGCTATATACACTTCGGTCCAACTCTACTTTCTAGAATTATTCAAGATACTCAATCTTAATACTTTCGTTTACTAGTCAAATAGACCTCGTCTCTCACGAGCCTATATCCTATAGTCCAACCGGCATAAGGTTTGCTAGGTCCACTAAGACTCAACCCTAGGCTCTGATATCAAAATAATCTGCACACGACGTGCCTGCACCCGCCGTACATCTAAAACATACAAGGCGTCTAATATAAAACGATAAATAAAACAACAAGAGAAGAGCATCTAGAAGTATCAGAGCGAATAAAACAACTAGAGGCTAAGATAGGAAACAAGTAAGGTACCAACATCACTATGAAACCATAAAGTAAATACAACAAGAGTTTCCATAACAAAAACTATACAAGCGGTACATAGGTGGTCTCTATATATGGATACAAAAATCTCTCTCATAAAACGAACAAAGAGAGAGAAAACCACCTAAATAGGAGTAAAAGATGAAGCTGTCTAGCTAGAAGCGACTCCCTTGCCGCGATCCCGTGCCTCCGCCGGTGCCGAACGCTCTGAAACATAACACAAAATAGAGGAGGGCGTGAGAACTATTAAATAACAGTTCCCAGTGGGCAATTACTGACTTCAGATAAGTGCGCCACTAGGCCCCAAAAACTAAACAAGTAAGTGGGTAAGTAAAATGATATAAACAACATGTAAATTGCTAAACATGTAAGCTGCTAAACATGATAATTCTACTTAGCATGAATGTGGATAAGTAAGAAAGCTATTCTAAGCATGAATAGGAAATATGACCAACTAGTCCAATGTCCACAATGTAATAGTAAAGTGTCAAGGTTTACTATTCTAGTCAATGTCTAATGTCAATTAAACTGCTTAAGTTTAAATCTGATAAGACCCGCCCGAAGGTCGTTCGAAGACCCACCCGAAGGTCGTCAGCTTCTGCCGAGCCTAATGGCCCCGTGGTAGTCAACATCCCCACCCTAGGACTGAGCCTATCCCACAGCAATCCACTTCGGCTCCCAATTCCGCACGTCGAATATGTATCGCGTTGGCCAACTCCGAAGTGCCGGCTTGTAGGGAGCGACCCTCACAAGCAGGTGCGAATGAGCACAATGGCAAGTAATCATGAGATCCGTCTCAAGTACCAAATCGTCATGTCTAAAACATGAAAAGTATAGAAACTAAGTCCAAGGCCTATCTCTATGTCATCATGTCTCTAAAATGAAATACAGTAAATATCCAATGGCCTCTGTCAATGTCTCTATGTTGCAGTTTCACAGTTTTCTAAGTTAAGTGCCGCTTAATGACACTTAAGCTTTCTAAGTTCCAACATGAGTTTAAAGTTTGCAAATACATAAATAGAGCTACTTTACGCATAAGAGACATGTTTCCAAGTTGCTAACATGAACACTTCCCACATGCATGCAAAAATACCCAAAATGCTCTACTACAAAGAGTGAAATATTTATGATACATAAGGCATGCATTTTAAGTGTTCTAAAATTCATAATAATTCTATCTAGCATGAATGTGAATGTGTATGCAAAATGAATAAACCAAACCAAATAACCACATAGGAGACATTTTCTCCTATTCTCATGAAGCCAAACCCACCGAATGCTCCGCTCGGTCTCCCGAATCGCTAACGAAGCTTATATTCTTCCTCCTAGCACCCTACAAAGTAGGCTAGAGGTGTTAGAACATAAAACAGATGAACCATTAGTTCAATCTTTAAACACCTCAAGAAAAGGGAGGAAAACTCACATAGTGAAGAAATCTCCTATGATATCGCAAAAGGAAGCTAGGATCCTTTCAAACCAACCTAAAGGAAGGTTCTAAACACATCAATTAGGTCCCAAAGCCCTCAAATCGAAAATCCCCAAAATCTAACCCTAGAATCCCATTCTAGGGTTTCTACTCACAAAATCCTACAAAACTCGGATCTAAAGAAAAGAAACTTGCTACTTACCTCTAAGAAGCTTCAAACTAGGCTCAAAATCCACAAGGGTTGATGATCACCTTACCAACAAGCTACTCACCAAACCTCAAGTCTCCAACAATGGTGGAAAAGTCTCTACCAAGCAAAAATGAGCAAAAAGAGGGGTTTTAATCCCAAAAACCCAAAGCAAAATCAAATGAATGGAAAGGGGAGGTGTGGAGAGCTTTCTCACCTTTCTCCTTGCTGTTCCAAACTCAGAGGGATACCTTAGGGGCGTGGGGTAGCTTATAGAAAGGCTATAATTGTAGAAAATCCCCTGCAGTTCAAACTGCACGAAATCTGTCAAAGTGTACCGATACACGGGCAAGTGTACCGGTACAAATCCTGCGAAAACAGCAAACCCGAGCCTCGGGTTTTCGGATTTCGACCAAGTGTACCGGTACAAATCTCAAAGTGTACCGGTACAACCATCATGGCTGTACCGATACAACCATCACAAGTGTACCGGTACAAAGTCCTGAAATTCCAATCCGAGAGCTGACCAAACATCCGACTTTTTAGGTTTTGGTGCTAAGTTGCAAACCATTGTTCTCGGGGTTCGAACCATAGGTCGGAACACTGTCAACGACCTTCCAAAAAATGTGGAAAGGCTCCGAACTCAAGTCAAATACTCGAACTCCGCAATTTGCGCAAGTCCAGTATGTTACAAAACCCCAATTTTAGGTCCCTACAAAACATTGTCTTCTCCAATCAAGTCCCTAGCTTGATCTACATGGAGAGAAACTACCACTAAAGCTCCTAGATGCTACTACTAGAAGCAATACTCAAAACCCTAGCTTAGAAACCCATAAAAACTCACCTAGAGTCCAAAGCTTTCTTCCAAAAGCCTTGCCCAAGCTAGCCCTTCACTTTGGCAAGCTCTAATACCAAGCTTAACTCCTCCAAACTCCTCTTGACCCAAACCCTAGAAGAAGGAGAGGGAGAGAAAATGGTTTAGAGAGAGAGAGAGAGTACTCTTTTGCTTTAGGTGTGAAAAATGAGCCCTAGCACCAGCCCATACACACATATACACCCCTCTCATGCGATATTTACATATAAACCCCTTAACTTTACATTATTTGAAGCAGCGCAACCGGGGCAATTTTTGCATACGAGGACTAGTCTCTCCCTGCAGGGACCGGTCCCCGTAGGTCTACCTTCAGTGACATAGCAAATTTCTTACATTTCTCGGCTGATCATGCGCACGGGGACCGGTCTCTCACTCAGGGACTGGTTCCCGTAAGTCCTATTTTCAGGACTTAGCCGATTTTCAATCCTCACTCTTACGGGGACCGGTCCCCGAAAGCAAAAATTCTGGGACTTAGCCATATTTTGAGAATTTACTCTCTCGGGTCCCTATACCTTACATATTGGTTCCAATACTTATAGAACCCATCGGAAGGCACTCCAACTTATCCGACTCCGCGCTCCGCTCGTTTCGACGAAACCCGGCACGGTTTACGGGGATGCGATACGTTACAAAACCTCTCTTGGATCCCTCAGATCAAAGTTAGCATTGCAACCCAACTTTTCGGTACATTACAGCTATCTACGGAGCTACGCACTTTCCTCGCTCTGCCGCGCCGCTCGTGTGTGAACCTGTACCCCCAAAAACAATACGGGGGTGAGAACTTTGTCCATAGTTCTCAGTAGGTACAACCACCCAAGGGAAGAGCTTGACCTACTAGGTCCAAGGAGGCACTACAATCATGATAGTCCAACAGATATCAACATATATTTTATACAATATTAAATACATAACTATGCCTCACAACATGCAACATGAAATTTATGCAACTAAGAAAATCCACTAGTAGATCAACTGATACTACTTTCAATCATGCTATTCATAGTTTATATCATCTAGCTCTAAGGATTTTATTACCTTAGGTTCACAACTCAAGTCCAGCTTGCTTCTAAGGTCTCTATTACCTTAGCTCTTACCATTTATCACTAGCTTTTAAGGTTTCTACCACCTTAACCAAGCTATCCACCCGACTCGGCCTCGAGTCAATCCTACGCGGAATGCCGTGTAATTTGCTGTACCCACAACCCACCGCACTCCGTAACTTTGCCACCTGGCGGCGAAATCGTCGCACACGCCGAACACTGGCTCAAGTCACCTGGCGGCATAATCCACAAGCCGGCTTAACCATCTGGCGACGAAATCGTCGCACATGCTGAACAATGGTTTAGCCCCAGGCGGTGAAATCGTCGCACACGCCCAACACCTCCTCTCAGTGTTCCATCAGTCCTGGGATTACTGAATCTATTTTCCACATCTCAAGGGTAGTCGCACACCCTAAGCTGTCGACCTACCTAGGTTCGACCCATGCACATCCTAGTGGCCTCGCTACCACTATAATCCACAACCTAGGTTCAACCACTAGGTTCTATGTCATTTCTACCAAGATCTCAACTTCCAGGTTCACTTGTTCAACCTATGTTTACTAACACTAGGTTCAATGCCACTCATATCCAACATATATTCATGACACTAGGTTCATATCCAATCTATGTTTAATAACGCTAGGTTCCATGCCACTCGATCTAGTATATAGATATCCACATGCACATTTCATCTAGCATGTCCTATAACATACCAACATGCATTCACTTAGCTTTAATACATTAAGCCAATATGCACTCTTCTAATATAACCACAACATGGCATCATGCATTTATTTAGCATTTTATATATTATGCGAATATGCATTCTTCTAGCATCTCTACAACATATCATTATGCATCCACGGGTAATTAGCATAGCATTCACCTTATGCATTCATATGTTTTACCACTAACTACCATATATGCATCAATAACAAATCTCACTCCGCTTCGACATGGAAGCGAGCTAAACATTTCGGTGAGCACAACCCACCTCAAATCGCTTTTCGATTTCTTGTAGCCACTTGCACTACAAGAAAATGATCTATAAGTGACGGTAAAATATTGTCACTAAAAATAAAAAATTTGTCACCAATAGTTTTAGTGACGATAAATACCGTCACTATAAGTTGTCACGGTAGGTCCCGTGGCAAATAGATTTAGCTACGAAAAAAAAAACATTGTCACTAAAGACAATATTTATGACAAGTTAATTTTGTCACTAAATGTTACTTATTTGTCACCAATAATATTTATAAAATAATTGAATATAAAAATTATTAATATTAGGTGACAATATATGTCGTCACTAATAATTAGTGACATCGCCATCCGTCACTAAATATTGTATTTATGACAATAATTCACTACACTACTAATATTTCGTGACAACAAAATTTGTCACAAAATATTACATTTATAATAATAACATTCATCACTGATATATCGTCACTAATATTTAGTGACAACAAAATTTGTTACTAAATATTGCTTTTACGACGTATTCTCAAGGATTATGTAGAATCAACTTATATTTATAACAAAGCAAATCTCATCCAAGCAATGAAAAGGTGGTAATATTATTACATTCGTCATACAAAATACCTCCCAATATCTCTAGTTTCTAAGTACATGACAAATAGTTTTCAAATTCAAACTACATGATTTAAACTGAAATAACTACATTTGATTTTATGGTCCACATTCAAAATAAAGTATTGTCAAATACTAACACCATGTAGAAATTGCACTATTCACCCTTACCTGCAATAAATTAAAAATAAATATAATTAGTTAATGACATATAAGAATGTGCCTACATACTAAAACGGATATAATCACCTTTTCTCCCCTCAGCAAATGAATCTTGCTCAATTCAAAAAATTTCAGCATTCTGTTGGCATGATGCCTGCAGATATTAATTAAATAGTCAATAAGAAGGAAGTTTAAAATGTCATGTAATTGAATTACATAAGCCACATGTTGTGATTACATGCTAAAACTTGATATCACTATAATATTATCATATCACCTAGTTACAAAAGATAAATAAATTGTGAGCAGCATTAGATCACCTAGCACTAATCACTCATCTACTCAAACAACCAGATATTCCCTCTCGTATTAAAGTGGGAATTATCCTTTCACATCGAAAACAAGTCGAATTCCCTCCCTCCAAATAGATTGTCAGAGATTTATCCATTCAATAGTATTTTTCATGGAGTTTAGATAAATTAGGTACAAAATAGAGATTACATATGCACTTTTCTGTCCTACAAGTAATTCATGACATCAACTTAAAGATCGTCCTAAATAACATATGCACTTTAAGTTTGAATTCAACAAGTATAAAATTCAAGATAGATTGCTTACCATCTACATAAGAATCAACTTCCACAAACAAGAGCGACAAACTTTTCCTCTTTTGTTGTTGTGTTCCAGAATGGTTGAAACTAACAAAATAACTTGCAGGGTCGCTGCAATATTAGAGCCAGGGACCAGGAAGTGAATGATCTATGGTGACAAACTGATTTGTTGTTCAAATGGTTTGCACTGTGGGGATGTAAGAAGCAAAGGATATACAGAGTTACTATAAAATGTAAATATATAATCCATGTTTAATGACTTACCTGATTACTGGGGTTTGTTATATGATTAGTAATGTATCAAATAAATGCCCTGATTTTCTTATAGTAGTGTTTAAACATTTCTTCTTGCAGTTAATACAGTTTTGGCACAGGCTATATGCATAATTGCACAAATTAAACACCCTGATATGTGTGATATTTGAAAAACTGCTTATTAGCATATAGGATCAATCAACTGTCGCACACACCTGACAAACGTTCATTATTCATAGTCCAAGTTGCAAAAAGTATAATTAGGGTACTACAGTAAGTTGCTCAAGTTAATCCCAGAAGGCTGCAAACCTGAAAGTCATTCGATTATCTGCTCGGAGCAGAAAAGGATGTGCTTAAGGTCTACAAATTTCTATTTATGACTTGCTAGTTCATTCATAAACAACTTCAACAACTATCACTGCATACTGTCCTTTTCTAAACAATGTTGTTCATAATTCAGATCCGCCATCTCTTTTGACTGCACTAATAATCAAGTCTTTCCAACAGGGGCTTCTTTAAATGCTTACTATGACAAGAGGTTTGAACTAGACCTGTTTTGGTGGCAAATGGAACATAACTAATGAAAACACAAGTGAATAGCAACCTCATTTTGTTCCTTCCAGATATGGAAAGTTGGTGCTCAAAGACTTTAATTGCCTCCCAAGAAGTTACAATGCAACAGCTAGAATTGAAACATCTAATCACAATAAAGATTTTATCACTTCAAACCCTGAAAGTTTTGGAGCATATTTAACAATCAACATATTAAAAGGCAATTTCAAAGGGGCTTCATTACAAAACTAAGTCGTATATAAGAGCGTCTATTTCATTCTTTTGGGGCAATATGATATAATTAAGTAACAAAGGATCCACGCACCACTGGTCATAAATACAAAATAATTTGCACAAAAATACCACAAAAGATAAGGATCTTTTGGAGGACATTTTCCAGATTATTGGACTACTATAGCAACTTCCTCAAGACAGAATCATTAACACCATGGATATCTTCAGACAGAATCATTAAAGTATGCAAAACCTCAAATAGGCTAAGGGACTCTCTTACAAAGTACAAATTGTCCCAGAGACCCTAATATATGGCTAGTAAGAAAGACGGAAGATCAACAAAGAGAGCTGGAATACAATCCATCAAATCAATAAAGGAAACAGATAGAAAGAGTATGCGAAGAAAAAAGCTTATCACTCCAGCACTCAACAATAAATCAATACCAATTTATTTCACAATAAAAGACAATTATTTCAACTCTTAATGTAATAAACAGGATTAGCTATAAAAATACCTCCAAGATTGATAAGTTTATCATGCTGCAACATTCATTATATGAAAGACAACATAATGAAAGAAAGCATTTAGACAAGTCAATTCTGCCTAGAAAGGAGCAACAACTCAAACATACCTGGTCAATTAACCGTTTTCGATCTAAATGGACTTCATTAATACGATCTGTGTCGGTTAATTTAATCCCATCTATCCATTCCATGGTAAGCACAGCTTTACGTGTGTACTTCAAATATATCTTTGGGACTTTGACGGCCGTCCCTCTTCTAGACTTGCCCTCGGCGCCTATTAAGATAAACCTAATAACAGTCATCCAAATGGCATGTAAAAGACTAATTCAAACTCTTGACTACAAAAAGGAGAGATCCAATATACGAAAAAAGTAGGAATTCGGTCACATTAAAAGTTAACCATATAATATTAATATAAAGATGAAACTTAAGCTGCATTAACAAATATGGCTCTGAAACAAAACCACCAGTAGGTGGACAATGTCACAAATAAACAAGCACATAGTATAAACCAATGGAATTGTATCTCCGGATGTCATTCCAAATGCAAAATCCAGAAATTTCGAAACTCCTTCTTTGTATTCAGGACTTAATCGATTCTGAATATGCATCCAACTTTTGTCCAACATTTTTTCTATAGCAATAAAACAATGGAATTTATACATGAAACATGAAAAGCAACAAAAATACTAAAAAATAATCAAAAAATAGCACAGGAATTTGCAACTTATATTAACAACCCGATGTATAACTTCTACGAAAACTACATTGGCAATGATAGTAGTAAATCTGACCAATAAAATGACTGGCACACTACTACCAACAGAGATTATTTAGGGTGAGCCAACTATACACTATTCAAAAAATGATTTATAAGTGGATTTATATTGAACTTGAACCTGCCTAGCTCTTTGTTTTCTACAACAAAATTCAAGACATGATAAGATTTTTATATTTTAGATAAAGTCCAGAAAAAAATCATGTCTATAATTAATTTCAAATTCATTTAGAAGTTAATACTTGTTAGATTTACTTCTAGAAGGTCAACTAGCAAGATTGAGTACTACTTTGCCAACAAGAACATTGAATAATGGAAAATAGTAGTGTTTTGCCATCTAAGTTTAGGCATAGTAGTGTTTTGCTATCTAAATTTAGGTGAAATGCCTCAATTCACTTATTATTTCATTCTTTTACAGTTCTTTATTATTTCATTCTATTACGCATTCTTTGATGCAAGGAAACACATTATGCTATTTAATAATACTTTTTGTTTTAGGAATACTTTTAGTTTCAGAACTTTAACTGCATAGTGATTGTTTCCTAAGTGAATAAATTGTGGAGAGTTTGTCGATTATTCCGGAAATCCCTCCGACGATGATCGCCGGTGATCTCGACAGGAACGATACCTAGAGATGAATAGAACGGTTTGGGAGGAAAGGTCGGGTATTAGGTGAGGGTTTGGGTTTGGGGCTTAGAAATAAAATATAGCGTGCAAATTAGAATAAATAAAAAAGTGTGGACACTTTTAAAAAACATCTAGCTAGTGTAGTATGGTGGCTGAGAGGAGTTGAGAGAGAACTTAGAGGTTGCGGGTTCAAATCCTATTCTCTTTGAAATTTAGTATTTTTTGTTACAGCCTTTTTTTTTGTTTTATAACTAAAGACTTTTTTAATGACATGTGAAATTTAAATTTGTTGCTAATATGCTACTTAAATTCTACATTCCTAATAATTAAATCTGCATGCTGTGTGATTAGAATGTAGCACAAAATAATATTAAAATGTCTCAAATCCAATCAAAAGTTTAAGTTGTTAGGTAAAAATACTCATCATATATAATTATATACGGATTAAAATTTCATTTTATATAATCTCTAATTTCACATGATTAGGATTGAGATATGTGATGAAATGGATGGCTAATGGTGTTGAGCGATTACGTAGTTTAGCATTTTCGAACAATGATCGCTAACAGAATTAGAAATTGGTGAAATCCAAATCATCGTGACAAAAAGCTAAAGCTATCTAACTAATCATGTAAAAATTAGAAATTCACATTGGTACATTGAATAGGAAAAGTAACAACAAGAGCATCCCCCTGTTGGTCTTGTAAGCAGACAATATCAATTGTGTAGAAACATCTCCTATAATTAAATCATTATTAATCAAGATATATACACATAGTAGGATTAAGTTTGCGCACCAATCCATGTTAGTGTAAGTGCTAGCTTTTACACATGGAACCTAAGAAGAAGTAATGATTCCAGGTTCAACTTTGTGTGGGGCAAAAAAAAAAAAAAAAAAAAAGGTTTGGGGATTCTAAGGTTTAGGAGAGTCTACGGCCATTGTTCAATAAAATAAATAAAGAAAAATGATATGCGTTGAAGATTAGATTATAAAAATAAAAAAAAAAACAAAGGAAAAGCCTATTCTTTTGGAATTTAATATTGCATGCACGCGGTGTGTACATATTTATGAGGCTTGCATATATATAAAATAGTAGTGTAGTTTTTTGACAAATCAAATAGTGACTTTTTGTATATTATTTGATTTTAAAAATTTCTGAATGCTCAAACAATAAGTATTATTCCAAAACTTGCGAGTTTTTATATTTAGACTCTTTTGGCATATTAGCTAGTTGCAAGAAAAGGGCATCATCTCCTCATCTAGGTGGGTTTATTAATGGGGAATTAATCCTCTGCCACATGTGTTCTTAAAACAAGACCGATCACCAAAAATCTAGGAATAACATTTTATTTTCCTAAATAGGTTCTACAATTCTATATGCCCGTTATGACCACTATTAAATAATGCAAAGCAGAGTTTCGTAATAGCTTAGTTTCTAAATAGTGACACATATTACGACCTAGACATGAGATCAGATTGGAAAATAACATATGAAATCATTAGAAAATAGGCGAGAAAAGTGAAAATCAGCTAAAACAGCGCCTACCCTGTAGATTACTTAACACGATCTCATGACACTAAAGAAAACTGTAACAACCCACTCCCCCGTAAAGCGCGCCGAGTTCCGTCAAAATGAGCGGGACCCGGAGTGGAGCGAGTAAGTGTGGGTTCTATGTGCTTTGGAACCCGTGCGCATCGAAGTGGGGTCTTGGAAAAGCTAAACCGCAAGTCCGGGACCGGATTGTACTGCGTCCCACCAGCCGACGACGGGTTGTCGGGATGCCCATGCCCCCACAGCCGCGATGAGAAACAATCTTGAGCGGACGACCGACCAAGACCGAGACAGTCAAGACCGGACACGGCCAAGACAGGACAGTGGCTGCGTAACATGCAGAAAACTGGCTGAGTCATGGAAAACCAACGTCGAGACCGGACAGACTGACCAAGACCGGACGATCAAGACTGGACAACAATAAGACAGACGATGGGCTGCGTAACATGCGAGAAAAATGGCTAAGTCTGGAAAACCGGCGTGCGAGGCAGGACAACCGCCGAGACCGGACAGTGGACAGCGCCCGATTCGAAGCGGTTTGTAATTTTCGCAAATGGAGGGGCTTTTTGGCAATTGTCACAACACTATATGCAGCCCACCCCTCTCATCTATTCACAGCCATTCTCCCCCAACACACTCTCTCTCATTTCCCCTCTTTCTCTCTCTAGAAAAGGAGCCCTAGAGCTTGGAGAAGTTGGAGAAGGAGCTTGGAGGAGGTGATCTTGGAGGATTTGGAGCTTGGGGAAGACGTAGAAGCTCTCACAAGGTGGAGCTTGGGCCAAGGTGAGGTTTCATGGTAAACCTAGACTAGGGTTTGGGTTTTAAGCAAGGAACTTAGAGTTTTGAGTCTTCTCTTTGGTGTAGAAGCCTAGTAGAGGCTTGAGCTCCATGAAAACCCATGAAAGCTCAAGGTCCTCTCATAGTGGATCCTTAGGGTTTCAAGTAGAGGCCCTAATGATGGTTTAAATTGTTCTAGATGAACTCTAAGAGTAACAACAAGCTCTCTTTTGCTTGTTTAAGAGATCAAAACCTAGGGTTTTGCATAGGGCTTGGATAGAGCGCCAAATTTGGGGCTTTTTACCATAGAGGTTCTAGGGTCAAATTGACCTTGTAGAAACCTAATTGGGGGTATCCCCGACGCGTGGGACAACTCCGTTTAATTAAACGAAAAGCATATTTATGAGTTGCCATGTAAGTTAGCCTGATGTAAAATCTGATAACTGCGCAGATTGCAAAATAGGCCTCGGTTAGCTACGAGACTCGACGGGCAACCCATCCATAATTTTAGAAGGTGGGTGGTGCATTCCAAGGACACCGGAATTCTTTCTATGTCTAAGTGTCACTTTTGAGCATTCTATATATGTTGAGCATAATGCATAGTAGGGTAATTTATGAGTTATATTGGAATTTGTGAGTTCAAATGCATGAGATATAATTGTATGAGAACATATGCTAAGAATGAGAACCCTATGTATGCATGCTAAAGAACAAGAACTAGAACTTGGTGTAATTGACAAGTGAATGTGACATTGGACATGTACTTAGAGAATGTGACAAAGATGAGTCTAGAATACTTAGACAACATGTGTGGCATTAAAGAACAAGGACAAGAACAAGTAGTGTATATAACACTAGTATAGTCATGAGATTGACATTATGACAACAACCTTAGAGTTAAGGGTCATATGAATATAAGTTCTCCTTGAAGGCAAGGAATAGATTGAGATTTGGAATCCTTAAAGTTAAGGATTGATCGTACTCACCATATAGTCCTTGCTCGGGGCGGTAGCTCCCATGCGGTGCGCTCCGGAGTTGGTCACCGGAATGAGTTTTCCGGGGAATGAGTTTTCCTAAGGACGGTCCCAACGGGTCGATATTGAGCCTCCCGGTATACTATGGGATTTTGAGTTTGGTTGAGTCTTGTTGAGGCGAAACCACGGGTCGACCAAGAGATTGGGTATTGAACTTATGATCTTGCATGCTTTACAGTTTGAGCATTTTATCGTTACTTTCAAGCGTATTAGTTGCATTTGTTAGTTGGTTATTATCTTACCTTTCTTTCTATTACGCTTGAATTAGACCTAGTGGGAAAGTCGGCGTGGTTGGTTGCGAACCCATGGGAACTTGGTTGTAGTTCTCACACCCCTTGTTCCACAGAGCCGGGACCGAGTGAGCCGGCCGACGATCGCGGTAAGGGCATCGAGCCCTAGGTAGAGACCGCCCGAGTTACTTTATTTTTGCTATAGTCGCATTTCCCTTTATATCATCTTTTGTATTTGATGATTATAGTTGTCTAACTTTAATTGTAATCAAGTTTCATTTTGAGGTAAATGTGATGTAAGAAAGAAATGATGCATTAAATTGTAAAGACTTTAAAGAATTCAAGTTGTAGAGAATTATGCACGTATGTGATTGCAATTAATCATAGTACTTGTATGTTTACATTAGTTACTTCCATTTTGGCTATGTCGCTTACCCTCGTGTAAGCCTTTTGTGTAAACTTTCGCATGTGTAAAAATTTTATACTCTATCTGTACTTGTTGAGCCTTGGGCGGACGGAAGCTACGTCGTTCGGCGTACGTTTGACAGCTCGAACCGGCCAAATGGATCGGGCTCGGGGCGTGACAGATAAAATGATATCAGAGAGGGTATAAAGCCAAAAAAGTGGAAGCTTAGGATGGACCTAGGGGCCATAGGATTGGGAAGAACCTAAGGACCTAAGGAAACGTGAGTGACGTGAACAAGTATAGCGAAAGCATGTGATTGGGTTCATGTCTTATGCCTCTAAGATGATTAGAGACTAACTTTAAGTTGCTATTTGTTTTCTATTCCTTGTGTTGTGATCGGCGGCGACGACATGATACTATGGAATGTTAATGAATGCGCTTATTTGCTTTCGCCGGATTGGGTATATCAGTACGTGTTTAAGTATTAACGTGAGTTGCTTCATTTCGGGAAGCAATGGCACCTCGTGGTCGACCCGAACAAGGTCGATGCACGAGGAAGCAGAGTGCGGCTCTGTGCAACCCGCGGCGGCGGCGGCGGGGGCTTGAGAGCAAATGGCGCGCTTATTGACGTAGTGCGGCAACAAGGCGAGTCCGTAAGGGCTCAAGGCGGCAGTCCAAGCGGCTCCGGAGACGTTGGAGCGGCGGCGACGCGGCGACGCGGCGGCGGCGCGCGCGAATCCGATCGCGGCCGTACCGATTCTGGCGATTCGGCGGATCGGGGACTTCAAACCCCGGTAGCGCGGCGGACGACGAGACGGGAGCGCCGGTTGGCGGCGCTCATCAAATTTATGAAGTTCAAGCCACCTATCTTCGAGGGCGGGGTGGTGGAACCAGCGGTAGTGGAGTCGTGGATCGACTCCATGGAGACGCTCTTCGGGGATTTCAACACCCCGGAAAGGGACAAGGTGCACTTCGCCTCGCATTGCCTAGATAAGGCGGCGAAGGCGTGGTGGAAGCGAACCAAGCGGGATAGGTCACACGACCTACCGCCGCGCGACGTGGGAGGAGTTCAAGAGGGCGGTATTCACAAACTACTTCCCGACTCGGTGAAGCGGAAGATGCAGAGAAATTCCGCAATGGCGAGGCGGGGAGACCGCTACGTGGCGGACTATGAGGTGGAGTTCTCCCGCGTCGTCGATTGTGTCCCCAGACGTTGTGCGCAACGATCGGGGCCGGGCGGATTGGTTCCTACGGGGGCTTGGCCAGGGATTTACGAGAGGATACAGATCCTCCAGCTCACGACCTTTGCGGAGGTCTTCGATCGAGCTCTGTGCGCGGAGCACGGTAGTGCCGACGCGCGAGAGGAGCGCGAGGCCATGGCGGAGAGTAAGGAGAAGGGCAAGAAGCGGCGGCGGGTGGTGCGGGGCGGCCAAATGCTAAGAAACCCGCCGGTATCCCCGACGGCGAAGGGCGGGAGACCCTTCCGATGTGTTATCTGCGGCGGCAACCATCGGCGGCGACATGCTCGCGACGAAGGAAGTGCTACAAGTGCGGTCGGCACAGGCACATGATTCGAGAGTGCCGAGTGGGGATCTTCTGCCGTCGGCGGCATCGGCTCGCCCTACGCCGAGGCGGTGATGGGGCCACCGCCACCTATAGCGGTGGCGCTCGTCATCGTCGCGCCGGCGGGAGGCATCGAGAGCACCGAGTGGGCGGGTTTTGCCACTCGGGTGGAGGAGCGACTCCGGCTCGACGACATTGTAGCGGTATTATTTCTATCAATGGGCGAGAGCTCAAGCTATATTCGACAACCGGTGCATCGCGTTCGTTTATAAGTGCATCGTTTGCTAGTGCTCGCTGACTTAGAGGTTTTACACGATAAGGAAGGTTGGGATATTAAATCCCACGAGCACGCCTATACGATCTACGACGAGTGTCGGCGTGTCCGGTCCAGATAGGTGATTGGGTCATGCCGATCGATATGCTAGTGCTAACTCGGTTGTGGTCGTTTGACGTGATCTTGGGGCTAGACTGGCTTACCAAGTATTATGCGGTCGTCGACTGCGAGAGAAGGGTGATCACTTTTCGTGAGCCAAATCAAGAGGAAATGGTGTATCGAGCGTGTAAGGGTGCGCGCTTTGCAGCGACCATATCCACGGTTAGGGCAAGGAAGATGATAAAGGGTGGTTGTAAAGCCTATTTGGCGACCATCGTAGATGACCGAAAGGAACACCCAGACCTTGAGGGCATTCGGGTGGCGTGCGAGTACCCGGATGTGTTTCGACGGAGTTACGGGATTGCCACCGAGGCAAGGAAGTTGAATTCGTTATTGACTTGATTCTGGGCGGCGCCGATTTCGAAGGCTCCGTATAGAATGGCAGGTAGAACTAAAGGAGCTTAAAGCGCAATTGGAAGACTTGCTCGACAAAGGCTTTGTGAGGCGAGCGTGTCTCCGTGGGGAGCTCCTGTGCTTTTCGTCAAGAAGAAAGATGGCACACTTCGACTCTGCGTGGATTATCGCGAGTTGAACAAGGTAACAATAAAGAACAAGTATCCATTGCCAAGGATCGACGACTTATTCGATCAATTGCGAGGGTCGAAGGTGTATTCTAAGATAGACCTTCAGTCGGGGTATCATCAGTTGAAGATACGGCCCAAGGATGTGCATAAAACGGCGTACCGTACGCGGTATGGCCATTACGAGTTCACGGTAATGCCATTCGGGCTTACTAATGCCCCAGCGGCATTTATGGACTTAATGAACCGTGTCTTCCGTCCGCTATTGGACCGATGCGTCGTGGTCTTCATTGACGACGTATTGGTATATTCTCGGACCGAGGAAGAACACGAGGAGCACTTGAGACTTGTCTTGGAAATACTCCGAAAAGAGAAGTTATATGCCAAGTTGAAGAAATGTGAATTTTGGCTTTCGGAGGTTACTTTCCTAGGACATGTGGTTTCGGGTGAGGGTATCTCGGTGGACCCGAAGAAAGTAGAGGCAATTAAAGATTGGCCTCGCCCGACGAGTGCAACGGAAATCCGCAGTTTCCTCGGACTTGCGGGTTATTATCGGCGGTTCGTGGAGGGGTTCTCCAAAATATCCACTCCGCTAACGCGCCTTACACACAAAGGAGTCAAGTATGTTTGGAGCGAAGATTGCGATCGAAGCTTCAAAGAGTTAAAAGAAAGGTTAACGACGACCCCGGTACTTGCTTTACCGACGCCGGGGGTGACATACGTCGTGTACAGTGATGTTTCCTACATTGGACTCGGGTGTGTCTTGATGCAAATTGGGCGAGTTATAGCTTATGCTTCACGCCAATTGAATCCGTATGAGAAGAACTACCCGGTTCATGACTTGGAGCTAGCCGCGGTGATTTTCGCGCTAAAGTTGTGGAGGCATTACTTGTACGGTGAACATTGCGAGATCTACACGGATCACAAAAGCCTTAAGTATTTGTTCACCCAAAAAGAGCTAAATATGCGACAGCGACGGTGGTTAAATTTGTTAAAGGACTATGATGTCACGATTTTATACCACCCGGAAAAGCAAATGTCGTAGCCGATGCGCTAAGTAGAAAGTCGGGTGAGAATTTGGCAATTACGCCCCAGCCGTTGTTGCAAAAGGAGATGCAACGATTTGGATTGGAAGTAGTGGCACCGGGAGTGCCGGCAACTCTTGCCACCTTAGTGGTGCAACCGACCTTATTGGAGAGGATCAAGGAGTTGCAAACTTCCGACGAGTACCTCCAAAAGGTGCGCGGCGAGGTAGAAAGCGGTAGTGCCGATGACTTTGGCATTGGGACCGACGGCACACTACGATTTCGAAATCGTTGGTGTGTACCCAAGAATAAGGATCTCCGTAAGACGATTATGCAAGAGGCGCATCAATCTCCTTATAGTATCCACCGGCGGCACCAAAATGTATCAAGACCTAAAGTTGCAATATTGGTGGCGGGTATGAAGAAAGACATTGGAGAATTTGTTGCGCAATGTCTTACTTGCCAACAAGTAAAGGCGGAGCGGCGGTTTTCGGCGGGAAAGTTACAAAGCTTACCTATACCCGTTTGGAAATGGGAAAATATCGCTATGGCCTTTGTGACCGGATTGCCTCGATCTCAAGGGGGACACGATGCAATTTGGGTGGTCGTGGACCGGTTAACGAAGTCGGCGCATTTCCTTCCGATTCATATTTCTTGGTCGGGGGACAAGTTGGCTCAAGTTTACATTGATGAGATTGTGAGACTTCACGGGGTTCCGGCGTCTATCGTATCGGATCGGGACCCGAGGTTCACGTCTCACTTTTGGAGGAGCTTACATGAAGCGTTTGGCACACGGCGCGACTTTAGCACGGCATTCCATCTTCAAAGTGACGGACAATCGGAGAGGACAATCCAAATACTTGAGGATATGCTACGGGCGTGTGTATTCGACTACAAGGGCAATTGGCACGACCGTTTACCGATGGCGGAGTTCGCATACAATAACAGTTATCAAGAAAGTATCGCGATGGCGCCTTTCGAGGTCCTTTATGGAAGAAAGGGTCGCTCTCCAATTCATTGGAGCGACGTGGGCGAAAATCTGTTCTTGGCCGGACGTAGTGCGGGAGGCGGAAGAAAGTTCGCACTTGCTCGCCAACGACTTGCGACGGCGCAATCGCGGCATAAGAGTTATGCGAGACAAACGAAGAAAAGATGTTGAGTTTGATGTCGGCGACCGTGTATTCCTAAAGGTTTCGCCAACACGGGAGTTAAACGGTTTGGAATCAGAAATTAAGTCCTCGGTATATTGGACCGTTTGAAATTTTAGAACGAATCGGAGCGGTGGCTTACAAACTAGCATTACCAGAGGCTTGCGGGAGTTCATGATGTATTCCGTGTATCCAACCTCGCAAGTATGTTCATGATCCCGATCATATTCTCTCGTATATACCATCGAGATTCGGAGGATATGACTTATGACGAGTTCCGATACATAATCGGTCGAGAAGAAAGAAAGCTACGGGCAGGAGGATTCGTATGTCAAGTCCGTTGGAGCGAACACAACGGCCAAGGAAGCGACGTGGGAGCTCGAGAGCGTAATGCGGGAGCACTATCCCCATTTATTCAAAAATCTGGATTAAGGTACGAATCTAGATTGTAGATAAAGAAATAGTTTCGCGGACGACACTAAATTTAAGGGGTGGAGAATGTAACAACCCACTCCCCCGTAAAGCGCGCCGAGTTCCGTCAAAATGAGCGGGACCCGGAGTAGAGCGAGTAAGTGTGGGTTCTATGTGCTTTGGAACCCGTGCGCAGCGAAGTGGGGTCTTGGAAAAGCTAAACCGCAAGTCTGGTGGAAATTCCCAGACTTGGAACGTAGACCAGGACGACGGAGTTGTCCGGATGCCATGATGCCCAGTGCGCGATGAGAAACAATCTTGAGGCAGACGACCAACAAGACCGGACAGTCAAAACCAGACGACCGGCCAAGACCGAGACGGGGCACATGCTTGTACGAAAAAATGGCTAAGTCACAGAAAACAGTAATCTTGAGCAGACGGCAAGACAGCCAAGACCGATCAAACAGACGACAGCCAAAACCAGACGATGGGCATTGCGTAACATGCGAAAAAATGGCTAAGTCACTGGAAAACCGGCGTGCGAGGCAGGACAACCGGCGAGGCAGGACAGTGGACCAGCGCCCGATTCGAAGCGGTTGTAATTTTCGCAAATGGAGGGGCTTTTTGGCAATTGTCACAACACTATATGCGACCCGCCCACATCGTATTCACGGCCGTTCTCTCCCGACACACTCTCTCTCGTTTCCCTCTTTCTCTCTCTAGAAAAGAGGAGCCCCAGAGCTTGGAGAAGTTGGAGAAGGAGCTTGGAGGAGGTGATCTTGGAGGATTTGGAGCTTGGGGAAGACCTAGAAGCTCTCCTGCAAGGTGGAGCTTGGGCCAAGGTGAGGTTTCATGGTAAACCTAGACTAGGGTTTGGGTTTTAAGCAAGGAACTTAGAGTTTTGAGTCTTCTCTTTGGTGTGGAAGCCTAGTAGAGGCTTGAGCTCCATGAAAACCCGTGAAAGCTCAAGGTCATCTGTGGTGGATCCTTAGGGTTTCAAGTAGAGGCCACAATGATGGTTTAAATTGTTTTAGATGAACTCTAAGAGTAACAACAAGCTCTCTTTTGCTTGTTTAAGAGATCAAAACCTAGGGTTTTGCATAGGGCTTGGATAGAGCGCCAAATTTGGGGCTTTTTGCCATAGAGGTTCTAGGGTCAAATTGACCTTGTAGAAACCTAATTGGGGGTATCCCCGACGCGTGGGACAACTCCGTTTAATTAAACGAAAAGCATATTTATGAGTTGCCATGTAAGTTAGCCTGATGTAAAATCTGATAACTGCGCAGATTGCAAAATAGGCCTCGGTTAGCTACGAGACTCGACGGGCAACCCATCCATAATTTTAGAAGGTGGGTGGTGCATTCCAAGGACAGGAATTCTTTCTATGTCTAAGTGTCACTTTTGAGCATTCTATATATGTTGAGCATAATGCATAGTAGGGTAATTTATGAGTTATATTGCAATTTGTGAGTTCAAATGCATGAGATATAATTGTATGAGAACATATGCTAAGAATGAGAACCCTATGTATGCGTGCTAAAGAACAAGAACTAGAACTTGGTGTAATTGACAAGTGAATGTGACATTGGACATGTACTTAGAGAATGTGACAAAGATGAGTCTAGAATACTTAGACAACATGTGTGGCATTAAAGAACAAGGACAAGAACAAGTAGTGTATACAACACTAGTATAGTCATGAGATTGACATTATGACAACAACCTTAGAGTTAAGGGTCATATGAATATAAGTTCTCCTTGAAGGCAAGGAATAGATTGAGATTTGGAATCCTTAAAGTTAAGGATTGATCGTACTCACCATATAGTCCTTACTCGGGCGGTAGCTCCCGAGCGGTGCGCTCGGAGTTGGTCACCACCTGGAATGAGTTTTCCGGGGAATGAGTTTTCCTAAGGACGGTCCCAACGGGTCGATATTGAGCCTCCCGGTATACTATGGGATTTTGAGTTTGGTTGAGTCTTGTTGAGGGCGAAACCACGGGTCGACCAAGAGATTGGGTATTGAACTTATGATCTTGCATGCTTTACAGTTTGAGCATTTTATCGTTACTTTCAAGCGTATTAGTTGCATTTGTTAGTTGGTTATTATCTTACCTTTCTTTCTATTACGCTTGAATTAGACCTAGTGGGAAAGTCGGCGTGGTGGTTGCCGAACCCAGGAACTTTGTTGTAGTTCTCACGCCCCTTTTCCACGAGCCGGGACAGTGAGCCGGCCGACGATCATGATAAGGGCATCGAGCCCTAGGTAGAGACCGCAGAGTTACTTTATTTTTGCTATAGTCGCATTTCCTTTATATCATCTTTTGTATTTGATGATTATAGTTGTCTAACTTTAATTGTAATCAAGTTTCATTTTGAGGTAAATGTGATGTAAGAAAGAAATGATGCATTAAATTGTAAAGACTTTAAAGAATTCAAGTTGTAGAGAATTATGCACGTATGTGATTGCAATTAATCATAGTACTTGTATGTTTACATTAGTTACTTCCATTTTGGCTATGTCGCTTACCCTCGTGTAAGCCTTTTGTGTAAACTTCCGCATGTGTAAAAATTTTATACTCTATCTCTTGTTGAGCCTTGGGCGGACAGGGGAAGCTCTGTCCGTTCGGCGTCTGTTTGACGCGCTCGAACCGGCCAAATGGATCGGGCTCGGGGCGTGACAAAAACGCTGGATCAAAACCGAACGAATCAAATATTAAGTAGAAAAAAAAGCGTCTTCAAATATAATCCTCTGATTCCAACAAAAAATACACAGAGCTAAAACATAGATCTAAAACCATAAAAAGAGAAAGAAAAAAAAAATCAGGATCGTGGGAAGCTCACCTCTATCGAGTCACCAACACCTCAGATCTCGAAGCCAAAGAGAGAGAGGTTAGGATACAAAAACGAAACCCTCGAATGGAGATATAAATGAAACCCTCGCTGCTCACAACCGCCCTTGAAGCTCCGCAGCGGCCCCCGTCCCCTCCGATTCCGTGTGGTGATCGCCGGAGATCTCTCCGGCGGCGATCGCCGGAGATCTCGGCAGGAACAGGAATTGGATACGAATGGGAGGAGTTTGGGAGAAAAAGAATGTCGGGTGTGGTAATTGAATTAGGTGAGGGTTTGAAACTTAAAATATAACGTGAAAATACGAATAAATAAAAAAGGTATTCACATTTTAAAAACCATTGGTTGTGATATAGTGGTTAAGAGGGATTGAGGTATTGTAAAGGTTGCGGGTTCAAGCCTTGTTGTCTTACTTTTTGTGACCGTTTTTTTTTTTTTTTTGTAACTAAAAGCTTTTTTGGTGACATACAAAATTTAAATCCGTGGCAAATACACTACTTTTTTGTAGTGTTGCAATCGGCCTCTCACGACACTCGTTGTCCGGTTCGGCCCGATCTTGCAATTGATCACCAACCGTGCGTCAATCCGCGACATCGGGTTTTAAAGGGCTTCGTTTAGATGCCGCGAAGCTAGGAATCCGTTTTTGTGATTTTTGGACGCCGCCTCGGCCCTCCAGGCGGAAACGAAGCTCAAACAGTCCTTTTTCTTTGCATAGCCTCGTCGGATCGCCGAACCGACTTAGCCAACGCGTTAGAATACCTAGCAATTAGATTTATAGGGGTCCAATTTAGATCAAACCCCTATATTTACAAAAACTCCATCTAGAAGCCCTAAGATGCAATTATTGCCAAATACCCAAATCCACCCAAGATTTAAGCAATAATCTTCTCATTAGAATCCTAGGATTCCACTAAATCCATTCTTAGAGCATATAAGTAAAGCCCTAAAGATTTACCATGGATGCTCCAAGAACCTTACCTCAAAGCTTGCTCCAATAGACCAAGAAGAAGATGAAGATGATGATGATCACTCTTTCAAGCTTTTTCTCCTCCAACTCCTCTTCCTCTTGCCTTCTTGAAGAGAGATGAGGGAGAGATTTAGGGAGAGGAGATTCTCTCTGTCACGCCCCGAGACCGCTACCAATTTGGTTCGGTTCGGGAACGCCGATCAGGCACCGAACGGACAACACCTCCCCTGTCCGCCCAAGGCTCGACTACTAGTCATGTACAAAGAATTGCCCAGGAAAAAGAATTCTATAACATACATGACGAGACAATGCACCTAAAGGTGCAAACAACAAGGAGAGCAAGGTACAAGTAAACATACAAGTAACATAAAGAGAGATAAGTCTATCTATTACAACCATTCATCATTCGATTACATCCAATTACATTCTTTTACTCACAACGAATATACATGTTGTTTCTTCCCAAAATACATAAGTGTTCACATTTCCAAAATATACATGATTTTCCTCGATCATATACTTATACCAAAATAATACCGGGGGAGGCTCTAATGCAAATAGGCGGCCACTATCGATTAGGGCGCGAGGCCCTTGCCACGATCCTCACAAGCCGCCTGCGAGCTCGAACCTGTAATAGAGTGGGGTGAGAACTAACTTCCTTAGTTCCCAGTGGGCTCGGCCACCGACCCCACCGATTTACCAAATAGGTCTAAGCAGGCAAAAGCAGATAGATAGATAGATAGATAATTTAAAGCTGTAAGTAAAGCATGATATAATTAATGCAACTACTGCTATGCCTGAAATAATAAGATCACGATATAATTATGAAATATCTATCATGCTACTATGTCCCAATCAAGTATGTATGAAACACTTTTATGTTCTTGTGTTATTACCCAATTCATGGCTAGCCCGCGCAGACTGTGTGAGTATGATCTTCTCCTCCATTTGGAGGGCATCCACGCAGGGGAATCATACATAGGTGTTATTTTACACTATGTTTCTATGTCAACTGTCATCAAGTTATTTACTTGGCTCACATGTCACTAGTGTCTCTACACTATGTCATAATGTCAATCATCAAGTTCTATACTTGGTTCACATAGCTCTAGTGTTCTTTACACTAAGTTATAATGTCACTATGTCATAATGTCACATTGCCAATTATCAAGCTCTATACTTGGTTCACATATCTCTAGTTGGTAATCATGCATAATTAAATCGTCTCTAGGGTTCAACGTCATATACTCATTCCTATGCTTCCTATGTCCGAATGCAAACCTACGGTGTCGCACGATAAGGGAGGATGCAAGCATGCTCCCTATGTCCTAATGCAACCCCGTAGCTCCACACGATAACGAAGCATACTAGAGTAACCATTTCACTATACCAACCCTATTATGCATGAAACCATATATATATACATACTTATGCAATATGACCAAAGATGTACTTAGACATAAAAGGTAGCCCAATGGCTTCGGAATGGCACCCCCCACCTTTTGGGATGTCCCTTGTAGCAACCACGTGGGTTTCGTTGCCTCGAACCTCTACTTTGACTCATCGGGCCAATCTCGAAGCTGAAAGCCTCTGTTCGGCTCGGATCGCTCAAACCGTTCGTCGGGTCGACGAACCGTCGCTTCCCACGCGTTTGTGGACCTAACAATATGTTAGAAATGAGGTTAAAAGAGATCAAAACTTCCCCTTTAGAAAAACTCCAAATTGAGCCCTAGATTTTGCCCCGAGCAAAAATCCCGCGTTAGAGCATGAATCGATGGTGCAAATCACTTTTTAGAGATGCTAGGGTTCCACAAAAGTTATCCCCAGAGGATAAAACCCATCCTAGCAAAGTCTACCATGAGAGCTGTCAAGAGCTTACCTCAATAGAGAGCTCCAATGGTGGAGAAGATGAGGAAGATGATGCTAGGCTTGCTCCTAGCTTGATCCTCCAAGATCTCCACTCCTTCTTCTTCTTCTTCTCTTTCCTCTTCTCCTTCTTCGTGCTGCTAGAGAGAGAGAGAGGAGAGTGATCGGGTGAGGGTGAGGGAGGAAATAACAGGGAGAGAGAGAGTGGTACCCTCTATAAGCTCTATTGTGACAAGATGCTACTAGCCCCCTCAACTCTCAAGATTCAGCATCAGCCCCTCACTGGGCATTTTTCGCGCAGAGGGACCGGTCCCCGCACCTTGAGACCGGTCCTTTATTGCGACTACCCGAAACCTACGCTCGGGAACCGGTCCCCACAAAGGAGGGACCGGTCCTTTATTGCGAACTGCCACCACCCCCTTACGAGAACCGGTCTCAGCCTTGTGGGGACCGATCCTTTATTGTGAACCGTCACCACCTGCTTACGGGAACCGGTCCCCACGAAGGAGGGACCGGTCCCATCAGGCAAAATCTGCAGTTTTGTGCAGATTGCACAAACGAGTCTTCGGGACCTACTCCGACGCACCTTTCGCCTTGGGATCAACCTCGAACTTTCCGAAGTCTATCCACTCAACAATCAGTCGATTCCAAACATGGTGCAACCCTCGAATTTCGAGAATTCACTTCCTTACATTCTCCCCGCCTTAAAAAGAGTTTCGTCCTCGAAACGAACCCTTGTACTAAACTCAAACTCAAACTCAAATTCATACCTCACTCTTCGAATAAATGAGGATGATGCGTTCTCATCTTGCTCTCAAGCTCCCAAGTGGCTTTATGATCGTCGTTATTGCTCCACCGGACTCGAACATAAGGAATTTCGCGATTCCGCAATTTGCGCACCTCCCGAGCAATAATTGCCACCGGAAAATCTTCGTAGCTCAAGTCCTCTTGAAGCTCCGACGGTTCAAACATCATGGTGTGATCGGGATTGTGAACATACTTTCGAAGGTTGGAAACGTGAAACACGTTATGAACATCCGCTAGCTGCGGCGGCAGTGCAACTTGATATGCTACCGCTCCAATGCGCTCCAATACTTCGAACGGTCCAATATATCGAGGACTTAATTTTCCTCGAACCCCAAATCGTCTCACGCCTCTCATAGGCGAAACCTTCAAGAACACGCGGTCTCCTACGGCGAATTCCAATTCTCTTCGGCGCTTATTTGCATAACTTTGTTGCCTTGATTGCGCTGTAAGCATTCGTTGGCGGGCAAGGCGAACCTTTTCTTCTGCCTCCCGCAACACTTCGGGACCAACCACGGCCCGTTCACCTACATCACCCCAATGTACAGGAGATCGGCATTTCCGCCCGTAAAGGACTTCAAACGGTGCCATCTCCACACTAGCTTAGTAACTATTATTGTAGGCGAACTCGGCCATTGGCAAATATTTGGCCCAATTCCCTTTATAATCAGTGACACACGCCCGCAACATATCCTCTAGAATTTGAATAGTCCTCTCTGACTGTCCATCTGTCTGAGGGTGAAACGCGGTACTGAACTCGAGTCGTGTGCCAAGGGCTTCTTGTAGGTTCTTCCAAAAATATGAGGTGAATCGGGGATCTCGATCTGATACAATCGACTTCGGCACCCCATGCAATCTGACCACCTCATCCAGATATACCTGCGCTAGTTTCTCGCCCGACCAGGTAGTGTGGATCGGTAAGAAGTGTGCGGACTTTGACCTACGGTCCACAATTACCCAAATCGCGTCGTGGCCTCCCATCGAACGAGGTAATCCGATCACGAAATCCATCGCGATATCTTCCCACTTCCAGACTGGGATAGGCAGGCTTTGCAGCTTTCCTGCGGGGTATCGGCGCTCAGCCTTTACTTGCTGACACACCAAGCACCGTGCCACATAGCGTCCAATATCAGCTTTCATCCCCGGCCACCAGTACTGCATTTTCAAGTCCTTGTACATTTTGGTGCCGCCCGGGTGAATACTGTAAGGAGTCCGATGTGCTTCTTCTAATATCAACTTTCGGATATCTTCATTTTCTGGTACACACCACCGATTGCGAAACCGGAGTACACCCTCGGCATCTATGGCGAAGTCGCCACCGTGTCCGCTCTCAATGTCGCGCCGCACCTTTTGGAGGTTAGGGTCCGCAGGTTGAAGACTCTTAATCTGCTCCAACAAGGTCGGTCTAACAATAAGAGCCGATAACATAGCCGGTACTTCTGGAGCTACTACCTCAAGATTTAGCCGCTTCATTTCCAAGCATAGGGGCTCTTGAGCTGTAACCTTCAATGCAAGGTTCTCTACCGATTTTCTGCTGAGAGCATCGGCGACTATATTCGCTTTCCCGGGGTGGTAAAGGATCGAGACGTCGTAATCCTTTAGCAATTCCAGCCACCGCCGTTGGCGCATGTTTAGCTACTTTTGAGTGAACAGATATTTTAGACTTTTGTGGTCCGTGTAAATTTCACAACGCGCACCATACAAATAGTGTCTCCACAACTTAAGAGAAAATACCACTGCGGCTAGCTCTAAGTCATGGATAGGGTAGTTCTTCTCATAGCTCTTCAACTGACGGGAAGCATAGGCGATCACCTTCCCGTTCTGCATCAGAACACACCCCAAACCTGAATAGGACGCATCGCTATAAACCACAAAATCTTCGCCCTGCACTGGGAGTGCGAGTAGTGGAGTCGAAGTCAATCTGTTCTTCAACTCTTGAAAACTTCGATCGCACTCGACACTCCAAACAAACTTTGTGCCTTTCTGAGTTAGACGGGTTAGTGGGATTACAATCTTCGAGAAACCCTCCACGAACCGCCTATAATAGCCCGCTAAGCCCACAAAGCTTCGGACTTCTGTAACATTCGTAGGGCGCGGCCAATCCTTGATTGCCTCTATTTTCCTCGGGTCAACAGAAATTCCGTCCTCGGAAATGACATGCCCCAGAAATGCAACTTCTCTTAGCCAAAAGTCGCACTTCTTCAATTTGGCATATAACTTCTCCTCCCGAAGGATTCGAAGTACTATGCGTAAATGCTCCACATATTCCTCGTCACTGCGGGAATAGACCAGTATGTCATCTATGAAGACCACCACAAACTGATCTAAGCACTTCCTGAAGACACGGTTCATTAAGTCCATGAACGCTGCCGGGGCATTCGTGAGCCCAAACGGCATTACCGTGAATTCATAGTGCCCATACCGCGTGCGGAATGCGGTTTTCCGAATATCCTCCGGCTTAATCCTCAATTGATGATAGCCCGATTGGAGGTCAATCTTTGAATAGACACTTGACCCTTGCAATTGATCGAACAAGTCATCGATTCTGGGTAGTGGATACTTGTTCTTGATCGTGACCTTGTTCAATTCGCGATAATCTACGCAGAGTCGGAATGTCCCATCATTCTTTCGCACAAATAATACCGGGGCTCCCCACGGCGATACACTCGGCCGGATGAATTCCTTATCAAGAAGATCCAACAATTGAGCCCTCAACTCTTTTAATTCCGCCGGCGCCATCCGATATGCAGCCTTCGAAATCGGCGCAGTTCCGGGAAACAAGTCGATTACAAACTCGATCTCCCGTTCTGGCGGTATTCCAGTAATTCGGCAGGAAATACGTCGGGAAATTCCCGAACTACCGATAGCTCCTCGAGCGTCGGGGTTACTCGTTCAACTTCCACAACGGTTGCCATATAGGCGGCACAACCGTTGCCGACTAGCTTCCTAGCTCTTGTCGCCGACACTGTCGCGGCAAAACACGAGCTCTGACAAGCTTTATAAACAAGCTCCTCTTGTCCTGGCTCACGAAACGTGATCACTTTCTCCTTACAGTCGATCAACGCATAATATTTCGAGAGCCAGTCCATGCCCAATATAACGTCAAACTTCTCCAACCCTTTGAGCACTAGGGTCCGGATTGGCATTATCCAGTCACCTATCTGCACCGGACATGCAGGGCACTCCTTATAAATATGGATTACCGAGCCGGGGCTATCCATTCGCCACACCTTCTCGCATGCCCTTATATCCAGATCATGAGTTCGGGCAAATGATTAACTTATAATTGAATTAGTGGCGCCCGTGTCAAACAAAGCTCTGGAGCGTACTCCATTAATTAAAACCATACCTGCCACAGTTTCACGCGGCTCAACTTCGGCAGGTTCCTCGACTTGGGCCTGAGCGGCGAATACCCGTCCGCTCGGCGCTGACCGTGTCGCCTCAGGCTGACGCGGAGCCATCGTGCGTCCAGCCGACATGGCAGTAGGTGGAGCTCCTCCATAATAAACCGGTGTCGATAGAGTCGATGCAACTGACAGGGCAGACGGGGCCTTCGCTGGACAGTTGCGGCTGATGTGCCCTTCTTGCCCACAATTGTAGCACTTGCCCTGTCGCTGTCTGCATTGATGTGCTCGGTGATTCCCGCCGCCACATATAGTACACTGCTCGTCCACGACTCCACGATCGCGTCCGCGGGTTCTTCGGGGTTTCTTGGAACTAGATTGTCCCCGAAGGACCACCGAATCGCTTCTTCCCTTTATCCTTGGATGCCGCCATAAGCTCGCGTTCCTCGCGCACATGAGCGTCACCGTGCTCCGCCCAGAGTGCACGATCAAACACCTCCGCATATGTAGTGAGCTTAAGAATCTGCACCGTTCGATAGATACTCGGCCTGAGTCCTCGTAAGAACCGATCTGCACTGTCCGGTCGTCTCGAACAACCTCGGAACACGATCGATAATGTGGGAGAATTCTGTTCATACTCGCTGCGAGCGGTCTCCCGCCTCAATGTCCCGAATTTCTCCCGTAGCTTGCGCTTCACGGTATCATGGAGATAATTGGCGTACATCTCCTCTTGAACTCCTCCCAGTGATAGGCGGGAGATCGGAAGGTCTATCTCGCTTCGTTCGCTTCCACTGGACCTTCGGCGGCTTACCAAGACAATGAGCGGCGAAGTAAACCTTGTCCTGTCCGGTATGAAAATCCTCGAAGCTGCGCCTCTATCGAGTCTATCCACGTGACTCACTACCGCCGGGCTCCACCGGTCCGCCTCGAAGATCGGTGGGTGAAACTTCATGAACCTTATAAAGGCGAGTCAAACGTCCACGATCGCTTCGGCCGATGCATCGGAGCTGCCGGGAACCCGACGCCGGAAGTGCATTCGTCGGCGGAGGACGTGCCGCGCGCATGCTGCTACACTCGCCCTCGCCGCACCGGGCACTGTGCGGGCGCGTGGATCACGCTCCTCTCCGTCGTAGCCGCGGCCGCTGCGGCGCGTCGCGGCGATCTCTTGCTCCGTTAGCTCCGGAGCCTATCGAACCGGCGGTCAGCGCGATCGTGCGTCCCGCAACTCCTGCACCTCGCTAGGGCCCGTCGTCTCTGGTGCCAAAGAAGGTCCAGGTAGATCCGGGTCTCCCGACGATGATGCCGGACCCGACCTACGCGTATAGCGTCTCGGAGGCATTAGTTCCTAAAACGCAACAACTGGATTAGTTATCTTAACCCATCAACTTACTCGTGATTAACAGTCTACGAGACTCAACATTTAAAAATTAGGCGGAAGCACACAAGTGTATTCATTCTAGACTCTCAGTGTCATGTTGTCGGCCGCCCAACACAAGCACTTTAAGCCAAGAACTAATACCCTTGAATCCGTCTCTATTCACAACTAGAGACATCTCCACTACCACTTCGACCCAATCGAATTAACTTCCGCCACTCGGTATAGGTTCACGTTTCGCTCACGCACTTATTAGCCTTAAGGTTAACCGTCCTAGGGTCTCCTAGGTCAATCCTAGACTCTCTCTTTACTTGCTCTTAACTTGCTCTGATACCATCTTGATCCTGTCACGCCCGAGACCGCTACCAATTTGGTTCGGTTCGGGAACGCCGATCAGGCGCCGAACGGACAAAGACTCCCCGCTGCTCACTGCTACTAGTCATGTACAAAGAATTGCCCAGGAAAAAGAATTCTATAACATACATGGCGAGACAATGCACCTAAAGGTGCAAACAACAAGGAGAGCAAGGTACAAGTAAACATACAAGTAACATAAAGAGAGATAAGTCTATCTATTACAACCATTCATCATTCGATTACATCCAATTACATTCTTTTACTCATAACGAATATATATGTTGTTTCTTCCCAAAATACATAAGTGTTTACATTTCCAAAATATACATGATTTTCCTTGATCATATACTTAAACCAAAATAACACCGGGGGAGGCTCTAATGCAAATGGGCGGCCACTATCGATTAGGGCGCGAGGCCCTTGCCACGATCCTCACAAGCCGCCTGCAAGCTCGAACCTGTAATAGAGTGGGGTGAGAACTAACTTCCTTAGTTCCCAGTGGGCTCGGCCACCGACCCCACCGATTTACCAAATAGGTCTAAGCAGGCAAAAGCAGATAGATAGATAGATAGATAATTTAAAGCTGTAAGTAAAGTATGATATAATTAATGCAACTATTGCTATGCCTGAAACAATAAGATCACGATATAATTATGAAATATCTATCATGCTACTATGTCCCAATCAAGTATGTATGAAACACTTTTATGTTCTTGTGTTATTACCCAATTCATGGCTAGCCCGTAGGCACGCCCACGACTCACAACTCAACCCAATGGGTTGTCTGCGGGACCCCACATAGGCTATCCCTCGGGACCCCATGTAGGCTATCCCTATCGAATCACGTGCCAAGACCTCCGGAGACTCGCACTACTCGTGTGGAGCGACCACCACGAGCGCTGAGCAGACTGTGTGAGTATGATCTTCTCCTCCATTTGGAGGGCATCCACGCAGGGGAATCATACATAGGTGTTATTTTACACTATGTTTTCATGTCAACTGTCATCAAGTTATCTACTTGGCTCACATGTCATTAGTGTCTCTACACTATGTCATAATGTCAGTCATCAAGTTCTATACTTGGTTCCCATAGCTCTAGTGTTCTTTACACTAAGTTATAATGTCACTATGTCATAATGTCACATTGCCAATTATCAAGCTCTATACTTGGTTCACATATCTCTAGTTGGTAATCATGCATAATTAAATCGTCTCTAGGGTTCAATGTCATATACTCATTCCTATGCTTCCTATGTCCGAATGCAAACCTACGGTGTCGCACGATAAGGGAGGATGCAAGCGTACTCCCAATGTCCTAATGCAACCCCGTAGCTCCACACGATAACGAAGCATACTAGAGTAACCATTTCACTATACCAACCCTATTATGCATGAAACCATATATATATACATACTTATGCAATATGACCAAAGATGTACTTAGACATAAAAGGTAGCCCAATGGCTTCGGAATGGCACCCCCCACCTTTTGGGATGTCCCTTGTAGCAACCACGTGGGTTTCGTTGCCTCGAACCTCTACTTTGACTCCTCGGGCCAATCTCGAAGCTGAAAGCCTCTGTTCGGCTCGGATCGCTCAAACCGTTCGTCGGGTCGACGAACCGTCGCTTCCCACGCGTTCGTGGACCTAACAATATGTTAGAAATGAGGTTAAAAGAGATCAAAACTTCCCCTTTAGAAAAACCCCAAATTGAGCCCTAGATTTTGCCCCGAGCAAAAATCCCGCATTAGAGCTCAAATCGATGGTGCAAATCACTTCTTAGAGATGCTAGGGTTCCACAAAAATTATTCCCAAAGGATAAAACCCATCCTAGCAAAGTCTACCATGAGAGCTCTCAAGAGCTTACCTCAATAGAGAGCTCCAATGGTGGAGAAGATGAGGAAGATGATGCTAGGCTTGCTCCTAGCTTGATCCTCCAAGATCTCCACTCCTTCTTCTTCTTCTTCTCTTTCCTCTTCTCCTTCTTCTTGCTGCTAGAGAGAGAGAGAGAGGAGAGTGATCGGGTGAGGGTGAGGGAGGAAATAACAGGGAGAGAGAGAGTGGTACCCTCTATAAGCTCTATTGTGACAAGATGCTACTAGCCCCATCAACTCTCAAGATTCAGCATCAGCCCCTCACTGGGCATTTTTCGCGCAGAGGGACCGGTCCCCGCACCTTAAGACCGGTCCTTTATTGTGACTACCCGAAACCTACGCTCGGGAACCGGTCCCCACGAAGGAGGGACCGGTCCTTTATTGCGAACCGCCACCACCCCCTTACGGGAACCCGTCTCAACCTTGTAGGGACCGGTCCTTTATTGCCAACCGTCACCACCTGCTTACGGGAACCAGTCCCCACGAAGGAGGGACCGGTCCCATCAGGCAAAATCTGCAGTTTTGTGCAGATTGCACAAACGAGTCTTCGGGACCTACTCCGACGCACCTTTCGCCTTCGGATCAACCTCGAACTTTCCGAAGTCTATCCACTCAACAATCAGTCGATTCCAAACATGGTGCAACCCTCGGATTTCGAGAATTCACTTCCTTACACTCTATCTAACAACATAAGTGTGTGAGTGGTTCTTTTGGGCTGAGGGAGGTAGAAGTCCAAGAGCCCCTTTTATAAGTCAAACCCCCACCATTATTCACCGAAATGCCACTGCTACTGTGCATTTTTTGGGCTCGGGGACCGGACCTTGCACTCACGGTCCGGACCTCGTAGGTCCAGAAAATCAGCAATTTTGGGATTTAGCCAAATTTTCAGCATTTTAAGCCTTTGGTCTGTTTTCGCCCATTTTTACTCGTAGGGCGTCCAATTCATCTCTAATCGTATCAAGACCCCCAAGATATGTTTCCGAGTGCATTTGAACCATATTTTCATCCACGCCTTGTCGGATTTCGGCCAAGGTCCAATCATAGCTTTTCGGGTTCCGTTTTCGCACCCAACACGCACCGAAAGCGCCCGAATGCACCCGAACTTCACCGGAACCATTCTAATAGCTTTCCAAACTAACATACACTGTAACTTGATAACTTTAGAAATTCGGTATGTTACACACATTCTCTCCCTGTCCTTCACACTTGCAACCAAAGAGAAAGATCTCTCTCTCTCTCTAGCAATTTCTCCACCAAAGAGAGGAATTGGAGGCGGATTTGGAGAAGAAAAAGGCTTGAAGTTGAAGCTTCATCCTCATCTTCTTCATCTTTGGCCAAGAGGAGAGCTTTGGAGGTAAGCTTTGATAGCTTTAATGGTAGAATTCTAGGGCTTGGTTCTTATGCTCTAGAAATAATTTTAGTGGAACCCAAGGATGCTAAATAGATGATGATTGTTGCTTGAATCATGAATCAATTTGATGAATTCTTGCGATAATTGGATGTTAGGGTTTCGATTGGGGTTTTTGAAATAAAGGGGTTTGATCTAATTTGAACCCATGTAAACCAAATTGATAGCTTCTCTAACGCGTTGGTGAAGTTGGTTCGGCAATCCGACGAGGCTATGCAAAGATATTGGGAAAAAGGACCGTTTCAGCTTCATTTCCGTCTGGAGAGCCTAGGCAACGTCCAAAAATTACGAAATTGGGTTTCTAGCTTCGTGGTATCGCCAGAAGGTGGGGGGTGTCATCCCGAAGCAGTTGGGCTTCCTTTTATGATTAAGTTATATTATTGATCATATTTCACATGTGACATTTATGCATTATAGGATGAGTAGACGGTTACATTTCTATTTACTTGCATGCCTTCTTAGTAGTGTAGCATTGTGGGCTGGACACATGGACTAGGGATGCATAAGGATTGGGTCTTGTGACGTGGAATCCTATAGTGGCATAAAGAGATGAACTTGATCTTGTGATGATGAAAACAAGTGATATGTGAATTAGTGTAGTGGAGGCACTATAACATGAACGAGTGGCATTCAAATCTAGTGTAGTAGAAAATATTGGCATAATTCTAGGGATAGTAGGGTTCCCAATTACTGAATTGTGCATTTGAACTAGTGCATAGAGGCACTGTGGCCCTAGTAGATAGGGTATCCTCCAGTGGGAGGATAGATCATACTCACATAGTCTGCTTAACCTTGGCGTGGTCGCTCCACCCAAGTAGTGAGCTCCGAAGTCGTAGTCGCGTTATGAGTAACTTCCTTACCAGTGAGCTCTGAAGTAGTTGTTGCGTTTGGGTAACATACTTCCCAGCAGACGGGTCTCGATTGGGCTGAGCAGCTGAGGCTCCTCACCTATGGGATTTGAGATGTGAGTTGGGGTAGTAACCTTCAGGTTAGCCCGTGAGATTATTTATTGAGGCATAGTATCATGTTGGTAGAGGACATTACTATGTAGTAGCTCATTCATGGGATTATTGAGGCATAGTATCATGTTGTAGATCAGGGTATCCTCGAGTGGGAGGATAGATCATACTCACATAGTATGTTTAACCTTGGCGTGGTCGCTCCACCTAAGTAGCGAGCTCCGAAGTCGTAGTCGCGTTATGAGTAACTTGCTTACCAGCGAGCTCCGGAGTAGTTGTCGCGTTTGGGTAACATACTTCCCAGCAGACGGGTCTGGGGTGGGTTGAGCAGCTAAGACTCCTCACCTATGGGATTTGAGATGTGAGTCGGGGTAGTAACCTTCGGTTTAGCCCGTGATATTATTTATTGAGGCATAGTATCATATTGGTAGAGGACATTACTATGTAGTAGCTCATTCATAAGATTATTGAGGCATAGTATCATGTAGATCACATACTATGTAATAGCTCATTCCTTTTGTTTATTGAGACATAGTATCATGTTGTAGATCACCTACTATGTAGTAGCTTATTCATTAGATTATTGAGGCATAGTATCATGTTGTAGATCACATACTATATAGTAGCTCATTCATTGGATTATTGAGGTATAGTATCATGTTGTAGATCACATACTATGTAGTAGCTCATTCATTGGATTATTGAGGCATAATAGCATGACATAGATTTCATTACTATGTAGTAGCTCATTTCCATATATCTATCTATCTGTTGCTTATGCCCGCTTAGACCTAGTGGGAAGATCGGCGGAGTCAGCGGTCGAACCCACTGGGAACTATTTTTTAGTTCTCATCCTACTTTGTTGCAGGGCCGAGTTTGAGCGGACCGGGCGAGGACCGCGGTAAGGGCATAGCGCCCTAATGGCTAGCAGCTTTCCATTTTGCATTAGAATACCCTTATGTTTATGAGGGGGCATGATGTGTATGTATTTTGGAGAGTTATGAGATGAACATGTAAATGAATGTATACATTTTAGGAGTTGAAAATGTAAATCAATTATGCAAAGGGTTGAATGAGATGTAATAGCTAGAACTCTCTCTCTTGGTTACTTGTATGTTTACTACTGCCCTTGCTCGTATCATCCTTGTGTTGCTTGGTTGCACTTGTGATGTTTCATGTATGTTGTATGTCATCCTGGGCGACAAAAATGTACATAATGTTGTTGTTGAGCCTTGGGCGGACAGGGGTGACTCTGTCCGTTCGGTGTCTGTTCGACGTGCCCTAATCGGCCAAATTGGTAGCGGTTGCGAGGCGTGACAGGTGACCCCTTGGGAAGTTGGGGCGCCATAACTCTTAATCTAGCTTAAGCATTTTGGGTGATCTTAAGAGGTTAAGAGAGTTAAGCGTGTTAGGAGGGGAGTAGTCTTAGGATGGGTGACCCCTTGGGAAGTTGGGGCGTCACAGTTGGTATCAGAGCCAATTACCAGCGAGAAGCGTGAGATGAGTTTTGGCAGAGCCGGGGTCGGAATGACAAGGCTAACGAGACGAGCCTCACATCGCCTGGTACTTGTGAGTCTGAGCCTGACGAGAACGTTAGACCTTAAAAGATGGGAGATTGTGAGCCCCCAAATAGTTCTATATATAAAGATATAATAGGATTAGAACTCTTAACCCGACTAAAACATTTTGGGTGGCGGCAAAGCCCAAGAGTTTAAGAGAGTTAAGCGTGCTAAAACGGAAGTAGTCCTAAGATGGGTGACCTTCTGGGAAGTTAGGGCGTCAGTTGGTATCAAAGCCAATTACTAGTCGAAAGTGTGAGATGAGTTTCGGCTGAGCCAGGATCGGAATGACAAGGGTAGCGAGACGAGTCTCACATCGCCTGGTACTTGTGAGTCTGAGCCTGACGAGAACGTCAGGGCTTAAAAGGGGAAAGACTGTGAGACCCCATATAGTCCTATATATAAAAGATATAATAGGGATAGAACTCTTAATCCGGCTTAAGTATTTTGGGTGGTGGCTAGGCTCAAGAGATTAAGTGAGTTAAGCGTGCAGGACGAGAGTAGTCCTAAGATGGGTGACCCTCTGGAAGTTGGGAGGTCACAATTAGAATATATTGATGCGAAAAAAGATATTTTATGTCAATATATGTATAGTTTGTGACCGGCACGCATCGGCATAACATGACATGCATCATGTCAGTAAGTTTACTATTACAATTTGTCACGACACTTAAATTCTTACTAGTGTAGTGACCCGCGCGATGCGGCGGATAAGTAATATTCGATATTTAACTTATAGATAGTTGATTATCTTCGTTATAATGTAAATAACATATCATACTTGCAACATAGAGAACAAAAAAAGAGTAAGGAATTGAACTATAAGAGAATAACATTTAATGCTTAGTTAAACTGAAGAAATATTTGAGATCTTACAAAAAAAGCTAAACAAAGACGAAGCAGTAAATACATAAAAGAACTAAAAAATTTTGAGTAACAAATAAATAAAAGTATAAGCAGTTAATGCAACAGCAGCAGGAATGATCATAGATATAATAAAATTGAGATTTGTAGAAGTCGAGAAAAGAGTGCAAGAGTTGACTGAAAGAAAAGACAATAGTTAGTAAAGAATTAAAGAAAGAATGAAATAAGACTAATAGAAAATGTTGGTTAAAAAATGTTACTAATTAACCGGTTGTCCCACAAATATACGATTGCAATAGTACAAAAATCAAGTGAAGCAACAACTTATAAAATTAATTAGAATATATAAGTTGCAGAACTTATAATCAAATAATTTAAACAGGAATAGTAAGAAAATACCATCACAACAATTGAAAAAAATAATATACAGAACACACTGGCTGCAACTTATTAAATTAGACAAAACCTTATTAAATTAGACACTAAGAAATATTGTTTATTAAAATCAAAACTTAGTAAATTACCTCATGTTTTCATGGGCAAGTTTCTGAATGCTGACCTCTTAGTTCAAAGTCCTTCAACATATAGTTCCACTTACTTCTTCAATGCCAAATCCTCATCCATCTACAATCTTGCACCTAAACATATTAAAACATCAATTGATGAACCCAGCTAGCTTAACCTTGCATTCTGCAACACTGGTCAATCTTAGATTCATAATGATCGGTCAAAGGAGAACAAAACATATTATGTACAATGAATGCAACATTGATTATTGATGGAAATGAATTGACGATCATACATATTTATACATCTAAAGTGTCACAATTATTCTCATAATAGACACTAAGAAAATACCATCACAACAAAACCTTATTAAATTAGACACTAAGAAATATTGTTTATTAAAATCAAAACTTAGTAAATTACCTCATGTTTTCATAGGCAAGTTTCTGAATGCTGACCTCTGAGTTCGTAAGTCCTTCAACATATAGTTCCACTTACTTCTTCAATGCCAAATCCTCATCCATCTACAATCTTGCACCTAAACATATTAAAACATCAATTGATGAACCCAGCTAGCTTAACCTTGCATTCTGCAACACTGGTCAATCTTAGATTCATAATGATCGGTCAAAGGAGAACAAAACATATTATGTACAATGAATGCAACATTGATTATTGATGGAAATGAATTGACGATCATACATATTTATACATCTAAAGTGTCACAATTATTCTCATAATAGACCATAATTCCTACCAAAACATACCATACAACCAAATAAGATTTATCCGCGCACTCAGGAAACACATCCCAAAACCAAACTCCCCTTAAAAAAAAAAAAAAAAAAAAAAAAAAAAAAACAATATCCAGCATAAGCTACTCATCAAGCATCAACATCATTAACGGATCAAACGACCCCGTTGCAATTGAAACATCGGATTACATTTTGGGACGTGCAAATAGTATTTATTTTTATATTTTAAAAATAATTGCTCCTCCGATGCTGATTTTCACTGCAATTTTATAATGAAAAATAAAAACACAAACCTAATTTCAAACTGTGTCTTTATTCAACGCCAAAAGTGGACCACATCTCGTGACTGGTAGTACTCTCCCAGAATCATCAAGCTAAGTAGACAGCAGGTAGAGAAAAGTTGGAGCCAACAATCCAAAAAGGACCATATAATTAACAACGCACTTCTTCATGCAGAGATTGAAATCATTCTGTTTGGCTTCGCATTTTGTTTTCTTCGCTTTGTATGTTAAGAACTGTGAAGGGAAAATGATATTTAAACCAAACAATATTTTTTTGGAAAAAAAACCGATTGGAGATGGTTAGAAGCAAAATTTGAGATATGTAGGCCCTAATATTGTGAGAAAACTTCACCTGAAGGGCAATTTATGATGAGCAGATAATAGATATGTGTAAACCATATCTACTCTAGCTTCTAAAACTGGGAGAAACCTTGATACACCAATTTTTTTTTATCCCTAACTTGATTTTCTGCCCCAAAAAAGACAAAAAAATAATTGATGAAGAAAAATAAAATAAAATAAAATAAAATAAAATAATGTGAAGTTAATGAATGATTCGGTTAGGTAAAGATATTGCCTCATAGGCTATGCCTGCATTGATAGAGTTTCTGTAAAGGTGATTAACGGATCAAATGACCCCATTACAATTGAAACATCAGATTACATTAACATCAAGAAAAACAAACCCTAAATAGTAGGTGCACATTTTTTTTAGGGTTTTTGTTGTTGGTGGTGTTACCTTTGAGGGGTCGACCTTTTGGAAGTTCTTGATGACGGAGATGACGCGATTGGTGACTCGCCCTTGTCGAGGAACGACTCCTTCACCTCAACAAAGAAGAAGAAGCGGCCAATGGAAGAGGTGGGAGACGACGACGATGATGACGACAACGGTGGCAGTGGGATCGTCGGAACCGGGGCCGCCGCCACCACTGCCGCGACGGGCGATTCCTCCCTCCGCCGCGTAAGGCGGGGAATAACTACCCAGAATAATAAGAAACACTATTCCAAACAGTGAGCAAGAAGAGACAATTAAGGCCATAATGTAGAAACAACTCACTCAAATTAACCGCGCGTAAAATTTAAACAAATAATTTTTTAACAAAACTCGTATATTTTGAAAGAATTAGAAATCTAATTTTACATTTAAAATGAAATATAATATCCTAGATGCACTTTATTTCATAGTATACATGCAAGAATGACTGTCAAACAGATCCTAAAACATGGAAGAACATGAATAAAAGCAAAAAAAACTTTCCTGCAGCAACGGTAGTCCCTGCGGCATCTCATTCCCCGTGTGGTTGTCGCCGGTGCTGTTGCCGCTGGCGCCGCCGCGGGGCTCTTCTGTAGCATGTCAAGCAGTGAGGGCCGCTTCGACTGCCGGAGAGCGCTCTGCCGAGGAAGACCAGAGTTCTGATGAGTCCCGGCGACGGTATCGGCTTAGGTGTCGGCGTAGGCCTTCTCTTCTTCCTTTGGCTCTTCCTATATATTCTCTCCCCCGCCGGAACCGGCGCTGCCGCCGCCTCGGGCGATTCCTCCCTCCGCTGCCGCTTCATCGACGGAACCTTCCGGTCCGGCGCCTTCTTCCTCTCCGACGGCCACCAGCAGGCGCCTCAGGAGAACCATCTTGCCGTTGCCGCTCTCACTGCATCATAAGAAACATGAGGAGGCGTAGGGGCTGCTTGGGGAATAGAAAAGAAGAAAAACAAGGAGAGGAGGGGAAAGGGCGGACGGTTTCTTTAGAGGAGACGAAAGGGCGGACAGTTTCGTTTTCTAAAACTAATTGTATTATTATTATTATTAACCAAATTATTAACCTAATGTATACTTACGGTGGGTCCCACAGGCTAAAGTTTAGGAAATCCTGCCACGTGGATTAAGATTACGGGGTTTAATTAGATTACGGTGGGTCCCAAAGGCTAAAGTTTAGGAAATCCTGCCACGTGGATTAAGATTACGGGGTTTAATTAGAGTTTATAGATTTATAGATATAGAACTACATACGATATATGGAACTATATACGATCAAACAGCTCCTAAGATAAGACAGAATAGTGTGTTTGTGAGACCTCTCCAGGCCTTTCCATACGATGCATTTTCATCTCGCAACAATTACAATGCAGAGAAGTATCTAGTCCGTGGTTATCCAGCAAAGATATTTTACTATCTTATTATCAACAGATTCTGAGGATAAATTAGACAAAAGAAAAGAGTTTTTTAAGTCTAAAAGCGAACACACTAGATGCCCATTTCTATTGGGTTAGATCCACCTGCTATAGTTATTTGTACCGACAGCCCAAACAGCCAAAACTAGACAGCACATAACTTAACACAGCACATAAAAATGTAATAAAACAGTAAATATAAGTAAATGATTCATTGTTTTCTTCCTTCATAAATTCCATGCCGTAAAATCTTCCTCAACAAACACAAATTCTCACGCCTCCGCTCAGCATACAACCCACAAATCCCCTATCAGCGGTTTATTTCATACATTACAAAAATAGCGACTAATGCTTGACAATCTAAAACTCGCTTATGCTGGACGGATCAACAAGTGATGATACACAACACGAGCAAACTAATCATGGAAACCACAAAAAAAAAGAAGATTCCACCAAGTGAACTGTGATTAAATCAGCAGCGGGCGTGAAAGAGGTCAGGCCATATGTTTTCTCTTGCCGGTAACGGTTTTATCTTTATCACATAGTTCAAATGCAGTTTCATCCGACGGCCCAGATGAGCTGGACACCTCTATTTCACCATTGAGATTTTTTAATGAAACATTGCTCATCTCATCATTCGCACTCGTTAATAATTGGGAAGATCCAGTAATTACATCGGCTTCTTCATGGCCTTCACTAGCCCTTGGTCTAGTAATACAAAGCCAACTCCTCGGTCTCTCATCACTGCAATTGTCATCTATGGGCACATGCCATGATCCTGTTTCCGACTCCTACAACAGAGAAATACGAATAAAGATAAATACATAATGCTTTTATAGTGCCAAGAAAAAAAAAAGCGAGCTTAAAGAGATGATAACTCTTACCTGAATGAATAAAGAATATGGAGGTGGCATTATGAGAATCGGGTTACCTTTGGTAAAAGTGTATTTAACCTGTTACGTCCAGTAAAATTCCAAAGTTAGTATGGACTCCCTTGGTTTTGGTATACCAAAAGCACATATTGCATATATGTTAGGGGATCATCAAATCTAGCTCTTAGAATGTAGAATGGCGTGATTTTTTTACTACAATTAGGTAACGATAAAGAGAACTTGGTTACCAAATAACATGATATAGAAGACAAATTTAAGATTGATTGGGATATGATGACAAAAAGAAGATAAATCTTTCTTGCAGTACAACAAAATGCACCTATAATGAGTGCTTGCACTGATTACCAGAATAAAACAGAGGCTGTAAATAGATGTAAAACATAATACATTTATATAATGACATAATATGAGAGAGAGAGAGAGAGAGAGAGAAAGGTGGGTGGGGTGGGTGGGGGGTTTTACATACTTGGTGCCGTTCTTTCCACGTTGGGAAAAGTGACCTTCCCAAGAGCTCAAATATGTGATCTCTCATCTCATCATTAGTCACAACCAAGCATTTGAGCTTAATTGCTGCATAGAGCCAATACCTGCACAACAGTACCCAAAAAACATATCATATTAGGTAACAAACAATTTTAATCAGTGAACTTCTTTAACCCAATTACAGAAAACACCAAGACAGCACAGAATACAAGAGATTATTAGCTGCAAGAGTTTGTAACAACTACTTATGGTTCGAAATCTTTCATACCGTAATACTTTTTTTTTCTGTGGTCAATAAGATAATTCCATAACCCAAATTGCAAATTCGTACTAGTTGAAAAACAAAAATATATGCATCATACCATATAAGATGTGAAAGCAATACTCAACAAGAACTCGAAAGATAAAGATTTTAGCAAGGATTTAAATGTCGTGGCAGAGGGTCGATCTGAAAATCTGCTAGCATGGTATTGCATGGGGCGTGCCGTGCCGTGCCAATGCATACGAGTCACAAAAAATATCCATGTGCCAATACATAATGGCACGAATTTTTATTTGTTTGGCATCAATATATTTTAATTTCTTATTATATATATTTATTAAATCTTTTAAACTTTATTGAGTAACTACTTGATAATTTCAAAGAAAAGAAGGTTCTGGGTCGTGCCATCGACACGGGGAGGGTACCATGCCGATATCTTGTCGGCATGGCATGGCACGGTGGATATGGTCTATGCTGATAGCCACTTAAATCCTTAGATTTCAGATAATTAGATAAAGAATTAGGGTACTTTTGTACTTCTAATACTCCTCGCTGATATAAGAAAACAAGAATCATTTGGCCCAAAAAAAGTTGATACTGTCGAATATTGGGTATATTATGTTCCCCGAGAATTGAAGATGACTTTCTAACTAGAAGGGATTATGCATGTGGTTCTTTAAGCAAAAGGCTGTCTGTTTTCTCCTTTCAAACCTCAATACATCTCAACACATGGAATATGAATAAGCACACTAAAATGATGTAATACCTTCATTCAAATTCTTACCCTTTGAATCAGAAATATCCACACATGAAAGTGACATACAATAAGTTTGACTTACATTAAGTTTTCTACGATGGTCAGTTTTTTGTCGGTTAAAATAAGTTGCATAAATGACTGAGACAGATCGGACAGCTTTAAAGTTGTAGGCTACTGTTTAATAAGTTAGATGGTTTCCTAAGAAGAGGAATTGAAAATTCAGTGAGTCTGTGAATTTCAAGATTATGTTACACTCCAGAATAAAAGCTTCATAGATTTCTTTTAGATAAATATTTTTAAGTCAAAGTATTAAATATTGCCAGCACACCAAAGAAGTTGATTTGTCCTATATCATAATTTTTCTATAATTCAAATCGAAATTGTTCCTCTAATATTATCAGACAACAGAGAACTGTTAAATTTGGAACTATTGAATGATAAAAAAAAAAAAAAACTCATATCTCGCCCAATCATACTCAAAATAAAGAAAGAAAAAAAAAATTAATAGGATTGAACCTGGAACTAAAAAAAGCAACTAAATAGGTTGAAATTTCACGATAAGAAGTTTCATAAACATCATTCCATGCAAAATAAAGTTGCAATCTAAATATTCTCAGTGTTGAATATTTGGACAGGATGTAACTGAAGGGCCATACCAATCGTCGTTTGCTCCACTTGGTGTTGTGTATAGTGCCCCTTCAGCTCTCCAAGTCTCAATTAGCTGCCTATTGGAAGGATTTTCCATCAGAGATAGAACACGCTTATTATGCAGTACGATGAGCGGCCATTTCCTCTTGCTCCCTTTCAGAAGTTCTCTGACAACTGCATCAAGCTGCTCTATTTTAGACATATTGACATGCAAATAAGATTAATAAAATTGCCATGCATGCTTGCAGGATCAATGAGACAGCATGGGATAATGGACAAACCTGAGACAAACTAAAACCACCATCTGCGAAATTTTGTTGATAAAGTCCAACATTTGCCCCATCAATGATAGCTTCATATTCATTATGTGCTTCCAACCATTCCTACAAATTTAGCATAGAAAATGATCAAACTAAGAACACCGGCACCACCCCAAGACAAACACGCGAGCACACACACGAACGCGCGTGCACACACATAAAACAATACAACACATGAAAGAAAAAGAAGAGGAAAAAAGCAAAAAAGATCGCAAAGAAGACCGTTGCAGTTTTTTCACAGTTTATCACATAAAAAGTTAGAAGGTTTGATTGTTTCAATAGACTAACAACTTCCAGTAGATGGAGATTCAGAATCATACAGTAACATCTAAGAGGACGTATTCCCCTTTTTTAAGATAATGCTAATTATAGGTAATACATCATAAAAAGTTAGATAAACTATTTGCAGAACATTATTGATAAAGGAGATTGAAGAAGCACTACCTATCATGTCCAGACAATCAAAGTAATTTCTAAAGGACAGAAGAGGAAAACATGTGTGGAACTTGACCAGAATTATGGCTCATTTTGGGATGATTTGCTAAGCTTTAACAGTTTTGATTTTATTACCAAACCTTTAATATGTTAAATGGGCCCTTTGCGCCTTACTCTAACAGCCCTTTGACTGTCTAAATTAAGCAAACACAACATCTACCTAAAGAAGAATTCAGATCTGCAGCATTGTTTGCACGTATTACTCCTAGGTATTGAGACTACAAAGCATGTCAACTTTTCTTAACACGACTGGAAAACTAACATGATTGATAAAAAAAAATAAACACCGAAAAAAAAAATTAAAAGGCTTATGAAACAGAGGATTACAGCCGCCTTAAACTGATGCAACGATGAGCGGAAAACTTTCTTAATGAAGAAAGAATGTGGCTCAAACCTGAAAATTTCTGAAATTTGATTTTGCTTCCCTCTCCATCGCCAGACTCGCCACGGACTCCGCAAACTTCTGAGTCTCCTCCAGACCAATATCCACACAAGCCAATCGCTTCCCGCAACCAGAGCAACGCCCCTCCGAACTCGCATTAGCTCGACGAACCTCCCACGGCCCGCTCCCCAGCCAGCCCAACCCATGCCATCCTCCCCCATTAATCAAAACCACATCTTTTACCTTACCAACATCCCGACCATCGCTCCTGATCTCTCTCGCCCTCTTACTGCTAAACCAACCCTCCAAAATCTCAGCCGTTGATTTCTCCACACACTTCACAGTGCTCCTCAATCTATGCAGGTAGTGATACACCTTCTCTTCCAAACCCAGCTTCGTGCTCACCTCCAATAGCGCCGCAATCTCCGGCTCCTCCGGGGAGATGCCCATGGAGGCCATGTGAGCCTCCACGGCGTACGCCTTCTCCGCCTGTAAACCCCGGCAATACGCGAAGAGAGCCGGTCCGTACGTCCTCAGCCGCGGCGCCACGCCGTACTTCTCCCCCATGGTCTCAACCAACTCGAAGGCGATGTCTCCCCCATGGGGCTTCTGGGCGGCGATCCGCGCCACGGAGGTGATCGTCGCCTCCGTGGGCGCGACCCCGGCGGCCACCATGCGGTCGAAGACGCGGAATCCGGCGTCGACCGCGGAGCGCCTCGAGGGCTCGTCGCCGCCTAGGGATTCCGCGGCGGCGGAGCAGAGGTGGAGGAGGGAGTTGAAGTGGTGGGCGGTGAGGCGGAGAGGGGCGGCGGCGTCGCCGGAGACGGCGGAGTCGAAGAGGGCGAGGGCGGCGGAGAGATCGCCGGATTTCGTGCACGTGTGGAGGGCGTGGGAGAACTCGCCCTCCTTCGAGCTCGCCTTCTTCTTCCTCCTCTTCGTCGCCATGGTGGTTGTCGTCGCGCCCGATTCGTGGGGGACCTCCATGGAAGAGGAGAGAAGCTAGGGCTAAAACCTCCGCGGGAGAAACCCTAGTTCGGCGTCATGAACGGTCGATTCAATTGGGGGGTCCCTTTCATCTTCGTGGGCCGTTAGTGGCCTTTTGTTGGGCCATCGTGAGTGACATAACGAACTGGACTTGGCCAAAAAGTTTTTGTGGAGCAGCCCATGACCTTCAAGTACGTAATGTTAGTTAAGTGCAGGCCTAGTTTCCGTGATTAGAAAACTCTTGCACATTAATGATCTACTTTTTCATCCAAAATGGAAGAGACATCGCTATTCTAAAATGCGAAACCACTCACAATTCGAAGCATTGTCGGATCATGAGTCAATAGTTCAACTGGTGGTTCATCCACTAGACTAGATTGAATTATGTCAACTAAAATTACTTTTTTTTATGTTATACATAATAAAAAATATATCTTAAGCATAGTATTGGGCATTTCTTTTAAATGTTAGGGCACATACTTTTGAAATACTAACAAATATTTGTAATTAATTATTAAAATAAAATACCAAGTAAAAAGAAATTCCGCTGATTTTTGTTAAGTTGTGCCTACTTACTGGCTCACTTATTGAGCAACCAATTCGAACAGAGCAAAACGGGTTTTAATCTAATTTGATTTTATAAGTTAAATCGAACCGGTTTGACTGGCTAATTTAACCCAGGCTTTTAGATTTAGTTAATTTTTTTTTAGCATGTTTTAGCCCTATTTTTTATGTGAAATTAGACCCGAAAAGTCTTTGGTGCACATGGCTGGTGTTAGACTTCTAGACGCCATTAATGGCTTAATTGAGCAATCAAAGACCAGTCTGTAAATAGTAATTTTAGTTTTAGAAACCGATTCGTAAAAGAGATATAATTTTTTATCCATAAATTAGATTTATGTGATTTAAGCGTCATTGGACTTGTCTTGAAAATACAGATGAGATCATATGGTCTAGTTTTATTGTATAATTTTAAAAAAAATTTAAAAGTTAAAAATTTTGCTTTAAATTTTATTTTATTTGAATTTTTTTCATCATTCTAGGTACTAAGACTGCGGTGAAATCATAATCTTAGAACATAATTGTGAGGATTGATATTTTTTTCTATATAAATTTGACATATTTTTAAATGTTATCATATGTATTTTAATTTTAAATCTGCCAGTCAAATTTTAGTGAAAAATAATTTAAAATTAAAATTTTACGTGATTTTTACTTTTCACTTAAGTGAATAGTAACTCATATTTTCGGAAGATGCCGCCTAGTGTAGATGCCTTTTGTTGCGTACCAAACTCCATTCTGGGCGATCTAATAGTCTAATTGCATCGGCGTCAACGACACTGACAGTTTTTGAGTTTGACGCACGATTCTTGAGAAAAATAGATTTTATCGCAGTTAGGGCAAAATATACCTTGTGTTTTTTGCTTTTTAATCAGAATTGGCGCTTCGTTTTGTGAGGAAACCCACGGCTGGTAGAGAGGCTGGGTCATAAATCATGGAGTTATGAGGAGTTTTGGGGGTAATTATCCTAAACTACTTAGGGTAATTTTGAGATTAGAGTTTCATGAACCCTAACCCTAACCTTAACTCTCTCTTTTCCTCTCTCTCTCTCACTCTCTCTCTCTCTCTCTCTTTGCATTGGTGTGGAAGAGAGAGCTTGAGCCTCATGTTCCGACGCCGCCGCCGATCGAGACCACCGCCGGCACCATTACTCGACCCCGAGTGACCACCCTCGAGGGTCCCGGCACTATTGTGCCCCACATCGCCGCTGCGGCCAAAGGAAACCAACCCGAGCTTGTGCGGCCGCAAGTTCCCACCCGACCGCCGCAGTTGCGCAATGCCACCCTAACCCTCCTCTGCCAGTCCCGGGAGGACCCCGAGCACTATCACTAACCTCTTAGAACTTTCAGAGAGGCCGCATGCGCGCGTGCATGCCCTAGCTGCGGCCCTATCTTCGGCTCCATCACGACAGTCGCGCCGCCGCTGCCTCCCGCCACCACTGCCAAGGGTCCCAACCTCTCCTTCTGGGTGCGGTGACCACCCACTGGCTGAGCTCATGCCACCGTGCCACCGGCAGTCCCCTGCCTGATGCCCTAGCTCAGCTCAAGCACTCACCCGAGGCTATTTTGGGGCCGATCTTCATTTTCGGCCACCGAAGATTTTGGCGAGCTTTCGAAGCATGGGCACCACACTCCTATGGCCCTATGGAGTGCTATGCTCACCTTCTCTGCAATCAGTTTGTAACGCACTAGATCTTTGCAAATTACGAGATTCAAGTGTTTGATGTGAGTTCTGAGCTTTTCCAGACTTTCTGGAAGGTCTTAGACAGTGTTCCGACTTATGGCTCGAACCCCAAGATTGGAGGTTAAAGCTGTGCGTCAAAACCCAAAAAGTCGGATTTTGGAACAGCTCTCGGATTGCATTTTCGGGCAAGTGTACCGGTACAGGGCTAATGGCTGTACCGATACAGGCATGATGGTTGTACCGGTACACTTTGAAATTTGTACCGGTACAAATGGCAGTTTTCTGAAAACCCGAGGCTTGGGTTTGCCATTTTCGTAGGATTTGTATCGGTACACTTTCCCGTGTATCGGTATACTTTGGCAGAATCTGAATGGTTCGAATTGCAGGGGTGTTTTTGGCATTGTAGCAATCCTATATCACTACCCACGCCCTTTGCTGAGTTCTCTGAGCTGGGAACACATGAGAAATAGGTGAGGGAGCCCTCCACACCCTTCCCTTTCATTTCTTTGATTTTTTGTTTGGATTTTATGAGATTAAACATCTCTTTTTGCTCCCTTTTGCTTGTTGGAGGCCTTTCCACCATTAGAGGAGCTTGGAGCTTGGACTTGGAGCTTGCTTGGAGGAAGATCAACACTTCTAAAGGGTTTTGATCCTTGTTTTGAAGCTTCTAAGAGGTTAGCTTCACATCTATACCTCTAGATTTGTGTTTTGATGCTTTTTACTAGATGAAACCCTAGATTTTGAAAATTAGGATTTATTTTGGGGCTTTTTGATTAGAAGCTTTTAGAGCTTAACTAATGGAATTAGAACCTTGGTTTAGGTTGCATTGGAAGGGATTTAGCTTCCATTTGAGTTTAAAGGGGAGATTTCTACTCTATAGGTGAGTTTTCTTTGCCTTTTACTTGAAATGCTTAATGATTGAACACATGGTTTATCGTTTTGATGTTGTAACCCTTCTAGCTTGCTTCTTAGGGCGCTAGGAGTGTGAATCGAAGTTTCGTTAGCGATTCGGAAGATTGCGTGGAGTTTTGGTGGGTTTGACCTCACAAAAAATAATGAGAAAATCTCATTGGTGTTGATTTAAGTTTGATTAAATTGAAAATCATGCATTTTCATGTTGGATGCATTATTTGTGAATTTTAGAATGCTTTAAATACATATCTTATGTATGATGTATATTTAGACCTCTATATAGTGTAGAGTTACCCATGTTGGGAACATGCATGTGAAGGGCATTCTTTATTCGACTGGAGATCATATTTTACATAGTAAAAATGACATGAATAATGCACACTCGGATTTAGAACTCGTGCTTAGCATAGGAGTAAACTTGATGTCATAAAGTGGCATTAGTATAGAGTGGTGTATGCATAGAAAAAGCTAATGTCATAAATCAGCATTAGACTTGGCATTTTTTTTTTTTTTGAGAGATAGGTAGCACGCTACCCGCTTCGTTTATTTCATTCATTAGGCTTGGCATTCATGTGGGAAATAGTGAGCTAATGTCTCTTCCTTGAGTTTTTAGTTAAAACAAAACTTGATTAGACTACATATCATGGATATTGATACGGGACACAACGTACGACACAACTCAGACACAACGACTTGGGAGTTTCTAAAAAGTAAGACACGAATATGGCATGAACACCGCTAATCTATTAACTCTATATTAATCCCCAATACTATAGCTAATTTGGCAAAACCTCAGTTTTTGAAATTTTTATTTTTTCAATAGTGAATTTGTTCCCTCATCTACCCCCACTCTCGCTTTCTCAAGTATTCCTTGGTCGTTCGCACCCCCCCATCTCCTCTCATCGCTCTCTATTTCCATCTCTTTCTTAGCATCTGCGGGTGAGGATCGACGTACTTGTGGACACCGCCAGGTGCACAACGGGGATCGGGCGGCGGTGGAGGTGAGGAGGAGGGTGGAGGGGCTACTCCGAGGGTTCGAGGAGGAGGAAGAGGATCGAAAAGGGAGTGATGCGAGCTCACATCTCTTCGAGTTGGAAACCCTAACCGCCATTGAAGGAGTTGGAGGAGGAGGATTTGGGGATGAGCTCCTGGTGTACGAGACCACGATGACAAAGCGCGGTACAAATCGTGCCATCACCCGCCACGGTCTCATTTTATAAATAAATTTTCAATTTTTTTAAAAATAAGATAATTGGAGGATTTGGGTAAAAAATGGTGAAATCAGAAAGGAAAATTGGTGTTACGACAAACGCACAAACGAAAATGAAAATGACGAATACGAAATAATCAAACCACAAGCAGAAATAAAAAAGAACACACAGATTTACGTGAAAAATCTTTTGCAGAAAAAAACCACGGTTGAGGAAGAGGAAGAAGAGAATTTCACTATCGAATGAAAAAAGGGAATACAATGTTCATAGAGGAGAAAAAACCACGATATGTCGCCTTTAGGGCAAAAATGAAAAGAGAACTCTTAACAACTTTCTGATCCGATCTATATTGGGAAGGTTAAAAAAAGAGAAATTAGTAGTTTAGATGGGTGACTTAACACATGCTAACCCCTCTTTTATCTATAAATTATTGGTTTGGCTTGGCTTGGTTTGGTCAAAATTTGTAATAAAAAGTTGTTGGTAACTTCAGTTTTAGTATAATTTGTATTTTAGGTGTATTTTTTTTAATTTTTATTTGGAATCTTTTCATTAATCTTAGGCTATATGTTTTTTAAATTTTGAGTTAATACAGTACGAGATCGATCGCATCCTCAAGAAGGTCCAAGAGGGCATTGAGGTTTCGATAGCATTCGGAACAAGGTACTATCCATGAAATTGCGGTAATTTTGGGGGTTTTGTGATCTCTCTACTAGATTTTCTTTATGAGTTCGGGGATTTTTTTTTTTGTGGTTGGGTTTACGATACTTAGAATGCGAATCAAAAAGAGAAATTTGAGGCTGATTTGAAGTAGGAGATCAAGGAGCTGCAACAGATTTGAGATCAGATTAGGACACGGATTCAATCGGACGAATAAATAAAGGATAAAAAGGTGAGAGATTATATTTATGATCTAACTGATTCTATAAGAAGATCTGTGTAATTAGATTCCAAGGCTAGGCGATGGTATGAATAGTATTTTCTTGAATTGCCTGAGAATCATGTGGACTTATGTTGATGTTCCAGGCACCGGAATTGTTGTTATTTTATAGATTAAGATTAATTTGATGTTGAGGCTAATTTCTTAGCAACTTGAATAGAAAATTGAGGGATATTTTGTGTGCTGATAATATGAATTTGCATGCGCAAAAACTTAAGAAATAATCAGCTAAAACTAATTTGTACTTGCTAAGAAATGGGAATGGTAAAAAAATTGAGTAGAGTAATGATAAATTTAATTCTTGAGTTGAATTGGGGTGGGAGTAAACTCGAGTCATGGTAGTTGTTGAATTTTACTTTTTGATGATGCCGCTGTCTTACATTTTGCTTGGACTCAACGGGAACAAGGTTCTTGATGGCACCGTTTATCTGATCAAAGGCCTCGCCATGGGATCCATTCCATTGAATGCTGTTACTGAGTTCGAGGGCAGACGCGCTAAGGCTCTTCTTTTTTCAGATTGTCCTTAAGGTGTATTAATGTTGTTTGCTTACTTGCATGCTTACCCTTTTTCTCTATTTTTATTGAATTTTTTAATTATTTTTATTTTTATTTTTTATGTAATTTAGAAATTTTGAACACAAGATATTTTTTAATAACATCAAATATTTTAGTAGTCAAAGAGATCTTACGGAAAATATTTCTAGATAACTTCTTAGAACCCAAGGGTCTTCAACAGTTTCAAACTCTTGTATGACCCCCACTCCTACCCTCGATCACTTATTTCTTGAGAAGAAGTAAAAATTATGTAAATTTTTACTATAATTTTTTCCGGCCACATCGCGTGGATTTCTACACTATATACATGTTTGTAGAACGTAACATAACTAAAATAACTCTATTTTCGATATAGGAACAACTCTTTTTTTTTGCACAATTCATGAAAATTTAGACACCGGTTGGAGTTCAATATCTAAATTTTTTTCCACAACTTTATTTATTTATTTGTTTCTATGAAATTTACCCGTTGCAACGCCTGGGTGCCTTCACTAGTAAAATATAATATTATAACAAATTTGTGACGCCCCAACTTCCCAGGGGGTCACCCATCCTAGGACTACTCCCGTCCTAGCACGCTTAACTCTCTTAACCTCTTGGGCCTTGCCACCACCCAAAATGCTTAAGCCGGGTTAAGAGTTTTAGCCCTATTATATCTTATATATAGGACTAACTCGGGTCTCACAATCTCCCCACCCTAAGCCCCCGACGTCCTCGCTGCTCGACTCACAAGTACTGTGCGATGTGAGACTCGTCTCGCTAGCCCGTCATCCGCACTCGGCTCAACCGAGACTCATCTCACACTTCCGGCTGGTAATTGGCTCTGATACCATCTGTGACGCCCCAACTTTCCAGGGGGTCACCCATCCTAGGACTACTCCCGTCCTAGCACGCTTAACTCTCTTAACCTCTTGGGCCTTGCCACCACCCAAAATGCTTAAGCCGGGTTAAGAGTTTTAGCCCTATTATATCTTGGTCAGTTCTTGTGTTTCCTTGAGTAGTACTCGCATACAGTTGAGAGGATGATGAGTTGTTCCATCCTAGTTGACCTGATTGGCTCGGTACTTTCCTGAGCTGGTCGCCCAGCACTTTCTTGTTATAGCTTTCTCAAAGGACTGTCTACGCCTTGTTTCACTTCGTTGATTCGTTTGGCTCATGATCCACGGTTCTTGGACCGTTGACTGGCTTTCAAGCTTTACAAAGGAATGCGTTCAGCCGGCTGAGTCAAGGTTTCCGTGACCTACGTGGCCTGGCTTGCAGTTAGCCACTTTAACGACCCAAAGGGCTCGATGTCCCTTTAGGACTCGGATTGTCACCGCCTGTCGACGTATGGTTTTTGAGCATAACAGCATCGATCGCCCAGGACTCGAGCGCATATCACGAACACAGGCGGTCTGATCCACCGGCCAGGTTGTTCTTTGGGTAGTGTTGTGACGCCTACTCCTTGTTGCTGATGGAATCAGCAGTTCAAGTCTTTTGACTCATTGTACTTGTGCGATGCCGTGCAAATACAGGGGAGACTCTATCCGTGTGTACAGTGGTCTCTCTGTATTTGTGGCAGGTCTGTCATGTCCTTGGGGGTGAAGGGATAAAAAAAAAAAAAAAAAAAAAAAAATTTCCGCTGTTTTTATACTCTAAAATGACCCGGGGCGTGACAAAATTTTTATTATACATAATATATTAATTTTGTTAAAATAAGTTATATGTTTTATATGAATGAAAATTAGTAAAATGTTTAAAAAAAAGTTCATATATTTTAAGAAAAAATTTTCTTTACCACACATAATTTATTTATATTGTCTAGAAAAATTTATGTGCATTATTCAAAAAGTTAAACTATTTATCATCTTATATATATATATATATATATATATATATATATATATATATATATATATATATATATATATATATATATATATAGAGAGAGAGAGAGAGAGAGAGAGAGAGAGCTATGGTGCTTGTAAAAGCACCAAGTACTTGTTCTTGTGAATTTTTTACCGTTAGATCTAGGACTTTGATCATTTTTATCCGTTAGATTATACTATTCAACCAACCATCCACTTAACCCAAGGGGGCCCACATCATCCTAACCGCACATCTATTAATCCAAGTAAAAACTTACATGCACCAATAATTTGGTACTTTTAAAAGCATAGAAGCTCAATTATATATATATAGAACTAGACTGAATACTATTAATAGCACCAATGACTTGGTGCTAGTAAGTTTTCTACCCTTGGATTAAAAGATGTGCGCTAGATGATGTGGGCCCCCTAGGTTTAGTGGGTGGTTGGTTGAATACTATGATCTAACAGGTAAAATTAATCAAAGGGGTTAATCTAAGGGTAAAACTTACTAACACCAAGTCATTGTGCTATTAATAACATACCAAATGGGATTATATATATATATATATATATATATATATATATATATATATATATATATATATATAAAATAAAATAAAATAAAAATATGAATAATTTTTTTCTAATTATATATGCTATGGATCTGTATTGAACGTATGTCCAGGCGCGTCCACGTCGGAGTGGTGTCTAACATGTATATTTGCATGTTTTACACCGACACTCTAGACTTATAGAAATGTCTGCAATGCGTAGCTAATGAATAAAATCTTTTAGTAAAAGATTTGAATGTAAAATTTACATCTAAACGGTTAGAATACACACTATGAATTTTATCGACCCATTTTTACAGCACTAAAGCAATTCCTTGAAGAAACTAGCGAACTCCGAATCTACTCATCAACCACCATGGAGTGTTGCATGAAGTGTACACCACTTCAACCAACCTTGAACTAAAGGAAAAAATTAAAAATTGAGAAAAAAAAAAAAAGAAAACAAAAAGATAATAAGAAAAACAAATGATTGTACTCTCACTCTCACACCTTCTTTGTACTACGGTACTACGCGCCCAGCGAGAAAGTACCGGCCCGGTACTCCGGAGACGCTCTCGCATCCTTTGGTCGACAGTACCGCATACAAAACTCCTATGCGCGACTCTGAATCTGCCTTCTGATACGATAGTTCACGAATCACGAGACCTTCCGCATTCAAATGAACGGCTCGTGATGCGGTAATTGCGGGAGTCGTATGAGGAGCAGTCGCACAGCGCCCGGAGCAACAGCAGTCCAACGCGGCTGGGAAATCCAACGACCTTTACCTAATTCGATGCACCGCGCCCTCTTACGGTGTAACGGTGATATATCACTGTCAATGTCCCAATGCCGATACTTTCAATAAACCGGGTGCATCAGTTGACACTCCTGGTGCACCATTGATGGGTTGACTACGCCGGGTGCTGTTAATAACTCGAAGCCCTTAATATTATAAAATCGTTCTTAATAATAATTGAGCATCCCGCTGACTGATTGGGTGATTATTTGGGTTCTAACTGAACTCCCAGAATGTTGACAGGCCAAATCAAATTGGTAACTCCGTCAAACGCGTCTTCAGATTTGTGGATTTGTACTTAAAATTATCCTCTATTGCGTCAAGATCAAGCGAACCAGTCGAGTAGGGATCGGCTCAATTAAATTCTCTCTCAATGTGTAAAACGAATAGAGCTCAAGGAATATGAGAAAATTCGGCTAAAACGGAAGTCGAACTGATTATATTTCATAAACAGAAAAATATTATAGGGACCGCAGAGCACTAGAGTTCGAATTATATAGAGACTAAGAGCTAGAACTCTAAAGCTAAAAGTTACTCCTAGGAAACCAGTAGATGCAAGAAATGGAAAGAAGATTAAAAATGAACGATCTTGTTTTTAGAAAAGATCCTTATTGCATACACCTTTTCGCTATTTATACCACTTTTGCCGGGCTATTTTTACCGGATTGTCCGCAAAGTGAAAAATGTTCTGACTACGTTTTCATTAGTTATCGGCACTGTTTCACATGTTCTCAACTGTTTCTGCCTAAAAATTCATTCATTTTCAGGTAGTTTAGTTTAGGTTCCTGGTGCTATTAATAGCACAAAACTCTTGGTGCTATTGAATGCTTCATTATTTAAAAGAGTATATAACACAAAACTCTTGGTGCTATTAATAGCATCGTAACTCAATCCCTGGCTACAGATTTTAAAAATTTAAAATTGTTTATACAAAGGCCGAAACAAAATATGGCGTCGTAGTTTAGTTCTTTTTTTTCCAAACATTTATCATCTCGGATACACCAAGTTCACGCAAGAATTTCCGTTAGTAATGCGGTGCACATGATGCCATTTTCCTTGAAACGTTTTTACATCATCATTGTTGGTGCAGGACAAAATAATACCGCCGGTCCAAGGAAACAAATAAATACAACTAATTCATTGGAGCACCATCGGTGCCACCGAAATTGAAGTTCACATTAAATAAATTTTCTAAATTTTAAATATTCAGATAAAAAACTAAATTTTTTTTTATCATTTATTTATTATTTGTTTATATAGTTATAAAATTAAAGTTATTCTAGTTCTGCAGTATATTTTATAGAAAATAAATTACATACAAAATTAAATTTTTTATTTTTCAAATTTTATACTTTATTTTATTTTTGTGATTGATTTCGACTCTGAATGAGCGGGGTCAACTATGGTATTTAAAAAAAAGGGATAATTGCCTATATACTCCTCATGCGTCTGAAAATATTCGATTTACTCCTACTTTTTTTTTCTTTCTAAAATGCCCTCATAATGCGTCCAATCGCTATTGCAAAATACCCCGCAGCTATCTACCGTTAAGTTAATCGGGTTAAACGTGAGTTAAATATCTACCACGCTTAAAAAAAATTAAAATACCAATTTTACCCTTAACTTAAGGGCAAAAAAAAAAGATTGGGGACGGTAGAGGGGTATATTGGAAAGACCAAAAGTCGAAATACTTTTTGCACTCACTTTGGCAAATAAGAAAGACAAATGTTATAGGTGATATTTGAAAAGGGCAAAATAGTAATTTTACAGAGATAACAGTAGTTACTTAATGCATTTTAACTCCCAGATATTGTAAATAGTGTAACGCAGGAGTATTTTCAATATTAGCCTTCTAAGAGGTAGAATCGAAAATCAAAAACTTTTCGTGAAAGATATAAAGCAATTACCCATTTAAAAAAGTTTGAATTTTATTAAAGATATAGTTACGATAAATTAAATAAAAAAAATATTGATGGTGAAAACTCAGTTCACTCCTTACACAAAAAAAACAAAGAAAGATACTTTACGATAGAGTAGCTCTCTGTATAACGGCGATATATCACGGTTTTGGCACTGACATGTGGGGCCCGCCCCGCACGCACCTTGTTTGGCTTATAACAAGAGCGTGACATCGAGCCCTTCCGGCCTTCCCCATTCTCTATATATAGACCGGCGAAGAAGCCATCGATTCGTGGAAGCGGTTCCCGATCGTCCCCAAAAGAAAGATTTCGATTCGGAATTTATCTTCCGCTCTCTTTCTAACTCATCGTCGCCATGTCGGAGGTAAAATTATACATCCTCTCTTCTTCTTCTTCCTCCATTTCTGGAAGTTTCCAATTTGTTTCTCTTTTCCTGAATCCATTTGGCCGTTAATTGGTGTTCGGATTTTAGGGTTAGTAGAGATCCTTCTATCTTGCATCTTCTTCTTTTTTTTTTTTTTTTTTTTTTTCGGATTAGATATTTATTGCATGCGGTAGGGCTCGAGTTTGGTGTTCCAGTGTCGACTCTCTCGATACTAATTAATTCTGAAGCTTTTTAAAGATTAATAAGTACCCGTTTGGTTTGGGGGTTAGAATATTTTTGTGTTTTGTTGGGAGTTTGAGATAGTCCAGGATAGTAAAAAATAGTATTTGGTTGGAGCACATCGGATAAAAAGGATGGTAGTCGATAAAAAAATAAAATTATGAAAATACCCTCATATTACTGTTGTGAAAATAGTAATTTTTTTTTGGATTTTTAATATTCTACAATTGCAACTAATTTTGTTGAGTATAATATTTTTTTATTTAGCATAATTTTGTGCCAAAAAATATATCTCACATTTTTTTGTGATTTTTAAAACATCTAAAATTAAATAACAACTATATTAATTTTTTTTTTTAAGTTCAAATTTCACTCACATTTTCATATCCCAAAATTTTATTCAAAAAATAGTTCTTTTTTTCTTTGAGCTATTTTTTTTTAGAGTTTTTTTTTGAGTTGATTATTTTTTTTTGCGATTTTTTTTTTTGCCAGAATTTTGTGAGAGATTTTGTTTTGTTGAGATAGTTTGGAGAGATTTATTTTTTTGAGAGAATATTTTTTTTGATGAGAGATTTTTTTAAGAGCTTCGGCCGGAGTGGAGGGACTTCGGGGGGAGGCAGATCCGGAGGTGAAGGGGCTTCGGGGTGAGAAATGGGAGGAAGGGGAACGATCAACAGGGGAGAAAGGGGAAAGCGGGATTTTGCTTTGGGACTAGTGCGGGGCTAAAGCGGGCAGGGGGGGTGGGTTTAGTAAACCCCACCCCAAACCGGATTATCCCTGATTTTGGGGTGGAACCCCACCCCAAAATATTTGTCTTTGGAGATTAAATGGGGGGTTAAGGGATTATTCCACCCCTTAACCCCCAACCAAACAGGGGCTAAGAGATCCTGATCGTTTCAATTCTCCAACACGATATAAATTTTTAGTTGCTTACTCTTGTATTAGCCTATCTTGTTCAGTACGAGCAGCACTAATTTGGTGCTCTCCGTCGTGCATGCGACCTGAGAGTTAAAACTATTTTTGGATAATTTCCTATCAAATTAGTATTTTGGGTGACACAGGGCATGCTTGTTTCACTAACCAAAGTAGGACGGGGTGGAGTTACTTACCGTTCGCCGAATATTAAATTCGCCCGTGGTGAAGTCAATTAAGAGAAAGAAACATATATGTTAAGAAATATAAATTATTAACTGCTGTAAATTTTTTTTTTTTTCACCCTTTTCTGTAGAAATTTTTGGTAGTAAAATAAACAAAAAAAAAAAGAGAAGAAGATAAGTATAGTTTCAAAGTCATTAACTTCTTCGTGAAACAAACATGGAAAATAATTTTTCATCTGAACTACTATTTAAAAGCTTGAAAATTAGTTACGAGCAAATGAACAGGCTATTGGTGCAAGAGCAGGTCTCGCATGATCCCATCTGTTTGTTGTTGCTTCCTTGAAAAAACAAGAGGAAAAAATGAAAAGAAGGAAAAGGAGTCGTAATTCCGTCCCCCCACACCGAAGGCCCCTGCGCAAGCAGCCAAGAATTAAATGTTCCCAAGTCAATCCCAACATTTACATTTTCAAAAGTTTATTTCTCAAACGAAATAAACTGAATGGAAAGACGCCACCTATCTCTCTCAAAACAAAACAAAAAAAAAAAAAAAAAAAAATCCTTCCCCCCACCTTTGCCATTTATTGACATAAGTTATTGTAAGTTTTATTTTATGGAAGTCTCCCGTTAATTCCTATCTAATAGGTCTTCTAGAGAAGAGTGCCTGTCGAAGAATTAATTGCGCATGTGGCGAGCCCATTCGGTATTTTCTTCTAATTGTGACGAGTACAGTATTCAGGCTTTTGCACTCGTGGATTAGAGGGTTTGCATTGTCGGATAATGGAAGTCTAAGCTGCTCTAATAGATAGATAGATATTCTTGTGAGAAAATTCTTTGATGGGTCAGCCACTATGATGTGAGTATAAATTATTCCACCTGGTAAAGGATGAAGGATAAGTCGTACACTTGCTTCCTATAGTATGTGTTTCTCCTTGTTTTTGTTGAAATTATATTATTATTGTTGGAGAAATTAAATTGATACATCTTATTTATGAGTTATAAGAAACTGATTATGTCCATAATCTGTATGTAATTGTGGCCAGTAGCACAATACGAGGAAATCAAGTAGTAGGGAAGAACTTTCGGATCACAACAGAAAGCCTAACTCACGCTCCTTCAAATATCATTTAAGAGAGTTTGCTCATGTACGCCGAAGAATTATGGAGAAAATCACGGCTTACGATCATTATGGATTGCTTCCATCAAGCTCTCTTTCATGATTATATATTTGAGTACTAAGTGCATGTAGTGTTGTTATGAGACAGTAAAGTCAGATCTATTTGATGATGATCCTCTAGTTTTCTTTAGTAAAATGACGGCCTTGCATCTAGCCCTTTTTCAGATGCTTCTCTACTACAGAATAAACTTTTTGACATTTTTATACAGCAAAACATTCAGCCTAGCCTCTTTAAACATTAGCGCTGCACGTATAAGTTAGATACAAAATTGTTTCTTTTGCTTCCTAACATGGAATAGACAACAGTATGGTTTGTCTTCCCTACTATTTCAAAATCAACAAGTAACTGAACTATAGACATTTGAACAGAGTAGCTACTATTCTTATGGTCTTTTGGATATGGTCTAGTATTTGGAACCATTTATTTATTTATTTTTGAGAGAGAAAGGTAGCATATGGTAGATATGGATAGTGATCAAATATTCAGAATGGAAAATAAAAAATTTGGCCTTCGAGTCATTTCTTGGGAATAAGATAAATCACCTCGTGGATGAAATATGTTTTCCTTCTAAAATTATGGATATTAAGGTTTTCCAAGGAGCAAAAAGCAGACTCCTTGCTTCCAATCTTACAAGTTAAGTCTTCATATTAACCATTTTCTTTCTTTGTTTATTGCTAATATGCTCTCTATGCATTTGAGTTTCTCGTTGAGCTTTAGCTGCTGGAGCGCCAGATATTTTCTTCTTTCTCGTGATAAAGATTGTTATCCCCCTAGAAAATTATGCTCCTTTTTTTATTCAATCTTTGCGTTCATCTGAATAACAGAACTATCATTTGAATCTCTATTGCAGACAGTCGTTCTCAAGGTTGCTATGTCCTGTCAAGGTTGTGCTGGGGCTGTTAAGAGGGCACTCTCCAAAATGGAAGGTTTGTATTTTAGGCCCTCTAATTATAACCTACTCTGCCAACTATTGCCTTCCATTTTCGGCCATTAAGTTCTAGTAATTGATGCTATTTGCTAGCATGACATGATCTACTGTTTCCTTTGAGATATATATATCAACATAATGGTCTATTTACCAGTGAATATTAATCTGTTACTGTAACATGGTTATTGTGATAACTGATCAGCAGCTTTCAAATATACTTGAGGGAAAAATAGAATTTTTATAGGAAAAATGCAAAATTAGCCCCTGCACTTCAACAACTGCAATTTGTTAATTAGTCTCCACGGTTATCTAATCTAATATCATATAAGTCAGCCCTTGATTCATTTGGCATACTGAATCTCTGACACCTGCGAAAACCGGAGTATATGAACTAACAAGTGGAGTTGCTGGATCTTAAGAAACCCAGAGGTGATATTCCAAGATATTCCTTAATTATAAGGACTAATTGTTTAACAGAAAGGGGGTTTAAATTACAATTCTCCAAATGTTCGGGGACAAGCTCTGCATGTTACCAAATTTTGATTTTGTGCCTTGTGTTACCACCTGCTTAGGTTTGGAGTCCTTCGACGTGGATGTGAAGGAGCAGAAAGTAACTGTAAAAGGGAATGTAAAACCTGATGCAGTTTTTGAGACTGTTTCAAAAACAGGAAAAAAGACTTCCTTCTGGGAGGCTGAAGCTGAAAGTAAGGAAGCAGCTCCTGCTTCTGCTTCTGCTTCTGCACCTGCTCCTACTGCTACTGCTGCTGCCACTGCCACTGCCGCTGCCACTGCATGATTGTTGCATCTATTCTTCAGTGTGAAAATAAGGCGATTTGAGATATGTAGATTGACTATGTAAGGTTTCATCACGCTGTTCGATCTGCTGTGTAATGTCTGTTTAATGTCTAATGTGTTTATTGTCAAAATGGGGATGTTAAATAAAGGGTCCTCTGCTTTTGTATGGATTTGAATGGGAAATGTAGCTAATTTATTGTTTAAATCTGGCGAGGAATGGGGCCACTGGTTATGCTAGATCTAGAGGCACTATTCGTTTCCATTTGTTAGAAGATCGTGTGAGCATATTAACGTTTTTCCTAACCATATTAATTGAGAACATTCCTTATGCAAAAATATTTGGGACTAATGTGGGGCTGATTTGTTGTTTTCATGGACGTAATGTTTAAGTTGAAGTGCCTGTTTAAGTAGGAACGTGAAGAAGCACCTCAAACTTCTCTAATAGCATCCTTCAAAATAGATTCCTAGGGCTGAGTTTGGAAATGGTATAATGTCATTAGGGATAAATTTCTCTCTCTGAAATACCCTCATATTATAGGATAGAGAGGAATGGAAATATTATTTTTGTTGATAAGGTTCTAGCATATTATTCGGAATAAACGAAATGATTTTTGATAATTTTCCTAAAATAAGTGTTGAATAATGGGAAAAGTAGATCTTTATCTAAGTACCGAATAGAATTTTCTATCAAAAATTCAATAAATTTCGATTCTTTTACATCGTTAAACTAGCAAGTATCCCATACCGGTCATTAAAAATTGTCAAATTTGTGACCTCTTGATCGTTAGGTAAATGACGTCGAAAAATTATAAAATTTGATTTCTAGAAATTTTAAATGCTGTAAATAACGTTTAACGGTATGGATCATCGATTCGGAAGCTCATCGAAAACGACTTCTCTATCATCGAAAACGACTTATGAGTACGAAGGCGATCGTACTCATAATAGTATAGTAGCCGGACCCTATATATATATATATATATAGGCCATGGCTACTATACTATTATGAGTAGTGAGCCTTACTACTCATAAGTTGTTTTCGATGGAGCTTCCGAATCGACGATCCACTCCGTTAAATATGATCTAGAGTATTTGAAACTTATAGAAAATAAATTTCGTAAATTTTCGAAATCATAATAAAGTCCATCAAGTTGGCATAAAATGAACGGTCAAAATCGAACGACGTCCTAAAACAGGATGATCGGATCCTTCAATTCAAGATCGGAGTTATTGATCTTTATCTATATAGTGAATAGAATTTTCTATCAAAAATTCAACAAATTCCAATTCTTTTACACCGTTAAACTAGCAAGTATCCCATACCGGCCGTCAAAAATTGTCAAATTTGTGACCTCTTGATCGTAAGGTAAATAATGTCGAAAAATTATAAAATTTTATTTCTAGAAGTTTTAAATACCGTAAATAACGTTTAACTGTGGATCGTCGATACTAAGCTCTATCATCGAAAATAACTTATGAGTACGATGGCGATCGTACTCATAATAAGATATAGACTCTATATATATATATATATATATATATATATAGAGAGAGAGAGAGAGAGAGAGAGAGAGAGAGAGAGAGAGAGAGAGAGAGAGAGAGAGTCCATGGTGCTTGTAAAAGCACCAAACATTTGGTGCTTGTGAATTTTTTACCGTTAGATCTACGACTTTGATCATTTTCATCCGTTAGATTATACTATTCAACCAACCACTCACTTAACCTAAGGGGGCCGCCCACATCATCCTAACCGCACATCTATTAATCCAATGGCTAAAAACTTACAAGCACCAATGACTTGGTACTTTTAAAAGCATAGGAGCTCAATTTTATATATATATATATATATATATATATATATATATATATATATATATATATATATATATATATATATATATATATATATATATATATATATATATATATATAGTAGGTCTTGTGTCTAGGAGCACGGTGCCCTCCGTGCTCCATGTGATTTTCGATGATGGAGCTTCCGAATTGACGATCGGCTCCGTTGAACTTGATCTAGCGTATTTGAAGGTTTTAGAAAGTAATTTTTACGATTTTTTGATATTATTTACCTAGTGATCAAAAGGATTCAAAATCAATAATTTTTAATGGTTGATATTTGTCGTTTTTATGTTTAACGGTGTAGAAGCATTCAAATCGATGAAATTTTGAAACAAAATTCTTTATACTATCTACAACAAGGTCAAGATTTCTGATCGAAAATTTTAGTGCTATATCATCATTTTTTATAGAATTTTTATTTTCAGCCGTTAAAAAATATTGATTTTGAATCCTTTTGATTGCTAGGTAAATAATATCGAAAAATCGCAAAAAATATTTTCTAGAAACTTCAAATATGCTAGATCAAGTCTAACGCACCGATCATCGATTTGGAAGCTCCATTATCGAAAACGGCTTAGGAGCACGGAGGGCTCCGTGCTCCTAATATCACACAAGACCTACTACATATATATATATATATATATATATATATATATATATATATATATATATATATATATATATATATATATATATATATATATATATATATATATATATATATATATATATATAGTACTAGGCTACTACGCTATTAATAGCACAAGTCATTGGTGCTACCAAGTTTTTGGCCGTTGGATTGAGAGATGTGCGGTTAGGATGATGTGAGCCCCCTAGGGTTAAGTGGGTGATATATATATATATATATATATATATAGAACTAGGCTACTATGCTATTAATAGCACAAGTCATTGGTGCTACCAAGTTTTTGACCGTTGGATTGAGAGATGTGTGGTTAGGATGATGTGGGCCCCGTAGGGTTAAGTGGGTGGTTGGTTGAATAGTATGATCTAACGGGTGAAAATCATCAAAAGGGTGGATCTAACTGGAAAACTTGGTAGCAGAGCTTTGTGCTATTGATAGCATAATGACTTATATATATATATATATATATATATATATATATATATATATATATATATATATATATATATATATATATATATATATATATATATATATATATATATATATATATAGCTTGAGGCTACTATCCTTTTGGAGTAAGCTTCCCGTGCTTTTAGGTCGCTTTCGATGTTACGACTTTCGAATCGTCGATCGGCTCGTTAAACTTGATATAGAGTATTTGAAATACCTAAAAAATAAGTTTTATAATTTTTTGATATCATTTGCCTACTGATCGAAGGGGCTCAAAATCATTAATTTTAATGGCCGTAGTGAGCCGCTTTGCAAGTTTAACGGTGTAGAAATATCCAAATCGTGAAATTTTGATAGAAAGTTTTTTATACTATATAAAATAAGATCAATATATTTAATCTAAAATTTTAATGTCATATTATCATGTTTTGTAAGATTTTTATTTTCAAGTTGATTTTGAGCCCATTCGTTCACTAGGCAAATAATATTGAAAAATCGCATAATTTATTTTTTAGATATTTCAAATACTCTATATCAAGTTTAATGGAGCCGATCGACGATTTGAAAGTCGCAATATGGAAAATGACCTCGGAAGCACGGAAGGCTTTGTACTTTCGGAAGAATAGTAGCCTCACTAACTATATATATATATATATATATATATATATATATATATATATATATATATATATATATATATATATATATATATATATATATATATATATAGTAGGCTACTATACTATTATGAGTAGTAGAGCCCTACTACTCATAAGTTGTTTTCGATGATAGAGCTTCCGAATCGACGATCCACTCCGTTAAATATGATCTAGAGTATTTAAAATTTCTAGAAAATAAATTTCGTAATTTTTCAAAATCATTTACCTTACGATCAAAAGCTCACAAAATTGACAATTTTTAACGCCGATATGGGATACTTGCTAGTTTAACGGTGTAAAAGAATTGAAATAGGTTGAATTTTTGATAGAAAATTCTATACACTACCTAGATAAAGATCAACAACTCCGATCTTAAATTGAAGGATCCGATCATCTATTTTTAAGACATCGTTCGATTTCTACTGCTCATTTTATGCCCATTTGATGGACTTTATTATGATTTTGAAAAATTACAAAATTTATTTCTAGAAGTTTTAAATACTCTAGATCATATTTAACGGAGTGGATCGTCGATCTAAGCTCTATCATCGAAACAACTTATGAGTAGTAGGGTTCTACTACTCATAATAGTATAGTAGCCCTACTCTATATATATATATGTATATATATGTATATATATGTATATATATGTGTATATATATGTATATATATATATATATATATATATATATATATGTATATATATGTGTATATATGTGTATATATATATATGTATATATATATATATACACATATATACACATATATATACATATATATACATATATATAGGCCACGGCTACTATACTATTATGAGTATTGAAGACCTACTACTCATAAGTTTTCACCATTCGTATAAAAAATGAGTGATTAGGATGAGAGTGGTTACAGTTAGGTTGATAGTGGGCTCCCTAGGGTTGAGTGTGTGGTTGGTTGAATAGTATAATCTAACGGGTGAAATTAATTAAAGAGTAGATATAATGGCAAAAAACTTATGAGTACAAGAGGGTCTATACTCATAAAAGTATAGTAGCCGGACTCCACATATATATACATATATATACATATATATATATATATGGAGTAGGTCTTGTGTGCTATTAGGAGCACGGAGGCCTCCGTGCTCCTAAGTCATTTTCGATGATGGAGCTCAATCGATGATCGGTTCCGTTAGATTTGATCTAGCGTATTTGAAGTTTCTAGAAAATAATTTTTGTAATTTTTTGATATCATTTACCTACCAGTGATCAAAAGGATTAAAAATCAATAATTTTTAATGGTTGATATCTGCCGTTTTCAAGTTTAACGGTGTAGAAGCATTCAAATCAGATAAAATTTTGATACAAAATTCTTTATATTATCTACAACAAGATCAATATTTCTGATCGAAAATTTTAGTGCTATATCACCAGTTGTTATAGGATTTTTATTTTCAACCGTTAAAAATTATTGATTTTTAATCCTTTCAATTGTTAGGTAAATGATATCGAAAAATCACAAAAATTATTTTCTAGAAACTTCAAATATGCTAGATCAAGTCTAATGGAGCCGATCGTCGATTAGGAAGCTCCATCATCGAAACGGCTTAGAGCACGGAGGCCTTCGTGCTCCTAATAAAGCACACAAGACCTACTATATATATATATATATATATATATATATATATATATATATATAGAGTCCGGCTGCTATGCTATCAATAGCACGAAGCACTCGGTGCTACAAAGTTTTCCACCGTTAGATCCACCCCTTTGATGATTTTCACCCGTTAGATCATACTATTCAACCAACCACCCACTTAATTCTAGGGGGCCCACATCATCCTAACCGCACATCGCTCAATCCAACGGTCAAAAACTTGATAGCACAAATGACTTGGTGCTATTAACAGTATAGTAGCCTAGTTATATATATATATATATATATATTGTAACGACTCACCCCACTAGCAACAATAACTTGTCTGCCCAACCAATGCGCCTTCAAAACGCTAAGCCCAGTTATTATTACTAATGTCTAAGTCTATTATAAACCCAATGACAATCCTTTTTCCATCCGATGTGGGACTATTGGGATGTCACATATATATATAGGCCATGGCTACTATACTATTATGAGTATTTGAGCCCTCGTACTCATAATTTTTTGACCGTTGAGATGAAAAAATGTGAGGCTAGGATGAAAGTGATTACGGTTAGGTTGATAGTGGGCCCCCTAGGGTTGAGTGGGTTGTTGGTTGAATAGTATAATCTAACGGATAAAAATAATTAAAGAGTGGATCAAATGGCCAAAAACTTATGAGTACAAGAGCCTCTATACTCATAAAAGTATAGTAATAGGACTCTATATATATATATATATATATATATAATAGGGCTACTATCATATTAATAGGATAGGAGCACTTGTCCTATCAAGTTTTTAACCCTTGGATGAGAAATTGTAGGGTTAGGATGATAGTAGTCGGTTAGAGTTGAATGGTCCCCTAGGGTTGAGTGGTCCCCATTTGGGTTATAGTATTTAATCCAATGGTTAGAAATGATGGAAAGAATTGATCCAAAGGCTAAAAAGCGATAGGACAAGTGCTCCTATCCTATTAAAAGGATAGTAGCCTGACTCTCTCTCTCTCTCTCCCTCTCTCTCTCTCTCCCTCTCTCTCTCTATATATATATATATATATATATATATATATAGAGAGAGAGAGAGAGAGAGAGAGAGAGTGCGCCTTCTCTACTTTCGAAAGTACGGACACCTCCGTACTTGTAAGTTGTTTTCGATGATAGGACATCCGATTCGACGATCGGCTCTGTTAAGTATAATCTACCCTATTGAAACTGTCACGCCCCGGGGTCGGCAGGACCTTCCCCAAAGCGTGCTCACACCCGCCATATACCAACACATACAAGGCGTCTAAATAAAAACAGCAGAATTAAAACAATAATAGGCTACAACTAGGAATATCAGAGCCACATACAGCTATCCCTATCAGCAAATAGTATCAATAAACAGGTAAGAAAGAAAGAGAGTACTCAAACTGCAATAAGCATAAAGTAACTACAACAGAATAAACCAGTAGTACTAGGTACAAAAGGATAGCCTCTACAAAAGGTACAAAGCTCTCATCCTCTCCAACTAAACAAAAGGAGAGATGAACCACCTAGCGAGACTCCTCGTTGCTAGCCTGAAGCGACACTCTTGCCGCGATCCCTCGCCTCCCCCGCTGAAGGCACTGAAACACGTCAGAAAACAGAGGGCGTGAGAACTATAAAAATATAGTTCCCAGTGGGCAATTACTGACCTGCACAATTGCACCACTAGGCCCAAAAAGTAGAAGCACAAGTACTGAAGCATATTAACTGTAAATAAAGCATAACTGAGAAAGAGCATAACTTTAATGCTAAGTATTTAACCCAAATAAACATGATACATGCTTGTCAAACCGTTATATTAACTTTCAATAAGCACATTCTGTTATGTTCTCAAGTACACTGTAATGGCAATGTCATTAGAAAAATCTCTCAAGTATACTATATGTGTCCAACATAATAAAGTATCCAACTACTAAGTTTTATCAAGTAGTGATGTCATCTTCTATTTCATATCAGATTATCTGCTTGTGATTTAACTCATGAAGGACCCACCCGAAGGCTGTCCGGCCCGTAGGACCCGCCCGAAGGCTGTCCGGCCTATAGGACCCACCCGAAGGCTGTCCGCTCTGTAGGACCCACCCGAAGGCTGTCCGCTCTGTAATAGAACCATACCGTCTCGAGTCTCAAGTCTCAAACCTCATAGTCGTCACATGTCAAATGTCACTAGTAACCCTAAGGTCTAGTACAATATCTTTCATGACACTAGTGTTATTTCTATGTCAAAGTTCCAATTCGAGCCTAATGCCGCTTGATGACATTAGCTCACTAGTTCACAAACCGATGCCAAGTCTAATGCCGCTTAATGACATTAGCTTTTCTCCTATGTTATACATAGTTCTAAGTTCAAGTTCACTTGTTCTTATGTCATTGTCACTATATCCAACATGCTCTCAAGCCACAAGTAGAATGCAACACTATGCCTAAGTCCACAAGCCACTCTCTACTAGATAGAGGTCAATATTTTATTACACATAAGGCACATGTTTAAGCATTCTAAAAATTCAATCATGATGTAATTAACACGAAAATACATGATTTTCTATTTTACGGTACTCAAATATTTCCAATGAGAATTTTTATGGAATTTGAAGGTCAAACCCACCGACAATCCTCGCAAGCTCCGGGTCGCCAACCCTGACGCTTTTCAGACTCCTCGTACCCTAGTAAGGTCGCACAAGAAGTTTCAAAGTCAACTCGGCGAGCCCACGACTCAAACAAATGAGTAATGTAACTAGAGAACAGGAAAAAATTTCACCTATGAGTGAAATCCCTCTCGAAGCTTCAAATGGAAGCTAGATCCCCTCTAAGGCACCCTAATCAAAGATTCTAAACCAACTAATTAGGTTCAAAAGCCCTAGAAATTACCCAACATAAAACTCACATAGAGAAGGGTTAAACTCACCTCTAGGTAGCCACCCCTCAAGGGATCTCAAAAGTAAGCTAGAGTCTCCTCAAACCAATCTAATGGAAGGTTCTAACATCATCAATTAAGCTCTAGATGCATCACATAGAAAAGCCCCAAAGTAAACCCTCATGTCAACATCTAGGGTTTCATCTCAAATGAGGCAACCAAATCCTATATTAGAGGAAAAGAACTTGATGCTTACCTTCTAGAAGCTCCAAACAAGGCTCAAATCTCTCTAAGCTTGAAGATCTTCCTCCAAATGGGCTCCAAGTCCAAGCCCCAAGCCTCTACCAAGATGACAAAAGCACTAGGAGGCAAAGGAGAAGAAAAGAGAAGTTTAATCTCTTGAAATCCACCCAAAAACCCAAGAAAACCATGAGATGTAGAGAGAGAGGCTCCTTACCTCTATTCCTCTTGTTCTCAGCACAAGGGAGAAGCCCTAAGGGCTGGGGTGCTATATTAGAAGCAACAAAATGCCAACAAGCCCCTGCAGTTTAGGATTTTCGAAAACTGCCAGCTTGTACCGGTACAAATCCAGTTTGTACCGGTACAAACCCTGAGAAATAGCAAACCCGTGCCTCGGGTTTGCCCAGCTGCTCATCTATACCGGTATAAATCTCGGCTTGTACCGGTATAGCCATCATTTTGTACCGGTATAGACACCATGTAGCATATCGAAAATTCGACGATAAGATCGGACTTTGGCCAAATTGACTAAAGTACGAAAACAAAATTGTTGGACATGTTCCAATTGCCATTCCAAACCTCTTGGAAAGGTTAGAAGATAATCTAAAAGAGTTAAGAAGGTTTTGGCGTTGTTCGGCGCGAAGTAGAGTCGAAACAGCGCGAAAACACAAATCTGGAGCACCCATACCGGTACAGCCCTGGTGTCTGTACCGGTATAGCCATCACACCCGAGAGGAGGAGAGCTCTCGGGTTTGACAGTTTTATGGCCCATACCGGTACAGCCCTGGTGTCTGTACCGGTATAGCCATCACACCCGAGGGTGGAAGAGCCCTCGGGTTTGATAATTTTATGGCCACGTACACGGCCGGTGTGCATGCGTATAGCCGTCGCACCGAAGAAGAGCTCTCGGGTTTGATAGTTTTCTCTGGCCCATACCGGTACAGGTCGCCCATACCGGTATAGATGCTGCGAAACCGAGGGAAGCTGCTCTCGGGTTTCTGCCACTGTAGCACCCCATACCGGTACAGATTTCCCCCATACCGGTATGGGATGGTCTGACAGCAGTTTGTGAACTGCGCGAAATAAAAGAAGTTGAGGGGCTTTTTGGCTATTGTTACAACACAATAAGCCCTCCCACACCCCTCTTTCACAGCACACTCACCACTCTCTCATTTCTTTCTTTTGTTCCCTTTCTCTCTCTAGAAAAACCCTAGAGTTGGGAAGAAGAAGGAGAAGGAGTTGGAGAAGGTGGCTTTGGAGCTTGTTGGAGGCCTCTTGGAGGATCTTGGAGCTCTCCTACAACAAGGGCTTGGGTTGAGCTTGCTACAAGAGGTAGGTTCTTGCAAGTTTAAGCTTATGGTTGTGGTTTTCTCTAAGTTTGGAGGTTTTTCTAGCTTGTTGCTAGTGTTAGAGGCATGCTAGGACTAAGAACACCATGAAAGCTCCATGAGAGCTCAAGTGCTCTCATGGTGATTTCTTAGGGTTTGTAGTAAACCCTAAATAGAGGATTCTAATGGGTCAAGGATGGTTCTAAAGAGCTTCTAGGTTGATCTAAAGCTATCGTTTGCTTGTGGATGAGATCAAAACCCTAGGTTTGACATAGGGCATTGTTGGAGCACCCAAATTTGGGGCTTTTGAACATAAGGGTTCTTGGGTCAAATTGACCTTATAGAAACCTAATTGGGGGTATTCCCGACGCGTGGGACAACTCCGTTTAATTAAACGAAAATCCGATATAGGGGCTACTATGTAAAATGGCCTGATTAGGTTCACTTTTAAACTGCAGGTTTTTACCTAGGCCCCGGTGGGTCGTGAAATTTCTTGGACATCCTCACAAAATTATTTTAAGGTGGGGGGTGCATACCGGAATCATCGAATTCCCTTCTATGTCTGTTTTCACCTTTTGAGCATATTATATGTATAGTATATTCATGCATGATAGGGTAGAGGTTAATTTTGCTATGGTTGAACTTCAATTATTGTTCTAGTATGAAAATGAACTTAGAGATTGTAATGGAACCATAGAGGCATGAGAATTAGAACCCTACTTGTGTGAATATAGAATGGACTTGATCTTAGTCAACAAAGGTGATATTGAACATAGAGACAAGATTGGCATTGGGATAACCTTAGTTAAACATAGTTTAACTTAGTGGCATTATGGCAAGAATGATATACATGATTAGGTAGAAAACCTAACATTGACAATGGCATGGTAACTAGTGGCTATGAATCCTCAATGTGAGGATTAGATCGATACTCTTGACAAGTCTTGGCTTGAGGGAGGTCGCTCCTTGTCAGCGGTGAGTTCGAACAGTCACCTAGGGGATCGTGGCCCGACGGACGGTCCCTCGGGTCTTGTAGACTTAGAGCCTCCCCGTTCAGAGAGGGATTTTGGATCTTCAGTTTGTTGGGGTTAACTATGTTAAGCGGCAAGATTGGGTAATGAGCCAAGTAAAGTAAAGTAAAGTAAAGTATGGTAAAGAGCATGCATGCAAACATATCTAAATTCGATTATCTATCTATCTGACTCTTTCTTGCAGGCATAGTATTAGCATTTATGTAGTTTGGTTACTATTTCATTTTTGTTGAAATACTTATGCCTGGATAGACCTAGTGGGTAAGTCGGCGGGGTCGGTTGCCGAGCCCACTGGGAACTTCGTTGTAGTTCTCACACCACTAACCCCACAGGTCCTAGCACGAGCGGGGCAGCGGAGGACCGGGGCAAGGGGTTAGCGCCATAGCTAGTGGCCACCGGAGTCTTGCATCTAGTCATTTCCTTTTTGTTATACTTGTATCAACTTTATTTTGTTGAACTATAGATGTCAAGTTGTAAACATTCAAGTAAATTTTGGGAGATGACAATGTAAAAAGAAATGATGTAACGAATGCTTAAAGAATGTAATAGATTAGTTAACTTGTATTTGGTTCAAATGTAATCAAGTTCATGTGTGGTTTATATTCTAGCTTAGTGCTTACTCTTCCGCTGTGTTTTTGCTTACCTTCGTGTAAGCCTTGTATAATTGCAAATTCTCTTTGATTTGTTAAATTGTACTTGTTGTTAGAGCCTTGGGCGGGCAGGGGAGGCCCTGTCCGTTCGGCGTCTGTTGACGTGGCCCGAACCCGACCAAATAGGCGGGTGGCGGGGCGTGACACACCATTTTGTACCGGTACAAAGGCATAAAATTCCAACCCAAGAGCAACCTAAAATCCAGCTTTTTGGACTTTAGTGCTTGGAAATCATCCACTAATCTCGGTACTCGTGCCATGGGTCGGAACACAGTCAACGACCCTCCAGAAAATCTGAAAAAGCTCAGATCTCACATCTAACACTCGAACCTTGCAATTTGCAAAAGTTCAGTGCGTCACAGAAACTATCTAGAAACCAAATTTTATAATTTTTTGACATCATTTACCAAGCGATCAAAAGGTTTCAAAAATGACTATTTTAACGGCCGATGTGACACGTTTTTAAGTTCAACGGTGTAGAAGTATCCAAATTACGTAAAAATTTAATAGAAAATTCTACTTAACATCAATAGCAAGATCAATATCTCCGATTTGAAATTTGAGTCCTTTATCACTATTTTTTATGAGATTCTCATTTCAACCATTTATTTTTGAGGCTCCTCGTTCACTAGACAAATGAAGTTAAAAAATTATGAAATTTGGTTTCTAAATAGTTACAATAGCGTAGATCAAGTTTAACAGAACCGATCACCGAATCGGATGTCCTGTCACGCCCCGCTACCCGCCTATTTGGTCGGGTTCGGGCCACGTCAACAGACGCCGAACGGACAGGACCTCCCCTGCCCGCCCAAGGCTCTAACAACAAGTATAATATGACAATCAAGGAGAATTTCAATTATACAAGGCTTACACGAAGGTAAGCAACAACACAGCGGAAAAGTAAGCTCTAAGCTAGAATATAAACCATACATGAACTTGATTACATTTTGAACCAAATACAAGTAAACTCATCTATTACATTCTTTTAGCATTCAATACATCATTTCATTTACACTTGTCATCTCCCAAAAATTACTTGAATGTTTACAACTTGACATCTATAGTTCAACAAAATAAAGTTGATACAAGCATAACAAAAAGAAAATGACTAGATGCAAAACTCCGGTGGCCACTAGCTATGGCGCTAACCCCTTGCCCCGGTCCTCCGCCGCCCCGCTCGTGCTAGGACCTGTGGGGTAGTGGTGTGAGAACTACAAGTTCCCCCTGGGCTCAAGAACCGACCCCGCCGACTTACCCACTAGGTCTATCCAGGCATAAGTATTTCAACGGAAATGAAATAGTAACCAAACTATATAAGCTAATACTATGCCTGCAAGAAAGAGTCAGATAGATAGATAATCGAATTTAAATATGTTTGCATGCATGCACTTTACCATACTTTACTTTACTTTACTTGGCTCATTACCCAATCTTGCCGGATAACATAGTTAACCCCAACAAACTCAAGACCCAAAATCCCTCACCGAACGGGGAGGCTCTAAGCTGCAAGACCCGAGGGACCGTCCGTCGGGGCCACGATCCCCTAGGTGACTGTTCCGGAACTCACCGCTTGGGGAGGAGCTACCTCCCACAAGCCAAGACTTGTCAAGAGTATCGATCTAATCCTCCCATTGAGGATTCATAGCCACTAGTTATCATGCCATTGTCAATGATAGGTTTTCTACCTAATCATGTATATCATTCTTGCCATAATGCCACTAAGTTAAACTATGTTTAACTAAGATCATATCAATGCCAATCTCGTCCTATGTTTAATGTTCACCTTTGTTTTCTATTGTCAAGTCCTTTGCCATATTCACACAAGTAGGGAGCTATCCATATGCCTCTATGGTTCCATTACAATCTCTAAGTTCATTTTCATACTAGAACAATAATTGAAGTTCAACCATAACATAATTAACCTCTACCCTATCATGCATGAATATACTATACATATAATATGCTCAAAAGGTGAAAACAGACATAGAAGGGAATTCGATGATTCCGGTGTGCACCCCCCACCTTAGAATAATTTTGTGAGGATGCCCAAGAAGTTTCACGCCCAACCGAGGTCTAGGCAAAAACCTGCAGTTTAAAAGTGAACCTAATCAGGCCATTTTACCTAGTAGCCCCTATATCGGATTTTCGTTTAATTAAACGGAGTTGTTCCACGCGTCGGGAATACCCCCAATTAGGTTTCTATAAGGTCAATTTGACCCAAGAACCCCTATGTTCAAAAGCCCCAATTTTGGGTGCTCCAACAATGCCCTATAGCAAACCTAGGGTTTTGATCTCATTCACAAGCAAAACATAGCTTTAGATCAATCTAGAAGCTCTCTAAAACCATCCTTGACCCATTAGGACCATCTATTTGGGGTTTACAACAAACCCTAAGAAATCACCATGAGAGCACTTGAGCTCTCATGGAGCTTTCATGGTGTTCTTAGTCCTAGCATGTCTCTAACACTAGCAACAAGCTAGAAAAACTCCAAACTTAGAGAAAACCAAAACCCTAAGCTTAAACTTGCAAGAACCTACCTCTTGTAGTAAGCTCAACCAAGGTCTTGTTGTAGGGGAGCTCCAAGATCCTCCAAGAAGCCTCCAACAAGCTCCAAAGCCACCTTTTCCAACTCCTTCTCCTTCTTCTTCCTTGCCCTAAAGCTTCTCTAGAGAGAGAAAGTGAGAGAAAAGAGAGTGAGTGTGTGTGTGTGCTGTGAAATGGGTGAAGGGCCAAGCCTATAGAGTGTTGTAACAATTGCTCATAAGCCCTCCAACACCTTTTATTTCGCACAGCCCAACTGCTGTCAGTCCCCTTTTGTACCGGTACAAGGCCGGCCTTGTACCGGTATAAAATGCTCCAGAGACAAACCCGAGAGCTGCCTCTCGGTTTCGCAGCATTTGTACCGGTACAAGTCCAGTCTTGTACCGGTATAAAATGCTCCAGAGGCAAACCCGAGAGCTGCCTCTCGGTTTCGTAGCATTTGTACCGGTATAAAATGGCTTGTACCGGTACAAACACCAGAAACCTCACAAACCCGAGAGCTCCCCCTCTCGGTCATAGTTGCTATACCGGTACAGCAACTTTGCCTGTACCGGTACAAAATGCCCAGACTTGTGTTTTTCGCGTCGTTTCGACTCGACTTCGCGCCGAACAACGCCAAAACCCTTTTAACTCTTTTAGATTATCTTCTAACCTTTCCAAGAGATTTGGAATGGCAATTGGAACATGTCCAACCATTTTATTTTCGCACTTTAGTCAATTTTGCCAAAGCCCGATCTTATTGTCGAATTTTCGATATGCTACATGTCCCATCATCGAAAACAACTTACAAGCACGAAGGCCTCCGTACTTTCGAAAGCATAGGAGCCTAGCGCTCTCTCTCTCTCTCTCTCTCTCTCTCTCTCTCTCTCTCTCTCTCTATATATATATATAGTTGAGCTAGAATGCTATCGATAGCAAATCGGCACTTTTGCCACCTATTTGTTTTCGATGATGGAGCCTCCAAATCAACGATCCACACCGTTGAACATGATCTATACCACTTGAAGTATTTAGAAATTAAATTTCAAATCTTTTTGATATCATTTGTGTAGTGATCAAAGGGTTTCAAAATTTGTAATTTTAATGATCGATATGAGGCGTTTTCTTGTTTAACGGCGTAAAGATATCCAAATCCACTGAATTTTTGTTAGAAAATTCTTTAAACTATTTAAAAAAAGATCTATAGTCATGATCTTGATTACAAGACTCCTATCATCATTGTTTTAAGAATTTTCATTTTCAGCCGTTCATTTTTATGTCCACTCGATAGAAAAGAGAACAATATCAAAAATGTATGAAATTTGATTTCTAAATACTTCAAATGGTATATATCATATTCAACGGTGCCGATCATCAATTTGGAGGCTCCATCATAAAAAATAAATGGGTGACAAAAGTGCCGGTTTGCTATCGATAGCATTCTAGCTCAACTATATATATATATATATATATAGTTGGGTGGTACTATTAGTAGCAAAATCCCATTATTGCTACCAGCTTTTTACCCTTTGGATTAACTCTTTTCATTATTTCTAATCATTGGATTAAATACTATAACCCAGTGGGGACCACTCAACCCTAGGGGGACCATTCAACTCTAACTAACTAATATCATCCTGACCCTACAATTTTTTATCCAAGGGTTAAAAACTTGATAGCAAAAAGAGCGTTTTACTTTTAATAGTATTCCAACCTAATTCTATATATATATATATATATATATATATATAGAGAGAGAGAGAGAGAGAGAGAGAGAGAGAGAGAGAGAGAGAGTTGAGCTAGAATACTCTCAAAAGCACCAAGAGAGTTGTGCTTTTGACTTTTTAGCCATTGGATGGAGAGATGTATGGTTGAGATGATGGTGGTAGGTGGTGGTAGGTGGAATAGAGTTTGATCCAAAGGTTAGTAGCAATCAAGGAGTAGATCCAAGGGCTAGAAACTCAAAAGCACCAACGGATTAATGCTTTTGAGAGTATTCTAGCTCAATTCTATATATATATATATATATATATATATATATAGAATTGGGCTCCTACGCTTTTAAAAGTACCAAGTCATTGGTGCTTGTAAGTTTTTAACCCTTGAATTAATAGATGTGCGGTTAGGATTATGTGGGCCCCCTTGGGTTAAGTGGGTGGTTGGTTGAATTGTAACAACCCACTCCCCCGTAAAGCGCGCCGAGTTCCGTCAAAATGAGCGGGACCCGGAGTGGAGCGAGTAAGTGTGGGTTCTATGTGCTTTGGAACACGTGCGCAGGGGGGTCTTGGAAAAGCTAAACCGCAAGTCCGGTTGGGCCGAGACCAGAGGACAGGACGGAGGGGTTGTCCGGATGCCACCAAGTGCCCACGATGAGGAAACCAATGACCAGGACGACAAACCAGACGATCAAGACCGGACGACCCGACCAAAATAGGACGATGCGTAACATGCGAAAAATGGCTAAGTCCCGGAAAACCGGCGTGCGAGAGGACAACCGAGACCGGACAGATGGACCGCGCGATTCGAGCGGTTGTAATTTTCGCAAATGGAGGGGCTTTTTGGCAATTGACACAACACAATATATACCCAATGGCTTCCTCTTAACACCCATTCACTCCCAACACACTCTCTCTCATTTCCCCTCTTTCTCACTCTAGAAAAGGAGCCCTAGAGCTTGGAGAAGTTGGAGAAGGAGCTTGGAGGAGGTGATCTTGGAGGATTTGGAGCTTGGGGAAGACCTAGAAGCTCTCCTACAAGGTGGAGCTTGGGCCAAGGTGAGGTTTCATGGTAAACCTAGACTAGGGTTTGGGTTTTAAGCAAGGAACTTAGAGTTTTGAGTCTTCTCTTTGGTGTAGAAGCCTAGTAGAGGCTTGAGCTCCATGAAAACCCATGAAAGCTCAAGGTCCTCTCATGGTGGATTCTTAGGGTTTCAAGTAGAGGCCCTAATGATGGTTTAAATTGTTCTAGACGAACTCTAAGAGTAACAACAAGCTCTCTTTTGCTTGTTTAAGAGATCAAAACCTAGGGTTTTGCATAGGGCTTGGATAAAGCACCAAATTTGGGGCTTTTTGCCATAGGGGTTCTAGGGTCAAATTGACCTTGTAGAAACCTAATTGGGGGTATCCCCGACGCGTGGGACAACTCCGTTGAATTAAACGAAAAGCATAATTATGAGTTGCTATATAAGTTAGCCTGATGTGAAATACGTTAGCTAGCAGATTGTAAAATAGGCCTCGGTTAGCTACGAAACTCGACGGCAACCCATCCGTAATTTTAGAAGGTGGGTGGTGCATTCCAAGGACACCGGAATTCTTTCTATGTCTAAGTGTCACTTTTGAGCATTCTATATATGTTGAGCATAATGCATAGTAGGGTAATTTATGAGTTATATTGCAATTTGTGAGTTCAAATGCATGAGATATAATTGTATGAGAACATATGCTAAGAATGAGAACCCTATGTATGCATGCTAAAGAACAAGAACTAGAACTTGGTGTAATTGACAAAGATGAGTCTAGAATACTAGACAACATGTGTGGCATTAAAGAACAAGGACAAGAACAAGTAGTGTATATAACACTAGTATAGTCATGAGATTGACATTATGACAACAACCTTAGAGTTAAGGGTCATATGAACATAAGTTCTCCTTGAAGGCAAGGAATAGATTGAGATTTGGAATCCTTAAAGTTAAGGATTGATCGTACTCACCATATAGTCCTTGCTCGGGGGCGGTAGCTCCCCCTCGAGCGGTGCGCTCCGGAGTAGGTCACCACTGGAATGAGTTTTCCAGGGAATGAGTTTTCCTAAGGGACGGTCCCAACGGGTCGATATTGAGCCTCCCCGGTATACTATGGGATTTTGAGTTTGGTTGAGTCTTGTTGAGGGCGAAACCCACGGGTTAGCCAAGAGATTGGGTATTGAACTTATGATCTTGCATGTTTTACGCTTTGAGCATATTATCCTTACTTTCAAGCGTATTAGTTGCATTTGATAGTTTGGTTCTTATCTTACCTTTCTTCTATTACGCTTGAGTTAGACCTAGTGGGAAAGTCGGCGTGGTTGGTTGCCGAACCCACTGGGAACTTTGTTGTAGTTCTCACACCCCTTTTTCCACAGAGCCGGGACCGAGTGAGCCGGCCGACGATCGCGGTAAGGGCATCGCGCCCTAGGTAGAGACCGCCCGAGTACTTTACTTTTGTTGTAGTTGCATTACCCTTTTGTATCATCTTTTGTATTTGATGATGGTAGATGCTAATATCAAATGTATTTAAGCTTTATTTTTGAAGACTATGAGATGTAAAAAGAAATGATGCAAAGAATGTAAAGAATGGTAGTCTTTAAAGAACGCAAAGTTGTAAGAATTATGCATGTATGTGATTGCAAGTAATCATGTTACTTGTATGTATTACATTAGTTACTTTCATTTTGGCTATGTTGCTTACCCTCGTGTAAGCCTTTTGTGTATGCTTCCGCATGTGTAAAAAAAATTATACTCTATCTGTACATGTTCAGCCTTGGGCGGATAGGGGAGACTCTGTCCGTTCGGCGTCTGTTTGACGCTCTCGAACCGGCCAAAAGGATCGGGCTTGGGGCGTGACAGGTTGAATAGTATAATCTAACGGGTGAAATTGATCAAAGACGTAGATCTAACGGTAAAAAATTCACAAGCACAAAATGCTTGGTACTTTTACAAGCACCATAGCCGGACTCTATATATATATATACATATATATACATATATATATATACATATTTATAAACCTTATGAAATCCCGTTCTCTCTTGTCCACGTGGCAACATTATGTTAATCTAATTTTTGTGGACCCTACCTGTCATCTAAAGATAAGATAATCTATTAATTAATTAATTAACTTATGTGGGCCCATCTGTCATCTTAATACCCACCCAGCCAAATATTCCCATTTAATTTACCCTGCTTCTAATTAACTTCTTCTTCTACCTCGGCTACTTCGCTCGCCCCTCTACCGCTCCGACTCCTGTTCCTTCGCTCGCCCCTAGATGCCTCTCTCGACGGAATGTTGGCCGGGTTCGTTGGCTCGGCGCTTCGTTTGCTTCGTTTCGTTTCGTTCGCCCCTAGATGCCGCTCCTCTCCGACTCCTGTTCCTTCGCTCGCCCCTAGATGCCTCTCTCGACGGAATGTTGGCCGGGTTCGTTGGCTCGGCGCTTCGTTTGCTTCGTTTCGTTTCGTTACGAGGAGACGCACGGCGTGCTCAAGATCTTCCTCGAGAACGTCATCCGCGACGCCGTCACCTACACCGAGCACGCCCGCCGCAAGACTGCCACCGCCATGGACGTCGTCTACGCCCTCAAGCGAACTCCATGATTTCTTCAGGAAGATTGTCTATCAGTTCAAATCCAAGGATACAATGTCAATAGGTCCAAATCCAAGTATATATGTAAAGGTAGTTTTAGTTTTCATATGTGCTCATCTTTATGAGTTTTTCTTTAGATTTACTATTCTTTTTATTTCGTTGATACTTTTTATCCGGTGAGAAGCAGGAACATTGGCCAATTTCTTCTCTTACCAAGGACATCGTGGAAGAGAGGGACTAAACTGCCCCCAAATAGATTGAAGCTCACATGTGCGATGAAATATCTAAGCGAACAATCTAATTACCCAGCTTTAGGTATTTTCCTCTTCTCTTTGTTAGTTTATTATTTGATTCACTTTTTGTTGATTTTGTTAATATCTTATACAATTGATTTATCTGATTATTTTGCATATTAATGAGATGATAGCCCTTCTCTTTAACTTCTATATAGTTAGGAATTTTTTAGGTTAAACAACTTTTAATTAAAAGATGGATGAAAGAAAAGGATTGAAAGAAAGAAAAGTTGAGATGATTTCTTGCTAATATTAGTTGTATTGTTTCTTCTCACTGACAGAAAAAGAGAAATTATTAGATCCATACTTAGATGTAGTTTCCGGTTAGAATTAAATGTGGCAAGTGCTAAATTTTCTCTTAAAATCAAATGACTGTGATGTATAAGAGTTTCATTTTCTTTGAGCTTCTTATATGAATTAGTTTACACTTAAGGCATGTTTGGTTCATGTGACGCCCCAACTTCCCAGGGGGTCACCCATCCTAGGACTACTCCCGTCCTAGCACGCTTAACTCTCTTAACCTCTTGGGCCTTGCCACCACCCAAAATGCTTAAGCCGGGTTAAGAGTTTTAGCCCTATTATATCTTATATATAGGACTAACTGGGGTCTCACAATCTCCCCTCCTTTAAGCCCTGACGTCCTCGTCAGGCTCAGACTCACAAATACCAGGCGATGTGAGACTCGTCTCGCTAGCCCGTCATCCAGACCCTGGCTCAGCCGAGACACATCTCACACTTTCGGCTGGTAATTGGCTCTGATACCATCTGTGACGCCCCAACTTCCCAGGGGGTCACCCATCCTAGGACTACTCCCGTCCTAGCACGCTTAACTCTCTTAACCTCTTGGGCCTTGCCACAACCCAAAATGCTTAAGCCGGGTTAAGAGTTTTAGCCCTATTATATCTTATATATAGGACTAACTGGGGTCTCACAGTTCACCTATTTTAGACTCATACAATTGCCACTTAGTTGAAACTTCTAAAAAACTGGTAATTGTTTATATGCACTAGAAACACACATCACGAAAGATGGGGCTCTTTGTAGCATAATTGTGGAGAAAGATAATATTAGTTTAACTAACCTAAAAGAAAAATTTAAACACTATATTTATGACCGGTGGAAATGTGAGAAAATAGCCGCAGATTATGATATATGTTGATCATTCTTGAGTAAATTAACTATTTATATTTGTGATAGTCCAAAGTTTTGTCGCACAATTAATTTTGGCAAATGGAGCTGGTATGGTTATTTAAACCCCGTTGGTAATTTCGGCCTTTGTTAATAATTTTATTTTTGTCCTACTGATTTATGATCTAATGGTCGTTTAGTGTTTTGTAAGGATTTTGTCTGCAATAATGGGTTCTCATCACCATTGAATGGGTGGCGAGGACTTACTTTTGTCGCAGCTATGTTAGTGACATGATAACTTGTGACGCACTGAACTTTTGCAAATAGCAAGGTTCGAGTGTTAGATGTGAGATCTTAGCTTTTCCAGATTTTCTGGAGGGTCGTTGATTGTGTTCCGACCTATGGCACGTGTACCGAGGTTAGTGGATGAATCCCAAGCACTAAAATCCAAAAAGTTGAATTTTAGGTTGCTCTTGGATTTCGTGTCCGGTGTCTCGTACGGGACAGAAAGTTCCGTACCGCGCGCACGATACCAGTTGCTATACGTACGGGGGATTCTCAATACCGGTATGGGATGGCTGTTGGACACCAACCCGAGCCTCGGGTTTGGCGGTTTCGTGGGACTTGTACCGGACAAAGTTGGGTGCATGCATGCCCTGCGATTTTCGAAATTTGGAACCGCAGGGCTTCTGTGCGTTTGTGTCTTTCTATAACAGCACCCACGCCCATTGAGGGTCCTTTTGTGCTGTGAACCAGGGAGAGAGGAGGTAGGGAGCTTTTCCTTAGTCCTCTTTGGTTTTGTATGGATTTTGGTTGGTTTTTGAAGATTAAACCCTTCTCTTTTGTTCTCTTTTGCTCCTTGGTGGCACTTTCACCATTGTTGAGGACTTGAAGCTTGGAGAGGAGCTTGTTGGGAGGAAGATCTTCACTTCTAGAGGGTTATTATCCTTGATTTGGAGCTTTTGGAAGGTAAGCAACCAATCCTTCCCTCTAGATTTAGATTTGGGAGCTTTCTTTGTGTAGGAACCCTAGAAATGGGATTCTAGGGTTAGAATTGGGGATTTTCGATTCGGAGCTTTTAGAACCTAATTGATGGGTGTAGAACTCTCCTTTAGGTTGGATTTGAAGATCCATTGGGTCGATTTGAGCTTTGGACAAGATCTTCTTGATCAAAGGTAATTTCCACCTCTTTTCTATGTGAATTTTGGTGAATTTTGTTAGATGTTTATTCGAAGCTTGTATCCCTTCAAATATTTATCTTAGGGTACTAGGAGCTTAGGGGGCAACTTCGTTCGGCGAAACGAAAAGAATTCGAAGCGTATCCGGTGGGTTTGATCTCACCGAAATGGGTGAACTCCTTCTGTATCTTCCTTTGGGTTTTAAGATATGTTTATATGATAATTTATGCTCTCTAAGACATGCTAGAATTTATGAGAACATAAAAGGACTACGTTATGTATAGTGAAAATCATATGCTCTATGTAGTAGAGACTTATATGTTGTGTTGGGCATAGTCAACTATAGTTGAGACTTTTGTTTGTGCCACCATATGAAACATGTTAGAGTACGATTGTTGAGGTGAATCGTTGAGGGTACTTAGTGTTTGGATTACTTTTATAGTATCACACATGTTTATATCTTGACCCTTGTTAGAGACAAGTAAATAGAACTTAGTGTTCTTACCTTATGCTTTGGTAGATAAAGTATGTGGCTTTGTGACTTGGTAAGTAAAAGGTGTTGACCTTGATGTTAATGACATTCTAATTGAGTGAGATATATGCATGCATGAGACTTAGCATGTTTTGCCTAATATTTGTTGTAGACAAGATAATTGTGATAATGTAACATAATACAGACAAGAGCACTATGAGTTTAGTTGGCACTTTAATCCTAGTAATATGACTAGCGTTGGCATTTGCGAACTTGTATTCGATCTATGGATCGATGGACTATTCCATGTTCTAGACATGAGGAAGGTAATGTTAAGCCCTTGGGGCATTCTTATGTGAGCTATTGGCATGTAATATAAGTGTTTTTAAACTAATTGCAATGTGATATTTGTACACTCTATCGTGGGAAAAGACATGTGTATTCTAGTATTATGATACTTGTGAATAATTCATAATTCTCTTGCTTATGGTATTGATAAGTATCTATTCGATAATTAGTGGAATTGTATGTCATAAACTCCTTGGAAATCTTGTTTAAAGTAATGAATTATCCCAAATAGGATAGTGTCAATGGAGTTGTACATGTCGTGAACATTATGTGTTTGGTAGAGACATACCACCCAATAGATGTAAACAAGTTGTGACATGTTGAGCTAAATTCCGACTGTAGAGTCGGCAGTGAGATTCCAAGTTTTAGACTTGATGATTGAGTATCCCAAGTAGGGACCCTATGTTATGATTATGCTCGTTGCCCTTATGCTCATTCGCACTCGCTTGGGAGGGTCATAACCTACAAGCCGGCTCTCCGAAGTGGGCCTTTGCTATTCGTTCGCCTTGCTTGTGAGGGTCGCTCCCTACAAGCCGGCACTTCGGAGTGGGCCTTCGCGATGCACTCGCCGTGCGGGACTGAGCGCCGAAAGTGGGTTGCCGTGTTCTCGTGTCTCCTTTCTTGCGGGGAAAGTCGACGACCTCCACGGGGCCACCTAGGCATGGCACGAGCCGGGATTTTACCTTGGGTACATTCCTTATGGATTGGGTTTTGAGACTTCTTTTGACTTAGTATATAGTCATGGTTTGTGCATACATAGTAGATATCCATACTTATGATTGTTGCCTTAGATCACTACTTGATGCATGTATAGTAGTTGAAAACTTTGGAACATTATGTCATCGTTATCACTGGTGGTAGTACACTTATGCTATTATGGATTATCATGTATGCTTGGTAGAGAATAAGGGAATGCATAATTTACTTTATATAGTAATATGGTTTTTATGGTTGTGCATGTAATTAAATGTAAGCTTACTTTAATTATGCACGTTAATTGATTTGGACATATGTTTGTGCCATTAAAAGTAGAATATCATGATTATGATTGTTGAGCTCGTAGTAGAAGCATGAATATGTTTAATTTCAGTTATGTACTCGTTTCTTATTTATTGCTTCTTACTTCTTTTAGCATGCTTACTTTAGCCTAGTGGAGCATTTCACTGAGATCAGTAATTGCCCACTGGGAACTATTTTTGATAGTTCTCACGCCCTCTGTTTGTTGTTAATTTTCAGAGCTAGCCATCCGCATCGGGAGTGGCTAGGGATCGAGGGAAGGGTTTTGCGGCTAGCTAGAGCCCTACGGAGTTACTATAGTGGACCCGTCAACATCTTTTCTTTTTGTACCTTTAGAAAAGATGTATTATGTATCTGTTTTAGAGATTTGTATCAGATTCTGGATTTAGCTCTTTATTGTTGTATCACTTTTGTGGATCTTTTATGTTAGAATTTAGTGGTTTTATATTAGTCGCTCTGATAGCCTTGTAGGATTTCTCTCCTTTCCTTCTTTGTTTCAGTAGACGCCTTGTGTACATTGTGTTTGTTTGATGTACACGGCATGTCACGCCCCGCAACCCGCCTATTTGGTCGGGTTCGGGCCACGTCAACAGACGCCGAACGGACAGAGCTTCCCCTATCCGCCCAAGGCTCAACAAGTACAGATAGAGTATAAATTTTACACATGCGGAAGCATACACAAAAGACTTACACGAGGGTAAGCAACATAGCCAAAATGAAAGTAACTAATGTAAACATACAAGTACTATGATTAATTGCAATCACATACATGCATAAGCGATTTGAATTCTTTAAAGTCTTTACATGCTAAGCATCATCTCTTTCTTACATCACATTTTCCTCAAAATGAAAGTTGATTAAATTAAAGTTAAACAACTATAATCATCAAATACAAAAGATGATATATATAAAAAGGGAGTGCAACTACCAAAATAAAATACTCGGGCGGTCTCTATCTAGGGCGCGACGCCCTTACCGCGATCATCAGCCGGCTCACTCGGTCCCGGCTCTGTGGAAAAAGGGGTGTGAGAACTACAACAAAGTTTCCAGTGGGTTCGGCAACCAACCACGCCGACTTTCCCACTAGGTCTAATTCAAGCGTAGAAGAAAGAAAGGTAAGATATTAACCAACTATCCAATGTAGCTAATACGCTTGAAAGTAAACAGTAAGATGCTCAAATTAAAATCTCATGATGGTTTAAAAGATCATAGTCAATACCCAATCTCTTGGCTAACCCGTAGGTTTGCCCTCAACAAGACTCAACCAACCCAAATCCCTATTGTCGAGGAAACACTACAACCCGACGGACCGTCCTCTGGGGAAACACTACAACCCAGCGATGACAACTCCGGAGCACATCGCCCGAGGGGGAGCTACCGCGCCTCGAGCAAGGACTATATGGTGAGTACGATCAATCCTTAACAATAAGGATTCCAATTCAATCCATTCCTTGACTTCAAGGAGACTACGTTCATATGACCCTTAACTCTAAGGTTGTTGTCATAATGTCAATCTCAAAACTCTACTAGTGGTATGTACACTACTTGTTCTTGTTCTTGATGCCGTACAAGTTGTCTAAGTATTCTAGACTCACACTTGTCACAATCTCTAAGTTCATGTCCAATGTCACATTCACTTGTCCATTACACTAAGTTCTTGTTCTTTAACATGCATACATAGGGTTCTTGTTCTTTTACCATACAATCTCATACAAATCTACCTCATGCATTTGAACTCACAAAAGCAATAAGACATGTGTATTAAACCCTACAATGCAACATGCTCAAAACGTGACACTTAGACATAGAGAGAAGTTCGATGTCTTTGGAATGCACCACCCACCTTAGAATATTTTTGTGGAGTTTCCCAAGAAATCTCACGGCCAACCGGTGCCTAGGTTGAAACCTGTTACGTTAAAAGTTGACCCAATCAGGCCATTTTACATAGCAACTCTATGATCGGCTTTTCGTAAAAATAAACGAAGTTGCCCCACACGTCGGGGATACCCCCAATTAGGTTTTCACAAGGTCAATTTATCTTGGAAACACCTTAGGGCAAAAGCCCCAATTTCCAAACCCTAACAATGCCATTTTGGCATTCCCATGAGATTGATCTCAACCACAAGCAAAAGAAAGCTTGTGGACCCATGAGAAGCTCTTTAGAACCATTCCTAAGCCATTAGAACCATCTATTTGGGGTTTACTACAAACCCTAGCCAACCACCATGAGAGCACTTGAAGCTCTCATGAGGTTTCATGGTGTTCATAGCCATACAAGTCCTCTAATACTAGCAAAAAGCTAGAAAGCTCCAAAACTTAGGAGAAAATCAAAACCCTAGAAGTTTACTTGTGAGAACTTACCTCTAGTGCAAAGCCTCTCCAAGCCCTTGGTGTAGGAGAGCTTCAAAGTCCTCCAAAAGCTCCAATGTCACCTTCTTCTTCCTCTCCTTCTTCTTCTCCTCCAAACCCTAGAGCACTTCTAGAGAGAGAAAGTGAGCAAAAGAGAGTGAGAGGGATGAAAAGAGAGTGTGTGCTGTGAGGGAGAGGGGTTAGGGCTAATAAAATATTGTAACAATTACAACTAAGCCCCCCAAACCCAACTATTTACATTCTGCCAGACTGGGCAGTTTTCGGGCCCAATGTCCGGTCTCGGCCGGTTGTCCGGTCTTAGTACGCCCACCTTTCGGGACTTAGCCATTTTCTGCATGGTACGCAGCCAATGTCCGGTCTTGGCTGGATGTCCGGTCTCGGATTGTCCGGTCTTGGCTGGTTGTCCGGTCTCGGTCTGTTGGTTTTCCGGGACTTAGCCAATTTCCTCATCTTGTGTGGGGCACTTGGTGGCATCCGGACATCCCCTGGATGTCCGGTCTCGGCTGCTCCAAGTCTGGGAATTCCACCAGACTTGCAGTTTAGCCTTTCCACGACCCCACTTCATTGTGCGCGTGTTCCAAAGCGCCAAGAACCCACACCTACTCGCATCCACTCCGGGTCCCGCTCATTTTGACGGAACTCGACACCCTTTACGGGAAAGTGGGTTGTTACATTCTCCACCCCTTAAATTTAGTTTCGTCCGCGAAACTTATAATCTAGATTCATACCTCAATCCAGATTGTCAAATAGATGGGGGTAACGCTCCCGCATCACGCTTTCAAGCTCCCACGTAGCCTCCCGGTCGTTGTGGTTGCTCCAACGGACTTTAACATACGGAATTCTTCGGCTCCGTAGTTTTCTTTCTTCCCGATCGATAATATACGCCGGGAACTCGTCATAGGTCATATCCTCTTGAATCTCCGACGGTTCAAACGCAAGGATATGGTCGGGATCATGAACATACTTGCGAAGGTTAGATACATGGAATACATCGTGTACCCCCGCAAGCCTTGGTGGTAGTGCTACTCTGTAGGCCACCGCTCCAACTCGCTCCAAAACCTCAAATGGTCCGAGGTATCGAGGACTTAGCTTTCCCCGTACTCCAAAACGTTTGATTCCTCGCGTCGGCGATATCTTTAAGAACACATGGTCGCCAACTTCGAACTCTATGTCCTTTCTTCGCTTGTCGGCATAACTCTTGTGCCGAGATTGCGCCGTCGCAAGTCGTTGGCGGGCAAAGCGAACTTTCTCCTCGGCCTCCCGCACTACATCGGGGCCAAGAACAGCTTTCTCGCCCACGTCGCTCCAATGAATTGGAGAGCGACACTTTCTTCCATACAGGGCCTCAAATGGCGCCATCGCGATACTTTCCTGGTAACTATTATTGTACGCGAATTCCGCCATTGGTAGATGGTCATGCCAATTGCCCTTATAATCAAGTACACACGCTCGGAGCATATCCTCAAGTATTTGTATCGTTCTCTCCGATTGACCATCACTTTGAGGATGAAATGCCGTGCTAAAATCGAGCCGTGTACCCAATGCCTCCTGTAGGCTCCTCCAAAAGTGAGAGGTGAACCTCGGGTCCCGATCCGATACGACAGACGCCGGAACCCCGTGAAGTCTCACAATCTCGTCAATATAGACTTGAGCCAACTTGTCCCCCGACCAAGTGATATGAATCGGTAGGAAATGTGCCTACTTCGTCAACCGGTCCACGACCACCCAAATTGCGTCGTACCCCCCTTGAGATCGAGGCAACCCGGTCACAAAGTCCATAGCTATATTCTTCCATTTCCAAACGGGTATAGGTAGACTTTGTAGTTTTCCCGCCGGAAATCGCCGCTCCGCTTTTACTTGTTGGCAAGTAAGACATTGCGCAACAAAGTCCCCAATGTCTTTCTTCATGCCCGGCCACCAATATTGCAACTTTAAATCTTGGTACATTTTGGTGCCGCCCGGGTGGATGCTATAAGGAGATTGATGCGCTTCTTGCATAATCGCCTTGCGAGATCCTTGTCCTTAGGCACACACCAACGGTTCCGATACCGAAGGGCGCCATCGGTCCCAATGCCAAAGTCATCGGCACTACCGCTTTCTACTTGACCCCGCACCTTCTGGAGATACTCATCGGAAGCCTGTAATTCCTTGATCCTCTCCAATAAGGTCGGTTGCACCACCAAGGTAGCAAGTGTAGCCGGCACTCCCGGTGCCACTACTTCCAATCCAAACCGTTGCATCTCCTTTTGCAACAACGGTTGAGGCGTAATTGCCGATGCTAAGTCTTCTCCAGATTTTCTACTTAGCGCGTCGGCTACGACGTTAGCTTTCCCCGGGTGGTACAATATCGTGACATCATAGTCCTTCAATAATTCTAACCACCGCCGTTGTCGCATATTAAGCTCCTTCTGGGTGAACAAGTACTTAAGACTTTTGTGGTCCGTGTAGATCTCACAATGTTCCCCATATAAGTAATGCCTCCACAATTTTAGCGCGAAAATCACCGCGGCTAATTCCAAGTCATGGACTGGGTAGTTCTTTTCATAGGGCTTCAATTGGCGCGACGCATATGCTATGACTCGCCCATTTTGCATCAACACACACCCTAGCCCGACGTAGGAAGCATCACTGTACACGACATATGTCTCCCCCGGCGTCGGTAGAGCAAGTACCGGGGTTGTCGTCAACCTCTCCTTTAACTCCTTGAAGCTCCGATCGCAATCTTCGCTCCAAACATACCTGACCCCCTTATGTGTGAGGCGCGTTAGCGGAATGGTTATTTTGGAGAACCCCTCCACAAACCGCCGATAGTAACCCGCAAGTCCAAGAAAACTGCGGATTTCCGTCGCACTCGTCGGGCGAGGCCAATCCTTAATTGCCTCTACTTTCTTCGGGTCTACAGAGATACCTTCGCCCGAGATCACATGTCCTAGAAAAGTAACCTCCGAAAGCCAAAATTCGCATTTCTTCAATTTGGCATATAACTTTTCTTTTCGGAGTATTTCCAAGACAAGCCTCAGATGCTCCTCGTGTTCTTCCTCGGTCCGAGAATACACCAATACGTCGTCAATGAAGACCACGACGCACCGGTCCAATAGCGGACGGAAGACACGATTCATTAAGTCCATAAATGCCGCCGGGGCATTAGTAAGCCCGAATGGCATCACCGTGAACTCATAATGGCCATACCGCGTACGGTACGCCGTCTTGTGCACATCCTTGGGTCGTATCTTCAATTGATGATACCCCGATTGTAGGTCTATCTTTGAATACACCTTTGACCCTTTCAACTGATCGAACAAGTCATCGATCCTAGGCAACGGGTACTTGTTATTCACTGTGACCTTGTTCAACTCGCCGTAATCCACGCAGAGTCGAAGTGTGCCGTCTTTCTTTTTGACGAATAACATCGGAGCTCCCCACGGAGACACGCTCGGCCTAACAAAGCCTTTGTCGAGCAAGTCCTCCAATTGTGCTTTCAGCTCCTTTAGCTCCACCGGTGCCATCCTATACGGAGCCTTCGAAACTGGCGCCGCGCCGGGAATGAAGTCGATAACGAATTCAACTTCCCGGTCTGGGGGCAATCCCGGTAACTCCGCCGGAAATACATCCGGGTACTCACACACCACCCGAATACCCTCAAGGTCTGGGTGTTCCTTGCGGCTGTCCACGATGGTCGCCAAGTAGGCTTTGCAACCACCCTTTATCATTTTTCTTGCCCTAACCGTGGATATGGTCGCAGCAAAGCGTGCACCCTTACACGCCCGATACACCATTACCTCTTGATTTGGCTCCCGAAAAGTGATTACCCTTCTCTCGCAGTCGATGACCGCATAATACTTGGTAAGCCAGTCTAGCCCCAAGATTACATCAAACGACCACAACTGTGTCAGTACTAACATATCGATCGGCATGACCCAATCGCCTATCCGGACTGGACACGCCGGACACTCGTCATAGACGCTATAGGCATGCCCGGGGGATTTAATATCCCAACCTTCCTCATCATGTATAATCTCTAGGTCATGAGTTCTAGCAAACGATGCACTTATAAATGAATGCGATGCACCCGTATCAAAAATAGCTTGAGCTCTAGTGCCATTGATAGAGATAATACCTGCCACAATGTCGTCGGACGCTGGAGTCTGCTCCTCAACCTGAGTGGCGAAAACCCGCCCACTCGGTGCCCTCGTTGCCTCCGGCTGACGCGATGAGGATGAGCGTCCAGCCGCCATAGGGGGTGGCAGCCCCATCAGCTGCCTCGGTGTAGAAGGGGATGACGCCGCCGTCTGAGCGGACGACCCCCAACTAGGGCACTCTCTTATCATGTGCCCCGGTTGGCCACACCTGAAACACTTTCCTTCTCGTTGCGGGCATAAGTTCGGTCGATGATCCCCGCCGCAAATGACGCAACGGGAGGGCTTCCCGCCCTTCGCCTGCTGTCGGGGATACCGAGAGGGTTTCTTCGCATTAGGCCGGCCCCCGGCACCACCCGCCGCCCGTTTCTTGCCTTTCTCCTTGGACTCCGCCATGGCCTCGCGCTCCTCTCGCGCGTAAGCGCTGCCGTGCTCCGCGCTTAGTGCGCGATCAAAGACCTCCGCAAAGGTCTCGAGGTGGAAAAGTTGTACCGCCTCGTAGATTCTCGGCCGGAGTCCCCGCAAGAACCAATCGGCCCGGTCTCGATCATCCCGTACAACGTCCGGGACACAGTCAATGATGTGGGAGAACTCCTGCTCATAGTCCGCTACAGAGCGGTCTCCCTGCCTCAGCTTGCGAAATCTCTCCTGCATCTTCCGCTTCACTGAGTTGGGGAAATAGTTCGTGTACACCGCTCTCTTGAACTCCTCCCACATCATAGGCGGTAGGTCGGGTGACCTATCCCGCTTGCTCCGTTTCCACCATGCCTTCGCCGCCTTGTCGAGGCAATGCGAGGCGAAATTCACCTTGTCTTTCTCCGGGGTGTTGAAGTCCTCGAAGATTGTTTCTAAGGAGTCGACCCAAGACTCCACCACCTCCGGCTCCACTACTCCTCCCTCGAAGGTAGGCGGTTTGAACTTCATAAACTTGATGAGCGCCGCCAACTGGCGTTCCCGCTCCTCGTCGTCCGCCGCGCTACCGGGGTTTGAAGTCCCCGATCCTGCCGGAATCGCCGTGGCAGTACGGCCGGCGACCTTCGACTACGGTCGGCATCCTAGCAGGAGGTGTAGGGTGCTCGGCCCCTGCCTGCGTTGCCGCTTGCTGCTGCTCCAACGTCTCCTGGAGCCGTCGGATCTGCTCGCCTTGAGCCCTCACGGACTCAGCTTGTTGCCGCACTGCGCCAATAAGCGCGGCCATTTGCTCCTCAAGCCCACCGCCGCTGCCGGCTGCGGGTTGAACAGGAGCCGCACTCGGTTCCTCAGGCATCGACCTTGTTCGGGGTCGACCACGAGGTGCCATTGCTTCCTGAAATGAAGCAACTCACGTTAATACCTAAACACGTATTCGGATATACCCAATCCGGCGAAAGCAATAAGCGCATTCATTAACATTCCATAGTATCATGTCGTCGGCCGCCGATCACAACACAAGGAATAGAAAATAAATAGCAACTTAAAGTTAGTCTCTAATCATCTTAGAGACATAAGACATGAACCCAATCACATGCTTTCGCTATACTTGTTCACGTCACTCACGTTTCCTTAGGTCCTTAGGTTCTTCCCAATCCTATGGCCCCTAGGTCCATCCTAAGCTTTCACTTTTTGGCTTTATACCCTCTCTGATACCATTTTATCTGTCACGCCCCGCAACCCGCCTATTTGGTCGGGTTCGGGCCACGTCAACAGACGCCGAACGGACAGAGCTTCCCATATCCGCCCAAGGCTCAACAAGTACAGATAGAGTATAAATTTTACACATGCGGAAGCATACACAAAAGGCTTACACGAGGGTAAGCAACATAGCCAAAATGAAAGTAACTAATGTAAACATACAAGTACTATGATTAATTGCAATCACATACATGCATAAGCGATTTGAATTCTTTAAAGTCTTTACATGCTAAGCATCATCTCTTTCTTACATCACATTTTCCTCAAAATGAAAGTTGATTAAATTAAAGTTAAACAACTATAATCATCAAATACAAAAGATGATATATATAAAAAGGGAGTGCAACTACCAAAAGAAAATACTCGGGCGGTCTCTATCTAGGGCGCGACGCCCTTACGGCGATCATCGGCCGGCTCACTCGGTCCCGGCTCTGTGGAAAAAGGGGTGTGAGAACTACAATAAAGTTCCCAGTGGGTTCGGCAACCAACCACGCCGACTTTCCCACTAGGTCTAATTCAAGCGTAGAAGAAAGAAAGGTAAGATATTAACCAACTATCCAATGCAGCTAATACGCTTGAAAGTAAACAGTAAGATGCTCAAATTAAAATATCATGATGGTTTAAAAGATCATAGTCAATACCCAATCTCTTGGCTAACCCGTAGGTTTGCCCTCAACAAGACTCAACCAACCCAAATCCCTATTGTCGAGGAAACACTACAACCCGACGGGACCGTCCTCTGGGGAAACACTACAACCCAGCGATGACAACTCCGGAGCACATCGCCCGAGGGGGAGCTACCGCGCCTCGAGCAAGGACTATATGGTGAGTACGATCAATCCTTAACAATAAGGATTCCAATTCAATCCATTCCTTGACTTCAAGGAGACTACGTTCATATGACCCTTAACTCTAAGGTTGTTGTCATAATGTCAATCTCAAAACTCTACTAGTGGTATGTACACTACTTGTTCTTGTTCTTGATGCCGTACAAGTTGTCTAAGTATTCTAGACTCACACTTGTCACAATCTCTAAGTTCATGTCCAATGTCACATTCACTTGTCCATTACACTAAGTTCTTGTTCTTTAACATGCATACATAGGGTTCTTGTTCTTTTACCATACAATCTCATACAAATCTACCTCATGCATTTGAACTCACAAAAGCAATAAGACATGTGTATTAAACCCTACAATGCAACATGCTCAAAACGTGACACTTAGACATAGAGAGAAGTTCGATGTCTTTGGAATGCACCACCCACCTTAGAATATTTTTGTGGAGTTTCCCAAGAAATCTCACGGCCAACCGGTGCCTAGGTTGAAACCTGTTACGTTAAAAGTTGACCCAATCAGGCCATTTTACATAGCAACTCTATGATCGGCTTTTCGTAAAAATAAACGAAGTTGCCCCACACGTCGGGGATACCCCCAATTAGGTTTTCACAAGGTCAATTTACCTTGGAAACACCTTAGGGCAAAAGCCCCAATTTCAAAACCCTAACAATGCCATTTTGGCATTCCCATGAGATTGATCTCAACCACAAGCAAAAGAAAGCTTGTGGACCCATGAGAAGCTCTTTAGAACCATTCCTAAGCCATTAGAACCATCTATTTGGGGTTTACTACAAACCCTAGCCAACCACCATGAGAGCACTTGAAGCTCTCATGAGGTTTCATGGTGTTCATAGCCATACAAGTCCTCTAATACTAGCAAAAAGCTAGAAAGCTCCAAAACTTAGGAGAAAATCAAAACCCTAGAAGTTTACTTGTGAGAACTTACCTCTAGTGCAAAGCCTCTCCAAGCCCTTGGTGTAGGAGAGCTTCAAAGTCCTCCAAAAGCTCCAATGTCACCTTCTTCTTCCTCTCCTTCTTCTTCTCCTCCAAACCCTAGAGCACTTCTAGAGAGAGAAAGTGAGCAAAAGAGAGTGAGAGGGATGAAAAGAGAGTGTGTGCTGTGAGGGAGAGGGGTTAGGGCTAATAAAATGTTGTAACAATTACAACTAAGCCCCCCAAACCCAAGTATTTACATTCTGCCAGACTGGGCAGTTTTCGGGCCCAATGTCCGGTCTCGACCGGTTGTCCGGTCTCAGTACGCCCTCCTTTCGGGACTTAGCCATTTTCTGCATGGTACGCAGCCAATGTCCGGTCTTGGCTGGATGTCCGGTCTCGGATTGTCCGGTCTTGGCTGGTTGTCCGGTCTCAGTACGCTGGTTTTCCAGGACTTAGCCAATTTCCTCACTGCGCAGCTGGGGCACTTGGTGGCATCCGGACATCCCCTGGATGTCCGGTCTCGGCTGCTCCAAGTCTGGGAATTCCACCAGACTTGCAGTTTAGCCTTTCCACGACCCCACTTCGCTGTGCGCGTGTTCCAAAGCGCCAAGAACCCACACCTACTCGCATCCACTCCGGGTCCCGCTCATTTTGACGGAACTCGACACGCTTTACGGGAAAGTGGGTTGTTACACGGCGGGTCTGTGCACGTGCCGGCGGGCTTCCGCTGGGCCCGGGGCGTGACATAACTATTATGTGTGAGCCATCGACCGGTTTAAATAAAAGATGGTGCGTTTCTACGATAGAGCTGATTGAACTATATGTTGAAAATCAGAAATTTTGTGGATAATGACGGTTCTCATTAATATTAATTGGGTGGCATGATTTGTATCTGATTCCGTTGTTTCTATTGATTCTATAATTATATGGGCATCAACTAATTTATAGAAGCTTTCTTTTTTGTTTTTTTTCCGACTCTATATAAATCTTAGCAAACTGCATCTTCTTTTATTCCACGATGGCATGATTTATATCTGTTTCTGTTGTTTCTAATATTTCATAGTTGCACAAGTATTAGCTAACTTGCTTGCATTTATATTAGTTCCCTATTTTTATTCTCTGCGGTAATAAACGAAATATGGTTTTTTTGCTATACATTGCTTTGTGGCCCAGTGCACATTCTCTAAAGCCTCTTCAAAGATGTTAATCAGTTAGGAGAAGAATATTTTCTATAGAATCAACTAATGTTTCTGTAGTGAGTTTTTGTTCTAATGTAACATTCTTTGTATTATATTTGATCTCTATAAGAAAAAAAAAAATATTAGACTCAAACTTCTGAATAAGTATAGGATGAGCAAATTAATATTCAATTTGCTCCTCCAAGTCTGTATTTGTCAAATCTCCAGATTATATTGCATGCTTTAGTTTCTTAATTTTGGTGTTTTTCTCATATAAAGAAAGTTTGACAGTATCGTGTTTTTGCATGAAGATTTTATCCTTTTTCACAGCCATCGACAACTATTGCCTAAACAAAGAAGATTTTTCGCCAGAATTTGCAAGCTCTTCTGTAAGGCTTTTACAATTTTAAATAACTTACATCTTTAGGAGTTACATGATTTACACATTAGATATTTGATGAATTGTCCATATAGGTTTTTAATTTTTCGGTGAGATGGTTGTTAGTAAAATAATTAAGATACTACTCTTAAATGCAAGTTTTTAATTAGTTTGGTTCGGTTTTAAGCTCCATTTTCTATTTCTTTTCCTTTTTTTTTTTTTTTTGAATGATTAGTGGTGAGTTTATGATTTGGGTCAATATTTGAGTGTTAGGACATTACTTTTTTAGATTATTAGTAATTGTTAGCTAAAACTAATAATATAATCAAGTCTTCTTGATATTCACTAATTCATCATTTACGAGTTGTGCTACATGTGAGGTTGAGAATGTCAACAAAGTTCAGACACTCCTTTGTAGTGCTACTCTACAAAACTGGGTGAAGGTGTGTTTTGAAAACAAAATACAGTTAAGGAAAGAGATTACTGACATAGTTGATCAGCAACTTGAGCTTGCTTCTTCTCTCGGAGGGGAGCTGTAATATTTGATATTTCAGAGTTTTTCAGATATGTCAGACTTTTTGTTGTTTAAAACTGAAATGTTTAAAGCTGAAATGTTTAAAGTTGTTGAATTACAGGTTTCCGTTTAATTTTATCTTTAAGAGCTCTAATTTTTTTTATTTCTTCTTCCTTTGTTTGCCTATTATATATAAGTTGATCGAGTTGCTTTACACTTTCTCCGTTTAGGAATGTATGCAATGTTACAATGTGGCACTCTTTTTTTTTTTTTTTTTGCAAACTTATGGGACATTTTTAGATTTATTTTAAGTTCATACTTTGCCTTATGCCTCAGTTTATACTTTTCGTTGCGCGAACATCTAACATGTGTATGTAGTTTATTTGAATTTTTGTGCTTCTCTCATAAATGTTGCCATGACTCTCAAGTAAGACACCTAAAAGGCATAGCTCTAAGATTCCTAAGTTCCTCCAAATATCCCTATCACATTAATACCTAAATTAAGGTCTACCACTACACCATAAAAAAACACTTCCAATTATTGCCCATTGAAGTCATGTAGATCTAAAATTCCTTTGTGACTCTCCATTTGTTCTTTTTTTAAAAAAATAATAATTTAGCTTGACCGTGTATACATGTGAGTTCATCTCCATTATTCCTTATGTCTATATTTTGTTTATATCTTAAATTTGTATGCTTCTGTTGTACAATAAATTCATGTATATTGTCTTCTATCGTGTTTTAAAACTCATGTTTAAACTTCTAAAGATAAACTGAGGATCTGGAACCATAAATGCAGTCATGTTGTATTCTATCATGTTATCTTCTTATCTAATTTGGTTTATGCCTTTCATTTTATATGATATGGTTTACGTCTCCTTATCTGATATGTTGTATTCTATCATGTTTTCAAATTTTTTATTTTTTTATTTTTTAACTCCGATTTTCCTAGAGTAGACTATATTTAAAATTAATGTTGGTAGCTTTTGACCTACAAAGATGTTATTTATATTTATATAGTGTATTATTTCCATTAAACCAATTCCTCTTATCAATCTTGAGGCAGTTCACTTTTTACTTTGTTGTTGCTTCTTTATTATTTTTTACTACTTGATGATTTCAGATACTTTCTAATAGTTCAACGAAGGTAATATTAAGTTTTTTATTTATTGCTATTAGCGATGATGACAAAATGAATAATCTTATGATTAATATGAAAAGAATATATACTTGGTAAGGCAACTTGGATGGCAGTTATGCAACCGTTGCAACCAAAGATTTCGCTTAACAAGTGATGAAGCAAAAAATATTATTGCTGCTTGCTAATCTATAACCCTTATGAAATCCCGTTCTCTTTTGTCCACGTGGCAACATTAGGCTAATCTATTTTTTGTGGGCCCTACCTGTCATCTTAAGATAAAATAATTTGTTAATTAATTAATAAACTTATGTGGGCCTACCTGTCATCTTAATACCCATCCAGCCAATTTTTCCCATCTAATTTACCTTGCTTCTAATTAACTTCTTCTTCTACCTCGGCTACTTCGCTCGCCTCTTTACCGCTCCGACTCCTGTTCCTTCGCTCGCCCCTTTAGATGCCACTCTGTCTCCTGTTCCCTCTCTCGACGAAATGTTGGCCGAGTTCATGGGCCCGGCGCTTCGTTTCGTTCGCCCCTAGATGCCACTGCGACTCCTGTTCCCTCTCTGGACGGAATGTTGGGCCGAGTTCATGGTCGGCCCTTCTTCCCTCATCCCCTACGGTCACGAAAATGGTTCGGATTCATTCTCCGCAGTCCCTTCTTGCTGCTTATATGATATGCCTCTGTAAAAAAATTATTTGCCAAAAAAACACTATTTCTCTACTGGTTGGGTATCAACTAGGATGGCAGTTAATAAATGCAACCAGTGATTAACCCCAGCAAGAATACATAAGCTATTGAGAACATATAACTATACGCGGCACCTTTTCTCGAAGACTTCTAAAATGAGAAAAATATTATTGTTGCCTAATGATAATACTCATTACATATCTGAGCCTATAGTAAAAATATAATTTAACTATCTGTTGATCTTTTTCGATTTGCTCAAATTTCTACTACTAATGCTTATACTTCTTATGATGTATATTTTACAATTAGTTTATGTTTACAAATTTTTTTTCCTTTTTTCTGTATCGTTTCTTACTACAAGTTTTTGCTAATATTTCTCTAGCTTCTACTTAACCTTAGGTGCTTTTCCTTCATTTTATTTCACTTTACATCTTTTCGATTGTTGTGATGATGTTTTCTTTACTTTTATAATCAATTTTTGAAGTTGCCGCTTCACTTGATCTTTTGCTATTATTGTTTCATCTACTGTATATGTGGATTGGAAAAAGATATTGCAGTTTTACTATTAGTTCTAATTTATTCTTTCCTTCTTTTGTGTACCGAATACTTTTTGAAGCCCTGCCTCAAAAGAGGGATCAGCCATCGGAGAGAACCTTAAGTCCATCTAACAGTAATAAGAAAAATGTATAACTGTTAATTGAATTCCTTCAAGTGTATTGTTTATGTATGAACTAATAAGAAGTACATATGAGTCTTCCCTCAGAGTCATCATCAACATCTGTTGGTCGCTAGAAATTGTACCAATGAATATCATGCTCATATCCATATATGTATGCATATTGTATTCTATCATGTGTAAACACTTATGTCTAACCTCATGAAGCAGAAGCTGACAAGCATTTGCCAACACTCTGTTTTTCGACTTTGCCAACTACTATTTCTGAATGAATTCCTCAATGCCAATTTTCTACATGGGATGCTTCATAGTATTTTATTTGTGTGAATTCACTTATATTGTTTCGAAAATTTGATGATAGATCAAATTTTCTGTTAATGCTACATATATTTTATTATCAATTTTTAGATCGTAACAAAGCGAGACTTGATGGTAAAAAATATAGCTTTTTTTTTTGTCAGTTCCAATCAAGTTGACCTATCGAACAGTGGCCTAAACTTTATAATTATTATTCCTTTTCCCTTTTCGAATAGTACACAAACTTTAGTTCCAATTAAGTAAGTTGTGATGCAACAACACATTCACTTAATTACAGTCCATACATATAATTTTACACTCATTATTAAGTATAACATTTTAAAAAAAATTTAGAACTATACATGGCCTAAGTAGCTTCACCAGTTTTTTACGTAAGCTACAAATATATGGTTTGAAACAATTTAGAAGGACGACAAATTTTATTTTAATTTTTTGAAATACTGGATTTATTATCAGCAGCTTAGACAAAGGCCAACAAAGGAAGAAGACAAAAACAGTAGTACAAAAAATGCCGTGGATGAATTAAACAATTGATTATATATACATGCAAAAGAAACTTGAAAGTCTATTTGAGAAGTGCCCTAAATTAGAGCTTCTGTTATTGAGTTCGAGATATTAATTTAGCTTCCCATCAAAGTAATAGTTCCTAAACTTTATATCTCCAGTATTTGTTTTGCTCTTGCCTTTGTTGATTTTCTACAATTTAAATGCCATTAATCCACATGATCTTAGTTTGTATTGCGACGACCTCTAATTTTAATTGTTTTGAGTGTTTTATAATTATTATTGTTTGTTGTAAGTTGCTGCTTTATTTGATTTTTGTATTACTACAGCCGCACATTTTTGGGATAGTAGGTTAGTAACATTTATTAACCAACTTTTCCTGTTAGTCCTATTTTACTCTTTCTTAAATTTTTTACTGACTATTTTTTTTTTTCTTTCAGCCAACTCTTGCACTCTTTCCACGGCTTCTACAATTCTCAATTTTATTGTATCTATGGTCACTCCTGCTGCTGTTGAATTAAGTGCTTATACTTTTATTTGTTTGTTACTCAAAATTTTTTTGTTCTTTTATGTATTCTTTAACTGTATACCATATTTTATACTTAAAATAGTTCCTACTTTTATTATTGTGGTTGTGACGCCCCAACTTCCCAGGGGGTCACCCATCCTAGGACTACTCCCGTCCTAGCACGCTTAACTCTCTTAACCTCTTGGCCTAGCCACCACCCAAAATGCTTAAGCCGGGTTAAGAGTTTAGTCCTATTATATCTCATATATAGGACTATCTGGGGTCTCACAATCTCCCCACCTTTAAGCCCTGACGTCCTCGTCAGGCTCAGACTCACAAGTACCAGGCGATGTGAGACTCGTCTCGCTAGTCCGTCATCCAGACCCTGGCTCAGCCGAGACTCATCTCACACTTTCCGCTGGTAATTGGCTCTGATACCATCTGTGACGCCACAACTTCCCAAGGGGTCACCCATCCTAGGACTACTCCCGTCCTAGCACGCTTAACTCTCTTAACCTCTTGGGCCTAGCCACCACCCAAAATGCTTACGCCGGGTTGAGAGTTTAGTCCTATTATATCTCATATATAGGACTATCTGGGGTCTCACAGTGGTGATAGCTTCTATGTTGTGAGAAATGAGAAAAAAATGTTATACTGCTATTTCTACTACTTTTTACTTTTAAATCTTATGTGAGTTCATTATATTTTATATTTTGAAGTTTTTCAAGTATGTCAGATTTTTTTTTATTTAAAGCCGCTAAATTACAACCGCTGTTGTTTAATTTTAACTTCATGTGCTGCTTCTTTCTTTTACCTATTGTATGTAAGCAGATTAAATTGTTTTAATCCCTCTCTATTTAGGAATTTGTGCATTGTTAGGATGTGTTGTCTCTTGACGAAGAAAATTTTTTGCTACAACAATATTTGCCCGCCGCATCGCGCGGGGTCACTACACTAGTATATATATATATATATACATATATATAGAGTCCGGCTGCTATGCTATCAATAGCACGGAGGTCTCCGTGCTACCAGGTTTTCCACCGTTAGATCCACCCCTTTGATGATTTTCACCCGTTAGATCATACTATTCAACCAACCACCCACTTAACCATCGGGGGTCCACATCATCCTAACCGCACATATTTCAATCCAACGGCCAAAAACTTGGTAGCACCAATGAGTTTGTGCTATTAATAGCATAGTAGCCTAGTTCCATATATATATATGTATATATATATATATATATATATATATATATATATATATATATATATATATATATATATACATATGTCACGCCCCGGGTAGCATTATTCTCCGGGCGCGCCGACAGATCCGTCGTGTACAAGAAATTTTCCCTGTACACGAAGCGTAGCTGTACCTGTATAGTATACAATACTACAAAAGTAGCATAGAGCTGAAATGCTATTGTCACGCCCCGAGCCCGCCAATTCGGTCGGATTCGGGCGCGCCGACAGACCGCCGAACGGACAGAGTTTCCCCTGTACGTTCAAGGCGTCGCAATCAATACAATTACAAGGAGGTTCCAAACAGGAACAGATATCTCAATCAGATTGCATAAGAAAGTATCATAAACATAAAACAGCTACTTGCTATTACATCCGTTCAACCCAGATTACAATCTTTACATTTTACATTCATATTAAAACTTCCTAACACCATCTAGTTATTACAAATTTGTTTCCAATTTATTACAACTTGTTCTCCCTTGCTATATCCCTAAGCTCACAATCCGGGGTACTTCTATCTCTCGGTCTTCTCGGTAGGGCGTTATCTCGAGCTACGCCCTTGCTTAGCTAGCTCACTTATTCTTCTTTACCCGCAATATGGGGGTGAGAACTATTGTCCATAGTTCTCGTGGGTACGATCACCCAAGAGAAACATTTCGACCAATAGGTCCAAGGAGGCACTGCAGATATGTTAGTCCAAAAACATATATAGATATATAACTTGCAACTAATATAAAAACATGCCTCATAATATGCAATATGCAAAATTACCCTTTAGCTCTTAGCTTTTCTTTACTTTATTGATATTCTTTACTTTAGCCTTTCCATTCATACCTAGCTATTTACAAGCTTAGCTATTACTAGCACTATCCATTAGCTATTTACAACTTTAGCTAGTCTTTACGTTCTTTACCTTTTGGCACTTATGCTACTTAGCAATTTATTTCTAAGGTCACTCTACCTCAGCTCACTAAGCCACTCGACTCGGTCTTGAGTCAATCCATTGCGGATAATCCGCCCGCTGTCTAGCCCGAGGTGTTGGACGTCTCGCAACTACCCCAGCTGTCAACAGCCTGTCGCCCTCTGTGACTCAGCCTCATCGCGGCGAAATCGTCGCACACGCGGAACCCAGCTGTCACTTGACATACCCATTCTGGTGGCGATCGCCGCGGATTTACCCAGCGAGGACCCAAGACATGACTTAACCATCTGGCGGCGAACTAATCGCACCTCACCCAACAATGGTTTGAGTCACTCCTTCGCCTCCCGGTGCGGCCGTATCGTACTTACCCGGCAACGGTGCCCCAAACACGGGGTGTCAACACATGGCGATCGATCCTCACCGCTTAACGGTATCGAACACATTTCGGCTCACCCACCCGGCGGCGAAATCGTCGCACAACGCCACGACGGTGGTATAGCCCTGGACGGCGAAATCGTCGCACACGCCCGACACCAACTTAGGTGTCCCAAATCTCGGGATTCCATGAATCCGTTCCACCTAGCTTGAGGGTTAGCTAGGCCCTCAAGAGACGACCCTCTAGGTCCATTGTCTTTACCTCCTAGGTCTACTTGACACTAGGGTTTATTCTTTGTCACATAACCTAGGTTTTCTAACTCTAGGTCCAATGGCATTCCAACTCGACCTATGTTTATTCATACTAGGTCCACTGTTGTCTTTATCCAACCTATGTCCTTGACACTAGGTTAATTGTTCTTTACCTAGATCCATATGACTCTAGGTTTACTACAACCTATGTTCTTGACACTAGGTTAATTCCCAAACTCCTAGGTCCATTGACTCTAGGTTTACTATAACCTATGTTCATTAACAACACTAGGTTAGATGTCATTCTCCTAGGTCCACATGACTCTAGGTTTACTACAACTTATGTTCTTTACACTAAGTTGGATGCCACTCGATCTATATGTGTACTAGTCCATGACTTACATTCTTACTTAGCATTCATATACTTAACATTCTTATGTTAACCATCTCATTTACATGCACATAATTATATCTAGCATGTACTCATTATGCTAAGCATGCATTTATTCATACATTTCATTTAGCATCTAGTTCATATATCAACTTAACATGCATCTCATGTATTTGCTCTCTTATGTCTACCAGTTCATTTGCATGCATGTTTCTATTATGCTAAGCCTATGTTCTTGCAACATTCTTTACTTAGCATTCTTTGCCTCATTATTTACCTCATGCTTATTCATTTCCTAGCATTTCTATATCATGCTCATTCTTAGCATTTCACACTAGTTTCTTTAGCATGCATCTCTACTTATGCATTTTACACTATGTTCTTTAACATGCAATTTCTATACATGGATCACATGCATCAAGTTGAAACCTTTACTCTTAGACATATTTAGGCGACCTAGTCGCCCAAACACAACCCACCTTATTATGCTCTCCGATTGCTCGTCGACACTCGCAATCGGCCGCCCGTGGCACTCTTGACCCGGTTTGGCTCGAACTCTTGCACGACCACCCGAACGATCTCCGAATCCCAATATGAGACTTTGTGCCGTTGCCCCACGCCTTCAAGTTGCCCCGGTTCCGTTTTCATGAATTTTGGGCTCCTATCTTGCGTGCTGCGGACATCTGGTTTGAATATATTAAATAATTAATATCTTTGTACTCGCTCGTCGGATCACCGAACCGAGCGCGCCAACGCGTTCGTTGCACCACCAATTAGATTTCTATGGGGTCAAATGAGATCAAACTCATCTATTTCTAAAAACCCCCTTTTTAACCCTAGGTTTTGCACTTTTGCAAATCCCACCGATTTGATCCCTAGAACAAGCAATAGAGAGCTTGTCTAACCTCTAGGTACTCATCTAAGAGCACTAGAGCCATCCATAGGGTGTTTAAAACAAACCCTAGAAATCCACCATTAGAGCACCTTGAAGAACACATGACTTTCATGAGTTTCCAAGCCTCTACAAGGTTCTAAAGCTTACAAGAAGCTCAAAACTCTAGATCTAGGGTTTAAAAAACCCATTATCTAAGGATCAACCATGAGAGGGAGAGAGAGCTTACCTCTCAAAAGCTTGCTCTTGCACAAAGGAGGGAGGAGAGGATGGCCATGATCATCACCATCATAATCTCCTCCATCTTCTCCTTCTTTCTCTACTTCTCTTTCTCTCTTTTCTTTCTTTCTTTCTTTCCCCTTCTCTTCTTCTCCTTGCTGTCGAACAGAGAGAGAGAGAGAGACACGAGAGAGGGAGAGAGGGAAGCTGCTGTGAAGGGGGAAGGGTTTTGGGTTATACTTTGTTACAACAATAGCAACTAAACCCCTCCAAACCTTTTATTTCGAAGCAGTCCAAAACTGCTGCCAGACCCATTCTGTACTGGTACAACGGGTTTCTGTACCGGTATGGGATGCTCCAGAGGCAAACCCGAGAGCTGCCTCTCGGTTTCGTAGCATTTGTACCGGTACAGTTTGGCTTGTACCGGTATAAACACCAAAAATTCCACAAACCCGAGAGCTCTTCTCCTCTCGGTCAAAGTTGCTATACCGGTACAGCAACTTTGCTTGTACCGGTACAAATTGCCCAGACTTGTGCTTTTCACGTCGTTTCGACTCTAATTCGCGCCGAACAACGCCAAAACCTTTCTAACTCTTTTAGATCCTCTCTTAACGCTTCCAAGCACCTTGGAATGGTTATTGGAACTTGTCCAATTACTCGTTCGCGCACTTTAGCCAATTTGGTTAAAGTTCGGGTTGCTACATTCTCCACCCCTTAAAATTAGTTTCGTCCGCGAAACTTACTCATCTTCATCGATTCGCACCCCAATCCGATTTATCGAGTAATCTGGGGGTTCTAATGCATTTTTCAGCTTCGGAGTGGCCTTTCTCCTATCAGAACTTTCCAAAGGTCCACTACAATGAATGTGAGACTATTCTCCTTCACATTGCCACGCACATCATAGAATGTGCACTTCAACTCTCATGTGGCTTCCATTATTCAAGTGTCTCCCAGAGACCACTTATCTCAACTTCAATTGCCACGATTTATTCGGCTCCTTAGCCGCAATCAACCCACACGATCACGCTGTTTGTGAACTTAAGCCAAACTCTTCAATAGAGTTAGTGGCCAAGTCACTTTCCTCGATCTCTATGGGTGGACCAATAGTCACCAACCCAACGTCGGCCTACCGTCTAGACTTGTCTCGACTACGCTTAGCGTTTCCTTGTTACTAGCGTAGACCCAATCAACATTCTCGGGCGAAATTCTCTCTTGGGAATTCGCACACACTCCGACTAGGAGCTATCAAGACCGTAAACCACATCAATTCTTGGGTTGGGTCCCAACTGCACTCTCAGTGCACTTTCGATCTTAAGATTCAAACACGTGGCATTTCCACGTCCTCGGGTCTAAGCTTAGACTACCGTCCTGACCAAAACTCTCGCCCTACCAATAGGTATCGGGCCGCTACCACTAGCAGCTGACTGCGCCTGCCCAATGGGCCCAGGCTCCACAGTCCACAAATGGTCCAGGCACGGGTCGTCACAAGCACTACCCGCAACCATCGTCCTATACGACACACTCTATAGAGCTACACACTCTGTCGGCTCCTAAGCACCTAGTGCGAGCCACCAGCCTCCCCGAGTGATCCATGGCCCGCTTCACACTTAGCCAAGCTAAAGTGCTACTGCCAATTCACTCTCTCGGCTGAAACCAAACCGCACTTCACGAGTATTTATACTCGCGCACTCTATACGCCACTCGAGCGTTTATTCTATGTTTCAGCTTTAGCACGGTCATCCCCGCGCATCGTCTTCTAAGCGACTTTCCTAACCTCACATAGAGGTATCACTTGGCCCACGGCCAACTTGGCTCTAACACGAGTCTTAATCCTCGTCTAGGAAGCACTACTAGCAGTCTTGCTAGTGCCATCGTATTCTCTACCTGCTCCAGCAGGCACTACTCTTACCACATAAGCATGCCCGGGTATCTATTTACCCGCCCACTGGTTCCTACTATGAAATGCGCAACTAGTAGTAACTAACCAATGATATGGCATGCAATGCACCAACTTACAATCATGCAAAAGAATAATGATTGCTTAATAAACTCATACCTGCCCCGACGTCGTCAGCATCGGCAGGTTCCACCACTCGGGTCGCGCGTCCATGGCAGGGTACACGCCGCGAACCCTCCGGTGGGATCATCCTCAACGGCCGCTCTCCTTGTGGACACTCGTCCCGCACATGGCCCGGTAGCCCACACTTGAAGCACATGCCCTCACGCTTCTCACACTGCTGTGGGAAATGAGGACCTCCACATATAACACACTCCGCCGAGGACCGAATGCGGTTTGTCCCCGGAGCTCGAGATCGCGAGTGCGAACTTGCCGAGGTCTTTCGGGAACTTGACTGACCAGCGGATCCACCCGTCGATCGTCCTTTCCCTTGTCCTTGTAATATGCCTTGCGCTCCTCCCGTAGGAACGCGTTGCCTTGCTCTATCCATAAGGCTCGATCCAGGACTTCAGCAAAGGTCTGCAACCGAAGTACATGCACGGCCTCAAAAAGATCTGGCTGAAGTCCACGCACAAAGCTATCGGCCTTAGCCTTGTCATCCCGCACCACACCCGGGACACAATGCACGAGGCGAGAAAATTCTCGCTCGTATTGCCTAACCGAGCGGTCTCCTTGCCGCAGCTTCCAGAACCTGTCCTGGAGCTTCCTTTTCTCGCTATCGGGGAAGTAGGTCGAGAACAGCATTCCCCGAAACTCTTCCCATGCCATAGGAGGGAGATTAGGCGATCGATTTTGCCGAATGTCCTTCCACCACGCCTTCGCTGACTGCTTCAAGCAATGCACAGCTAGCGGCACCTTGTCTCGCTCTAAGGCGTACATCTTCTCAAAGAGGGTTTCCATAGCGTCAATCCACATCTCCACGATCCATGGATCGACGTCCTCTCCGTCAAAGGTAGGCGGATCAAACTTCTTAAAATCCATTAGGGCCGCTAAAGCCCGCTCCTGCTCCGCCACAACCTCTGAACCAACAACGGTCGGGTCGCCCGACCCCGGCGGAAACGCTTCCGCCGCGACCTTCGGCCGTCCATGACAAGCCGCAGCCGGTGTAGCCACCAGCTGATCCAACGTCTCTTGGAGTCGCTTCATCTGCTCCTCCTCGCGCATGGCAGCCTCCTGCTGCCGCTGCACCAAGTCCGCTTGTTGCCTCACCACTCGCACGAGTGAGGCCAACTGATCACGAAGCTAAGAGTCTCCGCTCGCCTCGACTTGCTCAGGGACACCACTTGTCCCCTCCCGCGCCGATCTGGACGAAGATCGCCTACGCGGTGCCATCGTTTCCTGAAACACGACAACTCGATTAGTCCTCGACCAACTTGGGTCGAACACGAAACCACTAACACCGGCTCAAAAGCCAATCAGGCGAAAGTCCAATAGGGGCGTCCATTCTCGTCCTTAGGTTACATGTTGTCGCGCGCCACCATGAACACCCTCAGTCGAAGACGAACAACACCTCAAATCTACCTCTAATATCCTTCTTAGAGGTTACACAACACGACCAAATCCATACTACTTTCGCCACGAACCACAAATCCTCGTCTCTCACGAGCCTTAACCTCTAAGGTTTTACTAACCTAAGGTCTCCTAGGTTCAACTAAGCCATTGCCCCATTCACAACTTTATGCTCTGATACCATCTTATCTGTCACGCCCCGAGCCCGCCAATTCGGTCGGATTCGGGCGCGCCGACAGACCGCCGAACGGACAGAGTTTCCCCTGTACGTTCAAGGCGTCGCAATCAATACAATTACAAGGAGGTTTCAAACAGGAACAGATATCTCAATCAGATTGCATAAGGAAGTATCATAAACATAAAACAGCTACTTGCTATTACATCCGTTCAACCCAGATTACAATCTTTACATTTTACATTCATATTAAAACTTCCTAACACCATCTAGTTATTACAAATTTGTTTCCAATTTATTACAACTTGTTCTCCCTTGCTATACCCTAAGCTCACAATCGGGGTACTTCTATCTCTGGTCTCCCTGGTAGGCGCTATCTACTGAGCTACGCCCTTGCCTCGCGCTGCTGCTGCTGCGCCGCTCACGAACATACCTGTACCCCCAAAACGCAACACGGGGGTGAGAACTATTGTCCATAGTTCTCGTGGGTATAGTCACCCAAGAGAACAGCTCGACCAATAGGTCCAAGGAGGCACTGCAGATATGTTAGTACAAAAACATATATAGATATATAACTTGCAACTAACATAAAAACCTGCCTCACAATATGCAATATGCAAAATTACCCTTTAGCTCTTAGCTTTTCTTTACTTTATTGCTATTCTTTACTTTAGCCTTTCCATTCATACCTAACTATTTACAAGCTTAGCTATTACTAGCACTATCCATTAGCTATTTACAACTTTACCTAGTCTTTACGTTCTTTACCTTTTGGCACTTATGCTACTTAGCAATTTATTTCTAAGGTCACTCTACCTCAGCTCACTAAGCCACCCTACTCGGTCTTGAGTCATTCCATTGCTGCTATTCTGCGCGCTGTCTAGCCCGAGGTGTTGGACGTCTCGCAACTACCCCGGTATCAACGACTGTCGCCTCTGTGACTCGGCCTCGTATCGCGGCGAAATCGTCGCACCACGCGGAACCAACTACATAACCATTCTGGTGGCGATCGCCGCGGACTTACCCAGCGAGGACCCAAGACATGACTTAACCATCTGGCGGCGAACTAATCGCACCTCACCCAACAATGGTTTGAGTCACTCCTTCGCCTCCTGGTGCGGCCGTATCGTACTTACCCAGCAACGGTGCCCCAAACACAGGGTGTCAACACATGGCGATCTGATCCTCACCCGGCTTAACCGGTATCGAACACATTTCGGCTCACCCACTCGGCGGCGAAATCGTCGCACAACGCCACGACGGTGGTATAGCCCTGGACGGCGAAATCGTCGCACACGCCCGACACCAACTTAGGTGTCCCAAATCTCGGGATTCCATGAATCCGTTCCACCTAGCTTGAGGGTTAGCTAGGCCCTCAAGAGACGACCCTCTAGGTCCATTGTCTTTACCTCCTAGGTCTACTTGACACTAGGGTTTATTCTTTGTCACATAACCTAGGTTTTCTAACTCTAGGTCCAATGTCATTCCAACTCGACCTATGTTTATTCATACTAGGTCCACTGTCGTCTTTATCCAACCTATGTCCTTGACACTAGGTTCATTGTTCTTTACCTAGATCCATATGACTCTAGGTTTACTACAACCTATGTTCTTGACACTAGGTTAATTCCCAAACTCCTAGGTCCATTGACTCTAGGTTTACTATAACCTATGTTCATTAACAACACTAGGTTAGATGTCATTCTCCTAGGTCCACATGACTCTAGGTTTACTACAACTTATGTTCTTTACACAAAGTTGGATGCCACTCGATCTATATGTGTACTAGTCCATGACTTACATTCTTACTTAGTATTCATATACTTAACATTCTTATGTTAACCATCCCATTTACATGCACATAATTATATCTAGCATGTACTCACTATGCTAAGCATGCATTTATTCATACATTTCATTTAGCATCTAGTTCATATATCAACTTAACATGCATCTCATGTATTTGCTCTCTTATGTCTACCAGTTCATTTGCATGCATGTTTCTATTATGCTAAGCCTATGTTCTTGCAACATTCTTTACTTAGCATTCTTTGCCTCATTATTTACCTCATGCTTATTCATTTCCTAGCATTTCTATATCATGCTCATTCTTAGCATTTCACACTAGTTTCTTTAGCATGCATCTCTACTTATGCATTTTACACTATGTTCTTTAACATGCAATTTCTATACATGGATCACATGCATCAAGTTGAAACCTTTACTCTTAGACATATTTAGGCGACCTAGTCGCTTCGGTAAACACAACCCACCTTATTATGCTCTCTGATTGCTCGTCGACACTCGCAATCGGCCGCCCGTGGCACTCTTGACCCGGTTTGGCTCGAACTCTTGCACGACCACCCGAACGATCTCCGAATCCCAATCTGAGACTTTGTGCCGTTGCCCCACGCCTTCAAGTTGCCCCGGTTCCGTTTTCATGAATTTTGGGCTCCTATCTTGCGTGCTGCGGACATCTGGTTTGAATATATTAAATAATTAATATCTTTGTACTCGCTCGTCGGATCACTGAACCGAGCGCGCCAACGCGTTCGTTGCACCACCAATTAGGTTTCTATGGGGTCAAATGAGATCAAACTCATCTATTTCTAAAAATCTCCTTTTTAACCCTAGGTTTTGCACTTTTGCAAATCCCACCGATTTGATCCCTAGAACAAGCAATAGAGAGCTTGTCTAACCTCTAGGTACTCATCTAAGAGCACTAGAGCCATCCATAGGGTGTTTAAAACAAACCCTAGAAATCCACCATTAGAGCACCTTGAAGAACACATGACTTTCATGAGTTTCCAAGCCTCTACAAGGTTCTAAAGCTTACAAGAAGCTCAAAACTCTGTGAGTTATGGGGAAGCCCCAAGGATCTATCTAGATTGTATCAAACAACACCTAGAGGGGGGTGAATAGGTGTATCGGCCAAAAATCACAATTCTCGATGCTTTAAAACGTAAATGCGGAAATTAAAAACACACCGAGATTTACGTGGGAAAACTCCAACTCGGAGTAAAAAACCCACGGGACCAACACGCGAATACCAATCCACTAAAAGAAAAGATTACAAGGTGATTACCGACTCCACGGACTTAACCTCTCTAACTCTCTTATGGATCTCCGCGCACTCCACCGAGTTGTCCACGATCACGTCCGAATCCACGAACGCCCACGTTCCGAATCCACGAAACGCCTTGCTTCGAATCCACGAAGTCTTCAATACGCCGAATCCACGACGCCACGCTCCGAATCCACGAAGTCTTCAATCACGCCGAAACCACGACGCCACCATGAATAGAATCATGAATATGGTGATCCTTCGTTGGAGTATCGATGAAAACCGAAGAAGAAAACTCCAAGCGAAGCGTAGATCAAATCGACATATAGAGAAGGATTTACTATGTCTCGATTTGACCTAAAAGAGGCTATTTAGTAGAAAATAGGTTTTGAAGGAATTCCTAGCCTCTAGGGTTTCTCAAACATGTATTATAATCAAGTGCACGAAGTTAGAGAACCCTAAGAACCTATTTATAGACTTTAGAATCAATTAGATTCGGATTAGAGATTTTTCAGATTTTTACCCATCTGTACCGGTACAAACTTGAAGCCAGTTCACAGGTTCCACAAGGACGGAAGATTCTTTTTCGAAGCCTTGGAACCGGTAATGGGATTGCTGGTTCTACCGGTATAGCAACTTTTCCCATACCGGTATAGCTACTTTTTCCATCCCGCTATAACTTTGTATTTTTGCTGATTTTTTATTTTTCGAAAACTACAAAGTTCCGTTACAGTTTCTAATCCGTTATTCAATGATTTTATGATTCTAATGCCTATAACTAAGTATGAATCACCATAACATGAATTAAAAACTTACCTAGGCATCGTGATTCTCATCGTGAGCTAATTCCTCTTTTTTCGAAGTCTTTGATTCTTCACCGTTCTTCGATCCGCTCCGATCCTTCAAGACTCGACTCGATTCACGAAACTTGCCAACACAAAATCCTTAACAATCTCCCCTTTGGCAATTTCGTGACAAAACACAAAGGCTCACTAAAATTACATCATAAAGGGAAACGAAGTTCAATGTCAGCACCAGAACATTAATCTTCTCGCGTGTAATCCTAATACAATATGAAATCCAAAAGTACATCAAAAACTCCTAAAACAAACTCTATGACTTAGACGCAACTAGGAGTCTTGAAGTCTTGATTTCCTGCAAAACAATTCCAAAATAAAATAGAAGATCAGAACATTAGTCAATCACCAATTAATGTCTTTGTTCTCATCTTCGACCCTTTCAACTTTTCTTTCGTACACAACTATCTCCTTCTCCCTCCTTAAAATCATCATGTCTCCCCCTTCGTGTATGTCTCCCCCTTCGTGTATGCATCATGAATATCTCCTCCCTTCTTACCTGTTTAGCATTCATTTATTCTTCTCCCCCTTTTTTTCAAAAATTGCCAAAAAGCATAAGTAGAGAGAAAAAGACTAAGAAAAAGAAAGTAAGCACATCATAATTACAGACCAAGATGCATAATAAAAGAGAAAACATCAAGTACTAGGCAAAGATAAACTAAACATAATCCTAAGAAAAACAGTAAAAATCAGCAAGAGAAAGAAGTCGAGGCAGAAGTCACTCAGTAGCCTCGTCATCATCGTCATCTCCTCTAGCAGGAGATCCGAGCCGCAGATGTACGGTCGACACCGAGCGAGAACGGTGGCGAGATCTGAACGGCGATAGGATGAGGTCGATGGAAAGATATCATCATGTGTGCAGCCCATCTTCTCCAAGATCCTCTTCATTCCTTTCTCGAGACTCTTGAATCCCTTCTTTAGAAAACTCACTTCCTTCGTGAGTTCACCCATATCACGATGAAGTGTGTCCAAAGTGACTGCGCCTCCTGACCTAGAGGACCCTGCAGGCGGTGCACGCTCTGCTCGTCGTGACGGTGGAGGTGGAGAAGGTACAGCACTCCTCGATGCCGCAGCGGTGGAGCTCCCGCAGTCTTTGAAAAGGCTTCAAGGGGCTCACAGACTTTGCCCAGGTCACCGCATCAATCGGCCCAAGTCCATAGTCATACTTATCGCACCTTGTGTCTACGCCGTGTCCCCGTAAAATCTGACTGATAAGCAAAGGAAACGGTAGTAGCTCCCGCCGCATCTTGATGATGGATAACATGAACCATTCGTTGCCCGGATAAGGAATGGTATATTAATGTTTAATCCAAGGCACCGCTCGGGGTGACCAAGAAGAAACAATAATAGCAAACGATCCCGAAGTCTCTTGGTCCCAATAGTTGGCTGGACGTTGTAGCACAGAATCAAAGAAAGCAAGTGATACTCAGGGCGCAAATCCTTTGATTCCACAACTGCTCGATCCGTGCGAACGCCCGGCTTGCAGACTGCTTCAACCACAGTCTCCCAATGTGTCGAGGACTGGAATGTCCCAGCAGTATAATGTAGTCCAGTCGTGTCAACATACATCCCTAGAATCTCTCCAATCTCGTGAGGAGTGACCGTCAGTCTCTGTCCACGCACTGACGTCTCAAATACATAAGTCCCTGTCTCTTCATCCTCTGCGAGAACTACACCACGCAGGTAGAACTCCCGAATGAGTTCCACGCAAAAAGGTGTGCGAGCTGCTACCTGTCCAACAGGCTCAATAGGTGCTCTCTGCATCAGTCGCCTAAACTCAGGAACCTGCTCAGTCAGGTCCTTGAAGACTACATGCCGCTCCGCTAGGCATGATCGCACCGAGTAAGCACGAGCCCTCTCAGGAGGAACCTCAGCTATCCTCTTGGCTCGCCGCTCCCGGTAGCACCACCTCCTCGCGATGACTCACCAAAGAATGCCTTTTCCCTTGTCGGGACGGAAACGGGCTCCTCGGTCTTCTTCTTCTTCTTCAACCTCCTCAGCTCCCTCGACCTGATAGTCGGGATCAGATCCTTCGGACTCCTCAGCTTGGCGAGTCCGTTTGGAAGTCTCTCTACTTCCTCTACTACGTCCTCGACGACCTCCAGCAGCCATGAGCACCAGAAGTACAAGAACCAGTGAAAAAGCCATTTTCCTGCACATGAATAATCTCACATGAACACATTTTTGAAAAAATTCTCTAAAAATTGTGAAAAATTCACAAATAATTCAAGAATAAATAATAAAGCAATAACGAACTTGAATCATGCAGAAAATTTCATCAAATTTAGCACATTTTCAAAAATCCCGAAATTCTACCAATATTGAACCCTAGAACGTAAATCAGTAAAAAATAGCATTTCAATGTGGTCTAGGTGTTTTAGATGCAAGATCTTGTGTCCAAAAGCCGATTTTCAGAAAAATCGCATCAAAAGGAACGAGAGATCAAACAATTTTTCCGAAATTCCATTAAAAAAGAAACCTAGAACATAGATCTGCGAAAAATAGCGAATTTAAACTAGTTCTAAGTGTTAGAATGCAAGATAATAAGTTCGGATAGTGAATTACGCAAAAAATTGCATCAAAAACGAGTAATAACAAAGATCGAACACTTGTCCCGGAATATTCAAAAAATATGCAAAAATCGGGTTTGATCTTAGATCCAAGCTAAAATACACATTGTTTGAGGGGAAAACGTGCGGATCCGAAGAGAAGAGGCTCGGGGTTTTTAGAGAGAGAGAGAGCGCGTTTTGAATGAGTTTAGAGAGTGGAAAAAGGAATCGAATTCAGGTGTTATATCGCAGACTCTGATAATTTGTCGGTATGGGATGAATCATGCGTCAGATCAACAGTAATTCGAAAAATAGCCTTTTTCATTTAAAAATTCTCCAAAATCAAATTAATTTCACAAAAATTAATGATTTGACGTCAAAAATTATTATGATGACAGTAAAATATTCTATGATTTCAAAAGACATCATATCATCAAAATTTGATATTAAGAACAATCAAAATTATTTAAATCATCAAGATGCGAATTGATAAATAATAATTTTCTAGAAATTTGTCCAAATTGACACCAATTCGTCGCAACACGTTCAAAATAGAGATTTAACTAATATAGCACCGGTGGCTCTTTGAGCTTCTTTTTCAAAAACTATCTCCTTATGTTACCGAAAAATTCTAAAATATTCATTTTTTCAACCTTTTTCGGTTTTTCTCATAATTTCTCATGTGGTAGCTTCACACACGTCGGACGACCGGGGTGGTAGCTCTTTCCTACATGTGGTGGTAGTTTTCACACTCCTTTCGGATGTAACTCTTTCCACATCTTTTAAACTAAGGAGTTCCTTTTTTTTTTTAAATAAAACAAACTCCCCCTCAATTAGACAATCTCACAAGTGAAAATAATTTTGACGAATCTTAGTCAATTAGAAAATATCCATCAATTATATTCAACATTCACTACCAAGATGGATTAAATACAAAATGATTAAAATTAATTTCAAAAATTTTGATGAAGGTATGTAAGAAGAAATCACATAATAAATTATCGTCAAAATAATGAAAAGTGAAGTAAAATCGATAATCAATATGAATTTAATTCAATTTGAATTGACTTTAAAAATCGGTTAATTCTCTTTGAAAAACCATTAATCTCTCTAGATTAAAGATTTTCAATCATTGCCACTCTCAAAAATTTTAAAAACTCCCCTTTACCTTTCCTCAAAGACGATTTTCAAACACAAGAAACTCAAGCATCAAAGATATTCACTAAGTATCAAAAATCGCCTAAGCATGTAATGCAATGAATAAAAGTAGGAAATATACACCTATCAAAGCATTACATAACCGAAAAACAAGCTAAGAAGAATAACAAGGAAAGATATCACCTTTCCGAATCCAAACTTGTCGAATTTTTCCTTGCTTTGACTTGTCGACGTGAGGCTTGACTTCTTTCAACCTTTGTTCAACCGAAGATTGTCTCGATGCTTGGTTCTTCGGTTGATATTTACGTTGAGGCTTAGTCTCCCGGTTTGCACGAGGTACTCGACCCAATTGATTTACTATTTGATTCCGTGGGAGATACCGAATAGAAGAAGGTGCCGATTGAGATTTCGTTGTCTTGTTCGGGCAACTCTTTTTGATATGTCCCTTGACTCCGCATCGGTGACATACCTTTGCTTTTAAATTTGTTGAGACTTTCAATATCGTCTTTTGATCCTTCTCAACATATGTCCTTTCGTATCCGAAGCCCAACTTGTTCGTTTGACCTAACCCGAGCATGTTATCCAACTTTTTCGAACCCGAGGAAAATTGTTGAAGATCCGATTTGAGTTGATGAACTTGCTTGGTTAACACTTGATTGGATGTGTAAGTTTCCTTAAATTGTTGCTCCAAAAATCCAATCTTATCCTTATAAGATTTCATCGTTAATTCCGCTTCTTCTAGCTTCTTTTGGAGGACCGAATTGATATTCAAAGTTGATTCCCGTTCCTCCTCAAGAGCTTCATTCATGATCCTCATATTGTTGTTATCTTCTTCAATCTCCAACAAACGACTTTCCAACTTCTTATTGAATTTAGCCATCTTTTTCGATTCGATAAGAAGTTGGTTGTATGCTTCGGCTATATCCTCGTCATTCGATTCTTCCTCACTTTCGCCATTCTCGCTCGAAGACCCATGCGAAGAGAGAGGAAGATTTGAGTTAGAAACAATAGATGATAAACAAGCAACATTATAAGACGGAGGAAAAGATGTAGAATTAGCGATTAAAGCCGTATGATCCTTTTCTTCATCACTTGATGATGATCCGTTTGAAGAAGAGTCATCCCAAGTTTTCGTTTTAGCTTGCAAAGCCTTCGGTTTATACGTCTTCTTCGAAGGACAATCCGTTGCGATATGGCCGTAGCCTCTACACTTGAAGCATTGGATTTCCCCTTCGAATTCATCTTTTTCATTCGAAGACTTTGCAAGTTTTTTATCTTTCAATTTAGAATTAGAAGAAGGTTTAGAAAAGGATTTTCGCTTCGAAGATGAAGCATCGTTCTTCTTTCGAAAATTCCGGCGAAACTTCTTCGTGAGGCGCGCCAATTGTTGTTCAAAATCCGCAAGCGTAATATTTTCGTCGGAATCCGTGTCGTCGTCTTCTTCCTTTGTTGATTTGAGTGCCATCCCTGTGCTTTTAGAAAAAGACTTGGAAGAAGATTGATTAGTAGGAAAAGTCATCTCATACGTTTGTAAAGCGCCTACTAATTCTTCGACTTTCATCTCGTCCGGATGCTTAACCGTTTCGATCGCGGCAACCTTTGCCCGAAACGTTCCTAAGAGTTCGAAGAATTTTTCTAACAACTTATGACTCCGGGAATTTCTCTCCCAAGTTAGCGCATGTATTTACTACGTCTTGTAGACGTGTATAGTACTCGGTAAAGGTCTCGTTTTCATCCATGAAAATCGAATCAAATTTGCTTGTAAGCATTTGTAATTTTTGGACCTTTACTAAGCTTGTTCCTTCATGCGTAACTTGTAGAGTATCCCAAATCTCTTTCGCGGTTTCACAAGCCGACACGCGAGTAAACTCCGTTTGCGACAAGGCATTAAATAAAGCGTTTATGCCCTTGCCGTTAAACGAAGATGCCTCGTTTTCATCTTTCGTCCACTTGTCTCGTGGTTTAGGCTTCTCAACATTATCGACCTTTTCGGTTGGAGGTTTCCATCCGAACTCAATTGATTTCCACACCCGCTCTTCGATTGCAATTAGAAAAGCTCTCATGCGAACTTTCCAATAGGCATAATTCGTGCCGTCGAAAAGCGGAGGTCGATTAATGTTACCGCCTTCGGCCATTAGATATCAATATATCTAGATCCCGCTCTGATACCAATTGTGAGTTATGGGGAAGCCCCAAGGATCTATCTAGATTGTATCAAACAACACCTAGAGGGGGGTGAATAGGTGTATCGGCCAAAAATCACAATTCTCGATGCTTTAAAACGTAAATGCGGAAATTAAAAACACAGATTTACGTGGGAAAACTCCAACTCGGAGTAAAAAACCCACGGGACCAACACGCGAATACCAATCCACTAAAAGAAAAGATTACAAGGTGATTACCGACTCCACGGACTTAACCTCTCTAACTCTCTTATGGATCTCCGCGCACTCCACCGAGTTGTCCACGATCACGTCCGAATCCACGAACGCCCACGTTCCGAATCCACGAAACGCCTTGCTTCGAATCCACGAAGTCTTCAATACGCCGAATCCACGACGCCACGCTCCGAATCCACGAAGTCTTCAATCACGCCGAAACCACGACGCCACCATGAATAGAATCATGAATATGGTGATCCTTCGTTGGAGTATCGATGAAAACCGAAGAAGAAAACTCCAAGCGAGCGTAGATCAAATCGACATATAGAGAAGGATTTACTATGTCTCGATTTGACCTAAAAGAGGCTATTTAGTAGAAAATAGGTTTTGAAGGAATTCCTAGCCTCTAGGGTTTCTCAAACATGTATTATAATCAAGTGCACGAAGTTAGAGAACCCTAAGAACCTATTTATAGACTTTAGAATCAATTAGATTCGGATTAGAGATTTTTCAGATTTTTACCCATCTGTACCGGTACAAACTTGAGCTGGTTACCGGTTCCACAAGGACGGAAGATTATTTTTCGAAGCCTTGGAACCGGTAATGGGATTGATGGTTATACCGGTATAGCAACTTTTCCCATACCGGTACAGCATCTTTTTCCATACCGGTATAACTTTGTATTTTTGCTGATTTTTCATTTTTCGAAAACTACAAAGTTCCGTTACAGTTTCTAATCCGTTATTCAATGATTTTATGATTCTAATGCCTATAACTAAGTATGAATCACCATAACATGAATTAAAAACTTACCTAGGCATCGTGATTCTCATCGTGAGCTAATTCCTCTTTTTTCGAAGTCTTTGATTCTTCACCGTTCTTCGATCCGCTCCGATCCTTCAAGACTCCGACTCGATTCACGAAACTTGCCAACACAAAATCCTTAACAAACTCTAGATCTAGGGTTTACAAAACCCATTATCTAAGGATCTACCATGAGAGGGAGAGAGAGCTTACCTCTCAAAAGCTTGCTCTTGCACAAAGGAGGGAGGAGAGGATGGCCATGATCATCACCATCATAATCTCCTCCATCTTCTCCTTCTTTCTCTACTTCTCTTTCTCTCTTTTCTTTCTTTCTTTCTTTCTTTCCCCTTCTCTTCTTCTCCTTGCTGTCGAACAGAGAGAGAGAGAGAGAGAGACACGAGAGAGGGAGAGAGGGAAGCTGCTGTGAAGGGGGAAGGGTTTTGGGTTATACTTTGTTGCAACAATAGCAACTAAACCCCTCCAAACCTTTTATTTCGAAGCAGTCCAAAACTGCTGCCAGACCCATTCTGTACCGGTACAACGGGTTTCTGTACCGGTATGGGATGCTCCAGAGGCAAACCCGAGAGCTGCCTCTCGGTTTCGTAGCATTTGTACCGGTACAGTTTGGCTTGTACCGGTATAAACACCAAAAATTCCACAAACCCGAGAGCTCTTCTCCTCTCGGTCAAAGTTGCTATACCGGTACAGCAACTTTGCTTGTACCGGTACAGGTTGCCCAGACTTGTGCTTTTCACGTCGTTTCGACTCTAATTCGCGCCGAACAACGCCAAAACCTTTCTAACTCTTTTAGATCCTCTCTTAACCCTTCCAAGCACCTTGGAATGGTTATTGGAACTTGTCCAATTACTCGTTCGCGCACTTTAGCCAATTTGGTTAAAGTTCGGGTTGCTACAGCTATAAATACAAACAGGTAGTAAAACAAGATCTATATACATACAAGTTCCCAAACACAACTACTCGCTCCAGCGAGTTCACAAGTGTATGTACAAAAGAACAACCAAAAAGTCACTACCTGCAGTAGAGGAAGACGGCTAACTCAGCACCAGTCGGGAAGGGCTCTAACTCGCGACGCCCTTACCACGGTCCACCTCAGAGGGAGCAGCAGCCGACGCCGAAGGCCCTGCAACAAGGGTGGAGGAAAAGGGGCGTGAGAACTACTGTAAAAACAGGTAGTCCTCAGTGGGTGCCGCCCTAAACAACATCGGTCCACCCACTAAGTCTACAGGGTACACAGGAAAGTAGAAAGAGAAGTTGGAACCACTCTACAGCTATAAGTTACAACTCTGTAAGCTCGAACACTATCAACCAGTAGTACCAACCAAAACCTGACCCAATTTCACCAGGGACTGTGAAACACCCGTCCCGTCGAAGCAACACCACAACTACCCCCGGGTAGCTAGCGGAGAGCAACCCACACGAGAGCGCAGCGACACCAACGCAAAAGCACAAAGCCAGACTCCGGAGCGGCACTCGTGGGCGCGAACCAACCGAGTATGCAAGCGTATCTCTGTCGAGCTCAATCTGGCTCTCACAGGCATAGTCAAGTAACTGTGTCTAACCACTAACACACCACGTGCCCCTGGCACACACACTTTAACCGAACAGTAAACTGGACCCACCGTCAGCCCCCGACGGTCCCCGACAACTCTACAGAACTAAGCTCGGCATCCACAGCGCGAGCGTCAAACAAACTACACTACTCTGAGTATCCGTCGCACTCCCCCGGCGACGATACGACACAACACGGCTTCTAGAGCTAAATCTGGTAGTGTAACATATGACGATCAATCGTAGTTTTCTCCTAAGTCAAGTCCAAGTCCAAACATGTATAAAATAGTACTTATAGACATGCTCCAAAATTCAGATTTTAACATGCTGTAATTCATGAATTCGAGCTAAGGATATATCGATGAAATTAAACTATACATGTTGACTACTTTAACATAGGAGTAACCGATGAATGCCCACCTCGATAGCAATCCCTGGGCAGCAAGGGCGTCCTATATCCTACCCGATCTCCCCCGCTGATCCGCCAAGGTCCGAGAAATCCTGCTGCGAAGAAGAAAACCCAACGTCACACAATTTCCAAAATCTGCCTGAAAACAGCGGCTTAGTAGAGCTTAATTCCGACTAAGCTAACCTTCTTCAATTTCAGCGAGTAAGGGCTCTGTAGCTTCGTCTCGAAGTCGTGAATCCAATGGCCCAAGTTTCGTCGAATTCCGCCTCTCCTACGCAGAGTACGGGTCAAAACACCGACGGTCGACGCAGGGAAACTGCGAAACAGCATTGCAGGTTAGCTCTATAAACAGCGGCTCAGTAAAACAGACTTTCGACTGGGATAACCTGCTCCAAAAATTGCAAACTTGGTCTCAGATTCTTCGTCTCGAAGTCACGGATCCAACGCCCCAGATTTCGTCGCGTTTCGACACTCCTACACAGAGTACTAGTCAAAATCCCGCGGGTCGACGCTGCCGCAAAGAAATAAGGAAAATCTGATTTAAGGAAAACAGCAAGGGAGTAATTCATGATTTCGAGTAAGCAAACCTTCTTCAAAAATTCCAAGTAAATGCTCTCTGGATTCCTCTCGTCGTCCCGGTTCCAACGAGTCAAGTCTCAGCGAAATCCGCCACTCCTACGTCGCGTACGGCCCGAAATACGGCGAGTCGACGTTGATTTCTGCAGCAGTCCGAACTTAGCTCGAAAATCGTTGAAGTGGAAGCAATGGAGGTGTTCTAGATGGATCACTCACCTCTGAAAATCCCTTAGAATCGCCGTAGTGTCGAAGATGGCGAAATCCCGAGCTCGCCTAGCTCCCTCGCAGCACCTCGGCGTCGGAAATGCACTCGAAAAGCTCCGCGGCGCGACGTCGGCGAAGAAACGACCACCCGAGCTTCTCCTCCTCCAACCAAGCTATCCTAGAGAGAGAGAGAGGGAAGAAGAAGAAGTAGAGGAGTGAAGTTGCTGCCAAAGAGGCTCCCCACTCTCTCTCCATACGTGTAGGCATGCATAGGGGGTATGGTGATAAAAACAAAGTGGAGTTGACCATTTTGCCCCCAGCTCACCTACCACTCTGTACCGGTACAAACGGCCCGTTGTACCGGTATAAACAGGCAACCCGAGAGCAGTTCAGCGCGGCACTATACCGGTATATCCCTGGTGGCTTTACCGGTATAGCCATCACTCTTCTACCGGTACAAACCAAGATTTGTACCGGTATAGCTCACTGAAAATCCACTATTTCGCAAATTTTCAGGATTCAAGCTGCTATCACGTTCCCACAAGGCCCGTTTGGCGTCCCATTGGCGCCAACGCGCCACGGACTTGTCCCGACATTCTTCAGAGCTGTCGACAAGCCTTCACTGTAACCGTCCAGGTCACTACATCCTCCCCCACTACAAAGAGTTTCGTCCCCGAAACTAAAACGTACCTCAGCTCGGCGCCTCAAACAGATAGGGGTAAGACTCCCTCATCACCGTCTCCGGCTCCCAAGTCGCCTCCCGCTGCACTTTCACATTCGGTACGACCCGGTTGCGCAATTCTTTCGTCTCGTGAGCAAGAATTCGCAACGGTCGCTCCTCGTATCGCAGATCCTCGCTAATCTCGAGCGGAGTGAAGTCAATCACGTGAGGAGGATCGAATACATATTTCCTCAATGCCGAGACGTGGAAAACGTCGTGGACACCTGCAAGCCGTGGGGGTAGAGCGACCCTGTAAGCAACTGGCCCAACTCGCTCCAAAACCTCGAAAGGGCCAATGTAGCGTGGACTGAGCTTTCCACGCACTCCAAAGCGGCGAATCCCTCTGGATGGCGAGACTTTAAGGAATACATGGTCTCCAACCTGGAACTCTAAGTCTCGCCTCCTGGTGTCGGCGTAGCTCCTCTGGCGGCTCTGGGCTGTCAAAAGGTGTCGTCGAATCATCTTCACCTTTTCCTCAGCCTCCGATAGAATCTCTGGCCCGAGCGTCTTCCTTTCACCCACATCGCTCCAAAACAAAGGGGATCGGCATCTGCGTCCATACAACGCCTCAAACGGAGCCATCTGAATGCTCGCTTGATAGCTGTTGTTGTACGCAAACTCAACCAGTCTCAGATGCTGATGCCATCCTCCACCAAAATCCAAGACGCATGCCCTCAGCATGTCCTCTAGCGTCTGAATGGTCCTCTCTGACTGGCCATCTGTCTGTGGGTGAAACGCCGTGTCAAGTGCACCGGTACCCAAAGTCGTCGCAAGCTCCTCCGTAAGTGTGATACAAACCTTGGGTCTCTATCTCGATACAATCGACGCCGGCACGCCATGCACTCGACAATCTCATCCGGTGTAGCTGAGCAAGTTTCTCTCTGGGCCAGGTGGTCTGAACCGGTAGGAAGTGAGCAGACTTGGTCAGTCTGTCCACTATCACCCAAATAGCATCGTAGCCACCCTGTGCTCTAGGTAATCCCACAACAAAGTCCATCGTGATCTGTTCCCATTTCCACTCGAGCACCGGCAGACTCTGAAGCTTGCCAGCAGGCACTTGATGCTCTGCCTTCACCTGTTGGCAAGTTAAACACTGAGCCACATATCTGCCAATGTCTCTCTTCATTCCATTCCACCAGAACTGTGCCTTTAAATCCTTATACATTTTGGTTCCACCAGGATGAACCGTATAAGGAGAACAGTGAGCCTCTCTAAGGATGTCTGCTCTAATCTCTGAATCCGTAGGCACACACAGCCGGTCCCTGTACCGTAGTACGCCCGAATCGTCCACTTCAAAGCCCTCGATCCGTCCTCTCTAATCGCTCTCGAATCCTCAAAAGATGTGGGTCTCCACTGCTTCTCTCGATCCTATCCAACGCAGTAGGCCGCAAAACCATAGACATAAGTATTGCGAGACCTGTGGGACACAACCTCTAGTCTCAACCGTAACTCCTCGAGTAACGGCCTCGCCGTGTGATCATCAAACACGAGCTCTGCACTGCCTTCCTGCTCAACGCATCTGCCACCACATTCGCCTTGCCGGGATGATACTGGATACTAATATCATAGTCCTTCAATAACTCCAACCACCGGCGTTGCCTCAGGTTCAACTCCTTCTGGGTGAACAGATACTTGAGACTTTTGTGATCAGTAAAAATCTCACAGTGCTCGCCATACAAGTAATGCCGCCACAGCTTCAAAGCAAAAACCACTGCGGCAAGCTCCAAGTCATGAGTAGGGTAATTCTTCTCGTAGTCCTTTAATTGCCGTGAAGCATAAGCAATTACCCTACCATGCTGCATCAACACACAGCCCAGCCCACTGTGTGATGCATCACTGTAGATCACAAATCCTTCCCCCATAACTAGAAGGGCAAGGATAGGAGCTGATGTCAACCTCAATCTCAGCTCATCAAAGCTCCTCTGACAGCCCTCACTCCAAATAAACTTAATTCCTTTACGAGTCAATCGAGTGAGGGGTGTGGAAAGCTTCGCAAAGCCTTCCACAAACCGACGGTAGTATCCTGCAAGTCCTAGGAAGCTCCGCACCTCAGTCACCGTCGTCGGTCTGGGCCAGTCCCGAATAGCATCAATCTTCTTCGGATCCACTGCCACTCCAACTGCAGAAATCACGTGGCCCAAGAAAGCAACCTCCCGTAACCAGAACTCGCACTTCTTTAACTTGGCATACAACTCCTTCTCTCGCAGGAGCTGTAGCACTATCCTCAAGTGCTCCTCGTGCTCGGCGTCGCTACGGGAGTATATCAGAATGTCGTCGATGAAGACTACTACAAATCGATCCAAGAACGGCTTGAATACTCTATTCATCAAATCCATGAACGCGGCAGGGGCATTCGTCAATCCAAAAGGCATCACTGTAAACTCATAATGCCCGTACCGAGTCCTAAAAGCCGTCTTGGGAACATCCTCGGCCCTCACCCTCAACTGGTGGTAACCTGACTGGAGATCAATCTTCGAGAATACACAAGATCCTTACAGCTGATCAAACAGATCATCAATGCGCGGCAAAGGGTACTTGTTCTTGATGGTCACTTTATTTAGTTCCCGTAATCCACACATAACCTCGAACCATCCTTCTTCTTCACAAACAAAGATCGGTGCTCCCCAAGGCGATACGCCGGGCCTCACGTATCCCTTATCCATCGATCCCGAAGCTACGCCTTTAATTCCTCCCTCCGCCGGGTGCTATCCGATAAGGTACCTTTGAGATTGGTGCGTTCCTGTGGACTACATCAATCACAAACTCAACCTCCTCTCGCGGCATCGCCGTCAACTCCGGAAACACATCCGGAACTCGCGAACTACAGGGATATCCTTGAGTCCCGGCGCCGCCGTAGGTACCTCTACAACAGTCGCCAAGAAAGCCACGCACCCTCTACTCATCAGCTGTCGAGAACTCACTGAAGAAATGCACGCTGCGAACAAGGTGCTCCTGCAGCCTCCGAAAGTAAACTCCTCCCGGTCCGGCTCGCGAATGTCACGGTCCTCGCTCCGCGATCGATAGTAGCGTAGTATCGCGTCAACCAGTCCATACCGAGCACAATGTCGAAGTCCTGCAGTCGCCCTAGAACTAACAGATCTGTGGGCATAATCCACGAGTCTAACTGCACAGGACAAGACCTACAACACTCTACCACCCGTAGTACATGGTCGGGAACTGGAACTCTCTGCCCGAGGCAATAACTCTATCTCTAGACCATGTAAGAATGCAGATGCTCGACTAATAAAAGACCGTGATGCACCGGTATCAAATAAAGTACGTGCTCTAGTACCGTAAAGTGATACCGCCACCACTCCTGGCCCGCCGACGAGTCCTCCAACCGAGCCGCATAGACCCCGCCGCCGGAGCCGCCGTCGCCGATCGTCCCGTCTCGCGCCGACGCTCGATCCTCCCGACGATAGCTCGGCGATGCCCCGTACCTCTGCGAAGATCCGTGCGGTGCTGAGGCTGATGATGGTGCTGATGACGCTGCTCGTGGGCAGGCGGCCCTCATATGTCCCGGCTGTCCACATCCAAAACAACGGCCCTCTCGCTGCTCGCACTGTCTGGCCGCGTGTGGTCCTCCAGCGTATCACGCACCGCCGAGTCCCTGGTCGCCCCGCCGACGGTATCTCGGCACGCCGACGCCCGAGGATCCACGACCCTCGAAACGTGACCGTGAGGCCTCGGCGGACGCCGTCGCTTCGATCGTCCACCGTCATCCGAGCGGGCGCTTCCTATCCCGACTCGGTCCCGCCCGAGCTCGCTCTCGAAGCGTCGCTCACTTCTCTCCTCCCATAGTGCTCGCTCAATGGACGCATCCAAAGTCCTCGACCTCCGCGCCCGTACAAACCTCGTAGAGATCCGCCTCAACCCCTCGCTAAAAAGGTACACTCGATGTGCCTCGTCTCTAGCTGCAAAAGGCACACAGTTCAGGAGTCGTGTAAACTCCCGAACGTACTCCTGCACTGTGCGATCGCCCTGCTGAATCCTCTTCAAGTCTTCCTCGATCCCCTACTTTACACTGTCAGGAAAATACGTGCGGTACAGCATCCCGCAAAACTCATCCCAGCTCGTCTGCGAGGCTACTACTCCCTGATCGCGCCTCATCCTCTTCCACCATTCTCGGGCATCCCCTAATAAACAATGGACCCCTAGCTGCACCTGCCCCATCTCAGGAATACGTAGATCCTCAAACAGCCTCTCTAGAGCACTGACCCAACCCTCGACCACCCAAGGCTCAAAACTACTACCATCGAAGGTCGGTGGGTCAAAACGATGAAAATGGACCAGTCGCTTCATCAACTGCTGCTGCTTTGCCTCTGTCAGTGATGCGGGTCCTCCAGCAGGCGCTACTGGTGTCGAAGGAATCTCCACTGGTGGTGTGGCGGCGGCTGGTGCTGCAACTGGGGTAGTAGGAGGTGGAACAGACTGCTCTGGTGCTCCTGGCGCTGTGCTCGATGATGCGGCTAATCTCTCGCACATCCGCCGCAGAATAATCCTCGCTACCTCGTCACCTCGCGCTGCGGCTATCCGGGCGCTCAACTCCGCCGGGCACTCGTCTCGTGTCGAGTACTCGCTCCACCACGGGGGTACACCGCCCTGTGTCGTGCGTCCCGCTTCTCTCTCGCTCCGTATCCGGGCGGCGGTGCTAGTGGTGGGGCGCGACCCCGTAGCGGCGGTCGTCCTCTGCAGCGATGCATGGCTGCACACCTAGAAATGAGGTCAGATACACAAACACTCGACCCAATCATCGAAAGTCTCGAAGGTGGTCCTCGTTTCTCCTCAAATTATGTCGTCTGCAACCAACATAATTTTTCTGGACCGAAACAGACACTCCTTCAGTCACTCACTCCACTCTAGGAGGAGTTAAACAATCAATCATTGACTTTCGCGTTAAATCACGCCTCTCACGTCAAACCTTCTTAGGGTTTACCTGTAGCAACCCGAACTTTAACCAAATCGGCTAAAGTGCGCGAACGAGTAATTGGACAAGTTCCAATAACCATTCCAAGATTCTTGGAAGGGTTAAAAGATGATCTAAAAGAGTTAGAAAGGTTTTGGCGTTGTTCGGCGCGAATTAGAGTCGAAACGACATGAAAAGCACAAGTCTCAAGTACCAGATACGAGACAAGCAAAGTTGCCAGACTCGTATAGCAACTTTGACCGAGAGGAGAAGAGCTCTCGGTTTGTGGAATTTTTGGTGTTTATACCGGTACAAGACAAACCGTACTACAAATGCTACGAAACCGAGAGGCACTCTCGGGTTTGCTCTCGGAGCATCCCATACCGGTACGTAAACCCGTTGTACCGTATTGCATCGGGTCCGGCAACAGCTTTGGATCGTTTCGAAATAAAATGTTTGGAGGGGTTTAGTTGCTATTGTTGCAACAAAATATAACCCAAAACCCTTCCCCCTTCACAGCAACCTCCCTCTCTCTCCCTCTCTCGTGTCCCTCTCTCTCTGTTCGACAGCAAGGAGAAGAAGAGAAGGGGAAAGAAAGAAAGAAAGAAAAGAGAGAAGAAGAAGAAAAAGAAGAAGATGAAGAAGAAGAAGATGATGATGATGGCCATCCTCTTCTTCTCCTTTGTGCAAGAGCAAACTTTTGAGAGGTAAGCTCTCTCCCTCTCATGGTAGATCCTTAGATAATGGGTTTCTAAACCCTAGATATAGAGTTTTGATCTTCTTGCAAGCTTTAGAACCTAGTAGAGACTTGGAAACTCATGAAAATCATGTGTTCTTCAAGGTGCTCTAATGGTGGATTTCTAGGGTTTGCTTTAAGCACCCTATGGATGGCTCTAATGCTCTTAGATGAGTACCTAGAGGTTAGACAAGCTCTCTATTGCTTGTTCTAGGGATCAAATCGGTGGGATTTGCAAAAGTGCAAAACCTAAGGTTAAAAAGGGGGTTTTTAGAAATAGATGAGTTTGATCTCATTTGACCCCATAGAAACCTAATTGGGGGTGCAACGAACGCGTTGGCGCGCTCGGTTCGGTGATCTGACGAGCGAGTACAAAGATATTAATTATTTAATATATTTAAACCAGATGTCCGCAGCACGCAAGATAGGAGCCCAAAATTCATGAAAACGGAACTGGGGCAACTTGAAGGCGTGGGGCAACGGCACAAGGTCTCAGATTGGGATTCGGAGATCGTTCGGGTGGTCGTGCAAGAGTTCGAGCCAAACCGGGTCAAGAGTGCCACGGGCGGCCGATTGCGAGTGTCGACGAGCAATCGGAGAGCATAATAAGGTGGGTTGTGTTTACCGAAGCGACTAGGTCGCCTATATATGTCTAAGAGTAAAGGTTTCAACTTGATGCATGTGATCCATGTATAGAAATTGCATGTTAAAGGACATAGTGTAAAATGCATGAGTAGAGATGCATGCTAAAGAACCTAGTGTGAAATATAGAAATGCTAGGAAGTGAATAAGCATGAGGTAAATAATGAGGCAAAGAATGCTAAGTAAAGAATGTTGCGAGAACATAGGCTTAGCATAATAGAAACATGCATGTAAATGAACTGGTAGACATAAGAGAGCCAAGTATGAGAAGGCTAAGTAAGAATGTAAGTCATGGACTAATACACATATAGATCGAGTGGCATCCAACTTAGTGTAAAGAACATAAGTTGTAGTAAACCTAGAGTCATGTGGACCTAGGAGAATGACATCTAACCTAGTGTTGTTAATGAACATAGGTTATAGTAAACCTAGAGTCAGTGGACCTAGGAGTGTGGGAATTAATCTAGTGTCAAGAACATAGGTTGTAGTAAACCTAGAGTCGTATGGATCTAGGTAAAGAACAATGAACCTAGTGTCATGGACATAGGGTGGATAAAGACGACTGTGGGCTTTGGATGAGTAAACATAGGTCGAGTGGGAATGACATTGGACCTAGAGTTAGAAAACCTAGGTTATGTGACAAAGAATAAACCCTAGTGTCAAGTAGACCTAGGAGGTAAAGACAATGGACCTAGAGGGTCGTCTCTTGAGGGCCTAGCTAACCCTCAAGCTAAGTGGAACGGATTCATGGAATCCCGAGATTTGGGACACCTAAGTTGGTGTCGGGCGTGTGCGACGATTTCGCCGTCCAGGGCTAAACCACCGTCGTGGCGTTGTGCGACGATTTCGCCGCCGGGTGGGTGAGCCGAATGTGTTCGATACCGGTTAAGCCGGGTGAGGATCAGATCGCCATGAGTTGACACCCTGTGTTTGGGACACCATTGCTGGGTAAGTACGATACGCCCGCACCAGGGGGCGGAGGAGTGACTCAAACCATTGTTTGGTGAGGTGCGATTAGTTCGCCGCCAGATGGTTAAGTCATGACTTGGGTCCTCGCTGGGTAAGTCCGCCGCGATCGCCACCAGAATGGTTATGTCAAGTGACAGCTGGATTCTGCGTGTGCGACGATTTCGCCGCGGTGAGGCTGAGTCACAGAGGGCGACAGGCTGTTGACAGCTGGGGTAGTTGCGAGACGTCCAACACCTCGGGCTAGACAGCGAGCGGATTATCCGCAATGGATTGACTCAAGACCGAGTCGGGTGGCTTAGTGAGCTGAGGTAGAGTGACCTTAGAAATAAATTGCTAAGTAGCATAAGTGCCAAAGGTAAAGAACGTTAAGACTAGCTAAGCTTGTAAATAGCTAGGTATGAATGAAAAGGCTAAAGTAAATAATAGCAATAAAGTAAAGAAAAGCTAAGAGCTAAAGGGTAATTTTGCATATTGCATATTGTGAGGCAAGTTTTTATGTTAGTTGCAAGTTATATATATCTATATATATTTTTGGACTAACATATCTGCAGTGCCTCCTTGGACCTATTGGTCGAGCTGTTCTCTTGGGTGACCGTACCCACGAGAACTATGGACAATAGTTCTCACCCCCGTGTTGTGGTTTTGGGGGTACAGGTACACACGTGAGCGGCGCAGTAGCAGCGCGAGGCAAGGGCGTAGCTCCATAGATAGCGCCCTACCAGGAGACCAGAGATAGAAGTACCCCAGTTGACAGAGCTTAGGGGTATAGCAAGGGAGAACAAGTTGTAATAAATTGGAAACAGATTTGTAATAACTAGATTGTGTTAGGAAGTTTTAATATGAATGTAAAATGTAAAGATTGTAATCTGGGTTGAATGGATGTAATAGCAAGTAGCTGTTTTATGTTTATGATACTTCCTTATGCAATTAGATTGTAATATCTGTTCCTGTTTGGAACCTTCTTGTAATTGTATTGATTGCGACGCCTTGAACGTACAGGGAAAACTCTGTCCGTTCGGCGGTCTGTCGGCGTGCCCGAATCCGACCGAATTGGCGGGCTCGGGGCGTGACATTACCAGCTTAAGTTTCCTAGGTCCCAACGACCTAATACTAAGCTCTGATACCAACTAAATCTGTCACGCCCCGGGTAGCATTATTCTCCGGGTGCGCCGACAGATCCGCCGTGTACAAGAAATTTTCCCTGTACACGAAGCGTAGCTGTACCTGTATAGTATACAATACTACAAAAGTAGCATAGAGCTGAAATGCTATAAATACAAACAGGTAGTAAAACAAGATCTATATACATACAAGTTCCCAAACACAACTACTCGCTCCAGCGAGTTCACAAGTGTATGTACAAAAGAACAACCCAAAAGTCACTACCTGCAGTAGAGGAAGACGGCTAACTCAGCACCAGTCGGGAAGGGCTCTAACTCGCGACGCCCTTACCACGGTCCACCTCAGAGGGAGCAGCAGCCGACGCCGAAGGCCCTGCAACAAGGGTGGAGGAAAAGGGGCGTGAGAACTACTGTAAAAACAGGTAGTCCTCAGTGGGTGCCGCCCTAAACAACATCGGTCCACCCACTAAGTCTACAGGGTACACAGGAAAGTAGAAAGAGAAGTTGGAACCACTCTACAGCTATAAGTCACAACTCTGTAAGCTCGAACACTATCAACCAGTAGTACCAACCAAAACCTGACCCAATTTCATCAGGGACTGTGAATCACCCGTCCCGCCTGTCGAAGCAACACTACAACTACCCCCGGGTAGCTAGCGGAGAGCAACCCACACGAGGGCGCAGCGACACCAACGCAAAAGCACAAAGCCGGACTCCGGAGCGGCACTCGTGGGCGCGAACCAACCGAGTATGCAAGCGTATCTCTGTCGAGCTCAATCTGGCTCTCACAGGCATAGTCAAGTAACTGTGTCTAACCACTAACACACTACGTGCCCCTGGCACACACACTGTAACCGAATAGTAAACTGGGCCCACCGTCATCCCCCGACGGTCCCTGACAAGTCTACAGAACTAAGCTCGGCATCCACAGCGTGAGCGTCAAACAAACTACACTACTCTGAGTATCCGTCGCACTCCCCCGGCGACGATACGACACAACACGGCTCCTAGAGCTAAATCTGGTAGTGTAACATATGACGATCAATCGTAGTTTTCTCCTAAGTCAAGTCCAAATCCAAACATGTATAAAATAGTACTTATAGACATGCTCCAAAATTCAGATTTTAACATGCTGTAATTCATGAATTCGAGCTAAGGATATATCGATGAAATTAAACTATACATGTTGACTACTTTAACTTAGGAGTAACCGATGAATGCCCACCTCGATAGCAATCCCTGGGCAGCAAGGGCGTCCTATATCCTACCCGATCTCCCCCGCTGATCCGCCAAGGTCCGAGAAATCCTGCTGCGAAGAAGAAAACCCAACGTCACATAATTTCCAAAATCTGCCTGAAAACAGCGGCTTAGTAGAGCTTAATTCCGACTAAGCTAACCTTCTTCAATTTCAGCGAGTAAGGGCTCTGTAGCTTCGTCTCGAAGTTGTGAATCCAATGGCCCAAGTTTCGTCGAATTCCGCCTCTCCTACGCAGAGTACGGGTCAAAACACCGACGGTCGACGCAGGGAAACTGCGAAACAGCATTGCAGGTTAGCTCTGTAAACAGCGGCTCAGTAAAACAGACTTTCGACTCAGCTAACCTGCTCCAAAAATTGCAAACTTGGTCTCAGATTCTTCGTCTCGAAGTCACGGATCCAACTCCCCAGATTTCGTCGCGTTTCGACACTCCTACACAGAGTACTAGTCAAAATCCCGCGGGTCGACGCTGCCGATCCACGCGACGCGAAAATCGATTTAAGGAAAAAAACGAGGGAGTAATTCATGATTTCGAGTAAGCAAACCTTCTTCAAAAATTCCAAGTAAATGCTCTCTGGATTCCTCTCGTCGTCCCGGTTCCAACGAGTCAAGTCTCAGCGAAATCCGCCACTCCTACGTCGCGTACGGCCCGAAATACGGCGAGTCGACGTCGATTTCTGCAGCAGTCCGAACTTAGCTCGAAAATCGTTGAAGTGGAAGCAATGGAGGTGTTCTAGATGGATCACTCACCTCTGAAAATCCTGTAGAATCGCCGTAGTGTCGAAGATGGCTCGCAGCACCTCGGCGTCGGAAATGCACTCGAAAAGCTCCGTGCGCGACGTCGACGAAGAAACGACCACCCGAGCTTCTCCTCCTCCAACCATGCTATCCTAGAGAGAGAGAGGGAAGAAGAAGAAGTAGAGGAGTGAAGTTGCTGCCAAAGAGGCTCCCCACTCTCTCTCCATACGTGTAGGCATGCATAGGGGGTATGGTGATAAAAACAAAGTGGAGTTGACCATTTTGCCCCCAGCTCACCTACCACTCTGTACCGGTACAAACGGCCCCTTGTACCGGTATAAACAGGCAACCCGAGAACAGTTCAGCGCGGCACTATACCAGTATATCCCAGGTGGCTATACCGGTATAGCCATCACTCTTATACCGGTACAAACCAAGATTTGTACCGGTATAGCTCACTGAAAATCCACTATTTCGCAGATTTTCAGGATTCAAGCTGCTATCGCGTTCCCACAAGGCCCGTTTGGCGTCCCGTTGGCGCCAACGCGCCCCGGACTTGTCCCGACATTCTTCAGAGCTGTCGACAAGCCTTCACTGTAACCGTCCAGGTCACTACAACATATATGTATACATATGTATACATATACATATATATACATATGTATACATATATATACATATATATATATATACATATATACATATATATATATATATATATATATATATATATATATATATATATATATATGTATATACATATATATATGTATATACATGTATATACATATATATACATATATATATATACATATATATATATATAGAGAGAGAGTCCGGCTACGAGGTGCCATTGCTTCCTGAAATATAGAGTCCGGCTACGAGGTTCCTCAGGCATCGACCTTGTTCGGGGTTGACCACGAGGTGCCATTGCTTTCTGAAATGAAGCAATTTACGTTAATACTTTAAACTCGTACTCGAATATACCCAATCCGGCGAAAGCAATTAAGCTCATTTATTCTCATTCCATAGTATCATGTCGTCGGCCGCCGATCATAACACAAGGAATATAAAACAAATAGCAACTTAAAGTTAATCTCTATACATATTAGAGACATAAGAACATTAATCCAATCATATGCTTTCGCTATACTTGTTCAACGCCACTCACGTTTCCTTACCCCTTAAGGTCTTTCCATTCCTAATGGCCCTTAGGTCTATCCTAAGCTTTCACTTTTGGCTTTATACCCGCTCTGATACCATTTTATCTGTCACGCCCCGAGCCCGATCCATTTGGCCGGTTCGAGCGCGTCAAACAGACGCCGAACGGACAGAGCATCCCCTGTCCGTCCAAGGCTCAACAAGTACAGATACAGTATAAAATTTTCGCACATGCGGAAGCATACACAAACGGCTTGCACGAGGACAAGCAATAGCCAAAGTGAAAGTACCAACTAAAACGTACAAGTAACATGATTAATTTCAATCACATACATGTAAATATCTTTACAACTTTGAATTCTTTAAAACATTTACATTCTTTGCATCATTTCTTTCTTACATCACATTTACCTCAAAATGGAGCTTGATTACATTTAAAGCGAACAACTATAATCATCAAATACAAAAGATGATAAAAGAGGGAAATGCAACTATAAACCCAAAGTGTATACCAACTCGGGCGGTCTCTATGTCACGCCCCGGGGTCGGCAGGACCTTCCCCAAAGCGTGCCCAGACCCGCCATATGCCAACACATATCAGGCGTCTAAATAAAAACAGCGGAATTAAAACAACAAAAGGCTATAACTAGAATATCAGAGCCACAACAACTAATGCTAAACAACAAGTAGAGAGAAACAAAGAAACTATACCAAGTATAACTAGAAGCATAAATAAAACAAGGCTAATAGTATCCTCCTCAAAATACACAAAGGTGGTGGTCTCTATACAAGGTACAACTCTCCATCTCTCACAAAATAAAAAGAGAAATGGTAGACCGCCTATGCACGCGTCCTCTCCAACAGTCGCTAGCCCGAGGCAATACTCTTGCCACGGTCCCGAGCCTCCCCCAAAGCAGAAGGCACTGAAAGTAAACAGAAACAGAGGGCGTGAGAACTATAATTTATAGTTCCCAGTGGGCAATTACTGACCTGCACCAATTGCACCACTAGGCCCAAGAAAAGAGCAAGTAAGCGATATAGATAAACTTGTAAATAAAGCATAAAGAAATGCTACATTACTCATGTTCCAAATCTGCTATCATAAGTCCATGTTCTAACATTTAAGCATGATATGTTTTACTATAGTCAACAGGTATACTAAAATGTAATTAAAGCATTATCAAGTATACTATACACTCGAGCAAGGTCCACATAATCCAACTACTAAGCCCTATCTAGTAGTGATTGTCATTTAGTATTGTTGAATGTCCAAGTTCAATTCTCTTTCACTAGGATGTACCCACGAATCCAACTTTGTGCCACCTAAGTACCGTGGTAGCCCCAACATCCCCCGCAAGGAATGAGTCTGTCCCCCAACGGTCCCGTAGGTTTCTCAACACCGCACGCGCGAACGAATCGCAAAGGCTAACTCCGAGCTTCTGGCCAGGTGAGCGACCCTCACAAGCATGTGCGAAAGAGCACAAATGGCAACAAGTATAGTCAAGTCTCAAGTCCAAACCTCATGTCTCAACATGGAAATAGTAACTAGCAACCCTAAGGTCTAGTTCAATCATTCTCATGACACTAGATTCTCTATGTCAAGTTCATTCACGAGCCTAATGCCGCTTGATGACATTAGCTCACTATTCTACTCTTTTGATGCCAAGCCCATGCCGCTTAATGACAAGGGCTTTTCTCCTATGTCACGCATAGTTCTATGTTCTCAAACACATGCCAAATTCCTCTTAAACACATAGTTTCAAGTTTTCAAATAGAATGCTACAAAGCTTCAGCTCTCACATGCATACGTCTCTACTATATAGAGTAAAATTGCATTACACATAACATATGTATTTTAAGCATTCTAAAATTCACAAATAAATCAAATAGCATGAAAATGTACTAATTTCCATTTAACCATAAGCAAATATGCACCAATGAGAATTTCTCATTGTGCTAGGTGAGGCCAAACCCACCGTCGCTCCAAGCGTCGCTCTGAACCGCTAACGAAGCTTCGATTCCTACTCCTAGTATCCTACAAAGTAGATCCTAGGAGTTACAACCTCAAGAGATAAGTCTTGAGTTCAAACTTTAAGCTTCTATGTAGAGAGTAAGGAAAAATTCACCTTCGAGTAAAAATCCTTCTCCAATCCTCAAATGGAGGTTAGATCTCTTCCAAGGCAACCTAAATCAAGGTTCTAAACCAATTAATTGGACTCTAAAAGCCCTAGGTTGCAAATCCCCAAAATAAACCCTAATCTACTAAAACTAGGGTTTCAACAAGTAGAAAGCTTCAAAATCCCAAACTAGAGGAAATAGAGGTGATGCCTACCTTCAAGAAGCTCACAAACAAGTTCTAAGTCCACCAAACTTGAAGATCTTTCCTTCAACTTGCTCCCAAACCAAGCTCCAAGCTTCATCCATGGCGGAGAATGCACCAAGAAGCAAAAAGGAGCAAAAGAGAGAAGGATCAATCCTCCAAAAATGCACCCAAGACACAAGAAAACAAAGGAGGAAAGGGGAGAGCTCCCTACCTCGATTTTCTACAGTGAAGGGCTCAAAATGAGCCCTAGGGGTGAAGGAGCATATGTATAAAGCAACAAAATGCCAAACAGTCCACTGCGATTTCGGATTTTCAAAAACCGTCGACTGTCTGGTACAAATCCGGTTGTGCGGTATAAACCTAACGAAACGACCAACCCGAGCCGCGGGTTTGCCCAGCTGCTCATCTATACCGGTATAAAGCTCGGCCTGTACCGGTATAGCCATCATTTTGTACCGGTATAGCCACCATTTTGTACCGGTACAAAGGCATAAAATTCCAACCCGAGAGCAACCTAAAATCCAGCTTTTAGGACTTTAGTGCTTGGGATTCAACCACCCACCTCGGTACACGTGCCATAGGTCGGAACACAGTCAACGACCCTCCAGAAAAATCTGGAACGGCTCAGTTCTCACATCCAACACTCGAACCTTGCTATTTGCAAAGTTCAGTGCGTCACATTCACCCCTCCTAAAAAGGAGTTTCGTCCGCGAAACTCGAAATCACAGTCATACCTCATGACTCCATCTGAAAGAGATGGGGGTAGCGCTCTCGAAGCGCTCTCTCAAACTCCCACGTGGCCTCCCGCTCCTCGTGGTTGCTCCACATGACTTTCACATAAGAAAGCTCCCGATTCCCCAACTTCTTCACCTCGCGAGCCAAAATCCGCACTGGTTGCTCCTCGAAGCTCAAATCCTCTCTCAGCTCCAATGGTGTAACATCCAAAACATGAGCTGGAACATGTATAAACTTCCGGAGGACCGATACATGGAAGACATTGTGTACACGCGATAGGTTCGGCGGTAGAGCAAGTCTATACGCTACCGGGCCCACACGCTCGAGAATCTCATACGGTCCAAGTAGTAAGCAAACTCAGCCATCGGTAGATGCTGCGACCATCCTCCCTGGAAGTCGATCACGCAGGCTCGAAGCATATCCTCGAGTGTCTGTATAGTACGCTCTGACTGCCCGTCACTCTGAGGGTGGAAAGCAGTGCTGAAGTCCAGTCGAGTACCCAAGGCGTCCTGCAGACTCCTCCAAACGTGTGACACAAAACGTGTGTCCCTGTCCGATACAATCGATGTAGGTACTCCGTGTAGTCGCACAATCTTATCCAAATATATCTGTGCGAGTTTCTCTCTAGTCCAAGTAGTATGGATAGGTATGAAATGCGCCGATTTCGTCAACCTATCCACAATCACCCAAATAGCGTCATGCCCGGCCTGAGAGCGAGGCAATCCCATCACAAATTCCATGGTGATCTTCTCCCACTTCCACACTGGAATCGGTAGGCTCTGCAATTCCCCCGCGGGGACTCTATGCTCAGCTTTCACTTGTTGGCAAGTTAGACAACGAGCTACAAACTCGCCAACATCCTTTTCATTCCGGGCCACCAATAAAGCAACTTCAAGTCTTCTCCGAGAAGTTCCTTCTCTAAATTGCGCTCGTTTCGACAAGCTATTCTGTTGGTCATCACCAAAACCAAGTGCTCCCAAAAAGAATTCCGGTACTCACTTTCCTCGTCTAGGTCGAGGCGAAGCCTAGCTCGCCTCAATTTACTCGTACAATTGGAACTCCGTTATATAGCCCTGCGGGGCGGATCTAACAATACCGCCGGTAGCAAGAACCCGGGTTCAAACCCGTTACCTGACCCATCAACACTCCATCGGAAAGCTCACTAAAGAGATGTGATATAATATCTAGTCGTTGGCTCGAATCCCAACGATGCTCACTCACTCAAAGCCAGATCTTGTCAAAAGTTTGTACGACTGAGTGCAACTCCGAGCCGTAATTAAGCGTAGCGTAAGTTTCACATGGCTATCCTTTAATACTGCTTGGCATGAAGCAATCGACAATCAAAATTCATAATAATCATCTCTTCGATTGTCGCGACACTTGACAAATCGTCCAAATTGGTTCTCCAGAAATGGTTACTCGATTCACCAATCGGCATTGCACCCCAATGCCTCCACAGTAGTCTCAGCTCCACCACTGGGGTGGTACTCGCTGCTTCTCTTCTATATATATAGTCAAGAACCACAACCCACACACATCCTCAATCTACTAAGGTCATTCCCTTAGTCTCGACTTGATGCCTCAAATAAACTCTTCATAAGCCTATGCCGAGAGCTTATCTTCGATAGGGGGTCTCATAGCACTAACTGCTCGAGCGCTCGAAACGAATCATTCGAAATTCTTCTCCACAATGCTTCCCTTAGCATCAGATACCCCAGGTATCCATAGTCACAGAGCTCAACTCGAGCGATAGAGAGGGTTCCATTTACAATTAGTAGTAGCTCTCTATCAATGTCACCATGAAGTGACTATCGACCAGAACGTCGTTCTCAACCACTCTTCCACGAAGTCTCCATTACAAGGAACCTAATTCCACGTGCAACATCCGAACAAGAGAAAATCAGCACTTGGTACTTTCCCTCACGAATTTTTCAACAACTCAATCCAACAGTGAGAGTTCACACTCCGCTCACCTCGGTATGCTTCCGCAGTTGATCCTTGCAGATCTTCATCGGGACACCCATGGCCATCTACGACCGGTTCCGCCAATCCATCTAGAGGGCTCGGAATTATCATTCCGCAAGTCCCTAACGTTGGTGAAGTACTACAGGCTTCAGCAACGTCACGCTAATCCCATGATGTCCCAAACAAGTACCAACATTCGCGGTACAACCTCAAACTCCAACACAAAATGGTATTACTCCGATTGCAATACGATTCAATCGAGTACGTCAATATCTCGAGACTAATTGAAATGATCAACGAGCCTCTACAATGAAGCGATTGCCCAATCGTGATTCACTTTAGATCACGATGGCCGACATACAGTCGAAACGACCCTACTGGTCCCACTTCAAAAGAAGGTGTTTCTCACGAGACGAAACACTAGGTGCCAAGATCTCCCCGTCACCCGAGCTCGCGATTCGCGACTCAGTCAGGAGAACAACAACAACTCCGAAGATATCCTTCATTCTGAGGATTCTCGAACAACCGAAGGTAATGGCCAATTAGGCCCCCAAATCCTCCCCAAAACTTACCCAATTAAGGCAAGAGAGGTAGTCATCGCAACCAGTGGAATAGATCCTCAACATGCACTATTTCGTGCTCAAGTTTCCAAGGCGAGTCAATTCAGCTCGCAAGTCCCCAGGTACAAAGTACCTCACAAACTCCACACCAAGAAGGCCAATCTATTGGTTGGTACGCAAAACCTTCTCGCAAGGTAGGGTGTTCGAAACGACACACCCGATCATCTGATCACCCTATAGGTATCGAAGAATGATCAATGCTAGAAATCCTCGGGTTGGTTCACTACACACTCGGTGTATCCTCGATCTCACGATCCCACACGTGGCATTCCACGCTCTTGGGTCAAAGCTCGGACTACCGTCCTGACCAAAACTCTGCCCTACCCGAAGCGGCGGGCATTGTCACTCACGGCTAATCGCGCACGCCCAAAGGGCCCCGAGCTCCGCCATGATCTACAAGCGGGTCCGAGCACGGGTCGTCCCCGAGCACCATCCGGCAAACAGCCGATCCAGAGATGCAACTATTGCAATCGTCGTGAGATCCATAAAGCATAGCAGAAAGCTACCCACAACCCGTAAACTAACCGTCTCAGTCAAGGGCTAATCATCATCGCAAACAGCGGACTAACGTGATGCAATGCAACTCGGCAAATAGCCGATCAAAGGATAGGTGCAATGCACCGGCGTCAACCAATGCACACTCGAAAGTCGTAGTACGAACCAAAACACGTAGTCGCTATCTCGGCTGCCGTCGCCTCCTCAGTCCGAGCCGTATACACGCGGCCGCTTGGGGCCTATTGTAACTCCTCCGTCAGCCTCTAAACGGGTTGCCTCCCAGAGTGCGTCTGACTCGCACCCTCGGCCGTGGGCCTCTAGCCCAGCTCCTTAGTCTAAGTCTTCTCAACGAGCACGTGGTTTACCACATCTCGGTAAGTCTGAAGATCGAAAGGTTGCGCCAACCGAAAGATCAACGGCCGAAGTCTTCGCCGTCTCGCACAACAACGGCCACCCTGTGGGAGCCGAGAGAACTCCCTCTCGCACTCGGCCACCGCCCGGTTCCCTTGGAACATACCACACAAATCCTGCTCCGACTTTCTCTTAACACTGCCAGTGAAGTAAAGCTTCAGCAGGAGTTCCTTGAACCTCCTTCAAGTAGTCGCCACAATCTCAGCATTGGTGCTATCCTGAATGTCCAACTACCGGCTACAAACCTCATCGCTCAGGTGATGAGCGGCAAGCCAAACTCTGCCTCTCTCCTCCACGAATGTGTCGCGGAATTAGTTTCTCCACCCGCCTCGACCACTTTCCTACGATCCAGTGGTCATCCTTCTCTCCATCGAGGATCCTGGGATTACACCTCTTGAACTCGTTGGGCAATCCATGAGCCACTCTCGCTCTGCTCCCTCAACCATCACAGGAAAACCGCCTGTTGCAGTAAGGATCTCCCCAGGTGTTTCATGCGCGCATCCTGTCTGCGTGCCGCATTTGCCTATCGTTGAGCCGGTGTCGCCTGCTGAGCCGCCAAACCAGTGAGAGCCGCAAGAAGGCACCTCAGGCATGGACCTCGTTGGATCCGGGGGTAGTGGACATCTCCACTTCCCAAAACATTGTCGCGTCATCCGCTCCAACAATCTTAGAGCGGGTCGTCAACAAGACGCCACAACATCATTAAAGCGCAAGTTAATAAAACTCACGCTATCGCAACCCCACTCAGAAACCCAAATCATGCGAAAGTAAAGAAGTGTGCTTCACAACTAACTCCCGATGTTACGTTGTCGGCCGCCAACGTAACCCTCCGCGAAGTTAGAAGTTACACACCTCGATCAAACTCCAACTTTTTAGAGTTATAATAAAACCCAATCAGGTACTTTCGCTCACAAGTCAAATAGACCTCGTCTCTCACGAGCCTATTTCCTATAGTTCAACCAGCCTAAGGTTTGCTAGGTCCTCTAAGACGTCACCCTAGGCTCTGATACCAAAGTAATCTGTCACGCCCGGTCGCGGCAGACCTTCCCCAAAGCGTGCCGGACCCGCCATATGCCAACACATATCGGGCGTCTAAATAAAAAGAATTAAAACAACAAATGGAGATAACTAGAAGATCAGAGCCACAACAACTAATGCTAAACAACAAGTAGAGAGAAACAAAGAAACTATACCAAGTATAACTAGAAGCATAAATAAAACAAGGCTAATAGTATCCTCCTCAAAATACACAAAGGTGGTGGTCTCTATACAAGGTACAACTCTCCATCTCTCACAAAATAAAAAGAGAAATGGTAGACCGCCTATGCACGCGTCCTCTCCAACAGTCGCTAGCCCGAGGCAATACTCTTGCCACGGTCCCGAGCCTCCCCCGATGCAGAAGGCACTGAAAGTAAACAGAAACAGAGGGCGTGAGAACTATAATTTATAGTTCCCAGTGGGCAATTACTGACCTGCACCAATTGCACCACTAGGCCCAAGAAAAGAGCAAGTAAGCGATATAGATAAACTTGTAAATAAAGCCTAAAGAAATGCTACATTAATCATGTTCCAAATCTGCTAACATAAGTCCATGTTCTAACATTTTAGCATGATATGTTTTACTATAGTCAACAGGTATACTAAAATGTAATTAAAGCATTATCAAGTATACTATACACTCGAGCAAGGTCCACATAATCCAACTACTAAGCCCTATCTAGTAGTGATTGTCATTTAGTATTGTTGAATGTCCAAGTTCAATTCTCTTTCACTAGGATGTACCCACAGTAATCCAACCTGTGCCACCTAAGTACCGTGGTAGCCCCAACATCCCCCGCAAGGAATGAGTCTGTCCCAACGGTCCCGTAGGTTTCTCAACACCGCACGCGCGAACGAATCGCAAAGGCTAACTCCGGAGTGCCGGCTTGTAGGGAGCGACCCTCACAAGCATGTGCGAAAGAGCACAAATGGCAACAAGTATAGTCAAGTCTCAAGTCCAAACCTCATGTCTCAACATGGAAATAGTAACTAGCAACCCTAAGGTCTAGTTCAATCATTCTCATGACACTAGATTCTCTATGTCAAGTTCATTCACGAGCCTAATGCCGCTTGATGACATTAGCTCACTATTCTACTCTTTTGATGCCAAGCCCATGCCGCTTAATGACAAGGGCTTTTCTCCTATGTCACGCATAGTTCTATGTTCTCAAACACATGCCAAATTCCTCTTAAACACATAGTTTCAAGTTTCCAAATAGAATGCTACAAAGCTTCAGCTCTCACATGCATACGTCTCTACTATATAGAGTAAAATTGCATTACACATAACATATGTATTTTAAGCATTCTAAAATTCACAAATAAATCAAATAGCATGAAAATGTACTAATTTCCATTTAACCATAAGCAAATATGCACCAATGAGAATTTCTCATTGTGCTAGGTGAGGCCAAACCCACCGTCGCTCCAAGCGTCGCTCTGAACCGCTAACGAAGCTTCGATTCCTACTCCTAGTATCCTACAAAGTAGATCCTAGGAGTTACAACCTCAAGAGATAAGTCTTGAGTTCAAACTTTAAGCTTCTATGTAGAGAGTAAGGAAAAATTCACCTTCGAGTAAAAATCCTTCTCCAATCCTCAAATGGAGGTTAGATCTCTTCCAAGGCAACCTAAATCAAGGTTCTAAACCAATTAATTGGACTCTAAAAGCCCTAGGTTGCAAATCCCCAAAATAAACCCTAATCTACTAAAACTAGGGTTTCAACAAGTAGAAAGCTTCAAAATCCCAAACTAGAGGAAATAGAGGTGATGCCTACCTTCAAGAAGCTCACAAACAAGTTCTAAGTCCACCAAACTTGAAGATCTTTCCTTCAACTTGCTCCCAAACCAAGCTCCAAGCTTCATCCATGGCGGAGAATGCACCAAGAAGCAAAAAGGAGAAAAAGAGAGAAGGATCAATCCTCCAAAAATGCACCCAAGACACAAGAAATCAAAGGAGGAAAGGGGAGAGCTCCCTACCTCTATTTTCTGCAGTGAAGGGCTCAAAATGAGCCCTAGGGGTGAAGGAGCATATGTATAAAGCAACAAAATGCCAAACAACCCTCAGCTTTGGATTTTCAAAACCGTCACTAAGACAAATCCGCTTTGTACCCAGATAAACCCCGCGAAAATGTACCCAACCCGAGCCTCGGTTTGCCCACCGCTCATCTATACCTAAGATAAATCTCTACCGTACCTAAGATAGCCATCATTTTGTACCTAAGATAGCCACCATTTTGTACCGGTACAAAGGCATAAAATTCCAACCCGAGAGCAACCTAAAATCCATTTTTAGGACTTTAGTGCTTGGGATTCAACCACCCACCTCGGTACACGTGCCATAGGTCGGAACACAGTCAACGACCCTCCAGAAAAATCTGGAACGGCTCAGTTCTCACATCCAACACTCGAACCTTGCTATTTGCAAAGTTCAGTGCGTCACACTCTATCTAGGGCGCGACGCCCTTACCGCGATCCTCTGCCGGCTCACTCGGTCCCTGCTCTATGAAAATAGTGGGGTGAGAACTACAACGAAGTTCCCAGTGGGTTCGGCAACCAACCACGCCGACTTTCCCACTAGGTCTAATTCAGACATAATAGAAGAAAAGGAAAGAAAGTAACCAACTAGCAAATGCAGCTAATATGCCTGAAAGTAAATTATAATATGCTCGAAAGAACGCATGCTAAATGCAAAATCATAGTCCAATACCCAATCTCTTGGCAAACCCGTAGGTTTCGCCGTCAACAAGACTCAACCAACTCAAATCCCTACTATCAGGGAGATACTCGCTGCGACCCGACGGGACCGTCCTTTGGGGAGATACTCGCTACACCCAGTGATGACAACTCCGGAGCACATCGCCCGAGGGGGAGCTACCGCCCTCGAGCAAGGACTATATGGTGAGTACGATTTATCCTTAATTTTAAGGATTACAAGTCCAATTCATTCCTTGACTTCAAGGAGACTATGTTCATACGACCCTTAACTCTAAGGTTGTATTTGTCATAATGTCAATCTCAAGACTCTACTAATGTCAAGTTCTCTACTTGTTCTTGTTCTTGTCAATGATGCCACACTTGTTGTCTAAGTATTCTAGACTTCTCACTGTCACTCTCTCCAAGCACAAATCCAATGTCACATTCATTTGTCAAGTACACTAAGTTCTTGTTCTTGTTCTTTAACATGCATATATAGGGTTCTTTGTTCTTTAACACTACTCATTCATGCAAGTATTTCTCAGCATTTGAACTCACAAATTGCAAGATAATAAATAATAACCCTACTATGCACTATGCTCAACATATATATAGAATGCTCAATGACGACACTTAGACATAGAGAGAAGTCCGATGTCCTTGGAATGCACCACCCACCTCTAAATATTATGGATGGATTGTGGTTCGAGTTTCGTAGCTAACCGAGGCCTATCTTGCGACCTGCGCGTTAAACAGAGCCCTAATCAGGCTAGTTTACATAGTAGCTCATAGATAGGTTTTTCGTTTAAACAAACGGAGTTGTCCCACGCGTCGGGGATACTCCCAATTAGGTTTCTACAAGGTCAATTTGACCCTAGAACCCACATGGCCAAAAGCCCCAAATTTGGGTGCTCTACCAAGCCCTATGTGAAACCCTAGGTTTTGATCTCTAAAGCAAGCAAAAGAAAGCTTGTTACACCTCTTAGAGATGATCTATGTCACGCCCCGAGCCCGATCCTTTTGGCCGGTTCGGGCGCGTCAACAGACGCCGAACGGACAGAGCTTCCTCTGTCCGCCCAAGGCTCAACAATTACAGATAGAGTATAAACTTTTGCACATGCGGAAGCATACAAAAACGGCTTGCACGAAGACAAGCAATAGCCAAAGTGAAAGTGCTAAACTGAAACATACAAGTACTATGATTAATTGCAATCACATACATGTAAGTGTTTTTACATCTTTAAACTCTTTAAAAGCTTTTTACATCCTTTGCATCATTTCTTTCTTACATCACATTTACCTCAAAATGAACTTCAATACTTTAAAGTTAACAACTATAATCATTAAGTACAAAAGATGATAATAAAGGGAATGCAACTACCAAAATATAGTACTCGGGTGGTCTCTATCTAGGGCGCGATGCCCTTACCGCGATCCTCGGCCGGCTCGCTCGGTCCCGGCCCTGTGGAAATGGTGGGGTGAGAACTACAACGAAGTTCCCAGTGGGTTCGGCAACCAACCACGCCGACTTTCCCACTAGGTCTAATTCAAGCGTAGTAGAAAGAAAGATAAAATAATAACCAACTAACAAATGCAACTATTACGTTTGAAGTAAACAATAAGATGCTCAAATAATAACTCATGATGACTGAAAGATCATAGTTCAATACCCAATCTCTTGGCTAACCCGTAGGTTTTGCCCTCAACAAGACTCAACCAACTCAAATCCCTATTGTCGAGGAAACACTACAACCCGACGGGACCGTCCTCTGGGGAAACACTACAACCCAGTGATGACAACTCCGGAGCACATCGCCCGATGGGGAGCTACCACCCTCGAGCAAGGACTATATGGTGAGTACGATCAATCCTTACCTCTAAGGATTCCAAATCTCAATCCATTCCTTGACTACAAGGAGAACTTATGTTCAAATGACCTTTAACTCTAAAGTTGTTGTCATAATGTCAATCTCATGACTCTATTAGTGTTATATACACTACTTGTTCTTGTTCTTTGATGCCACACATGTTGTCTAAAGTATTCTAGACTCATCCTTATCACATTATCTAAGTACATGTCCAATGTCACATTCACTTGTCATTCACACTAAGTTCTTGTTCTTGTTCTTGTTCTTGTTCTTGTTCTTAACATGCATATATATAGGGTTCTTTACTACTACAATATCATACAAATAATTCTCATGCATTTGAACTCACAAAATGCAAGATAAAACTCATAATTACCCTATCATACATCATGCTCAACATATACAAGAATGCTCAAAAGTGACACTTAGACTTAAAGAGAATTCCGGTGTCCTTGGAATGCACCACCCACCTCTAAATATTCACGATAAGTTGTGGTTCGAGTTTTGTAGCTATCCGATGGCTACTTTATCACCTGCGCGTTAAACAGAGCCTAAATCAGGCTAGTTTACATAGTAACTCATAATTTGGCTTTTCGTTTAAATAACGGAGTTGCCCCACGCATCGAGGATACTCCCAATTAAGTTTCTACAAGGTCAATTTGACCCTAGAACCACTATAGTCAAAAGCCCTAAATTTGGGTGCTCTACCAAACCCTATGTGAGACCCTAGGTTTTGATCTCCTAAACAAGCAAAAGAAAGCTTGTTAAACCTCTTAGAGTTCATCTAAACCCATTTGAACCATTTCTAGGGCATCTACTTGAAGCCCTAAGGATTCACCATGAGAGGACCTTGAGCTACCATGGATTTTCATGGAGCCCAAGCCTCAAGAGGCTTCTAAACAAGAGAGAAGCTCAAAACCCTAGGTTACAAGGAGGAAAACCCAAACCCTAACCTAGTTCTCATAGAAACCTCACCTTGATCCAAGCTCCACCTTGTAGGAGAGCTTCTAAGTCTTCTCCAAGCTCCAAAGCCACCAAGGTCACCTTCTCCAAGCCTTCTTCTCCTTCTTCTCCTTTTTCTCCAAGCTCTAGAGCTCCTTGTCTAGAGAGAGAAAGAGAGAAATGTGAGGGAGAGGGGTTGGGAGTGAATGGCTGTGAATAGAGGAGGGGCCAAGACTATATTGTGTTGTTACAATTGCCAAAAAGCCCTCCAATCCCGAAATTTTACAAACTGCCCAGACTGGGCAATTTTCGGGTTCAGGATCTGGACCTGGCCATGGGATCCGGATCCCGTAAGCTAGGGTTCTGGGACTTAGCCATTTTTCTGCTGACTTCGCAGGTGGGGACCGGTCTCACTCCGATCCGGCTCTCGGTGGTCCTGGCCTCGCCCTCCCGATCCGATCCCGTACACCTGGAATTTCAGGACATAGCCAAATTTCTGGCTGCTGCGTCTGCTGAGCCCGTGGCATCCGGACTCCATCCATGGGGTCCGGTCCCAGCAAGCTCGAAATCTGAAATTTTTCCAGATTCCCGGATTTACCCTCGTGGGTCCCATTTTCACTTCACATAGGTTCTAGAACACTTAGAACCTTGTTTTGCTTGACCCACTCCGCGCTTTGCTCATTTTGACAAAACTCGGCACGTTTTACGAGGAAGTGGGTTGTTACGTTCTCCACCCCCTAGAATTTGTTAAGGATTTTGTGTTGGCAAGTTTCGTGAATTGAGTCGGAGTTTTGAAGGATCGGAGCGGATCGAAGAACGGTGAAGAATCAAAGACTTCGAAGAAAGAGGAATTGGCTCACGATGAGAATCACGATGCCTAGGTAAGTTTTTAATTCATGTTATGGTGATTCATACTTAGTTATAGGCATTAGAATCATAAATCATTGTTTATCGGATTAGAAATTATATTGGAACTTTGTAAATTTCGAGAATTGGAAAATTTACAAAGTATACCTGTACTGTACCGAACCCGTAATTCTAGACAACAAAAGTGGCTATACCGCAGACAAAGAACTTTTCCCATTACCTAGAATGGCCCTTCGAAAAATAATCTTCCGTCCTTGTGGAACCTAGAATCAGCTCATTCCCGTACCTACGTATTTATAGGTAAAAATCTGATTTTTCTCTAATCCGAATCTAATTGATTTTAAAGTCTATAAATAGGTTCTTAGGGTTCTCTAACTACATATGCTTAATGAAAATACATGTTTGAGAAACCCTAGAGGCTAGGAATTCATCTAAAACCTATTTTCTACATCATAGCCTCTTTTATGTCAAATCGAGATATCGTATTGAATATCTATATGTCGATTTGATCTACGTTTCGCTTGGAGTTTTCTTCTTCGGTTTTCTACGATACTCCTAAGCGAAGGATCACCATACTCATGATGCTTCTCATGAACGGCGTCGTGGATTCAGCGTGAGGCGTCGTGGATTCGGCGCGATTGAAGGCGATTCGTGGATTCGGATCGTTGGCTCGTGGATTCGAGTGGCGTCGTGGATTCGGCGTGATAGAAGCTTCGTGGATTCGAAGTGGTGGCGTTTCGTGGATTCGGGACGTGGCGTTCGTGGACTCGAACGTGAGGGCGTGGACAACCCGTAGGAGGATTGCGCGGAGATCCATAGGAGAGTTAGAGAGGTCGAGTCCGTGGAGTTCGGTATCACCTTGTAATCTTTTCTCTTATTGATTGTTTATTCGCGTGTTGGTCCCGTGGGTTTTTTACTCCGAGTTTGGAGTTTTCCCACGTAAATCTCGGTGTGCTTTTTATTTTCCGCATTTACTTTTTAAAGCATCGAGAATTGTGGTTTTTGGCCTTTACACCTATTTACCCCCCTCTAGGTGTTTAGATACGATCTAGATAGATCCTTGGGGCTTCCCCGTAACTCACAATTGGTATCAGAGCAGGATCTAGATAAATTGATATCCAATGGCCGAAGGCGGTAACATTAATCGACCTCCGCTTTTCGACCGCACGAATTATGCCTATTGGAAAGTTCGCATGAGAGCTTTTCTAATTGCAATCGAAGAGCAGGTGTGGAAATCAATTGAGTTCGGATGGAAACCTCCAACCGAAAAGGTCGATAATGTTGAGAAGCCTAAACCACGAGACAAGTGGACGAAAGATGAAAACGAGGCATCTTCGTTTAACGGCAATGGCATAAACGCTTTATTTAATGCCTTGTCTCAAACGGAGTTTACTCGCGTTTCGGCTTGTGAAACCGCGAAAGAGATTTGGGATACTCTACAAGTTACGCATGAAGGAACAAGCTTAGTAAAGATCCAAAAATTACAAATGCTTACAAGCAAATTTGATTCGATTTTCATGGATGAAAACGAGACCTTTACCGAGTACTATACACGTCTACAAGACGTAGTAAATTGTAACATACTGGACTTGCGCAAATTGCGGAGTTCGAGTATTTGACTTGTGTTGGAGCTTTTCCAGATTTTCTGGAGGGTCGTTGACTGTGTTCCGACCTATGGCGCGTGTACCGAGGTTAGGGGATGAATCCCCAGCACTAAAGTCCAAAAAGTTGGATTTTAGGTGGCTCTCGGATTGGAAATTCTGTGCCTTGTACCGGTACAAAATGGTGTGTATACCAGATAAAATGATGGCTATACTAGAGAGACCGGAATTTATACCGTATAAAAGGGCAGATTGGCAACCCGAGGCTCGGTTTGGCTTTTCGGCAGGTTTATACCGGTACAAAATGGGTTTGTACTGCATAAACCGGCGCTTTCGAAAATCTGAAACTGCAGGGGCTTTTGTGCGTTTTGGCCTATTCTATAATAGCACCCACGACCCCCTTAGGGTTCCTTTGGGCTGAGAACAAGAGGAAGAAGGTAAGGGAACTCTCCTTCCCCTTTCCTTGATTTCCTTTGTTTTGATTAGAGTTTTGAAGCTTAATCTTCTCCCTTTTGCTCTCTTTTGCTTGTTGGAGCTATTTCCCCCATTAGAGAAGCATTGAGCTTGGACTTGGAGCTTGTGGTGAGGAAGATCTTCACTTCTAGAAGGTTGTGATCCTTGATTTGGAGCTTTTGGAAGGTAAGCAACCAATCATTTCCTCTAGATTTAGATTTGGGAGCTCTCTTTAAGTAGAAACCCTAGAAGTGGGATTCTAGGGTTAGAATTGGGGATTTTGGATTTGGACCTTTTAGAACCTAATTGATGGGTGTAGAACTCTCTATTAGGTTGGATTAGAAGATCCTTTGAGTTGATTTGAGCTTTGGACAAGAGCTTCTTGATCAAAGGTAATTTTCACCTCTTTTTCATGTGATTTTTGGGTGAATTATTTAGATGCTTATTCGAAGCTCGTATCCCTTCAAATAATTATCTTAGGGTACTAGGAGCTTGGGGGCAACCTCGTTCGGCGAAACGAAAAGGATTCGAAGTACATCCGGTGGGTTTGATCTCACCGAAATGGGTGAACTCCTCCTATGTTTTCCTTTGAGTTTTAAGACATGTTTATATGTTGAGTTATGCTCTCTAGGACATGCTTGAATTTATGAGAACCTAAAATGACTATGTTATGTTTAGTGAAAATTATATGCTCTATGTAGTAGAGACTTACATGTTGTTTTGGGACATAGTCGGTTATTTGGTTTGCCATTTTAAGAAGCATGTTAGAGATTGATTGGCGAGATGATTCCTTGAGGGAACTTGGTATATGGACTATATTTATAGAAGCATAAATGATTACTACATTACACTTGGTAATGACATGTAATAGAACTTAATGTTCCTATTTTATGCTTGAATAGATATGAAGCATGATAGTGCGTTGTAACCTTGTGATTAAAAGATGTTAACCTTGAGGTTAATAGCATGCTTATGCGAATGGGACGTAGGCACGCATGAGACTTTGTGTTATTTGTCTTATACTTGTTGTAGACAAGATAGTAATGTTAATATAACATGAGACATGACAAGATCTTTGTGATATTCCTTGGGTGCATTTATTCTAGTATTATATCTAGCTTTGGCCTTTGTGATATTGCACTCGATCTAGGGATCGACGATTTCTATTCCATGTTTTAGACATGAGGAAAGGTAAAGTATAGCCCTTGGGGCATTTTATATGAGTTAATGACATATACTATAAGTGGTTTAAACTCTTTGCATTGTGATATTTGTATGCTTTATAGTGGAAAGGACATGTGTATTTTAATACTATGATGCTTGTGAGTAATGCATAGTTCTCTTACCTATGGTATTGATAGATATCTATTCGATAATTGTTGGATATTGCATGTTATAACTCCATGGAAATCTTGTTTATATAATGAATTATCCCAAGTAGGATAGTGTCATTTGAGTTGTATATGTTTTACACGTCTTGTGTTTTGGTAGAGAGTTACCACCCAAGTAGTTGTTAATGAGTTGTGACATGTTGAGCTACTTTCCGACCGTCGAGTCGACGTGTGAGATTCCAAGTCGTAGACTTGATGATTGAGTATCCCAAATAGGGACCCTATGCTATGATTACGCTTGCTTGCCCTTGTGCTCATTCGCACATGCTTGTGAGGCTCGCTACCTACAAGCCGCACTCCGAGTTAGCCTTGCGATACGTTCGCCGTGCGGGATTGGGCGCCGAAAGTGGATTGCCGTGTTCTTGGGTCTCCTTTTCTACGGGAAAGTCGATTGACCACCACGGGGCCACCTAGGCATGGCACGAGCCGGATGTTACCTTGGGTACATTCCTTATGGATTGGGTTTGAGACTTCTCTTGACTTAGTACATAGTCATGGTTGGTGCATACGTTGTATTGACAATACTGTGGTAATGAACTTATATCTTTTGGACTAATACGTGAGCATTGGTATATAATCATGGAAGGTATAAAATGTATACTTGATAGAGAACACTTATTCTTTTGGACTAGTGTGTATGCTTGATAGAGAACACTTATTCTTTTGGACTAGTGTGTATGTTTGATAGAGGACACTTATTCTTTTGGACTAGTGTGTATGCTTGGTAGAGAACAATGGAATACATAATTTAATTTATGTAATAATATGAACATTATGGTTGGGCTTGTAAGTAAACGTTAACTTACTTTAATTATGCATGTGAAATGATTTGGACATATGTTTGTACCATTAAAAGTAGAATATCATGATTATGATAGTTAAACTCGTAGTAGAAGCATGAATATGTTTAATTTCTGTTGTATATGCTCGTTTCTTATTTATCGCTTCTTACTTCTTTTTAGCGTGCTTATTTTTAGCCTAGTGGAGCATTTCGCTGAGCTCAGTAATTGCCCACTGGGAACTATTTTTAATAGTTCTCACGCCCTCTGTTTATTGTTAATTTTCAGAGCCATCCACATTGGGAGTGGCTAGGGATCGAGGCGAGGGGTTTGCGGCTAGCTAGAGCCATATGGAGTTTCTATAGTGACCCGTTGTCATCTTTTCTTTTTGTACTTGTAGAAAAGATGTATTATGTATCTATTTAGAGTTTTGTATCAGATTCTGGATTTAGTACTCTGTTTATGTATCTTTATGTTAGAACTTAGTGGTTTTATATTACTCGCTCTGATAGCCTGGTTAGGATTTCTCTCTTTTCCTTTCTTGTTTCTGTAGACGCCTTGTGTGCATGTGTTTGTTTGGTGTACACGGCGGGTCTGTGCACGCGCCGGCGGGCTTCCGCTGGGCCCGGGGCGTGACATAAATACATGCGCTAACTTGGGAGAGAAAATTCCGGAGTCAAAAGTTGTTAGAAAAATTCTTCGAACTCTTCCGGAACGTTTTCGGGCAAAGGTTGCCGCGATCGAAACGGTTAAGCATCCGGACGAGATGAAAGTCGAAAAATTAGTAGGCGCTTTACAAACGTATGAGATGACTTTTCCTACTAATCAATCTTCTTCCAAGTCTTTTTCTAAAAGCACAGGGATGGCACTCAAATCAACAAAGGAAGAAGACGACGACACGGATTCCAACGAAAATATTACGCTTGCGGATTTTGAACAACAATTGGCGCTCCTCACGAAGAAGTTTCGCCGGAATTTCTGAAAGAAGAACGATGCTTCATCTTCGAAGCGAAAATCTTTTTCTAAACCTTCTTCTAATTCTAAATTGAAAGATAAAAAACTTGCAAAGTCTTCGAATGAAAAAGATGAATTCGAAGGGGAAATCCAATACTTCAAGTGTAGAGGCTACGGCCATATCGCAACAGATTGTCCTTCGAAGAAGACGTATAAACCGAAGGCTTTGCAAGCTAAAACGAAAACTTGGGATGACTCTTCTTCAAACGGATCATCATCAAGTGATGAAGAAAAGGATCATACGGCTTTAATCGCTAATTCTACATTTCCTTTGTCTTCTAATGTTGCTTGTTTATCATCTATTGTTTCTAACTCAAATCTTTCTCTCTCTTCGCATGGGTCTTCGAGCGAGAATGGCGAAAGTGAGGAGGAATCGAACGACGAGGATATAGCGGAAGCATACAACCAACTTCTTATCGAATCGAAAAAGATGCCTAAATTCAATAAGAAGTTGGAAAGTCGTTTGTTGGAGATTGAAGAAGATAACAACAATATGAGGATCATGAATGAAGCTCTTGAGTTGGAACGGGAATCAACCTTGAATATCAATTCGGTCCTCCAAAAGAAGCTAGAAGAATCGGAATTAACAATGAAATCTTATAGGGATAAGATTGGATTTTTGGAGCAACAATTTAAGGAAACCTACACATCCAATCAAGTGTTAACCAAGCAAGTTCATCAACTCAAATCGGATCTTCAACAATTTTCCTCGTCGAAAAGTTGGATAACATGCTTGGGTTAGGTCAAACGAACAAGTTGGGCCTCGGATACGAAAGGACATATGTTGAGAAGGCATCTACATCAACTTTGAAAGTCTCAACTACATTTAAAGAGAAGGTGTGTCATCGATGCGGCGTCAAGGGACACATCAAAAAGTGTTGCCCGAACAAGACAACGGATAATCGATCGGCAACATCAAAATCTATATCGGCACCTTCCTCTACTCGGCTCCCCCCACGGAATCAAATTGGAATTCAATTGGGCCGAGTACCTCGTTCAAACCGGAAGTCTAAGCCTCAACGTCAATATCGACCGAACCCACAACCGAACCGGATTTCTAAGTCGAAGACACAAGCGGTTTGGGTTTCAAAGAATCAACAACAAGCAAATCAGATCTCTAAGTCCCAACGTCTATATCAACCGAAGGAACTTGCATCGAAACGATCAACGGTTGATCCGAAATCAAAACAAGTCAAGCCTCGCGTCGACAAGTCAAAGCAACCGAAGATCCGACAAGTTTGGATCTGGAAAGGTGATATCTTTCCTTGTTTTTCGTCTTAATTTATTTTTATAATGCTTTGATTGGTGCATGTTGCATATTTTTATTTATCATTGCATTACATGTTAAGACGAGGTTTGTTGGTTAAAATTTTATTTTGAAAATCTTTTTAAGGAAAGGTTTTTGGGGAGTTTTTTATTGAGAAGTGAGATAATCGAAAATCTTTAAAGTAGAGAGATTAAAGGTTTTTTCAAAGAGAGTTAACCGGTATTTAAAGTCAATTCAAATTGAATTAAATTCATATTAATTATTGATTTTACTTCACCTTTCATTATTTTGACGATAATTTATTATGTGATTTCTTTTTACATACCTTCATCAAAATTTTGAAATTAATTTTAATCACTTTGTATTTAATCCATCTTGGTAGTGAATGTTGAATATAGTTGATGGATATTTTCTAATTGACTAAGATTCGTCAAAATTATTTTCAATTGTGAGATTGTCTAATTGAGGGGGAGTTTATTTTATTTAAAAAAAAAAAAGGAAGAAACTCCTTAGTTTAAAAGATGTGGAAAGAGTTACATCCGAAAGGAGTGTGAAAACTACCACCACATGTAGGAAAGAGCTACCACCCCTAAGTTGTCCCAAGACGTGTGTGAAGCTACCACGTGAGAAATTAAGAGAAAAAGCGAAAAAGGTTGGAAAAAATGAATATTTTAGAATTTTTCGGTGATATAAGGTGATAGTTTTTGAAAAAGATGCTCAAAGAGCCACCCCCGGTGCTATATTAGTTATATCTCTATTTTGAACGGATTGCGACAAATTGATGTCAATTTGGACAAATTTCTAGAAAATTATTATTTATCAATTCGCATCTTGATGATTTAAATAATTTTGATTGTTCTTAATATCAAATTTTGATGATATGATGTCTTTTGAAATCATAGAATATTTTACTGTCATCATAATAATTTTTGATGTAAAATCATTAATTTTTCCGAAATTAATTTGATTTTTATGAATTTCTGCATGAAAAAGGCTATTTTTCGAAATACTGTTGCTTTGTACCTACATGCATTCATCCCATACCTAAGATAAAACACCGTACCGCGCGATATAACACCTAAGAACGATTCATTATTCTCTCTCTCTACTCATTCAAAACGCTCTCTTTCTCTCTCTAAAGACACCCAGAGACCATATCTCTCAGATCTACGTAATTTCCACACAAAACAACAGGTATTTGGCTCAGCTTTGTGGATCAAACCCGTTTTATGCTTATTTTTCGAATATTCCGCGACCATGAATTGATCTCTGTATTTACTTGTTTCTATTGAAATTTTTTGCTGTAAATCAGTGATTGGTTATATATTCTTGCTTCTAGGACACTTAGAACACGTTTAAATCCAGTATTTTTCACAGATCTAAGTTCTAGATTCAATTATTATTGGAATTTCGGGAATATTGTTCGATCTCTGTTTTCATTCATATTTGATGCAGTTTTTTGGTGTAATTCACTATCTGAACTTCTAATGTTGCATCTAGAACACTTAGAACAGATTAAAACCCATTATTTTTTTTGGATTTACATTCTAGGGATCAATATTGGTGGAATTTCGGGATTTTTGAAAATGTGCCAAATTTGATGAAATTTTCTGCATGATTCAAGTTTGTTATTCCTTTATTATTTATTCTTGAATTATTTGTGAATTTTTCACAATTTTTAGAGAATTTTTTCAAAAATGTGTTCATGTGAGGTTTTTCACGTGTAGGAAAATGGCGTTTTCATTGATTTTGGTGCTTTTGGTGCTCATGGCCACGGAAGGTAGTCGTCGGAATGTGTCACGCCCCGGGACCCAGCGGAAGCCCGCCCGGCGCGTGCCCAGACCCGCCGTATGTCTGCAACATACAAGGCGTCTAACAAAAACGATAAATAACCAGCAAGTAAAAAGAATCTAGAAGTATCAGAGCAGTATAACAACTAGAATTCTACACAAGCAAGCATAAAAGAAGTAGATAAATAAAAGTACCAAAACCACTAAGAACTATAAAAGAGTAAATACAACAGTAACCTCCACGAGCAACAACTAAAGATCCCAAAGCGAAAACTAATTTAATACATGGTGGTCTCTATCAGTGGATACAAAAGATCACTCTCTCACAACACAAAAAGAGAGGAAGAACCACCTAAACAAAAGTGGCAAAGAAGCTAGCTATCTAGGCGACTCCCTTGCCGCGATCCCGTGCCTCCGCCGGTGCCGAAGGCTCTGAAACACATTAGAAAAGAGGCGTGAGAACTATTAAAAATAGTTCCTGGGCAATTATCGACTTCGCTTGCATGCTCCACTAGGCCCAAAACTAAGCAAGTAAGTGTAAGCGAAATAAATAACGAGTAAGCTACTAAAGCATGATATCTCTACTTAGCATAAATAAGCATAAGTAAACGACTATTCTAAGCATGAATAGTAAGTATAACCAACAAGTCCAATATCCATAGCAATAGTAAAGAGTTAAAGTTTACTATTCTAACCATAGCCCAATAATTCCACAAGTGATAGTAAGGTGTTAAAGTTTACTATTCTAGTCAAAGTCCCGCTTTTCTTTAAACTACATTAGTTTAAGTACAATAAGATCAACCCGAAGGCGATATGGCCGATGCCCACCCGAAGGTCGCCTAGCCCAAATGCCGAGCCTAATGGCCCCGTAGTAGTCAACATTCCCACCCTAGGAATGAGACTGTCCCACTCGCAATCCACTTCGGCGCCCACCCCGCACGGCGAATACAAGAAACGTGTTGGCCAACTCCGAGTGCCGGCCAGGGGAGCTACCTCACAAGCATGTGCGAATGAGCACAATGGCAAAAGTCACAAAGCTCGTCACAAGTCCCAAATCATCATGTCTCTAACATGGAATGTACAATTGTCCACAAGGCCTATCTCTATGTCATCATGTCTCTAACATGGAATATAGTATATGTTAAGTGGCCTATGTCAAGTCTCTATGTTGCAGTTTCATAGTTTTCTATGTTAAGTGCCGCTTTATGACACTTAAGGTTTCTAAGTCCCAACATGTATTTAATGTTCACAATTAACATTATCAAAGCTAAAATCACCATAAATGGCACACTCCCAGGCGCCCCCAAGAACCACCCCCACATGCATGCAGTTTAACCCAAATAGCTCTACTATATAGAGTGGAAATTTTATCATACATAAGGCATGCATTTTAAGTGATTCAAAATTCATAATAAATCTATTTAGCATGAATATGCATTCAAAATAATTAAATCAAACCAACTAAGCACTTAGGAGCCATTTGCTCTTATGCTCATGAAGCCAAACCCACCGAGTGCGAAAATCGCCGATCCGAATCGCTAACTAAGCTTCGATTCCTACTCCTAGCACCCTACAAGGCATGCCATAGGAATTACAAACTCAAAAGATGAGTCTTGAGTTCAAACAATAAGAAACTCTACTAAAGGGTGAAGAATACTCACCGAAAGCGAAGAAAGTGCTCTTGATCTCCAAATGGGAGTTAGAGTCCTTCTAATCCAACCTAAATCAAAGTTCTAAACTCATCAATTAGGTCCCAAAGGCCCTCAATCGAAAATTCCCAAATCCTAACCCTAGAATCCCATTCTAGGGTTTCATCTCACAAAAACCCACAATATTCGAAACTAGAGGAAAGAGATCACTCACATACCTCTAAGAAGCTCTAATCCAAGCTCAAAAAGCCCTAGGCTTGAAGCTTGATCCTCCACAAAGCTCCAAAAAGCAAGCTCCAAGCTCCAACAAGAAGATAATGGCTCTAGGTGGCCAAAGGAGAAGGAGAGAGAGATCAATCTCCTAACAATCCACCAAAAAATCCAAAAGAGCACAAGGGTTTAGAGAGAGAAGGTCTCCTACCTTGCTTGCTGTGATGGAGGGCTCAAATGAAGCCCTAGGGGTGTGTGGGGACCTAATAGAAGCAACAAGATGCTAAAACACCCCTGCAGTTCGGTCTGCTCACATTCTGCCAGTTTGTACCGGTACAAACCCATTTTGTACCGGTACAAACCCATTTTGTACCGGTATAAACCCTGCGAAACAGCCAAACCCGAGCCTCGGTTTTGCCATGTCTGCCCTCTTTATACCGGTATAAATCTTGGTCTGTACCGGTATAGCAATCATTTTGTACCGGTATAGACACCGTTTTGTACCGGTATAAGGCACAGAATTTCCAACCCGAGAGCCACCTAAAATCCAACTTTTTGGACTTTAGGGCTTGGGACTCATCCCCAAACCTCGGTACACGCGCCATAGGTCGGAACACAGTCAACGACCCTCCAGAAAATCTGGAAAAGCTCCAACAAGAGTCAAATACTCGAACTCCGCAATTTGCGCAAGTCCAGTATGTTACAGAATGTCTCCAAGAGGTCACGTGCTGCCGAGGAGTCCGAAGGATCTGATCCCGACTATCAGGTCGAGGGAGCTGAGGAGGTTGAAGAGGAGGAGGAAGAAGTTGAAGAGCCTGTGGCCCGTCCTGATAAAGGAAAGGGCATTGCTGGTGAGTCATCTCGAGGAGGTGGTTCACGTGCCCACGAGCGAAGAGCCAAGAGGATGGCAGAGGTTCCTTCTTCGAGGGCTCGTGCGTATTCTGCTAGAAGTTGTATTGCTGAGCGGCACGTCAACTTTCGGGATCTGATTGAGCAGCTTCCTGAGTTCGGACGTCCCTTACTGAGAGCCCCGATAGAGCCCATTGGTAATGTTGGAGCTCGTACACCTTTTTGTGTGGAGCTCATTCGGGAGTTCTATTTGAGGGGCGTGGTTCTTGCTGAGGACGAGAATACAGGCACTTATGTTTTTGAGACCTCAGTGCGTGGAAAGAGATTGACCGTCACTCCGCATGATATTGGAGGACTCTTGGGGATGGTCGTTGATGTATCCGGACTTCACTACACCGCTGGCCATTCCGCCTTCGACTCACCGGGATACAGCTTGTTGATGCCATTTGCAAGCCAGAGCTCGCACCGATCGCTCGCTTGTTGAGTCGAAAGATCTACGTCCGTAGTATCATTTGCTATCACCGATTATGTGCTATAATGTTCAACCAACGATAGGAACCAAAAGTATTCGATGGGATCGCCTAGTTCTGCTTTATTTGCTTGGACATCCAGAGCAGGCTTATGGTTTGAACATGAACATACCTTTCCTGATGTGGCAGAGGATGGTTTACGTGATACAGTCTTCGGCCCGGCGCGAGTTACTTCCGTTTCCTTTGTTGATCACGCGCATTCTACAGGCAAATGGAGTGGATACTACATGCAATAAATATGATTATGGACTTGGGTCTATTGATGCAGTTACTTGGGCTTAGTCTGTTAGCACGTTGACAACATTCCAACAGACCAAGCGACAACCGCCACATGCAAAGATCGTGTTCAGCTCCACCTTCTCCACCTCCACATCCTGCGCCACGACATGCAGCACGTGCGACGCGTGAGGGTTCCTCGAGCTCAGGGGGAGCAGTCACTTTGGACTCACTACATCATGACGTTGGTAAACTTCATCATGAAGTCAGTTCTATCAAGACAGGGGTCAAGAGACTTGAGAAAGGAATTAAGCGACTACTTGAGAAGATGGGGTGTCGACATGATGATATATTTCCATAGACCTCATCCTATCAGCGATCTCAAGGCCTCGACACTGCTCTCGTCGTGTCGAACCGTACATCGCCGGTCCGGATCTCCGCTAGAGGAGATGACGATGATGACGAGGCTACTGAGTGACTTCTGCCTCGACTTCTTTCTCCTACTGATTTTTACTGCTTTTCTTAGGATTATGTTTAGTTTACCTTTGCCTAGTACTTGATGTTTTCTCTTTTATTATGCATCTTGGTCTGTAACTATGATGTGCTTACTCTCTTTTTCTTAGTCTTTTTCTCTCTACTTACTGTTTCTTTTTGGCAATTTTTGACAAAAAGGGGGAGAAGAATAAATGAATGCTAAACAGGTAAGAAGGGAGGAGATATTCATGATGCATACACGAAGGGGGAGACATGATGATTTTAAGGAGGGAGAAGAAGATAGTTGTGTACGAAAGAAAAGTTGAAACGATAGAAAAGTTGAAGGACCAAGGACAAAAAGGGGGCGAAGATGAGAACAAAGACATTAATTGGTGATTGACTAATGAATGCTAAACAGGAAATCAAGACTTCAAGACTCCTAGTTGCGTCTAAGTCATAGAGTTTGTTTTAGGAGTTTTTGATGTACTTTTGGATTTCATCTTGTATTTGGACTACACGCGAGAAGTTTAATGTTTTGGTGATGACATTGAACTTCGTTTCTCTTTATGATGTAATTTTAGTGAGCTTTTGTGTTTTGTCACGAAATTGCCAAAGGGGGAGATTGTTAAGGATTTTGTGTTGGCAAGTTTCGTGAATTGAGTCGGAGTCTTGAAGGATCGGAGCGGATCGAAGAACGGAGAAGAATCAAAGACTTCGAAGAAAGAGGAATTGGCTCACGATGAGAATCACGATGCCTAGGTAAGTTTTTAATTCATGTTATGGTGATTCATACTTAGTTATAGGCATTAGAATCATAAATCATTGTTTATCGGATTAGAAATTATATTGGAACTTTGTAAATTTCGAGAATTGGAAAATTTACAAAGTATACCTGTCCTGTACCGGAACCTGTACCGGTACAACAAAAGTGGCTATACCGGTACAGCAACTTTTCCCATTACCGGTAATGGTCCTTCGAAAAATAATCTTCCGTCCTTGTGGAACCGGTAACCAGTTCATTCCTGTACCGGTACAGATAGGTAAAAATCTGATTTTTCTCTAATCCGAATCTAATTGATTCTAAAGTCTATAAATAGGTTCTTAGGGTTCTCTAACTACATATGCTTCATGAAAATACATGTTTGAGAAACCCTAGAGGCTAGGAATTCATCTAAAACCTATTTTCTACATCATAGCCTCTTTTAGATCAAATCGAGATATCGTATTGAATATCTATATGTCGATTTGATCTACGTTTCGCTTGGAGTTTTCTTCTTCGGTTTTCTACGATACTCCTAAGCGAAGGATCACCATACTCATGATGCTTCTCATGAACGGCGTCGTGGATTCGGCGTGAGGCGTCGTGGATTCGGCGCGATTGAAGGCGATTCGTGGATTCGGATCGTTGGCTCATGGATTCGAGTGGCGTCGTGGATTCGGCGTGATAGAAGCTTCGTGGATTCGAAGTGATGGCGTTTCGTGGATTCGGGACGTGGCGTTCGTGGACTCGAACGTGAGGGCGTGGACAACCCGAAGGAGGATTGCGCGGAGATCCATAGGAGAGTTAGAGAGGTCGAGTCCGTGGAGTTCGGTATCATCTTGTAATCTTTTCTCTTATTGATTGTTTATTCGCGTGTTGGTCCCGTGGGTTTTTTACTCCGAGTTTGGAGTTTTCCCACGTAAATCTCGATGTGCTTTTTATTTTCCGCATTTACTTTTTAAAGCATCGAGAATTGTGGTTTTTGGCCTTTACACCTATTCACCCCCCTCTAGGTGTTTAGATACGATCTAGATAGATCCTTGGGGCTTCCCCGTAACTCACAGAATTAGTTTCGTCCGCGAAACTAACTTAGTTATAATCTAGATTTATACCTTAATCCAGGTTGTCGAAGAGATGGGGATAACGCTCCCGCATCACGCTTTCGAGCTCCCACGTAGCCTCTCGGTCGTTGTGGTTGCTCCAACGGACTTTAACATACGGAATCCTTTGGCTCCGTAGTTTTCTTTCTTCTCGATCAATAATATAGGCCGGAAACTCCTCATAACTCATGTCCTCTTGAATCTCCGACGGTTCAAACGCAAGAATATGGTCGGGGTCATAGATGTACTTGCGGAGATTTGATACATGGAACACATCATGGACTCCCGCAAGCCTCGATGGTAATGCTACTCTGTAGGCCACCGCTCCAACTCGCTCCAAAACCTCAAATGGTCCGAGATATCGAGGACTTAGCTTTCCCCGAATTCCAAACCGCTTGACTCCTCGCGTCGGTGATATCTTTAAGAACACGGGGTCGCCAACCTCGAACTCTATGTCCTTTCTTCGCTTGTCGGCATAACTCTTGTGCCGAGATTGCGCCGTTGTAAGTCGTTGGCGGGCAAGGCGAACCTTCTCCTCTGCCTCCCGCACTACATCAAGGCCAAGAACTGCTTTCTCGCCCACGTCGCTCCAATGAATTGGAGAGTGACACTTTCTTCCATACAGGGCCTCGAATGGTGCCATCGCGATACTTTCTTGATAACTATTGTTGTACGCGAATTCCGCCATCGGTAGATGATCGTGCCAATTGCCCTTATAATCTAGTACATACGCTCGAAGCATATCCTCAAGTATTTGAATTGTCCTCTCTGACTGACCATCACTTTGAGGATGAAAAGCGGTGCTAAAATCGAGCCGTGTGCCCAACGCCTCCTGTAGGCTCCTCCAAAAGTGAGAAGTGAACCTCGGATCCCGATTCGATACGATAGACGTCGGTACCCCGTGAAGCCTAACGATCTCATCTATATAAACTTGAGCCAACTTGTCCCCCGACCAAGTAACATGTATCGGGAGGAAATGCGCCGACTTCGTCAACCGGTCTACTATGACCCAAATTGCATCGTGTCCTCCTTGAGATCGAGGCAACCCGGTCACAAAATCCATGGCGATATTTTCCCATTTCCAAACGGGTATAGGTAGACTTTGTAGTTTCCCCGCCGAAAATCGCCGCTCCGCTTTTACTTGTTGGCAAGTAAGACATTGTGCAACAAATTCTCCAATGTCTTTCTTCATGCCCGGCCACCAATATTGTAATTTCAAATCTTGATACATTTTGGTGCCGCCCGGGTGGATACTATAAGGAGATTGATGCGCTTCTCGCATAATCGCCTTGCGGAGATCCTTGTTCTTAGGTACACACCAACGATTCCGAAATCGAAGTGTGCCGTCGGTCCCAATGCCGAACTCTTCGGCACTACCGTTTTCCACCTCACCGCGCACTTTCTGGAGGTATTCATCGGCAGTTTGCAACTCCTTGATCTTCTCCAATAAGGTCGGTTGCACCACTAAGGTAGCAAGTGTAGCCGGCACTCCCGGCGCTACTACTTCTAATCTAAACCGTTGCATCTCCTTCCGCAACAACAGTTGGGGTGTGATTGCCGAAGCTAAGTTTTCTCCCGATTTTCTACTTAGCGCATCGGCTACGACATTAGCTTTTCCGGGGTGGTATAAGATTGTGACATCATAGTCTTTCAACAGCTCTAACCACCGCCGTTGTCGCATATTCAGCTCCCTTTGGGTGAACAAATACTTAAGGCTTTTGTGATCCATGTAGATCTCACAATGTTTTCCATATAAGTAATGCCTCCACAATTTTAGCGCAAAAATTACCGCGGCTAATTCCAAATCCTGAATCGGGTAGTTCTTCTCATAAGGCTTCAGGTGGCGCGAAGCATATGCTATGACTTGCCCATTTTGCATTAGAACACACCCTAGCCCGATGTAGGAAGCATCACTGTACACGACGTATGTCTCCCCCGGCGTCGGTAGAGCAAGTATCGGGGTCGTCGTCAACCTTTCTTTCAACTCCTTGAAGCTTCGATCGCAATCTTCGCTCCAAACATACTTGACACCCTTGTGTGTGAGACGCGTTAGCGGAGTGGTTATTTTGGAGAACCCCTCCACGAACCGTCGATAGTAACCCGCCAGTCCAAGAAAACTGCGGATTTCCGTTATGCTCGTCGGGCGAGGCCAATCCTTAATTGCTTCTACTTTCTTCGGATCCACCGAGATGCCCTCACCCGAAATCACATGTCCTAGGAAAGTAACTTCCGAAAGCCAAAATTCACACTTCTTTAACTTGGCATACAGTTTCTCTTTTCGGAGTATTTCCAAGACAAGTCTCAAATGTTCCTCGTGTTCTTCCTCAGTCCGAGAATATAGCAGTACGTCGTCAATAAAGACCACGATGCATCGGACCAATAGCGGACGGAAGACACGGTTCATCAGGTCCATAAATGCCGCCGGGGCATTAGTAAGCCCGAATGGCATTACTGTGAACTCGTAGTGGCCATACCGCGTACGGTACGCCGTTTTGTACACATCCTTGGGCCGTATCTTCAACTGATGATACCCCGACTGAAGGTCTATTTTAGAATACACTTTTGACCCTTGTAATTGATTGAATAAGTTGTCGATCCTTGGCAACGGGTACTTGTTCTTTATTGTGACCTTGTTCAACTCACGGTAATCCACGCAGAGTCGAAGTGTGCAGTCTTTCTTCTTGACGAATAGCACCGGAGCTCCCCACGGAGACACGCTCGGCCTCACAAAGCCTTTATCGAGCAAGTCCTCCAATTGTGCTTTAAGCTCTTTTAGCTTCACCGGTGCCATCCTATACGGAGCCTTCGAAACTGGCGCCGCCCCAGGGATCAAGTCAATGACGAACTCGACCTCCCGGTTCGGTGGCAATCCCGGTAACTCCGCCGGAAATACGTCCGGGTATTCGCACACCACCCGAACACCCTTAAGGTCCGGGCGTTCCCTTCGGCCGTCCACAATGGTCGCCAAGTAGGCCTTGCAACCACCCTTTATCATTTTCCTTGCTCTAGCCGTGGATATGGTCGCCGCAAAGCGTGCACCCTTACACGCTCGGTACACCAGTTCTTCTTGATTTGGCTCACGAAAAGTGATCACCCTACTCTCGCAGTCGATGACCGCATAATACTTGGTAAGCCAGTCTAGCCCCAAGATTACATCAAACGACCACAACTTAGTTAGCACTAGCATATCGATCGGCATGACCCAATCGTCTATCTGGACTGGACACGCCGGACACTCGTCATAGACGCTATAGGTATGCTCGGGGGATTTAATATCCCAACCTTCCTCATCATGTATAATCTCTAAGTCATGAGTTCTAGCAAACGATGCACTTATAAATGAATGCGATGCACCCATGTCGAATATAGCTTGAGCTCTAGTGCCATTGATAGAGATAATACCTGCCACAATGTCGTCGGGAGCTGGAGTCTGCTCATCCACCTGAGTGGCAAAAATCCGCCCACTCGGTGCTCTCGATGCCTCCAGCTGACACGATGATGATGAGCGTCCAGCCGCAATAGGGGATGGCAACCCCATCAGCTGCCTCGGTGTAGAAGGGGATGACGCCGCCGTCTGTGCGGACGACCCCCAACTAGGGCACTCTCTTATCATGTGCCCCGGTTGGCCACACTTGTAGCATTTTCCTTCTCGCTGCGGGCATAAGTTCGGTCGATGATCCTCGCCGCAAATGACGCAACGGGAGGGCTTCCTGCCCTTCGCCTGCTATCGGGGATACCGAGGGGGTTTCTTTGCATTCGGCCGGCCCCCGACACCACCCGCCGCCCGTTTCTCGCCCTTCTCCTTGGACTCCGCCATGCCCTCGCGCTCCTCCCGCGCGTAGGCGCTACCGTGCTCCGCACTCAGCGCCTTTATCACCTGCGCGTTAAACAGAGCCTAAATCAGGCTAGTTTCATAGTAACTCATAATTTGGCTTTTCGTTTAAATAACGGAGTTGCCCCACGCATCGGGGATACTCCCAATTAGGTTTCTACAAGGTCAATTTGACCCTAGAACCACTATAGTCAAAAGCCCCAAATTTGGGTGCTCTACCAAACCCTATGTGAGACCCTAGGTTTTGATCTCCTAAACAAGCAAAAGAAAGCTTGTTAAACCTCTTAGAGTTCATCTAAACCCATTTGAACCATTTCTAGGGCATCTACTTGAAGCCCTAAGGATTCACCATGAGAGGACCTTGAGCTACCATGAATTTTTATGGAGCCCAAGCCTCAAGAGGCTTCTAAACAAGAGAGAAGCTCAAAACCCTAGGTTACAAGGAGGAAAACCCAAACCCTAACCTAGTTCTCATAGAAACCTCACCTTGATCCAAGCTCCACCTTGTAGGAGAGCTTCTAAGTCTTCTCCAAGCTCCAAAGCCACCAAGATCACCTTTTCCAAGCCTTCTTCTCCTTCTTCTCCTTCTTCTCCAAGCTCTAGAGCTCCTTGTCTAGAGAGAGAAAGAGAGAAATATGAGGGAGAGGGGTTGGGAGTGAATAGCTGTGAATAGAGGAGGGGCCAAGACTATATTGTGTTGTTACAATTGCCAAAATGCCCTCCAATCCCGAAATTTTACAAACTGCCCAGACTGGGCAATTTTCGGGTTCAGGATCCGGACCTGGCCATGGGATCCGGATCCCGTAAGCTGGGGTTCTAGGACTTAGCCATTTTTCTGCTGACTTTGCAGGTGGGGACCGGTCTCAGCCTCTTGATCCAGATCCCGTACGCTGGAATTTCAGGACTTAGCCAAATTTCTGGCTGCTGCGTCTGCTGAGCCCGTGGCATCCGAACTCCATCCATTGGGTCCGGTCCCAGCAAGCTCCAAATCTGAAATTTTTCCAGATTCGCGGATTTACCCTCGTGGGTCCCATTTTCACTTCACATAGGTTCTAGAACACTTAGAACCTTGTTTCGCTTGACCCACTCCGCGTTCCGCTCATTTTGACAAAACTCGGCACGTTTTACGAGGAAGTGGGTTGTTACAATCTAAGACCATCTAAACTATTTCTAAGGCCTCACTTTGAAACCCTAATGATCCACCATGAGAGCACATGAAGCATCCATGGATTTTCATGGAGCTTGAAGCTCTACAATGCCTCTAAACATGAGAGAAGCTCAAAACCCTAGGTTCCATGGAAGAAATCCAAACCCTAGCCTAGGTTTTCCACAAAACCTCACCTTGGCCCAAGCTATCCCAAGGTCCTTCTTGTAGGAGAGCTTCTAGAACCTCCAAAGCCTCCAATCCACCTTCTCCAAGATTCTACTCCTTCTTCTCCAAGCTCTAGGGTTTCTTTTCTAGAGAGAGAAAGAGGGGAAATGAGAGAGAAGTGAGAGGGGTGAATGGTTGTGAATAGAGGAGGCATGGGCTGCATATAGTGTTGTAACAATTGTCAAAAGCCCTCTAATCTCGAAATTTTACAATCTGCCCAAACTAGGCATTTTTCGGGCTCTGAGACCAGTCTCCATGTCTGGGGTCCGGACTCCAAGTATCTTCGCCCGAGCCCAACTGCGCGTGGGGTCCGGTCTTCAACCTCCAGTCCGGATCCCGAGAGCAGCTCTTTTGGGACTTAGCTAATTTCCAGCCTCTGCGTAATTCAAGACCGGTCTTGCTCGTAGGGACCGATCTCTGGGGTCCGGTCTTCAACTTCAAGTCCGGATCCCAAGAGCAGAATTTTCAGGACTTAGCCGATTTTCCCTCTGTTTCGGCACCTGAGGGTGTGAGGTCCGGTCTTGCCTGTGGGGACCGGTCTCAGTGCAGTCCAAGTCTGGAACTTTTCCAAACTTGCAATTTTTGCTTCCTCGGGTCCCGTTTTCACTCCACGTAGGTTCTAACTCACTTAGAACCTCGTGTTACTTGTCTCACTGCGCATTCCGCTCATTTTGACGGAACTCTGCACATTTTACAAGGAAGTGGGTTGTTACACGAGGCGTGACAATAATCCATGTATTTTAAATATTCTAAAATTCATAAAAATTCTATTTAGTATGAATATGCATGCACTTCGATGATGCGACAAACAATGACAACATAGGAGAAATTTTCTCCCATTCCATTGAAGCCAAACCCACCATGACTTCTCGCACCCTTCGTTTAAGCCAACGAAGGTGCCCACTACTCTCCTAGCACCCTAAAGGTAAAGAAAAGAGAGTTGCACAATCGAAATGAACAACGCATTGTTCAATCATTAAGCAACTGAAGAAAATTGTGAAAACTCACCAAAGATGTAGAAGAACTCTCTCTCTCATCTCAAATAGAGGCTAGAATCCTTCAAGTCTACCTCAAAGAGAAGTTCTACACCTAACAAAAGAGTTCCAAAAACCTCTAATCAAAAACCCCCAAAACAAATCCTAGATTTTCATTTCTAGGATTTCATCTAGTAAAAACCATCAAAATATGGATCAAAGAGTAGAAAAGTGCTACTCACCTCTCAAGATGCTCTAAACCAAGCTCCGAACCAACTAGGGTTGAAGATCTCCTCTCAAACAAGCTCCTCTCCAAGCTCCAACCCTTCAACAATGGAGGAAACCCAACAAAAAGTAAGGAGGAGAAGAAAGGAGAGATCAATACTAGCTAAAATCCATCAAAAATGGAGAAGAAATCAAAGGGGGAGAGTCTCACCTTGCTTCTCCATAGGTTAGGGCTCAAAAGAGCTCCTAAGGGGGGTGGGGTGATATTTATAAGATTTGCAACAATTGCAAATACACCCTCCCACGAAACAGCCCGCTATGCACTGTGTACTGGTACACGAAAAACTGTACCGGTACAACTCCAGCGAAACAGCAAACCCGAGCCTCGGGTTTGCATAAAACTCCCTGTGTACCGGTACAAACCGATGGTTCTACCGGTACAACCATCAACCTGTACCGGTACAGTCATCAATCTGTACCGGTACACAGTCCTACTGTGGCAACACGAGAGCAGCTCAAAATTCAAACTTTTTGAATTTTGACGCTAAGTTTTGAACCTTCATTCTCGGGATGCGAGTCATAGGTCGGAACACTGTCTGCGACCCTTCAGAATATCTGAAAAAGCTCGGCACACAAATCAAACACTCGGATCTCGCAATTTGCAAAGGTCCAGTGTGCTACAGAAGATGAGAGAGAGAATATTCGTGTATTTTTGGAATTAAGGTTTTATGAAAGAGACATATTTTGTACACCACTTTGATTATAATAAATATCTCTGCTCCGTCTTCGCCCGTGGACATAGGCCGGTAGCGGAATCATGTAAATATTTTGTACTTTATTTTGCTTCTCTTTTTTTCGGATCTCTTTTGGTATTTTCACACTCGACGGACTATATCTTCTCTGTGAGACCCCAGTTAGTCCTATATATAAGATATAATAGGGCTAAAACTCTTAACCCGGCTTAAGCATTTTGGGTGGTGGCAAGGCCCAAGAGGTTAAGAGAGTTAAGCGTGCTAGGATGGGAGTAGTCCTAGGATGGGTGACCCCCTGGGAAGTTGGGGCGTTACAGATGGTATCAGAGCCAATTACCAGCCGGAAGTGTGAGATGAGTCTCGGCTGAGCCAGGGTCTGGATGACGGGCTAGCGAGACGAGTCTCACATCGCCTGGTATTTGTGAGTCTGAGCCTGACGAGGACGTCAGGGTTTAAAGGAGGGGAGATTGTGAGACCCCAGTTAGTCCTATATATAAGATATAATAGGGCTAAAACACGTATCCCGGCTTAAACATTTTGGGTGGTGGCAAGACCCAAGAGGTTAAGAGAGTTAAGTGTGCTAGGATGGGAGTAGTCCTAGGATGGGTGACCCCCTGGGAATTCGTCACATTCTCAGTTTTAGTTCTAACATATATTTTTTTTCTCTCGAGAAATCAAGATACATCTAAACTCAAAAACTAGTGCCTAAAAATGGACCTTTTTTCGTTCCTACTTAGGAGAATGATCAATGAATCAACTAGACATAATTTAAATCTACTGTTAGTCACAACTAATGTTATTTAAGTTGCAAACGTTTTTTTCTCAAAAAAAAAAAAAAGTTGGTAAAAAGGATTGAAAAATAAAAAAGGAAAATGGTAGTAAGTATAGAAAGGAAAAATATCTATAAAGTTGAGTGTAGCAAAATGTAATTACTATACACCTTTATGTAATTATTATTCTATAAAAAGAAAAAGAAAAAGAGAATGGAAAAAAGTAAACCCCTCTCCTAGCTAGCATCTTTGCCATGATAAGAAATATATATACTTTTTGTTAGGCCTATGCTTAACAAAGAATACAATTGTGCCGTCCTTAAAATTAGGAATGTGCCTCTTAAAGAGAGATCAACGGAATGATTGGAGAAGAGATCCGCGAAAAGAGGCGGTCTCCCAACCGTATAATACGATCCTTAGTCACTCATGGTTTTGGTTTCACAAGATGCTTGCTGTGCCCACAACATTACTAATCCCTGCTTTTAAATTATGAAAAATACTATACCCACAACACTTGATGCGTGCATCCAGAATTTGTGTGCTTTGATTAGCAGCAGAAGCAGCAGTGTCGGCCGACCAGCGCCACTTGTCTAATCAAGTAATATACATGCCGAACGTTGTTAGTATTCTTTAATTATATAGGATAATAGGAAAAAAAAAAAAAAAAAGCTAAAATAAAATCTGTGTACAATGTGTAACAATTGCTTCGCCAGTTAGTTTAAAAGTTTGAATTAGTTCAAGCCGTTTAGCATGATAAGTATTTCTATTTGGCCCCAAGATTATGTTCTAGTTGCATCTAATATATAAAGTTACTTGTGCCGTGGGCTAATCTGATAGAATCAGCTCATAATCAAGAGCTATCAACCGCTAGCTATTATGCTGAAAGAAGTTTGCGCGAAAGATGCACATATACTTTTATTATTTTTCAATAGAATTATAAAAATTATATTTTAACTAAGTTAGTCCGATATAATTAAGTGGCGTCGAACCTTTGAACGAAATCTACTCTGTACATTAAGTTAGTTTGAGCCTTTTAAACAGATAATGCATGGCAGCGCATGCAAGCTATCATAGTTCTTCGTCTCAATCGAAAAACACAAGTATCAAAAGAAGGCTTTCCATCCCCACCAAAACGACACAATGATTCCTTTGCGTCGGAAGCCCATAAACCTCGTTTCCCCACCATCAATCTGCTCTACTATTTAAATATAAGTATACACCCTTCCCCTTGTGAATTTGGCCTCCGCACCATCCCCAATGGCCACTACAAAGGGAAACAAAAAATTAAGTAAATAATAAATAAATAAAAAGAGTAGCTACGTCCAGTTAACTCCTCGTTAAGTGCATCCTACGGCATATCCATCACACCGCATCGACCCATTTCAAAGATACGTGTGTTAAAAAGGCATTGAAATATATATATATATATATATATAGGCGATTCTTATCTTATTATGAGTATAGGCCTTTATCTTTAAATACGTTTTTAACCGTTGATTGATGGGATGTGTGGTTAGGATAATGGTGGTCCCCACTTAGAATGATAGTGGTCTCCTAGGATTGAATGGATAGTTGGTTGAATAGTATGATCTAACGGATGAAAATGATCAATGGAATAAATCGAGGGCTAAAAACTTATAAGTATAAGGAGGCTAATAATCATAAAAGTATAGTAGCCGGATTTCTATATATATATATATATATATATATATATAATCATCCCGTATGCAGATTTTTTTTTTTTTTTTTTTGTCCGTAAAATTACACCCAATGTGCACTTTATCATGGGAGCAGATCATGATTAGTGTATATATATATATAATCATCCCGTATGCAGATTTTTTTTTTTTTTTTTTTTTGTCCGTAAAATTACACCCAATGTGCACTTTATCATGGGAGCAGATCATGATTAGTGAATCCGGGCCAAACGTTAAGGAGTAAAATTTTAAAAAAAATAATAGGGAATCTTCTAGAATTCTTAGCAACTTGATAATTAAAATGAAGAAGAGTATTATTTTAGGCCAAAAATCAAAAGTACGTATTGACCTCATATGCATCCCACGTGGACGCTCATAAACAAAGAGACAATCTCAAAGACATATTAACTCATATATCTTCTGCATATATATTTTAATCATTTTATATATTTTGGTAACACGAAGAACACATTTTGGTAACATCCAAGAACACAGCCCACGAGGGTGCAGGACTGCGCGCACGTGGACCAGCCTACTGATCTGTCCGATTGATCTGCAGGCCGGGTTTTCCAAAACTGAAATTAATTTACAGGCCTTAAATAATATAATAATATATATATATGCTTTTGTTAATTAACATTTTCGTGCGATCAATTTACGAATATTTAGATTCTAATTAAGGCCTCTCTGTATTTGAGTTTTGGAGATTCCGGTCTATCGATCCCGTACCAAAAACGTCCACCCCCAACACTAGTTCGCGATCGGCACGCACCCGTTGATCCGGCCGCACCAGAAATGTCCGCCCGGTCGGAGTCCGCTTTCGTCGAGCTTGGCCGTCTTGGTGGTCGGTCAGCTGCCAAAGTAACTAACAGAAGTAATTACTAACAACTAACTAACAAAGGAGCCGACCAACTACTGACTGACTGACTGACAGACTAATAGTAGTCCACCGGCGTGCCGGGACAGCAGTCGTCGTACTCCGATTGGTCGCGGGCGATCTCGAAGGGCGGAGGCACGTAGGGCGGCTGGGCACAGCGCAGCAGGGCCCAGTTGACGCCGTCGAAGAAGGGGTGCTTCTTGACGGCTGCGGCACCCACCGCGGCGCCCAGCCGCCTGGCGGGGTCCTTCACCAGCAGCGCCGCCACCAGGTCGCGCGCCGCCGCCGGCACGTGCGGCTCCCGCGGGAACTCCAGCGCCCGCGCGACGATGTTGGCGAGCGTGGCGTCGTTGTCGGAGCCGCGGAACGGGGTGGCGCCGTAGAGGAGCTCGAAGATGAACACGCCGAGGGTCCACCAGTCAACGGCGGAGCCGTGCCCCTCGCCCGAGACGATCTCCGGGGCCAGGTACTCGTGGGTGCCCACGAACGACATCGACCGGAGGTCGACGGGCTCGGCAACGAATTCGATGGCTGCGGCAGCGGCGGCCGCGAGAGAAGCAGAAGAAGTTTGGAAGGGGTTCTTGCGGCGGCGGCGGCGGCGGTGGAAGGGGGGCTTCGACTTGCAGCTGGGGGGCCGGAAGCAGGAGACGGCGGGCACGATGCAGTTAGGGAGGATGCAGGAGGAGGGGGAGGGGGAGGCAGCGGCCGAGGGGAATTCGGAGGCGGAGGAGGAGGGGATGAGGAGGTGGGCCGGGGTTGGGGCGGCGGACGGGTCGTCGGACTTGAGGGAGAGGTCGAAGTCGGTGAGCATGATGTGGCCGTCGGATCGAACCAGGACGTTCTCCGGCTTCAGATCGCGGTACACGATCCCCAGCATGTGCACGTACTCCAGCGCCGCCACCACCTCCGCCGCGTAAAACCTGTTCCGTCAATTAATCGGACTCTTAATTATTATACATTGAATTACCTATTATTCGAAAAAAATAATAATTATGAAAGGTTATTTTCTCTTCATTTTATTTTATTTTATCCTTTTCTCGGATTCAAATTATTCAATCCAAATAGCGCGCGGTTCTTCACCATCGAAAAAAGTCTTCTTTTTTTTTTTTTTTTTCTTTTTTTGGCAAAATAACTATGTTCCTCTTCTGCTGGAAAAATAATGTTACTGTAAAAATAAAACATTATTAACCGTTAGAAACTGATAAAACTTTAACAACAATGCGTGAGGATAATAAGACATGATTGAGGTGCCACCGAAGGCGAGAAGAAAGATATATAATAAGACATGATTGAGGTGCTTGTAGGGCGCATGATAGGTTTAAATAAATAGTAGCGGATTTGGGGATTGTTTAGTTTCGTGTGAGATGGATCCCACGTGAGCTGGGCATTTTACTTAATTAATTAATAAATTTACATCCAAACCAGTTTAATCGGCTTATAATAATAATAATAATAATAATTTAACCTCACATGCGACTACTTTTTCTAGTTGGTTAGGGAACATGAAAAGTAGGACTCGGAGGGATCTGGCTTGGACTCGAGCTAGGACTACACTACCTCATGTGATTAAAATATAAATAAAATACATACCCAACCAACAATGCGTGGACCACTCTTCTGTGTCTCTAGCTGTTCATTGATGGAGTAGGCCAATGGCGGGAAATAGGTAAAAACGTATAAATAAATTCAAATAAAAAAAGATTTATCGCATGCGTTAACGGGTCACATCTTTGTTATTTTCGCTGCATTTTGTGGTCGGGAGACCAAAGAAACGTGGTCCACTCAAAAAAGGTTCCAAATATTAATTTATATAATATATATTTTTTAAACAATATGTAAGATTAATGAACTGCGCAATAGCAATGATTCAGAAAGTGCCTCAGCCTCAATTATGCCAAATTGTTAGAAACCTTCATTATTTATGAAGCCTGCAGATAAGCGACTACTTAGAGCTGGCCGGGCCTCATGCAGTAATGCTGCTGCGGAAAATACCAAAAACGAGTATAATATATGAAAAAAAAAAAATTTTTTTTTTTTCAGTAGCAACAAAAAAAAATCAAATCAAATCAAATCAAATCAAATCAAATCTTAATGAGATCAACACGATCTCTGTATATACGGATGTGGTGACTTATAAAAGCAAACAAAATAGTTTCTAATCAAACGTTCTCGTGTAACATCTTGCACTAGCCATTAATTTAAAATCTTTTTATTTTATATTTAAAATTTATATAAATTAAAATCATGATATTTAGAAACCTCAAATATTAGATGACAGGTGTGGGAGCAGCAAGCAGCTGGTCTGGTCAAGTCAAACCCTTTAATCGAGCTGCCTCAGTCAGTTGGTGGTAACTACCAGAAGAAGGGGCGTTAGTACGTACTACTACTAGCACTTGGCGGTGCTCAGAACCCCACCCAAAACAAAGAAAAAAAAGAAAAAAAAAAGAGGAGAGCTACTACTTCTCGTCTAGTCTAGAAAAGAAAAGACACTGCTACTTAATAAGTAGAAGTACTCTGCGATGAGTCCCTTTCCTTCCTATTGGGTAAATTAAAGCATCACATTGGCCATGCGGTTCCTGCAATGCCTACGCAACCTCGCTACCTCTCTCTACATAACAATTTTTGCAAGCTCTCGAGTCTCCCCGTAAAGGGATTTGTTTTAATATTTTCAAGAATACAAGTTAAAAATTGAGAATTTGTATGTCTAATTTATCACAAAAATTTAACATAATACTCTGTTTCAGTTTAATATTAATTTATCATCCTACTTGGTGCAAAATAATATTTATAATAATATTAATTTCAGTTAATACGTGTACTGTAGTAAACTTAGTTACATAATCTAGTTATATCAGTCCAGATATATATTAGTATATATACTCATGAAAAGAAAACGAAAGTCTATGTATTTTCAAATTATTTAAATGAGATGATATTTAATTTGACAATTAATTTTATTAGACAGACTCTATATTATTAAAAGTATTTAAAAATTAAATTCTATACTTTTTTGATTTTATTTATTTAGTGATTAAAAAAATTAAATTCATAAACTCTAATAATTGATGCTAAATTTAATGGCGTAGAGTGACCCAAATTATATAAGAATTTGACTAAAAAAATTTATATGATCAATACCTCTATTATAGAATTTAAATATTTTATTATTATTTTTTTTATAAATCTTAATTTTTAATACTAAACAAATTATATAAAAAATTATAAAATTTAATTTTTAAATATTTTTAATAGTATAAATTATGTCTTACAGAACTTATCATCGGTTTGAATATCACATCATCAAAAATAACTTACAAGTATGAAAACTTTTGTACTTTCAAAAATATTTAAACAATATTTTTGAATCAATCCAACTCTTTATATTACACATATATTGTAAAATCAACAATGAAGAAGAGTAATATTTTAGAACATGCGGCCGTACCGACGGTAATATTAACAAAGCGCAAGCAAATTTAGTTAATATTATTGTCACACATAAGATGTTTAATAGCCACGTGACTAGTGGACTTTGCTAGTTAATTAGACGAGTGCAACGGTGATGCGATGTGCTCCGATTTAATAATATTAGTAAAAAGCATATTTTTTGGGTGAAAATTACCTAACAAACTTTTCCAAATCACGAGTCTCTTCCCTAATTCCAACTTTAATAAATAAGAGAATCAATGAAGGAAAGAAACAAACTCGCCTTTTCTTTATTTAATTCGTCATGTTTGTTTCTCTTTTTACCTAATCAATTCGTCCATTACAGAGAGAGTGTATCAACATAACTATTCATACAAAACCAAATTGACTGTTCACTGTACACAAATAGCATTAATTTGTTTGTATTTAATCTACTGTTTCTAATTCTATTCTTTAAAGAGTCAATACCTATATTACCTAGTGAACCTAGCTAGCAACCAATTTGGGCACCAGAGATAGGAAATGGCGCTTTCAGATTCGATTTCAAAAAAAAAAAAAAAAAAAAGCAAAAAGATAAATTATTTCCAAAACTAAGGACGAAAGCACTTCTTACTCCACTCTTTTCTTAGGGGAAAAAAACTACTAATTAGATCTAGTCTTACAGTAGTGAATATAAACACGAAAATAATAATTATTATACAGCATAGGATACAGTCGAAATCAATTCTATCATGCCACATTAATAAAAAAAAAAAAAAAGTATATATATGATTAAAAAAAAAATATATTCCATTAAGATAAGCTTTAAAAAGTTATGATCCTATAGTTTGAATAATGTAATAAGTGTATATTAGTTGTTGTAAAAGGTTTAATAAAAAAAAGAAAAGAAAAAAGAAAGGGGTAAAAGCCGGGAGTTATATATTAGAGAATTTATCATAATAATAATAAATAATAATAATCATGTCATTTTAACGGAAGTGAGTAACAAATAAATGGGCTGGGCGGTCATAGATAATAATAGATAGATAATAATGATGGAATGCAATTCAATTATTAATTATTAAATTGAGGGAAGGGAGAAATTAATAAATACCTGACGGCGGAGTCGGGGAATCTGCGGTTGGGCTGGCGCTGGCGGAGGAGGTGGAGGTCGCCGCCGGGGCAGAAGTCGGTGAGGAGGCAGGACCAGCGGTCGTTCTCGGCGACGCCGTAGAGCCTTGGCAGGAAGGGGTGCTCCCCGACCATCTCCAGGATCTCCCGCTCCGTCCTCGCCCGCCCCCACTTGCTCCTGCCCTCCAGCTCCTTCTTGTCCATCACCTTCGCCGCCACCGCCACCACCGATCCCCCGCCCCCGCACTTCACCTCCGCCAGGTACACGCTCCCGATGTCGCCCGACCCCAGCCGCCGCACGAACCGCAGGTCCGACGGCGACAGCCCCGACTCCGAGGATCCCAGCCGCCGGATCAGATCGAGCCGCGGATCGCCGCCCTTGGGCGCCATCGACGACGACGACGGCCCCGAGCCGGCCGAGGAGACCGTCGACGACCCCGATCGCTCCGAGGACCCGAAGCTCATGCTGCAGAGATCGTCCGCCAGCTCGTCGGGCATGGCCATACCTATACACTACGCCTTAATTAATTCCTTCTTCTTCTTCTTCTTCTTCTTCTTCTTCTTCACACACACGCACGCAGCGCGACGGTGGTGGCGAGACTAGGCTTTGTGCGTGTATCTGCGGGAGGGAGAGAGAAACAGAGAGAGAAACAGAGAGAGAGATTTGAGGTGGAAATGGGGGTCTGAGTTCGATTTATGAAAGAGAGACAAGGTGGGAGGGACCGGGGGTAAGAAGAAAAAATAAATAAATTAATTTAGTTACTCGATTATACGAGCCGGCTTCCGAAAGAGGGGAAAGTCTACATTATAACACCATCTATTTTTGATTAATCAGATTTTTCTTTTAAAACAAAAAAATATGATAAAAGTAATTTTTTTTTATATAAATTGAAAATATAAATTAATTAATTAGAAATATTATATGAGTAACATACTGCATTCTAAACTTTTTGCTAAGGAGCTTGTCATGGAAAAAAAATGCCGTGAAATAGTTAAGTGAACCCGGTTCACCGATAATTCCGTGCACCGGCTCCGGATTAGAGGCCTACTATATATGTAAGGACGGTGCGCGGATGAATGGAGGGACCGGGTGCAAGGAAAGAACACAGAAGCTATAGTGTAGGCTCCGTAGGGGTCTGGGAGCAAGCGAGGTGCGATCGGGCCAGGTGGCGGACCGCTGATGGAGAGAGAGAGAGAGAGAGAGAGAGTGAGAAGAAGAAGTGGGGCCCACAGAGGAGCAGCAGGGATTCCGCCTCGGGTCCGGATTATGCGAGACCCAACCCGTGCTTCCGGATTAAGCTAATCCCCAAGTGGGGGCTTCCCTATCCCCTCTATTCATACATTCACCTTCTTCTATCCGTTCGCTCTCTCCCACCGAACAAGTAAATATAAATTATAATTACTTATTTTACGGATAGATATAAAATTAGGCTCAAATTGATTTTTTTTTTTTTGAAAAATAGATAGCACGTTACCTGCTTCGTTTATAATTTTGTGTTTCGAGGAGTATAGGTTTGTATGTGATATAAGAAAATTAGTATTTAGTATCCTGTTTGGTTCGGGAATAAGAGGTGGAATTATCTTTTATCCCTCCTTTTATATCTAAATGTTATTTTTCATATCCCACAAATAGTACTTCTTGGATATCTGAAATATACTGGTATAATTTGGTATAAATCTGAAATTATTATTCCACTCTTATTCCTAGATTAAATAAAAACAAAATTAATTAAACTCTAATTAATAATTTTAAATTATTTATTATATTTAAATTATTAATTAATCTATTTCCACCCCTTTTTATTTTTAAATTTTAAAATTTTAAAATTAAATTTTAAATTTCTAAAATATCAAAATTAAAATAAAAATTTTAAAACTTTAAAATTTAAATTTTAAAATTTTAATTTAAATTTCAAAATTTCAATTTTTAAATTTAAATTTTAAATTCTAAATATTAAAATTTTAAATTTTAAAATTTTCAATTTATAATTTCAGATTTTAAATTTTAAAGGCCAATTTGCATAAAAAATCCACTAATTTTGAGCTTTTGCAAAATCGGGCCACTTTTTTCGTTTTCATAGATTCGGTCATTTTTTAGTGGCCAAAATGCCTTATTACTTTTCTCTCTCCTCTTTTTTTTTCTCGTTCTTTTTTTTTCTCTCTCCGAAGAAAGGCGGCGGAGGCGGAGGCGCCCCCGCCCTCCGCCCGCACGCCTCGTCCGTGCACCTCGCCTCTCTCGCCTCGACCTGCAGGCACCGCACCCTTCTTCTCCACTAGGCGCTACGTCGAAATGCCGGCTCTTCTCCTTCCCTACGCGTGGGAACGCCGAGACGTCATCGGAGGCGGCGAGATCGTCTCGACGACGTTTCGATGGTTGCGATAGAAAACAAAAGAAAGGTAGTGACAAAAAATAAAAAATAAAAAAAGAATAATAAAAAATAAAAAAATTAATTTTTTTCTTCATAAAAAGATCAAAAAATTTATGTAATGACCCAGCCCACTAGCAATAATAACTCGTTGGGCCCAGCAAGCCCAAAATACTTAATCCAGGTTATTATTACTAGTGTCTAAGTCTCGTATAAACCCAATAAGAACCCCGTTCCCGTCAGATGTGGGACGTACTATTGGGTTGTCACAATTTAGAAGAAGAAAGAAGATGATGAAATTGCACGCTTAAAATATGATTATCTTGTTTTAAAAAAATTTACACTATTTTCTTGAAAATTACACTATTTGATATATAAATTACACTCTTTTAAAATATATTTTACACTCTTTAAGCTAAGATTGCACCATTTAGAAAAATTTTGCACTATTTCGTTTTTATTTTTTTTCTTTCTCTTTCTCCTCCTTTTCTTCTTCTTCTTCTTACATGTTCGACGGTCTGAGAACCCGCCTCCATGTGCCCGCACGGCTCGTCCGCCGCCGCGCTCGGAAGCACGCCGCCGCCTCTCACGCGATACGACCCGCGCACAAGCCGGTGGGAGGAGGTCGGAAAGCGCCAAGTCGATCGATTTGCCGTATCGGAAGCTCGGGACGAAGCGGGCCCTCGAGGTGCACCACCCGAGCCCGGATATGCGGCCGCTCCCGCCGGCGACGGGGCGGCGACGGTGCCCGCTTCGCCGCCTCGACGGCGCGCGGCGGCGCGACGGTGTCATCGGATGAGGAGACGTTCTACGCGCACTCGGTGGATTCGGCGTGCGGCGACGGCCCAGCGGCCGATCTCGCGGCGGAGCCTCCCGAGCATCGGCGGCACGGACAAGGATCTTTGTGGCGGCGACGGTCCCCGCGGTGGACGCGACGCGCGCTCACGGAGGACGTCCCGCAAACGTGGTTCTCGACGGGCACGACTCCGTGTGAAGCGGATGATCCCGCAATCACTCGCCCGCCCCTCCTCCTCCTCCTCCTCCTCTCCCACCTCCGCCGCCTCCCGGGATGCGCAACATTACCAAAACGCCACCACGCCTCCCGCGCCTTAGATGGGGCGGTGGTGGCGCCTGCCGCGGCCTCTAGAAACTCCCGATTCGCCATCACCGGTTGCGCCCTCGTCGCGGCGGCAATTGCTGAAGCCACTTCCGATGGAGGGATCTCGAATTAATGTGTTGGGCTCTTCTTCTTCCTCCTCTAACCCCACAATGAGAACGCTCTTCTTCGCAAGCGCTCGATGGAAATGACGACAATTCAACGGAGGGTGAATCGAAGCGAGGTTGAAGCCTCTCCAGGACAAATACTTCTTCTTCTTCTTACATGTTCGACGGTGCCAAGAACGCCACCTCCATGTGACCGCACGGCTCGTGCGCTAGTGCTCGGGAAGAAGAAGAAGAAGAAGAAGAAAGAAGAAGAAAGAGAAAGAAAAAAAAAAAATAGTGCAAACTTTTTCAAAATGGTGCAATCTTGGCTTAAAGAGTGTAAAATATATTTCAAAAGAGTGTAATTTATATATCAAATAGTATAATTTTTAGTAAAATAGTGTAAATTTTTTTAAAAAGTATAATCATATTTTAAAATTGCAATTTCATCATCTTCTTCCTTCTTCTAAATTTTTTGATCTTTTTATGCAGAAAAAATATAAATTTTTTTATTTTTTATTATTCTTATTTTTTTTATATTATTTTTTTTGCCACCTTTCTTTTGCTTTCTATCGCAACCATTGTAATGTCGTCGGAGACGATCTCGCCGCCTCCGACGACGTCTCGGCGTTCCGACGCGCAGGAAAGGAGAAGAACCAGCGTCTCGACGTCACCGTGCCCTAGTGGAGAAGAAAGGTGACGGCACGGCCTCGGCGGTCGAGAGGCGAGGAGGGCGGAGGTGCACGGGCGAGGCGTGCGGGACGGAGAGGCAAGGCGGGCTGTTTCCGCCTCCGCTACCATCTTCGGAGAGAGAAAAAAAAAGAACGAGAGAAACAAAAAGAGAGAGAAAAAGTAATAAGGGCATTTTGGTCAGTTTGCTAAAAAAGCGGACCGAATCTGCAAAAACAAAAAAGGTGGCCCGATTTTGCAAAATCCCAAAATTAGTGAATTTTTTATGCAAATTGGCCAATTTTAAATTTGAGATCTTAAATCTTAATTTTAGATTTTAAATTTTAATTTTAAAATTTGAGATTTTAAATTTTAAAATTGAGATTTAAAATTTATTTTAAAACGACTAAATTTTTTTACACAAAAAATATATTAATAGAACAAAAAAATTTATAAAGAAAAGAATAAAAAAATTATAAAGAAAATAATATATTAATATTTAATTATGTAGTAGAGGAAAAATGTATTGTTGTTGTAATTTTTTGAAATTTCAAGCCTCGTGTCATTAGTATTTACTCTTATGTGTTGTATTACATAAATATCGTGTGCAATTAAAAAAATTATATACTCGATTTATATTTGTAAATGTCCTTTTTCTAGTTAATTAACCGATTAAATTTACAATTTAATTTTCAAAAAATTAAAACGTCAAAATTGGTCTTATCCCTATTAATTTGAGAGAGGGGCAATTCCTGTATTTTCAAATATCAACATCCCACTATCCTCTTATCTCTAAAAATCATCGAAACACTATTTTTCTTATCCCTACTTATACACATATTTTCATTCAAAAAAAAAATTACTCTTATTCCTTTTTATACTTACACTTGTACCTATCACGTCCCGCTATCGCCAATTTGGTCGATGCAGGTCAGTACACAGACGCCGAACGGACAGCACCTCCCCTGTCCGCCCAAAGCTCGACAACAACGAGTACATGTATAAAGAATGAAATAATTTTCAGGATAACATTTCAATATATATGGCTTGCGCGAGGGCAAGTCACAAGAAAAAGTGAAAGTAACTGACTAAACATGTATTCACTGTATTTTTGGAAAACTTTAAACCAAAGTATAAAACCAGATAACTCCTACATTTAGTTATTTACATTATTTTACATGTTTTCCTTTTCATCAAATATATACAATATAAAACCAAAATGGATATACAACTATACTCTGGAGTCCACTAGCTAAGATACCGGGCTCTTGCCGCGATCCTCGACCACTTCGCTCGCGCTAGGATCTGCATGATTAGTGGTGTGAGAACTACTAAAAATTTCCAGTGGGTTTGGCCGCCGACCTCGCCGACTCACCCACTAGGTCTATTCAGGCATATGTAGGCAAGAAAAGAGAACAGATAGTAACCAGCCATAACCTGTAACTACTACTAATAACCATTACCCAATCAACTTGGTTAACCAGTTGGTTAACTATAACTCACTAATTAAATCCCTTATCATCGGGGAGAATTTCGCTACAACCCGACAGGACCGTCTACTGGGGAGAATTCCGCTACCGACCCAGTTAATGACAACTCCGGAGTAAATCACCCGAGGAGGAGATACCTTACCTCGAGCATTAGACTGATTTGAGTATAATCTGATCCTTATATAAAGGGTCCAATGAATGACAATGCCACACTTTAAATTCTAACTAGCTCTTTATGCTAGTTTTACAATTCCAAGCTCGATACTAACCAATTCTCTAGTCATAATGTCACCAGGTTCACTATTGTTATAGTCCACAGTAAGTTCTCACATTCATAGGGTTTACTATGTTCACAATCTATTTTCTACAAGTTATCTACATTGAACATGCTCAATTACTCAATTCATAATCACATAATGTCATTTTCCCTATAATGTATGAATACAGTACAACTCATATATATATGTATGCTCAATAAGGCGACATAGACATAAAGAGAGATTCGAAGATTTCGGATAGCACAACCCCCCTCGTAGGGATGCCAAAATGCTAAAACCCACGTCTCGGATTGTATAAGTACCTAGTCCTCGCGACTCGATGCCAACGAAGCTAGAACGAAGCGTTTCTTAATTGTAAGTTTAAGGTGCCCAAGAATCTATCTAGATTGTATCCAACATCTAGAGGGGGGTGAATAGGTGTAACGGCCAAAAATCACAAAATCTCGATGCAATAAAAATAAATGCAAAAAACAAAAAGCACACCGAGATTTACGTAGGAAAACTCCAACTTGGAGTAAAAAATCCACGGGACCAACATGCGGAAAAAATAATTTACTAAGAGAAAAGATTACAAGGTGATTACCGACTACACGGACTTAACCTCTCTTAACCTCCTATGAATCTCGCGCACTCTCCGGGTTGTCCACGCCCTCACGTTCGAGTCCACGAATGCCCCCGCTTCGAATCCACTAATCTTCTAACACGCCGAATCCACGACGCCACTCTAATCCACGAGCCAACGATCCGAATCCACGAATCGCTTTTAGTTGTGCCGAATCCACGACGCCTCGATGAAACACATCATGTTGTGGCGATCCTTCGCTGGGAGTATCGATGAAAACCAGAGAATAGAACTCCAAGCGAAGACGAAGATCAAATCGACATATAGATATCAAATTGCAATATCTCGATTTGACCTAAAAGAGGCTAATATGTAGAAAATAGGTTTTAGATGAAATCCGAACCTCTAGGGTTTCTCAAACATGTATTTTCATGAAGCACACCAAGTTAGAGAACCCCAATATTTATTTATAGAGTTTAGAATCAATTAGAGTTGGATTAGAAATTTTTTCAGAATTTTACATAGTGTACCGGTACACTTTTGAGTTGTCACCGGTTACCCAATGACGGAAGATAATTGTGCGAAGCGCTATAACCGGTGACAGGCTTGATGGTTGTACCGGTATGCTTTTGTGTTTGTACCGGTACACTCTGCAATTTTTCTAATTTTTTCAATTTTCGAGATTTGCAAAGTTCCAATACAATTTCTAATATATTAAACTTTGATTTTATGATTCTAATGCCTACAACTAAGTATGAATCACCATACCATGATTTAAAAACTTACATGGGCATTGTGATTCACGTCGTGAGCTATTTCCACTTTTTTCGAAGTCTTGGATTCTTCGTTCTTCTTCAATCTGCTCTGATTCATCAAGACTCCGACTCACTTCACGAAACTTGCCAATACAAAATTCTTAACAATCTCCCCATTTGGCAATTTCGTGACAAAACACAAAGCTCATTAAAATTACATCATAAAAGAAAAATGAAGTTCAATTGTCATCACCAAAATATTGAACTCCCCGCGTGTAATCCAAATACAAAATGAAATTCAAATTTACATCAAAAACACAAAACTCCTAAAACAGACTCTATGACTTTGACGCAACTGGGAGTCTTGAAGTCTTGATTTCTGCAAAAGATCAATTTTCTAAGAACATGATAAGCATTAAAATTTTATACCTTCTCCCTTTTTGTTCTTGTGTCACGCCCCGGGGTCTCTTTATAGTTAAAAACACAGCGAATTTTTTTTTTTGAAAACTTAATCCCCAGGGTATGCCAGATCCGCCACAAATATAAGGAGTCCACTGTTCACACGGACAGAGTCTCCCCTGTATTTGCACGGCGTCGCACAAGTACAAGACATATAACTAGGATACAACCACCACAATGAATATATAAACATTCATACATTCCTACACCATTCACAATAGATTTACATTTAGAGTTTAATCATAAATCCACAAAAACTTTTTTCCTTCTAAAGCACGCTACCACGAGGGGTAGAAAACTATTTTCATTTTACCAAAGACCAGAACTTCTTTTCAAAATCATTTCCAATCCTTTACATGAAAACCACGAGTGTTTTAATTAACTTCACAAAATCATGTGTATAAATATCCAAGTAAACAAAACCAACTGAACCAAATGTCTAAGAGATATCAGCTAAAGTAAATATGGTAGTAACTAAACCAATAACCTGGGTCGGAAGCTCTATCGACCGCTACGAACGTATCTCGCGTTTCGTCTCAACTCTCACCGCCCGCGCTACCTTAAAAATAGTGGGGGGGGGTTGAGAACATGTAAACATGTCTCCCCTTCCAGTGGGTACCGCAAGCCGACGAAGGCGATGAGTACTCACCGGATCAGGAAGAGATAAACAACAACAAGGATAGATATACTAAATACAGTAGCAATGATAATACATGAATAAGATGTATAAGAACAACTACCGCTACTGTAAAGAAGAACTGAATATAAAGCATACATGAGTATCAAAACTATAGTAGCAAGACAACTGTAAAGAAGGAACTGTAAGTATGCATGCAACAAACGCTACTATAGTCATATGCGTCAACCGGACGACAAGTCCAAAGTATACCCAATCTAACCTGCTATATCGGTCCGCAGACCTCAAGCGTGTGCCCATTGCCACTCTACCTGCATGTAACCCAGTCCTGACCGCTTGTCACGCCCTGGGGTCGGCAGGACCTTCCCCAAAGCGTGCCCAGACCCGCCATATGCCAACACATACAAGGCGTCTAAATAAAAACAGCAGAAATAAAGCAATAAAAGGCTACAACTAAGAATATCAGAGCCACATACAGCTATCCCTATCAACAAGTAGGATCTACAAACAAGTAAGGGAAAAAGAGAGTACTAAACTGAAACAAGTATGAAATAAATACAACCGAGTATCCGGTAGTACTAAGTACAAAGGGGTAGCCTCTACAAAAGGTACAAAACTCTCATCCTCTCCAACTAAAGCAAAAGGAAGGATGAACCACCTAGCGAGACTCCTCGTCGCTAGCCAGAAGCGACACCCTTGCCGCGATCCCTGGCCTCCCCCGCTGAAGGCACTGAAACACGTCAGAAAATAAAGGGCGTGAGAACTATAAACATATAGTTCCCAGTGGGCAATTACTGACCTGCACAGAATGCTCCACTAGGCCCAAAAGAAGTAATAGCACAAGTACTGAAATAGAATAACTGTAAGTAAAGCATAACTGTAAATGCTATGTAATTAACCCAAATAAACACGTTATATGCTTTATCAATCCAAGATGTCAACTTTCAACAAGTATAATCTATTAAGTTCTCAAGTATACTTTAAAGGGAAAAGTGTGCCTATCAAGCATACTACATATGTCCAATACCATGCCACAAAATAACCAAGTAAACAACTACTAAATTCTATCTAGTAGTGATGTCATGTTCTATTTCATATCGGATTATCTGCTCGTAGTTTAACTCATATAGGACCCACCTGAAGGCTGTGCGGCTAGTAGGACCCACACGGTATTTGTCGTCTGTGGGGACCCAGAAAAGAAGATTTCTGATTACGCCAGGTCTGTAGGATACCGAAAGTGTCGGTCTATAGGGTCTATATCTGACCTCATAATAGTCACATGGCAAGCTGTCACTAGTAACCCTATGGTCTAGTATAATATCTTTCATGACACTAGTGTTATCTCAATGTCAAAGTTCCAACCCGAGCCTAATGCCGCTTGATGACATTAGCCCACTAGTTCACAAACCGATGCCAAGTCTAATGCCGCTTAATGACATTAGCTTTTCTCCTATGTTATACATAGTTCTAAGTTCAAGTTCACTTGTTCTTATGTCATTGTCACTATATCCAACATGCTCTCAAGCCACAAGTAGAATGCAACACTATGCATAAGTCCACAAGCCACTCTCTACTAAATAGAGGTCAATATTTTTTATTACACATAAGGCACATGTTTAAGCATTCTAAAAATTCAATCATGATGTAAATAACACGAAAATACATGATTTTCTATTTTACGGTACTCAAATATTTCCAATGAGAATTTTCATTGAATTTGGAGGTCAAACCCACCGATGGTCCCCGCACGATTCGGGTCGCCAACCCTGACACTTTTCAGACTCCTTGTACCCTATAAAGGTCACACAAGAAGTTCCAAAGTCAATTGGCAAGCCCACGACTCAAACTGCGAAGAACAAAACTAGAGAACAGGAAAAAATTCACCTAAGAGTGAAATCCCTCTCGAAGCTTCGAATGGAAGCTAGATCCCCTCTAAGGCACCCTAATCAAAGATTCTAAACCAACTAATTAGGTTCAAAAGCCCTAGAAATTATCCAACATAAAACTCACATAGAGAAGGGTTAAACTCACCTCTAGGTAGCCACCCCTCAAGAGATCTCAAAAGCAAGCTAGAGTCTCCTCAAACCAACCTAAAGGAAGGTTCAACATCATCAATTAAGCTTTAGATGCATCAAATAGAAAAGCCCCAAAGTAAACCCTAATGTCCACATTCTAGGGTTTCAACTACTAGCAAGCAACAAAAGCATAAACTAGATGCTTTAGAACTAATACATACCTCGTAGAAGCTCTAAAACAAGATCAAAGCCCACCAATCTTGGAATTCTCTCCTCCTTCAAGCTCCCAACACCAAGCTCAAAGCCTCTACCAAGAAGAAAATGGCTCTAGGAGACAAAAGGAGAAGAAAAGAGAGATCAATCATTTTGAAATCCACCACAAAATCAAAGAAATCTAAGAGTTTAGTGAGAGAAACTCTCCTACCTCTCTTGCTGCAGTGGGAAGGCTCAAAAGAAGCCCTAGGGGCTGAGGGGCACATGTATAGAGCAACAAAATGCCAAAAAGCCCCTGCAGTTTCGGATTTTCAAAAATTGCCAGGCTGTATCTGTCACGCCCCGAGACCGATCCATTTGGCCGGTTCGAGCGCGTCAACAGACGCCGAACGGACAGAGCTTCCCCTGTCCGCCCAAGGCCCAGCAAGTACAGATAGAGTATAATTTTACACATGCGGAAGCATACACAAAAGGCTTACTCGAGGGTAAGCAACATAGCCAAAATGAAAGTAACTAATGTAAACATACAAGTACTATGATTAATTGCAATCACATACATGCATAATTCTTACAACTTTGAATTCTTTAAAGTCTTTACAATTTAATGCATCATTTCTTTCTTACATCACATTTACCTCAAAATGAAACTTGATTACAATTAAAGTTAGACAACTATAATCATCAAATACAAAAGATGATATAAAGGGAAATGCGACTATAGCAAAAATAAAGTAACTCGGGCGGTCTCTACCTAGGGCTCGATGCCCTTACCGCGGTCCTCGGCTGGCTCGCTCGGTCCCGGCCCTGTGGAGATAATGGGGTGAGAACTACAACGAAGTTCCCAGTGGATTCGGCAACCAACCACGCCGACTTTCCCACTAGGTCTAATTCAAGCGTAATAGAAAGAAGGGTAAGATAATAACCAACTAATAAATGCAGCTAATACGCTTGAAAGTAAACAATAAGATACTCGAATAATAACTCATGATGACTGAAAGTTCATAGTTCATGTTCATTACCCAATCTCTTGGCTAACCCGTAGGTTTCGCCCTCACAAGACTCAACCAACTCAAATCCCGATTGTCGAGGAAACACTACAACCCGACGGGACCGTCCTCCGGGGGAAACACTACAACCCAGTGATGACAACTCCGGAGCACATCGCCCGAGGGGGAGCTACCGCCCTCGAGCCAGGACTATATGGTGAGTACGATCAATCCTTAACTATAAGGATTCCAATTCAATCCATTCCTTGACTTCAAGGAGACTATGTTCATATGACCCTTAACTCTAAGGTTGTTGTCATAATGTCAATCTCAAAACTCTACTAGTGTTATGTACACTACTTGTTCTTGTTCTTGATGCCATACAAGTTGTCTAAGTATTCTAGACTCACACTTGTCACAATCTCTAAGTTCATGTCCAATGTCACATTCACTTGTCCATTACACTAAGTTCTTGTTCTTTAACATGCATACATAGGGTTCTTGTTCTTTTACCATACAATCTCATACAAATCTACCTCATGCATTTGAACTCACAAAAGCAATAAGAAATGTATATTAAACCCTACAATGCAACATGCTCAATATTAGATATGCTCAATAGAAGTGACACTTAGACATAGAGAGAAGTCCGATGTCCTTGGAATGCACCACCCACCTTAGAATATTTTTGTGGAGTTGCCCAAGAAATCTCACGGCCAACCGGTGCCTAGGTTGAAACTGTTACGTTAAAAGTTGACCCAATCAGGCCATTTTACATAGCAACTCTATGATCGGCTTTTCGTAAAAATAAACGAAGTTGCCCCGCGCGTCGGGGATACCCCTAATTAGGTTTTCACAAGGTCAATTTACCTTGGAAACACCCTAGGGCAAAAGCCCCAATTTCCAAACCCTAACAATGCCATTTTGGCATTCCCATGGGATTGATCTCAACCACAAGCAAAAGAAAGCTTGTAGACCCATGAGAAGCTCTTTAGAACCATTCCTAAGCCATTAGAACCATTTATTTGGGGTTTACTACAAACCCTACTAAGCCACCATGAGAGCACATGAGCTCTCATGGAGGTTTCATGGTGTTCTTGCTCTTAGCAAGCTTCTAACACTAGCAAAAAAGCTAGAAACCTCAAAAACTTAGGAGAAAACTCAAACCCTAAGGTTAACTTGCAAAAGCCTACCTCTTGTAGCAAGTTCAACCCAAAGCTTTGTTGTAGGAGAGCTCCAATGCCCACCAAAAGCTCCAAAATCTTCTCCTTCTTCTTCTCCAAGTTCTCCTTGATCTCCTAGAGGTTTTCTAGAGAGAGAAAGGGAGAAAAAGTGAGAGTGGAGAGGAAATGAGTCTTGTGATTAGAGAAGGGCCCAAGCATATACCATGCTGCCATAATTGCATTTAGACCCTCCCAACTGTAAATATTACATCCTGCCAGAACTGGGCAGTTTTCGGGCCCAATGTCCGGTCTCGGCCGGTTGTCCGGTCTCAGTGAGCCCTCTTTTCTTGACTTAGCCATTTTTCTGCATGTTACGCAGCCAATGTCCGGTCTTGGCTGGATGTCCGGTCTCGGATTGTCCGGTCTTGGCTGGTTGTCCGGTCTCAGTACGCTGGTTTTCCAGGACTTAGCCAATTTCCGCACTGCGCAGCTGGGGCACTTGGTGGCATCCGGACATCCCCTGGATGTCCGGTCTCGGCTGCTCCAAGTCTGGAAATTCCACCAGACTTGCAGTTTAGCTTTTCCACGACCCCCACTTCGCTGTGCTCGTGTTCCAAAGCACCAAGAACCCACACCCACTCGCATCCACTCCGGGTCCCGCTCATTTTGACGGAACTCGACACGCTTTACGGGAAAGTGGGTTGTTACATTCTCCACCCCTTCAATTTAGTTTCGTCCGCGAACCTTATAATCTAGATTCATACCTCAATCCAGATTGTCAAATAGATGGGGGTAACGCTCCCGCATCACGCTTTCAAGCTCCCACGTAGCCTCCCGGTCGTTGTGGTTGCTCCAACGGACTTTAACATACGGAATTCTTTGGCTCTGTAGTTTTCTTTCTTCCCGATCGATAATATACGCCGGGAACTCGTCGTAGGTCATATACTCTTGAATCTCCGACGGTTCAAATGCAAGGATATGGTCGGGATCATGAACATACTTGCGAAGGTTAGATACATGGAATACATCGTGTACCCCCGCAAGCCTTGGTGGTAGTGCTACTCCGTAGGCCACCGCTCCAACTCGCTCCAAAACCTCAAATGGTCCGAGGTATCGAGGACTTAGCTTTCCCCGTACTCCAAAACGTTTGATTCCTCGCGTCGGCGATATCTTTAAGAACACATGGTCGCCAACTTCGAACTCTATGTCCTTTCTTAGCTTGTCGGCATAACTCTTGTGCCGAGATTGCGCCTTCGCAAGTCGTTGGCGGGCAAGGCGAACTTTCTCCTCTGCCTCCCGCACTACATCGGGGCCAAGAACAGCTTTCTCGCCCACGTCGCTCCAATGAATTGGAGAGCGACACTTTCTTCCATACAGGGCCTCAAATGGCGCCCTCGCTATACTATCCTGGTAACTATTATTGTACGCGAATTCCGCCATTGGTAGATGGTCATGCCAATTGCCCTTATAATCAAGTACACATGCTCGGAGCATATCCTCAAGTATTTGTATCGTTCTCTCCGATTGACCATCACTTTGAGGATGAAATGCCGTGCTAAAATCGAGCCGTGTACCCAATGCCTCCTGTAGGCTCCTCCAAAAGTGAGAAGTGAGCCTCGGGTCCCGATCCGATACAATAGACACCGGAACCCCGTGAAGTCTCACAATCTCGTCAATATAGACTTGAGCCAACTTGTCCCCCGACCAAGTGATATGAAACGGTAGGAAATGTGCCGACTTCGTTAACCGGTCCACGACCACCCAAATTGCGTCGTGTTCACCTTGAGATCGAGGCAATCCGGTCACAAAGTACATAGCTATATTTTCCCATTTCCAAACGGGTATAGGTAAGCTTTGCAACTTTCCCGCCGGAAATCGCCGCTCCGCCTTTACTTGTTGGCAAGTAAGACACTGCGCAACAAATTCTCCAATGTCTTTCTTCATGCCCGGCCACCAATATTGCAACTTTAGGTCTCGATACATTTTGGTGCCTCCCGGGTGGATACTATAAGGAGATTGATGCGCCTCTTGCATAATCGCCTTACGGAGATCCTTATTCTTGGGTACACACCAACGATTTCGAAATCGTAGTGTGCGTCGGTCCCAATGCCAAAGTCATCGGCACTACCGCCTTCTACCTCGCCGCGCACCTTTTGGAGATACTCATCGGAAGCTTGTAATTCCTTGATCCTCTCCAATAAGGTTGGTTGCACCACCAAGGTAGCAAGTGTAGCCGGTACTCCCGGTGCCACTACTTCCAATCCAAACCGTTGCATCTCCTTTTGCAACAACGGTTGAGGAGTAATTGCCGATGCTAAGTCTTCTCCAGATTTTCTACTTAGCGCGTCGGCTACGACGTTAGCCTTTCCGGGGTGGTATAAGATCGTGACATCATAGTCCTTCAGTAATTCTAACCGCCGCCGTTGTCGCATATTAAGCTCCTACTGGGTGAACAAGTACTTAAGGCTGTTGTGGTCCGTGTAGATCTCACAATGTTCCCCCCATATAAGTAATGCCTCCATAATTTTAGCGCGAAAATCACCGCGGCTAATTCCAAGTCCTGGACTGGGTAGTTCATTTCATAGGGCTTCAATTGGCGCGACGCATATGCTATGACTCGCCCACTTTGCATCAACACACACCCGAGTCCACTGTAGGAAGCATCACTGTACACGACATATGTCTCCCCCGGCATCGGTAGAGCAAGTACGGGGTTGTCGTCAACCTCTCCTTTAACTCCTTGAAGCTCCGATCGCAATCTTCGCTCCAAACATACGACCCTTATGTGTGAGGCGCGTTAGCGGAGTGGTTATTTTGGAGAACCCCTCCACAAACCGCCGATAGTAACCCGCAAGTCCAAGAAAACTGCGGATTTCCGTTGCACTCGTCGGGCGAGGCCAATCTTTAATCGCCTCAACTTTCTTTGGATCCACCGAGATCCCCTCGCCCGAAATCACATGTCCTAGGAAAGTGACCTCCGAAAGCCAAAATTCACATTTCTTCAACTTGGCGTATAATTTTTCTTTTCGGAGTATTTCCAAGGCAAGCCTCAGATGCTCCTCGTGTTCTTCCTCGGTCCGAGAATACACCAATACGTCGTCAATGAAAACCACGACGCACCGGTCCAATAGCGGACGGAAAACACGATTCATTAAGTCCATGAATGCTGCCGGGGCATTAGTAAGCCCGAACGGCATCACCGTGAACTCATAATGGCCATACCGCGTACGGTACGCCGTCTTGTGCACATCTTTGGGTCGTATCTTCAATTGATGATACCCCGATTGTAGGTCTATCTTTGAATACACCTTTGACCCTTTTAACTGATCGAATAGATCGTCGATCCTAGGCAACGGGTACTTGTTCTTCACTGTGACCTTGTTCAACTCGCGGTAATCCACGCAGAGTTGAAGTGTGCCGTCTTTCTTTTTGACGAATAGCACCGGGGCTCCCCACGGGGACACGCTCGGCCTCACAAAGCCTTTATCGAGCAAGTCTTCCAGCTGTGCTTTAAGCTCATTTAACTCCACCGGTGCCATCCTATACGGAGCCTTTGAAACTGGCGCCGCCCCAGGAATCAAGTCGATAACGAATTCAACTTCCCGGTCTGGGGGCAACCCCGGTAACTCCGCCGGAAATACATCCGGGTACTCACACACCACCCGAATACCCTCAAGGTCTGGGTGTTCCTTGCGGCTGTCCACGATGGTCGCCAGGTAGGCTTTGCAACCACCCTTTATCATTTTTCTTGCCCTAACCGCGGATATGGTCGCAGCAAAGCGTGCACCCTTACACGCCCGATATACCATTACCTCTTGATTTGGCTCCCGAAAAGTGATTACCCTTCTCTCGCAGTCGATGACCGCATAATAATTGGTAAGCCAGTCTAGCCCCAAGATTACATCAAACGACCACAACTGTGTCAGTACTAACATATCGATCGGCATGACCCAATCGGCTATCTGGACTGGACACGCCGGACACTCGTCATAGACGCTATAGGCATGCCCGGGGGATTTAATATCCCAACCTTCCTCATCATGTATAATCTCTAGGTCATGAGTTCTAGCAAACGATGCGCTTATAAATGAATGCGATGCACCCGTATCAAAAATAGCCTGAGCTCTAGTGCCTCTAATAGAGATAATACCTGCCACGATGTCGTCAGGAGCTGGAACCTGCTCCTCCACCTGAGTGGCAAAAATCCGCCCACTCGGTGCCCTCGTTGCCTCCGGCTGACGCGATGATGATGAGCGTCCCGCCGCCATAGGGGGTGGCAACCCCATCAACTGCCTCGGTGTAGAAGGGGATGACGCCGCCGTCTGGGCGGACGACCCCCAACCAGGGCACTCTCTTATCATGTGCCCCGGTTGGCCACACTTGAAGCACTTTCCTTCTCGCTGCGGGCATAAGTTCGGTCGATGATCCCCGCCGCAAATGACGCAACGGGAGGGCTTCCCGCCCTTCGCCTGCTGTCGGGGATACCGAGGGGGTTTCTTTGCATTAGGCCGGCCCCCGACACCACCCGCCGCCCGTTTCTTGCCTTTCTCCTTGGACTCCGCCATGGCCTCGCGCTCCTCTCGCGCGTAAGCGCTGCCGTGCTCCGCACTTAACGCGCGATCAAAGACCTCCGCAAAGGTCTCGAGGTGGAAAAGTTGTACCGCCTCGTAGATTCTCGGCCGGAGTCCCCGCAAGAACCAATCGGCCCGGTCTCGATCATCCCGTACAACGTCGGGACACGATCAATGATGTGGGAGAACTCCGCTCATAATCCGCTACGAGCGGTCTCCACGCCTCGGCTTGCGGAATCTCTCGCATCTTCCGCTTCACCGAGTTGGGGAAATAGTTCGTGTACACCGCTCTCTTGAACTCCTCCCACATCATAGGCGGTAGGTCGGGTGACCTATCCCGCTTGATCCGTTTCCACCATGCCTTCGCCGCCTTGTCGAGGCAGTGCGAGGCGAAATTCACCTTGTCTTTCTCCGGGCTGTTGAAGTCCTCGAAGATTGTTTCTAAGGAGTCGACCCAAGACTCCACCACCTCCGGCTCCACCACTCCACCTTCGAAGGTAGGTGGTTTAAACTTCATAAACTTGATGAGCGCCGCCAACCCGCGCTCCCGCTCCTCGTCACTCGCCGCATTACCGGGGTCTGAAGTCCCCGATCCGGCCTGAATCGCCGTAACTGGCACGGCCGCAACTGGATCTGCCGCCGCCGCACCCTCGGCTACGGTCGGCATCCTAGCAGGAGGTGTAGGGTGCTCGGCCCCTGCCTGCGTTGCCGCTTGCTGCTGCTCCAACGTCTCCTGGAGCCGTCGGATCTGCTCGCCTTGAGCCCTCACGGACTCAGCTTGTTGCCGCACTGCGCCAATAAGCGCGGCCATTTGCTCCTCAAGCCCCCCGCCGCTGCCGGCTGCGGGTTGCACAGGAGCCGCACTCGGTTCCTCAGGCATCGACCTTGTTCGGGGTCGACCACGAGGTGCCATTGCTTCCTGAAATGAAGCAACTCATGTTAATACCTAAACACGTACTCGGATATACCCAATCCGGCGAAAGCAACTAAGCGCATTTATTAACATTCCATAGTATCATGTCGTCGGCCGCCGATCACAACACAAGGAATAGAAAACAAATAGCAACTTAAAGTTAGTCTCTAACCATCTTAGAGACATAGGACATGAACCCAATCACATGCTTTCGCTATACTTGTTCACGTCACTCACGTGTCCTTAGGTCCTTAGGTCCTTTCCATTCCTATGGCCCTTAGGTCCATCCTAAGCTTTCACTTTTTGGCTTTATACCCGCTCTGATACCATTTTATCTGTCACGCCCCGAGACCGATCCATTTGGCCGGTTCGAGCGCGTCAACAGACGCCGAACGGACAGAGCTTCCCCTGTCCGCCCAAGGCCCAGCAAGTACAGATAGAGTATAATTTTACACATGCGGAAGCATACACAAAAGGCTTACTCGAGGGTAAGCAACATAGCCAAAATGAAAGTAACTAAAGTAAACATACAAGTACTATGATTAATTGCAATCACATACATGCATAATTCTTACAACTTTGAATTCTTTAAAGTCTTTACAATTTAATGCATCATTTCTTTCTTACATCACATTTACCTCAAAATGAAACTTGATTACAATTAAAGTTAGACAACTATAATCATCAAATACAAAAGATGATATAAAGGGAAATGCGACTATAGCAAAAATAAAGTAACTCGGGCGGTCTCTACCTAGGGCTCGATGCCCTTACCGCGGTCCTCGGCCGGCTCGCTCGGTCCCGGCCCTGTGGAGATAGTGGGGTGAGAACTACAACGAAGTTCCCAGTGGGTTCGGCAACCAACCACGCCGACTTTCCCACTAGGTCTAATTCAAGCGTAATAGAAAGAAGGGTAAGATAATAACCAACTAATAAATGCAGCTAATACGCTTGAAAGTAAACAATAAGATACTCGAATAATAACTCATGCTGAAAGTTCATAGTTCATGTTCATTACCCAATCTCTTGGCTAACCCGTAGGTTTCGCCCTCACAAGACTCAACCAACTCAAATCCCGATTGTCGAGGAAACACTACAACCCGACGGGACCGTCCTCTGGGGAAACACTACAACCCAGTGATGACAACTCCGGAGCACATCGCCCGAGGGGAAGCTACCGCCCTCGAGCCAGGACTATATGGTGAGTACGATCAATCCTTAACTATAAGGATTCCAATTCAATCCATTCCTTGACTTCAAGGAGACTATGTTCATATGACCCTTAACTCTAAGGTTGTTGTCATAATGTCAATCTCAAAACTCTACTAGTGTTATGTACACTACTTGTTCTTGTTCTTGATGCCATACAAGTTGTCTAAGTATTCTAGACTCACACTTGTCACAATCTCTAAGTTCATGTCCAATGTCACATTCACTTGTCCATTACACTAAGTTCTTGTTCTTTAACATGCATACATAGGGTTCTTGTTCTTTTACCATACAATCTCATACAAATCTACCTCATGCATTTGAACTCACAAAAGCAATAAGAAATGTATATTAAACCCTACAATGCAACATGCTCAATATTAGATATGCTCAATAGAAGTGACACTTAGACATAGAGAGAAGTCCGATGTCCTTGGAATGCACCACCCACCTTAGAATATTTTTGTGGAGTTGCCCAAGAAATCTCACGGCCAACCAGGTGCCTAGGTTGAAACCCGTTACGTTAAAAGTTGACCCAATCGAGCCATTTTACATAGCAACTCTATGATCGGCTTTTCGTAAAAATAAACGAAGTTGCCCGCGCGTCGGGATACCCCTAATTAGGTTTTCACAAGGTCAATTTACCTTGGAAACACCCTAGGGCAAAAGCCCCAATTTCCAAACCCTAACAATGCCATTTTGGCATTCCCATGGGATTGATCTCAACCACAAGCAAAAGAAAGCTTGTAGACCCATGAGAAGCTCTTTAGAACCATTCCTAAGCCATTAGAACCATTTATTTGGGGTTTACTACAAACCCTACTAAGCCACCATGAGAGCACATGAGCTCTCATGGAGGTTTCATGGTGTTCTTGCTCTTAGCAAGCTTCTAACACTAGCAAAAAAGCTAGAAACCTCAAAAACTTAGGAGAAAACTCAAACCCTAAGGTTAACTTGCAAAAGCCTACCTCTTGTAGCAAGTTCAACCCAAAGCTTTGTTGTAGGAGAGCTCCAATGCCCACCAAAAGCTCCAAAATCTTCTCCTTCTTCTACTCCAGGTTCTCCTTGATCTCCTAGAGCTTTTCTAGAGAGAGAAAGGGAGAAAGGAGAGTGAGAGTGGAGAGGAAATGAGGGTGCTGTGATTAGAGAAGGGCCCAAGCATATATCATGCTGCCATAATTGCATTTAGACCCTCCCAACTGTAAATATTACATCCTGCCAGAACTGGGCAGTTTTCGGGCCCAATGTCCGGTCTCGGCCGGTTGTCCGGTCTCAGTGAGCCCTCTTTTCGTGACTTAGCCATTTTTCTGCATGTTACGCAGCCAATGTCCGGTCTTGGCTGGATGTCCGATCTCGGATTGTCCGGTCTTGGCTGGTTGTCCGGTCTCAGTACGCTGGTTTTTCAGGACTTAGCCAATTTCCTCACTGCGCAGCTGGGGCACTTGGTGGCATCCGGACATCCCCTGGATGTCCGGTCTCGGCTGCTCCAAGTCTGGGAATTCCACCAGACTTGCAGTTTAGCTTTTCCACGACCCCCACTTCGCTGTGCTCGTGTTCCAAAGCACCAAGAACCCACACCCACTCGCATCCACTCCGGGTCCCGCTCATTTTGACGGAACTCGACACGCTTTACGGGAAAGTGGGTTGTTACAGTATCGGTACAAGCCAGTTTGTACCGGTACAAACCTCAAAGAAACCCGAGCCTCGGGTTTGCCCCGCTCATCTATACCGGTATAAATCTCGACTTGTACCGGTATAGCCATCATTTTGTACCGGTATAGACACCATTTTGTACCGGTACAAAGGCATAAAATTCCAACCCGAGAGCAACCTAAAATTCAGCTTTTTGGACTTTAGTGCTTGAAAATCATCCACGAACCTCGGAACTCGTGCCATGGGTCGGAACACAGTCAACGACCCTCCAGAAAATCTGGAAAAGTTCAGATCTCACATCCACACTCGAACCTTGCTATTTGCACAAGTTCAGTGCGTCACATTCACCCCTCCTAAAAAGGGGTTTCATCCGTGAAACTCAAAATTAAAGTCATACCTCATGACTCCATCTGAAAAAGATGGGGGTAGCGCTCTCGAAGCGCACTCTCTAGCTCCCACGTGGCCTCCCGCTCCTCGTGGTTGCTCCAAAGGACTTTCACATAAGAAAGCTCCCGGTTCCTCAGCTTCTTCACCTCGCGAGCCAAAATCCGTACAGGTTGCTCCTCGAAGCTTAAATCCTCTCTCAGCTCCAATGGTGTAACATCCAAAACATGAGCTGGATCATGTATATACTTCCGGATGACCGATACATGGAAGACATTGTGTACTCCCGATAGGTTCGGCGGTAGAGCGAGTCTATACGCTACCGGGCCTACACGCTCCAAAATCTCATACGGTCCAATAAATCGGGGGCTCAATTTACCTCGAATCCCGAATCTCCTGACTCCTCTAGTCGGCGAGACTTTCAGAAAGACATGGTCTCCAATCTGAAACTCCAAGTCTCGTCGACGCCGGTCGGCGTAGCTCCTCTGCCTACTCTGTGCTGTCAACAACCGCTCCCTAGCAATGCGAACCATGTCCTCTGCTTCCTGGAGCACATCTGGGCCTAAAGCCATGGTCCTACTTTTCTCTCTTTTTGGTTTTTGTGAGAGAGAGATTTTTGTATCCCGGTATAGAGACTGCCATGTACCTTTTATAGCTTTTGGTTGTGGATTTATTGTTGTACTTATTTTTAGCTTCTTAGTGTTGTTAGTACTTTATTTCCTATATAGAGATCTAGTTGTTATATTGTGCTCTGATACTACTAGATGCCTCTTTTCTTGTTGTTTTATTTATCGTTTCGTTAGACGCCTTGTATATTTAGATGTACGGCGGGTCTGGGCACGCACCGGGCGGGCTTCCGCTGGGTCCCGGGGCGTGACAGCAGGAGAGGATGATTCCCACCTCTCGTCGCGTTCCTATGAAGGAGAGGATGATCCCACCTTTCCTCGCGTCCCCGTGAAGGAGAGGATAACTTCCCTTAGCACTTCAAAGAAAATGGAGTTGCAGGGTAGATTGGTGTTCCAAAACAGAAATGGAGGAACATCATCGCTTGACATGACTCCTAAAGCATCAGTCTTCAATAGGTTGACGTTCCCCAAGGATACTCTACTCCCTGTGACAAAGGCATTCAAAAGAAATCTTCGCCGTACTTTGAAGCGGCAAGAGATGAACAAAGAACAAAGGTCTCGACAAACCCCACTTACTAGGTTTGTCGCTGGACCTGACGTTTTGGTCCACAACCGCTACGCACCTCTGAGGTTTGTGAGAAAGAACTCACCTACGGCTATTCTGCGCCCAGAGTCAGAAATGGCCCATATGAAGCCTTCTTCTGCATGTTCTCGTTCGCGAAACAACAGCGAGAACTCTGTCTGCAAGCAAATATACAAAGCCTTTAAAGCTACAAAAGGAAGGATGAATATAGAGAAGAAGATAGAGAAGCCGAAGTGGCAAAGAAGGTCGACACTGTCACGGGAAGGAAGAAAGACAGAGTGGAGGCCCAAAACTCTCGCTCAAATCAAAGAGGAAAAATCTAAAAATTTGGAGATTCACACTGTGAGAGTAATAGGGCATACGCCCTCAGGTGAGGCTGTTGATGAAGATGAAACTATCCAGCAGATTCTTACAAGAGCTGCTGCAAGAAAAGCAGCGGAAGAGAGAGCAAGAGCTAAGGAAGCAAGCTCTTCGCAAAATATTGCGAATAAAGATGATCTACCTGATGATCTATCTGATCAGCGAGAGGAAGAAGAAGTTATATTCTTCTCGAGAGATCCAAAGGATGCTATGATTGCATCCTTGAAAAAGAAAGTTGATGAAAAGGATAGAGATATCATAAATCTCTATAAGAAGATGGAGGATGTTATGGATTTAATGTTAAATGTGCAGAAGCAACTGGAGGATCAACGGCATCAAACCAAGACTCTAGCTCGCACGGAAGCACACGTACCACAAGTCATTGATGAGCAGGCTAAAACAACTGTTCCTAAAAAGACTACTACCTCTTTGACTAAAGAAGAGATTCATGATCTGATCACTTCTCAAGTTAAAGAGACGGTAGTGGGGGTAAATCCGAAGCCGAAAGGGAAAGGACACCCTTATCTATCGGAATATGACAGTATACCTTTTCCAGATGGGTATCAAGTCCCTAAGTTCAAAATGTTCTATGGTGTTGGTAACCCTGATCAACATCTAGCACATTTTAAAGCCATGTGTGGAAATACCGGGAGTAATGGGCCTCTACTCTTGCGACAATTTCCACAAAGCTTATCTGGTATAGCTTTTGAATGGTACTACTCCCTCGAGGATGAGTCCATTAAAACTTGGGCCGACATGGAAGAAGCTTTCAGAGCAAAATTTGCCACCGTTAGCGATAAGATTACTATCGCTGATCTAGTAGCTGCCAAACGAAGAAGAGATGAAACAATGCTAGATTACATTACAAGGTGGCGAAACCTAAGTATAAGGTGTGAGCAACCTCTAGACCAACCTCAAGCCGTTGGCCTTGTTATGGGCAATATTGATAACTGGATGGCCCCTTTTCTGTGAACATCCAGTTGTTCCACTTTCCATGAATTAATATTAAATGTCTCTAGATTGGAGAGAACTGATCCCCAAGTCTTAGTAAATACACAAAAGACAAAAAGGGATGATAACAAAAGAGTTGAGGCGAAGATGGCACAGGCCAGACCGGCACAGGCTAGACCGGCCCGCACAAACATGATAGAAAAAGGAAAAAGGGCAATTACCTCCACAGTTGAACAGACCCCTGTAAAACCTATGTTTGGGGGCAATAATCCAAAAGGGTTTTCTTTAGAAGAGCGAAGAAACAAAGTGTACCCTTTCAAGCGGGAGAAAGTGAAGAAAATATTTAACGATGCTGTTAAAAATGGTCTTCAACTGCCCGAGCCAAAGAAGCCAGAGAATGTAGGAAAAACCGATGATCCAAAATATTGCCTATATCATAGGCTAATTAGCCATCCAATTGAAGACTGCTGGGTTTTCAAGGACTGGGTTGAGAAACAATATAAAACTGGCGCAATCACTCTTTCACAGTCAGTATTATCAGAAACACCAGTCGAAAAGACCAATGTAATTGGTGTGGGTGCTGAAAATACAGAAGGAATTGAGAATGAACTTCCTCCTGAGTTTTGGAATATATTCTTATCTAAGAAAACTCGGAAGATGTTGAAATATTTAAAGGAAGTTTCAGGAATAAAGTGGCGAGGCCCTTTAAACCCAGAAGTGCAGTCTGAGGGAGGGTAAGCTCATGCCTCCAACCAAAAAATTTAATACTCCAGTCAAGTCAAGGCACAGAATAACTCGGGCGAAAAAGAATAAGAAATTTGTTGAGCCGGCTGAACCCCAACATAAAAAGCGGCCTATTGAGGAACACATTGACTCGATGGAAGAATATAAGCAAGTTGAAATAGAGCCTCTTCTGATTCATGATTTTATTTCCAAGGCAATAGAAGAGGCTAAGAAAAAGAAAGACTATGATAAAAGAGAAATTCCCGTCGAGGAGTGTAAAGAAGAAGGTGAGCCTTTTTGGGGAGAGACTTGCAGAGTCATCACCGCACGACGAGACGATGAAGAAATTATCTTTTCTGCTAGCCACCTTAGGGAACAAGAAAAGAACCTCGAGAGAAGTTCATGACCAATTGGCGAGATAAAAGAAATGACACGCTGCAACTTTCACAAGGTGAATGATAAAATATTGAACATGACAGCACAACTGAATGTGATGTTCTCTATGATGATTGGGATTGAGGCTAGAGTAGAGCAGTTAATGAAGATTACTCCCCCTCAACAGTCCCAGTCGCAAAATGACAGAGAACGGAAGGTCGAGCTGTCACCAAAGCCTGCAGGTCGATCTTCAAATCAACATTCACCCAAAACTTCTCAAAAAGATAAAGGAAAAGCCCCTCTTATAGAAACCAAAAACATGGGTAGAGGGGAATGCCCGAGAATGGCGCCGACAGAAGAAGTTAATTCTCAGTCTTCTAACAGCAAAAATACATCTATGTATTGCCCTTTTCACCAAGTAAAAGGACATAACTTAGAAAACTGTCGCACTTTTCAACATACAAGAAGACCAAAAAATCAGTTTTCTCAAAGGGCAAGCATCAAGCAAAGTATGAGAAGCACGATCCAGGAGAAAAATAAGCACAAGACTATTCCTTACACACGGGAATCATGCCGTGTCATTACAATATCTGATGACGTGTCAGAAAGCCCTGAGCCGACCACAGGCAAATCAACGGAACATCCACACCAAACGATGATACTTATGTTGATCCTTTGGAATTATACGACACTTCAACTCATCATGATCCAATGAAGAAGTTGTATAGAATGGAGTGTCGCTTAATCAGAATGGAGGGAGAAATGAGGAGGCTCCACAATGAAGTTAGCCTTATAAAGATGAATGTGAACAGCATGGCTGGCGGTATAAAAGGCATAGATATTCAAATGAGAACCATAATAGATATGCGTAAAACGGATGCTACTGAAGCATCAAAAAGATGTCGGGTCGAGACGTGCCGAGTCATAACTACACAAGCTGATCCGGAGCAATCAAAGTCGACAAAAGCCGAGTACGATGCAAGTTTCTATGAAGCACACATAATTGCTCTAGAACTTAAAAGAATGTCGGCGAGAGGAAATGTAGGGCCATCTTCATTGAAAAAGAAGAAGAATCCAACCCTAAACCAGCAGTCAGAGGTTCACCAGAATAATGAAGCTCTAATTAAGAAAGGAAAAAAGAAAGTCATATCGACAGAGTTCTGTTCCTATCATAATACATGGGGGCACACTCTAGAAAATTGCCGCCAGTGGAAAAAGGTGCAGAATCTACCTATAGACAAGGTGAAGCCAAAGATCAATCAATCGACAGCTCCCGAATCCAAAAATCAACGATGGAAGAAACATCTGCCGCGATTTGAGAAACAAAAATCCATTACTCCAGAAGAATTCAGAAAAGTATGTTATGATGCTTGGGATGATATGAAATTGCGTTGTTTTTGGTGTGGAATGAGAGGTCATGCTTATGATGTATGCGCGAAACTTCGGGACCATAGAAAAAACAAATTACAACTCAAAGAGTCATGTCGGGTAATAACAGTCTCCGAAGAGCAATCTGAAGACTCTGTGAATCAAAGAAATAGGGTTAGACAATCTGCTGATGCACTTGAAGATGGTGATAGTGCATGGGTAGCATACAATACTCTGAGCAGGGATTGTGGTGCAAGGAGGATGGAATATCGCCTTCTTGAGATAGACAATGATTTGAGGAGAGTGCAGATTGATGTACGCACTCTGGCAACAAACGTAGACTGTGTGGCCATGGCAATAAAAAATATGAAAGAGCAATTAAAAGAGATACTCAACAAGTTGAATACTCTTGAAAAGACTAGAGTCGAAACGTGCCGAGCTGTTACCTGTGGTGTCGACTCTAATACCAAGGAAGATAAAAGAGCTGAGGATTCTCTCCAAATCAAGCTTAAGTCTGCAAAAGTATTACCAGAAAGACAAGGGCATCCGCAAAATGATAAAGATAAAGAAATTCAGACAAATGAAGAGGCACCGACTTCATCAAATCAAAGGAGATTATCAAAGATTGAGTATAACATACTTTCCCATTTAAGAAAAGTGCCAGCCTTGTTGAGTGTGTATGATGCCCTGATGATGTCCAGAGAACTTCGGGACGTACTCATTTATGCTTTACAAAACCCCGAGCCCTTTTATGCTCATTTTGCTGAGATGAATATGAAAGAGGCATTATACTCCAGACATATCGCCAATGTCATTTTCACTGATGAGGACATGCTGTTGGGAACTGCCCATCACAATAGGCCATTATATGTGACTGGGACAAGTGATGGAGAGAAGATTAATCGTATTTTAATCGATCCCGGATCCTCAATCAACATTTTGACTCTAAGAACTTTGAAAAGCCTAGCTCTGAATGTCGATCATTTATCCTCAGAAAGAATTTTGATTCAAGGCTTTAATCAACATAGCCAAAAAGCTCTCGGGTCGATCATTCTTCCTATCAAATTTGGAGCATTACGGACCGATGTAAAGTTCTATGTGATAAATGCAGATACTTCGTATAAAGCATTATTGGGACGGCCTTGGTTGCACGAGTATAATGTTGTCCCCTCTACTCTTCATCAATGTTTGAAATATATCAAGGATGGAGAAGAATTCAGAGTTGATGGTGACATACGCCCATTTGGAGTGCATGAGATACGATACGAAGATGCAAGATATTTTGCGGAATCTGAAAAAGATATAAAATTATCTCACGAACTTGAAGAGGGTAAAGTTCAGGGTGATAAAAAATCCTTAAAGGAAAAGATAAAAATTGAGGATAATAAAGAAAATGTGATTCCACACTTCGGAAGTGATTCAGAAGATTCCGATGATGAAGAACAATTAAGAAAAATGTTGGAAACATTTTCTTCCAAATTAAACATGCCCTGGGGAGAAGACTCATCAGAGGATGAAGAGATTTTCTTGACATCCGAATCAAATATGTTCATAAGAACTCCTGAATTGATTGAGGATTCCCTAATTATTACTAGAGTTCCAGATGGACATATAAAGTCTCTTCATATAAGTGAGCCAATAAAAGTGAATGATCTAAAAACCTTCTTTGTACCTCCTCGAGTTGAGAAAGTCAGGGGAAAAGAAAAAATAAAGAAAGGGATTCTCTTTTATAAGTCAGATGATTATAAACCCTCTGATCTTATCAAGCTCGACAACTCTGATGAGGAAATATATGAAGACATCAACATACCAGCATACTTTTCGAAAAATCTCAAAAACATGATGAATAGCTCAGGATTTCCTACAAGAAGGTCACGGGCTAATCGAAAATTTTTTCAGAAAATGTGGAATCCACCGCAAAAAAGAGTTGTGCTTCCAAATGGGCGAACAGTACACACAAGAGGGTTAGGATATCATCAACCTGCTCAGGTGTCTTACAAAGAGATCGTTGGAATAACAGCTTCTGAAACAGCTCAACTCAATCTCATGCCTCCGATGACAGAGATAACCCATAATGATTCATCTGTCATACAACATACTTGCACCATGATCACAATAAAGGATATGGAGCAAGATGAGGACATCGAACCAATAAAAACAGAGCTTCTGGATTTAAAAGATGCTCCACAAGAGCTTGAGGACGAGGGGCAAGCCACCATTGATGATCTTTTAGAAATAAATTTGGGCACTGAAGAAGATCGAAGACCCACTTATATTAGTGCACTACTTCCAGAAAAAGATCAAGATGTGTTGAAAGCATTGTTGATAGAATATAAAGACTGTTTTGCTTGGACGTATAAAGAAATGCCCGGTCTAGATCCAAGTGTGGCTGTTCATAAACTTGCTCTTAGCCCAGATATGGCTCCAGTTAAGCAAGCTCCAAGGAGGACAAGAGTTGACTTAGAAGAACAGATCATAGCAGAAACTAAAAAGCTTATTGAAGCAGGGTTCATTAGAGAAGAAAACTACGCTGACTGGATCGCAAGCATAGTCCCAGTAAAGAAGAAAAATGGTCAAATTCGCGTGTGCGTCGACTTTCGAGATGTAAATAAAGCATGCCCAAAGGACGATTTTCCACTGCCAGTTACTGAACTAATGATCGATAACACTTCAAGTTACGATATGTTTTCTTTCATGGATGGTTCCTCTGGGTATAACCAAATAAAGATGGCACCTGAAGACGAAAAACATACTGCTTTTAGAACTCCAATTGGCATATATTGTTACAAGGTTATGCCCTTTGGTCTAAAAAATGCATGAGCCACTTATCAATGGGCTATGACGGTAATTTTTGATGACTTGCTCCACAAAACTGTTGAGTGCTATGTTGATGATTTGGTTGTCAAAACTGTAAATAAAACAAATCATTTTGAAGATTTAAGAACAGTGTTCACCAGATTAGGAAAATATAATCTGAAAATGAACCCTCTTAAATGTGCATTTGGAGTTTACTCGGGTAAATTTCTTGGGTTTATTGTCAGACATAGAGGAATTGAAATCGACCCAGCAAAAATCAAGGCTATCATAGAATTGCCGCCTCCAAGGAGTTTGAAGCAATTGCGATCCTTTCAAGGAAGATTGGCATACATTAGAAGATTTATATCAAATTTATCTGGCAGAATTAAACCATTTTCTAAATTGGTGAAGAAGGATGCACCTTTCATATGGGATGATGATTGTCAAACAGCATTTGACGACATTAAGAGATATTTATTAAGTCCCCCAGTGCTTGCTGCCCCTATTCACGGCAGGCCATTAATTTTATATACATCGGCACTTGAAGGATCGCTGGGTGCACTTCTTGCCCAAAACAATGAAGAAGGAAAGGAAAATGCTTTATACTATCTTAGCAGGATGTTAGTGGGGGCAGAAAATTCCTACTCGCCAATCGAAAAACATTGTCTAGCCCTTATATTTGCCGTTAAGAAATTAAGACATTATATGCTGGAACATAAAATCCATTTAATTTCGAAGGTGGACCCACTTAAATTCTTAATGACAAGACCAGTTTTGACTGGAAGATTGGCGAAATGGACTGTCATATTCCTTGAATTTGACATCACTTATGTGCCACAGAAAGCCATCAAAGGTCAAGCACTTGCTGATTTTCTAGCTACGCACCCAATTCCAGATGACTCACCTTTGATCTGCGATTTGCCCGATGAGCACATCATGTTTACTATGGAAGACCAACCCTATTGGAAAATGTATTTCGATGGCGCGTCCTCAATTCAACCAGCTTTCAGTCCAAATATCCCTCAGATTAAGGCCGGGATAGGGTTAATCTTTGTAACACCTGAAGGAGGCATTTTGAGATACTCATTAGCCCTTTCTGAGCCTCGCACAAATAACGAGGCTGAGTACGAAGCTCTTATTGCTGGTTTAGAAATTGCAATCCAGTTGAACATACAAAAATTGCATATCTATGGAGACTCCCAATTAATCATCAACCAAGTTGAAGGGGAGTTTAAAGTACATAAACCCGAGTTGGTCAAATATCAAACGAAGGTGAAATATCTTATGAAGAAAATCCCATGTATAAAAATAGAAAAAGTGTCCAGGCCTATGAATGGAAAAGCCGATGCCCTGGCTAAATTGGCTAAAGAGCTTGCTGACTCCACTGTGGATGAAGTCCAAATAATTATACGAAATCGAAAAATATTGTCCCCAGCTGACTTAAATCAAGAAGAAGATACAAAGGAAGCTGAAGTTGCAACCATCGATACAGAAGATGATTGGAGAGAATCTTTCATCGATTTTCTCAAATATAATAAACTGCCAGAAGAAAAGTCAAGACAGGCACAAATTAAGAAAAGAGCAATACGATATGTATTCGTTAATGATCAACTTTATCGCAGATCTTATGATCAATTATGGCTTAAATGTTTATCACCAAATGAGATTAAACAAGTCATGCATGAAGTTCATTCTGGCGTTTGCAGTGCGCACCAATCAGGGCCAAAAATGCGTCTTAAAATTAAGCATTTGGGGTATTATTGGCCAACCATGATACAAGATTGTATGATGTATGCTAGAAAAAGTCATCAATGTCAAATCCACAGTGATTTTATTCATCGACATCCAAATCCCTTGCACCCTACAATCGCTTCATGGCCGTTTGATATGTGGGGAACAGATGTGATAGGACCTATTAATCCACCATCTTCCAGGGGGCATAAGTTTATTCTTGCTGCTACAGATTATTTTTCTAGATGGGTTGAGGCGATCCCGCTAAGAGAAGTAAAAGCAGATGATGTCGTCAAATTCTTTAGAGAAAATATTCTATACCGATTTGGAGTTCCAAGGCGAATTATATCTGATAATGGAACTACCTTCAAGAGTTTCAAAGTCAGTAGATTTGCTACTCAACATAAAATTGATTGGAGGTATTCTTCGATATATAATGCCAGGGCTAATGGATTGGCTGAAGCTTTTAATAAGACTTTGATAAAGCTGTTAAAGAAAATTATCGGCAAAAATCAAAAAGAATGGCACATGCGAATCATAGAAGCTCTTTGGGCCTATCGGACCACATATAGAACGCCAACTCAAGCAACACCTACTCTTTGGTGTTCGGTGTTGAGGCAGTATTACCACTAGAAGTTGAATTGCCCTCATTACCGATAGCAGTTCAACACGAGTTAACAAATGAAGAGAACGCTCTACTAAGGCTTGATGAACTGGACGCATTAGATGAAATCAGGCTAACTGCCAAACAAAATTTGGAACTATATCTGTCACGCCCCGGGACCGATCCCTTTGGCCGGCCCGGGCCCGTCAAACAGACGCCGAACGGACAGAGTTTCCCCTGCCCGCCCAAGGCTCAACACAAGTACAGTTCAATAAGATATGAAAAGCACAGGCGAAAGCATAAACATAGGCTTACACAAAGGTAAGCAACAGCCAAGTGAAAGAAAATACTAAACTACACATAATTCCACATTTTCATTCAACGTTCGAAACATCATTTACATTTACATGTTCATTCTTTCCCAAAACATCATTCTTCTCTTTACATTCATTGGCATTTAACTTCCATAAATAAAATACACTTGTCCATGTTCAATTTTCCAAAAGACATATACATGAGTGGTAAGTAGCTACAAAAAAACACACTCTGCTGTGGCAGTCGCTAGCTAAGGCGCGAGACCCTTACCACGATCGTCAGCTGGCTCGCTAGAGCTCGGCCCTGTAGAAATAGTGGGGTGAGAACTACAACGAAGTTCCCAGTGGGCTCGGCCCCCAATCACACCGACGTTCCCACTAGGTCTATTTCAGGCATAATTTGAAAGAAATAGCAGATAGTAACCAAGCTACATGCAAACTACTAATATGCCTGAACCACAATTAACATGCTTATGTTCATATAATAAGTATGACGAATGCAATCTACTGATCTCGTTACCCAATCTCGATACCCAATCTCTCATGGCTAGCTCGTAGCCGCTCAAGAACTCACCAACTCAAATCCCAGTATCGGGGAGACTACTACGACCCGACGGGACCGTCCTCTGAGACGCTCATCTCGGTGGCGACCTACTCGGAGCGCACCGCTCGAGGGGAGCTACCCGCCCGAGCAAGGACTTATAGGCGAGTATGATCAATCCTTGCTCCAAGGATATAATCCAATTCCGTTCCTTAACTTTAAGGAAGACTTTGCACAATGACCCTTAACTTTAAGGCTCTTGTCATTTGTTCACATTCTCTACATTCTTGTTCTTCGAGATTATGACCAGGTCTTAACACTAATTCTAGTGTTCTTTGTTCTTTAGCATTCTTATTCTTTGTCACGCCCCGGGACCCAGCGGAAGCCCCCCCGGCGCGTGCCCAGACCCGCCGTATGTCTACAACATACAAGGCATCTAACAAAAACGATAAATAACCAACAAGTAAAAGGAGTCTAGAAGTATCAGAGCAGTATAACAACTAGAATTCTACACAAGGAAGCATAAAAGAAGTAGATAAATAAAAGTACCAAATCCACTAAGAACTATAAAAGAGTAAATACAACAGTAACCTCCACGAGCAACAACTAAAGATCCCAAAGCGAAAACTAATTTAATACATGGTGGTCTCTATCAGTGGATACAAAAGATCACTCTCTCACAACACAAAAAGAGAGGAAGAACCACCTAAACAAAAGTGGCAAAGAAGCTAGCTATCTAGGCGACTCCTTGCCGCGATCCCGTGCCTCCGCCCGTCCGAAGGCTCTGAAACACATTAGAAAATGAGGGCGTGAGAACTATTAAAAATAGTTCCCAGTGGGCAATTACTGACTTCAGTTGCATGCTCCACTAGGCCCAAAACTAAGCAAGTAAGTGTAAGCGAAATAAATAACGAGTAAGCTACTAAAGCATGATATCTCTACTTAGCATAAATAAGCATAAGTAAACGACTATTCTAAGCATGAATAGTAAGTATAACCAACAAGTCCAATATCCATAGCAATAGTAAAGAGTTAAAGTTTACTATTCTAACCATAGCCCAATAATTCTACAAGTGATAGTAAGGTGTTAAAGTTTACTATTCTAGTCAAAGTCCCCAGTTTTCTTTAAACTACATTAGTTTAAGTACAATAAGATCAACCCGAAGGCGATATGGCCGATGCCCACCCGAAGGCTGCCTAGCCCAAATGCCGAGCCTAATGGCCCCGTAGTAGTCAACATTCCCACCCTAGGAATGAGACTGTCCCACGGCAATCCACTTCGGCGCCCAATCCCGCACGGCGAATACAAGAAACGCATTGGCCAACTCGGAGTGCTTGGGAGCTTGTAGGGAGCTACCCTCACAAGCGTGTGCGAATGAGCACAATGGCAAAAGTCACAAAACTCGTCATAAGTCCCAAATCGTCATGTCTCTAACATGGAATGTACAAGTGTCCAAAGGCCTAACTCTATGTCATCATGTCTCTAACATGGGAATAATAGATGTCCGGTGGCCTATGTCAAGTCTCTATGTTGCGGTTTCATAGTTTTCTAAGTTAAGTGCCCCTTGATGACACTTAAGCTTTTCTAAGTTACAACACAAGTTTAATGTTCTCAAGTACATTAATTAAGCTACATAAACATGAATGGCACACTCCCAGGTGCCAACAACTACAACCCTCACATGCATCTTTGTTTAACCCCGAAAGCTCTACTATATAGAGTGAAAATTTTATCATACATGAGGCATGCATTTTAAGTGGTTCAAAATTCATAATAAATCTATTTAGCGTGAATATGCATTCAAAGTAATTAAATCAAACCGAATAAGCACTTAGGAGCCATTTGCTCCTATGCTCATGAAGCCAAACCCACAAAGTGCGAAAAGCGTTGCTCCGAACCGCTAACGAAGCTTCGATAATCACTCCTAGAGTCCTAAAAAGTTCACCCTAGGAGTTACAAGCTAAGGAAATAAACCTTGAGTTCACACTTTAAGAATTTCGACAAAAGGTTGGAGAAAACTCACCAAAAGCGAAGGAAGTGCTCTTGATCTCCAAATGGGAGTTAGAGTCCTTCTAATCCAACCTAAATTAAAGTTCTAAACCCATCAATTAGGTCCCAAAGGCCCCAAATCGAAAATCCCCAAATCCTAACCCTAGAATCCCATTCTAGGGTTTCATCTCACAAAGACCCACAAAATTCGAAACTAGAGGGAAGAGATCAATCACATACCTCTAAGAAGCTCAACACCAAGTTCAAAAAGCCCTAGGCTTGAAGCTTGATCCTCCACAAAGCTCCAAAAAGCAAGCTCCAAGCTCCAACAAGAAGACAATGGCTCTAGGTGGCGAAAGGAGAAGAAGAGAGAGATCAATCTCCTAACAATCCACCAAAAAAGCCAAAAGAGTACAAGGTTTTAGAGAGAGAAGGTCTCCTACCTTGCTTGCTGTGAGGGAGGGCTCAAATGAAACCCTAGGGGTGTGTGGAAACCTAATAGAAGCAACAAGATGCTCTCGTCACATTCTGCCAGTTTGTACCGGTACAAATCCATTTTGTACCGGTATAAACCCTGCGAAACAGCCAAACCCGAGCCTCGGGTTCGCCAAGTCTGCCCTCTTTATACCGGTATAAATCTTGGTCTGTACCGGTATAGCCATCATTTTGTACCGGTATAGACACCATTTTGTACCGGTATAAGGCACAGAATTTCCAACCCGAGAGCCACCTAAAATCCAACTTTTTGGACTTTCGGGCTTGGGACTCATCCCCAAACCTCGGTACACGCGCCATAGGTCGGAACACAGTCAACGACCCTCCAGAAAATCTGGAAAAGCTCCAACAAGAGTCAAATACTCGAACTCCGCAATTTGCGCAAGTCCAGTATGTTACATTTACCCTCCTAAAAGGAGTTTCGTCCGCGAAACTCTAAAGCGAACTCATACCTCAAGATTCCATCTGAAAGAAATGGGGATAGCGCTCCTGCAGTGCGCTCTCAGGCTCCCACGTGGCCTCTCGCTCCTCGTGGTTGCTCCAAAGAACCTTCATGTACGGAATGTCCCGATTCCGCAATTTCTTCACCTCGCGAGCCAAGATCTTCACGGGTTGCTCCTCGAAGCTCAAATCCTCCCGCAGCTCTATGGGTACAGCCTCCAATACATGAGCCGGATCATGGATGTACTTCCTAAGGACCGATACATGAAAGACGTTGTGCACGCCCGATAGGTTCGGTGGTAGAGCAAGTCGATACGCTACCGGACCTACACGTTCCAAGATCTCATAGGGTCCAATGAATCGAGGGCTCAACTTACCTCGAATTCAAAATCTCCGAATCCCCTTTGACGGCGAGACTTTCAAGAAGACATGATCTCCAATCTGAAACTCCAAGTCTCGTCGTTTATCCGCATAGCTCCTCCGCCTACTCGGGGCCGTCGCAGTCGCTCCCGAGCGATTCGAACTTTATCCTCTCGCTTCCCGGAGCACTTCGGGCCTAAAGCCAATCTTTCGCCCACTTCACTCCAATGAAGTGGCGATCTGCACTTTCGTCCATACAATGCCTCGAACGGTGCCATCTTGATACTTGCTTGATAACTATTGTTATAAGCAAACTCCGCCATAGGTAGATGCTGCGACCATCCTCCCTGGAAGTCAATCACACATGCTGAAAGTTACGGGGAAGCCCCAAGGATCTATCTAGATTGTATCCGACACCTAGAGGGGGGTGAATAGGTGTACCGGCCAAAAATCACAAATAATCGATGCGTTAAAAGTAAATGCGGAAATTAAAAACACACCGAGATTTACGTGGGAAAACTCCAAACTCGGAGTAAAAAACCCACGGGACCAACACGCGAATAACAATCCACTAAGAGAAAAGATTACAAGGTAATTACCGACTCCACGGGCTTAACCTCTCTTAACCTCCTATGAATCTCCGCGCACGCCGCCGCGTTGTCCACGTCCGAGTCCACGAACGCCACGTCCCGAATCCACGAAACGCCTCCACTTCGAATCCACGAAGCCTTGATCACGCCGAATCCACGACGCCCACTCGAATCCACGAGCGCACTCCGCCCGGAGCAAGAACCATACGATCGGTGATGATTTATTGCTTAGATTCTCATTAAAAATCTATGGGAATAATCTCTAAGCAATTATCAAATTGATTCTAGAAAAATATTAAGAATTAGGGCACCGAGAATCAATTTGGGAGAAGCTTGATGTAGAAGATGAGGAAAACGGCTACCTACAAGCTTCTAGGGTTTTCCATAAATAATCTAGGCTTAGTTATATTTTAGAAACACCCCTACATCTTATTTATAGGTTTAGAAGACTTAGAAGTAGACTAGGATTGTGAAAACCTAATTTTAAAACCAATTAAAAGATTTAGAAATAGATTAGGATTTGAAAAACTGAATTTCGTATCGAGGGACCGGTCCTCCAAGGCAGGGACCGGTCCTCCCTTGCGCAATAAGAAAATAATCACCGAGGGACCGGTCTCACTGCTCAGGGGACCGGTCCTCTTTTGCGTCAAGAGAATATCAGGTTACTGGGACCGGTCTTCAGAGGTAGGAGACCGGTCTCACTCTAACGTCATGAGAATATCGGAGTTCTTGGGACCGGTCCTCTAAATGTGGAGGCAGGTCCTACGTACAAATTGCGCGAGAAGGTGTTTGGGACCGGTCCTCTCAATGTGGAGCAGGTCCTCTCAACAGATATGCAGAGTGAAGAACCAAATTAGTTAAAAACTCAATTTCAACAATCCTAATGTCTTCTAAACACTTGTTAAAGTATATAAATCATCATCATCAGTATTTGAACTTACCGAGCATTGTGGATTTACGTTTCGAGTCTGCGAGTCTTCGATCTTCGTCTCATCTTCTCTAAACCTTCAAGACTCCGAACTAACTTCACGAAATATGCCAACATAAAATCTGTAACAATCTCCCCCTTTGGCAATTTCGTGACAAAACCCAAAATTACATAATAAATACTCACAACGCTCATCTCACCAAAAATAGAAAATGAAATTCATTGCCATCACCAAAACAATGAACTTCTCGCGTGAAAGATCCAAAGAGAAATACAAAATTACAATTTTGCAACTCCTAAACAAACTCTATGACTTAGACACAACTAGGAGTCTTGAAGTCTTCAATGATCTAATTAGATTACTTTCTCCACGAATAAAGTTCACAAACAAAGTTAGTAGAAAAAATATGAAAATGAAAATCTCTCCCCCTTTGTTCATGAAACGCTCTTCCTTTTGAAATTCAATTCAAGTTTCCAATTCTTCTCCCCCTTTTTATCAAAAATTGCCAAAAAAAAAACACAAATAGAGAGAAAAACAAACTAGCAAAAAGAAAGTAGTCATGTCATAGTTAAAAATCTAGATACCAAAAATAAACAAACTAGATATAGTCCTAGGAGAGAAAAGATAAAATATAGATAATGAAGCTCAAAAAGATAAAATCACTCCGTGTCCTCATCATCAAAAATTTTGCCTTCTTTTCTCAAAAATCCTTCAAAATTAGATTAATTTCATAAAAATTAAAAGTTGTACTCCAAAAATCATTATGATGAAGATAAAGTATTAAGTGATTTCAAAAGACATCAAAACATCAAAATTTGATATTAAGAATAATCTAATTATTTAGAGTTATCAAGATGCAAATTAATGAAAAATAATTTCTAGAAATTTAGCAAAATTGACACCAATTTGTCGCAACCCGTTCAAAATAGAGATTTAGCTAATAAACACCGGGGGTAGCTCTTTGAGCATCTTTTTCAATCTACCACCTTATAACGTCGAAAATTCTAAAATATTCACATATATTTTTTTCAACCTTTTCGGTTTTTCATATAATTACCCATGTGGTAGCTTCACACACGTCTTAGGACGACCAGGGGTGGTAGCTCTTTCCTACATGTGGTGGTAGTTTTCACACTCTCTTTTAGGATGTAACTCTTTCCACATCTTTTTAATCATAGGAGTTTCTCCTTCTTTTTTTTAAATATTCAAACTCCCCCTAAATTAGACAATCTCACAATTGAAAATAATTTTGACGAATCTTAGTCAATTAGCAAATATCATCCATCAATTATATTCAACATTCACTACCAAGATGAATTAAATACTAAAAGATTAAAGTTAATTTCAAAATTTTGATGAATGTATGTAAGAAGAAATCACATATTAAGTTATCGTCAAAATAATAAAAGGTGGAGTAAAATCGATAATTAATATGAATTTAATCTAATTTGAATTGACTTTTAAATACCGGTTAAGGCTCTTTGAAAAACCTTTAATCTCTCCAACTTTATGATTTTCAATCATCTTCTCTCTCAAGTAAATTTTCAATCAAATTAAAAACTCCCGAAAACCTTTCCTTAAAAACGATTTTCAAAACAAATTTTAAAGATCAAACCTCGTCTAATCATGTAATGTAATGAAAGAAAAATATGCAATATGCACCAATCAAAACATTACATAAACAATAAAAACAAACTAAGACAAAAAGCAAGGAAAGATATCACCTTTCCGGATCCAAACTTGTCGGATCTTTCGTTGGCTTTGCTTGTCGACGTTAGGTTTGAGTTGCTTTGATTTTGGATCAACCGTTGGTCGTTTCGTTGCTTGAAGCTTCGGTTGATGTTGTCGTTGAGGCTTTGAAACCCAAACCGCTTGTGGCTTCGACTTAGAAATCCGGTTCGGTTGTGGGTTCGGTCGATATTGACGTTGAGGCTTAGATTTTCGGTTCGCAAAAGGTACTCGACCTGATTGATTTTGCTTTTGATTCCGTGGGGGATGTCGAGTTTTAGATAATATCAATTGTTTCGAAGTTGCCGATAGATTCTTCTTTTCTTTATTTGGGCAACTCTTTTTGATGTGTCCTTTGATGCCACATCGATGACACACCTTCTCCTTCAAAGTTGTTGAGACTTTCGATGTCGACTTTAAATCCCTCTCAACATATATCCTTTCATATCCGAGACCAAGCTTGTTCGTTTGACCCAATCCGAGCATGTGATCCAACTTCTTCGATCCGGAAGAGAATTTTTGAAGATCGGATTGAAGTTGATGAACTTGGTTTGTTAAGACTTGATTAGATGTGTAGGTTTCCTTGAATTGTTGCTCCAAAAATCCAATCTTGTCTTGATGTGATTTGATCGTTGAATCCGCTTCTTCTAGCTTCTTTTGGAGGACCGAATTGTTCTTCAAAACCGATTCCCGTTCCTCCTCAAGAGCTTTATTCATTGTCTTCATGTTGTTGTTTTTCTCTTCAATTTCCAACAAACGGCTCCTCAACTTCTTATTCAATTTCGCCATCTTTTTCGATTCGATAAGAAGTTGATTGTATGCCTCCTCCAAATCTTCATCGTTAGACTCCTCTTCGCTTTCGCCATTATCGCTCGAAGACCCATGCAAGGAAGGAGAAAAACTTGTGTTAGAAACAATAGATGATAAACAAGCAATATTAGAGGAAGGCAAAGAAGACTTAGAAATTAAAGCAAGATGATCTTTTTCTTCATCACTTGGCGATGATTCACTTGAAGTAGAATCATCCCAAGTTTTTGCTTGCAAAGCCTTTTGTTTATATGTCTTCTTTGAAGGACAATCCGTTGCTATATGGCCGTAGCCTTTGCACTTGAAACATTGGATTTCCCCTTCAAATTCATCTTTTTCTTTCGAAGACTTTGCAAGTTTTCTATCTTTAAATTTAGAAGATGAAGATGAGTTAGAAAACGATTTGTTCTTCTTTCGGAAATTCCGGCGAAATTTCTTCGTTAGACGCGCCAATTGATGTTCGAAATTTGCGAGCGAAACATCTCCGTCGGAATCCGTGTCGTCGTCTTCTTCCTTAGTTGATTTGAGTGCAATCCCTGTGCTTTTAGAAAAAGACTTGGAAGAAGATTGATTAGTAGGAAAAGTCATCTCATACGTTTGTAAAGCACCTACTAACTCTTCGACTTTCATCTCATCCGGATGCTTTACCGTTTCAATTGCGGCAACTTTTGCCCTAAAGCGTTCCGGTAGAGTTCGAAGAATTTTTTTAACTACTTTAGACTCCGGGATTTTCTCTCCCAAATTAGCACATGTATTGATAATGTCTTGAAGTCTAGTGTAATAATCGGTAAACGATTCATGCTCCTCCATTCGAATAGAATCAAATTTACTAGTCAACATCTGGAGCTTTTGAATTTTTACTAGACTTGTACCCTCATGTGTAATTTGTAGAGTATCCCAAATTTCCTTCGCGGTGTTACAAGCCGAAACGCGAGTAAACTCCGTTTGCGATAAAGAATTGAATAAAGCATTAATTCCTTTACCGTTAAACGAAGATGACTCGTTTTCATCTTTCGTCCACTTATTTCGTGGTTTCGGCGTTTCAACATTATCGATCTTTTCGGTTGGATGTTTCCATCCGAATTCAATCGCTTGCCACACCCGCTCATCGATCGCTATTAGAAAAGCTCTCATGCGAACTTTCCAATAGGCATAATTCGTGCCGTCGAAGAGCGGTGGTCGATTAATGTTACCACCTTCGGCCATTAGATAACAATATATCTAGATCCCGCTCTGATACCAATTGTGAGTTACGGGGAAGCCCCAAGGATCTATCTAGATTGTATCCGACACCTAGAGGGGGGTGAATAGGTGTACCGGCCAAAAATCACAAATAATCGATGCGTTAAAAGTAAATGCGGAAATTAAAAACACACCGAGATTTACGTGGGAAAACTCCAAACTCGGAGTAAAAAACCCACGGGACCAACACGCGAATAACAATCCACTAAGAGAAAAGATTACAAGGTAATTACCGACTCCACGGACTTAACCTCTCTTAACCTCCTATGAATCTCCGCGCACGCCGCCGCGTTGTCCACGTCCGAGTCCACGAACGCCACGTCCCGAATCCACGAAACGCCTCCACTTCGAATCCACGAAGCCTTGATCACGCCGAATCCACGACGCCCACTCGAATCCACGAGCGCACTCCGCCCGGAGCAAGAACCATACGATCGGTGATGATTTATTGCTTAGATTCTCATTAAAAATCTATGGGAATAATCTCTAAGCAATTATCAAATTGATTCTAGAAAAATATTAAGAATTAGGGCACAGAATCAATTTGGGAGAAGCTTGATGTAGAAGATGAGGAAAACGGCTACCTACAAGCTTCTAGGGTTTTCCATAAATAATCTAGGCTTAGTTATATTTTAGAAACACCCCTACATCTTATTTATAGGTTTAGAAGACTTAGAAGTAGACTAGGATTGTGAAAACCTAATTTTAAAACCAATTAAAAGATTTAGAAATAGATTAGGATTTGAAAAACTGAATTTCGTATCGAGGGACCGGTCCTCCAAGGCAGGGACCGGTCCTCCCTTGCGCAATAAGAAAATAATCACCGAGGGACCGGTCTCACTGCTCAGGGGACCGGTCCTCTTTTGCGTCAAGAGAATATCAGGTTACTGGGACCGGTCTTCAGAGGTAGGAGACCGGTCTCACTGCGTCATGAGAATATCAGTTCTGGGACCGGTCCTCTAAATGTGGAGACCGGTCCTCCGTGCAAAATTGCGCGAGAAGGTGTTTCGGGACCGGTCCTCTCAATGTGGAGACCGGTCCTCTCAACCGAGATATGCGAGTGAAGAACCAAATTAGTTAAAAACTCAATTTCAACAATCCTAATGTCTTCTAAACACTTGTTAAAGTATATAAATCATCATCATCAGTATTTGAACTTACCGAGCATTGTGGATTTACGTTTCGAGTCTGCGAGTCTTCGATCTTCGTCTCATCTTCTCTAAACCTTCAAGACTCCGAACTAACTTCACGAAATATGCCAACATAAAATCTGTAACACATGCTCGAAGCATGTCCTCTAGAGTCTGTATAGTGCGCTCCGACTGCCCGTCACTCTGGGGGTGGAAAGCAGTGCTGAAATCCAATCTAGTACCCAAGGCGTCCTGTAGACTCCTCCAGAAGTGTGACACAAAGCGAGTGTCCCTGTCAGATACGATCGATGTAGGTACTCCATGAAGTCGCACAATCTCATCAAGGTACACTTGTGCGAGCTTCTCTCCAGCCCGAGTAGTATGGATAGGTATAAAGTGCGCTGACTTCGTCAACCTATCCACTATCACCCAAATAGCATCATGCCCAGCTTGAGAGCGAGGCAATCCTGTCACGAAGTCCATGGTGATCCTCTCCCACTTCCACACGGGAATAGGCAAACTCTGAAGTTTTCCCGCTGGAACTCGATGCTCAGCGTTCACTTGTTGGCAAGTTAGACATCTAGCAACAAACTCGCCAACATCCTTTGTCATCCCAGGCCACCAATAAAGTAACCTCAAGTCCTTGTACATTTTGGTGCCTCCTGGGTGAATAGCATAAGGTGCCCTGTGTGCCTCCTGAAGGATGTCCTCTCTAAGTCCCAAATCCGCCGGCACACAAATCCGTCCACCAAGGCGCATCACTCCCTGATCATCCACTAGGAAGTCACCGGTGCAACCATCAACCATTTTGTCTCGAATCCTTTGCAACTCTAAGTCAAGAGCTTGCTTCTCTTTAATTCTATCCATAAGAGTAGGTTGCACCACCATAGTCATCAGCCGCATAGGCGTATCGGAGTCACTACCTCCAACTCCAACCGCTTCATCTGCTCGATCAAGCTGCGGTTGAGTAACAACATGCATCGCTAAGTTCTCGGTAGATTTCCGACTTAGCGCATCCGCCACCACGCTAGCCTTGCCCGGGTGGTAGAGAATAGTCAAATCATAATCCTTGAGTAGCTCCAACCATCTGCGCTGTCTCAAGTTCAACTCCTTCTGAGTGAAAAGGTACTTTAAGCTCTTGTGATCCGTATAGACCTCGCACCGCTCGCCATACAAATAGTGGCGCCATAGCTTCAATGCAAAGACTACGGCCGCCAACTCCAAGTCGTGTGTAGGATAGTTCTTCTCATATTCCTTTAATTGGCGAGATGCATACGCGATCACCTTGTCACCCTGCATCAAGACACAGCCCAACCCGTTAAGAGATGCATCACTATATACCACATACCCTGCTCCAGCAATAGGTAATGTGAGGATTGGAGCGGTCGTCAATCTCAGCTTCAACTCTTGAAAGCTCTTTTCACACGCATCATTCCAAATGAACTTAGTTCCTTTGTGCGTGAGCCTCGTGAGGGGAGTAGATGACTTCGCAAAGCCCTCCACGAATCTGCGGTAGTAGCCGGCCAAACCAAGGAAACTCCTGATCTCGGTGACGCTCGTCGGTCTTGGCCAATCCTGAATGGCTTCTACCTTCCTAGGATCCACGGCTATGCCTGATCCTGAAATCACATGTCCCAGAAAAGCCACTTCTCGAAGCCAAAATTCGCACTTCTTCGGCTGTGCAAATAACTTCTTTTCCCGAAGCACTTGTAGTACCAATCTCAAGTGTTCCTCGTGCTCCACATCACTTCGGGAATAAACCAAGATGTCGTCGATGAAGACCACGACGAACCTGTCTAGATAAGGCTTGAAGACACGGTTCATTAGATCCATAAAACTGTAGGGGCATTAGTAAGCCCAAACGGCATAACGGTGAACTCGTAATGTCCATACCGTGATCTAAAAGCCGTCTTCGCCACATCCCGGGCGCAATCTTCAACTGATGGTATCCCGACTTCAAGTCTATCTTGGAATACACATTCGATCCTTGAAGTTGATCAAAAAGATCATCAATCCTCGGCAACGGATACTTATTCTTGATCGTGACTTTATTAAGTTCACGATAGTCCACGCAAAGGCGAAGTGATCCGTTCTTCTTCTTCACAAAAAGAACCGGTGCTCCCCAAGGTGACACACTCGGTCGAATGAAGCCCTTGTCCAACATATCCTGTAACTGTGCCCTCAGCTCCTTTAACTCTGCCGGTGCCATCCTATAGGGTGCCTTCGCGACTGGGGTAGTCCCGGGAACGAGATCTACCACAAACTCGATCTCACTATCGGGTGGCATGCACCGGTAGCTCCGCTGGAAACACGTCCTGAAACTCCCGTACCACCGGGATATCCTCGATCCTAGGGGTATCATCCTCACCCCTCAATGCGATACTAGCCAAATAGGCTACGCATCCCCGGTTGATCAGTTGCCTAGCTCGAGACGAACTGATCGACACCGCAAAAAGCGAACTCTGACATCCTCTAAACACCACCTCACTCTGACCCGGTTCTCTAAAAGTAACCGTTCGATTAACACAATCGATAGTGGCGTAGTATCTAGTCAACCAATCCATACCCAAAATCACGTCAAAATCCCCCAACTTGCGCACTACTCGCAAATCCGCGGGTATGGTCCAATCTCCTACCCGAATAGGGCAACTGGGGCAATACTCTCGCACGTCCACAATGTGGTCGGGTACAACAATACGTCCAGGGTGTAGTAAGGGAACAAAGCGGATGTCATGCAACTCGGCAAGCAGTAGATCTATAAATGAATGTGATGCACCGGTATCAAATAATGCACGTACTCTAATGCCATCAAGTAAAATGATACACCGCCACCACATCCTCGGTGTCGGCTGCGCCTCGATCTGCGCGGCGTACATGCGCCCACTCGGTGCACTGTCGTGACCCCTCACTCGGCGGCTGGACGGTCGGCCGCCCGATGCATCGTGTCGACGGGGTCCCAGGTGGCGGTGGTAGAGCCGGTGCCGTCTGAGAAGATGGTGCCGGTGAAGAACCTCTCGGGCACTCGGTACGGATGTGGCCCTCCTGGCCACACTGGAAGCACCTGCCTGCCCGCTGTGGACACTGCGGCGGGTGGTGAGGACCACCGCAGATCACACCCCGGGGAGGTCGGCGTCGGTCCGGTCCTCTCGGCCGGGGCGGTGCGCCACACGGCTGTGTCTCGGATGCTTCGGTGGCCTCCTAGAGTGCGTCGCTCGCACCCTCGGCCGCGGGCCTCTTGCCCTTCCCCTTGTCCAAACCCTCACGTCTCTCGCACCATGGCCGCGCCGCTCTCTACGATGAGCGCGCGGTTCACCACCCTGTCGGTAAGTACGAAGCTCGGAAGGACTGCACGAACCGGAAAATCGACGGTCGCAGTCCACGCTCGAAAATGCGGGCCTTATCCTCGTCGTCCCGCACGACGAAGGGCACGCAATGCAGCAGCCGAGAAAACTCTCTCTCGTACTCGGCTACGAGATCCGTCCCCGTGTCGAGTGCGCAAACTCGCTCCATCCGCCTCTTGACGCCCGGGGAAGTAGTGTGCCAACGGTAGCTCCTTGAACCTCGTCCAATTAATAGAAGCTAAGTACGTGCGGGGTTCTCCGGAGATCCATCCACCCACCGTAGGCCTCGCCATCCAAGTGGTGGGTGGCGAGCCACACTCTGTCCCGCTCCTCCACGAACGTGTCACGGAACGGTTCTCCATGTGCATCAACCACTTTTCCACGATCCGGTGGTCGACCTTCTCTCCGTCAAAGGTCCTCGGGCTACACCTCCTGAACTCCTTGAGGCGAGCCATGAGTCGATCCCTCTCGGCTCCCTGAGCCATAACTGGAAATGCCGCTGCCACCGGTGATGCTCGAACTGGCGGGGTGTCCCGGTCCTCCTCCCGGCGCTCAACTGCCGGTGTCGTCTGGTGTGAGCCGGCCGCGGGGGACTGCGCCCGCGGTAAGTCAACCTCGGTGGTCTTTGGCGGTGAAGGGTCACGAGCCTCCCTCGCGACCGCTGTGCGGATGAAGATCCTCCATGCGCTTCGTACGCGCTTCTGTCATTGGGCCGCGGTCGCTTTCTTTGCATCACCAAAGCGTGAGGGCCGCCAAGCGGCCCCTCAACTCACGGACCTCGCCGGATCGGAGGTAGCGGAGGCCTCGACCTCCTCAAAAGTTGCCGCATTGTCCGCTCCAACAGATTTCGAGCGAGTTATCGGCATCACCACTACAACATCATAAAAGCGCAAGTTAGTAAGCTCACGCAATCACATCCCCGCACAAGCTATATATACCCGAATCATGCGAAAGTAAAGAAGTGTTGTCTACTACTAACTCCCGATGTTACGTTGTCGGCCGCCAACGTAACCCTCCGCGAAGTTAGGAGTTATACACTTCGGTCCAACTCTACTTACTAGAGTTATTCAAGATACCCAATCTTAATACTTTCGCTCACAAGTTAAATAGACCTCGTCACTCACGAGCCTATATCCTATAGTCCAACCGGCCTAAGGTTTGCTAGGTCCACAAGAAGACTCAACCCTAGGCTCTGATACCAATTTAATCTGTCACGCCCCGGGACCCAGCGGAAGCCCGCCCGGCGCGTGCCCAGACCCGCCGTATGTCTACAACATACAAGGCGTCTAACAAAAACGATAAATAACCAACAAGTAAAAGGAGTCTAGAAGTATCAGAGCAGTATAACAACTAGAATTCTACACAAGGAAGCATAAAAGAAGTAGATAAATAAAAGTACCAAATCCACTAAGAACTATAAAAGAGTAAATACAACAGTAACCTCCACGAGCAACAACTAAAGATCCCAAAGCGAAAACTAATTTAATACATGGTGGTCTCTATCAGTGGATACAAAAGATCACTCTCTCACAACACAAAAAGAGAGGAACTAGCAATCTCTCCACGAACAAAGTTCATAAACAAGGTTCATAAACAATCTCTCCACGAACAAAGTTCATAAACAAGGTCAGTAGTAAAGAAAATATATGACAATAACAATCTCTCCCCCTTTGTTCATGAAAATCTAATATATGAAAATAACAATCTCTCCCCCTTTGTTCATGAAAATCTCTCCCCCGCTTGAAATTCAATTCAAGTTTCCAATTCTTCTCCCCCTTTTTGTCAAAAATTGCCAAAAAGAAACACAAATAGAGAGAAAAACAAACTAGCAAATAGAAAGTAGTCACGTCACAGTTAAAAGTAGAGAAAAAAGATAAAACATAGATAATGAGACTAAAAAAGGTAAAATCACTTCGTGTCCTCCTCATTAAAAAAAATTTGCCTTGTTTTCTCAAAAATCCTTCAAAATTAGATTAATTTCATAAAATTAAAGATTTCACTTCAAAAATTACTATGATGAAAATAAAATATTATTTGATTTCAAAAGACATCAATTCATCAAAATTTGATATTAAGAAAAATCTAATGATTTAAAGTCATCAAGATGGAAATTGATGAAAAATAATTTTTAGAAATTTGACAAATTGACACCAATTTGTCGCAACTCGTTCAAAATAGAGATTTAACTAATCAAGCACAGGGAGTGGCTCTTTGAGCATCTTTTTCAAACTATCACCTTATATCGCCGAAAATATTAAAATATTCAAATATACATATTTTTTTTCAACCTTTTCGGTTTTTCATATAATTTCTCATGTGGTAGCTTCACACACGTACCGGACGACCGGGGTGGTAGCTCTTTCCTACATGTGGTGGTAGTTTTCACACTCCTTTCAGATGTAACTCTTTCCACATCTTTTATACTTAGGAGTTTTTCCTTTTTTTTAAAAAAAAATATTCAAACTCCCCCTAAATTAGACAATCTCATAATTGAAAATAATTTTGACGAATCTTAGTCAATTAGCAAATATCCATCAATTATATTCAATCATTCACTACCAAGATGAATTAATTACTAAAAGATTAAAATTAATTTCAACATTTTGATGAATGTATGTAAGAAGAAATCACATATTAAATTATCGTCAAAATAATAACAAGTGAAGTAAAGCCGATAATTAATATGAATTTAGTCCAATTTGAATTGACTTTAAATACCGGTTAAGGCTTTTTGAAAAACCTTTAATCTCTCTACATTTATGATTTTCAATCATCTCCAGTCTCAAAAATTTTTCAATCAAATTAAAAACTCCCCAAATACCTTTCCTCAAAAGATTTTCAAAACAAAATTTTAAACAATAAACCTCATCTAAACATGTAATGCAATGAAAGAAAAATATGCAATATGCACCAATCAAAACATTACATAATAAAAACAAACTAGGACGAAGAGCAAGGAAAGATATCACCTTTCCGGCTCCACACTTGTTGGATCTTTCGTTGTCTTTGCTTGTCGACGTTCGGTTTGATTTGCCTTGTATTGGGATCAACCGTTAGTCGTTTCGATGCTTGAACCTTCGGTTGATATTTTCGTTGAGGCTTAGAATTAGAACTCCCTTGATGGTTCGGTTTTGAGATTCGGTTTGCACGAGGTACTCGACTAACTTGATTTTTCTTTTGATTCCGTGGGGGATGTCGAGTGTTAGTTAATACCAATTGTCGTTTCGAAGTTGCCGATTGAGACTTGAAATTTTTGTTCGGGCAACTCTTTTTGATGTGTCCTTTGATGCCACATCTATGACACACCTTCTCCTTCAAACTTGTTGAGACTTTCGATGTCATCTTTTGATCCTTCTCAATATATGTCCTTTCGTATCCGAGGCCCAACTTGTTCGTTTGACCTAACCCAAGCATGTTATCCAATTTTTTCGAAGCCGAGGAAAATTGTTGAAGATCCGATTTGAGTTGATGAACTTGCTTGGTTAACACTTGATTGGATGTGTAGGTTTCCTTAAATTGTTGCTCCAAAAATTCAATCTTATCCCTATAAGATTTCATTGTTAATTCCGATTCTTCTAGCTTCTTTTGGAGGACCGAATTATTATTCAAGATTGATTCCCGTTCCTCCTCAAGAGCATTATTTGTGGTCTTCAAATTCTTTTTCTCTTCTTCAAGATTGAATAAACGACGCATCAACTTTTTATTGAATTTCGCCATCTTTCGCGACTCAACAAGGAGTTGATTGTATGCTTTCGCTAATTCCTCGTCGTTTGATTCCTCATCGCCGGAATCCGAGTCCACGTCTTCTTCCTTTGATGTTTTCAACGCAATCCCTATACTTTTAGAGAAAGACTTGGAAGAAGATTGGTTAGTAGGAAAAGTCATCTTATAAGTTTGTAACACACCTACTAACTCATCGGCCATTAGATAGCAATATATCTAGATCCCGCTCTGATACCAATTGTAGGTTACGGGGAAGCCCCAAGGATCTATCTAGATTGTATCAAACAACACCTAGAGGGGGGTGAATAGGTGTATCGGCCAAAAACCACAAATTCTCGATGCGATAAAAGTAAATGCGGAAAATAAAAAGCACACCGAGATTTACGTGGGAAAACTCCAAACTCGGAGTAAAAAACCCACGGGACCAACACGCGAATAAACAATCAATAAGAGAAAAGATTACAAGGTGATACGAACTCCACGGACTCGACCTCTCTAACTCTCCTATGGATCTCCGCGCAATCCTCCTTCGGGTTGTCCACGCCCTCACGTCCGAGTCCACGAACGCCACGTCCCGAATCCACGAAACGCCTCCACTTCGAATCCACGAAGCCTTGATCACGCCGAATCCACGACGCCCACTCGAATCCACGAGCGCACTCCGTCCGGAGCAAAAACAATACGATCGATGATGATTTATTGCTTAGATTCTCATTAAAGATCTATGGGAATAATCTCTAAGCAATTCTCAAATTGATTCTAGAAAAACATTAAGAATTAGGGCACCGAGAATCAATTTGGGAGAAGCTTGATGTAGAAGATGAGGAAAACGGCTACCTACAAGCTTCTAGGGTTTTTCATAAATAATCTAGGCTTCATCATCTTTTAGAAACACCCCTACATCTTATTTATAGGTTTAGAAGACTTCTAGATAGATTTGGATTAGAAAAAATAAATCTTTAAAACAGATTTCGTATCGAGGGACCGGTCCTCCAGATCAGAGACCGGTCCTCCCTTGCGCAATAAAATATTAATCACCGAGGGACCGGTCTCACATGCCAGGGGACCGGTCTTATTGACGATATGTGAATTTCCGGCCTGCGGGACCGGTCCTCCTTTGTGGAGACCGGTCCTCTGTCTAAAGTTGCGCATAGGGAGCTCTGGGACCGGTCTTCCAGATTGTGGAGACCGGTCCTCTGTGCAAGGTGCGCAGAGGGTACTTAGGACCGGTCCTCTCAATGTGGAGACCGGTCCTCTCAACAGATATGCGAGTGAAGAGCCAAATTAGTTAAAACTCAATTTAAACAATCCTAATGTCTTCTAAACACTTGTTAAAGTATATAAATCATCATCATCAGTATTTGAACTTACAGAGCATTGTGGATTTACGTTTCGAGTCTGCGAGTCTTCGATCTTCGTCTCATCTTCTCTAAACCTTCAAGACTCCGAACTAACTTCACGAAATATGCCAACATAAAATCCGTAACAAGAACCACCTAAACAAAAGTGGCAAAGAAGCTAGCTATCTAGGCGACTCCCTTGCCGCGATCCCGTGCCTCCGCCGGTGCCGAAGGCTCTGAAACACATTAGAAAAAGAGGGCGTGAGAACTATTAAAAATAGTTCCCAGTGGGCAATTACTGACTTCAGTTGCATGCTCCACTAGGCCCAAAACTAAGCAAGTAAGTGTAAGCGAAATAAATAACGAGTAAGCTACTAAAGCATGATATCTCTACTTAGCATAAATAAGCATAAGTAAACGACTATTCTAAGCATGAATAGTAAGTATAACCAACAAGTCCAATATCCATAGCAATAGTAAAGAGTTAAAGTTTACTATTCTAACCATAGCCCAATAATTCCACAAGTGATAGTAAGGTGTTAAAGTTTACTATTCTAGTCAAAGTCCACAGTTTTCTTTAAACTACATTAAGTTTAAGCACAATAAGATCAGCCCGAAGGCGATATGGCCGATGCCCACCCGAAGGCTGCCTAGCCCAAATGCCGAGCCTAATGGCCCAGTAGTAGTCAACATTCCCACCCTAGGAATGAGGCGTCCCACGGCAATCCACTTCGGCGCCCAATCCCGCACGGCGAATACAAGAAACGCGTTGGCCAACTCAGGGTCTTAGAACATGGGAGCTACCCTCACAAGCGTGTGCGAATGAGCACAATGGCAAAAGTCACAAAACTCGTCATAAGTCCCAAATCGTCATGTCTCTAACATGGAATGTACAAGTGTCCAAAGGCCTAACTCTATGTCATCATGTCTCTAACATGGGAATAATAGATGTCCGGTGGCCTATGTCAAGTCTCTATGTTGCAGTTTCATAGTTTTCTAAGTTAAGTGCCGCTTGATGACACTTAAGCTTTTCTAAGTTCCAACACAAGTTTAATGTTCTCAATTACATTAATTAATCTACATAAACATGAATGGCACACTCCCCGGTGCCCACAAATCCCACCTTCACATGCATGCTGTTTAACCCCGAAAGCTCTACTATATAGAGTGAAAATTTTATCATACATGAGGCATGCATTTTAAGTGGTTCAAAATTCATAATAAATCTATTTAGCGTGAATATGCATTCAAAGTAATTAAATCAAACCGAATAAGCACTTAGGAGCCATTTGCTCCTATGCTCATGAAGCCAAACCCACCAAGTGCGAAAAGCGTTGCTCCGAACCGCTAACGAAGCTTCGATAATCACTCCTAGAGTCCTAAAAAGTTCACCCTAGGAGTTACAAGCTAAGGAAATAAACCTTGAGTTCACACTTTAAGGATTTCGACAAAAGGTTGGAGAAAACTCACCAAAAGCGAAGGAAGTGCTCTTGATCTCCAAATGGGAGTTAGAGTCCTTCCAATCCAACCTAAATCAAAGTTCTAAACCCATCAATTAGGTCCCAAAGGCCCCAAATCGAAAATCCCCAAATCCTAACCCTAGAATCCCATTCTAGGGTTTCATCTCACAAAGACCCACAAAATTCGAAACTAGAGGGAAGAGATCAATCACATACCTCTAAGAAGCTCAACACCAAGTTCAAAAAGCCCTAGGCTTGAAGCTTGATCCTCCACAAAGCTCCAAAAAGCAAGCTCCAAGCTCCAACAAGAAGACAATGGCTCTAGGTGGCGAAAGGAGAAGAAGAGAGAGATCAATCTCCTAACAATCCACCAAAAAGGCCAAAAGAGTACAAGGTTTTAGAGAGAGAAGGTCTCCTACCTTGCTTGCTGTGAGGGAGGGCTCAAATGAAACCCTAGGGGTGTGTGGGAACCTAATAGAAGCAACAAGATGCTAAAACACCCCTGCAGTTCGGTCTGCTCACATTCTGCCAGTTTGTACCGGTACAAATCCATTTTGTACCGGTATAAACCTCGCGAAATGCCCAAACCCGAGCCTCGGGTTCGCCAAGTCTGCCCTCTTTATACCGGTATAAATCTTGGTCTGTACCGGTATAGCCATCATTTTGTACCGGTATAGACACCATTTTGTACCGGTATAAGGCACAGAATTTCCAACCCGCGAGCCACCTAAAATCCAACTTTTTGGACTTTAGGGCTTGGGACTCATCCCCAAACCTCGGTACACGCGCCATAGGTCGGAACACAGTCAACGACCCTCCAGAAAATCTGGAAAAGCTCCAACAAGAGTCAAATACTCGAACTTCGCAATTTGCGCAAGTCCAGTATGTTACATTCTTATTCTTGCATTCTTTGCATTCTTTGTTCTTTAGCATTCTTATTCTTATTCTTGCATTCTTTGTATTCTCTGTTCTTTAGCATTCTTATTCTTTAATCTTTAACATTCCTTACTCTCTAGCATTCTTTAACCACTAGGTTCTTTAAACACTAGATTCTTTAACCGCTAGGTTCTTTAGTCTTTAACACTCTTAATCATGTCGTTACACTAACTCTAGTGTTCGTTAACGATTTTCACATGCCACTTGATCTATATGTCATTTTTTGTTCACATTCTTTAACCACTAGGTTCTTTGTCTCATCTCGTGCATACATAGAGTTAACCACTAGGCTCTTTGTTCTTAACACATGCATATATATACAGTTAACCACTAGGTTCTTTACACATGCAATTTGTATTCCTTTACCCTATCATGCACAATAGCACTATCACATATATGCTCAAGAATTGACATATAGACATAAGAGGAATTTCGTAGTTAGTGGAAGCACCCCCACCTTGTGAGTTCGGTAGGATGCTCTAGTTCGCCATCGCGATCCTCGATCGCCAATTTCTTGACCTGCGGCAAAAACAAGCCGAATTAGGCTTTTTGCACACAACTTTATATAGACTTTTCGTTTAAACGAACCGTTCGCTCGAGCGAGTCGCAACGTCCCCAATTACATTTCGTAGGGTCAATTCACTTAGAAAGCCCTCACGAGCAAGAACCCCAATTTGGTGCCCTAGCTCCCAAAAACCATCAAAACCTTGGTTTCGATCTCGACGAAACACTCTAGAGAACTCCCTAACATCAAGAGAGTCCATAAAAACCATTCTCAAACCGTTCTAATCCATACTTAGGGTTTAATTACAAAAGAGGGAAAAGCCTACCTCAAAGCTTTCCTCCTTTCTTGCTCTAGAGGTGAAGGAGAGGGAGCTACTTCACTTCCTCTACTTCCTCTCTCCTTTCTTTTCCTTCTTCTCCTTCTTCTTGGTGAGAGAGAAGATCCTAGAGAGAGAGAGAGCACTTCACAAGGTTGCTTGGGCTTGAAGAAATGAGCAAACAAGCTCATACCCCTTCACACTTAACACATATATTGCAGAAATGCAATTAAGCCCCTCAACTTTCATCTAGTTAAATCAGCCTGAACTGGGCAAATTTCGGGTGCTGAGACCGGTCTCAACACTGAGGTCCAGTCTCACAGTGTCTTCACCCGGGTTCAACCGCGCGTGGCAACCGGTCTCAACCCTGATGTCCGGTCTTCAGATGTCCGGTCTCCAACCATTGTCCGGATCCCGTACGCAGGGTTTCCAGGACTTAGCCAAATTTTCGACCCTCAAAATCCTCGCGCGCATCGAGACCGGCCTCAACCACATTGTCCTGGTCTCGAAGCACTCAGACTGCAGATTTCTTCGATTTCCTTTCCGTTTAGCCATCGAAGGTCACCTACAATGCACTTTTTGCATTGTAGAGGCTTTCGGCCTTTACAAAGCCTTTCATCATCGAACTTTGATCATTTTGACTAAAGTTCGACAGTTACTCTTCGCGGTTTCAGTATATTACATTCTCCACCCCTTAAAATAGTTTCGTCTGCGAAACTAGACATACCTTAGCTTGTAGACTCAAACAGGTACGGGTACTTCTTCCGCATCACGTCCTCATGTTCCCAAGTGGATTCCTGCATCGCATGGTTGCTCCACTGGACTTTCACAAATGGAATCACGCGATTCCGCAATTTCCGCTCCTCTCTACCAAGGATGCACACTGGATGCTCCTCGTAGGTCATATCCTCGTGTAAATCCATGGGTTCATACTCTAGTACATGCGCCGAATGATGGAGATACTTCCTGAGATTCGACACATGTAACACGTTGTGAACCCCCGCTAACCTTGGCGGCAATGCAACTCTATATGCCACCGCACCAATGCGTTCTAGCACCTCAAAGGGTCCAATATACCGGGGACTCAACTTTCCGCGGACCCCAAATCGCCTGACACCACGCATCGGCGACACCTTCACGAACACGCGGTCTCCTACCACGAATTCTAAATCCTTTCGGCGCTTGTCGGCGTAACTTTTCTGTCTTGATTGCGCCGTCGCAAGTCGCTGACGGGCAAGGCGAACCTTTTCCTCCGCCTCCCGCAACACATCGGGGCCGAGAGTGACACTCTCGCCCACCTCGCTCCAATGAATCGGAGAACGACACTTCTTTCCATACAAAGCCTCAAATGGCTCCATCGCGATGCTCTCTTGAAAACTGTTATTATACGCGAACTCCGCCATCGGCAAGTAATCGTGCCATCCTCCCCTATAGTCCAACACACAGGCTCGCAACATGTCCTCGAGTATCTGTATGGTCCTCTCAGACTGTCCATCACTCTGAGGATGAAACGCCGTGCTAAAATCGAGCCGTGTGCCCAGAGCATCCTGCAAGCTCTTCCAGAAATGAGATGTGAATCTAGGGTCTCGATCCGACACTATGGATACCGGAACCCCATGTAACTTCACAATCTCGTTAAGATACACCTGAGCCAACCTATCCCTCGACCACGTCGTGTGAATCGGCAAGAAATGGGCCGATTTCGTCAATCGATCCACAACGACCCATATCGCATCATGCCCACCTTGCGATCGAGGCAAGCCCACGATAAAGTCCATCGCAATGTCCTCCCACTTCCATACAGGTATCGGTAAACTTTGCAGTTTCCCCGCCGGAAACCGGCGTTCCGCTTTCACCTGTTGGCACGTAAGACATTGCGCCACAAACTCTCCAACTTCCCTTTTCATACCCGGCCACCAGTAATGCACTTTTAGGTCTCTGTACATCTTAGTGCCACCGGGGTGAATACTATAAGGGGACTGATATGCTTCTTGCATAACCATCCTTCTAATCTCCTCGTTCTTGGGCACGCACCAACGGTTTCTAAACCGAAGCGCACCGTCGGTCCCAATGCTGAAATCTTCGGCATTACCGATCTCAACATCCCTTCGTACCTTCTGGAGATGTTCATCAGAAGCTTGCAGTTCTTTGATTCTCTCCAACAAGGTCGGTCGTACTACCAACGCTGCAAGCGTTGCCGGCACTCCCGGCGCCACCACCTCCAAACCTAACCGTTGCATCTCCTTTTGCAACAACTACATGGTGTAATCGCCGTCGCCAAGTTTTCCACAGACTTTCTACTCGGCGCATCGGCCACGACATTGGCTTTCCTGTGGTACAGGATAGTGACATCATAGTCCTTTATCAGCTCCAACCACCGCCGCTGTCGCATGTTCAACTCTCTCTGGGTGAACAAGTACTTCAAACTTTTATGGTCCGTGTAAATTTCACAGTGCTCACCATACAAATAATGCCTCCATAGCTTTAGTGCAAATATCACCGCAGCTAGCTCCAAGTCATGTATCGGGTAGTTCTTCTCGTAAGTCTTCAGCTGGCGAGAAGCATATGCTATCACTCGGCCATTCTGCATCAACACACACCCGAGACCATTATAAGAGGCATCACTATACACCACAAAGCTCTCCCCCGGAGTCGGCAAAGCTAAAACCGGGGTCGACGTCAACCTGTTCTTCAACTCCTTGAAGCTCCGATCACAATCGTCGCTCCAAACATACTTCACTCCCTTATGCGTAAGGCGTGTTAGTGGAGTGGTGATCCTCGCAAACCCTTCCACAAACCGTCGATAATAGCCCGCGAGTCCAAGAAAACTGCGGACCTCCGCAACAGTCGTCGGGCGAGGCCAATCCTTAACTACCTCCACCTTCTTTGGATCCACCGAGACTCCGCTCCCGGATATCACGTGGCCTAGGAAGGTAACCTCCGACAGCCAGAACTCACATTTCTTGAGTCTAGCGTAAAGCTTCTCCTCACGAAGTATTTGCAGCACGGTCCTCAAATGCTCCTCGTGCTCTTCCTCGTTCTTCGAATAAACCAACACGTCGTCTATGAACACCATGACGCACCGGTCTAACAACGGCTTGAAGACTCGATTCATCAAGTCCATAAACGCTGCCGGGGCATTAGTAAGCCCAAACGGCATCACCGTAAACTCATAGTGGCCATACCGTGTGCGGTACGCCGTCTTGTGTACATCCGCCGGTCGAATCTTCAATTGGTGATAACCCGACTGAAGGTCAATCTTCGAATACACCCGCGACCCTTGCAACTGATCAAACAAGTCGTCGATTCTAGGCAACGGGTACTTGTTCTTTATGGTTACCTTGTTCAGCTCGCGATAATCCACGCAGAGTCGAAGTGAACCATCCCTCTTCTTCACAAACAACACCGGAGCACCCCACGGCGACACACTCGGCCTCACAAAGCCCTTGTCAAGCATGTCCTGTAGCTGTGCTTTCAACTCTACCACTTCCGCCGGTGCCATTCTCGTAAGGAGCCTTTGAAACTGGCGCCGCCCCGGAGACTAAGTCTATAGCGAACTCGATCTCCCGGTCCGGTGGTAGTCCTGGTAACTCCGCCGGAAAAACATCTGTTGGCCTAGTGGCCCTAATCTTGTAGTAAATTTTGATGATAATAAATAATCACTTTTAAATTGGATTAACCTCTTTATCTTGAGTTTTGTGTTTCTAGATCATTCTATCTTCTAATGGACTCAAGATGGGCAAATCTCTAAGTATTAAGCTTGAACTTTGGAAGCTACATTTGCTTCTTTTGTCAAATTGACAAACTCACTCTCTCTCTACTTTTACTTGAATTAAATCTCAATTCGAGTGAGATATTCTGAGCTAATTTAATTATTTATAATTCTCTTTTCTCTATCTGCTCAAAACTTTACATTCTGTCAAGTTTGGGTTTTCGGACCCTGTTCCGGGCGACCCACAGTGAATCCGAAATCTACAGTATTTTTGGGTCTGCCTCCTTGATACTCGAGCTATCCACCTGCGACCGTACGTAAGGTTAGGTCGACCGAAATCGCTTTGACAGTTGCGTGTTGTACCCGAGATTGTCAGATAAAGACGGCAACTCTGGCGGCGCAGCGGCGCGCGTCGAAAATTCCGGCGCCCACGCAATGTCGAAGCCCTAAAAGGTTTTGTCGAATTTCGCGCGCGTGCCTAACCCGTCGAAAGTCGCGCGCATGTCGTGGCGCCCGTGAATCATGACGTACGGATCCGGAAAAGCGGCGCACGCGGCTGACAGGATGCAGGAACCGCAGTGCGCGTACACAAGTTCCGGGCGCCCGGAATGCACTTTAGGGCGCCCGAAATATCAACTTCCAGGAGCTGGCCGAGGCTATAAATAGATGACCTTTGGGCTTCTCAAAGGTATCTTCTTGCACTTGATTTTAAGCTAAAAACTTCAGCATTTTAAAACACTTAGCTCTCAATTCTCTTTTTCAATTTGAGTGAAATTGTAGTGAGATTTATTCTTGTAAAAAGAGAGAGAAAAGTCTTGAAGCTTGATAAGAAGAAGATCTTGGTGTAAAGGCTTGGTGCTTGCCCGCAAAAGCATCGACTAGTGGAGATCCAACTTTCTCTTGCGTTGAGAAGTTGGCGGGGACGTAGGCAAAGTGCCGAACCTCGAAACAAATCGATCGTGTGGATTCTTGAGTTTGAACTTCTCTATATTTCTCCTTGTCGATTATTTTGGGTTTTTTAATTAACTTGATTTTTGACTTTTTATTTTAGAAACCTAATTCACCCCCCCTCTTAGTTTGCCATTTCGATCCTCAATTGGTATCAGAGCGAGGTCTCACATTATTTAGATTAACATCTAAGTGAGAATGGCATCTATGGGAAAGAATATCGAAGGACTATCTATTGTTCGGCCACCATTTTTTGATGGAACCGATTATCCTTTTTGGAAGATTAGAATGAAGATATTCTTTCAATCTCTAGATTTTGATGTTTGGGATATAGTCGAAAGTGGTTATATCACTCCATCAAAACCTAGAGCGGAATGGAATGAAGCGGAAAAATCTCGCTTTCAATTGAATGCTAAAGCTATCAATTCATTCCTTTGCGCTCTTAGTAGAGAAGAATTTCATCGAATCTCTATATGCACAACGGCTAAAGAGATTTGGGATAAATTAGAAGTTACTCATGAAGGTACTTCTAGGGTGAAGGAATCGAAAATAAGCATGCTCATGTCAAGTTATGAACTATTCAAAATGGAGGAAAGTGAATCCATTTCGAATATGTTCACAAGATTTACTAACATTGTGAATAGCTTGAAAGCCTTAGGCAAGGATTTTCCTCAATCGGACTTGGTGCGAAAACTTCTTCGAGTACTACCAAGAAGTTGGATACCTAAGGTTACGGCTATCCAAGAAGCTCATGACTTGGACAAAGTAAAGATTGATGAGCTTGTTGGATCGCTCATGGCGCATGAACAACGCCTCAAGGAGTATAATAACGAAGTAGCTCCCGAGAAAAAGAAAAGCCTTGCACTTAAAGGAGTGGTTGCCTCCGATAGTGAAAATGATGAAGAAGGTTCGAGCGAAGAAATTGCTATGATTTCAAAGAGGCTCGACCGACTAATCAAGAAGCGCAACTTGAGGAGACCTAAGCGAGACGGGTTTAAAGGTGAAGGATTCAAGAAAGGAATCATTTGCTACAATTGCAACAAACCGGGGCATTTAAAAAGTGAATGCACTCTTCCTATCAAACCCTTTAAGAAAGACAAGAAAAAGAAGGCTTTCAATGCACTAAATTGGGACGCCCCCGACGAATCTAGCGATGACGAGTCGGAAAAAGAAGTTGCCCAAATTTGCCTTATGGCTTTTGAAGATGAGGTAAATAATTTAAGTTATGATGAACTTTTAGAAGCTTTCTTTTCTTTATATGATGATTTACAAAGTTTGGGTCCTAAATATACATCTCTTAAAAGGCAAAATGCTTTATTAGAGATGAAAGTTAACAACTTAAAATTTTCAACTTCAAATCCTTCTTTGGCACTTGAAAGTGAAAACTCTTTACTTAAGAAAGAGCTCACACAAGTAAAAGAGACATGTTGTAGTCTCACTCATGAAAATGAAGTATTAAAGAAGAAGCTTGAAGGTCAAAATTTTAAGTCAAACTTCTATTGTAACAATCAACTTGAGAAGCTTCAAAGTGAAAACCAACAACTCAAAGTTGGCTTAGGTGAGTCTAAGAAAACTCTTGAGAAATTTGTTGGTGGAACTAAGTATCTAAATATGATACTTGGAAGTCAAGTTGTAAACTTTCAAAAGTTTGGAATAGGTTATGTACCTAATCCAAACAATGTTAAGTTAACAAAAACCAAAAGAAAGGTCTTTGTTAAAAGCTCAAATCAAAACCCAACTTTACATTGTTCCTATTGTAATATTAGAGGACATCATACATCTTCTTGTAAATATAAGAAAAATCCTAAACTTAACCAAATTTGGGTTGTGAAAGGTTTATCTAACTTAAAAGGACCCAATCTCACTTGGGTACCAAAGTTAAAAACTTGATTTGTTTTTGTAGGTGTGTCTCCAATCAAAAGGTGCAAGCAACAAATGGTATTTAGATAGTGGATGCTCAAGACATATGACTTGGGATCAAACCAAGTTTAAATCTATTGAAATGAAAGATGGAGGATTTGTCACCTTTGGAGACAACACAAAAGGAAAGATCATTGGAATCGGCACTATTGGTAATGACAAGGTTAATATTTTCAATGTTCTTTTAGTTGATGGCCTTAAGCATAATTTACTAAGCATTAGTCAATTATGTGACAAATGCTATCTTGTAAAATTTGAAGCATCTCATTGTAGTATCCTTGAACCATCTACTAATGAGGTAGCTTTTGTGGGATTTCGATCTAAGAATGTTTATACCGTTGATTTAGGCAAACTTTCACTTGAAGGAGAGAAATGTTTTTCGGTTCAAACTAATCACGAATCTTGGCTTTGGCATAAAAGGTTAGCACATGCTAGTATGGACTCCCTCTCAAAACTTTCTAAAAGAAAACTAGTAAAAGATTTACCTAAAATAGATTATGCCAAAAGTGAGATTTGCGATGCTTGTGCTCAAGCTAAACAAGTAAAATCATCTTTTAAATCTAAAAATTTTGTCTCCACTATTAGGCCATTGGAATTAATTCACATGGACCTCTTTGGACCAATTGATGTCACTAGCCTTGGTGGAAGCAACTATATTTTTGTAATTGTTGATGATTACTCTAGATTTACTTGGACTTTATTTTTAAGACACAAGTATGACACTTTTAAATCCTTCAAAGATTTTGTCTATCGTGTTCAAAATGAGAAGAGTTGTATTATCTCCAAAATTAGAAGTGATCATGGCGGTGAATTCGAAAATCGCAAATTTGAAGAGTTTTGCAATGAATTGGGAATAGAACATCAATTTGCTACCCCTCGAACACCTCAACAAAATGGGGTTGTTGAACGCAAAAATAGATCTCTTCAAGAAATGGCTAGATCTATGTTAATTGAGGGGGAGTTGCCTAAGTATTTTTGGGCCGAAGCCGTAAACACGGCTTGCTATATTATGAACCGTGTTCTAATTCGACCAATTCTTGAGAAAACTCCCTTCGAATTGTGGCATGATAGAATTCCCAATATTGGTTACTTCAAGATCTTTGGTTGTAAATGCTTCATTTTGAACACAAAAGACAAGTTGGGAAAGTTTGATGCTAAATCCGATGAAGCAATATTCTTGGGCTATTCCTCTATTAGTAAAGCTTATCGAGTTTATAATCGACGAACTTTAGTAATTGAGGAAAGTATGCATGTTCTTTTTGAAGAATTTAAAGGCAAGGATATCTCTTTTGAAGATGATCTTCTTGACTTTGAGAAGCTAAACATAAACTCCACACCTCAAGATGTTGAACTATCTAAGGAAGTTGAGAAGTTCATTTCCAAAGATAATGAACCTACTCCTCTACCTAAAGTGTGGAAATTTGCTACTTATCATCCCAAGGACTCCATTATTGGAGATCCAAGTCAAACGGTCAAGACAAGATCTTCTTTAAGATTACTTTGTGACCATTTGGCTTTCATATCTCAAATTGAACCTAAAAATTTTGTTGAAGCTAGCAATGATGAGTATTGGCTCATTGCGATGCAAGATGAACTCAACCAATTTGAGAGGAACCAAGTTTGGACGCTTGTGGAAAGACCAAGTGATCATACCGTTATTGGCACTAAATGGGTCTTCCGAAACAAGCGAGATGAATCGGTTGTCGGGGTTCGAAACAAGGCTAGACGAGTGGCCCAAGGGGTCAACCAAATGGAAGGAATTGATTTTGATGAAACTTTTGCACCTGTTGCTCGACTTGAAGCTATTCGAATTCTTTTGGCATTTGCCTCTTACATGAACTTCAAGTTATTTCAAATGGATGTTAAAAGTGCTTTCTTAAATGGATTTATTTCCGAAGAAGTCTATGTTGAGCAACCACCCGGTTTTGAAAAGCACGACTTTCCGGATCATGTTTTTAAACTTTCAAAAGCACTTTATGGTTTAAAGCAAGCTTCTAGAGCTTGGTATGAAAGACTTAGCACTTTTCTCACTTCAAATAATTTCACAAGAGGAAAAATTGACACTACACTATTTATTAAGATAAAGGACAATGATCTTCTTATTGTTCAAATTTATGTGGATGATATTATATTTGGTGCTACTAATGAATCTCTTTGCAAGGAATTTTCTACACTAATGCAAAATGAGTTTGAAATGAGCATGATGGGCGAGCTCTCATTCTTCCTTGGACTCCAAGTCAAACAAATGAAGGATGGAATCTTCATTAATCAAGCCAAGTATGCAAAAGACCTAATCAAAAGATTTGGTTTGGAAAGCTCAAAAGAAACAAGCACTCCAATGAGTGCCGCAACTAAACTTGAAAAGGATGAAAAAGGCAAGGATGTTGACATCAAGCTCTACCGAGGTATGATTGGTAGTTTACTTTATCTTACCGCAAGTAGGACATTATGTTTTGTGTTTGCTTATGTGCTCGATTTCAAGCTCAACCTAAGGAGTCACATTTAGTAGCCGTAAAGAGAATTCTTAGATATGTTAAGGGGACTCTCAACTTAGGATTATGGTATCCAAAGGGCACTAGTTTTGATCTCATTGGCTTTTCGGATGCGGACTTTGCCGGATGCAAAGTTGATCGGAAAAGTACTAGTGGGACTTGTCAATTTCTTGGTCACTCCTTAGTCTCATGGTCTTCGAAAAAGCAAAATTCGGTTGCACTTTCAACCGCCGAAGCCGAGTATATTGCGGCAGGTTGTTGTTGTGCACAAATTTTATGGATGAAACAAACACTTGAAGACTTTGGAGTGCATTTAAAACAAGTTCCAATCAAATGTGACAACACTAGTGCCATCAACCTATCTAGAAATCCTATTCAACATTCTAGAACTAAACATATTGAGATTAGACATCATTTTATTAGAGATCACATTCAAAAAGGAGATGTTACTATAGACTTTGTGGACACTCATCATCAATTAGCGGACATCTTTACTAAACCCCTTAGTGAGGATAGATTCACTATACTTAGAAGAGAATTAGGAATGATTGATTTAAATGCTTGATTCTCTTTTGCTTTTGGGTGTTCTTATGTAATGTTTTTTTCCTTATTTTTATCTGCAATTTTTTTTTCTTTGGTTTTTGGATCTTCGTACATTTCCGGTCGCCCGCTCGTCCTTTTCGGGCGCCTCTGCTGCGTTGACCGCATCCGCTCCTTCGACCACCTTAGCGGGTTTCGATCCGGCGCTCGACCGATTCGCACCCGCGCCCGAATTCGGTTTGACCGTCCGGCTCGATTGACTAAGCCTTTAACGGTTGCGGGTTACCGGACTTAAGCGACTCGCCGGTCCGTCGCCGCACTGAACCCGAAATCGGGTCTCCTTCCTTTCTGTCAACCCGACAGAAACCCTAGCCCCTCCTTTTTCTTTTCTCTTTTTTTTTTCTCTCCTCCCTCTTCATCCTCTCCTCCGGTCGCCCTGACCTCGCGTCTCGGACCTGCCGCCGCCGCGCGCCTCGCGCGCTCGCTTCGCTTCCGGCCGTTCTTCCTGGCCGCTCGGCTTCCGGTCTGGCCCGTGCGCTCGTCGCTCTCCGCCTGCTTCTCTCGTGGAACCCGCATCCCGAACCACCTCCTTTTTCCTCTGCTCTCTTCTCCTCCTTCTCCTCTGTGTGGTATTTTCCTTCCCCTTCTTCAGTTTTTTTTTCTCCTTTTCCTTCTTCTTTTTTTTGGTAACCCTAGTTTTTCTTTGTGTGCAGGAATGTTTTTTTTATTTAACCTCTAGCTTGCATTTTTTTTGGGCATCTTGATTCACTATCAATCCTTTAGCATATAGATATATATCCTTGCCCTTTTGCATACATCTCTCATCATTTGCATACACCCAAGGTTTTTCCAAAACTATAATGCCTAGAACGAAAACCACTCGCGGTAGCTCCTCCCCTCGTGGAGATGAAGATTATGATGTTTTCAATTTCATTTCTAAAGAGGCACAAGAAAGTTTTCTTTTAGGACGTCCGGTTCAACCCTGTCGCTACATTCATCACCTAAACTTTGACTGCATTGAACTCTTGGATCTACTCACTATCGTTGGGTGGGATTTATTTGTTCAAAATGCGCGACCGTATTATCCGGATTTAATTAAAATCTTTTATGCTAATGCCTCCTTTAATCCGGAATTTTCAACTACTACTTCTCGCTACCGCGGGCCTGATTTTGCTATAACTCCCATACTTTTAAACACCGTTTTAAATATTCCAAATGATGGGGTTACTTACTATCAAACTAATTCTTGGGCATTTACCTCTTTTACCGAGGCACAACTTCGCGCTCGCTTTCTTTGTGAAGACTCTAACTCTCGCGAAGATTGCTCTCATTTGTCTTTCCCTCATCGTCTTGCTCACTTCCTTCTGACCAAATTAGTTCTTCCTCGGGACGGTCACCACACCTCCGTTCAGAAAATGGATCTTTTTCTTTTATATCATCTCTTTGAGGGGCTAAGGGTTAATTTGGGGTACATTATTATTCGTCATATGGCCGCCGCTATCACTATCCCCTCTCGTTCGCTTCCCTATGGTTCTTTGATCACCGCCCTCCTCGAGTTCTTAGAATTTGATCTTTCCGATGTTCGACCTTTAAAATTCCTCCGCCATTTCTTCCGGCACTTTCTCTCAACTAGGTTTTAAGAAAAATCGTCACGGTTTTTGGGTTAGAAAACATATCATTGATCCACCTAGTGACGATGACCACGACGATCCTCCACCACATATGCCCTCTCCTCCACCGTTTGAGCCACCACCCGCTGCACCGCCATCTTATGGTCCTCCTCCAACGGATGCATCTCATCGGTTTGATAGGATAGATGCACGTTTGGACCTGCTGCACTCGGAATTAACCGGTATGAGGTCCTATATGGACTCACTTTTTGGACCTTCGAGTGCTTTTTATGCCGCCTATGGGCCATCCTCCTCTACTGTGCCTCCACCGGGTCCGACGACGGGTGACGATGACGACGACGACGACGACGATGATGATGAGGATGGCGATGATGCTTAGTCGTTCTTTTTGCGCTCTCTTTTATGCTTTTCTTCCCTCTATGTTTCTTTTACTTATGTTCTTTTTTATGATGACAATGGGGGAGAAATACTTATCTTGTGGTGCCTTTGGATGTTTTTTTCAGATTGCTATTGCTATCACTCTTGTGTGTGAACCTTGGTTATTTCTTTATGCTTAATTTGTGAACATTGTGATGGTTATTTCTTTAATGCTTAAATGCTTTTGATTACCATGTTATGCTTGAAATTATGTGCTTACACTACTAATTATGTCGACCCCATATTTGTAGTAAACATATGCACATTTAGGGGGAGTATTCTACTCTTTTGTATTCTATATCACATTATTTGTCATCATCAAAAAGGGGGAGATTGTTGGCCTAGTGGCCCTAATCTTGTAGTAAATTTTGATGATAACAAATAATCACTTTTAAATTGGATTAACCTCTTTATCTTGAGTTTTGTGTTTCTAGATCATTCTATCTTCTAATGGACTCAAGATGGGCAAATCTCTAAGTATTAAGCTTCAACTTTGGAAGCTACATTTGCTTCTTTTGTCAAATTGACAAACTCACTCTCTCTCTACTTTTACTTGAATTAAATCTCAATTGGAGTGAGATATTCTGAGCTAATTTAATTATTTATAATTCTCTTTTCTCCATCTCAAAAACTTTACATTCGTCAAGTTTGGGTTTTGGACCGTTCCGGCGACCCATGAATCCGAAATCTACGTATTTTTGGGTCCCGCTCCTTGATACTCGAGCTATCCACGTATCACTCTTTTAATCGTTCCGGCGACCGTACGTAAGGTTAGGTCGACCGAAATCGCTTTGACAGTTGCGTGTTGTACAAATTCGAGATTGTCGGACAAAGACGGCAACTCGGCGCGGCGCAGCGCGCGTGCGAAATTCCGGCGCCCACGCAATGTCGAAGCCCTAAAAGTTTTGTCGAATTTCGGCGCGCGTGCCTGACCCGGTCAGAAAGTCAGTGCGCATGTCAGGGCGCCCGGTAATCATGACGTACGGATCCGGAAAAGCGGCGCACGCGGCTGACAGGATGCAAGAACCGCAGTGCGCGTACACAAGTTCCGGGCGCCCGGAATGCACTTTAGGGCGCCCGAAATATCAACTTCCAGGAGCTAGCCGAGGCTATAAATAGATGACCTTTGGGCTTCTCAAAGGTATCTTCTTGCACTTGATTTTAAGCTAAAAACTTCAGCATTTTAAAACACTTAGCTCTCAATTCTCTTTTTCAATTTGAGTGAAATTGTAGTGAGATTTATTCTTGCAAAAAGAGAGAGAGGAAAAGTCTTGAAGCTTGATAAGAAGAAGATCTTGGTGTAAAGGCTTGGTGCTTGCCCGCAAAAGCATCGACTAGTGGAGATCAAACTTTCTCTTGCGTTGAGAAGTTGGCGGGGACGTAGGCAAAGTGTCGAACCTCGAAACAAATCGACCGTGTGGATTCTTGAGTTTGAACTTCTCTATATTTCTCCTTGTCGATTGTTTTGGGTTTTTTAATTAACTTGATTTTTGACTTTTTATTTTAGAAACCTAATTCACCCCCCCTCTTAGTTTGCCATTTCGATCCTCAACATCCGGGTACTCGCATACTACCCGTATCTCACCAAGCTCCGGGTACTTCCTTTGGGTGTCTACTATAGTTGCCAAATAGGCTTTACATCCACCCTTGACCATCTTCCTCGCCCTCGCCGCCGACACAGTCGCCGCGAAGCGCGAGCTTTTACACGCCTGATACACGAACTCCTTCTGATCCGGTTCACGAAATGTGATTCTCTTGTTCTCACAATCGATCACCGCATAGTACTTGGAGAGCCAGTCGATCCCCAAGATTACATCGAAGTCCCACATCTTCTTCAACACTAGCAGATCTACCGGCATAATCCAATCTCCTACCTGAATTGGACAATCCGGGTACCAATCCTGCACACTAAACTCATGTTCTGGGGCATTAACCCACCAACGATCAGGGCTACACTCCACATCAAGGTCATGAGTCCTCGCAAACAATGCGCCAATGAATGAATGCGATGCTCCCGTATCAAATAGTGCTCTAGCCCTCGTGCCTTTAATAGAAATCATACCTGCCACGACAAAGATCCTGGCAAAGAAAGTTGCTCTTCCACCGTAGCGGCGAAACCCGTCCGCCGGCACGCGATCCTTCCGGGGTGAAGATGACGCACGCCAGCAGACATCGCCGGTGGTAACCCCGCAAGCTGTCTCGGGGTTGACGGTGACGACGCCGCCGTCGGCGCAGACGACGACCACTTCGGGCACTCCCGAACCACATGTCCCGCCTGTCCACACTTAAAGCACCTCCCCTCACCCTGTGGGCAAGCCCTCGGCTGATGCTCACCACCACAGATAACACATCGGGAAGGCCTCCAACTTCTCGTCTGCCGTCGGGGATACCGAGGGGGTTTCTTAGCATTCGGCCTGCCCCCGGCACCGCCCGCTGTCCGCTTCTTCCTTTTGTCGCGCGTCTCCGCCATGGACTCACGCTCCTCACGGGCGTAAGCACTACCATGCTCCGCCCACAAAGCCCTATCAAAGACCTCCGCATAGGTCGCCAACTTGAGAATCTGCACCGTCAGATCCTCGGAGTCCTCTCAAGAACCAATCGGCCCGGTCCCGGTCATCACGCACAACATCCGGGACGCAGTCTATGATGCGCGAGAACTCCTGCTCGTAGTCCGCTACCGAGCGATCTCCCTGTCTCCGCCATGGAACTTCTCTTGCAACTTCCGCTTTACCGTATCCGGAAGTAGCCGGCGAACACCGCCTCTTGAACTCCTCCCACAACACTGGAGAAAGGTCAGGAGACCTATCACGCTTCATCCGCCGCCACCACACCTTCGCCGCCTTACCAAGGCATCGAGTGGCGATGTAAACCTTATCCTTCTCCGAGGTACCAAGGTCTCCGAACAGCGTCTCCATGGAGTCGATCCACGACTCCACCACATCGGGCTCCGTCAACTCTCCTTCGAGTAACGGGGGGTTGAACTTCTGAAACTGGACGAGAGCCGCCAAGGCACGCTCCCGCTCCGCCTCTACCGCCGCACTGTCGGGATCCGAAGTCCCCGACCCGGCCGGTACAACCGTAACTGGTACGGCCGCCACGGGCACTCCCTCGGTCGCGCCTGGCACCACAACGGGGGGCACAGAAGGCCCTCCACTAGCCTGAGCCGTCGCCGCCTGTTGCCGCTCCACCGTCTCGTGAAGCTACCGGATCTGCTCACCCTGAGCACGCACCGATTCCGCCTGCTGTCGCACGACTCCGATTAGTGCAGACAATTGCTCCTGAAGCCCCCCATCGCCACCTGCTCTGGGTTGCTCAGGAGCCACACTCGGCTCCTCCGGCATCGACCGCGTTCGGGGCCGACCACGAGGCATCGTACCCGAAAGGTAGCGTATTCATCGCCCATACGTACAACTTTACTCAAACACACCCACCCGGCGAAAGCAACACTTATATTTGTTCTCGTCCCAAGCGTAATGTTGTTGGCCACCCAACATTACTCAAGGTATAAAGAACCGATTCCATCTTAACTTAGCCTCTAATTACATTAGAGACGACACACTTTAACCCAATGAAGTGCCTTCGCTAACTTAGATTCCGCGTCACTCACGTTTCCTAGATCTTTATGGCTTATCCATCCTAGGGATCTCTAGGTCCGTTCCTAGTTTTCTTTCACTTTAGGCTCTGATACCAGAACATCTGTCACGCCCCGGGACCGATCCCTTTGGCCGGCCCGGGCCCGTCAAACAGACGCCGAACGGACAGAGTTTCCCCTGCCCGCCCAAGGCTCAACATAAGTACAGTTCAATAAGATATGAAAAGCACAGGCGAAAGCATAAACATAGGCTTACACGAAGGTAAGCAACAACCAAGTGAAAGAAAATACTAAACTACACATACTTCCACATTTTCATTCAACGTTCAAAACATCATTTACATTTACATGTTCATTCTTTCCCAAAACATCATTCTTCTCTCTACATTCATTGGCATTTAACTTCCATAAATAAAATACACTTGTCCATGTTCAACTTTCCAAAAGACATATACATGAGTGGTAAGTAGCTACAAAAAAACACACTCTGCTGTGGCAGTCGCTAGCTAAGGCGCGAGACCCTTACCACGATCGTAAGCTGGCTCGCTAGAGCTCGGCCCTGTAGAAATAGTGGGGTGAGAACTACAACGAAGTTCCCAGTGGGCTCGGCCCCCAATCACACCGACGTTCCCACTAGGTCTATTTCAGGCATAATTTGAAAGAAATAGCAGATAGTAACCAAGCTACATGCAAACTACTAATATGCCTGAACCACAATTAACATGCTTATGTTCATATAATAAGTATGACGAATGCAATCTACTGATCTCGTTACCCAATCTCGATACCCAATCTCTCATGGCTAGCTCGTAGCCGCTCAAGAACTCACCAACTCAAATCCCAGTATCGGGGAGACTACTACGACCCGACGGGACCGTCCTCTGAGACGCTCATCTCAGTGGCGACCTACTCCGGAGCGCACCGCTCGAGGGGGAGCTACCCGCCCCGAGCAAGGACTTATAGGCGAGTATGATCAATCCTTGCTCCAAGGTTATAATCCAATTCCGTTCCTTAACTTTAAGGAAGACTTTGCACAATGACCCTTAACTTTAAGGCTCTTGTCATTTGTTCACATTCTCTACATTCTTGTTCTTCGAGATTATGACCAGGTCTTAACACTAATTCTAGTATTCTTTGTTCTTTAGCATTCTTATTCTTATTCTTGCATTCTTTGCATTCTTTGTTCTTTAGCATTCTTATTCTTATTCTTATTCTTGCATTCTTTGTATTCTCTGTTCTTTAGCATTCTTATTCTTTAATCTTTAACATTCCTTACTCTCTAGCATTCTTTAACCACTAGGTTCTTTAAACACTAGATTCTTTAACCGCTAGGTTCTTTAGTCTTTAACACTCTTAATCATGTCGTTACACTAACTCTAGTGTTCGTTAACGATTTTCACATGCCACTCGATCTATATGTCATTTTTTGTTCACATTCTTTAACCACTAGGTTCTTTGTCTCATCTCGTGCATACATAGAGTTAACCACTAGGCTCTTTGTTCTTAACACATGCATATATATACAGTTAACCACTAGGTTCTTTACACATGCAATTTGTATTCCTTTACCCTATCATGCACAATAGCACTATCACATATATGCTCAAGAATTGACATATAGACATAAGAGGAATTTCAGAGTTAGTGGAAGCACCCCCCACCTTGTGAGTTCAGTAGGATGCTCTAGTTCAGTTACTGCGATCCTCGATCGCCAATTTCTTGACCTGCGGCAAAAACAAGCCGAATTAGGCTTTTTGCACACAACTTTCTATAGACTTTTCGTTTAAACGAACCGTTCGCTCGAGCGAGCCGCAACGTCCCCAATTACATTTCGTAGGGTCAATTCACTTAGAAAGCCCTCACGAGCAAGAACCCCAATTTGGTGCCCTAGCTCAAAACCATCAAAACCTTGGTTTCGATCTCGACGAAACACTCTAGAGAACTCCCTAACATCAAGAGAGTTCATAAAAACCATTCTCAAACCGTTCTAATCCCTACTTAGGGTTTAATTACAAAAGAGGGAAAAGCCTACCTCAAAGCTTTCCTCCTTTCTTGCTCTAGAGGTGAAGGAGAGGGAGCTACTTCACTTCCTCTACTTCCTCTCTCCTTTCTTTTCCTTCTTCTCCTTCTTCTTGGTGAGAGAGAAGATCCTAGAGAGAGAGAGCACTTCACAAGGTTGCTTGGGCTTGAAGAAATGAGCAAACAAGCTCATACCCCTTCACACTTAACACATATATTGCAGAAATGCAATTAAGCCCCTCAACTTTCATCTAGTTAAATCAGCCTGAACTGGGCAAATTTCGGGTGCTGAGACCGGTCTCAACACTGAGGTCCGGTCTCACAGTGTCTTCACCCGGGTTCAACCGAGCGTGGCAACCGGTCTCAACCCTGATGTCCGGTCTTCAGATGTCCGGTCTCCAACCATTGTCCGGATCCCGTACGCAGGGTTTCCAGGACTTAGCCAAATTTTCGACCCTCAAAATCCCCTGCGCGTACTGAGACCGGTCTCAACCACATTGTCCTGGTCTCAAGCTGCACTGTGCACTGCGCATTTCTTCGATTTCCTTTCCGTTTAGCCCTCGAAGGTCACCTACAATGCACTTTTTGCATTGTAGAGGCCTTCGGCCTTTACAAAGCCTTTCATCATCGAATTTTGATCATTTTGACTAAAGTTCGACAGTTACTCTTCGCGGTTTCGGTATATTACAATATCAAGCCCAGATGGCAAGAGCATATAATAAGCTCACTCGATACTGCACCTTTAACGTTGGGGAGTTGGTGCTCGTTCTTCGTAGACCGATTATAATCAATAAACACACTGGAAGGAAATTTGATCCAAACTGGGAAGGCCCATATGTAGTGGAAAAAGTCTATGAAGGAGGCGCTTATCAATTAATTGATGCCAAAGGTGAGAGACCAATGCCACCTATCAATGGCCGCTTCTTAAAAAATATTTTGTATAAAAAATAAAAAAAATAAAAAAATAAAAAAAGTGGAGGACATATTATCTAATTTTCTAGATAATATGGATAAAATATAAGCCACCAACGGACTCGATTGTCCACATCGGACTTCGAGGGTAAAATTCCCGGCTGTGGTATAATCCCACAGGCAAAATTGGGATCCCTGCTGTGAGAAAGCCTTTCGAGGCTCACAGGCAAAAGTTAGGGGAAGGTACTTAGTGAAAATCCTTATGGGCGCTATACTGCCCAAGATATATTTTGTCTATGACGGAATGCTAACTCACCTTAGGGTCGGTTACGCGCAGCAATTTAGATTGCTTCTTGAGGCAAAATAAATAAAAATTAATCCATGTTCCATATTTCCCAAGATATATTTTGCCTATGACGGAATGCTAACTCACCTTAGGGTCGGTTACGCGCAGCAATTTAGATTGCTTCTCGAGGCAAAATAAATAAAAATTAATCCATGTTCCATATTTCCCAAGATATATTTTGTCTATGACGAAATGCTAACTCACCTTAGGGTCAGTTATGCGCAGCAATTTCGATTGCTTCTCGAGGCAAAATAAATAAAAATGATCCATATTTCATAACCCGACCGTCATGTCGTTAAAGTGAGTGTCTAGATGCAATCCGACCGCCATGTCATTAAACTAAGCAATTAAATGTAAAATGACCGCCATGTCTTTAAACTGAGATTTGATGTAAATTGACTGCCATGTCGTTAAACTGAGCAATTCAAATCTAATTGACCGCCATGTCGTTAAACTGAGTACCCAAATGTAATCCGACCGCCATGTCGTTAAACCGAGCATTCAGATGTAAATTGACCGCTATGTCGTTAAACTGAGCATTCAGATGTAAAGTGACCGCTATGTCGTTAAACTGAACATCTGAAGTATTTTGACCGCCACGTCGTTAAACTGAGCATATAAATTCAATTTGACCGTCATGTCGTTAAACTGAACAATTGATGTAATCCGACCGTCATGTCGTTAAACTGAACAATTGATGTAATTGGACCGTCATGTCGTTAAACTGAACAATTGATGTAAATTGACCGCCATGTCGTTAAACTGAGCAATTTGATGTAATTTGACCGCCATGTCGTTAAACTGAGCAATTTGATGTAATTTGACCACCATGTCGTTAAACTGAGCATTTGATGTAATCTGACCGCTATGTCGTTAAACTGAGCAATTTGATGTAAATTGACCGCTATGTCGTTAAACTGAGCATTTGATGTAAATTGACTGCCATGTCGTTAAACTGAGCAATTCAAATCTAATTGACCGCTATGTCGTTAACCTGAGCATCAGAAAAAGTACGCGATGAACATTAGGGTGTGAAGTTCAGTACCTTTTTTTTCTTGCACAATATAACAAGCAAAAAAAGATGGGGGCATTTGTTGAACCATAAAAAAATAAATAATAAAAAAAAGGGGAGAGAAAATGGTGTATGAGATAATCCATGCACTAGGTGCACAGAGGAAATTCTAATTTTGAAGATGGTGTATAAGCTGATTATTAAAAAAAGAGGAGAGAGAATAATAAAAAAAGAGAGGGATTAAACTGTAAATGTGTCCCAATATCCCTTCACACGATCTCAACCAACTCCCTACATCCCCACTTCCCATCGCACGATCCTTCTTCAACTCCCTACTATCCCCACTAGCCCCATCACAATTTCCCATCATCACACGTTCTAAACAAAAAAAAAGGGAGGAAGAGACCCATTTAAACCCATTTTGAAGGAGAGATTTTTTTTGGACTACTCATTAACCAATCCCCAACTAATCCCTAACCTATTCCCTATTTCCTGTTCAGAGCAAAAAAGAAAAGAAACTAAGGTAATTGATCCCCTTTTCTCTCTCGTCCACAGAAAAAAAAAAGAAAGGAGAAAACAAAGTCTCTCTCTCTCTCTCTCTCTCTCTCTCTCGGGTGCAAAAGAAAAAAAAGAAAATCAAAAAAGCTATCTCTTTTCTCTCTGTTTGGTGAAGCCCAAGCGCCACCTCCTCCTCCCTCACGGCGATCTCCATCTCCACCTCCACCGATCTCCTCCTCTCGGATCCGACGAGGAGATGGACGGCGCCGCCGCCTCCTCCTCCTCAGCCGCCGCCACGATCCGTGTGCCGTATCGGCACCTCAACGAGGCGGAGCTTGAGCTCGTGCGCCTCGACGGGGAGCCCAACGGCCGGCCAAGTGGCGCCCTCCCGGCCTTCCACGTGCCCCCGTCGTCCCCATCGTCGTCCTCGTCGCCGAGCGCACCCGCCATGGCGAAGCCGAGGAGCAACGTGAAGACGCTGGTTCCCAGTTGCACGGTCGCGCCGGCATGCTCCGGTGCGTTGCGCTTTCGCTTCGACGCCGTACATTCGACCCTTGAAGTTCGCCGCGCCTCCGTCGAGCCGTGCCGCCTTGAAGCTCGATCACACGCACATCGACCCGCCACGCCGCGCCGACTCGCCGCTGGCCGCGCCTTGTGTCACCGGCCACGCCTCGGCCGCACTCGTGTCACGGCCGCGCCTTTAACACCGGACCCGAGCCCTTCGCCCGAATCGCTTGAAGCTCGCCGCCTCGCCGCCCTTTGAAGCTCGGCGCACCTCCTCGATCCCGTTGCTCCCGTCACAGAAGCCGCCGCCCGAGCTCCTCGCCGATCTCGTCGCCGTCGTCAAGCCCGCCGCCCGAGCCGCTCCGTCAAGCCCGCCGCCGCCCGAGCTCCACGCACCGCCGAGGCCCCCTCGACTTGGCGAGCCCCTCGGCTACTCCGACGACGACCGAGCCGCTCCGACGACGACCGAACTACTCCGACGACGGCCGAGCGTGGTGCTTTGCCACCCGCACGGCTCTACTCCGACGACGACTGAGCCGCTCCGACGATGACCGAGCTACTCCGACGACGGCCGAGCGTGGTGCTTCGCCACCCGCACGGCTCTACACCGACGACGACCGAGCCGCTCCGACGACGACCGAGCTACTCCGACGATCCGACGACAGCCGAACGTGGTGCTTCGCCACCTGCACGGCTCCACTCCGCCACCCGCCTCGGATCCGCTCTGACATAAGATGAAGCGTGGTGGCAGTCACCATCACGAAGCCCCAGCCAGCGCCAGCCATGTGTTCGATAAAATGCCCGAGTCGCTGCTAACAGCGACGATGAAGGCAATGAAGACTCCGTCTGATGCTTAGCCATCGACGGAGCAAATGACGCACCGACGACGACGAAGGCAATGAAGACTCCGTCTGATGCTTAGCCATCGACGGAGCAAATGACGCACCGACGACGACGAAGGCAATGAAGACTTCGTCTGATGCTTAGCCATCGACAGAGCAAATGACGCACGGAACGACGACGAATCTGAGAGAGAGAGCGATGCTCTCCTCTCAAACGAAGACCGCCCGCCAAGTGCTCGTCGGCGAATCTGAGAGAGAGACCGGTGCTCTCCTCTCAAATGAGATCCGCCCGCCAACCGCTTGACGGCGAAATGGGGAGAGAGAGCGGTGCTCTTCTCTCAAATTGCTCGACGGCAAATCATAAAGAGAGCGATACTCTCATTTGCCCGCCAACCGCTTGACGGCGAAATTGAGAGAGAGAGCGGTGCTCTTCTCTCAAATTGCTCGACGGTGAATCATAAAGAGAGCAATGCTCTCGATCGTTTGACGAAATGGTTCGTCGTCAACGTGCTACTTCATCGTCGACGCGCCAACCACTTATTCGACGAAATGCCTAAGTCAATGTTGACGGCGAGCCAAAAAGAGAGATTACTCCAGTTAAAGAGAGAGGGAGCTTTGTTAATCCATTTGAAATCGAATTGGACACGATTCATACTTCATGATAAATTGAAATATTGATTCATATTCTATTCGAACCGAGAATTTGAAAATAAAATTGTACATGAGATTTCTAATATTAACATCCTAATTTTGATCAAATTCCAAATAATTTCAAATTTGGACTTGCATTTAACCCATATCAAACTCATTAACATATCCAAACCAAAACCCACTTAACCCATACCCATATCAAACCCATTAACATGTCCAAACCAATACTATTTAACCCAATAACCCATATATCCAATACCCAATTTGTCCCAATACCCATTAACCCAATAAACCTATACCCATTAATCCAATAAACCCGTTAACCCACTTAACCAAAACCATTATACCTATAAACCTATAAACCCATTAACCCATATATCCAATAACCCAATATCCATTTAACCCAATAACCCAATATCCATTTAACCCAATAACCCATATATCCATTTAACCATTAACCCATAAACCTAAACCCATAATACCATTTAACCCAATACCCGTTTAATCCAAAATCCATTTACCCAAAGAGGCCCAATACCAAAGCCCACTTCGAAATTAAACCCATTAAACTAAACCCATACACCAGGTCCATGAACCATGGACCACAAATTCATACACCAAGTCCATGAATCATGAACCAACCCATACACCAGGTCCATGAACCATGGACCACAAATTCATACACCAAGTCCATGAATCACGAACCAACCCATACACCAGGTCCATGAACTATGGACCACAAAACCATACACCAAGTCCATGAACCATAAACCAAAATCATGGACCAAACCATACACCAAGTCCATGAACCATAAACCAAAATCATGGACCAAACCTATACACCAAGTCCACGAACCATGAACTAAAACCAAACCTATACACCAAGTCCACGAACCATAAACCTATAAACCTAAACCCAATTTCGACCGAAACGTCGTTAAACTAAACCCAAGTCCAAAACTCAAATGACCGTGACGTCGTTAAACTAAACCTAAACCCAATTTTCATAAACCAATCCAAATCTTAGCCGATCGAAACGTCGCTAAACTAAACCTAATCCCAATATCGACCGAAACGTCGTTAAACTAAACCCAATTTCAACCGAAACGTCGTTGAACTAAACCTAATCCAAGGCCCGACCGAAACGTCGCTAAACTAAACCCAAATCCCACTTTTGACCGAAATGTCATTAAACTAAATCCAAACCCATTTTTCACAAATCATCTGATCCTCTAGCATATAAAACTAGAGCCAAATCACAACCATATTCATATTCGATCAAATTCTAATTATATGTTTAGAATTGATCAAATCATTTAATCAAATTAAACTTGTTGGACTTTAATACATTTGCTCGAAGTTCAAACAAACGAGGTTAAATTAGATTCCAATACATATGAGGTTAATTTAAATTTGGCTAATCCTAATACATATAATTAGGATTTAGTTAATATTTCATCTTAAGATGAATCAAAATCAAATGTGATTAAGCTCTAATACATAAACTTAGAGCCTAATTATATCAGACTCTAAAAATATAAAATTAGAGTCTAATTCAAATATTTGGGCTAGTCCTAACACATACATTTAGGATAAAAGCTCAAATTAAACTCTATTGGACTTTATCACATACAATTAAAGTTCAGTTAGCCAAATCAAACTCTAATACATATAGAGTTTAATTTGAATCAAATCGGATCAAATTCCAATGCATATAGATGGAATTTAATTGATATCTCATCTTAGGGTGAACAGTGTTGAGCTCCAAAACATATAGAGTCCAACAAAATTAATTTGACCATCTTAGAACATATAACTAAGATAAAATTAAACATTTTCTTTTATGCTCTGTTCATGTACACTGAGGGTATGCCCTTGGTTAAAGCCATGTAATTGAGCAATAAATTATAAATTTTCTTTTTGTCCAATTCCAGTTCATCTTCAGCATTTCAAAGGTCTCTTAATCGAAGGTACCCTAATATTTTATAGGGGTAATTAACAATAGACGCTTGCGTTTATTGGAAGCCATGGATCCACAATACCTGATAACCATACATATTTAAATATTAATCTGAATCATGAATACTACCCCACGGGAAATTCAAGATAAATTTCGCCGTGCGAGGTACGTCATTCGTGGTGGCAGACACAAATATAGGCTTCCAATAGCTCGTTTCGAACGGCTCAGATATACTGGAACCGTTGGCACTGACGGAATCGAATTCCGATGCACGGTTGTCGAGAAAAAGGGTCCCGAACGATCTTACATATATAAAGTATATATGTTAATAAGTTGGTTTATTATGGGAATTGAGGAGAGATCGGTTCGTTGCGAATCGGAGACCAAATCCAGCAAAATAAAATGCTAGATTCGATGTCTCCGTTGTGCTGAACGCGCTGGCGCAATCCGATCGGAAATCCGACGGCCGGATCGTCGGATATTACAAGATGATCGCAGAGGGGTCAATGTGTAATAATCGGATTGTTGGAGAGAGGATGGATTCATCGCGAATCCGTGACCGATCGAGGCGAAGTAAAATCGTGACTTCGTTGTCTTCGTCGTGCTGATCGCGTTGACGCGATCCGTTCGCAAATCCGACGAACGGATCTCTAGATATTACGCGTTGAACGAGGAGAGGTCGGAAATGGCGAAACAGTAATTTCGCAAAAGTCCCTACATTTTGTGTACCGAATCGCACGGGATCGCACGTGGAGGTACGTTTGCGTAAATTACGCGTGCTGTGAGGGACCTAGTTATAAACATTTAGGTTTGGTGGGCTTACGTGCAATTGTGCTTTATGTATATAAACACCTTAGGGTTTTGTTGGAGGAAACCCTAACCCTAGCCCCAACCAAGCCTCCCAGCCGCCTCACCTCCTCCCTAGCCAACCCTGGCGCGCCTCCCTAGCGCCGGCAGGCTTTTCCGGCCGCCGAAAAAGCTAGACGGCCTTCCCTTCTCCTTCTTCTCCACTCAGCCACCTCCTCCTCTCTACCGTGGGCCACCCTGGACCATTCTCAACCACGGGCCCCCTTCCTCGGCCGTGGCCTGACCTCCGGCACTGTCCCCGCCGGCCCCCGCCGCCTACGCGCGTCGCCGGAGCCACCCTCCCAAGCCGCGACCAACCGGGATCAACCTGTGCCGAGCCAGCCGAGGAGGCCCTAGCCCCCGGTCGTGCGCCAATACCCCTCGGGTCGTGCGCCAATACACCCCCGAGCACCGCCGCCGTCGCCGGACCGCCGCCGCCGCTCCCGCACCTCGCAGCCAAGCTAGGCCGAGCCGTGCCGAGGCCAACTTGGTCTTCGCACGCTACCACCATCCTCGGCCGGTGCGTCGCCTCCTCGCGACCTCCGGCGAACCCCTGCCGATCGGAGCCGCCCCGAGCGCCGCCGCCATCGCCGTCACGCGCGTAGGAGCCGCCGCAGAGCCCATGACCAAGCCGAGCTCGGCGGCTACGCCCGAGCCGTGGACCGTCGCCGCCGCTCGGGGCCATGCTCGGGGCATCCCTCCGGCCTCGGGCGACCCTCCTCCGCCGTCCTCGTGATCCTCGGCCGCCGCCGTGACCGCCAGTGCCCATGGAACCCAAGCCGGACTGTGTGCGGGCTTGGCTCGCTCCATCGCCACCGCCGCCGCTCCCCGTCGACTTTTGAGGTGAGCACCACGCTCCTTACCACCCCCGCGACCATCCCTGGCCGCAGCGCGTGCCTCCGTGCTGCCAGAGGCCGGCCGGAGCTAACTTGCTCCGGCCAAGCCCAAAGTAGGGCTCTTCTTGGATGGTTTGTTATTCTGACCTTTCCGGGCCTCCCCGATCCCAACGGAAGGGAGCACGGTGATCAGGACTCATCGCTGATCACCGTGCTCACCTTGGTTTTGGTCGGGGAAGCCCCGATCAGTTGTTTCGACATCGTCGCACCGTTTGAGCCTTTTTGGCTGCTGTGTCGGCTTGCGCGCGCTGTTCCGGAGACCCGAGGCTGTTCCGGTGCCTCCGGAGGGGAGCACGGTGATCGTCTGTCAGTGACGATCACAGTGGACACCTCAATTAGGGTCAATGGGTTCCTGGTTAGCGAGATTTTGCATGTTTATCATCGATATCACATGATGCAGCGCCGATTCAAGACTCCCCGCGCTCCCGCACCGGTATCAGGCCCACTCGAAGGCTGCTCACACGGTCTCGGGTATGCAAGAGATTCCAACAAAGAGGTGTCTCGGTTGGTCTGATCGACTTCTGGTTTGCGTAGTCGGGCCATAAAAGCCCCAAAATCACATGAAATAATGTGATTTTGGATTATCGGGAGGGCTTTTATGCAATTGTACTTATTGTAGCTGCTGTTGGCAGCATGTGCGTGCTTTGGATAACCTCTGGTCTGATTGTCCAAGGTCCCAAGCCCTCGTGGAGATCAGAAAGTGATTCCCGGCGCGTTTCTCGGCGAAACCAGCCGATGGAACGCGGGTTTGGTTCGGAATTCTTTCGACGGTGCCTCGCGAGTTGTTGTAGTGTCGCTGAGCCTTGTTGGCTGATCACCCGCATCATTTCGAGGGTTTAGAAATGACGGGTGAGCGACGGTAGGTTCCGGTGTCGAAATAGACACTTCCGGGAACCCGTATTTGTACAATTATCCGACGATAATTGTATTGTAGTGTTATCTTGTGTTTGCTTCCAAAACATCCAAATAGGAGTGTTTTGTGGCAGTGGGTGACTCGTGACACGAGTGCTTGTGCACGTCAGGTCCCGCGGTGTCCCTGCACTGACTTCCACGAGTTACTGTAATTGGTTTCTAAAACCAATCTCCGTGGGATTAGTTTGTGGGATGTAGAGTCAGTGTTTATTAGTGGTGGGTTAGACACTAATCCAGTGGACCTTCCTTAGGTCCGGTTGACACTCTTTTGCAGTCAGGAGACAGACACGACATCCTTACAGGTGGGTACTTCGATCCGACGTTGGCACAGCGTAGTGCACATTCGGTGATGGTTTCTTACCCTTGCACTCTTATTATTATCCATGCTTATATCATATGTTGAGCCTAGCATCCACGTTCTTTGGTTATACTCTACTCATGTGTTTCCATGCTTAGTATCATGCGTAGGAGTAGAGTAGTCTACCTGTAAGTGATATTATGTTTCCTCGTAACTCTACTTGATTGTTCTATATATCCTGTATCATGTCTAGAGTAGAGCGGTTTCGTGACTATCCGTAAAATGATGACCTAGTTGGTCAGTGCATTGTATCTATTTTCGTGACCGGATTGGTCGGTCATTGTGTCTCATGTCGATTCCTTGACTTCTGTCGTCGATGACTTTTGAGGTCGGTATACCCTAAGGGGTTGGATTGTCGGCTAGTGGCTGACGGTAGTTCTGGATTATGTTGATACCCTTCAGTGACCTGTTCGTTTGTTCGTTGTACATATATCCTAGTTGACTTGAGTAGTCAGTACTTGTGTACTTTTGGTAGGATGTAGAGTTGTTCCATCCTAGCTAGTTGACCTTAGGGGTCAGTTCTTGTGTTTCCTTGAGCAGTACTTGCATACAGTTGAGAGGATGTTGAGTTGTCCATCCTAGTTGACCTGAGTGGTCAGTTCTTGTGCTTCCTTAAAGTGTGATGACCTATTGGTCGGTTAGCCCTGAGGGGCAGTGATTGTCGGCTAGTTGCCGACGGTTATCTATTGAGCATATCATTATTGATCGCCACTATTCGTACGCATTTCACGAACACCAGCGGTTTGGCCACCGCAAGTGTGACGCACTGAACTTTTGCAAATAGCAAGGTTCGAGTGTTGGATGTGAGAACGGAGCTTTTCCAGATTTTCTGGAGGGTCGTCGACTGTGTTCCGACCTATGGCACGAGTACCGAGGTTAGTGGATGATTTGCAAGCACTAAAGTCCAAAAAGCTGGATTTAGGTTGCTCTCGGGTTGGAATTTCATGCCTTTGTACCGGTACAAAATGGTGTCTATACCGGTACAAAATGATGGCTATACCGGTACAAGCCAAGATTTATACCGGTATAGATGAGCTGCCGGGCAAACCCGAGGCTCCTGGTTTGTCGTTTAGGTTTATACCGTACAACCGGATTTGTACGATAGCCGGCGAAATTCGAAACTGCAGGGGCTTATTGGCATTTTGTTGCTTCTAATATAGCACCCCAGCCCTTAGGGCTCCTCTCTTGTGCTGAGAACAAGGGAGAGAAAGGTAAGAGAGCTTCTCTCTCTATCCCCTTTGCATTCTTTTGGATTTTGGGTGATTTCTTGAGGATTGATCACCTTTTTTGCTCTCTTTTGTTTTGTGGTGCTCCCTACACCATGGTGGAAGCTAGGAGCTTGATTTTGGGAGCTAGTTGAAGGAAGATCTTCAACTTTGGTGACCCTAGAGCCTTGATTAGAGCTTCTAAGAGGTAAGCAACTTCTCCATTTCCTTTAGATTCGAGTTTGGTTGGTTCTTTATAGTTGAAACCCTAGATTTTGGGAATTAGGGTTTTATTTGGGGCTTTTTGTTTTGGGGCTTTTAGATTCCTTTTGAATGGTTTAGAATCTTTGTTTAGGTTGCCTTGGGAGGGATCTAGCTTCCTTTTGGAATTTCTAAGAGGATTGTTGCACATTTAGGTGAATATTTCTTGACTTTGACTTAGATGTTTAAAGTTTGAACTCAAGACTTATCTCTTGAGGTTGTAACTCCTAGGATCTACTTTGTAGGGTACTAGGAGTAGGAATCGAAGCTTCGTTAGCGGTTCGGAGCGACGCTTGGAGCGACGGTGGGTTTGGCCTTACCTAGCACAATGGGAAATTCTCATTGGTGCTTATTTGCTTATGGTTATATGGAAATTAGTACATTTTCATGCTATTTGATTTATTTGTGAATTTTAGAATGCTTAAGATACATATGTTATGTGTAATGCAATTTTACTCTATATAGTAGAGACGTATGCATGTGAGAGCTGAAGCCTTGTAGCATTCTATTTGGAAACTTGAAACTATGTGTTTAAGAGGAATTTGACATGTGTTTGAAAACATAGAACTATACATGACATAGGAGAAAAGCCCTTGTCATTAAGCGGCATTGGCTTGGCATCAAAAGTGTTGAATAGTGAGCTAATGTCATCAAGCGGCATTAGGCTCGTGAATGAACTTGACATAGAGAATCTAGTGTCATGAGAATGATTGAACTAGACCTTAGGGTTACTAGTTACTATTTCCATGTTAAGACATGAGGTTTGGACTTGAGACTTGACTTTACTTGTTGCCATTTGTGCTCTTTCGCACGTGCTTGTGAGGGTCGCTCCCTACAAGCCGGCACTCCGGAGTTGGCCTTCGCGATTCGTTCGCGCGTGCGGTGTTGAGAAACCTACGGGACCGTTGGGACAGACTCATTCCTTGCGGGGGATGTTGGGCTACCACGGTACTTAGGTGGCACGAGTTGGATTACTATAGAAAATCCTAGTGAAAGGGAATTGAACTTGGACATTCAACTTTACTAAATGACAATCACTACTAGATAGGACTTAGTAGTCGGATTATGTGGACTTTACTTGGAGTTATAGTATACTTGATAATGCTTTAATTACATTTTAGTATACTTGTTGGTTATAGTAAAACATCTCATTTTATATGTTGGAACGGGGAATTATGACATCAAATTTTGAAACATAGTTATGGTAGCTTTTCTTTATGCTTTAATTACAAGCTTAATTATATCGCGCTCTTACTCTCTTTTTCTTTGGGCCTAGTGGTGCAATGGTGCAGGTCAGTAATTGCCCACTGGGAACTATAAATTATAGTTCTCACGCCCCTGTTTCTGTTTCCTTTTCAGTGCCTTCCGCATCGGGGAGGTTAGGGATCGCGGCAAGGCGTTGCTTCGGGTTAGCGGCACTCGGGCCGAGGAGTTCGATAGGTGGTTACTTCTCTATTTCTGTTGTTTTAGAGAGGTTGTGAGTTGTTCCTGTATATAGAGAGACCACCACTTTTGGGACAGTGTTGTATTAACCTTATGTTTATTTTGGTTATGTTGTTAGCTTCCTTTATACTTGTAGATCTCCTACTCTCTACTTGTTGATAGGATTAGCTGTATGTTGCTCTGATATCTATAGTTTTAGCCTATTGTATGTTTTTATTTCCGCTGTTTTTAGTAGACGCCTTGTATGTGTTGACATATGGCGGGTCTGGGCACGCTTTGGGGAAGGTCCTGCCGACCACGGGGCGTGACAGCAAGAGGGTGTTCTTTTCCGGAAAAGTGGTTGGGAGTGCCAACCCGTGAGACCCGAGTGCTATATGCGAGGGTTATATGCTTTGAGATCCGGGTGCTTTATGCGAGGATCATGGACGTTCTGACTCGGGTGCTATATGCGAGAGTCATTTACTGGTTGAGCAGTTGTGGCACAGGCTTGAGGTCTGCGGACCAACAGAGCAGCAGATTCCAGATTGGGTATATTTGGTCTATACGTCCGGTTGACGCATATGTCTATAGTAGCATTGGTTGCATATATATATATATATATATATATATATATATATATATATATATATATATATATATATATATATATATATATATCTACCTACGCTTCTTTCCTTTTACTTGTCTTGCTACTATAGTGTTGTTGTGTATACATTCAGTTATTCTTTACAGTAGCAGTAGTCGTTCTTATACATCTTATTCATGTATATTGTTGCTACTGTATCTAGTATTTCACTTACCCATATTATTGTTTATCTCTTCCTGATCCGGTGAGTACTCGCCTTCATCGGCTTGCGGTACCCACTGGGAGGGGGAGACATGTTTACATGTTCTCACCCCCCCCCACCATTCTTCAGGTATTGCGGGCGGTGAGAGTTGAGACGAGACAGGAGACACGTTCGTAGCGGTCGATAGAGCTTCCGACCCAGGTTATTTGGTTTAGTTTCTACTCCTGTTATTTCTGTTGATATAGCTTAGTTAGTTATATGGTTCAGTGTTTTTATTACATTTGAATATGTGGATTTTCATGAATGTAATAAAAAGGATTTCTGGATTTTGTAAAATGGAAAAATTTTCTACTCCTCGTGGTAGCATTTTTAAAAGATAAAAGTTTTCATGTGGAAAACAGTTTTAAAAGGTTTTTCTCAGATTTATGTTAAACACAGATGTGAATGAACCTGTGGTGAATGGTGTATGGATATGTAGATGTAAAATGTCTTTATATTCAGTTGTAGTTGTTTCCTGGTTGTACTATGTTACTCTGTACTTGTGCGACGCCGTGCAAATACAGGGGAGACTCTGTCCGTGTGAACAGTGTATTTGTGGCGGATCTGGCATACCCTGGGGGTTAGGTTTTCAAAAAAAAAAAAAAAAAATTTCGCTGTGTTTTTATCCTAAAAGAGACCCCAGGGCGTGACAATCTACCTCCATACCCAGTAGCTCTCCAATGTCATAAGGAGTGACTGTCAGTTTCTTTCCACGCACAGATGTCTCAAAGACATAAGTTCCAGTCTCCTCATCCTCTGGAAGCACTATGCCCCGCATGTAGAACTCCCGAATGAGTTCCACACAGAAAGGAGAGCGAGCCGTAACATGACCAACTGGTTCAATAGGGGCGGGCTCTCAGTAATAGGCGACCAAACTCAGGAACCTGCTCCGTTAGTTCCTTGAAGTTGACATGCCGCTCCGCAATGTATGATCGAACAGAATAAGCCCGAACTCTCTCAAGTGGTATCTCAGCCATTCTCTTTGCTCGTCGCTTCCGGGCATGAGAACCACCTCCTCGTGATGACTCAGCAGCAATGTCCTTTCCCTTGTCAGGACAGGAAACAAGCTCTTCAGCTTCCTCAGGTGAGCTCTCCTGGTAGTCAGGATCAGAGCCCTCCGATTCTTCAGCAGTACGCGTCCTTTTAGAGACGCTTCGACAACCTCGACCACTACCACGACCACCTCCCATGGCCATGAGCACTAACAGCACCAAAAGCAGCGAAAATGCCATTTTCCTACACATAAAAAGTAAGCGAAAATGAACAAAATATGAAAAATTCTCTAAAAATAGCAAAAAATTAACCAGTAATCTCAGAATAAATAATAACGCTATTTCAAACTAAAATCATCCAGAAAATTTCATCAAATTTGGCAAAATCTCAAAATTCCCGAAATTCCAACAATATAGAAACCTAGAATATAGATCTGCGAAAAATACTGAATTTAAACTAGTTCTAAGTGTTCTAGATGCAAGATAATATCATTAGACAGTGATCTATAGCAAAAAAATTGCATCAAAAACGAGTAAAAACAGAGATCGAACAAGTATCTCGGAATAAAATGGAAAAAATGCAAAAACCGAGATTTTCACCTTAATACGAGCTAAAACTCTGTTAATCTTGAGGGAAACCGTGTAGATCTGAATGAGAAGGGCTCTGGGGATTTTTAGAGAGAGAAAAAGCGAGTTTTGAAAAAGTATAGAGAGAGAAAAATGACCCGTAACCGATATTATATGCCGTCACATGTTGATTTGTAAGATACACGATGAACTGCTACGCATTGGTAGAATTTTGAAAATAACAGTTTTTTCAATTAAAAATCCTCCAAAATCAAATTAATTCCATAAAAATTAATGATTTTACTTCAAAAATCATTATGATTAAAATAAAATATTATTTGATTTCAAAATACATCAAATCATCAAAATTTGATATTAAGAATAATCAAATGATTTAAAGTCATCAAGATGCAAATTGATGAAAAATAATTTCTAGAAATTTAGCAAAATTGACACCAATTTGTCGCAACACGTTCAAAATAGAGATTTAACTAATAAACACCGGGGGTGGCTGTTTGAGCATCTTTTTCATTCTACCACCTTATATCACCGAAAATTTCTAAAATATTCAATTTTTTCTCAACCTTTTTCGGTTATTCATATAATTTCTCATATGGTAGCTTCACACACGTACCGGACGACCGGGGTGGTAGCTCTTTTCTACATATGGTGGTAGTTTTCACACTCATTTCGAATATAACTCTTTCCACATCTTTTAAACATAGAAGTTTCTCCTTCTTTTTTTTTTTAATATTCAAAACTCCCCCTAAATTAGACAATCTCACAATTGAAATAATTTTGACGAATTTTAGTCGATTAGCAAATATCCATCAATTATATTCAACATTCACAACCAAGATTAATTAATTACTAAGAGATTAAAATTAATTTCAAAATTTTGATGAACGTATGTAAGAAGAAATCACATATTAGATTATCGTCAAAATAATAAAAAGTGAAGTAAAAACGATAATTAATATAAATTTAATTCAATTTTGAATTAACTTTATGTCACGCCCCGCGACCGCTACCAATTTGGTCCGATCCGGGCACGTCAAACAAACGCCGAACGGACAGCACCTCCCCTGTCCGCCCAAGGCTCGACAATAAGTCATGTACATGAATTTTCCAGGAAGAATTCAAATGCATACATGACAAGAAACGAAACACCACAAGTGCTACCAAGTAAGAGCAAGATACAAGTATACTATACAAGTAAATAAAGAGAGATACACCTAACTATTTACATCCACTTTCGTCATTCTCATAATCACTTACATTTTTCCTCTTTCTTTTTCAACTCTCAATGAATACAATTTTCCATCTCTCAAATGAATACATTTTTCATCATAATACAAATATGGCTCTCACGAGGGTACTTGTCACGCCCCGGGACCGCCAATTTGGTCGGTTCGAGCACGCCAACAGACGCCGAACGGACAGAGCCTGTGACATATCGAACTTCTAAAGTCTTGAAGTTACGAGGTATGTTGGCTTAGAAGGCCATAAGAGTGGTTCCGGTGAAGTCTGGAAGCTTTCGGGTGTTTTCGGTGCACTAGGTGCGAAGACGGAGCCCGAAAGGCTACTTTGGGCCGTGAGCCAAATCCGGCGCGTGCGCGGATGAGATAATGATGTGGACATGATTTAAATCATGTGTGGAGAGGCTCGGTTCGATTTGAAAAGAATCGGAGGTCAAACGAGCCAAAAGTGAGTTGGAACGGAGAAGAAACGGAAAAAAGCTGAAAATTTGGCTAAGTCCTTGGACTAGGCTGATGGTCCCTGGGGGGACCGGTCCCTGAAAAGGGAGACCGGTCCCGGAAGGCTGTCCCGCGAGAGCAGGCTCTCTGGGACCGGTCTCTTAAGGGGGCGACCGGTCTCCAGCTGCGCAGAGTGGAGCAAGGCTCTCTGGGACCGGTCTCTTAAGGGGGAGACCGGTCTCCAGCTGCGCAGAGTGGAGCAAGGCTCTCTGGGACCGGTCTCTTAAGGGGGAGACCGGTCTCCAGCTGCGCAGAGTGGAGCAAGGCTCTCTGGGACCGGTCCTGGGTTAGGGAGACCGGTCCCTGAGCCCGAAAATGCCCATTTGTTTTCAAATATTTTACAGTTGAGGGGCCTTATAGCAATGGTGCCGGGGGTTAGTTGTAAAGAGAGGGATAAAACCTCTTCTCTCTCTCTCTCCCTCACTCTGATCGCTCCCTCCCTCTCTCTCTCTCTCTTCTCTGTTCGACGAAGAAGAAGAAGAAGAAGAAGAAGAAGAAGAAGAAGAAGAAGAAGAAGAAAAGAAAGAAGGAGATGGAGAAGAAGATGATGATGACCATCTCTTCCTTCTCCCTCAAGTGGGCAAGCTCTTGAGAGGTAAGCTTGAGCTCTCCCTCTCTCTCTCTCATGGTAGATCCCCTTGTAGTGGGTCTTAAACCCTAGAGTTGGGAATTATGGAACCCTAGCATGCTAGCAAGATGAGTATTCCCCATTTCGTAGATCGATTTGGTGAATTTGGCTATAGTAGCATCTAGGGCATCCAAATGGGGATTTTAGAAATAGATGAGATTGATCTCATTTGACCCCATAGGAACCTAATTGGGGGTGCAACGAACGCGTTGGCGCGCTCGGTTCGGTGATCCGACGAGCGGTTGCAAAGATATTAATATTTTAATATATTCATACCAGATGTCCGCAGCACGCAAGATAGGAGCCCTAAATTCACGAAACGGAATCGGGGCAACTTGAAGACGTGGGGCAACGCACGAAGTCTCAGATCGAGATTCGGAGATCGTTCTCGGTTGGTCGCGCACGAGTCGAGCCGAATCGGGTCACGGCAGTCATGGCGGCCGATTGCAAGTGTCGACGAGCAATCGGAGAGCAAAACAGTGGGTGCGTTCAAGCGACTAGGTCGCTCGTATGTCTAAGAGTCATTTAACTCTTGTTGATGCATGTTCAATAACGCATAAGTAGAAATGCATGTTAGTGATATAGAGTAAAATGCTAAGTAGTTGCAAGTAAATGAATGAAATGCATGATAATAGCATAAAGTACGATGCTAGAAGAGTAAAAGAATGCATGCTTAGCATAATAGAAACATGCATATGAGTGGATTGATAGACATAAGAGAGCCAAGTAAAGAATGCCAAGTAAAGAATGTGAGTCATGGACTAAATGCACATATAGATCGAGTGGCATCTAACCTAGTGTAAAGAACATAGGTTATAGTAAACCTAGAGTCAATGGACCTAGGAGTGTGGCATCTAACCTAGTGTAATGAACATGGGTTACAGCAAACCTAGAGTCAATGGATCTAGGTGAGTGGCATTGAACCTAGTGTCAAGGACATAGGTTGAACAACGATGGCAATGGACCTAGTGTGAGTAAACCTAGGTCGAGCTAGAATGACATTGAACCTAGAGTTAAGACAATCTAGGTTATGTGACAAGGAATGAACCCTAGAGTCAAGTGGACCTAGGATGTAAAGAACAATGGACCTAGTGGGTCGACTCTTGAGGGTTAAGGCCAACCCTCAAGCAAAGTGGAATGGATTCCTAATCCCAATTGTGAGCTCGATAGTTCCGGTTCCGCGGTGTATGCGGCATGTTCCTCTCCCACCGGAAGAACTTCGAGGATTGTGACTAAGCAAGAACAAAGTGAGCGCTAGGGTGTATGCGGCATGTTCCTCTCCCTATCAGGGAATCTTGGCTATGGGTGTATGCGGCATGCTCCTCTCCCATCGGCGGATCCTCGACCACGGTGCCGGACCGTTGGGCGATGTGGTTCTTGGCTTGCAGGCTGAGGTGTAAGTGACAGGGTCCTTCACCTCGAGCCAGGCAAAGTGCGGATTATCCGCTATTGATTGACTCGTGGCCGAGTCGGGTGGCTAGCTGGAATCAGGTAGAGAGAACCTTGAGAGCTAGTGATATGTATGGTGAACCTAAGGTAATAGACACCTTAGAAGCAAGTTGGACTTGAGATGGAAACCTAGGGTTATAGAAACCTTGGAAGTTAATGACATGAGCTAAGGTAAGTAGAAACCTTAGAGTTACAACGGGTATGAGTTATGAATAGCTAAGTAAGAATGAAATAGCTAAAGTACAGAATAGCGAAAAGGTAAAGAAAAGCTAAGAGCTAAAGTAATAATTTGCATGTTGCATTTGTGAGGCATGTTTTTATGTTAGTTGCAAGTTATATACCTATATATGTTTTTGGGCTAACATATTTGCAGTGCCTCCTTGGACCTATTGGTCGAGCTGTTGTCTTGGGTGACCGTACCCACCAGAACTATGGACAATAGTTCTCACCCCGTGTTGTGGTTTTGGTATACACGTGAGCAGCGCGAGGCAAGGGCGTAGATCTGTAGATAGCGCCCTACCAGGAGACCAGAGGTAGCAGTACCCTGAGGCCGTCTTAATAGCGGGGACTAGAGGGTAGTGAGCAAAAATGTAACTAACTTGTGAAATGATGTAATCATAAGTAGATTGTATTTGGAAGTCTAATGTAAATTAATCGGTGATGTAAAATGAATGTGGAATGAATGTAATAACATAGGATGTGTTTATGTTGTTTGATACCTAGCTTCCTTATGCAATCGTTGTATGTCGAATACTGTTCCTAGTTGGAACCTTCTTGTAATTGTATCGATTGCGACGCCTTGGACGTACAGGGGAGACTCTGTCCGTTCGGCGGTCTGCCGGCGCGCCGAATCCGACCGAATTGGCGGGCTCGGGGCGTGACAGATTAGTTGGTATCAGAGCATAAAGTAGTGAATGGGACAATGGTTTAGGTGAACCTAGGAGACCCTAGGATAGTGAAACCTTAAAGGTTAAGGCTCGTGAGAGACGAGGACTTGTGGTTCGTGGCGAAAGCGATTATGGATTTGGTCGTATTGTATAATCCTCTAAGACGGATATTAGAGGTGGACTTGAGGTGTGGTTATTCTCAACCGAAGGAGTTCATGTTGGGTCGACACAACATGAAACCAGGTGATGAGAATGGACGCCCTCGTGTGACTTTCGCCTGATTGGCTCTTGAGCCGGTATTAGTGGTCTCGTATTCGACCCGAGTTGGTCGAGAACTAATCGAGTTGTCGCGTTTCAGGAAACGATGGCACCGCGTAGGCGATCTTCATCCAGATCGGCGCGGGAGGGAACAAGTGATGTTCCTGAGCAATTCGAGGCGAGTGGAGACCCGGTGCTCCGCGAGCGGATGAGTGCGCTTATGGGCGTAGTCTTGCGACAGAGGAGCAGATCAAGGGCTCCATGAGCCGTTGGCACGACAGTGCGGCGGCCGCGCCGGTAGCAGCGCGCCGTGTGCCGACGGGAATGGCGACGAGTCGGGGCGCAGCCTCCGGTTACGTGGAAATGGAGGCGAGAGAAGAACGGGCTTTGGCGGCCCTTATGGCCTTCAAAGAGTTTGATCCGCCTGTCTTTGATGGAGAGAATGTCGATCCATGGATCGTGGAGATGTGGATTGACTCTATGGAAACGCTTTTCGAGGAGCTGAGCACCTTGGAGCGGGACAAGGTACCTTTAGCTGTGCATTGCTTGAAGCAGTCAGCGAAGGCGTGGTGGAAAGGCATTCGACGAAATCGATCGCCTAGCCTCCCCCCTCTGGCATGGAATGAGTTTCGGGGTTGGTGTTTTCTACGTACTTCCCGACACTCGAAAGGAGAAAGCTTCAGGGACAAGTTCGGGAAGCCGCAACAAGGAGACCGCTCGTGAGAGAATACGAGCGAGAGTTTTCTCGTATCGTGAATTGTGTCCCGGATGTGGTGCGGGACGACAAGGAAAGGGCCGAATGGTTCCTGCATGGACTCCGAACGGGGATTTACAAGAAGGTGCAAATCCTTAAGCTCACAACTTTTGCGGAGGTGTTGGACCGGGCATTGTGGGCCGAACATGGCGAGGCTTTCGTGCGTGAGGAGCGCGAATCTCGTAAGCATGAGCGAGGAGGGGCGAGGCCATCGTTGAGCAATTTGGGTGGTCAGTCAAGTTCTAGACACCACTCAAGGTCGTCCTCTACCCGATCCTCCTCTGGATGCGTGATCTGTGGTGGCTCCCACCAGGCGCGGCGGTGTGCGCTGCGTGACGGAAGGTGTATCCGTTGTGGGCAGCCAGGCCATATGCGGGATGAGTGCCCGCAAGGCGAGAGTCATACCCTGATGATGGCGACGATGTTCTCCTCTCCCGGACAACCTGTGGACGTGCAGCCTTTGGCACGGTCTGGAGAGCGGGGTGTGGTGATCAAGCAACCGGAGGGTTCGCGGCGAGCGTCAAGCGGTCACGGACCTACGACCCGGGTTGCGGAGTCTGCTGCTGACGATTTCGGGGCAGGTATGAGTTAATTTAATCAAGCGAGAACTTCTGCATGATTTTGAGTTAATGCATTGCATGCATTCGTTGAGTGGTCAGTTGCTACTATTGATACATCATTATAGTAGGGACCTAGAGACGGGTGAGAGGAGATACCCGGGCATGCTTGCAGTGTGAGAGTGTGGCGCCCGCCGGCAGGTAGGAAGCCAAGTGGCACTAGCAAATGGCTAGTTGTGAATCGTGGGCGGCGAGAGATAAGACTCGTGGTAGAGACGAAGTGGTGCGGCGACTCTCGAGGCAACGAGTAGTAGATTGCGAGAGTTAAGCCGTGATACTTGAGGATACCCGAGTAATCCGAATGTTTCGGATGTAGTACCGATAGACCGACGGTGGAAGTAGAACAGCTGTTGAGAGCATGATCGACTAGTTGCCAAGCACGCGCGTGTGAGGCCAAGTGATACCTCGAATTGAGGTGGGCGAGTGGTGCTCGTGTAGTTGGAGTGCATAGGCCGAGCGGCCAGATGCCTGGCATAGTTAGAACCACTATTGAGGAAATAGTTGGTTCGCGCGAGTTTGGCTGTGGGCCTAGCGATACCTCCATGTGGGGTTAGAAAAGTTGCTTAGTAGGCGGTGCGTGGGGCGCGATCCCGCCCCAAAGCCGAGACCCAGCGTAGAACGCCGCGCAGGCGTGGAGCGCCCGAGCAGTACTCGTAGAGTGCGGTTCCGATTCACCGAGAGAGTGGATTGGCGTAGCACTTCAAAGACATTGCTAAGTGTGAAGCGGGCCATGGATCACTCGTAGGGCCGGTGGCTTGCACTAGGTGCCTAGGAGTCGACAGTTATGTAGCTCTATAGAGCGTGTCGTGTAGGACGACGTTAGCGGGTAGTGCTTGGGACGACCCGTGCTCGGACCATTTGAGGATCGCGTGAGCCTGGGCCCATTGGGCAGGCGCAGTCGGCTGCTAGTGGCAGCGGCCCGGTACCTGTTGGTGGGGCGAGAGTTTTGGTTAGGACGGTAGTCCGAGCTTGGACCCGAGAACGTGAAAATGCCACGTGTTGGATCTTAAGATCGATAATGCGCCGAGGGTGCGGTTGTGACCCAATCCGAGAGTTGAGTGTGGATTGGGGTCTTGATTGCTCCTGATTGGAGTGTGTGCGAATTCCCAAGTGAGAATTTCGCCGAAAGTGCTGATTGGGTCTACGCCATTAACGAGAGAACGCTAAGCGTAGTTGAGACACGTCTAAGCGATAGGCTGACGTAGGGTTGGTGACCATTGGTCCACCGTAGAGACCGAGGTAAGCGGTGAGTTGATAACTCTAACGAAGAGTTGACCAGATTCGCGAGCGAAGTGTTCGTGTAAGTGATCGCACTAAGGAGCCGAATAAGTCGTGGCAATTGAAATTGAAGCAAGTGGTTTCTAGGAGACACTTCGATAGAAGAAGCCACATGACAATTGAGGATAATGCTCTTTTACGGGAGGCGAGATGCGCCAAAGTGTGCCATCTCACGATAGAGCAAGATTCGCTTGATATTGAGGCACTCACCATTAGGCGATGCTCCTCAGATGTTGCGTTAGGCAATGTGGGTGATTGGATCCGAGAGCGCTGAGAGACGAGACGAGTGAACGCAAGGTGAAGTTCCGTGTGAACCGGTTGCAAGTGATGTTGGAGCGTGAGAGGTCGTTGAATGTCGACTTGCGCTTCCACTAATGTTTATCGGAGTTGTAATGCACTTTTGAAGTTGTGCTTAGCAAATGTGAGTGAAACTAGTCTCACATTCTTCGTTATGGGCCTGTGAATGATTCTAATTAGTGAAAGGCCGCTCCGAAGACAAAAAAGTGCATTGGAATCTCCAAAATTACTCGATAAATTAAATTGGATTGTGAGTTGATGGAAATGAGTAAGTTTCGCGGACGAAACTCTTTTAAGGAGGGGAGAATGTGACATATCGAACTTCTAAAGTCTTGAAGTTACGAGGTATGTTGGCTTAGAAGGCCATAAGAGTGGTTCCGGTGAAGTTTGGGAGCTTTCGGGTGTTTTGCACTAGGTGCGAAACGGAGCCCGAAAGGCTACTTTGGGCCGTGAGCCAAATCCGGCGCTTGCGCGGATGAGATAATGATGTGGACATGATTTAAATCATGTGTGGAGAGGCTCGGTTCGATTTGAAAAGAATCGGAGGTCAAACGAGCCAAAAGTGAGTTGGAACGGAGAAGAAACGGAAAAAGCTGAAAATTTGGCTAAGTCCTTGGACTAGCCGATGGTCTGGGGGACCGGTCCCGAAAAGGGAGACCGGTCCCGAAGGCTATCCCGCGAGAGCAGCTCTCCGGGGACCGGTCTCTTAAGGGGAGACCGGTCTCACGCAGAGTGGAGCAAGGCTCTCTGGGACCGGTCTCTTAAGGGGGAGACCGGTCTCCAGCTGCGCAGAGTGGAGCAAGGCTCTCTGGGACCGGTCTCTTAAGGGGGAGACCGGTCTCCAGCTGCGCAGAGTGGAGCAAGGCTCTCTGGGACCGGTCCTGGGTTAGGGAGACCGGTCCCTGAGCCCGAAAATGCCCAGTTTGGGCTGTTTCAAATATTGTAAAGTTGAGGGGCCTTATAGCAATTGCGCAGGGGGTTAGTTGTAAAGAGAGGGATAAAACCTCTTCTCTCTCTCTCTCTCCCTCACTCTGTTCGCTCCCTCCCTCTCTCTCTCTCTCTCTTCTCTGTTCGACAGCAAGAAGAAGAGAAGAAGGAAAGAAGAAGAAGAAGAAGAAGAAGAAGAAAAGAAAGAAGGAGATGGAGAAGAAGATGATGATGACCATCTCTTCCTTCTCCCTCAAGTGGGCAAGCTCTTGAGAGGTAAGCTTGAGCTCTCCCTCTCTCTCTCTCATGGTAGATCCCCTTGTAGTGGGTCTTAAACCCTAGAGTTGGGAATTATGGAACCCTAGCATGCTAGCAAGATGAGTATTCCCCATTTCGTAGATCGATTTGGTGAATTTGGCTATAGTAGCATCTAGGGCATCCAAATGGGGATTTTAGAAATAGATGAGATTGATCTCATTTGACCCCATAGGAACCTAATTGGGGGTGCAACGAACGCGTTGGCGCGCTCGGTTCGGTGATCCGACGAGCGGTTGCAAAGATATTAATATTTTAATATATTCATACCAGATGTCCACAGCACGCAAGATAGGAGCCCTAAATTCACGAGAACGGAATCGGGGCAACTTGAAGACGTGGGGCAACGCACGAAGTCTCGGATCGAGATTCGGAGATCGTTCGGTTGGTCGCGCACGAGTCGAGCCGAATCGGGGTCACGAAAGCATGGCGGCCGATTGCAAGTGTCGACGAGCAATCGGAGAGCAAAACCAAGGTGGGTGTGTTTACCGAAGCGACTAGGTCGCCTGTATGTCTAAGAGTCATTTAACTCTTGTTGATGCATGTTCAATAACGCATAAGTAGAAATGCATGTTAGTGATATAGAGTAAAATGCTAAGTAGTTGCAAGTAAATGAATGAAATGCATGATAATAGCATAAAGTACGATGCTAGAAGAGTAAAAGAATGCATGCTTAGCATAATAGAAACATGCATATGAGTGGATTGATAGACATAAGAGAGCCAAGTAAAGAATGCCAAGTAAAGAATGTGAGTCATGGACTAAATGCACATATAGATCGAGTGGCATCTAACCTAGTGTAAAGAACATAGGTTATAGTAAACCTAGAGTCAATGGACCTGGGAGTGTGGCATCTAACCTAGTGTAATGAACATGACACAAACCTAGAGTCAATGGATCTAGGTGAGTGGCATTGAACCTAGTGTCAAGGACATAGGTTGAACAACGATGGCAATGGACCTAGTGTGAGTAAACCTAGGTCGAGCTAGAATGACATTGAACCTAGAGTTAAGACAATCTAGGTTATGTGACAAGGAATGAACCCTAGAGTCAAGTGGACCTAGGATGTAAAGAACAATGGACCTAGTGGGTCGACTCTTGAGGGTTAAGGCCAACCCTCAAGCAAAGTGGAATGGATTCCGGAATCCCAGTAATTGTGAGCTCGATAGTTCCGGTTCCGCGGGGGTATGCGGCATGTTCCTCTCCCACCGAAGAACTTCGAGGATTGTGACTAAGCAAGAACAAAGTGAGCGCTAGGGTGTATGCGGCATGTTCCTCTCCCTATCGGGGAATCTTGGCTATGGGTGTATGCGGCATGTTCCTCTCCCATCGGCGGATCCTCGACCACGGTGCACGGACCTTCGGACCGTTGGGCGATGTGGTTCTTGGCTTGCGGCCGAGGTGTATGTGATGTGGTCCTTCACCTCGAGCTGTGCAAAGTGCGGATTATCCGCTATTGATTGACTCGTGGCCGAGTCGGGTGGCTAGCTGGAATCAGGTAGAGAGAACCTTGAGAGCTAGTGATATGTATGGTGAACCTAAGGTAATAGACACCTTAGAAGCAAGTTGGACTTGAGATGGAAACCTAGGGTTATAGAAACCTTGGAAGTTAATGACATGAGCTAAGGTAAGTAGAAACCTTAGAGTTACAACGGGTATGAGTTATGAATAGCTAAGTAAGAATGAAATAGCTAAAGTACAGAATAGCGAAAAGGTAAAGAAAAGCTAAGAGCTAAAGTAATAATTTGCATGTTGCATTTGTGAGGCATGTTTTTATGTTAGTTGCAAGTTATATACCTATATATGTTTTTGGGCTAACATATTTGCAGTGCCTCCTTGGACCTATTGGTCGAGCTGTTCTCTTGGGTGACCGTACCCACGAGAACTATGGACAATAGTTCTCACCCCCGTGTTGTGGTTTTGGGGGTACAGGTATACACGTGAGCGGCGCAGCAGCGGCGCGAGGCAAGGGCGTAGATCTGTAGATGGCGCCCTACCAGGAGACCAGGGGTAGCAGTACCCTGAGGCCGGCTTAATAGCGGGGACTAGAGGGTAGTGAGCAAAAATGTAACTAACTTGTGAAATGATGTAATCATAAGTAGATTGTATTTGGAAGTCTAATGTAAATTAATCGGTGATGTAAAATGAATGTGGAATGAATGTAATAACATAGGATGTGTTTATGTTGTTTGATACCTAGCTTCCTTATGCAATCGTTGTATGTCGAATACTGTTCCTAGTTGGAACCTTCTTGTAATTGTATCGATTGCGACGCCTTGACGTAGATGTGGAGACTCTGTTCGTCACGGCGCGCCGAATCCGACCGAATTGGCGGGCTCGGGGCGTGACAGAGCCTCCCCTGTCCGCCCAAGGCTCAACAACGACGAGTACATGTATAAAGAAATGAACAATTCCCAGGACAACATTTCAATATACATGGCTTGCGCGAGGGCAAGCAACATAAGCACAAGTGAAAGTAAACTAACTAATCCATTCATGCATTGTATCTTGATTACTTTAAACCACATACAAAGCTTATACATTTTCTTTACATTCATTCATCCAATATACATTTTCATCTCCAAAATAAACTTAATACACTTACATCTCAACATAACTTTATTACATTTCCTTTCATCGACATAATAGATGAATTATACAAATGGTGCCTCTATACACAATGCACGGTAGAACTCTACCTAGAGCACGATAACCATACCACGAGCACGATCGCCCCGCTCGCGTTAGAACCTGCATGGTTAGTGGGATGAGAACTACAACAAAGTTCCCAGTGGGCTCGGCCTCCAATCACACCGACTTTCCCACTAGGTCTAATCAGGCATAAGTATTTCAACGGAAATGAAATAGTAACCGAACTATATATGCTAATACTATGCCTGCAAAAGAAAGGTCAGTGAATAGCTAATCACCTGACAATAACTATGCATGCATGCCTTTACTCTACTTTATCTTTCATTGGCTCTTTACCCAATCTTGCCGGTTAACATAGTTAACCCCAACAAACTCAAGACCCAAAATCCCTCTCTGAGCGGGGAGGCTCTAAGCCTGCAAGACCCGAGGGACGGTCCGTCGGGGCCACGATCCCCTAGGTGACTGTTCCGGAACTCACCGCTTGAGGAGGAGCGACCTCCCTTAAGCCAAGACTTGTCAAGAGTGTCGATCTAATCCTCACATTGAGGATTCATAGCCACTGTTCTCAATGCCAATTCCATGGATAGGTTACTTCCATATCATCAATCTCATTCTTACCATAATGCCACTAAGGTTAAACAATGTTTAACTACGGTTATCTCAATGCCAATCTCGTCTCTATGTTCAATATCACTAAGTTGACTAAGATCATAGTCCTTTGCCATATTCATACAAGTAGGGTTCTATTCTCATGCCTCTATGGTTCCATTTCAATTACTAAGTTCAACTACACTAGTAACAGAGTAAAGAGGTTCAAACATATTGCATAATTTCCAACTACCCTATCATGCACGAATTTACTATACACATACAATGCTCAATAATTGACATATAGACGTAGAGAGAAGTTCAGAGTTAGTGGAAGCACCCCCCACCTTCGCTTTGTTCTCCGATTGCTCGTCGACACTTGCAATCCGTCCGCGGCACCCGTATCCCGGTTCGGCCCGATATTGCAATTGCGCCTCAACCGCGCTCCGCTTCGCAGCCCCGAAAATTATAGGTCTTCGGTTTGTTGCCACGAGCGCACGATTCCATTTTCACGATTTTTGGAAACTTTCGCCGCAAGTTGCGACTACTTTTACATTGACGGCTTCAAACCTCAATATCTTCGCAACGGCTCGACGGATTGCCGATCCGACTTCGCCAGCGTGTTTCGTTACCTAGCAATTAGGTTTATGGAGGGTCGAATTAGATCAAACTCTACTATTAGCAAAAATTGCACTTTTAACCCTAGGCTCGCTACAATTGCAAAATCCACTATTATAGCTTTGGATTCAAGCAATAATCCTTTATTTAGCATGCTAGAATGCATCTAAATTCATTTTTAGAGCATATAAACCAAACCCTAAACACTTACCATCATTGTGAACGCCGCGACGAAAATACGTCGCTTCAACGGCCGCCCGAAAGCTCAATCCGTCGCTCCCAACGCGTTCACGAGCTCGCTCTCCGCCAGCGCCGCGAATTTGGGCAAGAAATATTGAGAGATGAGAGAGATATTTAGAGAGAGAAAAGAGGGCTTTTCTTTCTCCTCCATGTGTGCGTGTGATGCTTGGGGTGTGGGCTCGGTTGAGGTAGCAGCGAGAAGAAGATAAAGGGATTAAATCCCATTTTACCATTTTGCCCTCAACTATTCACTATTCACACTTAACTTTCAACCGAAGCTTTGACATCTTCGCCCTTCGAATGTCCGATTGAGCTCAAACTTGAGCTTATGTTCGTTTTCACATAACTTAACAGAAAAATTTACATCTTTCGCCGACCCCGTTTGGTCACCGAAAGCCCTACCGAACTGTAATCGTTACCAGATAACATTCGGATTTTATTTCTCATCTTCCGGGAGTCAGAATGGCACGAAACTTTAAATCTAGCCTCGTAATAATAATCCTGACATACCCTCGCTTTTCATAATTTTCTGACACTGTGCATTTTCTGCTAATTTATCTGTCTCGTCTTTCACAGAAAATTCTAAATCTTCTGTTTTCTTTCCAATTTCAGCACGGGTCATTTCTAACTCATGCTTAACTTCTCTAAATCCAATAAAAATAGTATCTCACACTATTTTTATTTATTTCTATTCTTATCTTTAAAATCCGGTATGCTACATTCTCCACCCCTTAAAAAGAGTTTCGTCCGCGAAACTCAAATCCAAACCACAACTCCACTCATCAAACAGATGAGGGCAATTCTACGCATTACTACTCGAGTGTGTAAAAACCTTACACTCTTTGCGTTCACTTACGACGACCATCAATGTACAGAACCACACCGTTCTGTAACATCCTCTCTCACCACAAGTCCAGAATGCCCACCATTTGGCTTCCCAAAGCCACTTTCTTAAGTAATGGCGCATTCACTCAGTCTCGGCGGTAATACCGATTCATAGGTCGTTGCAACCATTCCTTCGAGTCCCTCTAGGGTCCAATGCATCGAGATCTACACTTTCCTCGACATTAGCACACCCTACACACTCGGGTAACATCCCCAAGGACATTGCCTCATCGGCAGACTCACAGCCTTGCCGGCGCATAACCATTCCAAGCCGAACTTGCATCTTGGACGAAACTAATTTTAAGGGGTGGAGAATGTAGCAACCCGAACTTTAACCAAATTGGCTAAAGTGCGCGAACGAGTAATTGGACAAGTTCCAATAACCATTCCAAGCATCTTGGAAGGGTTAAGAGAGGATCTAAAAGAGTTAGAAAGGTTTTGGCGTTGTTCGGCGCGAATTAGAGTCGAAACGACGTGAAAAGCACAAGTCTGGGCAACCTGTACCGGTACAAGCAAAGTTGCTGTACCGGTATAGCAACTTTGACCGAGAGGGGAAGAGCTCTCGGGTTTGTGGAATTTTTGGTGTTTATACCGGTACAAGCCAAACTGTATGCACAAATGCTACGAAACCAAGAGGCGCTCTGGGTTTGCCTCTCGGAGCATCCCATACCTAAGACGTAAACCCGTTGTACCTACAACATGGCTCGGGCAAATAGCTTTTGGACTGCTTCGAAAATAAAGAGTTTTGTGGGCCTAAATGCAATTGTTACAACACTATAGGCTCTCCAACACCCCTCTCTTCATAGCCAAACACTCCCAACACCTCTCCCTCACATTTTCCTCTTTCTCTCTCTAGAGATCTCACCCTAGAGCTTGGAAGAGAAGAAGGAGAAGCTTAGAGAAAGTGGTTTTGGTGGCTTTGGTGGAACTAGAGCTCTCCTACAAGGTGGATATTGGGATAGCTTGGGCCAAGGTATGGTTTCTTTGGGAATCTAGGTAAGGGTTTGGATTTCCTTACATGAAACCTAGGGTTTTTGAGTTTCTCTCATGTTAGAGACATGGTAGAGCATGAAGCTCCATGAAAATCCATGGAAGCTTCATGAGCTCTCATGGTGGATCACTAGGGTATCAATGCATGCCCTAGAAATGAGTGTAAATGATCTTAGATGAGTTCCTAGAGGAATAACAAGCTCTCTTTTGCTTGTTTAAGAGATCAAAACCTAGGGTTTCACATAGGGCTTGGTAGAGCACCCAAATTTGGGGCTTTTGACTATAGAGGTTCTAGGGTCAAATTGACCTTGTAGGACCCTAATTGGGAGTATCCCCGACGCGTGGGGCAACTCCGTTTAATTTAACGAAAAGCCTATCTATGGGTTACTATGTAAATTGGCCTGATTTGGTCGATTTTTAACGTAACAGGTTTTCGAGTAGGCATCGGTTGGTCGTGAAATTTGTTGGGCGACTCCACAAAAATATTTAAAGGTGGGTTGTGTTTACCGAAGCGACTAGGTCGCCTAAATATGTCTAAGAGTAAAGGTTTCAACTTGATGCATGTGATCCATGTATAGAAATTGCATGTTAAAGAACATAGTGTAAAATGCATAAGTAGAGATGCATGCTAAAGAACCTAGTGTGAAATGCTAAGAATGAGCATGATATAGAAATGCTAGGAAATGAATAAGCATGAGGTAAATAATGAGGCAAGGAATGCTATGTAAAGAATGTTGCAAGAACATAGGCTTAGCATAATAGAAATATGCATGTAAATGAAATGTATGAATAAATGCATGCTTAGCATAATGAGTACATGCTAGATATAATTATGTGCATGTAAATGGGATGGTTAACATAAGAATGTTAAGTATATGAATGCCAAGTATGAGCATGCTAAGTAAGAATGTAAGTCATGGACTAATACACATATAGATCGAGTGGCATCTAACCTAGTGTTAATAAACATAGGCTATAGTAAACCTAGAGTCAATGGACCTAGGAGTGTAGGGATTAACCTAGTGTAATGAACATAGGTTATAATAAACCTAGAGTCATATGGATCTAGGTGAATGACGTTGTACCTAGTGTCAAGGACATAGGTTGGACAAGGATGTTAATGGACCTAGTGTTAGTAAACATAGGTCGAGCTGGAATGACATTGAACCTAGAGTTAGATAACCTAGGTTATGTGACAGGAAACGAGCCCTAGTGTCATGTAGACCTAGGAGGTAAAGACAATGGACCTAGAGGGTCGTTTCTTGAGGGCCTAGCTAACCCTCAAGCTAAGTGGAACGGATTCATGGAATCCCGAGATTTGGGACACCTAAGTTGGTGTCGGGCGTGTGCGACGATTTCGCCGTCTAGGGCTATACCACCGTCGTGGCGTTGTGCGACGATTTCGCCGCCGGGTGGGTGAGCCGAAATGTGTTCGATACCGGTTAAGCCGGGTGAGGATCAGATCGCCATGTGTTGACACCCTGTGTTTGGGGCACCATTGCTGGGTAAGTACGATACGGCCGCACCAGGAGGCGAAGGAGTGACTCAAACCATTGTTGGGTGAGGTGCGATTAGTTCGCCGCCAAATGGTTAAGTCATGACTTGGGTCCTCGCTGGGTAAGTCCGCCGCGATCGCCACAAGAATGGTTATGTCAAGTGACAGCTGGGTTCCGCGTGTGCGACGATTTCGCCGCGATGAGGCTGAGTCACAGAGGGCGACAGGCTGTTGACAGCTGAGGTAGTTGTGAGACGTCCAACACCTCGGGCTAGATAGCAGGCGGATTATCCGCATTTGATTGACTCAAGACCGAGTCGGGTGGCATAGTGAGCTAAGGTAGAGTGGACCTTAGAAGTACATGCTAAGTAGCATAAGTGCCAACAGTAAAGAGCAAGAATATAAATAGCTAACTTAATCAATAGCTAAGTAAGAATGGAAAAGCCAAAGTAAAGAATAGCAATAAAGTAAAGAAAAGCTAAGAGCTAAAGGGTAATTTTGCATATTGCATATTGTGAGGCAGGTTTTTATGTTAGTTGCAAGTTATATATCTATATATGTTTTTGGACTAACATATCTGCAGTGCCTCCTTGGACCTATTGGTCGAGCTGTTCTCTTGGGTGACTGTACCCACGAGAACTATGGACAATAGTTCTCACCCCCGTGTTGCGTTTTGGGGGTACAGGTACACACGTGAGTGGCGCGGCAGCGGCAGCGCGAGGCAAGGGCGTAGCTCAGTAGATAGCGCCCTACCAGGAGACCAGAGATAGAAGTACCCCAGTTGACAGAGCTTAGGGGTATAGCAAGGGAGAACAAGTTGTAATCAAATTTGTAATATCTAGATTGTAATAGGAAGTTTAAAGTCTTCAAGTTAAATGTAAGAGTTAAATTTGAGACGAATGGTTGTAATAGCAAGTAGCTGTTTTATGTTTATGATACTTCCTTATGCAATCTGATTGTAATATCTGTTCCTGTTTGGAACCTTCTTGTAATTGTATTGATTGCGACGCCTTGAACGTACAGGGAAAACTCTGTCCGTTCGGCGGTCTGTCGGCGCGCCCGAATCCGACCGAATTGGCGGGCTCGGGACGTGACATTTTCTTTTCAGTTGGCTTTTACCCAATTCATCTCGGGGTGCACTTAAGTCACCCAACTCACAATCCATATATCCCGTCTACCGGGGGAGGCACAAGGCTCAACCACCCGAGGGATCCTCGCCGGGGTACCGCCCCGTGGTGTCTACACTCCGGAGTACACCGCTTATGGAGGAGCGACCTCTCACAAGCCGGAATCGATACATGTGAGTATGATCCCATCCTCAATTTTGAGGAGGTAGTCAAATCTGTCCCTAAGCTCCAATGCCAATATCATAATAGGTTTCTACCTATTTATTCTTCCACTTTCCAATGCATACTTGTTTCAATGCCTCACTCGGTTAAACTATGTTTAACAACAATGTCCTCTATACCAATCAATGTCACCCACACTTGTTCAACCTATGTTCAAGACACTAGGTTCAATGCCACTCGATCTAACATGTATAGATTGTCCACAATTCATATGCTTTACTTTGCATTCTTATATCTATCATATCCATGTCATATTCGTTATGCATTTGGAACAGCATTTATCTCTAAAATGCTAAACATTCAATCATGCTATTATCATGCCTCTACTTAGTATTTAACATTATGTTCTTTAACATGCCGTTCTACACTTGTCATATATATCATTTATATGCATCAAGTTGAAACCATTACTCCTAGACATATTTAGGCGACCTAGTCACTTCGGTAAACACAACCCACCTTCGTTTTGCTCTCCGATTGCTCGTCGACACTCGCAATCGGCCGCCCGCGGCACCCGTGATCCGGTTCGGCTCGACTCTTGCACGACCAACCGAACGATCTCCGAATCTTGATCTGAGACTTTGTGCCGTTGCCCCACGCCTTCAAGTTGCCCCAGTTCCGTTTTCATGAATTTTGGGCTCCTATCTTGCGTGCTGCGGACATCTGGTAAGAATATATTAAATAATTAATATCTTTGTACTCGCTCGTCGGATCACCGAACCGAGCGCGCCAACGCGTTCGTTGCACCCCCAATTAGGTTTCTATGGGGTCAAATGAGATCAAACTCATCTATTTCTAAAAACCCCTTTTTTAACCCTAGGTTTTGCATTTTCGCGAAACCTACTGTTTTGATCCCTAGAACAAGCAATAGAGAGCTCGTCTAACCTCTAGGAACTCATCTAAAAGCATTAGAGCCATCCATAGGGTGCCTAGAGCAAACCCTAGAAATCCACCATTAGAGCACCTTGAAGAAAACATGGTTTTCATGTGTTCTTCGGTTGCTACGAGGTTTCTACTCTTGTGAGGGAATCAAAACCATAGGTCTAGGGTTTAAAACCCATTCCTACAAGATCTACCATTAGAGGAGGCTAAAGCTTACCTCTACAAGCTTGCCCCGAGCTCGTGGGAGAGGAAGAAGATGGCCAAGAGGATCTCCATCTTCATCTTCTTCATCATCTCCATCTTCTTCTTCTTCTTCTTTTCTTTCTCTCCTTTCTTCTTTTCCTTCTCCTCTTCTTTCGGTCGAACAGAGAGAGGGAGAGAGAGATTAGAGTGAGGGAGTGAGAGGAAAGAGAGCCCTAACCCCTCTATACACTTTGCACATTTGCACAAAGGTCCCTCAACAATATAAGTTGTGCACACCCAAATCCGGGCCATTTTTCGCTCGGGGACCTGGTCTCCTAGCTGTGGACCGGTCCCCAGAGAGCTCGCTCCACTCGTGCACTGGGACCGGTCTCTCCTCCGGACCGATCCTGCAGAGCTCGCTCTCGCGGATGCCCTTCAGTGGACCGGTCTCCCTTTCTAGGGACCGGTCCCCACAGGGACCTTCAGCTTTTTCCGTTTCTTCTCCGTTCCAACTCACTTTTGGCTCGTTTGACCTCCGATTTGTTTCAAATCGAACCGAGCCTCTCCAAACATGATTTAGATCATGTCCACATCATCATCTCATCCGCGCAAGCGTCGGATTTAGCTCACGGCCCAATATAGCCTTACGGGTTTCGTTTTCGCACCTCGAGCACCGAAAACACCCAAAAGCCTCCGGACTTCACCGGAGCCATTCCAACGGCCCTCCAAGCCAACATACCTCGAAACATCAAGACTTTAGAAGTTCGATATGCTACATAACTCAATTGGACAATATTCTTGTGCTTATTTCATTTAATGTGATCTTCTTTGCTCTTAATCTATGCAAACTTGAAAATAAACTAGGTGCAAATTGACGATTAGATCTTGATTGATGTGCTCAATTTAACGATATATTCCATTTAGTTTTGGTTGATGTACGGTTCAACATTTATGACATCTTTGAATTCTATTGACTAGAAGTTTGTTAATATATCTCATGTAAAGTATGTCAAAATTATGTTGGGAACAAATTTTTTCGAAAATTGTCATCTCTTTGCGAAATCGTCTTTGGAGACCGGTCTTCACCTTGATGTCCGGACCTCACACGCGCAAACTGCGCAGGCCAGTGTGACATCCGGTCTTGGCATGCTATGTCCGGTCTTCACTCAAAATTTCTACTGCTTGTCTCATTTTGAAATTAGCTGTATTTTGCATCAATTAGTCTGCATGATTGTCAGTATTAAACTTCTAGAGATCATTTTTTTGGGGGCTCTTAATTGTTTATATATATATATATATATATATATATATATATATATATATATATATATATATATATATATATATATATATGTTCAATGTGTGCACGCCTTGTGGGAACAGAGGATTTTAACTTTTACATCGTATTGTTCATAAATTTTTGGTACTAGTTACTTCTGTGGTTGGAGGTGGTAAAGATAAGATGTGAATATGCGTTCTCCAGACAATGATTAGGATCTCCTTTTGTTGTTTTGGCGTTTTCGGACAAAAAGGGGGAGATGTGACTTGAATGGGGAGAAGCTTAGATATGGAGATGGAGATGGAGATGAAAGTTTGATGATGATGATGTTTAAACTTTGACTTTGCTTCTTTTCATGTTTTTCATGCTTTCTATCTATGATCATCACTCTTGAGGCTTGAATGTGTGTTTGAGTTTTCTTTGCAGGAACGTTCAAGACTTCAAGATTCCAATGTCTAAGTCATAGAGTTTGTAATAGGATTTCAACTTGTAATTTTTACTTTATGTTGGATCGATCATGCAGGGAGTTATCGTTTGGTGATTGCGATAATTCTCATTTTTTTGTTTTTGAGTAATGTACGGGCTTCGGTTTATGTTTTGTCACGAAATCGCCAAAGGGGGAGATTGTTAAGGATTTTATAAGTTGGCGGATTTCGTGAAGTAATTGGAGTCTTGAAGAAGTCAAAAGCACAAAGAAGGAATTTGAATATTCAAGACTTTGCAAAGAAGCTCGTCACCTCAGGTATAAATTTAAGATAATTTCTGGTGATTCTATACAAGATTTAGTAGTTAGAAGACTTGAATTAATCTCAATTTAACTAAATTTAAATCTGGAAAAACTATGATCTAGGACCGGACCTATGACTTAGATCCGGATCCCGAGAGCTGGTTTCTTGCGCAGCCTTAATGCAGATCCGGACCTATGGCTGAGATTCGGATCCCGAGAGCATGTCTCAGGCGCAACATTAAACCAGATCCGGTCTTGAAGCCTAAGTCCGGATCCCGTGGCTTGATCATTGTTGTTACGCAAGATAAGACCGGACCCAGGGCTAAGACCGGACCTTTATTAATCTCACATAATTTACCGACAGTGAGAACCGGTTGAGGGGAGCCAAGTCCGGACTCCCAAGACCGGTCTCCACATGTGAGGTCCGGACCTTGGTGTCGGGTTTGTTTCCAAAATTGGCAGATTTCAATCCTAATCGAATTCTAAGTCTTCTAACACTATAAATAGACCATGGGGGGTTCAAGGACACATGTGCTTTTGATGCTCATAGTTTAGATCCTCTTAAAACCCTAGAAACTCGTTTTAGAGCTTTATGATTCAATTCTTAAAGCGAGTTTTATTTTGTTGATCGTCGAGTTGATTCTAGGTTTTCTCTTTATTCCTTTATGAATCAACTTGATGATTGACTAGAAGGGTTCCCCCATTGTTTATGGTTCGTTAATTGTTAAGATCACCATAAGTGTTCTTCTACAACTCCGGACGGAGGGTGACACGGGGATCGCGTGAGAGGCTGAGGACTCGGTGGAAGCTTTGAGGAGTCGAAGCTTTGACGCGGCAAGGGTTGCGGCGTGGTGGACCAGCGAAGGAGATCCATATTGAAGATTCGGCAAATTGGGTAAAGTCGTGGGTGAATCGCCTTGTACTCAATTGTTTGTTAGTGGATTTTCGTGTGATCGGTCCCGTGGGTTTTTCACTCCTTGTGGAGTTTTCCCATGTAAAATCTTGGTGTGTTGATTTTATTTTTCCGCATTTACTTAAAATCGCACCGAGTTTTTTATTAGGCCATTGTACACCTATTCACCCCCCTCTAGGTGCTAATTACCTTTTAGATCCTTGAGACCTACAACCAACAAGAACTACGAATAGTTCCCAGTGGGTTCGGCCGCCGACTCCACCGATCTCCCCACTAGGTCCATATGGCATAGGCATATACACAGATAGATAGGTATGGAAAGCAGTAAATCATGCTATCAACATCTCTACTATACCCAAACAATATAAACTAGCATGCTCAGCATCGTGTAAAGAAACTATCATGCTACTATGTCCAATAAGAAAACATGTTATTTTCTTTACCCAATCTCTTGGCTTACCCTCAAGGTTCGCCACAACTCACACTGACCTCAAGGGTGCCGAGGTAAGGGGCACTCGCGAAGCCGAGACGGTCTGCGAAACTCAGACTGGCCTCAAGGGTGCCGAGGTACGGGGCACTCGCGAACCCGAGACGGTCTGCGGGGCATCCACTCGCCCCAGGACATCAACTCTGTCCTGTGTGCTAAACTCCGGAGTGCACGCTTGTGAGGAGCGACCTCCACAAGCTCAAACAAACAGACTGTGAGTATGATCCAATCCTCGCCCACTGAGGATACCCTGTCAACTAGGGATGCATGTCTCAGAACTATCACCTCTAGTTCATCATGCATAGTATACACCTACACTCTAGTTCAACATGTCATTTGTCAATGTTCTCATTTACTAGACGCCACTCAATCTAGGTTATCATTCCTCTAGATGCCACTCGATCTAGGTTATCATTCCTCTAGATGCCACTCGATCTATATTGTCATTTGTTCTTGCTTCTGTCAAACTCATGCAAGTTCTTTACACTAGGGTTTCAATGTCATCATTCACCTTTATTCATGTATTCTACCCTAGTGTCAAGCTCACCTCGCTACACTAGTTAGAATCACATGCAAATAAAGGAATGTCTCTCTGTTTTGCCAACTCATGTAAGTTCTCAACTTTAGGATTTTCTATGTTACCATTCGCCTTTATTCCTGTATTCTATCCTAGTGTCAAGCTCGACTCGCTACACTAGCTAGAATACATGCAAATAAAGGAATGTCGCAACCCTGTCATGTTCTCGACAATACACTATAGATCGACAATATACACATATACCCATACAGACATAGGGAGCAGCCCAGCTGCTTCGGGATGGTCACCACCCACCTTCTAAAGTCGCGTCGACTCTACCGGCGCATTTCGCTGACTTTCCGAAAGCTTCGCCGCACTCTACGGCAATTTGAGCTGAATTAGGCTCCCGGCTCAATTCCTCCGCACACGCTCGGCGGAATCGCTAACTGATTTCGCGGGGGTACTCGTGAGCCTAAAACCATCACAAAGATAGGGTTAAACGAGATCAAACCCTGACTGTTTGCAAAATCTCACTCGGAGCCCTAGCTCGCGACTATGGCAAAAACAGCCGCAACGAACCCTAGATTTATGTTTCTAGCAACTAGCTAGAACTCTAGAGCTCACCAAAAACCCATTTCTAGGGCCAAATAACATAACCCTAGAATATAGCTTTAGAAAACCTAAAGCCTACCTCAAGAGATCCTTTACTTGATGAGGAGGATGACCCAAGGGAGAGAAATCTCTCTCCAAAGCCTTTCCCTCAACTTCTTCTTTTTCTTCTCCTTCTATTAGCCAAGAGAGAGAAAGAGGAGCCTTTTCTCCTTGCTTTGGCTGTCACGCCCCGCTACCCGCCTATTTGGTCGAGTTCGGGCCACGTCAACAGACGCCGACCGGACAGGGCCTCCCCTACCCGCCCAAGGCTCTAACAACAAGTATAATTTGACAAATCAAAGAGAATTGCAATTATGCAAGGCTTACACGAAGGCAAGCAACAACACATCGGAAAAGTAAGCTCTAAGCTAGAATATAAACCATACATGAACTTGATTACATTTTGAACCAAATACAAGTAAACTAGTCTATTACATTCTTTTAGCATTCAATACATCATTTCATTTACACTTGTCATCTCCCAAAAATTACTTGAATGTTTACAACTTGACATCTATAGTTCAACAAAATAAAGTTGATACAAGTATAACAAAAAGGAATGACTAATGCAATACTCCGGTGGCCACTAGCTATGGCGCTAACCCCTTGCCCCGGTCCTCCGCCGCCGCACTCGTGCTAGGACCTGTGGGGTTAGTGGTGTGAGAACTACAACGAAGTTCCCAGTGGGCTCGGCAACTGACCCCGCCGACTTATCCACTAGGTCTATCCAGGCATAAGTATTTCAACGAAAATGAAATAGTAACCAAACTATATATGCTAATACTATGCCTGCAAGAAAGAGTCAGATAGATAGATAATCGAATTTAAATATGTTTGCATGCATGCTCTTTACCATACTTTACTTTACTTTACTTTACTTGGATCATTACCCAATCTTGCCGGTTAACATAGTTAACCCCAACAAACTCAAGACCCAAAATCTCTCACTGAACGGGGAGGCTCTAAGCCTGCAAGACCCGAGGGACCGTCCGTCGGGGCCACGATCCCCTAGGTGACTGTTCCGGAACTCACCGCTTGAGGAGGAGCGACCTCCCGCAAGCCAAGACTTGTCTAGAGTATCGATCTAATCCTCACATTGAGGACTCATAGCCACTCGTTACCATGCCATTGTCAATGATAGGTTTTCTACCTAATCATGTATATCATTCTTGCCATAATGTCACTAAGTTAAACTATGTTTAACTAAGGTCATATCAATGCCAATCTCATCCCTATGTCAAGTTCACCTATGTTTGCTAAGTTCACAGTCCATTGTCATATTCATACAATAGGGTTCTAGTTCATATGCCTCTATGGTTCCATTACAATTTCTAAGTTCATTTCTCTCTAGAACATGAATTGAAGTTCAACCAACTTGCATAAATACCAACTACCCTATCATGCATGAATATACTATACATAATATGCTCAATAGGTGAAAACAGACATAGAAGGGAATTCGATGATTCCGGAAGCACCCCCCACCTTAGAATAATTTTGTGAGGATGCCCAACAAGTTTCACGACCAACCGAGGTCTAGGTAAAAACCTTCAGTTTAAAAGTGAACCTAATCAGGTTATTTTACATAGTAACCCCTATATCGGATTTTCGTTTAATTAAACGGAGTTGTCCCACGAGTCGGGAATACCCCCAATTAGGTTTCTACAAGGTCAATTTGACCCTAGAACCCCTATGTTTAAAAGCCCCAATTTTGGGTGCTCCAACAATGCCCTATACCAAACCTAGGGTTTTGATCTCACCAACAAGCAAAAGAGAGCTTGTAGATCCATGAGAAGTTCTCTAGAACCATCCTTGACCCATTAGAACCATTTATTTGGGGTTTACTACAAACCCTAAGAAACCACCATGAGAGCACTTGAGCTCTCATGGAGCTTTCATGGTGCTCTAAGCTCTATCAAGCCTCTAACACTAGCAACAAGCTAGAAAAACCTCCAAACTTAGAGAAAACCAAAACCCTAAGCTTAAACTTGCAAGAACCTACCTCTTGTAGCAAGCTCAACCAAGGTCTTGTTGTGGGAGAGCTCCAAGATCCTCCAAGAAGCCTCCAACAAGCTCCAAAGTCACCTTCTTCTCCTACTCCTTCTCCTTCTCCACCCAACTCTAGGGTTTCTCTAGAGAAAGAAAGGGAACAAAAGAAAGAAAAGAGAGAGAGAAGTGAGTGTGCTGTGAGAGGGTGTTGGGGGAGCTTATTGTGTTGTAACAATAGCCAAAAAGCCCCTCAACTTCTTTTATTTCGCGCAGTTCACGAACTACTGTCAGACCATCCCATACCGGTATGGGGGAGATCTGTACCGGTATGGGGTTCTACAGTGGCAAAAATCCGAGAGCAGCTTCCCTCGGTTTCACAGCATCTGTACCGGTATGGGGGTGACCTGTACCGGTATGGGCCAAAAGAACTATCAAACCCGAGAGCTCTTCTCCTCTCGGGTGTGATGGCTATACCGGTACAGACACCAGGGCTGTACCGGTATGGGTCAAAAAACTATCAAACCCGAGTGCTCTCCTCTCGGTGTGATACACCGCATGCACACCGTGGCCGTACCTACGGGTGCTCCGTACTTTGTGTTTTTCGTCGTTCGACTCTACTTCGCGCCGAACAACGCCGAAACCTCCTTAACTCTTTTAGATCATCTTATAACCTTTCCAAGAGATTTGGAATGGCAATTGGAACATGTCCAACTATTTTATTCTCGCACTTTAGTCAATTATGCAAAAGTCCGATCTTATTACCGAATTTTCGATACGCTACATTGGCTGCAAGACATAAGGGGAAAGAGAGAGTGTTCAAACTCAAATAGCTCTCTTGGTGCCTCATTTACCAAAATACCCCTCAACTTATCCTCCAATGCACAGCCCAATTTTGGGCATTTTCGGGTGTCAGAATGGCATGAAACTTTAGATCTAGCCTCATAATAATAATCCTGACATACCCTCCAGATTTCATAATTTTTTGACACTGTGCATTTTTTGCTAATTTATCTGCCCCGTTTCTCACAGAAAATTTTAAATCTACTGTTTCCGCTCTGATTTCAGCACAGGTCATTTCCAACCTATACCTTACACCCTTAAGTCCAATAAAAATAGTATCTCACACTATTTTTATTTACACTTAAATTTTATGTTAAATTTCGGCATATTACATCCCACCGTAACTTCATAACTTCCGAAGTCCGATACCTTATACTTTAAGTATCGGTTAAGGCTCTTTGAAAAACCTTTAATCTTCCCAATTTAATAATTTTCAATCATCTCATTTCTCAAAAAATTTTAATAAAAAATAAAAACTCCCCAAATACCTTTCCTCAAAAATGATTTTGAAAACAAATTTTATACATCAAACCTCGTCTAAACATGTAATGCAATGAAGAAAAAAAAAATATGCAAAAAGCACCTATCAATGCATTACACTAATAAAAACAAACTAAGACGAGAAACAAGGAAAGATTTCACCTTTCCGGATCCAAACTTGTCGGATCTTTCGTTGTCTTGGTTTGTCGACGTTAGGTTTGAGTTGCTTTGATTTTGGATCAACCGTTGGTCGTTTCGATGATTGCTTCTTCGGTTGATGTTGTCGTTGAGGCTTAGAAACCCAAACCGATTGTGACTTTGATTTAGAAATCCGGTTCGGTTGAGGGTTCGGTCGAACATGTACTTGTGCCTTAGAAAATCGATTCGCAAAAGGTACTCGACCCAATTTATTTCCTATTTGATTCCGTGGGGGAATTTGAGTAATAAAGGTTGCCGGTTGACGTTTCGATGTTGCCAGATGATCTTTCTTTTCCTTCTTCGGGCAACTTCTTTTGATGTGTCCTTTGATACCACAAAGATGACACACCTTCTCTTTCAATGTAGTTGAGACTTTAGATGTTGATTTAGAATCCTTCTCAACATATGTCCGTTCATATCCGAGGCCAACCTTGTTCGTTTTATGATCCAATTTCTTCGATCCCGAAGAAAATTTTTGAATGTCGGATTGAAGTTGGCGAACTTGGTCGGTCAATACTTGGTTGGATGTGAAAGTTTCCTTGAATTGTTGCTCCAAAAATCCAACCTTGTCCATATAAGATTTGATCGTTGATTCCACTTCGTCAAGCTTCTTTTGGAGGACCGAATTGTTGTTTAGAATTGATTCCCTTTCCTCCTCAAGAGCTTTATTCGATGTCTTCAAATTATTATTCTCTTCTTCGAGTTCCAATAAACGACGCCTTAACTTCTTATTGAGTTTCACCATTTTCCGCGATTCAACAAGAAGTTGATTGTATGCTTCCGCTATATTCTCGTCGTTCGATTCCTCTTCGCTTTCGCCGATGTCGCTCGAAGATCCATGCGAAGAAAGAGAAAGATTTGAATTAGATACAATTGAAGATAAACACGCAACATTAGATGAAGGCAAAGAATTGTTAACAAATAAAGCAATGTGATCCTTCTTTTCTTTATCACTTGACGATGAATCACTCGAACTTGAATCATCCCAAGTCTTTGCTTGCAAAGCGTTTTGTTTATAGGTTTTCTTTGGAGGACAATCCGGTGCTATATGATCATAGCCTTTGCATTTATAGCATTGGATCTCACCTTCAAATTCATCTTTTTCTTTAGAAGGTTTTGCAAGTTTTCTATCTTTAGATTTAGAATTAGAAAAATGTTAAGGATTTTATAAGTTGACGAATTTCGTGAAGTAATTGGAGTCTTGAAGAAGTCAAGAGTACAAAGAAGGAGTTTGAAGATTCAAGACTCAGCGGAGAAACTCGGTGTAACAACCCGGATTTTAAAGATAAAAATAAAAATAAATAAAAATAGTGTGAGATACTATTTTTATTGGATTTAGAGAAGTAAAATATAAGTCACGAAAAGACACTCTGTCGAAATCGAATGAAAACGGAAGATTTAGAATTTTCTCGTGAGAAACCTAAGATAAATTAGCAGAAAATGCGCAGTGTCAGAAAATCATGAAAACTGAGGGGTATGTCAGGATTATTTTTACGAGACTAGATTTAAAGTTTCGTGCCGTTCTGACACCCAGAAGATGAGAAATAAATTCCGAATGTTATCTGATAACGATTACAGTTCGGTAGAGTTCGCGGTGACCAAACGGGGTCCAAACTGAAATGTTAAGATATTTTCTCACTCAGTAGGTTAAAATGAACCTGACTGTCAAATTTGAGTACAAATAGACATCCAGGAAGGCTCCAACTGTTTCAGATGGCTGAACCGAAAGTTGGAAGTTGAATAGTGCAATGTTGAGGGACTAATGTGTAAAAAGTGTTTGTGCCCCCTTTTCTTCTCCTCTCTCACCCGAATGCACACACACACACACCCTCACACACACATACATGGAGATAGAGAGAGAGCTCCATTTCTCTCTCTAAATCTCTCCCAAAAATAGGTGGATTTGGTGGAGAAGCAAGCTTGGAGGTTGATTTTCATCATCGTCTTCTCTCTACACCATTGAAGCAAGCTTTGGAGGTAAGCTTTGATGCTCTTTAATGGTAGAACTCTAGGGTTTTAATGTTAAGCTCTAGAAATGGATTTAGATGCATTCTAGCATGCTAAATAGAGGTTTATTGCTTGAATCCAAAGCTCTAATGGTGGATTTTCACCTAGTATTAAACCTAGGGTTAGTAATTGGGGTTTTTTGGTAAATGAGGGTTTTGATCTATAATAACCCTATTGTTCTCTAATTGAAGGGTAGAGATGAAGCTTGAAGCTCTCTAATGGTGGAAGCAAGCTTTCCAATGGTGGATTTAGCTTGATGTCATTGTGGCCATGGTAAGTTTTGTGAATTTGAGTTAAGGTTAGGATTAAGACTAAATGAGATGTTTAATTAGGATCTATATATGATTCTAAACTAGTTTAATGAAGAGAGTATCATAATTAATGAGACCCTCTTGATGAAATAGAGATCTAGGATTGCAAATGGGATTTTAATTAAATCCTTTTTGTGTATGAAGTTCTAATGATCTCTAAGGTATTATTAGAATGCTAAATACTTGATGTTTGGGTTAATTAGAGCATGTGTAGAGGCAAGGGTTAGTAATGGGGATTCTTAGTAAACAAGGGTTTTGATCTTATATAACCTTTTAGCTCTCTAATTGAAGGTTAAAGATGAACTCTTGATGACCCTACATTTGGGATTGTTGGGCGTTCGGCGGTTAATTGCGAGTTGGAGCCGAACCGGATCACGCGTGTTGCGGGAGCCCGATTGCAAGTGACTACAAGCAATCGGAGAGCGATATTAGGTGGGGGGTGCTTCCACTAACATTGAACTTCTCTTTATGTCTATGTGTCACCCATTGAGCATGTATGTTATAGCTATTTTCGTGCATAGTAGGGTAATTGAATTATGTATTGCATGCTTAGAGTTAAGATGCAAATGAGATTTGTTATGAACAAAGGAAAAGAATTAAACCCTATGTATTAATGAGATGAGACAAAGAACCTAGTGGTTAAAGAACAAAAACGTTGTGACATATAGATTGAATGACATTGAGAATTGTAAAGAACACTAATATGCATGTGTTGAGATAAAGAACTTAGTGGTTAAAGAACAAGAACGTTGTGACATATAGATTGAATGACATTTGAGAATTGTAAAGAACACTAATAATCATGTGTTGAGATAAAGAACCTAGAGGTTAAAGAACAAGAACATTGTGACATATAGATCGAGTGGCATCTATGATTGTAAAGAACACTAGAGTTAGTGTGATATTGAGAATAAGAACAAAGAAAATAAAGGACACTAGAGTAGTGTAATGACATGGTCAAGAACAAGTATGCATGTGAATAAAGAACACTAGAGTTAGTGTGTGGCATTATTAAATGTGTGTAAAGAATCATAGTGTATATGACACTAGAACAAGTCAAAGAATGCAAGTAAAAAACATAAAGATATAGTGACAAAGAAACCTTAGAGTTAAGGGTCATTTGATCATAGTTCTCCTTGAAATCAAGGAATGGATTGAAATGGAATCCTTAAAGTTAAGGATTGATCGTACTCACCATATAGTCCTTGCTCGAGGCGCGGTAGCTCCCCCTCGAGCGGTGCGCTCCGGAGTAGGTCACCACTGGAATGAGTTTTCCAGGGAATGAGTTTTCCCAGAGGACGGTCCCAACGGGTCGATATTGAGCCTCCCCGGTTATTCTTGGGATTTTGAGTTGGTTAAGTCTTGTTGAGGGCGAAACCTACGGGTTAGCCAAGAGATTGGGTTATGAAATTATGATCTTGCATTCATCTTTATTATCCTGTTGAGCATAAGCAATCTTTATTATTGTTCAGGCATATTAGTTGTATGCATTATAGTTTGGTTACTATCAGCTTATTCTTTCAAATTATGCCTGAGATAGACCTAGTGGGAAAGTCGGTGTAATTGGGGGCCGAACCCACTGGGAACTTTGTTGTAGTTCTCATCCCACTAACCATGCAGGTTTTAGCACGAGCGGGGCGATTCGTGGCTTGAGGCATGGTTATCGTGCTTTAGGTAGTGTTCTACCCATGTGTATAGTGGCACCCTTTATATATTTCATCTATTATGTTGAGAAAATGAAAATGTAATAAAACCATGTGAGAGGTGAAAATGTATTAAGTTCTTTTGAGATGTGAACTTGTAAATTGAGATGGCCAATGTATGTTGGAAGAATGAATGTAATAACTATATAAGCTTTGTATTTGGTTTAAAGTAATCAAGATACAATGTGTGAATGGTTTAGATAGCTTACTTTCACTTTTGCTTATGTTGCTTGTCCTCGTGCAAGCCATGTATATTGAAATGTTATCCTGGAAATTATTAATTTCTTTATACATGTACTCGTTGTTGTTGAGCCTTGGGCGGACAGGGGAGACTCTGTCCGTTCGGCGTCTGTTGGCGTGCCCGAACCGACCAAAATGGCGGTCGCGGGGCGTGACACTCGGCACCTCAGGTATGGTTTAAAGATAATTTATGGTGATTTTATTCTAAGAATTAGTAGTTAGAAGACTTGGATTAATCTTGATTTGACAAAATTTTAAATCTGGAAAAACTGTGTTCAAGGTCCGGATTTAAGTGTGAAGTCCGGATCCCGAGAGCTTGTCTCTTGCGCAACATTAAATCAGATCCGGAGTCGGAGCTCAAGTCCGGATCCCGTAGCTTGTGTTTTGAAAAGTCTTAATTCAAAACCGGACTTGAGTGCGAAATCCGGATCCCGTAGCTTGACAATTGTTGTTACGCAAGTAAGGACCGGACTCCAGGGACCAAGACCGGACTCTATTAACTTCATATGAAATTGACGACAGAGAGAACCGGTTGAGAGGGGCCAAGACCGGACTCCCAAGACCGGTCTCTACATATGAGGTCCGGTCTCTGGTAACGAAATATTTCCAAATTAGGCTGATTTCAATCCTACTCTATCTCTAAGTCTTCTAACACTATAAATAGACCATGGGGGGTTCATTAATTGATATGCTCAGAATTATTAGACTATAGATCCTCTTAAAATCCTAGAAACTCGTTTTAGAGCTTTATGATTCAATTCTTAAAGCGAGTTTTGTTTTGTTGATCGTCGAGTTGATTCTAGGTTTTCTCTTTGAATACTCCTTCATGAATCAACTTGATGATTGACTAAAAGGGTTCCCCCATAGTCTATGGTTCTTAACGATAAGATCACCATAAGTTTTCTTCTACAACTCCGGACGGAGGGTGGCGCGGGGATCGCGTGAAAGACCGAGGATTCGGTGGACGCTTTGAGGATTCGGGGCGTTGACGCGGCAAGGAGTTGCGGCGTGGTCGGTTAGAGGAGTTCAATCGATCGAGGACCGGCGAAGGAGATCCACGTCAAAGATTCGGTAAAATTGGGTAGGGTTGTGGGTGAATCACCTTGTATTCAATTTGCTTCTTAGTGGATAGTTCGTGTGATCGGTCCCGTGGGTTTTTCTCTCCGGTTTGGAGTTTTTCCACGTAAAATCTTGGCGTGTTGATTTTATTTTCCGCATTTACTTTAAAATCACAGCGAGATTTTTAAATAGGCCATTGTACACCTATTCACCCCCCTCTAGGTGTTGATTACCTTTTAGATCCTTGAGACCTATAACCTACAAAGAATGCTTAGAAAAAGATTTTTGCGTTGATGATGACGCCTTGTCCGATCTATTCTTCCGGAAATTCCGACGAAACTTCTTCGTGAGGAGCGCCAATTGTTGTTCAAAATCAGCAATAGAGATCTCCCCGTCGGAATCTGTGTCGTCATCTTCCTCCTTCATTGATTTAAGTGCAATTCCTGTACTTTTAGAAAAAGACTTGGAAAAAGATTAGTTAGTAGGAAAAGTCATCTCATACGTTTGTAACGCACCTACTAACTCTACGACTTTCATCTCGTCCGGATGCTTAACGGTTTCGATCGCGGCAACCTTTGCCCTAAACCTCTCCGGAAGAGTTTGAAGTATTTTTCTAACGACCTTTGACTCCGGGATTTTCTCTCCCAAGTTAGCGCATGTATTAACAACGTCTTGTAGACGCGTATAGTACTCGGTAAATGTCTCGTTTTCATCCATGAAAATCGAATCAAATTTGCTTGTAAGTATTTGTAATTTTTGGACCTTTACTAAGCTCGTTCCTTCATACATAACTTGTAGAGTATCCCAAATCTCTTTCGCGGTTTCACATGCCGAAACGCGAGTAAACTCCGTTTGCGATAAAGAATTGAATAATGCATTAATTCCTTTACCGTTAAACGAAGATGACTCGTTTTCATCTTTCATCCACTTGTTCCGTGGTTTCGAGACGGTAGCATTATCGACCATTTCGGTAGGATGTTTCCATCCGAATTCAATGGCTTGCCATACCCGCTCATCGATTGCAATTAGAAAAGCACACATGCGAACTTTCCAATAGGCATAATTCGTGCCGTCGAAGAGCGGTGGTCGATTAATGTTTCCGCCCTCGGCCATTAGATAACAATATATCTAGATCCCGCTCTGATACCAATTGTAAGTTATGGGGTGCCTAAGGATCTATCTAGATTGTATCCAACACCTAGAGGGGGGTGAATAGGTGTAACGGCCAAAAAACCACAATCACTCGATGCGTTAAAAGTAAATGTGAAAAATAAAAACACACCGAGATTTACGTGGGAAAACTCCAACTCGGAGTAAAAAATCCACGGGACCAACACGCGAATAAACAATCCACTAAGAGAAAAGATTACAAGGTGATTACCGACTCCACAGACTTAACCTCTCTTAACCTCCTATGAATCTCCGCGCACGCCTCCGGGTTGTCCACGCCTTCACGTCCGAATCGACGAACGCCACGTCCCGAATCCACAAAACGCCACCACTTCGAATCCACGAAGCTTCTATCACGCCGAATCCACGAATCGCCTTCAATCGCGTCGAATCCACGACGCCTCACGCCGAATCCACGACGTCGTTCATGAGAAGCATCATGATTATGGTGATCCTTCGCTTAGGAGTATCGATGAAAACCAGAGAAGAAAACTCCAAGCGAATCGTAGATCAAATCGACATATAGATATCAAAGTGCAATATCTCGATTTGACCTAAAAGAGGCTATTATGTAGAAAATAGGTTTTAGATGAATTCCTAGCCTCTAGGGTTTCTCAAACATGTATATTCATGAAGCACACGAAGTTAGAGAACCCCTATACCTTATTTATAGACTTTAGAATCAATTGGATTCGGATTAGAAAGATTTCCAATTTTTAACACAGTACCGGTACAAATTCTATAGTGTTACCGGTAACACAATGACAGAAGATTGAATTTTCGAAGCCTTGTTACCGGTAATGGCTTGATGGTTATACCCGTATAGCCTTGATGGTTATATCGGTACAAAATCCAATATGTACCGGTACACTTTGTAATTTTTCCTGATTTTTCACTTTTCGAAAATTACAAAGTTCCATTACAATTTCTAATCCGTTAAACAATGATTTTATGATTCTAATGCCTACAACTAAGTATGAATCACCATATTATGATTTAAAACCTTACCTGAACGTCATGATTCACATTATCTCTTTCTTCAAAGTCTAGGATTCTTCGACCATCTTCGATCCGCTCCGATCCTTCAAGACTCCGACTCAAATCACGAAACTTGCCAACAAAAAACCCTTAACATCACGTGCCCTTCTTGCCCACAGTTGAAGCACTTGCCCTGGCGCGGTCTACGCTGCAGCGCTCGGTGGCCCCCACCACCGCAGATAACACACTGCTGCGCTCCACGGTTCCACGACTGCGTCCGCGGGTTCTTCAGGGGCTTCTTGGAGCTCGATTGTCCCCCTGAAGGACCGCCCGGTCGTTTCCTTCCTTTATCCTTGGATCCCGCCATAAGCTCACGTTCCTCGCGCACGTGGACATCGCCATGCTCAGCCCATAGTGCACGATCGAATACCTCCGCGTAGGTCGTGAGCTTGAGTATTTACACGGCCATATAGATGCTCGGCCTAAGTCCTCGCAAGAACCAGTCCGCTCGGTCCCGGTCATCTCGAACAACCTCCGGAACACAATCTATAATATGGGAGAACTCCTGCTCATAGTCCGCTACAGAGCGGTCTCCCTGCCTCAGTGTTCGAAACTTCTCCTGCAGCTTTCGCTTCACCGTGTCAAGAAAGTAGTTGGCGTACATCGCCCTCTTAAACTCCTCCCAGAGCATAGGTGGAAGATCAGAAGGTCGGTCTCGTTTCATCCATTTCCACCACACCTTCGCCATCTTTTCGAGACAATGAGTGGCGAAGTAAACTTTATCCTTCTCCGAGGTATGGAAGTCCTCGAATAGCGTTTTCATTGAGTCAATCCATGACTCAACCATCGTCGGCTCCACTTTCTCCCCTTCGAAGATTGGCGGATGGAACTTCATAAACTTAATGAGAGCCGTCAATAAACGCCCCTGCTCCACTTTCTCGACCGTTGCATCGGGAGTTGCCGAACACGAAGCTGTCGGAAGCACACTCGTCGGCAGAGGACATGCCGCCACCGGAACAGCCGCTACACCCTCGCCCTCTACCGCCTCAGGTACGCATGCCGGGGGCGCCGGTGGATTACGATCCTCAACCGCCGTCGCGGCCGTCACTACAATCTGTTGCTCCATTAGCTCCTGGAACCGATCGAACCAACTAGTCAACGCATTCATCTGTGTCCGTAACTCCTGCACCTCGCTGGGACCGGATGACTCTTGCACCAAAGGAGGCTCAGCCTGCCCTTGCTCTCCTGAAGATGATGCCGGACCCGTCCTACGCGTGTAGCGTCTTGGAGACATTAGTTCCTGAAACGCAACATCGGGGTCAATTAGCTTAACCCATCAACTCACTCATAATCGTTAGCCCCTACGATTCAACACCAAAATTAGGCGGAAGCACACAAGTGTACTCATTCTAGACTCTCGGTGTCGTGTTGTCGGCCGCCCAACACAAGCACTTTAAGCCAAGAACTAATACCACTTGAATTCGTCTCTATTCACATCTAGAGACGCACCAACTACTACTTCGACCCAATCGAATCAACTTCCGCCACAAGATATAAGTTCACGTTTCTCTCACGCACCTATGACCTTAGGGTTCACCATCCTAGCGTTTCCTAGGTCCATCCTAGACTCTCTCTTTACTTGCTCTAAACTTTCTCTGATACCAACTAAACCTGTCACGCCCCGAGACCACTACCAATTTGGTCCGTTCGGGCACACTGATCAGGCGCCGAACGGACAGCATCTCCCCTGTCCGCCCAAGGCTCGCCAATCAAGTCATGTACAAGAATTGCCGAGGAAATAATTCAATTGCAAACATGACGAGAAACGAAGCACCTAAAGGTGCTGACAAGTAAGAGCAAGATACAAGTAATTCATACAAGTAATTAAAGAGAGATAAGTCTATCTATTACATCATTTAACCATTTATTTACATCAAGTTTATATTTTTGTAACCTCAAAATGAATATACATATTGTTCATCCAAAATACATAAGTCTCTCCCAAGATATACACGGGTGCTCTAATGCATAGGGAAGCTACTACCAAAACTAGGGCGCAACGCCCTTGCGGCAATCCTCGCCGGAAGCCCTCGCGCTCGGACCTGTAATAGAGTGGGGTGAGAACTATCTTCCATAGTTTCCAGTGGGCTCGGCCGCCGACTCCGCCGATCTCGCCACTAGGTCTAAGCAGGCATAAGCAGATATATAGATAGATATTTAAAGCTGTAAACAATGCATATTAAATGAATTGAAATATTCTACTATGCCTGGAATAACGAGAGTAAGTACTATAGCCATGTAATCACTAACATGCTACCATAACCCTATCAAGTATGCATGCAATTCTACTATGCTCAATATGCACATTATGCTCAATCCACATAGCTCTCTTGAGTTCATTACCCAATCCTCTGGCTAGCCCGTAGGCGCGCCCTCGACTCACGTTTCAAAACCGTCTTTGTTGGGGGACTCGAACCACCCGAGGGGATGTCTGCGGGACCCCACATAGGCTATCCCTTGGGACCCCATATAGGCTATCCCAATCGTTTCACGTACCAAGACTCCGGAGCTCGCACTACCCATGTGGAGCGACCACCACGAGCGCTGAACAGACTGTGTGAGTATGATCTAATCCTCGCCCATTTAAGATATCTTGTCACTAGGATCATCATGTACAAGTGTTCTTTAACACTACATTCTAATGCCACTCGTCAAGTCTATACTTGGTTCATATGTCACTAGTGTTCTTTTACACTAAGTTATAATGCCACTCGTCAAGTTATCTACTTGGTTTACATGCCACTCATCAAGTTGTCCATGCTCATGCAAGATCAAGTTATTGTTTAACTCATCTCTATAGGGTTCTATATCATATAGTTTATTCTAATGCACCCTAAGTTCACATGCCAAGCCTACTATGCCGCATCAAAGGGAGCATGCAAGAATAGTGTCACGCCCCGGGCCCAGCGGAAGCCCGCCGGCGCGTGCACAGACCCGCCGTGTACACCAAACAAGAACAGTGCACACAAGGCGTCTACTAAAATAAGAAAGGAATAGAGAGAAATTGTAATAAGGCTATCAGAGCGAGTAATATAAAATCACTAAGTTCTACCATAAAAGATCCACAAAAGCGATACAAGAGTATAAAACTAAATCCAGAACCAGATACAAAGCTCTAAGCAAATACAAAATACATCTTTTCCCAAAACTATAAAAAGAAAAGACAACATTGGGTCCAACTAAAATAACTCCATAGGGCTCTAGCTAGCCGCTAACTCCTTGCCTCGATCCCTAGCCACTCCCGATGCGGATGGCTCTGAAAAATAACAACAAACAGAGGACGTGAGAACTATCAAAAATAGTTCCCAGTGGACAATTACTGCACTCAGCGAAATGCTCCACTAGGCTAAAATAAGCATACTATAAGGAAATAAGAAACGATAAATAAAAAGCAAGTGCTTAAACGAAATTAACCAAAGTCATGCTTCTACTATAAGTTTGACTATCATATTTATGATGTTCTACTTTTAATGGCACAAACATATGTTAATGTTGATTAACATGCATAATAGAATGTATGCCGATGTCTAATTACATGCACAACCATAAAGTCCAAGATACTACATAAAGTAAATTATGCTTTCAATGGTTCTCTACCAAGCATACATATTAATCCACAAGGATATAAGTTCTCTACCAATAATGTAGTCAATAACATCAAGTACCATAATGCCCAACTACTATGCATGCATCAAGTAGTAGTATAAGGTAGCAACCATATGTATGGACGTCTACTATGTATGCATCAACCACGATGATGTACAATGACAAGTTAAGTCCCAATACCCAATTTCCCAAAGAACGTACCCGAGGTAACGTCCCGGCTCGTGCCGTGGCTTAGTGGCCCCGTGGAGGTCATCGATTTTTCCCGCAAGAAAAGAGACGCAAGCCACGGCAATCCACTTCGGCGCCCAATCCCGCACGGCAATCTATCGTCGCAAGGCTGAACTCCGGAGTGTCGGCTTGTAGGGAGCGACCCTCACAAGCATGTGCGAATGAGCACAAGGGCAAGCAAGCGTAATCATAGCATAGGGTCCCTAATTTGGGATACTCAATCATCAAGTCTAAAACTTGGAATCTCACACATCGACTCGACGGTCAGAAAATAGATCAATCATGTCACGACTTGTTTACAACTATTTGGGTGGTATGTCTCTATCAACACATATAATGTTTAAAACATGTATAACTCAAATGACAATATCCTACTTGGGATAATTCACTACTTTATACAAAGTTTCAAAGAGGTTCATGACATGCAATTCCAATAATTATCAATAAGATATTTACTAATGCCATATGCAAGAGAACTATGAAATATTCACAATATCATAATGCATGTGATGCACATGTCTTTCCATTAACACTCTCACTACATGGAGTAAAAATACTATGATGCAAGTAATTTAAATCACTAGTATGACATGCCATTATCTCACATAAAGTTTGTCCCAAAAGCTTAACATTATTTTTCCTCATGTCTAAAATATGGAATTAATCCATCGATCCCTAGATCGAATACAAGATCACAATGGCCAATGCTAGTCATACTACTAGAATAAATGCACCAAATTAACCTCATGATGATCTTATCATGCTTTATGTTATATTATCACAACTATCTTGTCTACAACAAGTATAAGGCAAATTATGCTAAGTCTCATGCATGCATGTGTCTCATTCACATAGATATGCTATTAACCTCAAGGTCAACACATTTTTAATTATAAGGTTACAATGCCATGTTTTCTTATCCACCCAAGCATAATGTAAGAACACTAAGTTCTACTTACTTGTCTCTATCAAGTGCAATGTTGTAACCATGTGTGATGCTATAAATGTAATTCATTCGCTGGGTACCCTCAAGGGTTCATCTCACCAACCATACTCTAACATGCTTCTTACAGTGGCATAAACATGTAGTCTCAACTATAGCCAAATTATGCCCAATTCTATATATATGCCTCTATCACATAGAGCCTATATTTTCACTATACATAACATGGTCATATTATGTTCTCATAAATTCAAGCATGTCGTAAGGAGTATGAATAAACATCTAAATATGTCTTTAAACGAAAATAAAGACATAGAAGGAGTTCACCCATTTCGGTGAGGTCAAACCCACCGGATGTACTTCGAATCCTTTTCGTTTCGCCGAACGAAATTGCCCCCCAAGCTTCTAGCACCCTAAGATAATTTCTAGAAGGGATACAAACATCGAATAAACATCCAACTAAATTCACCAAAAATCACATAGAAAAGAGGTGAAAATTATCTTTGATCAAGAAGATCTTGTCCAAAGCTCAAATTGACCCAATGGATCTTCAAATCCAACCTAAAGGAGAGTTCTACACTCATCAATTAGGTTCTAAAAGCTCTAAATCCAAAATCCCCAAAAATGAACCCTAAACCCAAAATATAGGGTTTCATCAAGTAAAATGCACCAAGACCCAAATCTAGAGGAAAGATTATGAAGCTAACCTCCTTGAAGCTCCAAACCAAGATCAAAATCCCCTAGGCTTGAAGATCTCTCCTCCAACAAGTTCAACTCCAAGCCTTCAAGCTCCTCTACTGGTGGAAAGCCTCCAACAAGCAAAAGGAGCAAAAGAGAAGCTTAATCTCTTTAAAAACTCAAACAAAAATCAAAGAAAAGGAATGGAAAGGTGTGGAGAGCTCCCCCACCTTTCTCTCTGCTGGTGCAAGGCTCAGGGAGAGCCCTAGGGGCGTGGGTGCTAATATAGAGACGCTACAATGCAAAAACACCCCCGCAATTCAACCCGTTCAGATTCTGCCAAAGTGTACCGGTACACGGGCAAGTGTACCGGTACAAATCCCACGAAAATGGCAAACCCGAGCCTCGGGTTTGAGAGAAAGCTGCCAAGTGTACCGGTACAATTTTCAAAGTGTACCAATACAGCCATCATCCCTGTACCGGTACAGCCATAAAAAATGTACCGATACAAAGTCCTGAAAATCCAATCTGAGAGCTAACCAAACATCCGTCTTTTCGGATTTTGGTGCCAAGTTGAAAACCATCGTTCTCGAGGTTCGAACCATAGGTCGGAACACTGTCAACGACCTTCCAGAAAATATGGAGAGACTCCGAACTCAAGTCAGACACTCGAACCTCGCAATTTGCGCAAGTCCAGTGTGTTACAAATAGTAAAAGTAACTACATAATACCCTATCATGCATGAAGGTATATATATGAAATATGATCAATATGGTTACTTAGACATAGGGGGCAGTTCAACTGCTTCGGGATGGCATCCCCCACCTTTAGGTTACTCCGTGGAGCTACGTCGTCGGTCTCGTGACTCTAGAATGCCGCTTCTACTCCTCAGGTCAGCACGAAGCTTCGGGCCTTCGTTTAGACCGTAACTCCGAAACCGCTCGACGGATCGGCGAACCGTCGCTTCCCACGCGTTTAGACACCTAACAATTAGGTTGACATGCGCTCAAATTAGATCAAGACCCATCATTTCTAAAAACCCTAATTTTCAGCCCTAGGTTTAACTCAATGTGAAAATCCCCTTCTAGCTTCAAGGTTCAAGCATAAAGCTTCTCTTTGGCATCAAAAAGATCCAATGGAACCAATTCTAGAAGATAAAAAAACCCCATTAGAGGGATCTACCATGAAAGCTCTCAACGCTCACCTCAAGGAGCATGCTCTATTGGTAGAGAGGGGGAAGAAGATGATGCTATTCCTCCTCCTTGCTTGCTTCTCCACCCAATCCTCTCATTCTTCTTCTTCTTCTCCTTCTTCTTCTTTCTAGAGAGTAAGAGGGAGAGAAAATGTACTAGGGTTAGGTTTAAAGGAGAGAAATGAGGGAGAGGGAGAGCTACTCCTCTCTATACCCCTTCACAAGTGCATAATTGCACAAGACACCGCTCACTTTCCAAGTACACAATACCCCAGTCTGGGTAGTTTTTGGGTGCGGGGACCGGTCCCTCTACAGAAGGACCGGTCCCCGAGAGCAATCTCTCACAGGACGGCCCTCTAGCCATTTTGTTACGCGTACGGGAACCGATCCCCGCCCGAGAGACCGGACCCTGTCCGAAGGACCGGACCCCGAGAGCATTTCTCACTGGCAGAATTTCCTGCCGGCTTCTACGCGTACGGGAACCAGTCCCTCCCACCAAGGACCGATCCCCGAGAGCAGATCTTGTGCGCAGAGTTTTCTCTGCCGTACAACTGCTTACGAGAATTGGCCCCTCCCACCAAGGATCGGTCCCCGAGAGCAGAAATCTGCAACTGAGCAGATTTTCACACCTTGCTCTCCGAGGCCCTCGCTAATGCACTTTTTTGGTTTCTAACGCCTCCGGCCTTTCCGAACCGTAACCAATCGACAATTAGTCGATTCTAAATGAAGTCAAATCCTCGGATTTCGAGAATTCACTTCCTTACAGGCGTCCCCTGGCTGGCGGCTGGTAGAGCCGGTGCCGATGCAGATGACGGTGCCGGTGACGAACCCCTCAGGCACTCGGTCCGGATGTGGCCCTCCTGGCCACACTAGTAGCACCTGCCTGCCCACTGTGAACACTGCAGTGGGAAGTAAGGACCACCACAAATCACACACTGGGGAGGCCGGCGATGATCAGTACCTCCTAGGGTGCTTCGGCGGCCTCCTAGAGTGCGTCTGGCTCACACCCTCAACCGCGGGCCTCTTGCCCTTACCCTTATCCAAGCCTTCTCTCCGCTCTTGAACATCCACCACGCCACTCTCCACAATGAGCGCACGGTTCACCACCTCCCAGTAGGTTTGGAGGTTAGAGGATTGCACGAATCGGAAGATCGACGGTTGCAATCCACGTTCGAAAATGTGGGCCTTGTCCTTGTCGTCCCGTACGACGAAAGGCACGCAGTGTAGAAGCCGAGAAAACTCCGTCTCGTACTCGGCTACTGATCTGTCTCCCTGGCTCAAGTTGCGCAGATTTTTCTCCATCTGCCTCTTGATGCTGTCGGGGAAATACTGCGCCAATAGAAGCTCCTTGAACTTCTTCCACGTGATAGCCGCCAAATCTGTGCTAGGGTTCTCCTGGATATCTAACCACCAGCGGTAGGCCTCGCCATCCAGATGAAGAGTGGCGAGCCAAACTCGGTCTCTCTCCTCCACGAAGGTGTTGCGGAAAAGCTTCTCCATATGCATCAACCACTTCTCCACGATCCAGTGGTCGACCTTCTTTCCATCAAATATCCTTGGATTGCACCTTTTGAACTCATTGAGGCGATCCATCAATCGGTCCCGCTCAACTCCCTCAGCAATCATAGGGAAAACCGCTCCCACCGGAGGCACCCGAACTGACTGTGGGACAATGCCCTCCTCCAGAGGTGTATCTGTTGGAGTCGTCTGGGGGGAACCGGCCGCGGGTGACTGCGCCCTCGGTAGCACGACCTCAGCTGGCGCGGGTGGGGGAGGAACCTGAGCCTCCCTGGCAGCCGTCTGCTGCAAAAGAAGATCCTCCATCCGCTTCATGCGCGCCTCCTGTCGTTGCCACTACTGCAGGTACAAGATTTAGTGGCGACAAATGTCGCCACCATAGCCCAAATTGTCGCCACGAAAAACGTTTTGGCGGCGACAATTTGTCGCCGCATGCCACCGCCTAAAACCCCGTCGGTAAAACTATTTGGTGGCGACAATTTGTCGCTGCAAAAAGTTAGATAATTAGCAGCGACATACGGTCACCGCTAAAAGTTAGATAATTAGCGGCGACATGCTATCGCCGCGAAAACTTTACATAATTAGCAGAGTATTTAATGACTAGTTTTATGGTGGCGACTATTATCGCCACCATTTTTCTGATATAAAATTAATTTTCTAAAAAAAATAATTGGTAGTAATAGATATTATTGATTTAGTATAAATTGCTAAAAAAAATAACCTATAGTTATAAAAATGGGATAATTGTCTATATACCCCTCATGCGTCTGAAAATATCTGATCTATCCCTACTTTTTTTCCTTTCTAAAATGCCCCTTATACGTTCCACCGTTACTGCAAAATACCCCCGTAGTTATCTCATGTTTAGTTAATCTGGGTTAAACGTGAGTTAAATATCTACCACAGTTAAAAAAAAATTAAAATACCAATTTTGCCCTTAACTTAAGGGCAAATAAGAAAGGTTGGTGACGGTAGAGGGGTATATTGAAAAAAATCAAAAGTCGAAATACTTTTTGTGCCCCTGACTTTAAGGGCAAATAAGAAAGACAGTAATGGTAGAAGGGTATATTTGAAAAGGGCAAAATAGTAATTTTACAGGGATAACAGAATTACTTATCAGATTTTAACTCTAAGGGCGCGTTTGGTTCGAGTTATGTAATATTACAGAATATCTCGACATATCTATGTATCTTAGATTTCGGCGTGAGATTACTACTGATGCTACATTAACGCGTTTGGTTCAATACAGTAATATAATACTGGATTGCAGTGTTTATAGCATTACTACGTTTGGTTCAGTTTATAAAATTTAGTAATCCTAGCATAAAAACATAGTTTTTCTAAAATTGCCCTTGTTGTGGTCATTTAAATATTATTTATGGCACAAAAATATATGAAAAATTTTCTAACATTTCCAAATCAGATTCAGGAAAAGAAAAATAGAAAAAAAAAAAGACGAGATCCAAAACTAGATTAATAAAAATTAAAAAAAATTTCAAAAAGTACTTGTTAAGAATATATTGTTGAATGATTGTAACTAAATGAAACAAGACATGGCTTCAGATTTGACGAAGTTTCCATGAATACTCCTTAAATCGACGGAAAGAGGAAAAAAAAATTCAAATCAGATCTAATTCAGTTCGAAAATAATGTATTTTAGTAAGAGAAAAAAAGTGATTAAATATGTATGCGAAAATGGTGTGCGAGAGAGAGAACAAGAGAAAATGGCGTGCGAGAGAGAGGAGAGAAGGAGAGAGAGATGAAAATAATGCTGTTAATTGGATTTAGGGTTATTGGAGGGTAAAATTATCATTTTACATAATATGTAGTATTACCGGGTTTCATTAATGCAAGATACACGACCCCCCTCTCGTTTATATTTTCGGTGTAATCCTGCTCGATTTGTAATGCTACATTAACAAGTAGATTACATAGCGGATGAATCAAACACAGTAATCCTGGCAGGATTGGCTGTAATCCTGCCAGGATAACTCGAACCAAACACGCCCTAAGGATATATTAGAAATAGGTTGGAACGTAGGAAGGGTATTTTCAATATTAACCTTCCAGAGGGATAAATCGGAAAGTCGAAAACTTTTCAGGGGTATATAAGCAATTGCCCCTATAAAAATTTGTCATTCTTAAATTTCAACCTTTAATTTCAATTTAATCCTCTCATAACCAAATTAAACCTAAGCACTATGGCTCAAATACCTTATAACCAATATATATTAAATCTAATTGAATTTCTATAAAGTATTTAATCATAAAATTAATCCACACAAATAAGTAAGACTGAATCAAACTTTAAATGTTAAAAAGAGCATAAATAATCATATAAGGCAAATAAGTAACTTAGATGGTCTCACAAGAACCATGTTGGAGTATCATTGTCACCTTATACAATCACCCAACACATCCAAAAAAACAAAACACAATAATAATATTTTTGTCATTCCCACGTACTATTAAATGTAAATTTATCAAAATATGAGATCTTCCGCACACCTCTTCTTTGCTCAATAATTGATCAAACCTGTAACAACAGATCAAACATACATTCGCATCACGAAATTAGAATCACTACAAATATAAAATCAAAAAAGAGGCTAAACAATAATCTTCTCATCACTCATCCGATCAGGATAAAAGTTGTAATGTGGAGACCTTCAGGAAAAAAAAAAAAGAAGCTATTCAAAACAATTACCTCTTGAGCCAGCCTCTCACCCATCATATCAACCCCATCAAATGTCAGTCTAGAAGAATTGCACTCCCTGCCTGCTTAAGAAGGTCATATAAGACTTGAGACCAACAAGATAAAAAGGGAAATAGCATGGCGCGGCTTAATGGTACCACAAACTCATGAGTTTAATTACACAGTGGGACAAAAGATGATGCTTTGCCATTTGTTTATCCAAATTAATTGACAATTGACTCATTCTGGGACAGCAAACCTACATAAGCAAAAATATGTTGACAAAATCCTTTTCAACTCATTTATGCGAATGGCACCTATGTGTACAGTACAATATAGGGTCATTTCTACATTTTGAGGGGACAAAATGCAAGAATAGCCCTGGATGCATACTTCACAAAGCTTCTGTAAGGTTGAATGAAAAATGAATAAACCGGACTAACAATAAAAGAGAAAAATATGATTTGGTGTTCTAGGGAACTGGCAAGAACACTTGCAACTGAGCAGATAACTGCAACAGCATCCTTCTGATAAGTGAACCTTTATCTTATGAATTTGGCTTACATCTAACCATATGGTTATCCGATACGAAGCCCCCAGTAGATGCGAAAAGTTGCTCATTGATGGACATGGAATTGATTAATCAACCAACTGGATGAAGCTTCAAGTTTTCAAACATAAACTGTAACCTATCCAAACTCTTGGCATTATAGTAGTACTACCAATAATTACGCTGCTTGCTTCGTATTTCAGCGAGCATAACAAAATCACAAAGCACCTATCACTGGCCTCAAGTTCCTACAACTTATTTATTGATAAATAGACTTAATTTCCCAATTGCTTTATTGAACAATTATATTGTGGCTTTAAGTATCTAATATATATTTTTGAATCCCCTTAAGATGAAATTCTCTCTTATACCGGCCAGCAGATTCTCAAAAAAGAGCACGTACTAGGTACCATTGAAATCAGTTGAAGCCCCTACTTTCTCAACAGCGTTAAAAATTGATACAGAACATTACAAGCATTCTGCATCTTCTACACCAATTATCATTTGAAATCTGACAAAATCCTTTCGAAGTGACAGCCTAGCTTTATAGGCTCGCACATGAAGCCTATTTGGACTCCAAGATGAAACTAAATAATATCTAAAGGCACTGCAACAAAATTATGTTTTAGCGACGATAATTTTTCAAATTAGCGACAATTATAATTACTGCTAAATAGTTTAGCAGCAATTTTGACAATTACCGCTATTGGTATGGTCGCTAAAAATTATAATAGCATTTATTCCAACGATCGGTAAAAACCCAAATAAATGCCGCAAAATATATATAATAGCAATTATTATAAATACCGCTAAATAGTATACAATAACAACTATTATAAATGCCACTAAATACTATACAATAACAACTATTATAAATGCCACTATAATTAATTATAATTTTCACAAAAAATATATATACTAAATGATTGATTACAGCAGCAATTACAATTAATATTAAAATACTTGATTAGCAACTAAATACTACAATAAATTGAAATATTAAAAAATTGTAGTAACCAAAAAGTATTAATAATTTGTATAACAAATAGTCTCAACTCTCAAATTACAATCTCAGTATTCAAATTAAATTTCGAACATAAATTCTAACAAAAAAATACTTGTTCAAAATATAGCCAAAAAATAACAAACATCGTATGGTTGAAACTCCTGCTTCGCACTTCAATTTCCGCAGCTCCAGCTGTTCTGGATCAACCAAAAAGAAGTCATAAAATCAGTGTCCGAAATTACCAAATAAAAATAATCATATCAAATTTCTGAAAAATATGAAAGTTAGGTTGTGCTGATTTGGTCTAGCTTTTCTTTTCACTTTGTACCAATAGCACTCAAATTAAGTAGACAAGCACATCTGAAAATAAAAATGAGATCAACGAAAAGAATTTCAGATAGTGAATAGAACAATAAGCAATTACCTAACTAGTGTGGACAACGATGGTCATCCAAATTCATGCCAAATTCTATACAAGTTGCCTACAATCAAGATACTGTAATGTAATTTCACTGTTATGCAGCATATGGGTATAAAAAAAATTCAAGGCTGTGGAAATTTCATTTTGTAAGAATATATCTACGGGATCTCCTACGGTTTATGGTATTTGCGTAGTAGATCTATCAATAATTCACAAGGCGATACAAGATTAAAAAGCCAAGCAGAGAAAAATATTCACCTTGTAGATCGAGTAGATCGAGAAGGCAGAGGAAAATTTCAAAGAATGTTAAACCTTCTCTTTGCAACAATCAACAAGGAGAATGTAGATACTCTTTTAAGTTTCAAATGTCAAAATGGAACAAACAGAACTAAAAGGTAAAGAGGACAAGAAAAAGGAGACCAAAATTTTACTTTCTTGCTGTAATTTGCATTTATGGTTACATCAGTATTTTCACACACCAGTGTTTTCATATTTCAACAATATGAAAGTTGACATAGTTTTCACACACCAGTGTTTGCTAGGACTAGAACTGTAACAACCCACTCCCCCGTAAAGCGCGCCGAGTTCCGTCAAAATGAGCGGGACCCGGAGTGGAGCGAGTAAGTGTGGGTTCTATGTGCTTTGGAACCCGTGCGCAGCGAAGTGGGGTCTTGGAAAAGCTAAGGTGGAAATTCCGTGACAGAGGTGAGCAGAGACGACCGGCAGGTTGTCCTGGATGCCAAGTGCCAGAGGAAACCAACAGATCGAGACGGACAGCCACCAAGACCGGACAGCCCAAGACCGGACCAAAAAGACCGGACAATGGGCTGCGTAACATGCGAGAAAAATGGCTAAGTCTGGAAAACCAACAGATCGAGACCGGACAAAGCCAAGACCGGACAAACCCAAGACGGACAACACCAAGACCGGACAGTGGCTGCGTAACATGCAGAAAAATGGCTAAGTCCTGGAAAACCAGCGTACTGAGACCGGACAACCGGCCGAGACCGGACAGTGGACCCGAAAACTGCCCAGTTCGAGCAGTTGTAATTTTCGTGAATGGAGGGGCTTTTTGGCAATTGTCACAACACAATATATACCCAATGGCTTACCTCTTCACAGCCATTCACTCCCTCACCACTCTCTTTCATTTCCTCTCTTTCTCTCTCTAGAAAACCTCTCCTAGAGCTTGGAGAAGTAGGAGAAGGAGCTTGGAGGAGGTGATCTTGGAGGATTTGGAGCTTGGGGAAGACCTAGAAGCTCTCCTACAAGGTGGAGCTTGGGCCAAGGTGAGGTTTCATGGTAAACCTAGACTAGGATTTGGGTTTTAAGCAAGGAACTTAGAGTTTTGAGTCTTCTCTTTGGTGTAGAAGCCTAGTAGAGGCTTGAGCTCCATGAAAACCCATGAAAGCTCAAGGTCCTCTCATGGTGGATTTTTAGGGTTTCAAGTAGAGGCCCTAATGATGGCTTAAATTGTTCTAGATGAACTCTAAGAGTAACAACAAGCTCTCTTTTGCTTGTTTAAGAGATCAAAACCTAGGGTTTTGCATAGGGCTTGGATAGAGCACCAAATTTGGGGCTTTTTGCCATAGAGGTTCTAGGGTCAAATTGACCTTGTAGAAACCTAATTGGGGGTATCCCCGACGCGTGGGACAACTTCGTTTAATTAAACGAAAAGCCTATCTATGAGTTGCTATGTCAGTTAGCCTGATGTCAAATCTGTTAACTGCGCACATTGTAAAATAGGCCTCGGTTAGCTACGAAACTCGACGGGCAAACCATCCATAATTTTAGAAGGTGGGTGGTGCATTCCAAGGACACCGAAATTCTTTCTAAGTCTATGTGTCACTTTTGAGCATTCTATATATGTTGAGCATAATGCATGATAGGGTAAATTATGAGTTATATTGCAATTTGTGAGTTCAAATGCATGAGATGTAATTGTATGAGATTATATGACAAAGAACAAGAACCCTATATATATATATGCATGCTAAAGAACAAGTAGTGTAATTGACAAGTGAATGCGACATTGGACATGTATTAGAGAATGTGACAAAGATGAGTCTAGAATACTTAGACAACATGTGCGACATCAAAGAGCAAGAACAAGAACTTGTAGTGTATATAACACTAGTAGAGTCATGAGATTGACATTTGACAATAACCTTAGAGTTAAGGGTCATATGAACATGAGTTCTCCTTGAAGGCAAGAAACAGATTGAGATTTAGAATCCTTAAAGTTAAGGATTGATCGTACTCACCATATAGTCCTTGCTCGAGGGCGGTAGCTCCCCTTCGAGCGGTGCGCTCGGAGTAGGTCACCAGGAATGAGTTTTCCGGGGGAATGAGTTTTCGAGGGGACGGTCCCAACAGGTCGATTGAGGCTCCCCGGTATACTATGGGATTTTGAGTTTGGTTGAGTCTTGTTGAGGGCGAAACCCACGGGTTAGCCAAGAGATTGGGTATTGAACTTATGATCTTGCATGTTTTACAGTTTGAGCATATTATCTGTACTTTCAAGCGTATTAGTTGCATTTGATAGTTTGGTTCTTATCTTACCTTTCTTTCTATTACGCTTGAGTTAGACCTAGTGGGAAAGTCGGCGTGGTTGGTTGCCGAACCCACTGGGAACTTTGTTGTAGTTCTCACCCCACTATTTCCACGGGCCGGGGCCAGAGTGAGCGTAGACGATCATGAGGAAGGGCATCGCGCCCTAGGTAGAGACCGGAGTACTTTACTTTTGTTATAGTTGCATTACCCTTTTGTATCATCTTTTGTATTTGATGATGGTAGATGCTAATATCAAATGTATTCAAGCTTTATCTTTGAAGACTATGAGATGTAAAAAAAAGAAATGATGCAAAGAATGTAAAGAATGGTAGTCTCTTAAAGAATGCAAAGTTGTAAGAATTATGCATGTATGTGATTGTAATTAATCATGTTACTTGTATGTAGTAATAGTACTTTCACTATTGGCTGTTGCTTGTCTTCGTGCAAGCCTTTGTGTATGCTTCAGCAAGTGCAAAAATTTTATACTCTATCGGTACATGTTGAGCCTTGGGCGGATAGGGGAGACTCTGTCCGTTCGGCGTCTGTTTGACGCTCTCGAACCGGCCAAAAGGATCGGTCTCGGGGCGTGACAGATAAAATGGTATCAGAGCGGGTATAAAGCTAAAAAGGTGAAAGCTTAGGATGGACCTAGGGGCCATAGGATTGGAAAGAACCTAAGGACCTAAGGAAACGTGAGTGACGAGAACAAGTATAGCGAAAGCATGTGATTGGGTTCATGTCTTATGTCTCTAAGATGATTAGAGACTAACTTTAAGTTGCTATTTGTTTTCTATTCCTTGTGTTGTGATCGGCGGCGGACGACATGATACTATGGAATGTTAATGAATGCGCTTATTTGCTTTCGCCGGATTGGGTATATCCGAGTACGTGTTTGAGTATTAACGTGAGTTGCTTCATTTCAGGAAGCAATGGCACCTCGTGGTCGACCCCGAACAAGGTCGATGCCTGAGGAACCGAGTGCGGCTCCTGTGCAACCCGCAGCCGGTAGCGGCGGGGGGCTTGAGGAGCAGATGGCCGCGCTTATTGGCGTAGTGCGGCAACAAGTTGAGTCCGTAAGGGCTCAAGGCGGCTTGGTCGACGGCTCCGGGGAGACATTGGAGCGGCGGCAAACGGCGGCGCGAGCGGTGAGCACCCTACACCTCTGCTAGGATGCGACCGTAGTCGATGGTGCGGCGGCGGCGGATCCGATTGCGGCCGTACCGATTCTGGCGATTCGGGCGGATCGGGGACTTCGGACCGGGTAGTGCGGCGAACGACGAGGAACGGGAGCGCGCATTGGCGGCGCTCATTAAGTTCATGAAATTCAAGCCACCTATCTTCGAGGGAGGAGTGGTGGAACCGGCGGTCGTGGAGTCGTGGGTCGACTCCATGCAAACAATCTTCGAGGACTTCAACACCCCGGAGAAGACAAAGTACACTTCGCCACCCATTGCCTAGACAAGGCGGCGAAGGCGTGGTGGAAGCGGGTTAAGCGGGATCGGTCACCGATCTACCGCCAATGTTGTGGGAGGAGTTCAAGAGAGCGGTATTTTCGAACTACTTCCCGACTCGTGAAGCGGAAGATGCACGAGAAATTCCGCAAGTTGAGCGGGGAGACCGCTACGTGGCGGACTATGAGCTAGAGTTCTCCCACATCATTGATTGTGTCCGGACGTTGTACGTGACGGCCGGGATCGGGCCGATTGGTTCTTGCGAGGACTTCGGCGAGGATTTATGAGCGGTGCAACTTTTCCACCTCACGACCTTTGCGGAGGTCTTCGGCCGGGCTCTGTCTGCGAACACGGCAACGCTTATGCGCGGGAGGAGCGCGAGGCCATGGCGGAGAGTAAAGAGAAAGGCAAGAAGCGAGCGGCGGGTGGTGCGGGGGCGCCAAACGCTAAGAAACCCCCTCGGTATCCCCGACAGCAGCAGAAGGGCGGGAGACCCTTCCGTTGTGTTATCTGCGGCGGCAACCATCAGCCGGCGACATGCTCGCAGCGCGAAGGGAAGTGCTACAAGTGCGGTCAGCCTAGGCACATGATTCGAGAGTGCCGAGGCGGGGATCTTCTGCCGTCGGCATCGGCTCGCTTCTACGCCGAGGCGGTGATGGGGACGCCACCACCTATAGCGGTGGCGCTCATCATCGTCGCGCCGGCGGAGGCATCGAGAGCACCGAGTGGGCGGGTTTTGCCACTCGGGTGGAGGAGCGGGCTCCGGCTCAGACGACATTGTAGCGGTATTATTTCTATCAATGGGCGAGAGCTCAAGCTAGATTCGACACTGGGGCATCGCATTCATTTATAAGTGCATCGGTTGCTAGTGCGCATGACTTAGAGGTTTTACATGATAAGGAAGGTTGGGATATTAAATCCCACGAGCACGCCTATACGATCTACGACAGTGTCCGGCATGTCCGGTCCGGATAGGTGATTGGGTCATGCCGTCGATATGCTAGTGCTAACCCGGTTTTGGTCGTTTGACGTGATCTTGGGGCTAGACTGGCTTACCAGGTATTATGCGGTCATCGACTGCGAGAGAAGGGTGATCACTTTTCGTGAGCCAAATCAAGAGGAAATGGTGTATCGAGCGTGTAAGGGTGCGCGCTTTGCAGCGACCATATCCACGGTTAGGGCAAGGAAGATGATAAAGGGTGGTTGTAAAGCCTATTTGGCGACCATCGTAGAAGACCGAAAGGAACACCCAGACCTTGAGGGCATTCGGGTGGCGTGCGAGTACCCGGATGTGTTTCCGACGGAATTACCGGGATTGCCACCGGGCCGGGAAGTTGAATTCGTTATTGACTTGATTCTGGGCGGCGCCGATTTCGAAGGCTCCGTATAGAATGGCACCGGTAGAGCTAAGGGAGCTTAAAGCGCAATTGGAAGACGTGCTCGACAAAGGCTTTGTGAGGCCGAGCGTGTCTCCGGGGGGAGCTCCTGTGCTTTTCGTCAAGAAGAAAGATGGCACACTTCGACTCTGCGTGGATTATCGCGAGTTGAACAAGGTAACAATAAAGAACAAGTATCCATTGCCAAGGATCGACGACTTATTCGATCAATTGCGAGGGTCGAAGGTGTATTCTAAAATAGACCTTCAGTCGGGGTATCATCAGTTGAAGATACGGCCCAAGGATGTGCATAAAACGGCGTACCGTACGCGGTATGGCCATTACGAGTTCACGGTAATGCCATTCGGGCTTACTAATGCCCCAGCGGCATTTATGGACTTAATGAACCGTGTCTTCCGTCCGCTATTGGACCAATGCGTCGTGGTCTTCATTGACGACGTATTGGTATATTCTCGGACCGAGGAAGAACACGAGGAGCACTTGAGACTTGTCTTGGAAATACTCCGAAAAGAGAAGTTATATGCCATGTTGAAGGAATGCGAATTTTGGCCTTAGGAGGTTACTTTCCTAGGACATGTGGTTTCGGGTGAGGCTATGTCGGTGGCCCCGAAGAAAGTAGAGGCAATCAAAGATTGGCCTCGCCGCAGTCTGCAACGGAAGTCCGCGATTTCCTTGGACTTGCGGGTTATTATCGGCGGTGCGTGGAGGGGTTCTCCAAAATATCCACTCCGCTAACGCGCCTTACACACAAAGGAGTCAAGTATGTTTGGAGCGAAGATTGCGATCGAAGCTTCAAAGAGTTAAAAGAAAGGTTAACGACGACCCCGGTACTTGCTTTACCGACGCCGGGGGAGACATGCGTCGTGTACAGTGATGCTTCCTACATTGGACTCGGGTGTGTCTTGATGCAAAATGGGCGAGTTATAGCTTATGCTTCACGCCAATTGAAACCTTATGAGAAGAACTACCCGGTTCATGACTTGGAGCTAGCCGCGGTGATTTTCGCGCTAAAGTTGTGGAGGCATTACTTGTACGGTGAACATTGCGAGATCTACACGGATCACAAAAGCCTTAAGTATTTGTTCACCCAAAAAGAGCTAAATATGCGACAGCGGCGGTGGTTAGAGCTGTTAAAGGACTATGATGTCACGATTTTATACCACCCCGGAAAAGCAAATGTCGTAGCCGATGCGCTAAGTAGAAAGTCGGGTGAAAATTTGGCATCAGCAATTACGCCCCAACCGTTGTTGCAGAAGGAGATGCAACGGTTTGGATTGGAAGTAGTGGCACCGGGTGTGCCGGCTACACTTGCCACCTTAGTGGTGCAACCGACCTTATTGGAGAGAATCAAGGAGTTGCAAACTGCCGACGAATACCTCCAGAAGGTGTAGGGGCAAGTGGAAAGCGGTAGTGCCGATGACTTTGGCATTGGAACCGATGGCACACTACGATTTCGAAATCGTTGGTGTGTACCTAAGAATAAGGATCTCCGTAAGGCAATTATGCAAGAGGCGCATCAATCTCCTTATAGTATCCACCGGGGCACCAAAATGTATCAAGACCTAAAGTTGCAATATTGGTGGCCGGGCATGAAGAAAGATATTGGAGAATTTGTTGCGCAATGTCTTACTTGCCAACAAGTAAAGGCAGAGCGGCGGTTTCCGGCGGGAAAGTTACAAAGCTTACCTATACCCGTTTGGAAATGGGAGAATATAGCCATGGACTTCGTGACCGGATTGCCTCAATCTCAAGGTGGACACGATGCAATTTGGGTAGTCGTGGACCGGTTAACGAAGTCGGCGCATTTCCTTCCGATTCATATTACTTGGTCGGGGGACAAGTTGGCTCAAGTTTACATTGATGAGATTGTGAGACTTCACGGGGTTCCGGCGTCTATCGTATCGGATCGGGACCCGATGTTCACTTCTCACTTTTGGAGGAGCCTACAAGAAGCGTTGGGCACACGGCTCGACTTTAGCACGGCATTCCATCCTCAAAGTGACGGACAATCGGAGAGGACAATCCAAATACTTGAGGATATGCTACGGGCGTGTGTATTCGACTACAAGGGCAATTGGCACGACCATTTACCGATGGCGGAGTTCGCATACAATAACAGTTATCAAGAAAGTATCGCGATGGCGCCATTCGAGGCCCTTTATGGAAGAAAGTGTCGCTCTCCAATTCATTGGAGCGACGTGGGCGAAAATCTGTTCTTGGCCGGACGTAGTGCGGGAGGCGGAAGAAAGTTAGCCTTGCTCGCCAACGACTTGCGACGGCGCAATCGCGGCATAAGAGTTATGACGACAAAAGAAGAAAAGATGTTGAGTTTGATGTCGGCGACCATGTGTTCCTAATGGTTTCGCCAACACGGGGAGTTAAACGGTTTGGAATGCGGGTGGAATTAAGTCCTCGGTATATTGGACCGTTTGAGGATTTGGAACGATTCGGAGCGGTGGCTTACAAACTAGCATTACCTCCGAGGCTTGCTGGAGTTCATGATGTATTCCATGTATCCAACCTCCGCAAGTATGTTCATTGTCCCGATCATATTCTCTCGTATATACCATCGAGAGATTCGGGAGGATATGACTTATGACGAGTTCCGCATACATAATCGGTCGAGAAGAAAGAAAGCTACGGAACCGGAGGATTCCGTATGTCAAGGTCCGTTGGAGCGAACACAACGACCGGGAAGCTACGTGGGAGCTCGAGAGCGTAATGCGGGAGCACTATCCCCATTTATTCGAGAATCTGGATTAAGGTATGAATCTAGATGGTAAATAGGTTAGTTTCGCGGACGAAACTAATTCTAAGGGGGTGGAGAATGTAACAACCCACTCCCCCGTAAAGCGCGCCGAGTTCCGTCAAAATGAGCGGGACCCGGAGTGGAGCGAGTAAGTGTGGGTTCTATGTGCTTTGGAGCCCGTGCGCAGCGAAGTGGGGTCTTGAAAAAGCTAAACCGCAAGTCGGTGGAAATTCCCAGGACTTGGACGGCCGAGCAGGACGACCGGGGGTTGTCCGGATGCCACCAAGTGCCCAGTACGCGATGAGAAACAATCTTGAGCCGGACAGACGGCCAAACCAAGGCAAGACAGTCAAAAGACGACGACCAAAACCGGACGATGGGCTGCGTAACATGCGAGAAAAATGGCTAAGTCTGGAAAACCGGCGTGCGAGGCCAGGACGACCGACTGTAAGGACTCGAAATTGCAAAACGAGAAAATTGGACTATGATTCAAATTGATCAAAGTCAAGTTAGGAATGCCTTAGAGTGATTAAAGGCATTAAGTAAGCTAAAAGTGCATTGGAAATGACCTGTACTGAAATCGGAGCAGAAACAGAAGATTTAAAATTTTACGTGTGAAACGAGCGAGATAAATTAGCGAGAAAATGCACGATGTCGGAAAATTATGAAAAGCGGAGGGTATGTCAGTATTATTATTATGAGGCTAGATTTAAAGTTTCATGCCATTCTGACACCCGCAAATACCCAAAATTGGGCTGTGCATTAGAGGGGTAATTTGGTAATTATGGATACAAGAGAGCTATTTGTATTTGACTTCTCTCTTGTCCCCTCATTACTTGCACCCTAAGCAAAGGAAAAGGCTCCTCTCTCTCTCTCTTTTGGCTGATAGAAAGAAAAGGAGAAAAAGAAGAAGAAGGAAGGAAAAGAAGAGAAGTGGAGAAAAAGCTTTGGAGAGTGGGATTTCTCTCCTTTGGGCTTTCCTCTACATCAAGTAGAGATCTTCTCAAGGTAAGCTTGGGATTTCTAAAGCTTAGATTTTTCTAGGGTTTCTAGGGTTTTGTGATATGACCTTAGAATGAGTTTTGGTGACCTCTAGAATTCTAGCTAGTTGCTAGAAGTATGATCTAGAGTCCGTTTCGGCTAGTTTAGCCGAAGTTGTGAGCTAGGGCTCCAAAATGCGATTTTGCTAACGGTTAGGGTTTGATCTAGTTTAACCCTCTGTTTATGATGGTTTTAGGCTCGGGAGCACTCTGCAAAATCGGTTAAGCGATTAAACGACGAGCGCGGAGGAATTGAGCCGGGAGCCTAAATTGGTTTAAATTGCCGTAGAGTGCGGCGAAGCCTTCGAGAATTCGGCGAAGTGCGTCGGTAGAGCCTATACGATATTAGAAGGTGGGGGGTGTCCATTCCGAAGCAGCTGGGCTGCTCCCTATGTCTGTATGTGCATATGTATATAGTATCGATCTAATGTAAATTGTCGAGAACAAGTTATGGTAAGATACTCCTTTATTGCATGTAGTTCTAGCTAGTGTAGCTGGATATGCTTGACACTAGGGTAGAATACATGAATAAAGGCGAGTGATGACATTGAAACCCTAAAGTAGAAAACTTATATGAGTTGGCAAAGCGAAAGACATTCCTTTATTTGCATGTGATTCTAGCTAGTGTAGCGTGATATGCTTGACACTAGGGTAGAATACATGAATAAAGGTGAATGATGACATTGAAACTCTAGTGTAAAGAACTTGTATGCGTTTGACAGAACTAAGAACAAACGACAACATAGATCGAGTGGCATCTAGTTGAATGATAACCTAGATCGAGTGGCATCTAGTTGAATGATAACCTAGATCGAGTGGCATCTAGTAAATGAGAACATTGACAAATGACATGTTGAACTAGAGTCTAGGTGAACTCTATGCATGATGAACTAGAGGTGATAGTTCTGAGAGTTGTTAACCTTAGTTGATAGGGTATCCTCAGTTGGCGAGGATTGGATCATACTCACCTGTTTGAGCTTGTGGTGGTCGCTCCACACAAGCAGTGCACTCCGGAGTTGTCTCACGAGCGGGGTAGCTCACCGGGTGAGATACGAGCGGGGTAGCTCCTCACCTATGCCTTTGGGATGCACTCGGAGTTGTCACACGAGCGGGGTAGCTCACCGGGTGGGATACGAGCGGGGTAGCTCCTCACCCATTTGGGAGGTGAGTCGGGCGAAGGCGGGGTAGCTCTTCACTGTGAGATTTGAGCGGGGTAGCTCTTTACATGTGAGATTTGAGCGGGGTAGCTCATCACTTGTGAGATTTGAGATATCGATGAGGCGAAAGGCGGGGTAGCCCTTCACCTCTTCACCTACTAGATTTGTAGTGTGAGTACCATGAGATTTGAGATCTTAGGCGGGGTAGCCTAGTGGATTGGGTAACGAAAGAATATGTTTCCTGTTAAACATAGTATAGTGTGATAGTTTCCTTTATGCTAATTAGCATGTTTACTTATGTTGTTTAACATAGTAGAAATATCGATAGCATGATTTGACTTTCCATATTATCGATAGCATGATTCTTGCTTTTCTATATAAATATCTATACTGTGCATACCTATGCGTATGGACCTAGTGGGGAGATCGGTGGAGTCGGTGGCCGAGCCCAGGGAACTAAGGAAGTTAGTTCTCACCCCACCACTATTACGGGGCCTAGCGCGGGTACGGAGAGGCGAGGATCGCGGTAAGGGCATAGCGCCCTAGATCGAGGTAGCGACCACTGTTGCATTAGAGGCACCCGATTTGTCGAGTGTAGATCTTGTATAGGTGTGAGATTTGTGAGATGTTGTAAATATTCATTTTGCAAGTTCAAGGTAAACTTGTTGTAAATGATGTTGAAACATGAATGTAATAGCTAAGTGTTTCTCTCTTTGTATACTTGTATATCATACTTGTATCGCTTGCTCTTGTATGGTTGGCACTCTTAGTGCTTTGGTTAGTCATGAATAAAAATGAAATTCTCGTTCTTGTACATGACTCGTTTGTTGAGCCTTGGGCGGGCAGGGGAGGTGCTGTCCGTCCGGCGTCTGTTTGACGTGCCGTGCCGACCAAATTGGCGGTCTTGGGGCGTGACAGATAAGATGGTATCAGAGCCATAAGAGCAGGTAAAGAGAGAGTCTAGGACGACCTAGGAGAACCTAGGATGGAAACCTAAGGCGATAGGTGCGTGAGTGGAACGTGGACCTATTGCGGTGGCGGAGGTTAAAGGATTGGGTCAAAAGGATTTTGTGTCTCTAGTAGGTACTAGAGATGGACTTGAGTGGTATAAATTCTTGACTCGAGGTGATTATGTCGGCGGCGACGACATAATACTAAGAGCCCGAGAATGAGTACGCTCGCGACTTCCGCCCGATTTTTGCTAATGAGTTATACGATTGTTAATTGTGTAGACGTTGTTGGTTTAAGTTGTTAACCAACTTGTTGCGTTTCGGGAGCTAATGGCACCTAGGAGACGCTATGCGCATAGGACCGTTCCGGTATCACCCCGGCGGTGCACGATCATGCGGAGTTGCCCGGGCAGGACGAGCTGCCCGAGCGAGCGGAGTTGCCTGAGCAGGGTGAGCTACCTGAGCAGGCTCGGACGAGTATGGTGCGGGAGCTGCAAGCACAAATGTTGGCGCTTGTCGGAGCAATGCAACGGCAAGAGGTTCAATTTGGGCAGCTTCAAGCACTAGTGGAGCGCCAAGTGACGGCGGCGGCGGCTGCGACGGCAACGGTGGACGTTCGGTTAGGGAATATGAGCGGGAGTTCACTCATTATGTGAGCTGTGTCCCCGATGTCGCGAGAACGGATCAGGAACGAGCGGAGTGCTTCGTTCGGGGACTCCGGCCCGATGTGTTCCGAACGGTTCACGCCTTTAAGTTTCTATCCTTTGCGGAGGTGCTTGACCGTGCTTTGTGGGTCGAGCATGGAAGTGTGTGCGTTCGAGAGGAACGCGAGACCTTCGATTTGGGCATGCTTATGTGGTGAGAATGTAGCACCTGCCGGAGCAGGTAGAGAGCTAGATGGCACTAGCAAATTCGGTGATGGCTTTGTGGATAAAATGGGACTCGTGGTAGAGATGGAATTGGCGGACGTCTCTCAAGGCAATGAGTGAAAGATTGCGAGAATTGAGCCATGTTATTTGAGGATCTCTGGAGAGTCCGGGAAATTTCGGACGTGATTCCCGTAGAACGAGCAGTGAAAGCTGGATCGCTATTGAGAAAGCGGTTGGTTGGTGGCCAAGTGCAAGCACGTGGGCCTAGTAGTACCTCGAAGTGAGGTTGGCGAGTCGTGCTTGTGGCCGGTGTGCATAGGCATGGTTGCCTAGTGCGGACTTAGCGTACGACGTGTATGGCGCTCGAGTAGAGGTATCCGTGGAGTGCGGTGTTGATTCGGTAGGGAGTTTGTAGGCGGTAGCACCGTAGCATTGCTAGGTGTGAAGCGTGCAGGATAACTCGTTGGGGTGATGGCTCGCAGGTGCCTAGGAGCCGATAATGTCATGTGTTGCTCGGGTGAGCAAGCCGGTTGAGACAACGGTTGTGGAGTGCGAGGACGATCCGTGCCTGGACTACTCGTGGTGTGGAGCACAGGCCCACGTGGACGACGCGATCATTGTGAATCACGACGGCCGGGGTAGAGGCGAGTTTGAGTCGGGGACGATAGTCCGAGCTTGGACCCGGGAACGTGGAATGCCACGTGTTGGATCGTGAGATCGAGGATACACCAAGTGTGTACTGACCCAACATGAGGATCTGTAGTGGTTTGGGGTCTTGTTTGTTTACTCCTAGGTGGAGTGTGTGCGAATTTCTAAATGAGAATCTCGCTAGGAAATGATAATTGGGTCTGCGCCGGTAAGCGAGAGACGCTAGGCGTAGTTGCGACGGGTTTAAGCGGTAGACCTATGTAAAGTTGGTGGCCTTTGGCTCACCTATGGAAACCGAGGATCGGTAAGGCCGGTAACTCTATTAATGAGTCTGGCTTAGATTCACGAACGGAGTGTTCGTGTGAGCTCGTTGCAATGACGAAGTTGAATTGGATGTGAAGCGCAAAGAGAAGCTCTTTGTATGCCGGTAATGCACTTTCGGCGTTACGCTTAGTGAGTGTGAGGGAATTTGGTCTCACATCTTTCGTAGTGGGCCTTTGGACAATTCCGATGAGTAAAAGGCCACTCAGAGATGGAAAAGTGCGTTGGAATCCCCGATTGCCCGATAAATCGAGTTAGGGTATGAATTGGGTTGAATTGAGTTAGTTTCGAGGACGAAACTTCTTTTATGGAGGGGAGGATGTAAGGACTCGAAACTACGAAACGAGAAATTGGACTATGATTCAAATTGATCAAAGTCAAGTTAGGAATGCCTTAGAGTGATTAAAGGCATTAAGTAAGCTAAAAGTGCATTGGAAATGACCTGTGCTGAAATCGGAGCAGAAACAGAAGATTTAAAATTTTACGTGTGAAACGGGCGGAATAAATTAGCGAGAAAATGCACGGTGTCGGAAAATTATGAAAAGCTGGAGGGTATGTCGGGATTATTATTATGAGGCTAGATTTAAAGTTTCATGCCATTCGACACCCGAAAATACCCAAAATTGGGTGCATTAGAGGGGTAATTTGGTAATTATGGATACAAGAGAGCTATTTGTATTTGACTTCTCTCTTGTCCCCTCATTACTTGCACCCTAAGCAAAGGAAAAGGCTCCTCTCTCTCTCTCTTTTGGGTGATAGAAAGAAAAGGAGAAAAAGAAGAAGAGAAGGAAGGAAAAGAAGAGAAGTGGAGAAAAAGCTTTGGAGAGTGGGATTTCTATCCTTTGGGCTTTCCTACATCAAGTAGAGATCTTCTCAAGGTAAGCTTGGGATTTCTAAAGCTTAGATTTTTCTAGGGTTTCTAGGGTTTTGTGATATGACCTTAGAATGAGTTTTGGTGACCTCTAGAATTCTAGCTAGTTGCTAGAAGTATGATCTAGAGTCCGTTTCGGCTAGTTTAGCCGAAGTTGTGAGCTAGGGCTCCAAAATGCGATTTTGCTAACGGTTAGGGTTTGATCTAGTTTAACCCTATGTTTGTGATGGTTTTAGGCTCGGGAGCACTCCCGCGAAATCAGTTAGCGATTCCGACGAGCGAGCGCGGAGGAATTGAGCCGGGAGCCTAAATTGGTTTAAATTGCCGTAGAGTGCGGCGAAGCCTTCGAGAATTCGGCGAAGTGCGTCGGTGGAGCCTTTACGATATTAGAAGGTGGGGGGTGTCCATTCCGAAGCAGCTGGGCTGCTCCCTATGTCTGTATGTGCATATGTATATAGTATCGATCTAATGTAAATTGTCGAGAACAAGTTATGGTAAGATACTCCTTTATTGCATGTAGTTCTAGCTAGTGTAGCTGGATATGCTTGACACTAGGGTAGAATACATGAATAAAGGCGAGTGATGACATTGAAACCCTAAAGTAGAAAACTTATATGAGTTGGCAAAACTGAAAGACATTCCTTTATTTGCATGTGATTCTAGCTAGTGTAGTGTGATATGCTTGACACTAGGGTAGAATACATGAATAAAGGTGAATGATGACATTGAAACTCTAGTGTAAAGAACTTGTATGAGTTTGACAGAACTAAGAACAAACGACAACATAGATCGAGTGGCATCTAGTTGAATGATAACCTAGATCGAGTGGCATCTAGTTGAATGATAACCTAGATCGAGTGGCATCTAGTAAATGAGAACATTGACAAATGACATGTTGAACTAGAGTCTAGGTGAACTCTATGCATGATGAACTAGAGGTGGTAGTTCTGAGAGTTGTTAACCTTAGTTGATAGGGTATCCTCAGTTGGCGAGGATTGGATCATACTCACACAGTCTGTTTGAGCTTGTGGTGGTCGCTCCACACAAGCAGTGCACTCCGGAGTTGTCTCACGGCGGGGTAGCTCACCGGGTGAGATACGAGCGGGGTAGCTCCTCACCTATGCCTTTGGGATGCACTCGGAGTTGTCACACGAGCGGGGTAGCTCACCGGGTGGGATACGGCGGGGTAGCTCCTCGCCCATTGGTGGGAGGTGAGTCGGGCGAAGGCGGGGTAGCTCATCACTGTGAGATTTGAGCGGGGTAGCTCTTTACATGTGAGATTTGAGCGGGGTAGCTCATCACTTGTGAGATTTGAGATATCGATGAGGCGAAAGGCGGGGTAGCCCTTCACCTCTTCACCTACTAGATTTGTAGTGTGAGTACCATGAGATTTGAGATCTTAGGCGGGGTAGCCTAGTGGATTGGGTAACGAAAGAATATGTTTCCTGTTAAACATAGTATAGTGTGATAGTTTCCTTTATGCTAATTAGCATGTTTACTAATGTTGTTTAACATAGTAGAAATATCGATAGCATGATTTACAGCTTTCCATATTATCGATAGCATGATTTACTGCTTTTCTATATAAATATCTATCTGTGCATACCTATGCCGTATGGACCTAGTGGGGAGATCGGTGGAGTCGGTGGCCGAGCCCTGGGAACTAAGGAAGTTAGTTCTCACCCCACCACTATTACGGGGCCTAGCGCGGGTACGAGAGGCGAGGATCGCGGTAAGGGCATAGCGCCCTAGATCGAGGTAGCAGCCACCTGTTGCATTAGAGGCACCCGAGTTGTCGAGTGTAGATCTTGTATAGGTGTGAGATTTGTGAGATGTTGTAAATATTCATTTTGCAAGTTCAAGGTAAACTTGTTGTAAATGATGTTGAAACATGAATGTAATAGCTAAGTGTTTCTCTCTTTGTATACTTGTATATCATACTTGTATCGCTTGCTCTTGTATGGTTGGCACTCTTAGTGCTTTGGTTAGTCATGAATAAAAATGAAATTCTCGTTCTTGTACATGACTCGTTTGTTGAGCCTTGGGCGGGCAGGGGAGGTGCTGTCCGTCCGGCGTCTGTTTGACGTGCCGTGCCGACCAAATAGGCGGTCGCGGGCGTGACACGACCAAGACCGGACGATCAAGACCGGACGACCGACCAAGACAGACGATGGGCTGCGTAACATGCGAGAAAAATGGCTAAGTCCTGGAAAACCGGCGTCGAGACGGACAACCGGCCGAGACCAGGACAGTGGACCAGCGCCGATTCGAGCAGTTGTAATTTTCGTGAATGGAGGGGCTTTTTGGCAATTGTCACAACACAATATATACCCAATGGCTTACCTCTTCACAGCCATTCACTCCCTCACCACTCTCTTTCATTTCCTCTCTTTCTCTCTCTAGAAAACCTCTCCTAGAGCTTGGAGAAGTAGGAGAAGGAGCTTGGAGGAGGTGATCTTGGAGGATTTGGAGCTTGGGGAAGACCTAGAAGCTCTCCTACAAGGTGGAGCTTTGGCCAAGGTGAGGTTTCATGGTAAACCTAGACTAGGGTTTGGGTTTTAAGCAAGGAACTTAGAGTTTTGAGTCTTCTCTTTGGTGTAGAAGCCTAGTAGAGGCTTGAGCTCCATGAAAACCCATGAAAGCTCAAGGTCCTCTCATGGTGGATTCTTAGGGTTTCAAGTAGAGGCCCTAATGATGGCTTAAATTGTTCTAGATGAACTCTAAGAGTAACAACAAGCTCTCTTTTGCTTGTTTAAGAGATCAAAACCTAGGGTTTTGCATAGGGCTTGGATAGAGCACCAAATTTGGGGCTTTTTGCCATAGAGGTTCTAGGGTCAAATTGACCTTGTAGAAACCTAATTGGGGGTATCCCGACGCGTGGGACAACTCCGTTTAATTAAACGAAAAGCCTATCTATGAGTTGCTATGTAAGTTAGCACGATGTGAAATACGGTTAAGCTGTGCAGTTGTAAAATAGGCCTCGGTTAGCTACGAAACTCGACGGGCAAACCATCCATAATTTTAGAAGGTGGGTGGTGCATTCCAAGGACACCGAAATTCTTTCTAAGTCTATGTGTCACTTTTGAGCATTCTATATATGTTGAGCATAATGCATGATAGGGTAAATTATGAGTTATATTGCAATTTGTGAGTTCAAATGCATGAGATGTAATTGTATGAGATTATATGACAAAGAACAAGAACCCTATATATATATGCATGCTAAAGAACAAGTAGTGTAATTGACAAGTGAATGCGACATTGGACATGTATTAGAGAATGTGACAAAGATGAGTCTAGAATACTTAGACAACATGTGCGACATCAAAGAGCAAGAACAAGAACTTGTAGTGTATATAACACTAGTAGAGTCATGAGATTGACATTTGACAATAACCTTAGAGTTAAGGGTCATATGAACATGAGTTCTCCTTGAAGGCAAGGAAGCAGTTGAGATTTAGAATCCTTAAAGTTAAGGATTGATCGTACTCACCATATAGTCCTTGCTCGAGGTCGGTAGCTCCCCCTTCGAGCGTTGCGCTCCGGAGTATGTCACCACTGGAATGAGTTTTCCAGGGGAATGAGTTTTCCCGAGGACGGTCCCAACGGGTCGATTGAGCCTCCCCGGTATACTATGGGATTTTGAGTTTGGTTGAGTCTTGTTGAGGGCGAAACCCACGGGTTAGCCAAGAGATTGGGTATTGAACTTATGATCTTGCATGTTTTACAGTTTGAGCATATTATCTGTACTTTCAAGCGTATTAGTTGCATTTGATAGTTTGGTTCTTATCTTACCTTTTTTTCTATTACGCTTGAGTTAGACCTAGTGGGAAAGTCGGCGTGGTTGGTTGCCGAACCCACTGGGAACTTTGTTGTAGTTCTCACCCCACTATTTCCACAGAGCCGGGACCGAGTGAGCCGGCCGACGATCGCGGGAAGGGCATCGCGCCCTAGGTAGAGACCGCCCGAGTACTTTACTTTTGTTATAGTTGCATTACCCTTTTGTATCATCTTTTGTATTTGATGATGGTAGATGCTAATATCAAATGTATTCAAGCTTTATCTTTGAAGACTATGAGATGTAAAAAAAAGAAATGATGCAAAGAATGTAAAGAATGGTAGTCTCTTAAAGAATGCAAAGTTGTAAGAATTATGCATGTATGTGATTGTAATTAATCATGTTACTTGTATGTAGTAATAGTACTTTCACTATTGGCTGTTGCTTGTCTTCGTGCAAGCCTTTGTGTATGCTTCCGCAAGTGCAAAATTTTATACTCTATCTGTACATGTTGAGCCTTGGGCGGATAGGGGAGACTCTGTCCGTTCGGCGTCTGTTTGACGCTCTCGAACCGGCCAAAAGGATCGGTCTCAGGGCGTGACAAGAACATCATTATTGACAATCTATCATCTTTAGAGATTGCAACATCTGACAATCATCCATCTATAAAGATAAAATTAATAAATTGAAACTCCAGAACCATAATTAGTGAACAAAGTAAACTTATCTATAATCTATAATGATGAAATCAATGGACACCATCTCCATTCTGGTGCTTGGCTCCTATAGATCAATGTGCTATAAAGGACTGATCAAGCAGAAGAAAATGACTATCAAAGATTCAGCAATGATCAACATATTGGTAGATGATTGATTCCTAATTGTTGCTAATCAGTGAACCTGGAACTTAAGACAGGCCGGGCAGAAACACACTATATACTCCTTGGTTAGTTAGGCCTTTCAATTTGTAAATTCACGTGAAGCTAGCAAGCTAGTGAAAAAGAATCACAAGCTCTATTCTACTTGCCCAGCCGTCCACCCATCCCATGCCACCCCAAGCCCCCAACCATAAAAGAGATAAAAAAAGGAGGACAAATTTCTACAGTAGTTCCATACCTTCAGTTGCAAATACGTTGAATTATGATATCAGAATGAGGTAAAAAGTAGTTCAGGGGAGGATAAAGGCCATAGGTTTTACTGAAACAAACAAAAAGATAAGCAAAATTCTACATGCTCTCTTTATAAGGAAAGAAAACACTTCCCAAAGATATTTTCTCGGGGAGAAAATAAGAAAATACTCAAAAAAAAAAAGACCAGCTAAAATTCCTAAAGCATATCAAACAAATCAAAGATCATTATGTAAAACATTACCTCAACGCCAGTACTTGTTGTAGCTTCACTTAAACCCTAAAGCAATGGATTGAACATGAGATTAAAAGCCACCGTAAATGCACAATCAACAATATGTCCTGAAAATACAAAAAACTATTTGAGTTAAGCTAGAAAACTTCGAGAACCTGGTGTCCAAAAGATTTTCAGGGAAATATTGCCCAGGAAAACAGCAAGCATAACTCCCCCCCGGCGGCCCCTGCCCCTGCCCCAACCAAAAAAAGGAGAGAAGTAATATAGCTAACAGCTAAGCGTACCATCTATGTGTGTTCCAAAATCCAACATCATCACATCATCATACCGAAGGACAGCTTTATCACCAGAATTGGGAATCCAGCGGGCTGCAACACCAAAAGCAAGCCACATTCAAGTCAATGTTCAAGGACCAAATAAGAATAAAGTAGAAAACGATTTCAGAGCAACACTCCACCAATTTAAGGAGCATCCTGTCAGAACAGCAATTCCCTTTAATAAGTTTCCTTACAATATTTTCCAAGGTCTTACACAGGTCATCATTAAAATTCCACACTTCAAAATACTCATGATATATTTCCGAACCTAACAACCAATAAAAATGTACCATCATTGTTGGAGTAATGTGATTTGTGTTTCTTTCACTAGTGAACTGGTATACATTCATTCAGCTCATACAACCATCTGCCGCCACAGCCCATTGAAAACAACTAAAAAGAGCACTATTTAATCATAAGCATGTTCAGAAGTTAGGAATTCAGGACATTCTTTTGTAAGCTAGAGACAAAGGAAAAGAGGCTGTTCAAACGCCAGCACTGCATGAAGAAGCCCAACCTCGTTCATGGGGATCTTAGAGGAAGACCATTACCAAGATAAACTCATGAAATTGTGACTCAAATTACTCTTACATCTTAGTTCTGTGCCTTTTGACAATGCAACTTCAAAGAAATGAAAATTTTTACATGACAAAATAATAAATATATCATGACCAACATGGAAAAAAATTGAAGTTTAAAAAATCAGTAAGTAGAGACAGGACAAGAATATGGAAGAAAATATTTTGAATAAAAGCCCAGTAACAAGAGACAATGACTGTCACGCCCCGAGCCCGCCAATTCGGTCGGATTCGGGTGCGTCGAACAGACCGCCGAACGGACAGAGTTTCCCCTGTACGTTCAAGGCGTCGCAATCCATACAATTACAAGAGGTTCCAAAAAGGAACAGATATCACAATCAGATTGCATAAGGAAGTATCATAAACATAAAACAGCTATTTGCTATTACAACCATTCGTCTCCATTTAGAATTTTTACATTAACTTTAAACTTTAAACTTCCTAATACAATCTAGTTATTACAACTTTATTACAACATATTCTTTTCATTCTCAAACCCCTAGTTAGCCGGGGGTACTTCTATCTCTGGTCTCTGGTAGGGCGCTATCTCTTGAGCTACGCCCTTGCCTCGCTATTGCCGGCTAGCTGCGCCGCTCACGTGTGTACTGTACCCCCAAAACCACAACACGGGGGTGAGAACTATTGTCCATAGTTCTCGTGGGTACGGTCACCCAAGAGAACAGCTCGACCAATAGGTCCAAGGAGGCACTGCAGATATGTTAGTCCAAAAACATATATAGATATATAATTTGCAACTAACATAAAAACCTGCCTCGCAATATGCAATATGCAAATCATTACTTAGCTCTTAGCTTTTCTTTACTTTATTGCTATTCTTTACTTTAGCTTTTTTATTCTTACTTAGCTATTTAGCAAATACTTCTAAGGTCCACTCTACCTTAGCTCACTATGCCACCCGACTCGGTCTTGAGTCAATCAAATGCGGATAATCCGCCCGCTGTCTAGCCCGAGGTGTTGGACGTCTCACAACAACCCCAGCTGTCAACAGCCTACCGCCCTCTGTGACTCAGCCTCGGAGCGGCGAAATCGTCGCACACACTCGTCACCCTCAGTGGTGTCCCAACTCTGGAACGGCTCGAGTCACCTGACATAGCCATTCTGGTGGCGAACACGGCGTACTTACCCGGCGTGGACTAAAGTCGTGACCTTACCATCTGGCGGCGAACTATCGCATCACACCCAACAATGGATCGAGTCACTTCCCAGCCACCTGGCGGCGCACGTATCGTACTTACCCAGCAATGGTTTCCAAACTCATGGTGTCAACACTCATGGCGGTCTGATCCTCACCCGGCTTAACCGGTATCGAACTCATTTTGGCTCACCCACCCGGCGGCGAAATCGTCGCACAACGCCACGTCAGTGGTATAGCCCTGGACGGCGAAATCGTCGCACACGCCCGGCACCCTCAGTGGTGCACATATCACGGGATTCCATGAATCCGTTTCACTTAGCTTGAGGGTTAGCTAGGCCCTCAAGAGACGACCCTCTAGGTCCATTGTCTTTACCTCCTAGGTCTACTTGACACTAGGGTTCACTCTTTATCACATAACCTAGGTTGACTTAACTCTAGGTTCAATGTCATTCCAACTCGACCTATGTTTATTAACACTAGGTCCACTATCTTCTTTATCCAACCTATGTCCTTGACACTAGGTTCACTGTTCTTCACCTAGATCCATATGACTCTAGGTTCACTACAACCTATGTTCCTTACACTAGGTTTGATGCCACACTCCTAGGTCCATTGACTCTAGGTTTACTATAACCTATGTTTATTAACACTAGGTTAGATGCCACTCGATCTATATGTGTATTTAGTCCATGATTCACATTCTTATACTTGGCATTCATATACTTAACATTCTTATGTTAACCATTCCATTTACATGCACATGATTATCTCTAGCATGTACTCATTATGCTAAGCATGCATTTATTCATACATTTCATTTAGCATCTAGTTCATATATCAACTTAGCATGCATCTCATGTATTTGCAACTAGACTCTAGTTCATGCATTTATCTAGCATTTAACTCATGCATTCTCTTAGCATTTAACACTATGTTCTTTAACATGCATTTCTATACTTGCAACATATGTCAATTATATGCATCAACTTGAAACCATTACTCTTAGACATATTTAGGCGACCTAGTCGCTTCGGTAAACACAACCCACCTCAATTCGCACTCCGATTGCTCGTCGACACTTGCAATCGGCCGCCCGCTACACTCTTGACCCGGCTCGAACTCTTGCACGACCAACCAAACGGTCTCCGAATTGCAATCCGAGACTTTGTGCCGTTGCCCCATGCCTTTAAGTTGCCCCAGTTCCGTTTTCATGAATTTAGGGCTCCTATCTTGCGTGCTGCGGACATCTGGTATGAATATATTAAATAATTAATATCTTTGTACTCGCTCGTCGGATCACCGAACCGAGCGCGCCAACGCGTTCGTTAGGCCCCCGGTTTCTATGGGGTCAAATGAGATCAAACTCATCTATTTACAAAAACCCCATTTTGGAGCCCTAGGTTTGCACTTTCGCAAAACCCACCGATTTGATCCCTAGAACAAGCAATAGAGAGCTTGTCTAACCTCTAGGAACTCATCTAAGAGCATTAGAGCCATCCATAGGGTGCTTAGAGCAAACCCTAGAAATCCACCATTAGAGCATCATAATGAAAACCATGGATTTCATGGAGTTCATGGTCTCCACATAGTTCTAAAGCTTACAAGAAGCTCAAAACTCTAAATCTAGGGTTTAGAAACCCATTATCTAAGGATCTACCATGAGAGGAGGCTAAAGCTTACCTCTACAAGCTTGCCCCGAGCTTGTGGGAGAGGAAGAAGATGACCAAGAGGATCTCCATCATCATCTTCTTCATCATCTCCATCTTCTTCTTCTTCTTTCTCTCCTTTTCCTTCTCTTTCTTTCCTTCTCTTTCTTTCCTTTCTTCTTCAGTCGAACGAGAGAGAGAGGGAGGGAGCTGAGTGAGTGAGAGAGAGAAAGAGAGTGTTTAATCCACTCTATACACTCATCTCATGCCAAAAATGCTGATAAGTCCCTCAACAATGCACCCTATGCAACAGCCCAAACTGGGCAATTTCGGGTCTCAGAGACCGGTCTCCATGTATGGGGTCCGGACTCCAAGTACCTTCGCCAGAGTCCCATCGCGCGTGGGATCCGGACCACCACTCGGATTCGGATCCCGTAGGCAGACTTTCCAGGACTTAGCCAAATTTTCGGTGACTTCGCGAGGGTGGACCGGTCTGGCCTCCCGATCCAGGATCCGGCGAAAGCAGGATTTTCAGGACTTAGCCATTTTTTCAGCTTTTTCACCGTTTCTTCTCCGTTTCAACTCACTTTTGACCCGTTCGACCTCCGATTCGTTTCAAATCGAACCGAGACTCTCCAAGCATGATTTAGATCATGTCCACATCATTATCTCATCCGCGCAAGCGTCGGATTTAGCTCGTGGCTCAAGAGAGCCTTGCGGGCTCCGTTCTTGCACCTAGTGCACCGAAAACACCCGAAAGCTTACAAACTTCACGGGAACCATTCTTATGGCCTTCTAAGCCAACATACCTCGTGACTTCATAACTTTAGAAGTTCGGGGTGTTACAATGACGACAGCCTACAAGATTGACGTATAAGAATGAAAGACCTACTACATATCATGATAATATGTAAGCCTTTGAATCTCCAAAAATACTATCAAAACAAAGGCTATCTAGTAAAAGATAGTGGCTTGCATTTTCCTTTCAAACTGAATGTGTTGAAAAATTATGCATGGATCATAGTAACAAAAAGGAACAATCAGTTGAGTAAATAGACTTACCTTAGCGCGCATAGCAACAGCACGTCCACAGCCGACTCCAATAGCTGAGCCTTTTCCCGGAATCACTAAGCAAGTCAAAACATCCGGAAATGCAATCAAAAGGCTAATTTTCAATCCAAACTCAATTCACACAAATTGAAAGTTAATTAACTTAAATTGCGACTAACGAGATGTGTGGGGCACTTAAATGTCCACTCTGGAACACTCTGTAAGTGTCAATTTGACATTAGAATCGCGAATTTAGCTAATTGTTCCAATCCTTTCTGCTTCAATCATTCCCATTCACTCTCTCTCGTTTTATTCTTTCTTTTCTTTTCTTTTCTTTTCCCTCTATTTCTCTTTTCCCTTCTTTTTTTTTTTTTTTTTTTTTTTTTTTTTTTTTTTTTTTTTTAATCTGTGATCACTACGCGGTCTTTACTGTGAAAATTTGTTGCATCTTTGCCCGAGTCGGTACTGCTAGTCTTACCAATGACGACGAGGCTAGCTGCGAAATTTTCTGCGATGCGCGGCTTGTGAGGGGAATAGAGAGGGAAGGAAGAGAACGGAAGAGAAAGGAGAAGAAAAGGAAAGAGGGAAGAAGGAAAAGAAAGGGAAGGAGAAAATAAGAGAATTCACCTTCTTTTCCAAGTTCTTCTTCTTCTCCTTCTTCTTCTTCTCTCTTTTTCTTTTACTTGCTCTCTTTCTTTGATGAAATCTGAGAGAGAGGGAGAGAGAAATCTGAGAGAGAGGGAGAGAGAGAAAGAGGATAAGAAGAGAACTTAGAGAAGAGAAAAAATCTCTTCTCTTTCTCTCTGTTAGTGGAAATCCACTAAGAAGGCCATCCATTACTCTTTAAGATTTAAATTTACCTGCTTGTTCGGTTTCCTCTTCTTGCAGTTCACTAGTTGTTTCCTGAATAGAATTTCTAGGTTGATCCACAGTTTGAGAATCCACATCCATTTGCAATTGGTCTTGATTTTGGGGATGAATTTTTATCTTACGAATTTCTTTTGATTTCGCCATAGAGATCTACAAGAACAAAGATTTTGTAAAGACAAAGATATGTCAACATCATGAATAGAGTGCTTAAGAATATACTTTATCATCCATTATTCACATCTGGTTCCAAGTCCTAACTTCTTTAACCCCTTAAACAAAGCATTTATTCTACTCACCAAACTCGCTATAAGAAAAAAATGGTTCTTTTTGGTAAGAAGATTCCAATCTCTATAAAACTGAAATTATATTTTCAGTTTGTTGTACTTGAGGCACCAATTACCCTGTTGAGATAAAATACTTGTCAGCTGCAAAAAACAGGATAACAAGCACACAAGGTCACTATAGAACAATGCATAGTTTTATCGATGAACTAGCTAATTATCTCAGCCTTTAATGTCAAGTATTTATCAACTGCAAAAAAACATCATCTTGCAAGAATCATTATATTGAGAATATCAGGATCTAGGATGACTTCACGGTTCTCCGTACTACTACAGCTTGTAGTTTGTGCCACCCAGGAGGCAAGTTTCCCTAGCAAATAAATGAAGAGGACAGTTGTTAATTAATTATACGGAAATTAGGACTCAACAAGTCGTAATGCTGATCATTTCTTCATATTTTCAGCATCCACTGTTTGCCATAACCACTTGAACTTTAGATGACCATAAATATACACTGAAATAGTATGCTGTATTGTATTTGTAAGACTAGATATATAGATTACAATCCATGCAATGCAAGTCAGAAGAGTCGCAGCAACCCACTTCATTTTGTACTTCATTCTTGCTGAAGCATTACATAACACAAATGCATGTTTTTAGGGGGAAGGAAAGTGGAAACGAGGAAATCAATCCTTGTTGGGAAATGTAGAGACCTGAAATGTTATTAATTTATAGTCTTGAAGAGCAAAGATGCCAACTCTAGTTTCTCCACAAACTCTCCTGCAAAGTATCATGAAGCTTCAATACATGTTGTGCTATTGATAGAGAACGGAGATAAGATTATAATATAATAAGACATGAAAAATAAGAGAGTACCATTTCTGCATATTAGTATTTGGCTCACAACTGTGATTTATAAATCTCGACCTGTTTCCTTTATTTGTTGCATCAATTACCATATCATGACTGACGTCACATAGATAGAAGTTGGTATTTCCACGGCCCTTCATATTCCAGAGTCTTTCCTCACAAGTTTTATCATCAATTACTATCAACAGAATAAATTGGACATAAGGAAATAACCAGAAAATAAGTGAACAAGCACAAGTTCTTTTTTCCTTTTCTCGGTCTTCTTGATGGAGATTTGAAGAGTAGATGGTTTTAACAAATAATAAATAAATATAAATACCTTCTCCAACATACTCTATAACAAAACCACCCTGTTTTATGCCTTCATCAGCTACCAAGCCAAAACCACATTTCTCTGTCTAGAAAAAAAAAGGAAGAAATTATTAAAGAAGACACAAAAATGGCCTTTATCTTCAGTACTTAGGATGAATAATTCATGATTACAAATTTATGTAATCATGTTAAACCTCTGTCTATATCTTTTTTATTACTTAAATTAAATAGGTTAAATCCTCTATCTAGAGGGATGATAATTTATTCTCAAAAGAAAATAATATAGGGAAACATCAATAATATTAATAATTTCTTCTCAAAAAGAAGAAAATAATAACAATAATAATAATAATAATCATAATCATAATAATCATTTATGTTCATCACATTACTAAGAGCAAATAAAGTAACATAATTTAGTATTTCCAGAATGCCGTTCATCAAATCATATGAATAAGTCCATAATAAAATCTTGAAGTTAAAGAATCTTACTCTGAGTGACATTTGCAAATCCAGCTGTTAAACTAACAGAATATTCAATGATTCGTCCAAATCTTATGTTCTACTTCATAATGTGTACATATACCACAGATTTAAAACCACAACTGTATGTTCACCACCTTCATTTTCTTTGGAGCTTTGTACTGGAATGGTTTATTGGCACAGTTACTGCCGCATTTGCAACTAGATGAACAAGTAGAGAACAACATCCTGATTAAGAAATCAAACACTTCAGAAGATATGCAAATAATTGGACTTCAAATCTAAATTGTATTTGTATTGGGAGTATTATGTGCTTGTGTGTTCTATTTTTTGCTTTCTCAACAAGTAAACAGCTTCAAAAGTTCTGAATCCTTAAAGCTATTGAATATATAATAGCTTCTTAATTCTCCTAGTAGCGTGATTCCAGATTAAACAATGAAAGAGCAGAAATGAAAAGAATTGGCGCTTACCCACAATGACAATCTTCATCACAGCCATTTGTTGATTTTGATGAAGTGCAGGAACAGAATATGCCATCATCCTCAATTCATCTTTTAGTTAGATAGATATCTTTGTAGAATCAAGGTGATTCACAAAAGGCAATGTGCTCAGACAAATAAAAAATATAGCTATGGTGTCCTTAACATAATAACTTGCGAATAAACAGTGAAGTCCAGAAAACTACATTAATTCAGGGACAGAATCCTTTGTAGAATCAAGGTGATTCTCCGTGGCGAACGCCTCCTCGAGGATCTTCGTCGCCTCAAGGACCTTCCCCCCGATCTTCTCCGCTGTGGCGGAGGCACGGCGGAGGGGGCTGCCGATGAGCTCGTCGAATGCCACGATCGCCGGATCCGCGGGCGCCGCCTCGGCGGGGAGGTCCCAGGCCGCCGCCGCCGCCGCGGGAGGAAGAAGAGGACTGCACCCACGAGGCGTCCCCGCGGGATTTGGAGCGAGGATGCGGAGCCTGCTGATGGAGGTGTTAACCAGGTGAAGCCATTAGAGCAAGGGACCGAGGAGAGAAGCTAGGGTTTCGGCTTGGATCGGGAGGGGGAGAGGGTGAGAGTAAGAGAGAGAGAGGAGGAGAGGGGAGCTTGGATCGAGAGAGGAGCAGGGAGGGGGAGGGGGAATGGGCGCGGGTTGAGAGGGGGTTAGGTTGGGGTGGGTTAGGTTAGGGTTGAATTAGAATTATATTTAATATATAAATATTAGTAGGTTGAAACTATATATTTGAAAATAATTGTCGCTAAAAATATAATAAAATAATAGTAATAGCGGCCGTTTGATAATTACCGCTAAATAATTGCCATAAAAAGTTCTTTTTGGTGTAGTGAGGTCTACTTGTGCTCCCACTCTTCCAGAACACCTGACTTTATTCATATAGGAGATATCTTCTTCTCAAATTTTGTTCTATGCAAAAGAACTAAGATGGTAAGCCAAATATTTACACACAATCATTCACAGTAATCTCCAACTATAACATAGTAGACTCCAAATCATGCTCTGCATCCTCTATATCTTAGGCTAGTTTAACATTTAGCTAGCAATAGGAATGATGTAAGAAGCAATAATACACTATACAAACACCTAGTTTTTATGTTTATACAAGTTCCTAGAAACTGCGGTAAATCATGGTTTAATAGATTACCGAAAATCCTAAGAAGCAATAATATTCATTGCTGATAGAAAGTGGATAAGCTCACAAAGAATAACAAGTCGATTAGAAAAACTGATGCTCAAGTATACTTATAAACCCAAGCATGGATACATATTTCACAGAGCAACTGTAAGTTTTGAGTAAGAAATAAATAAAAGATGTAGTCCACACATGGAAACGACAAACCACAAAATAGGATAGACATAAGATAATTGCAAGCTAAAAACACTTACAGGTTTCAGTTTTGATGAGGTCCCTTTCAGCCACTGGATTTGCTCGCTCTTCAACTGAGGATAGTGAAGTTGTTGCTAGTTCTGGTTCTTGCTCTTCTCCACAGGCTTCGGAGCTACATATTAGCATTAAGAGGCGTTAATTGCTCGAATCAAATATTAGCGTTGTCTTGTAGGGAACAAATTCATGAGAGCCAAACACAAGCAACGTAATGTGACCTCAAGTTCGGCTAATTCGGTGTGAGCTGGCTAATTCATTGTTTCTAGTTGAACTCGAGCAGCTCACTAACGGCTAATTTGAAACTTTATATTACATAGTAAATTACTAGGATTCCTAATAAAAAAAGGTTTTTCATATATAAAGTGTTTAAGCTATATTTGGTATTTAGACTTATAGTATATTGCATCTAAAATTACTTGTTCATTAAACATGAATATAAACTAAGATTCTTCTTACATATAGTAATTAATGATACTAGGATTCCTATTTTGACGGGTAGCAACAAATGCAGAGTTGTAGGCATCAAAAACAACTTGCCAATCTTAAAATCGCCAATTTAATTTGTTTCTGCTTCATCTTTGGTAACAGCAAAGTATTTGCAAAACTAACTAATTAACTTGGTGCAATCACTAATGGCTTTAAGATTTAAAAATACTATATTGACCTTGTTAAATCAATATGCTAAGTCCTGTTAAAATATGCAATTTTAATCCAGAGAAAAATATTTGTTCTTTATCCTCAAAAGTGAAAAAGAAAACTAATATTTATCATATTCTCGATCCCACTTGCCATCTCCTTGGATAACCTAAGAAGGAAGAGAGAATACGTAGAGAAGAAGAGAAGAAAATAGAGTTATTTTCCTCCACTTACGTTGCTGCAAAAGCAGAGCAACTTTATCATACCCCTAATATTTCTTTCTCTAGCAAAACTGAAAGTACTCCTAGTTTCACAATTCTATTCTGCTTTCTGTTGAAGCAAAAGTTTCGATATTTTCCATTAATATATAGCAGTAAGTAATTATCCTAAATAGCAGTAAAATATAATAAATTAGTGCTCAAGGATCAAATAATCCCAACAACTATAAGTAACTAAACCGTAAATTGCAGCATAAAAAAGAAAGAAAAAGGAAAACCCTTTCCACAGATTCTTATCTTATTAGTTTTCTGAAAAACTGCTAATGCACAAGTTAGCAAAATAGAAAAAGAAGAAGGAGAAGAAGAAAAAGAAGAAGAAGAAGAGGCGGGTGGTGAAAGAACCTCTAGAGCAGAAACTGAAGCGGAAGAATCGTGCCTTTGCTTAGTGGCAGAGGAACTATTTTGGGGACGGAGCGACGTACTGGAGCCGAAACAGAGATGGGAAGTGGAGGCAAAGCGGCGGCGTCAGTGCTTCAGCGGCCTCCTCGAAGTTTGCCGTGTTCTCCGCCCCAACCGATTTAGAGCGAGTCGTTGGCATTATCACTACAACATCATAAAAAGCGCAAGTTAGTAAACCCACGCTACTGTAACCCCACTCAGGCCACAAATACCCAAAATTATGCGAAAATAATGAAGTGTCCTTTACTACAACTCCCGATGTTACGTTGTCGGCCGCCAACGTAACCGTCGGCGAAGTTAGGAGCTATACACTTCGATTAAACTCCACTTTCTAGAATTATTCAAGATACCCAATTATAATACTTTTGCTTACAAATCAAATAGATCTCGTCTCTCACGAGCCTATTTCCTATAGTCCAACTAGCCTAAGATTTGCTAGGTCCACTAAGACTCAACCCTAGGCTCTGATACCAAAATAATATGTCACGCCCCGGGACCCAACGGATGCCCGCCCGGCACGTGCGCAGACCCGCAATATGTCTAAAACATATAAGGCGTCTACAACAAAATGATAATAAAGCAACAATAAACGAAGATTTAGAGATATCAGAGCATAGTACAACATCTAGATTCTATGATAGGAAAAGTAAAAGAGCTAGCATCCACTATAAGAAAACCAAAAGGTGATACACTAAGTAATCCAAAACAAATGCTATATGTAGTACAAAGGTGGTCTCTATACATGGTGCCAAAACCTCTCTCTCACACAAAAACAACAAAAGAGGAAAACCACCTAAGAAAAGTAAAGCTCCCCACTAGCTATCTACGCGACCCCCTTGCTGCGATCCTGTGCCTCCGCTGGCGTCGAAGGCTCTGAAAGAAACCATAAAAGAGCGGGCGTGAGAACTATTAAATAATAGTTCCCGGTGGGCAATTACTAACTTCAGTTAAGTGCTCCACTAGGCCAAAACTAAACAGGTAAGTAGGTAAGTAGGTAAGTAAAAACGATAAAGACGATATGTAAATAAACATGTATACTAACTACAACATGATATCTCTACTTAACATGAATTTGCATAAGTAAGAAAGTTATTCTATATATGAATAGGCATGAGTATACAACCAACATGATATCTACAACGAAATAGTAAAATATCATTGTTTACTATTCTAGTCAATGTCCATATGGCATGTTAACTACTTAAAGTTCCAATATTGTAAGACCCGCCCGTAGGCTGTCTGGCCTGAAAACCCACCCGAAGGCTGTCTGGCCTGTGCCGTGCCTAATGGCCCCGTGGTAGTCAACATCCCCACTCTAGGAATGAGCCTTGTCCACGGCAATCCACTTCGGTGCCCAATCCCGCACGGCGAGTATGTATCGCGCTGGCTATCTCCGGAGTGCCGGCTTGTAGGGAGTGACCCTCACAAGCATGTGCGAATGAGCACAATGGCAAGCAAGTAAGCAAATCCGTCTCAAGTCCCAAATCATCATGTCTAAAATATGGAATATATAGCAACTATGTCAATGGCCTATCACTATGTCATCATATCTAAAACATGGAATATAGTCGATATTCCAATGACCTATCACTATATTAATTCTATGTTGTAGTTTCATAATTTACTAAGTCAAGTGCCCATTTATGACACTTTAGTTCTCTATGTTCAAGCATGAGTTTAATGTTCAAGAATGCATGATTCTAGTCATTTTCATCATAAGAGACTTGTTTCCAACTCACAAGAAGAATACTTATCACATGCATGAATAATACACATATTGCTTTACTATATAGAGATGAATTTTCATGATACATAACATATACATTTTAAGTATTCCAAAATTCACATAAACCCTATCTAGAGCATGAATATGCATGCGATGCGATGAAACGAAGACATTTAACCACTTAGGAGAAGATTTCTCCTAATCCATGAAGTCAAACCCACCGTGACTTCCCGCACTCTTCGTAAGCGCCGACGAAGGTGCCCCCTACTCTCTTAACACCCTAAGGGTAGAGAAAAGAGAGTTAAATCTGAAAATACATGTTTCATATGTATTATGCGTCATTTTGGCAATTGTTGCCGGCACTCCCGGCGCCACCACTTCAAGTCCTAACCGCTGCATCTCCTTGTGCAATGCCGGTTGAGGCGTAATTGCCGTCGCCAAATTTTCCGCCGACTTTCTACTCAGAGCATCGGCCACGACATTTGCCTTCCCGGGGTGGTATAGAATAGTTACATCATAATCTTTGAGCAACTCTAACCACCGCCGCTGTCGCATATTCAACTCCTTCTGGGTGAACAAGTATTTGAGACTCCTGTGATCCGTATAAATCTCGCAATGCTCACCGTACAAGTAATGCCTCCATAACTTTAGCGCGAAAATGACCGCCGCTAGCTCCAAGTCGTGAATCGGGTAGTTCTTCTCATATGTCTTTAACTGGCGCGAAGCATAAGCGATGACTCGGCCATTTTGCATCAGAACGCACCCGAGACCAACATAAGAAGCATCACTGTACACTACATAACTCTCCCCCGGCGTCGGCAAAGCAAGCACCGGAGTCGTCGTCAATCTTTTCTTAAGCTCCTCAAAGCTTCGCTCATATTCGGGGCTCCAAACATACTTCACCCCTTTGTGCGTAAGGCGCGTTAGTGGAGTTGTTATTTTGGCGAACCCTTCCACGAACCGCCGGTAGTAGCCCGCAAGCCCCAAAAAGCTCCGAATTTTCGTTGCACTAGTCGGGCGAGGCCAATCCTTAATTGCCTCAACTTTCTTTGGGTCCACAGAGACGCCGCCTCCAGATATAACGTGACCCAAGAAAGTAACCTCCGGTAGCCAAAACTCACATTTCTTCAATTTGGCATAAAGCTTCTCTCGTCGGAGTGTCTCCAACACGATTCTCAAGTGCTCCTCGTGTTCTTCCTCGGTCCGAGAATATACCAATACGTCGTCAATGAATACCATGACGCACCGGTCCAATAGCGGACGGAAGACTCTATTCATTAAGTCCATAAATACCGTCGGGGCATTAGTAAGCCCGAAAGGCATAACCGTAAACTCATAATGGCCATACCGCGTACGATACGTCGTTTTATGCACATCCTTGGACCGTATCTTCAATTGATGATACCCCGATTGAAGGTCAATCTTCGAATAAACCCTTGACCCTTGCAACTGATCGAATAAATCGTCAATCCTCGGCAACGGGTACTTGTTCTTGATTGTGACCTTGTTCAACTCGCGATAGTCCACGCAAAGTCGAAGTGTGCCGTCCTTCTTTTTCACAAACAGCACCGGAGCTCCCCACGGAGACACGCTCGGCCGCACAAAGCCTTTATCGAGCAAGTCTTGCAGTTGAGCTTTAAGTTCCTTAAGCTCCACCGGTGCCATTCTATACGGAGCCTTCGAGATTGGCGCCGCCCAGGGGATTAAGTCGATGACGAACTCTACTTCCCGGTCCGGTGGCAATCCCTGTAACTCCGCCGGAAACACATCCGGGTACTCGCATACCACCCGAATGCTACTCAATTCCGGGTGCTCCCTTTGGGTATCCACGATGGTCGCTAAATAAGCCTTGCAACCACCCTTGATCATCCTTTTCGCCCTCACCGACGATATGGTCGCCGCAAAACGTGCACCCTTACACGCTTGGTAGACCATTTCTTCTTGTACAGGTTCACGAAAGGTGATAACCTTCCTCTCACAATCGATAACGGCGTAGTACTTAGAGAGCCAGTTGATCCCTAAGACCACGTCGAATCCCGATAACCGCTCGACCACTAGGAGATCGATTGGCATAATCCAATCTCCAATTTGCACTGGGCAATTTTCGCACTCCTCGTCCACAGCAAAAGAGTGCTCAATAGAGTTGACCTACCAATGGTCATCATGACGCCCTATCTCTACCCCATGAGCCTCGGCGAATGATGCACGTATGAATGAATGAGATGCACCTGTATCAAATAAAGCTTTAGCTCGAGTGCCTTAGATCAGAATAATACCTGCCACCACATCATCTGGAACTAGTGCTGGAGTCGACTGCTCCTCCACCTGAGTGGCAAAAACCCGCCCACTAGGTGCTCGTGGTGCCTCCTGGCGACGTGGTGCGACGATCGTCCGGCGGACATAGCGGGTGGCGATCCCGCCCGTCGCGGAGTGTCTTGTCTTGAAGGCTGCTTGAAGGTGCGGGAGATGAGTTGCCGGACACTCGCGACCAATGTGGCTGCCCGCCACACCGAAAGCATCGCCCCTCCCGCTGAGGGCAAGTAACAACTCGGTGGTTCCCGCCGCAGATAACACACGGGTAGGAGGTCGACTGCGAGTCGACTCAGGCCCGCCTTGTGACCGCTGAGGTCGAGGGGGCCGCTTAGAGCTCGATTGCCCCGCGGACCCACTCGATGCCCGCTTCTTGGACTTCTCCCTGTCCTTGTCCCTCTCAAAAGCCTCGCGCTCCTCTCGCGCAATAGCATTGCCGCGCTCCACCCAAAGTGCGCGGTCCAGAACCTCTCCATAGGTCGTCAGCCGGAAAGAATCAACTGTCTTAAAAATATCCGGCCTCAACCCACGCCCGAACTTCTTCGCCCGGTCCCCGTCGCCATGGACCAAGCTCGGCACGCAATGGATCATGTGCGTGAATTCCCTCTCGTATTCGCGCACTGTGCGACTCCCCTGCCTTAGCTTGCGGAAGTCCTCCTCGTGTAAGTTACGGGGAAGCCCCAAGGATCTATCTAGATCGTATCTAATCACCTAGAGGGGGGTGAATAGGTGTAAAGACCAAAAACCACAAATTCTCGATGCTTTAAAAAGTAAACGCGGAAAATAAAAAGCACACCGAGATTTACGTGGGAAAACTCCAACTCGGAGTAAAAAACCCACGGGACCAACACGCAATAACAATCCACTATGAATAAAAGATTACAAGATGATTTACCGAATCCACGGTCTCCAACCTCTCTTCTATCTTCTCCGGATCTCGCGCCTCCAACGGGTTGTCCACGCCCCACGTCCGAATCCACGAACGCCTCCACTTCGAATCCACGAAGCCTCCGATCACGCCGAATCCACGACGCCACTCGAATCCACGAGCGCACTCCGTCCGGAGCAAGAACAATACGATCGGTGTTGCTTTATTGCTTAGATAATCATTAAAGAACCGTAGAAGATATTTCTAAGCAATAGCCGGATCAATTCTCCATGAAAAACGAGAAATTAGGGTTTCAAGAATTGATCCGATAGAAACTTGTTGTTGAAGAAAGAAAGAAAGCACCCAACAAGTTTCTAGGGTTTCATAATGGTCTAAACTCTAAGCATATGAATTAATGGAACCCCCATTGCTTATTTATAGATTTAGAAGACTTAGAAGTAGACTAGGATTGTGAAAATCTAATTTTGGAAATAAATTAGAGATAGACTAGGATTTGAAAACATGTTTAAAATCAATTAGAAAACATAGAGATAGACTAGGATTTGAAAACCTGTTTAAAATCAATTAGAAAATATAGAGATAGACTAGGATTTGAAAACCTAAATTTTATCCATATATTCAATTTAAAAACATCCTAAGTCTTCCAAACACTTTTAAATATTTATAAATCATCATCAATAATATTTGAACTTACCGAGCATTGTGGATTCATGTTTTGAGTCTTCGATTCTTCGATTTATCCCTTCTTCTTTAAACCTTCAAGACTCCGGACTCACTTCACGAAATATGCCAACATAAAATCCGTAACACCTCGATCTTTCTCTTATCGCTTTCGGGGAAATACTCCATCAATAGCATCTCTCGAAACGTCTCCCACACCATGGTAGTATCGTTCAAAGAACGGTCCTCTTTCACTTGCCTCCACCAAAGGCGCGCCGACCCCTCGAAACAATGGGCCGCCACGTCTCGACCATCCACGGGTCCTTGTCTTTCCCGTTGGTATAGACCATCCACGGGTCCTCTTTCACTTGCCTTGGTATAGAAGTCCTCGAACAAGGATTGCATAGCGATCAACCACGTCTCGACCATCCACGGGTCCTTGTCTTCCCCGTTGAAGGTCGGTGGTTTCAACCGCTTGAAAGCCGTCAACACTGCTACCGCCCGTTCTCGCTCCGCCTCGGGGGTGTCGTGATCTGAAGCCGACGAACCCGAAGCTGGCGGTGGTACAAGCAATCCTTTGGTACATTGCCGCGCCACGGAGGTGGTGCGCGAGCTCAGCGAGGTGGCGTCGGGTCCTGAGGCACAGGCGCCGCCGCCGCCTGCTGGGCCACCAAGTCGTGGAGCCTACTAAGCTGCTCCGCCTGCTGCTTCATAGCCCCGGCCAATGCCGCTACTTGGGCTTGCAACTCGCGTACATCGCCCGATCCCGACTGCTCGGGCACCTCGGAGGTGGTGCCGCGGTGGATCGCGTCTTAGGAGGCGTCCTCGTGGTGCCATCACGTCTGAAACGTAGCACACACATTAATACTCAATACACGTGACTCTTACACGTTCCAAAATAACTACCCAAATAAGAGTAAGCAAATAGGTAAAATATTTCCCTCTCCAGGCGTCATGTGGTCGGCCGCCCCACAAGGTACCTTAAGCAGAAATAAATACTTGAATTCATCTCTAATTCCTTCTAGAGAAGTCTTAATGTCAACCCAATCCACTAGCTTTCGCGTTTACCAAATCCACGTTAAACGTTTCCTAAGTCCCTAAGGTCTCCAATCCTATGGTTCTTAAGTCAATCCTAGACCTTTGCTTACTTCCGTTTACTCTCTGATACCACTTTATCTGTCACGCCCCGCTACCCTCCTATTTGGTCGGGTTCGGGCCACGTCAACGAGCCGAACGACAGACGGGCCTCCACTGCCCGCCGAAGGCTCTAACAACAAGTACAATTTAACAAATCAAAGAGAATTTGCAATTATACAAGGCTTACACGAAGGTAAGCAACAACACAGCAGAAGAGTAAGTACTAAGCTAGAATATAAACCATACATGAACTTGATTACATTTGAACCAAATACAAGTAAACTAGTCTATTACATTCTTTAAGCATTCGATACATCATTTCTTTTTACATTTGTCATCTCCCAAAATTTACTTGAATTGTTTACAACTTGACATCTATACTTCAACAAAATAAAGTTGATACAAGTTTAACCAAAAAGGAAGTGACTAGATGCAGGACTCCGGTGGCCACTAGCTATGGCGCTAACCCCTTTCCCCGGTCCTCCGCCGCCCCGCTCGTGCTAGGACCTGTGGGGTTAGTGGTGTGAGAACTACAACGAAGTTCCCAGTGGGCTCGACAGCGAGCCACGCCGACTTACCCACTAGGTCTATCTAGGCATAAGTATTTCAACGGAAATGAAATAGTAACCAAACTATATAAGCTAATACTATGCCTGCAAGAAAGAGTCAGATAGATAGATAATCGAATTTAAATATGTTTGCATGCATGCTCTTTACCATACTTTACTTTACTTTACTTTACTTGGCTCATTACCCAATCTTGGTTAACATAGTTAACCCCAACAAACTCAAGACCCAAAATCCCTCAGCGAAGCAGGGGAGGCTCTAAGCCTACAAGACCCGAGGGACCGTCCGTCGGGGCCACGATCCCCTAGGTGACTGTTCCGGAACTCACCGCTTGAGAAGGAGCGACCTCCCTCAAGCCAAGACTTGTCAAGAGTATCGATCTAATCCTCACATTGAGGATTCATAGCCACTAGTTACCATGCCATTGTCAATGATAGGTTTTCTACCTAATCATGTATCTCATTCTTGCCATAATGTCACTAAGTTAAAATATGTTTAACTAAGGTCATATCAATGCCAATCTCATCCCTATGTCAAGTTCACCATTGTTTGCTAAGTTCACATTCCATTGTCATATTCACACAATAGGGTTCTAGTTCATATGCCTCTATGGTTCCATTACAATTTCTAAGTTCATTTTCATACTAGAACAATAATTGAAGTTCAACCATAGCATAATTAACTTCTACCCTGTCATGCATGAATATACTATACATACAATATGCTCAAAAGGTGAAAACAGACATAGAAGGGAATTCGATGATTCCGGTATGCACCCCCCACCTTAAAATAATTTTGTGAGGATGCCCAAGAAGTTTCACGACCTACCGGGGCCTAGGTAAAAACCTGCAGTTTAAAAGTGAACCTAATCAGGCCATTTTACATAGTAGCCCCCATATCGGATTTTCGTTTAATTAAACGGAGTTGTCCCACGCGTCGGGAATACCCCCAATTAGGTTTCTACAAGGTCAATTTGACCCAAGAACCCCTATGTTCAAAAGCCCCAAATTTGGGTGCTCCAATAATGCCCTATACCCAACCTAGGGTTTTGATCTCATCCACAAGTAAAACATAGCTTTAGATCAACCTAGAAGCTCCCTAAAACCATCCTTGACCCATTAGAACCATCTATTTGGGGTTTACAACAAACCTTAAGAAATCACCATTAGAGCACATGAGCTCAAATGGAGTTTCATGGTGTTCTATGCTCTCTCAAGCTTCTAACACTAGCAACAAGCTAGTAACCCCCAAAACCTAAGAGAAAACCAAAACCCTAGAAGTTTACTTGTGAGATCTTACCTCTAGTGCAAAGCTTCTCCAAGCCCTTGGTGTAGGAGAGCTTCAAAGTCCTCCAAGAAGCCTCCAACAAGCTCCAAAGTCACCTTCTCCAACTCCTTCTCCTTCTTCTTCCTTGCCCTAGAGCTTCTCTAGAGAGAGAAAGTGAGAGAAAAGAGAGTGAGTGTGTGTGTGCTGTGAAATGGGTGAAGGGCCAAGCCTATAGAGTGTTGTAACAATTGCTCATAAGCCCTCCAACACTTTTTACTTCGCACAGTCCAAACTGCTGTCAGTCCCATTTTGTACCGGTACAAGGCCAGTCTTGTACCGGTATAAAATGCTCCAGAGACAAACCTGAGAGCTGCCTCTCGGTTTCGCAGCATTTGTGTCACGCCCCGAGCCCGCCAATTCAGTCGGATTCGGCGCGCCGGCAGACCGCCGAACGGACAGAGTTTCCCCTGTACGTCCAAGGCGTCGCAATCGATATAATTACAAGAAGGTTCCAACTGGGAACAGTATTCAACATACAACGATTGCATAAGGAAGCTAGGTATCAAACAACATAAACATATCTTATGTTATTACATTCATTCCACATTCATTTTACATCACCGATTAATTTACATTAGACTTCCAAATACAATCTACTCATTATTACATCCTTTCACCAGTTAGTTACATTTTGCTCACTACTCTCTAGTCCCCGCTATTAAAACGGCCTCAGGGTACTGCTACCTCTGGTCTCTTGGTAGGGCGCTATCTACAGATCTACGCCCTTGCCTCGCGCTGCTGCTGCGCCGCTCACGTGTATACCTGTACCCCCAAAATCACAACACGGGGGTGAGAACTATTGTCCATAGTTCTCGTGGGTACGGTCACCCAAGAGAACAGCTCGACCAATAGGTCCAAGGAGGCACTGCAAATATGTTAGTCCAAAAACATATATAGGTATATAACTTGCAACTAACATAAAAACATGCCTCACAAGTGCAACATGCAAATTATTACTTTAGCTCTTAGCTTTTCTTTACCTTTTCGCTATTCTGTACTTTAGCTATTTCATTCTTACTTAGCTATTCATAACTCATACCCGTTGTAACTCTAAGGTTTCTACTTACCTTAGCTCATGTCATTAACTTCCAAGGTTTCTATAACCCTAGGTTTCCATCTCAAGTCCAACTTGCTTCTAAGGGGTCTATTACCTTAGGTTCACCATACATATCACTAGCCCTCAAGGTTCTTTCTACCTGATTCCAGCTAGCCACCCGACTCGGCCACGAGTCAATCAATAGCGGATAATCCGCACTTTGCCTAGCTCGAGGTGAAGGACCTTGTCGCATACACCTCAGCCTGCAAGCCAAGAACCACATCGCCCAACGGTCGCCCGAAGGTCCGTGCACCGTGGTCGAGGATCCGCCGGTGGGAGAGGAACATGCCGCATACACCCATAGCCAAGATTCCCTGATAGGGAGAGGAACATGCCGCATACACCCTAGCGCTCACTTTGTTCTTGCTTAGTCACAATCCTCGAAGTTCTTCCGGTGGGAGAGGAACATGCCGCATACACCCGCGGAACCAGAACTATCGAGCTCACAATCTTGGGATTAGGAATCCATTCCACTTTGCTTGAGGGTTGGCCTTAACCCTCAAGAGTCGACCCACTAGGTCCATTGTTCTTTACATCCTAGGTCCACTTGACTCTAGGGTTCATTCCTTGTCACATAACCTAGATTGTCTTAACTCTAGGTTCAATGTCATTCTAGCTCGACCTAGGTTTACTCGCACTAGGTCCATTGCCATCGTTGTTCAACCTATGTCCTTGACACTAGGTTCAATGCCACTCACCTAGATCCATTGACTCTAGGTTTGCTATAACTCATGTTCTTTACACTAGGTTAGATGCCACTCGATCTATATGTGCATTTAGTCCATGACTCACATTCTTTACTTGGCATTCTTTACTTGGCTCTCTTATGTCTATCAATCCACTCATATGCATGTTTCTATTATGCTAAGCATGCATTCTTTTACTCTTCTAGCATCGTACTTTATGCTATTATCATGCATTTCATTCATTTACTTGCAACTACTTAGCATTTTACTCTATATCACTAACATGCATTTCTACTTATGCGTTATTGAACATGCATCAACAAGAGTTAAATGACTCTTAGACATACAGGCGACCTAGTCGCTTCGGTAAACACACCCACCTTGGTTTTGCTCTCCGATTGCTCGTCGACACTTGCAATCGGCCGCCCGCGGCACCCGTGACCCGATTCGGCTCAACTCGTGCGCGACCAACCGAACGATCTCCGAATCTCGATCTGAGACTTCGTGCCGTTGCCCCACGTCTTCAAGTTGCCCCAGTTCCGTTTTCGTGAATTTAGGGCTCCTATCTTGCGTCTTTGCGGACATACGGTATGAATATATTAAAATATTAATATCTTTGCAACCGCTCGTCGGATCACCGAACCGAGCGCGCCAACGCGTTCGTTGCACCCCCAATTAGGTTCCTATGGGGTCAAATGAGATCAATCTCATCTATTTCTAAAATCCCCATTTGGATGCCCTAGATGCTACTATAGCCAAATTCACCAAATCGATCTACGAAATGGGGAATACTCATCTTGCTAGCATGCTAGGGTTCCATAAATCCCAACTCTAGGGTTTAAGACCCACTACAAGGGGATCTACCATGAGAGAGAGAGAGGGAGAGCGCAAGCTTACCTCTCAAGAGCTTGCCCACTTGAGGGAGAAGGAAGAGATGGTCATCATCATCATCACCATCATCTTCTTCTCCATCTCCTTCTTTCTTTTCTTCTTCTTCTTCTTCTTCTTCTTCTTTCCTTCTTCTCTTCTTCTTGCTGTCGAACAGAGAAGAGAGAGAGAGAGAGAGAGGGAGGGAGCGAACAGAGTGAGGGAGAGAGAGAGAGAAGAGGTTTTATCCCTCTCTTTACAACTAACCCCCTGCACAATTGCTATAAGGCCCCTCAACTTTACAATATTTGAAACAGCCCAAACTGGGCATTTTCGGGCTCAGGGACCGGTCTCCCTAACCTAGGACCGGTCCCAGAGAGCCTTGCTCCACTCTGCGCAGCTGGAGACCGGTCTCCCCCTTAAGAGACCGGTCCCAGCGAGCCTGCTCTCGCGGAGACGACCTTCGGGACCGGTCTCCTTTTCGGGGGACCGGTCCCCGAGGACCATCAGCCTAGTCCAAGGACTTAGCCAAATTTTCAGCTTTTTCCGTTTCTTCTCCGTTCCAACTCACTTTTGGCTCGTTTGACCTCCGATTCTTTTCAAATTGAACCGAGCCTCTCCACACATGATTTAAATCATGTCCACATCGTCATTTCATCCGCGCAAGTGCCGGATTTGGCTCACGGCCCAAAGTAGCCTTTCGGGCTCCGTTTCGCACCTAGTGCACCGAAAACACTGAAAGCTTCCGGACTTCAGGAACCACTCTTATGGCCTTCTAAGCCAACATACCTCGTAACTTCAAGACTTTAGAAGTTCGATATGTCACATTCTCCCCTCCTTAAAAGAGTTTCGTCCGCGAAACTTACTCATCTCCATCAACTCACAATCCAATTCAATTTATCGAGTAATTTAGGAGATTCCAATGCACTTTTTTTTCTTTTTTTTTTTCGGAGCGGCCTTTCACTAATTAGAATCATTCACAGGCCCATCACGAAGAATGTGAGACTAGTTTCATTCACCTTTGCTAAGCACAACTTCAAAAGTGCATTACAACTCCGATAAACATTAGTGGAAGCGCAAGTCGACATTCAACGACCTCGCACGCGCCAACATCACTCGCAAACAGTTTGCAAGAAACTTCACCTTGCGTTTACTCATCTCATCTCTGAGCGCACTCAGATCCAATCACCCACATTGCCTAAAGCAACATCTTAGGAGCATCACTTAGTGGTGAGTGCTTCAATATCAACCGAATCTTGCTCCATCGTGAGATGGTACACTTCGGCGCATCTCGCCTCCATTCCGTAAAAGAGCATTATCCTCAATTGTCATGTGGCTTCTTCTATCGAAGTGTCTCCTAGAGACCACTTGCTTCAATTTCAATTGCCACGACTTATTCGGCTCCTTAGGCTGCGATCACTTACACGAACACTTCGCTCGCGAATCTGGTCAACTCTTCGTTAGAGTTATCAACTCACCGCTTACCTCGGTCTCTACGGGTGGACCAATGGTCGCCAACTCTACGTCGACCTATCGCTTAGACGTGTCTCAACTACGCTTAGCGTTCTCTCGTTAATAGCGTAGACCCAATCGACACTTTCGGCGAAATTCTCACTTGGGAATTCGCACACACTCCAATCGAGCAATCAAGACCCCAAACCACACTCAACTCTCGGATTGGGTCACAACCGCACTCTCGGCGCATTATCGATCTTAAGATCCAACACGTGGCATTTTCACGTTCTCGGGTCCAAGCTCGGACTACCGTCCTGACCAAAACTCTCGCCACCTACCAGTGCGGGACGCGCCTCTCGCAGTGAGCGCCTTTGCCCAATGGGCCCAGGCTCCACAGTCCACAAATGGTCCAGGCACGGGTCGTCCCCAAGCACTACCCGCTAACGTCATCCTACACGACATGCTCTATAGAGCTACGCAATCTATCGACTCCTTGGCACCTAGTGCAAGCCATCAGCCCCACGAGTGATCCATGGCCCGCTTCACACTTAGCAACGCTAAAGTGCTACTGCCAATCCACTCTCTCGGCTGAATCGAAACCGCACTCTACGAGTACCTGTACTCGGGCGTTCCACGCCTCTGTAGCGTTCTACGCTAAGTCTCAGCTTTGGGGCAGGACTGCGCCCCACGCACCGCCTACTAAGCAACTTTTCTAACCCCACATGGAGGTATCGCTAGGCCCACAGGCCAAATTCGGCGCTAACCAACTATTTCCTCAATAGTGGTTCTAACTATGCCAGGCATCTGGCCGCTCGGCCTATGCACTCCAACTACACGAGCACCACTCGCCCACCTCAATTCGAGGTATCACTTGGCCTCACACGCGCGTACTCGGCAACTAGTCGATCATGCTCTCAACAGCGGTTCTACTTCCACCGTCGGTCTATCGATACTACATCCGAAACATTCGGATTACTCGGGTATCCTCAAGTATCACGGCTTAACTCTCGCAATCTACTACTCGTTGCCTTGAGAGTCGCCGCACCACTTCCGGGACACAATTCACGATACGAGAAAACTCTCGCTCGTATTCTCTCACAGAGCGGTCTCCTTGTTGCAGCTTCCTGAACTTGTCCTGAAGCTTTCTCCTTTCAGTGTCGGGGAAGTACGTAGAAAACACCAACCCCCGAAACTCATTCCATGCCATAGGAGGGAGGCTAGGCGATCGATTTCGTCGAATGCCTTTCCACCACGCCTTCGCTGACTGCTTCAAGCAATGCACAGCTAAAGGTACCTTGTCCCGCTCCAAGGTGTGTAGCTCCTCAAAGAGCGTTTCCATAGAGTCAATCCACATCTCTACGATCCATGGATCGACGTTCTCTCCATCGAAGATAGGCGGATCGAACTCCTTGAAGGCCATAAGGGCCGCCAATGCCCGTTCCTTCTCTGCCTCCATTTCCACAGAACCAGGAGCTGCTGCCCCCGAATCCATCGCCACTCCTGTCGGCACACGGCCTGCTGCTACGCGGCCGCCGCAGCCTGTCGTGCCAACAACTCATGGAGCTCCTTGATCTGCTCCTCCTGTCGCAGCACTACGCCCATGAGCGTACTCATCTGCTCGCGGAGCACCGGGTCTCCACTCGCCTCGGGTTGCTCAGGAACACTACTTGTTCCCTCCCGCGCCGATCTGGGTGAAGATCGCCTACGCGGTGCCATCTTTTCCTGAAACAGGACAACTCGATTAACTCTCAACCTTGTAGGTCAAGCACGAAACAACTTAACATTGACTCAAATCGGGCGAAAGTCATGCAAGGGCATCTATTCTCATCACTCGGTTTCATGTTGTGTATACCCAACATGAACATCCTCGGTTGAGAATAAACCACACCTCGAGTCTACCTCTAATACCCGTCTTAGAGGTTTCTAACTCTTGACCCAATCGATTAACCTTTCGCCAATAGTCACAAGTCCTCGTCTCTCACGAGCCTTATTCTCCTATGGTTTACTATCCTAGGGTCTCCTAGGTTCACCTAAACCATTGTCCCATTCTCTAATTATGCTCTGATACCAACTAATCTGTCACGCCCCGAGCCCGCCAATTCGATCGGATTCGGCGCGCGCACCGAACGGACAGAGTTTCCCCTGTACGTCCAAGGCGTCGCAATCGATATAATTACAAGAAGGTTCCAACTGGGAACAGTATTCAACATACAACGATTGCATAAGGAAGCTAGGTATCAAACAACATAAACATATCTTATGTTATTACATTCATTCCACATTCATTTTACATCACCGAGTAATTTACATTAGACTTCCAAATACAATCTACTCATTATTACATCCTTTCACCAGTTAGTTACATTTTGCTCACTACTCTCTAGTCCCCGCTATTAAAACGGCCTCAGGGTACTGCTACCTCTGGTCTCTTGGTTGGGCGCTATCTACAGATCTACGCCCTTGCCTCGCGGCTGGCTTCTTTGCAGCTCACGTGTATACTGTACCCCCAAAACCACAACACGGGGTGAGAACTATTGTCCATAGTTCTCGTGGGTACGATCACCCAAGAGAACGACTCGACCAATAGGTCCAAGGAGGCCTTTGCAAATATGTTAGTCCAAAAACATATATAGGTATATAACTTGCAACTAACATAAAAACATGCCTCACAAGTGCAACATGCAAATTATTACTTTAGCTCTTAGCTTTTCTTTACCTTTTCGCTATTCTGTACTTTAGCTATTTCATTCTTACTTAGCTATTCATAACTCATACCCGTTGTAACTCTAAGGTTTCTACTTACCTTAGCTCATGTCATTAACTTCCAAGGTTTCTATAACCCTAGGTTTCCATCTCAAGTCCAACTTGCTTCTAAGGGGTCTATTACCTTAGGTTCACCATACATATCACTAGCCCTCAAGGTTCTTTCTACCTGATTCCAGCTAGCCACCCGACTCGGCCACGAGTCAATCAATAGCGGATAATCCGCACTTTGCCTAGCTCGAGGTGAAGGACCTTGTCGCATACACCTCAGCCTGCAAGCCAAGAACCACATCGCCCAACGGTCCGCCCGAAGGTCCGTGCACCGTGGTCAGGGATCCGCCAGTGGGAGAGGAACATGCCGCATACACCCATAGCCAAGATTCCCTGATAGGGAGAGGAACATGCCGCATACACCCTAGCGCTCACTTTGTTCTTGCTTAGTCACAATCCTCGAAGTTCTTCGGTGGGAGAGGAACATGCCGCATACACCCGCGGAACCAGAACTATCGAGCTCACAATTACTGGGATTCCGGAATCCATTCCACTTTGCTTGAGGGTTGGCCTTAACCCTCAAGAGTCGACCCACTAGGTCCATTGTTCTTTACATCCTAGGTCCACTTGACTCTAGGGTTCATTCCTTGTCACATAACCTAGATTGTCTTAACTCTAGGTTCAATGTCATTCTAGCTCGACCTAGGTTTACTCGCACTAGGTCCATTGCCATCGTTGTTCAACCTATGTCCTTGACACTAGGTTCAATGCCACTCACCTAGATCCATTGACTCTAGGTTTGCTATAACTCATGTTCTTTACACTAGGTTAGATGCCACTCGATCTATATGTGCATTTAGTCCATGACTCACATTCTTTACTTGGCATTCTTTACTTGGCTCTCTTATGTCTATCAATCCACTCATATGCATGTTTCTATTATGCTAAGCATGCATTCTTTTACTCTTCTAGCATCGTACTTTATGCTATTATCATGCATTTCATTCATTTACTTGCAACTACTTAGCATTTTACTCTATATCACTAACATGCATTTCTACTTATGCGTTATTGAACATGCATCAACAAGAGTTAAATGACTCTTAGACATACAGGCGACCTAGTCGCTTGATACACACCCACCTTGGTTTTGCTCTCCGATTGCTCGTCGACACTTGCAATCGGCCGCCGCGGCACCCGTGACCCGATTCGGCTCAACTCGTGCGCGACCAACCGAACGATCTCCGAATCTCGATCTGAGACTTCGTGCCGTTGCCCCACGTCTTCAAGTTGCCCCAGTTCCGTTTTCGTGAATTTAGGGCTCCTATCTTGCGTGCTGCGGACATCTGGTATGAATATATTAAAATATTAATATCTTTGCAACCGCTCGTCGGATCAACAGCGCGCCAACGCGTTCGTTGCACCCCCAATTAGGTTCCTATGGGGTCAAATGAGATCAATCTCATCTATTTCTAAAATCCCCATTTGGATGCCCTAGATGCTACTATAGCCAAATTCACCAAATCGATCTACGAAATGGGGAATACTCATCTTGCTAGCATGCTAGGGTTCCATAAATCCCAACTCTAGGGTTTAAGACCCACTACAAGGGGATCTACCATGAGAGAGAGAGAGGGAGAGCTCAAGCTTACCTCTCAAGAGCTTGCCCACTTGAGGGAGAAGGAAGAGATGGTCATCATCATCATCACCATCATCTTCTTCTCCATCTCCTTCTTTCTTTTCTTCTTCTTCTTCTTCTTCTTCTTCTTCTTCTTCTTCTTGCTGTCGAACAGAGAAGAGAGAGAGAGAGAGAGGGAGGGAGCGATCAGAGTGAGGGAGAGAGAGAGAGAGAAGAGGTTTTATCCCTCTCTTTACAACTAACCCCCTGCACAATTGCTATAAGGCCCCTCAACTTTACAATATTTGAAACAGCCCAAACTGGGCATTTTCGGGCTCAGGGACCGGTCTCCCTCACCCAGGACCGGTCCCAGAGAGCCTTGCTCCACTCTGCGCAGCTGGAGACCGGTCTCCCCCTTAAGAGACCGGTCCCAGAGAGCCTGCTCTCGCGGGACAGCCTTCCGGGACCGGTCTCCCTTTTCAGGGACCGGTCCCCCCAGGGACCATCAGCCTAGTCCAAGGACTTAGCCAAATTTTCAGCTTTTTCCGTTTCTTCTCCGTTCCAACTCACTTTTGGCTCGTTTGACCTCCGATTCTTTTCAAATTGAACCGAGCCTCTCCACACATGATTTAAATCATGTCCACATCGTCATTTCATCCGCGCAAGTGCCGGATTTGGCTCACGGCCCAAAGTAGCCTTTCGGGCTCCGTTTTCGCACCTAGTGCACCGAAAATACCTGAAAGCTTCCAGACTTCACCGGAACCACTCTTATGGCCTTCTAAGCCAACATACCTCGTAACTTCAAGACTTTAGAAGTTCGATATGTCACAATTTGTACCGGTACAAATCCAGTCTTGTACCGGTATAAAATGCTCCAGAGGCAAACCCGAGAGCTGCCTCTCGGTTTCGCAGCATTTGTACCGGTACAAATCCAGTCTTGTACCGGTATAAAACGCTCCAGAGACAAACCCGAGAGCTGCCTCTCGGTTTCGCAGCATTTGTACCGGTACAAATCCAGTCTTGTACCGGTATAAAATGCTCCAGAGGCAAACCCGAGAGCTGCCTCTCGGTTTCGCAGCATTTGTACCGGTACAAATCCAGTCTTGTACCGGTATAAAATGCTCCAGAGGCAAACCCGAGAGCTGCATCTCGGTTTCGACATTGTGTACAAATCCGATCTTATCTTAGGTATAAAATGCTCCAGAGGCAAACCCGAGAGCTGCCTCTCGGTTTCGCAGCATTTATACCGGTATAAAAATGGCTTGTACCGGTATAAACACCAAAAAACCTCACAAACCCGAGAGCTCTCCCTCTCGGTCAAAGTTGCTATACCGGTACAGCAACTTTGCTTGTACCGGTACAAAATGCCCAGACTTGTGTTTTTCGCATCGTTTCGACTCGACTTCGCGCCGAACAACGCCAAAACCCTTCTTACTCTTTTAGACTATCTTTTAACATTTCCAAGAAGTTTGGAATGGCAATTGGAACATGTCCAACTATTTTATTTTCGCACTTTAGTCAATTTGGCCAAAGTCCGATCTTATTGTCGAATTTTCGATATGCTACAGTGATCTTGTATTCGATCTATAGATCGACGGGTTAATTCCATGTTTTAGACACGAGGAAATGTAATGTTAAGCCTTCGGGGCATCTTTATGTGAGATAATGTTATGTAGTATAAGTGACTTGAACTTTTTCCTTTATGGTGCTTATACACCTTATAGTGGGATGGACATGTGCTTTGCTAGTATTATGATACTTGTGAATATTTTTTAGCTCTCTTACTTATGGTATTGTTAGATATCTATTCGATAATTATTGAAAGTGCATGTCATGAACTCCTTGAAATCTTGTTTAAAGTAATGAATTATCCCAAGTAGGATAGTGTCATTTGTGTTGTACATGTTTTACACTTCCTGGGTTTTGGTAGAGACAAACCACCTAGTAGACGTAAACAAGTTGTGACATGTTGAGCTATTTTCCGACCGTAGAGTTGACGAGTGAGATTCCAAGTTTTAAACTTGATGATTGAGTATCCCAAATAGGGACCCTATGCTATGATTATGCTCGTTGCCCCTATGCTCATTCGCACTTGCTTGTGAGGGTCGCTCCCTACAAGCCGGCACTCCGGAGTGGGCCTTTGCGATTCGTTCGCCTCGCTTGTGAGGGTCGCTCCCTACAAGCCGGCACTTCGGAGTGGGCCTTCGCGATGCACTCGCCGTGCGGGACTGAGCGCTGAAAGTGGGTTGCCGTGTTCTCGTGTCTCCTTTCTTGCGGGGAAAGTCGACGACCTCCACGGGGCCACCTAGGCATGGCACGAGCCGGGATGTTACCTTGGGTACATTCCTTATGGATTGGGTTTTGAGACTTCTTTTGACTTAGTATATAGTCATGGTTTGTGCATACATAGTAGATATCCATACTTATGACTGTTGCCTTAGATCACTACTTGATGCATGTATAGTAGTTGAAAACTTTGAAACATTATGTCATCGTTATCACTAGTGGTAGTACACTTATACTATTATGGATTATCATGTATGCTTGGTAGAGAACAAGGGAATGCATAATTTACTTTATGTAGTAATATGGTTTTTATGGTTGTGCATGTAATTAAATGTTAGCTTACTTTAATTATGCACGTTAATTGATTTGGACATATGTTTGTGCCATTAAAAGTAGAATATCATGATTATGATTGTTGAACTCGTAGTAGAAGTATGAATATGTTTAATTTCAGTTATGTACTCATTTCTTATTTATCGCTTCTTACTTGCTTTTAGCACGCTTACTTTAGCCTAGTGGAGCATTTCACTGAGATCAGTAATTGCCCACTGGGAACTATATTTGATAGTTCTCACGCCCTTTGTTTGTTGTTAATTTTCAGAGCCATCTACATCGGGAGTGGCTAGGGATCGAGGCAAGGGTTTTGCGGCTAGCTAGAGCCCTACGGAGTTACTATAGTGGATCCGTCAACATCTTTTCTTTTTGTACCTTTAGAAAAGATGTATTATGTATCTGTTTTAGAGATTTGTATTAGATTCTGGATTTAGCTCTTTATTGTTGTATCACTTTTGTGGATCTTTTATGTTAGAATTTAGTGGTTTTATATTACTCGCTCTGATAGCCTCGTAGGATTTCTCTCTTTTCCTTCTTTGTTCCAGTAGACGCCTTGTGTAGATTGTGTTTGTTTGGTGTACACGGCGGGTCTGTGCACGTGCCGGCGGGCTTCCGCTGGGCCCGGGGCGTGACACACTTAGATAGGAAATTAACGATTTAGTTTTGATTTGGAAATTTTAAAATATTTTTAGCAATATTTAACACTTCTATGGCGCACCAAGTTTTAATACTCGTCAAAGTTAAATTTACTATCTTATGTAAGAAAAAAATTACTATCATAAATTAAAATTCAAATTATCAAATTCGCGAGTATTAAATTTTGGCGGGCATTATAAATTTAAAATTTAATTTTGAATATTATATGATTGACAAATATTAGGTTTGAAAAAAAAAAATATTTGAGAAAACGCATGAATAGAAAATAAATTTAATGTTATGTATTACGTGATTATCGGAGATATTATGTGATTGGCGGATATTACATTAGATAGAAAATAAATTTAATAATTTTATTTTACGTGATTGGCGGATAAGAAGGAAATATTATTTTACGTATTACGTGATTGGCGGATAAGAAGGAAATATTTAAGAAAACGCGTACATAGGAGATAACGGATAGTGAGGGTATTTTTGTAAAGAAAAATGACAGATACTTTTATTTTTATTCGTTGGATAAGATCTAATGGTGAAAAGTTAAAATCTACATTTGAGAATAAATTATTATGTAAAGATTTATTTAAAATGAATGGTTGAAAATTATCGGATATGACAATATTAGTAAAAAAGATTGAGTGTTTTTTGGAAAGGGAAAAAATTCAAAACTCACGCTTTTATAAGTAGTATAGATATATAATAAAATTTTATTTATAATTATTTTTTATTTATAAATATATAATAATTTATTTTATAATATATATATATATATATATATATATATTATATATTATATTACATATTTATTATATAATATATTTTATTTATAAATATAAATTTTAATAATTAAATATATTATGATAATTATTATATATTAATAATATATAATATATAATTAGAGAAAAAATATATAATAATTATAATATATTAATAATATAATATATAATAAAAAATATATTAAATAGTTTTTTACTCACTTTTCTTTTTCTTTCAACCAAACAAGCTGTCATGGAAAGCTACTTTTCTTTTCCTACAAACCAAACAAAAACAACGTAAAACTTTTTTGGCCTTTTTGCATAAAAAATCCACTTATTTTGGACTTTTGCAAAATCGGGCCACCTTTTTTCGTTTTCTGATTCGGTCAACTTTTCCAAGAAGCGACCAAAATACCCTTATACCTTTTTCTCATCTCTTTTTTTTCTATCGTTCTTTTTTTCTTTTTCTTCCCCGAGAGGCGCGACAGAGCGACGCGAAGCGAGAGGCGTCGGAGGGAGGCGACGCGAGCACCTGTGACGGGCCGCGGCGCGCGCCACCGGGTCGAGCTTGGCCTTGCCGCCGCCACTGCGCGGCCGTCGAGCGAGTGGTCTCGTCGGTGAGGAAGGCGGCGCACTGCGTGCGGACGTTGCTTATGTGCCCGGCGAACGCGGCGGCCGGAGCGGAGCAAGCTCGGCGGCGGCGTCGCGGAGGCGGTCGACGCTGCCGGCCATGTTCCGGCGATCGCGGACGAGGCGGAGCGGAAGCGTGAGAGCACGGCGGGGCGGCGGGGGACGCGGGCGCCGACAGTGCGGGCCCGATCGGTGCTGACGGCGAGCGCGAAGCGGGCGAGCTCCCTTGGGAGAGAGAGTTGAGAAGAAGAAGAAGAAGAAGAAGAAGAAGAAGAAGAAGAAGAAGAAGAGGAAAAAAAAAAATCAGAAAGAAGAAGAAGAAGAAGAAGAAGAAGAAGAAGAAGAGAAATAGTGTAACGGTGTAAAAAAAAATAAAAGAAATAGTGTAATGGTGTAAAAAAAAAGAAAGAAAAAGAAGAGGAAGAGAAGAAAAATTATATAATTTTATCCAATTTTGCACTCATTTATCCAATTTTGCACTATTTTGCCTAAAATTGCATAATTTTTCTTCTCTTCCTCTTCTTTTTCTTCTTCTTTTTACACCATTACACTATTTCTTTTATTTTTTTTACACCGTTACACTATTTGTAAGGATGTGAATTCTCGAAATCCGAGAGTTGCACCACGTTTAGAATCGACTGATTGTTGATTGGATGGACTTCGGAAAGCTCAAAGTTGATCCGAAGGCAAAAAGTGCACCGGAGTTGCTCCCGGTGAAGTGCGGAAGCATTCGGGCGTTTTGGTGCGCTTAGGTGCAAAAATGGAGACCGAAAAGCTATGTTGGGTCATGAGCTAAATCCGGCATTAGCGTGGATGAAAAGATGATAAAAACGTGCTCGAAAACATGTTTGGAAAGTCTCGGTTCGATTTGAAACGAATCGGAGGTCAAACGAGCGAAAACGGAGAAGAAACAACGAAAAGCTGAAAAATTTGGCTAAGTCTTTGAAGTGGGCTGAAGGTCCCTGAGGGGACCGGTCCCTGAAAAGGGAGACCGGTCCCTGAAGGCTGTCCCGCGAGAGCAGGCTCTCTGGGACCGGTCTCTTAAGGGGAGACCGGTCCCCGGTGCCAGTGGAGCAAGGCTCTGCAGGACCGGTCTCTTAAGGAGGCAGGTCCCCAGTGCGCGAGAGTGGAGCAAGGCTCTCTGGGGACCGGTCCTTGACTAGGAGGCGGTCCACCAGGCAGAGAAAGGCCCAGTTTGGTGCAGTTTGAATTGTTGAGGGGGCTTTTGGCATCTTGTTACAAATGAAGGGTTATAGAGGGCATTTCCTCTCTCACACCCTCATTCCCTCACACACACACTCAACTCTCCCTCGCTCACTCTAGAAGCAAGAGAAGACGAAGAAGAAGAGAAGAAAAGAAAGAAGGAGAAAAGGAAGGAGAAGAAGAGAAAAAAAAGAAAGAAGGAGAAAAGGAAGGAGAAGAAGGAGAAGAAGCTAGAGAAGGAGCTCTCCATCCTCTTCCTCATTTTCTCCTTGTCCTTGGAGCTACCTAGAGGTGAGCTCTCTCGAACCCTAGCTTGTAGAACTTAGGGTTTTTGGGTTTTGATGCTTAGAAATGGGCCAAATAGGACCCTAGCAAGCTTCTAAAGAGATCAACCCCAAGTTCTAGGGCCTTGATCAAATGGGCTAACTAGTGTGCAAACTTAGGGTTCCAAATTGAGGGTTTTTCATGGTAACTCCTCCTAGAGTGTTCTAAATCCTCTAGGGATAATTTTTATGGAACCCTAGGCTTTCTAAGAGATGATTTGCACAAGTAATTTGGGCTCCAATGCGGGATTTTGCTCGGGGCAATTTCTAGGGCTCAAATTGGGGCTTTTCAAAATAAGAGGTTTTGATCTCTTTTAACCTCATTTCTAACATATTGTTAGGTCCACGAATGCGTGGGAAGCGACGGTTGGTCGATCCGACGAACGGTTTGAGTGATCCGAGCCAAACAAGGGCTTGGAGCTGCAGTTGGGCCCAAAGAAGCCAAAGCGGTGTTTGGAGACTACGAGTCGGACGTCGTAGCTTCGTGAAGCTTCCCAAAAGGTGGGGGGTGACACTCGAATACTTCGAACTCCTTTCTATGTCTTAGAAATAAATAAATCTCATCTCTTGCATGTAGCATAGTAGAATTGCATGTTTAGGCTACTCCTTATGCTTTCTAGTGAAAACCTAGTGTACTTGGAATGCTAGGTGAATGGATAGGTGAGGATTGGGTCTGGACATTGGATTCTATAGTGCTAAGAAAGAGATGGACTCGAGGGTTATCTAGTGACATAGATCGAGTGGCATCTAATGTAAAGAACATGACGAGTGGCATTAACATAGTGTATTTGACACTAGAGGTCTTTGGACATAGGGATAGGTGAAATCCCAAGAGAAATGGCTCGTGAACATAGATCTTAGTAAAGCTAAGTACATGTTACTGTTGGTCGGAATAGTGGAGTTCCGAGAGAACTGTTGGCCCTAGTCGGTAGGATATCCTCACGTGGAGAGGATAGATCAAGCTCACGGTCTGTATTAGTGGTGGTATAGCCATCGGTGTCGTCGAGTACTCCGGAGTGTCGCACGATCGGGACCACGTGGAGGTCCACAGACAATCCCGGGTTGGAGAGCACGTGGAGCCTCCTCCCCAAAAAGGGATTTATATGTGAGGCGTAGGCAAACCCAAGGGTATTGCCACAGAGTGGGTAAATGGATAAATAGCAATGTCATTGAGCAATCGGCTATTGAACATAGTGAGAACTTGTTAGCATGTTAGTAAACCTTACTATATGATGCATGCATTCGTTTCACAAGATTATGGGCATAGTAGCATAGATTTCCTATTATGCACTTACAGCTTTCAGATATCTATCTATATCTAGTTGTTGTTACTTGTGCCCACTTGGACCTAGTGGGGAGATCGGTGGAGTCGGTGGCCGAGCCCACTGGGAACTAAGGAAGTTAGTTCTCACCCCACTACTTTTCCAGTGCTAGGTGCAGGTTCGTTGGGCGAGGACCGTGGCAAGGGCATCGCCCCCGTCCAGTGAGGACCTGGTAGTATAGTAGCTTCCTTCTGCATTAGAGTACCATTGTATCTAGATGCTATACTTTTGGAGAGCTATGTATTTTGAGTAAATGAACATGTAATCATTTTGGGATGTAAATGTAAATCAAAGTATATGTGATGTAATAGCTTGTTGTATTCTCTCTTTATTTCACTTGTGTATTACTTGTGGATTACTTGCTCTAGTTGTTGGCATTGTTTGTGCCCCGTTGATTGTGTATGTTTAGAATTTAGTATTCCTGGGTAAATTCTTGTACACGATCTGTTGTTGAGCCTTGGGCGGGCAGGGGAGGTGCTGTCCGTCCGGCGTCCGCTCGGCGCGCCCGAACCGGACCAAATAGGTAGCGGTTTTCGGGGCGGGGGCGTGACACTATTTCTCTTCTTCTTCTTCTTCTTCTTCTTCTTCTTCTTCTTCTTCTTTCTGATTTTTTTTTCCCTCTTTTTCTTCTTCTTCTTCTTCTTCTCAACTCTCTCTCCCGAGGGAGCTCGCCGCTCGTCTTTGGCCGTCGGCGCCGATCGGCCCGCACCGCCGCCGCCGCGTCGCCCGCCTCCCCACCGTGGCCTCACGCTCCGGCTCCGGCTCCACTCCGGCTCCCACTCCGGCCCCGTCCGCGATCGCCTCGAGAACATGGCCGGCGTCGGCCGACCGCCTCGCGACGCCGCCGCCGAGGCGGCCCGCTCCGGCCGCTCGGCTCGCCGCATTCGCACATAAGCAACGTCCGCACGTGGTGCGGCGCCGCCCTCGCAGACGAGACCACTGCCTCGATGGCGTCGCGCAGGGCGGCGGCAAGGCCAAGCTCGACCCCATCGCGCGCGCCGCCGTCCGCCGCGAGGTGCTCACCGTCGCCTCTATTTCCGCCGCTCTCTAGGAAGAAAAAGAAAAAAAAGAACGACAGAAAAAAAAAAAGAGAAAAAGGTATAAGGGTATTTTGGTCAGTTTGCTGAAAAAGTGGCCCGAATCTACAAAAACGAAAAATGTGGCCCTGTTTTGCAAAAGTCCAAAATAAGTGGATTTTTTATGCAAAAAGGCCAACTTTTTTTCACCGAAAATTTTTTTTCCACAGAAATTTTTTTTTCCACAGTTTTACGTGGAACGAAACACACCCTGGTTTTTCTTTTATTTTCTAACTGGGTGGTTTTAGGGTGGGGATTAGGTTTTTTCCTTCATCTTTTATAAAATTACCTTTTAAAAATATAGTTAAAACTATTAACATTTTAAAAATTATTATAATATTATTATTAATTATTAAATAAAATAAAATTAGAAAGAAAAAAAAAGTAAAAATTTGTACGAGTCAATATCCTAAAATAAAATATGTTATCGCTTAGATTTGCTAAGTTATATAAAGATTTAATATACTTTAATTAGATAAATAAATTAAGTCTTATGAAAATTTAGTTTAATTTAATTAAATCATATATCGATGATTTTAAACCATTATAATAATTAATTTAAACCCCTAGTAATAAAATATAATTTTGCCAACACTTATGTTAAGTGTTACAAAAAAAAAGCGTCATAAAAAATCATCATATTACTATATACCGACGGTTTAGAACTGTTATAATAATTAGTTAAAACCATTTGCTAAAATATATTTTTGCCAGCGCTTATGTTAAGTGTCACGCCCCGGGTCATTTTAGAGTATAAAAACAGCGGAATTTTTTTTTTTTTTTTTTTTTTTTTTTTAAACCTTGACCCCAAGGACATGTCGGACACATACAAATACAGAGAGACCACTGTACACACGGACAGAGTCTCCCCTGTATTTGCACGACATCGCACAAGTACATAAAGTCTTTTACAATCATACAATCACAACAAAGTGTATATGCAAAAAATTTAACTTAAATCCATACACAAATTTCACCATTCACCACAGGTTACATTGTAATAATCGACATTTTTGTCATAATTAATAAACCCTTTTGTTGATGATGTTATTGTGTGTAATTTAATTACAAGAGCACTCGTCAAATTTCAAGTGAAAATGAGCTAAAACGAAAAAGTTACGCGATCCGGAAATCTGACTTAAAGTGAATAGTAACTCCGGATTTTCGGCGAATCGGGGAGTAGAGAAGGGTTCCGGTGCGTACAGGACTCCGAATATAGGACTTCAATAGCTCGTTTCGAACGGCTCGATTATTCTGAATCCAATGGCGCTGACAGAATTAGATTCTGATGCACGAATATCGAGAAAAAGGGGTTTGGACGATTTGACATAAATAACTTAATAAATGGGAAATTAAGGAGAAAGATGGAGGGATTGGTACTTCACGAATCTGAGACCAAATCGAACGAAGTAAAATGCTAGATTCGATGTTCGCGACGTACTGAACGCGCTGGCGCAATCCGATCGGAAATCCGACGGACGGATCTTCGGGAATCGCGAAAAGAACGCAAAGGGGTTAAAATCGCATAACGGAGAAACGCGAGAAAATCTAATATTTTATGCGCCGAATTGCAAGATTTTGAATGTGGAGGGTCCTTGGTGCAAGATTCAACTAATGACAGGGACTAGATTGAAATTAGTTGGCTGTGGAGGGCTAATTTGCAAAGTTGCAAATGGTATATAGATTTGGAATTACGGTTTTCATCACCTTAACCCTAACCCTAGTGTCCCTATAGCTTCCTGAGCCACCCTAGACACATCCAGCCGCCCCTGCCAACCCTGTGCGCGTGCTCTTACTGCCCCAGCCGCCGGTAGCCGCCGCCGTCGCCGGAAAAACCCTCCACTCCATCTTCTTCTTCCTCCCCCAGCCCGCACCACCTTGTACTTAGGCCAGGGAACTCTGGGAGGCAAGATACCTTTGGAGAAAGGTTACTCGGCCAAGATCCATCTCCAGGCTTGCATCTCCGGCCATCGCCGCCGTCGCTGTGCATCGCCGGAGCCAGAAGAGTCACCTGCGGCCAGATCTGCTCCACCCAGGCCGAGCTCGGGAGAGAGGGAAACCCGCACGCCGCCGTCGGGTTTGGAGGCTTGCATCAACCTTCCCCGACCTCGGACCATCTCCGGCGCGCCATCCCCGGCTTCCCCTGTAACGAACCGAACTTTAGCCAAATTGGTTGAAGCACGCGAAAGAAATAATTGGACGAGTTCCAATTACCTTTCCAAGCGTTTTGGAAGGGTTAAAGGAAGGTTTAAAAGAGTTATGAAGGTTTTGGCGTTACTCGACGCGAACTAGAGTCGAAACGATGCGAAAAACCAAGTACGGGCGGTTATGCGGTACAAGCACAGTGCATGCCGGTATAGCAACTTTCTGAGAGGAGAAGAGCTCTCGGGTTTGAAAATTTTATGGCCCATACGGTACAAGCCCGATCCCATACCGGTACAAGTCTTTGCGAAAAATACGAGGCGACTCTCGGGTTTGCCTACGGGGTGTCCCATACCGTGCAGATGGCCCTCCATACACAGTACAAACAGTCCGCGGCGACTTTTGGGCCTTCGCAAATAAAGAAAATTGAGGGCCTAAGTGCAATTGTTACAACACAATACACTCCCAAACACCCCTCTCTTCACAACCACTTCATCAAACACACTCTCCCTCACATTTCCCTCTTTCTCTCTCTAGAAAACCTCCCCTAGAGCTTGGAGGAGAGGAAGGAGAAGCTTGGAGAAGGTGGATTTTGTGGCTTTGGTGGTTCTAGAAGCTCTCCTACAAGGTGGACCTTGGGATAGCTTTGGGCAAAGGTGAGATTTTGCAAACCTAGACCTAGGGTTTGGGATTTCTCCATGGATTTTCGAGGTTAGGAGTTTCTACAAGTGTAGAAGCCTCCTATGCACATAGAACACATGAAAACCCTAGTTTCTTCATGTGCTCTCATGGTGGAACCTTAGGGCATCAATGCATGCCCTAGAAAAGAGTTTAAATAGTCTTAGATGAGTTCCTAGAAGATCCACAAGCTCTCTTTTGCTTGTTTAAGAGATCAAAACCTAGGGTTTCACATAGGGCTTGGTAGAGCACCCAAATTTGGGGCTTTTGACTATAGAGGTTCTAGGGTCAAATTGACCTTGTAGAAACCTAATTGGGGGTATTCCCGACGCGTGGGACAACTCCGTTTATTTAAACGAAAAGCCGATCTATGAGTTGCTATGTAAGATAGCCTGATGTAAAATCTGATAACTGTGCAGATTTCAAATAGGCCTCGGTTAGCTACGAAATTCGACGGGCAACCCATCCATAATTTTAGAAGGTGGGTGGTGCATTCCAAGGACACCGAAATTCTTTCTAAGTCTATGTGTCACTTTTGAGCATTCTATATATGTTTGAGTATGTATGCATGATAGGGTAAATTATGAGTTATATTGCAATTTGTGAGTTCGAATGCATGAGATGTAATTGTATGAGATTATATGACAAAGAACAAGAACCCTATATATATGCATGTTAAAGAACAAGTAGTGTAATTGACAAGTGAATGTGACATTGGACATGTATTAGAGAATGTGACAAAAATGAGTCTAGAATACTTAGACAACATGTGTGACATCAAAGAGCAAGAACAAGAACTTGTAGTGTACATAACACTAGTAGAGTCATGAGATTGACATTTGACAATAACCTTAGAGTTGAGGGTCATATGAACATAAGTTCTCCTTGAAGGTAAGGAACAGATTGAGATTTAGAATCCTTAAAGTTAAGGATTGATCGTACTCACCATATAGTCCTTGCTCGGGGGCGGTAGCTCCCCCTCGAGCGGTGCGCTCCGGAGTAGGTCACCACTGGAATGAGTTTTCCAGAGGACGGTCCCAACGCGTCGATATTGAGCCTCCCCGGTTACTTTGGGATTTTGAGTTTGGTTGAGTCTTGTTGAGGGCGAACCCACGGGTGAGCCAAGAGATTGGGTATTGGACTTATGACCTTGCACGTTTTATTTTGAGCATATTATCGTTTACTTTCAAGCGTATTAGTTGCATTTGTTAGTTGGTTATTATCTTACCTTTCTTTCTATTACGCTTGAAATAGACCTAGTGGGAAAGTCGGCGTGGTTGGTTGCCGAACCCACTGGAAACTTTGTTGTAGTTCTCACCCCCCCTATTTCCACAGGGCCGGGACCTAGCGAGCCGGCCGAAGACCGCGGTAAGGGCATCGAGCCCTAGGTAGAGACCGCCCGAGTTGCTTTATTTTCGCTATAGTCGCATTTCCCTTTATATCATCTTTTGTATTTGATGATTATAGTTGTCTAACTTTAATTGTAATCAAGTTTCATTTTGAGGTAAATGTGATGTAAGAAAGAAATGATGCATTAAATTGTAAAGACCTTAAACAATTCAAGTTGTAAGAATTATGCATGTATGTGATTGCAATTAATCATAGTACTTGTATGTTTACATTAGTTACTTTCATTTTGGCTATGTTGCTTACCCTCGTGTAAGCCTTTTGTGTATGCTTCCGCATGTGTAAAATTTATTCTCTATCTGTACTTGTTGAGCCTTGGGCGGATAGGGGAAGCTCTGTCCGTTCGGCGTCTGTTGGCGCGCTCGAACCGGCCAAATGGATCGGTCTCGGGGCGTGACAGATAAAATGGTATCAGAGAGGGTATAAAGCCAAAAAGTGAAAGCTTAGGATGGACCTAGGGGCCATAGGAATGGAAAAGACCTAAGGACCTATGGACACGTGAGTGACGTTGAACAAGTATAGCGAAAGCATGTGATTGGGTTAATGTTATCATGTCTCTAATGTGTTTAGGGATTAACTTTAAGTTGTTATTTGTTTTCTATTCCTTGTATTGTGATCGGCCGACGACATGATATTTGGGATGAAAATGAATGCGCTTGTTTGCTTTCGCCGGATTGGGTATGTTCGAGTATGTGTTTAAGGTCTTAATGTAAGTTGCTTCGTTTCAGGAATCAATGGCACGTCGTGGACGACCGCGAAAGACACCTCTTCCCGAGGAGCCGAGTGCGGCACGGGTGCGGCACCTGTTGCGGCTCCCGAGCAACCCGCGGCACGTGGTGACGGGGAGCTTAGGGAAGCGGATGGCCGCGCTTATAGGCGTGGTGCGACGGCGAGCGGAGTCCGTTCGGGCTCAAGGCGAGCGGTCGGCGGCTTCGGGAGGCCCTGGGCGGCGGCGACGCGGCCAAGCGAAGTCGGCGGCCTACACCCCTGCTCGGACGCCGGCCGTAGTGGAGGGTGCGGCGGCGGCGCGGATCCGATCGCGGCCGTACCGATTCACGGCGATTCGGCGGAGCGGGGACTTCGAACCCCGGTAGCGGGGCAGATGACGAGGAGCGGGAGCGCCAGTTGGCGGCGCTCATCAAGTTTATGAAGTTCAAGCCACCTATCTTCGAGGGAGGAGTGGTGGAACCGGCGGTAGTGGAGTCGTGGATCGACTCCATGGAGACGCTCTTTGGGGATTTCAACACCTCGGAAAGGGACAAGGTGCACTTCGCCTCACATTGCCTAGATAAGGCGGCGAAGGCGTGGTGGAAGCGAACCAAGCGGGATAGGTCACTTGACCTACCGCCCGCGACGTGGGAGGAGTTCAAGAGGGCGGTGTTCACAAACTACTTCCCCGACTCGGTGAAGCGGAAGATGCAAGAGAAATTCCGCAAGTTGAGGCAGGGAGACCGCTCTGTGGCGCACTATGAGCTGGAGTTCTCCCACATTATTGACTGTGTCCCCGACGTTGTGCGCGACGATCGGGACCGGGCGGATTGGTTCCTACGGGGACTTCAGCCGAGGATCTATGAGAGGATACAGATCCTCAACCTCACGACCTTTGCGGAGGTCTTTGATCGCGCTCTATCTGCGGAGCACGGCAGCGCCTACGCGCGGGAGGAGCGTGAGGCCATGGCGGAGGCAAGGGATAAGGGCAAGAAGCGGGCGGCGGGCGGTGCCGGGGGCCGGCCAAATGCTAAGAAACCCCCTCGGTATCCCCGACAGCAACAGAAGGGCGGGAGACCTTTCCGTTGTGTTATTTGTGGCGGCAACCATCAGCCGGCGGCATGCTCGCAGCGAGAAGGGAAGTGCTACAAGTGTGGTCAGCCTGGGCATATGATTCGAGAGTGCCCTAGGTGGGGATCGTCTGCACCGACGGCGGCTTCATCCCCTTCTACCCCGAGGCAGCTGATGGGGTTGCCACCCCCGATGGCGGCTGGGCGCTCATCGGCATCGCGCCAGCCGGAGGCATCGAGAGCACCGAGTGGGCGGGTTTTGCCACTCAGGTGGAGGAGCAGGTTCCAGCTCCTGACGACATCGTGGCAGGTATTATCTCTATCAGAGGCACTAGAGCTCAGGCTATTTTCGATACAGGTGCATCACATTCATTCATAAGTGCATCATTCGCTAGAGCTCATGACTTAGAGATTGTGCATGATGAGGAGGGTTGGACTATTACCTCACCCGGGCAGTCTTATGGTGTCTATGACGAGTGTCGCGTGTCCGATTGTGGTCATGCCGATCGATATGTTGGTATTAGACAAGAAGTGGGGATTTGATGTAATCTTGGGGCTTGATTGGCTTTCCAAGTATTATGTGGTTATCGACTGCGAAAGGAAGGTGATCACTTTTCGTGAGCCTAATCAGGAGGAAATGGTGTACCGGGCGTGCAAGGGTGCGCGCTTTGCGGCAACCATATCTACGGCCCGAGCGAGAAAGATGATTAAGAGTGGTTGCAAAGCTTATTTGGCGACCATCGTGGACGGCCGAAGGGAGCACCCCGACCTTGAGGGCATTCGGGTAGTGTGCGAGTACCCGGATGTATTTCCGGCGGAGTTACCGGGGTTGCCACCGGACCGGGAGGTTGAGTTTGTCATTGACTTGATTTCGGGCGGCGCCGATTTCGAAGGCTCCGTATAGAATGGCACCAGTAGAGTTAAAGGAGCTTAAAGCACAATTGGAGGACTTGCTCGACAAAGGCTTTGTTAGGCCGAGCGTGTCTCCGTGGGGAGCTCCGGTGTTATTCGTCAAAAAGAAAGACGACACACTTCGACTCTGCGTGGATTACCGCGAGTTGAACAAGGTCACAGTGAAGAACAAGTACCCGTTGCCCAGGACCGACGTTTTATTCGATCGGTTGAAAGGGTCAAAGGTGTATTCAAAGATAGACCTACAATCGGGTATCATCAATTGAAGATACGACCCAAAGATGTGCACAAGACGGCGTACCGTACGCGGTATGGCCATTATGAGTTCACGGTGATGCCATTCGGGCTTACTAATGTCCCGGCGGCATTTATGGACTTAATGAATCGTGTATTCCGTCCGCTATTGGACCGGTGCGTCGTTGTCTTCATTGACGACGTATTGGTGTATTCTCGGACCGAGGAAGAACACGAGGAGCATTTGAGGCTTGTCTTGGAAATACTCCGAAAAGAAAAATTATACGCCAAGTTGAAGAAATGTGAATTTTGGCTTTCGGAGGTTACTTTCCTAGGACACGTGATTTCGGGTGAAGGCATTGCGGTGGATCCAAAGAAAGTAGAGGCAATTAAAGATTGGCCTCGCCGACGAGCGCAACGGAAATCCGCAGTTTTCTCGGACTTGCGGGTTATTATCGGCGGTTCGTGGAGGGGTTCTCCAAAATAACCACTCCACTAACGCGCCTTACACACAAGGGCGTCAAGTATGTTTGGAGCGAAGATTGCGATCGAAGCTTCAAAGAGTTAAAGGAAAGGTTGACGACGACCCCGGTACTTGCTCTACCGACGCCGGGGGAGACATACGTCGTGTACAGTGATGCTTCCTACATTGGACTCGGGTGTGTTTTGATGCAAAATGGGCGAGTCATAGCTTATGCTTCGCGCCAATTGAAACCTTATGAGAGGAACTACCCGGTTCATGACTTGGAGCTGGCCGCGGTGATTTTCGCGCTAAAATTATGGAGGCATTACTTGTACGGGGAACATTGTGAGATCTACACATATCACAAAAGTTTAAAGTACTTGTTCACCCAAAAGGAGCTTAATATGCGACAACGGCGGTGGTTGGAATTACTAAAAGACTATGATGTCACGATACTATACCACCCCGGAAAGGCAAATGTCGTAGCCGACGCGCTAAGTAGGAAATCAGGAGAAAACTTAGTCTCGGCAATTACACCCCAACCGTTGTTACAAAAGGAGATGCAGCGGCTTGGATTGGAGATAGTAGCGCCGGGAGTGCCGGCTATACTTGCTACCTTAGTGGTACAACCGACCCTATTGGAGAGAATTAAAGAATTGCAAAATGCCGATGAATATCTCCAGAAGGTGCGGGGTCAAGTAGGAAGCGGTAGTGCCGATGACTTTGGCATTGGGACTGATGGCACCCTTCGGTATCGGAACCGTTGGTGTGTGCCTAAGGACAAGGATCTCCGCAAGGCGATTATGCAAGAAGCGCATCAATCTCCTTATAGTATCCACCCGGGCGGCACCAAAATGTACCAAGATTTAAAGTTGCAATATTGGTGGCCGGGCATGAAGAAAGACATTGGGGACTTCGTTGCACAATGTCTTACTTGCCAACAAGTAAAGGCGGAGCGGCGATTTCCGGCGGGAAAGTTGCAAAGCTTACCTATACCCGTTTGGAAATGGGAAAATATAGCTATGGACTTTGTGACCAGGTTGCCTCGATCTCAAAGTGGTCACGACGCAATTTGGGTGGTCGTGGACCGGTTAACGAAGTCGGCACATTTCCTACCGATTCATATCACTTGGTCGGGGGACAAATTGGCTCAAGTTTACATTGATGAGATTGTGAGACTTCACGGGGTTCCGGCGTCTATCGTATCGGATCGGGACCCGAGGTTCACTTCTCACTTTTGGAGGAGCCTACAAGAGGCATTGGGCACACGGCTCGATTTTAGCACGGCGTTTCATCCTCAGAGTGATGGACAATCGGAGAGGACGATTCAAATACTTGAGGATATGCTTCGAGCGTGTGTGCTCGATTACAAGGGCAATTGGCATGATCATTTACCGATGGCGGAATTCGCGTACAATAATAGTTACCAAGAGAGTATCGCGATGGCGCCATTCGAGGCCCTTTATGGAAGAAAGTGTCGCTCTCCAATCCATTTGAGCGTCGTGGGCGAGAAAACCGTTCTTGGCCCCGATGTAGTGCGGGAGGCGGAGGAGAAGGTTCGCCTTGCTCGCCAACGACTTGCGACGGCGCAATCTCGGCAAAAGAGTTATGCCGATCAACGACGAAAAGATATCGAGTTCGCCGTTGGAGATCATGTATTCTTGAAAATATCGCTGACGCGAGGAGTCAAGCGGTTTGGAATGCGGGGAAAGCTAAGTCCCCGATATCTTGGACCGTTTGAGATCTTGGAACGAGTTGGAGCGGTGGCCTACCGAGTAGCATTACCACCGAGGCTTGCGGGAGTTCATGATGTATTCCACGTATCAAATCTCCGCAAGTATGTCCATGATCCCGACCATGTTCTTGCTTTCGAACCGTCGGAGATTCAGGAGGATATGACCTATGAGGAGTTCCCGGCGTATATTATTGATCGCGAGGAAAGAAAACTACGAAGCCGGAGAATTCCTTATGTCAAGGTCCGTTGGAGCAACCACAACGATCGAGAGGCTACGCGGGAGCTCGAGAGCGTGATGCGGGAGCGATATCCCCACCTATTCAAAAACCTGGATTGAGGTATGAATCTAAATTGTAATTAAGATAGTTTCGCGGACGAAACTAACTTTAAGGGGTGGAGAATGTAACGAACTGAACTTTAGCCAAATTGGTTGAAGCACGCGAAAGAAATAATTGGACGAGTTCCAATTACCTTTCCAAGCGTTTTGGAAGGGTTAAAGGAAGGTTTAAAAGAGTTATGAAGGTTTTGGCGTTACTCGACGCGAACTAGAGTCGAAACGACGCGAAAAACCAAGTCTGGGCAGTTTATACCGGTACAAGCACAATTCTGTACCGGTATAGCAACTTTTACCGAGAGGAGAAGAGCTCTCGGGTTTGAAAATTTTATGGCCCATACCGGTACAAGCCCGATCCCATACCGGTACAAGTGCTGCGAAAAATCTGAGGCAGCTCTCGGGTTTGCCTCTGGGGTGTCCCATACCGGTACAGATGACCCTCCATACCGGTACAAACAGGTCTGGCAGCAGCTTTTGGACTGCTTCGCAAATAAAGAAAATTGAGGGCCTAAGTGCAATTGTTACAACACAATACACTCCCAAACACCCCTCTCTTCACAACCACTTCATCAAACACACTCTCCCTCACATTTCCCTCTTTCTCTCTCTAGAAAACCTCCCCTAGAGCTTGGAGGAGAAGAAGGAGAAGCTTGGAGAAGGTGGATTTTGTGGCTTTGGTGGTTCTAGAAACTCTCCTACAAGGTGGACCTTGGGATAGCTTTGGGCAAAGGTGAGTTTTTGCAAACCTAGACCTAGGGTTTGGGATTTCTCCATGGATTTTCGAGGTTAGGAGTTTCTACAAGTGTAGAAGCCTCCTATGCACATAGAACACATGAAAACCCTAGTTTCTTCATGTGCTCTCATGGTGGAACCTTAGGGCACCAATGCATGCCCTAGAAAAGAGTTTAAATAGTCTTAGATGAGTTCCTAGAAGATCCACAAGCTCTCTTTTGCTTGTTTAAGAGATCAAAACCTAGGGTTTCACATAGGGCTTGGTAGAGCACCCAAATTTGGGACTTTTGACTATAGAGGTTCTAGGGACAAATTGACCTTGTAGAAACCTAATTGGGGGTATTCCCGACGCGTGGGACAACTCCGTTTATTTAAATGAAAAGCCGATCTATGAGTTGCTATGTAAGATAGCCTGATGTAAAATCTGATAACTGCGCAGATTTCAAATAGGCCTCGGTTAGCTACGAAATTCGACGGGCAACCCATCCATAATTTTAGAAGGTGGGTGGTGCATTACAAGGACACCGAAATTCTTTCTAAGTCTATGTGTCACTTTTGAGCATTCTATATATGTTTGAGTATGTATGCATGATAGGGTAAATTATGAGTTATATTGCAATTTGTGAGTTCGAATGCATGAGATGTAATTGTATGAGATTATATGACAAAGAACAAGAACCATATATATATGCATGTTAAAGAACAAGTAGTGTAATTGACAAGTGAATGTGACATTGGACATGTATTAGAGAATGTGACAAAAATGAGTCTAGAATACTTAGACAACATGTGTGACATCAAAGAGCAAGAACAAGAACTTGTAGTGTACATAACACTAGTAGAGTCATGAGATTGACATTTGACAATAACCTTAGAGTTAATGGTCATATGAACATAAGTTCTCCTTGAAGGCAAGGAACAGATTGAGATTTAGAATCCTTAAAGTTAAGGATTGATCGTACTCACCATATAGTCCTTGCTCGGGGGCGGTAGCTCCCCCTCGAGCGGTGCGCTCGGAGTAGGTCACCACCGGAATGAGTTTTCCAGGAGGACGGTCCCAACGGGTCGATATTGAGCCTCCCGGTTACTTTGGGATTTTGAGTTTGGTTGAGTCTTGTTGAGGGCGAACCCACGGGTGAGCCAAGAGATTGGGTATTGGACTTATGACCTTGCACGTTTTATTTTGAGCATATTATCGTTTACTTTCAAGCGTATTAGTTGCATTTGTTAGTTGGTTATTATCTTACCTTTCTTTCTATTACGCTTGAAATAGACCTTGTGGGAAAGTCGGCATGGTTGGTTGCCGAACCCACTGGGAACTTTGTTGTAGTTCTCACCCCCCCTATTTCCACAGGGCTGGGACCTGGCGAGCCGGCCGAGGACCGCGGTAAGGGCATCGAGCCCTAGGTAGAGACCGCCCGAGTTGCTTTATTTTCGCTATAGTCGCATTTCCCTTTATATCATCTTTTGTATTTGATGATTATAGTTGTCTAACTTTAATTGTAATCAAGTTTCATTTTGAGGTAAATGTGATGTAAGAAAGAAATGATGCATTAAATTGTAAAGACCTTAAAGAATTCAAGTTGTAAGAATTATGCATGTATGTGATTGCAATTAATCATAGTACTTGTATGTTTACATTAGTTACTTTCATTTTGGCTATGTTGCTTACCCTCGTGTAAGCCTTTGTGTATGCTTCCGCATGTGTAAAATTTATACTCTATCGTACTTGTTGAGCCTTGGGCGGATAGGGGAAGCTCTGTCCGTTCGGCGTCTGTTGGCGCGCTCGAACCGGCCAAATGGATCGGTCTCGGGGCGTGACATCCCCGTACGCCGCCGGCCGCCGTTGGACGCCCCCGCCGCCGCTCGGATTTAGTACAGACCGAGGGTGGTGGCCCTCGGCTTCCAGGCGTCGCCGCCGTCCATCGGAGGAGCACCGCACTCCCTCGACCTCCGGCGCCGACCCACCGCCGTCCCGACCTCCTCCCGCCGCCCGTGCGCCGGAGGCACCCAACCCGAGAGTGAATGAGGGATTTGATCTCCTTCACCGCACCTCCGGCCGTCCACCGCCGCCGGCCAGTGGTTGCCCTAGACCTCCCCGATCGGCCGCACCCACCACTGGCCGGACCGCCCGCCGCCTGACCGCCGGCGACGAGCCCTAGCTCTCGGTTTAGGTAAGGCTTGTGATTTATTAACAGTACCTAGTTCTAGGGTTTTGGGCACTATTCTCGAGGCTCCTTTGGGTCTTTTTGACCATGTGAGGTGAGCACGAGCATCGGAATTTCGTGCTGAACGCGATGCTCACCTCCGCTCTGAATTTTGATGCCTCGTTTAGCAGGACGATAGTACTTTATGCGCTGTGCGCGATATTTTACAGAATTAATGTTGCTCGTGCGCGTGCTACGAGGTCCGACAGTGCTCCAAAAGGTGAGCACGTCGGCATGTCGAAGACTTACAGCGGGTGCGATTTCAGAATTTACAGCGCATTGGTTTGCGTGCACGACCCATAATAGCCCTAAATCGCATGAAATAATGCGATTTTGTGGGACTACATGGACTTTTATGCAATTTTAAATTACGAGGTCGCTGTAGACAGCGTAGGGGTACTTTGGGTAACCTCTGGACTGATTGTCCAAGGTCCGAAGTAATTACAGAAAATCAGAAGTGATTTTCGGAACGTTTCGCGGCGAAATTCACCGACGGAACGTTGTTTGGTTCGGATTTCTTCCGGCATCTGTTGTAGGGCATTCGCTTTGTCGCTAAGCCTTGTTGGCTGGTCACCCACATGATTTCTAGGGTTTGGAAACATTGGGTGAGCGACTTGGGGTTCCGGTGTCAAATCCGATGCTTTTGGGAACCCGGATCGGAACGATTGCGCAATAATCACAGTTTTGAGTTGCGAGGGCATCACCGCTGTTTGGCTACACTAAAATTGGGTATTTAGTGGCAGCGGATGACTTATATTATATTAGGGAAGTTTCGGGATAACTTGTGGGTCCCGGTGGAGCTCCGGCACAGTTTTCGGAACTTTCTAGCGTTCCGACGATCGGTTTAGGGAAACCGAGTCTCGTGGGTTTATAAATGGAATTATAGTAGTGGAACTTAAGACGAGGGTTTGGATTCTAACCCGAGGGACCTTTTATAGGTTTGGGTGTTCAGCAGTCAGCAGGTCGACTTCGGCTTACATTTACAGGTGGGTATCCCAGGTTGCCGTCCGTTCAGTGGTGCAAGCTTGGTGACGATTTCTTCACCCCTTGCTTTTACATTGCTTACTATATACTCTTGCATCAAATTACTTCTATTTACTCTGCTCAGTAGTTTCCTTGGTTTTTACTACATATAGGAGTAGAGTAGCTTTCATCAGCTTATTCATACTTGGGACCTGGTTGGTCAGTTGCTTTCTCTACTTGGGGACCTGGTTGGTCAGTTTCTTTCTCCACTTGGGGACCTGATTGGTCAGTTTCTTTCTCTACTCTGGACCTGGTTGGTCAGTCACTTTCTGTACTTGGGACCTATTTGGTCGGTCACACTCTGTACTTGGTACCCGGTTGGTTCTTGGTTACTTGATGACCCATGTGGTCGCTGGGCCCTGGGGGGCAGGATTGTCGGCTGGTTGCCGATGGATGATCTTTGAGCATATATACATTGATCGCCTGATACTCGTCGCATTTCACGAGCACCAGCGGTTTGGCCACCGTAAGGGGGTGTTCTTTTCCGAAAAAGTGGTTGCAGAGGTCGACCCGTGAGCCCAAGAGGGGTTATATGCACTGGAGAGTAGTGGGGGCATTAGCTTGAGGTCTGCGGTGCTGACCAAGAGAGTTGGCTTGAGGTATGCAGTGCTGACCAAGAGAGTTGGCTTGAGGTCTGCGGTGCTGACCAAGAGAGCATTGGTTCAGATTGGGTACTTTTGAGCTTGTCGTCCTTGACGCATATTTACAGTAGCAGTTGGTTTACATTTCTACATATCTCCTTACTCAGTTATAGTTGCTACTGTACTACTATCAGCTTTACTTTGTTTGTCTCCGGATACCCACTGGGAGGGGGAGACATGTTTACATGTTCTCACCCCCTGCCTTCTTTTTCAGGTGAGATTGCTGGTTCGAGTGGGACCGCTGGTGAGGCGCGTACCTAGCGCACGTTCTAGTACCCGACCCGCGGTTTGCTTTTACTTAGTACCTTCAGTTTACTCTTTAGCTTGCATTATTTATTTGCGACTTAGACTATCTATGGTTCATGTTCTCTACTTTGAATTGGATGTTTAAATTATCGTATGGTTTAGATTTGAATTGGGATTTAATATATGGCCTGGTTTGTGAAAGAAAAGGTTTTCTACCCCTCGTTGTAGCGTTTTAAAAGGAAAAATGTTTCCTAGTGGGAAACAATTTTAAAAAGGTTTTCTTGAGGACTTTATAACTTAGGGTTTCAAAATCAGTTTCCGGGTAGGAAACATTTCAACTGATAGATGTGGATTGTGAATGTAACCTGTGGTGAATGGTGTAAATGTGTATGATGTAAGTTACTTTCTTTACTGTACACATTATTGTGGTTGTATGTTGTGTAGACACTCTCTGTACTTGTGCGATGCCGTGCAAATACAGGGGAGACTCTGTCCGTGTGAACAGTGGTCTCCCTATATTTGTGGCAGGTCTGACATGCCTTTGGGGGTTCAAGGTTTAAAAAAAAAAAAAAAATTCCGCTGTTTTTATACTCTAAAATGACCCGGGGCGTGACATACATTCACTAGTATATAATCATAAATCCACATCTATCAGTTGAAATGTTCCCTACCCGGGAACTGATTTTGAAACTCTAAGTTATAAAATCCTTTTGAAAACCTTTTAAAACAAAACTGTTTCCCACACGAAAACCTTTTCTTTTGAAAACACTACCACGAGGGGTAGAAAACTATTTTATCACATAAAACCCAAAGCCTTTTATTACATTATAAAACATCACATATTCAAAAATAATTACTGAACTGAACCATAAATAAGACTAAGTCATAAAACAGGAAGGGTAAAGGAATAACCGACAAAGGGACGGAGCTATGTCGCGAACTAGACTCGCTCCTCACCAACCGTCCCACTAACTCTGCAATGTCACGAAAGAGAAGGCGGGGTGAGAACATGTAAACATGTCTCCCCCTCCCAGTGGATATCTCGCGGAGATAGACACAAGAGTAGATAATAGTAGTACAGTAGCTATGATAAACAAATAAACGGGAGAGATATACAGATATGAAACAACAGCTACTGTAAGTATGCGTCAACAGGTATAGAAGCTCAAAAGTACCCAATCTGAACCAATGCTCTCTTAGTCAGCACCGCAGACCTCAAGCCAGTGCCCCCACTACTCTACAATGCATCCAACCCTAGCATAAAGCTCCCGGGCTCACGGGTCGAACCTCTGCAACCACTTTTCCGGAAAAGAACACCCCACTTGCGGTGGATCAGACCGCTGGTGTTCGTGACGTGCGACGAGTATCGGGCGATCAAATGCAAATATGCTCAATTATTAACCATCGGCAATCAGCCGACAATCCTGCCCCCCAGGGCCCATCGACCACGTGGGTCGTCAAGTAACCAGAAGAACCAACCAGGTACCAAGTACTGAGTGTGACTGACCAAATAGGTCCCAAGTACAGAAAGTGACTGACCAACCAGGTCCCAAAGTATGCAAAGTAACTGACCAACCAGGTCCTGAGTAGAGAAAGAAACTGACCAACCAGGTCCTGAGTAGAGAAAGAAACTGACCAACCAGGTCCCCAAGTATGGATGTAACTGATGGAAACTACACTACTCCTACATGTAGTGCAAAACCAGGAACTACTGAGCATAGTAAGAATAAAAGTAATACGATGCACGAGTATGAAATAAGCAAAGTAAAGGCAAGGGGTGAAGGAATCGTCACGAAGCTTGCACCACTGAATGGACGTCGAGTCGAGATACCCACTTGTACAACTGTCGCGTCTGTCTCCTGAAGAAGAAGTATCAACTGGACCTAAGGAGGTCCACCAGGTTAGTGTCTAACCCACAAATACTAAACACCGAACACATAACTCCACAATTAAACCCACGGGAATCGGTTTCCCAAAACCAATTGCCGTACTGAGCCGGAAGTCCCGTAAACCTCACCGGGACTCCGTCGGGACCCACGAACTGTCCCGAAACTCACCGACTCGAGACACGAGTCACCCGCTGCCACCAAAACACTTATTTTAGTGTGACTTGGCAGCAAACACAAAACCACACATCGAAACAATTATCGTCGGACAATCGTTTCGATCCGGGTTCCCAGAAGCGTCAATTTCGACACCGGGACCCACCGTCGCTCACCCGTCATTTCTGAACTCTCGAAATGACGCGAGTGACTAGCCAACAAGGCTCAGCGACCACACAATGACTCGCGAGGCACCGTCGGAAGAATTCCGAACCGAACACGCGTTCCGTCGGCGGATTTCGCCGAGAAACGCAACGAAATCGACTTTTCGATTTCCGCGAAAGCCTTCGGATCATGGACAATCAGTCCATAGGTTATCCCTAACTCACACATGCTGTCCACAGCAACCTCGAAGAGCATAATTACACAAAAGCCCTCCCGATAATCCAAAATCATATTATTTCATATGATTTTGGGGCTTTTATGGCCCGACTACGAAAACTAAAAGTCATTCAGCCAAACCGAGACACCCGCTGATAGGTCTCGGCGTGCCGGAGACCGTGCTCACCTTTCGGAGCAATTCTGGACACTTTGGAGAGCGCAGGAGCAACCCAAAGTTCAGCAAACTGCGCGCACTACATGATAAACAAGCAACTTCTCACTAACCAGGGACTCGTTGACCCTAAATGAGGTGACCACTGTGATCGTCACTGACAGACAATCACCATGCTCCCCTCCGGAGGCATCGAAACAGCCTCGGGTCTCCGGAACAGTGCGCGCAAGCCGAGATAGTGACCGAAAAGGCCCGGAAAGGACCGACACTGCAGAAACAGCAAATCGGGGTCTCCCCGATAGAAAATAAGGTGAGCACGATGATCAGCGATGTGTCTTGATCATCGTGCTCCCTTCCGTTGGGATCGGGGAGGCCCGGTGACACAGAACAAGAAATCACCAAATTTAAGCCCTAATTCGGGCTTGGCCGGAGCAAGGTTGCTCCGGCCAGCCTCCGGCGGCACGGCGGCACACGCGACGGCCAGGGATGAGTGAGGGGGAGATGAGGAGTGCAGTGCTCACCTCAGATAGCGACTGGAAGCGTTGGCGGCAGCCGTGGGACAAACCCAAGCCCGCACGGTTTGCAAGAGACGCCGGACTTGCTCCGGCCGACGAGGGCCTCCGGCGACCGCGGCGATGGTGGCGTCTGAGTGCAGCAGACCCATGGGAGGCAGTGCTCGGGTCTGCCGACGGTAGAAGGCGGCTAGATGGGCGCTCAACGATGCCCTAGCCCGCCCGCACCAAAGAGAGCTCGGACTCGTCATCTCCGACGACGGCGGCCACGGGACGGCACCGATCGGCGATGGGGTTCCCGAGGTCACCGGGAGGAGGAGAAGAAAACAATAGGTGATGGCGGTGCGGCCCGCGGCTCGGGCGCGGGCCGCCGAGCTCGGCTCGTGCACTAGCCGGGACGGCGCCGCCCGGCGACGGCGGCTTCTCGGACGTGGCGGGGTTCCGAGAGGGTCTTGGGAGTCACCTCCGGGCGGCCCCAAGCGGCGGTGGCGGCCGGAAGCGACCCGGCTCGGCCTAGGCGCCATCAATGGCGCGGATGACTCCGGCGGCGCTTGCTAACGGCGGGCGGCGGCGGAGGTCGCACGGGCTCCGAGGAGGGCGACGGCGGCGGGGAACCCTCCAACGGGATCGGGCGACGCGCTAAGTCGCGAGGTGAACCTGGCCTAGGCTCGGCCGAGCTGCTGCGACGGCTAAGTCCGGCGGCGGCGGCGCTCGGGGTGGTGGCGCCGGCGGGGAAGCTCGACGAGGTCGGAGCAGCCGGCGATGGGCACGGAGCGGAAGCGGCGCGACAGGCTCCAACCCAAGAGAAAAGAGAGGGAGATGGAGGAGATAGAGAGAAAGATGGAGAGGGATGGCCGGGGTTGCTTTTCCGGCGATCAGGACAGCGTGCCGGCGGCAAGGACATAAGCACGCGGTGGCCAGGGTGAACATGAAGCGGCTAGGGTTTCGTTTGAGGGATAGGGAGGCCAAGGGATTAGGGTTCCATGGAGAATACCTAGATGCATCAACATATGCATATATATATACATAGGTGTACTTTTGCGGAAAACTCCCTTGAAACTAATTATCTACAATCTAATCCCTCACAGAGAGAGTATTATGCGCGTACGCACCTCCATGTCCGATTTCACGCGATTTGGTACATAAAATATTGGGACTTTTGCGAAATTACCATCTTGCCATTTTCGACCTCTCCTCGATCAACTCCCAATTTCCGCAGATCTGTCCGTCCGATTTGCGAACGGATCGCACCAGTGCGATCAGCACGTCGAAGACATCAAACTCACGATTTTGGTTTGCCTCAATCGGTCACGGATTCTCAAAGAAATCCGTCCGCTCTCCAACGATCCGATTTGCCAACATCGACCCCTTTGCGATCATCTTGCAATATCCGGCGATCCGTTCGTCTGATTTGTAAACGGATCTCGCCGTCGCGTTCAACGCGTCGGGGGCATCGAAACTACCATTTTGTTTCATCATGTTTGGTCGCCGATTTGCGACAAAACCTATCTGCTCTCCACTAATCCATACATTACACATATACTAATGTGTAAACCCGCGAAATCGTAATTTCGCCTCTGTATCTGACTTCCCTACCTCTAGTAGGGACCTCAAACATCCCTCACCTAACTCTAGGTCACCAGCACGGAGTTCGAGGAGTTCCACAATGCAAGAATAGCAAAGTGCAGAAACCCTCTTTTCAATTAAGTCCCTTTTTCTCGAAAACCGTGCACCGGATCAGAAATCCGTCAGTGCCATTGATTCCAGAATATCTGAACCGTTCAAAACGTGCTATTGGACCACTATGAACGGAGTCCGATACGTACCAGAAGCCAACTCTCCTCCGCGGCTTCACCGAAAAACTGAAGTTACTATTCACTTAAGTCAAACTTCATAATCGCGTATCTGCTCCGTTTTAGCTCATTTTCTCCTGAAACTTGACGAGTGCTTATGTAATTAAATTACACACATAAACATCGTCAACAGAGAGGCAAATGGCACAGTCAAAATTTCAGTCTTCACATTAAGTGTTACTAAATTAACTGTCGTCACAAATCAACTTTTTTGTAGTGCCTCTCAGCACGCAAGCTCGCACACAGGGTACCGGTACTAGCCCGATGCCGTACCGGTACTCAACACTAAAATCCTGTATTTTGCGGATTCCTGTATTTTGCGGATTTCAGCGTCAGAACTCCACTCTCGCCTCGCGTCGAGACTGTTTTGTGTCTGTTTCGTGCCAAAACGACTCCGACTTATCGCGACATTTTTCAGATTCACCAAGCCTTAGATGCTGAGATCCACAACCAACCCAAAAAGCAAGGATACTACAACGTGTTCTTCGAATTTACCCTAGTACAAAGTCGTGAAATTCATTCTTTAAATTTGGAATGAATTTTAAATTTGGAACAATTGGGATTCAAATTTGAATTTTGGGTTCGGACTTTTGAATTTGATCATTCTTTAAATTTGGAATTAGACTTGTGTTCACTATTTTTTAATTAGCTAAACAGAACACAAAATTCATCTAGTTACTAATCCCAAAAATTATAGCTATTTTGATAATAAATAAAAAATCTTTCTCGGAACCAAAAACTGCATTAGAGCAAGGAGAGGAAAAGAACAAGGATTTGCTCACACGTGACGCCAGGCCAAAGATATATATCAAGTTGCTTCCAATGGAAGTCGGTGGAGAAATCCTAGCTCGCAGATGTAAAGTAGAGGGGGAGTGTATATAATTCCAGTCGTCCATTAATTCCATCATTCCCCACGAATGGAGGAGCGGCGTACTTGCCAAAGGCTGGTCCCCAACCCATCCTTGTACCCTCATCATAGTTGATCTACGCAGGCCCCATCTAATCCGGACCACCTGCAAAGGATTCTACTTCCTATGTCTAGTTGTCTATTTTACGTGCAAAATTCCTAATTAGTTAATTAAAGACTGTGTTTGAAATAGTATTTGGATTATTAGATTTGAACAAGAGAATAAGAGTTATAATTTTAAATTAAAATTATTTTATCTAATTAATTAACATGAAAACACTACTTATAAATAATTTAATAAATTAATAAATTTATTAGCTATGAATATTGTATAAGATAATGAAAATATACTAATTAATTAATTAATTAAATATAAAAAATAATTTAACTTTTTAATTAGTTAGTAAATTATTTTAGTTAGATAACTAGTAAATAAATTAATTATATTAATAAAAATATTAATGGTTAATCAATATTAATATTAGTTTATAAATAAACATATTAAATTATTAATAATTAATTGGCTAATTAATTATAAGTAATAAATTAATTAATTATTTTATTATTTAAGCAATGGATAATAATTTAAATATATTAATTAAATTAATTACTAATGTAATATTATAATTTAAATTAAATTTAGGCTTTAATTAACCTTGTTTTCAATTGGAAACAAGCTTGTTTAAGGGAAAGAGTGGAACAGTAGTTCTAGCCTTATACCAGATTACTCTATTGTTTTCGGATACGAAAATTTTCGTTTGGGATTAAAATGGGGGACAAGACTTATTCCCTTTTTGTTTTCGAACCAAACACTGCTTACGTGTCGCTATGCGATATACATGTGTCAACATGCATGTATGTGAGAAATGCTACGTCTATAATGTACGTATTTTGCGTTTAAAACCATATATACAATTCTTTATTCTAAAGTTAGGATAATTTCTTTTAGGATTTGGTCAATAGTTTTAGATTTTTACTGCTAAAAAGGAAGAAGACTAATAAGACTAGCATAAAATTTATAAATTGGAATATGTAAGATTATAACCTACTACTGAGGAAGCACTACTGTTCCTTCTAGGATTTAGTTAAGCCTTCTGAGTTTTAGCGTTAAAACAAAAGGTCATAAGACGTGTGTAAATTTTATGGTCTTCAGATGGGAAAGTTGTGAGGTTTCAATTAAAATGTGTTGCGGAGGACAAATTCCTCCATATGTTTGTGTGTGCGCGCATTACTATACATTGTCATGATCGGTACGGAGACCTTCGATCATACTCATAAATTATTTTTAATAATTTAGCTTCCGAATCAAATATTCATACCATTAAATATAATTTAAAGAATTTAAAGTATCTAATTAACAATCAAATTTTGTATTTTTTTTTAGATTTATAATAAAGTCCATCAAATGAATAGAAATTAAAAAAGTCGAAGTCGAACAGTGTCCTTAAAATAAGGGATAGGATAGAGTCATTAAAATCAAAATTGGAAGTTATTGATCTTGAATAAATTTTTTTATTAAAGGATCAAGTAATTAATTTCCATTCTTTTATATTATTACCTAAAGAATATATACCTCACAAACTGTCGATAAAAATGTCAATTTTAAAAACTCGTTGATCGCAAGGCATATGATATTAATAAATTATAAAATTTGAATTTTATAATATTTAAATGTTGTAAATTATATTTAATAATATAAATGGTGGATTCTCAAGCTTAATATTATCGAAAACGATCGAGCTAATTTTGGCTATAAAAGCCATTGTACTTGTAATAATAGTACAGCAGCTGGTCTCTCGCTCTATATATACTCCTCTCCCACCTATCCTAGCTCTCCATTCTTACTTAATTCGAGAACCTCGGTTAAGCGCATATATATATATATATATATATATATAGAGAGAGAGAGAGAGAGAGAGAGAGAACTAGCTAGCGAAGAATTCCTAGCTAGATCTTCATGTCGGATGTTTGGCTGTTCGATAACGGCGTCCTCCGGCGTCGGGTTGGGAGCAGCCACGGCGGAGGGGACGCAGCCGGCCGACGCAAGGTGCTAGTACATGTGCCCACAGGCCAGATCATAACGTCGTACGAGATGCTGGAACAGAGGCTGGCGGAGCTGGGGTGGGAGCGCTACCACTACCACCCCGAGCTGCTGCAGTTCCACCAGCCCTCCTCGGTGCACCTCATCTCGCTGCCCATGGAATTCTCCCGGCTCAGGCTGGTTAACATGTACGACATCGTCGTAAAGACCAGAAACGTCTTCGAGGTGCGCGATGCGTGATTCCCGGCTGCCCAGCGAGTGCAGGTTACGTCGTCCTGGGCCCGCAGGACAAATTAAGTATTTGCTAGCTTGCGTACATATAGGTTTGCTAATTAGTTGTCGTGGGTACGTGGTCTGTTTGTGCAACGCTTGCTTGCTAGCTTCTGTGTGTGTGTGTGTGCGCATTTGTGTGTGTGTGTGTGTGTGTGCAGTGTTTTCCTTAATTGTTTGTGCTGTTATCGGTCAGCCCTGAGTGTTTGCAGTGCTTGGGTGCATGTGCACGTAGAAGAGTGCTTGGTAGTTTGGGGATATATTTGGTGCGGAACAATTGAGTATATGTGCTCCTCGTTGTTTCCAAGTTGTTGAAATAGGAAGACAAGGTTTGCTAATTATTTCTTTCTTTTTTTAAAAAAAAAAAGAAAAAAAAGAAAAAAACAGAAAAAAGGTTTGCTAATTACTTGCAATTTCTTCTGATTAAATCTTCTTCACAGTACCGACCGTCTCTAGCGCAAGTGGTAAAGGAACAAATAATTTGAAATTTATGATCCTTGGTAAGATCTGTTTAGAATCATGAGATCCTTTTCTATCAGATAAGAAGAGCTGGTATAAAAGATTACAAGTTCGAATTCTAGTTGATTCATATTTTTATCTAAATTTATTTTTAAAAGAAATAAACAAAGCAAAGCAGATACCACAATATCTTTTTCTAAAAGAAAAAAAAAAAAAATCTTCTTCGCGTCATACTAATTAAGAGTTATATATTTTAATCTTGTTGTATCTTCTTCCTCCTCCTCCTCCTCCTCCTCCTCCTCCTCCTTGATAGCAATAAATATCTTTCATCCGAAATTAGGGTAGTGATTAGGAAATTGATGTCAGCAGCATTCCGGCAAAGTGGTGCATGTAAAGGAGAAATTGTGGCTGCAAGCTGGGAGGGGGAATACAGCATATGCAAGAGATTAAGATCTTAAATTCTTGCACTACTTATGAGGATTGAGGATTTTCTTTTTGTTTTTACTTCTAACTTGTTCGTGGTGAGCATGATCGTGATGATAATTGAAATTTATATAAAAGCTGCATTGGTTCCTTAAGGGCGCCGCAATCCACTTAAAATATATAATTACATCCTCAACAGTTGGCAGTCGCCTCCTTCCAGCAGTGCGGCCTCCGAAATTGTCGGGATTAATTGCAACTCCTGATCGAACAGGCAAGGCAAGCAGACAAGCCCTTGAAATTCTGGGGTTTTTGTTGCTCGATCGCTTGCATGGCTTGCAGCAGAGGGACATTTTTGATAATTAAGCCTAGCCTCTCCGGGAATATTTGCTGCTGGCCCAAAAGCTGTGGGGTTTAGTTATCTCAGACCTTATCCGCACGCCCACACACACGCACACGGGATATATGTAAGGAGAGGCGGAGGGAGGGTGGTGGATGAATGGGAGAGAGATAGAGCGCTAGGTCTTCTTAACATCTGTAAAGTGCAAGTAGCTTGATAATTAAGCCTGTACATATATGGTAAATAGCTGTGTACGTACATGGTGGCGGTCTTTGCTTTAGGGAGTGAAAATGAGTATTGGGTCCCTTTGAGAATATATATCACCCGCCATGTATCGCTCTCCTCCCCACCTTCATAATTGGACGGTACTGAGAAATAACTATTATTGTGCTCATGTCGATCTGTACATTTAAAAGTGGGCGTACATATTAAAAAATAATTAACTATTATTATTGTGCTCATGTCTGAACATTTAAAAGTGGGTGTAAATATTAAAAAATAATTTTATTATTCTAGCACTAGTATTACCACAATATCTTTTCTTCAATACTAAAAATTATAAAAGAATTCTTTCAATCTTTAGATGAGTAAGGAATTATGAGCTATACATCTGTTTTCAGTTTATAGGCAGCATTTCTCTATTTAAGAGATCAACTAACTAACTAACTAACTGTTGAGCCGATTCGGCGCGAATAGCTGGCACACCGCTGGTACACTGGGTTTATGCTAGTGTAATGACCTTGGGATGCGCCGGGAGCAGATTGAGAGTATCAGAGGGAATACAAAACCGCACCTGATCAAGGAGTTATAGTAACTGCATGCGGTTTCCAGTTGGTTACCGATCGGCTGAAAGTGGTCCGAGATATCATGAGACAAGAGGTAGTGGCCGATCGTGCAAGCTAGGAGCATAACCAACCCAGGGGCAACTCTATAACTAGGCAATGATACCCTTAAAAAGGGTCTTTTCCCCTGCGAACAAAAGACCACCCCTATTTTCCTGCATTTCTTTTCTTACATTTACTGTTTTTCTCTAGGAGTAGTTTGTAACTTAGTTCTTTGGAGCCTGTCTGCCCTTTGGGCATCACTCCTGGAGTCTGTCTGCCCCTTGGGCATCACTCCGTTGTAAACTAAGCTTTGGAGTCTGTCTGCCCTACGGGCATCACTCTTTTGCTTGTGAGTCTTTCTAGTTGCTGCTTAATAGAAACTATTCATTCGGCTATGTCAGGCCGATCAGGATTTGTGTTGTGATAGCCATTCGGCTCATTTCTTCACCTCTTACTTGATCTCTTTTGTGCATTCGGCTCACTTGGCTGAGACAAAAATAGAATAGAGTTATTCGAACCCGGTCGGCTTGATCCCTCGCTGGCTGAACTGCTTGATCAGTCGAAGGGGCGCAATCTTCGAGGGTCACTTTTCGCAGCTGTTCCTCAACCCGACACGCATTCCAAGTAGGACCTTGACCGGGTCAAGGGTCGGGAAATTCGGCGCACAATAATTTTGGCACGCCCGGTGGGACTCGATTTTTTGAGGTAATTCTGCAGTCTTTTATATAATATATGGCTGACGATAATGCCATGAATCTCCGCAATAGAGCCATTCCTAGGAATTATGGGAATGAGCAACCTAGCAATTCGGAGAATATTATAGAACAACAAGTAGTTTTGCCTACAGAAGGTGAAACTAGCGGACAATCTGGTCAACAAGAACCGAGTCTAGCCCAAACACTCGGACAAATGACTCGAGTCCTGCAGACATTAGACCAGAACAGCCATGCTAGTACGACAAGGCTGGATGCGGTATTGGCCGCACTCACTGCTTCTAACGAGAATATTGCCTGAATAGGGCAATTTCTAACTCGCAATGAACAACCAACGACAGGCCTACAAACGCCTGTAGTGACGCCGGTGTTACAAAATCCGGTAACACCGGTTGGTGGGTTGCCCCAATATCAGGGGGCACCTTTTCAAGGAAATTATAGACCGACAGTTGCTAATGCCGGTCCGCAACCAGAAATGGTGTGGGGATTACCACCTCCCCCACCAGTGGCAGTGTATCAGCCCCAAAATATAGGGGCTGGGGGGCAGGCTCCTAATGTACAAGGAGTCAACGCCGTAGTGCCGAATGTTGGTCTACAACAGAGACAGAACGAGATACGGGCACAAGCGCAAGTCCCCGTGCAGGGAGTAAATAATAAGATTTATGCGCAAATTGAGGAGGCCATCCGAAATACATTCGGAGTAGGCGCAAGGCCGGCAATGCGGTCTGTATTTAGATCTCCATATCCCGCGACCATTGATGTGGAGCACCTGTGACGCACTAAACTTTCGCAAATTGCAAGTTTAAGTGTCGGTGGTGGGATCTGAGCTTTTCCAGATTTTCTGGAGGGTCGTTGACTGTGTTCCGACCTATGGCACGAGTACCGAGGTTAGTGGATGATTTTCAAGCACTAAAGTCTAAAAAGCTGGATTTTAGGTTGCTCTCGGGTTGGAATTTCATGCCTTTGTACCGGTACAAAATGGTGTCTATACCGGTACAAAATGATGGCTATACCGGTACAAGCCTTGATTTATACCGGTATAGATGAGCAGCTGGGCAAACCCGAGGCTCGGGTTTGCTGTTTCGCAGGGTTTATACCGGTACAAACTGGATTTGTACGCATGACTGACGCTTTCGAAAATCCGAAAGCTCAGGGCTTGTTGGCATTTTGTTGCTTCTAATATAGCACCCCAGCCCTTAGGGCTTCTCTCTTGTGCTGAGAACAAGGGAGAGAAAGGTAAGAGAGCTTCTCTCTCTATCCCTTTACTTTTTCTTGGGTTTTTGGTTGATTTCTTGAGGATTGATCTCCCTTTTCTCTCTCTTTTGCTTGTTGGTGCATCTTCCACCATGAGGGAAGGTTGGGAGCTTGGATTTGGAGCTTGTTGAAGGAAGATCTTCAACTTTGGTGACTCTAGAGCCTTGATTAGAGCTTCTAGGAGGTAAGCAACTTCTCCATTTCCTTTAGATTCGGGTTTGGTTGCCTTTTTTATAGTTGAAACCCTAGATTTTGGGAATTAGGGTTTTATTTGGGCCTTTTTGATTTGGGACTTTTAGATTCCTTTTGAATGGTTCAGAACCTTTGTTTAGGTTGCCTTGGGAGGGATCTAGCTTCCTTTTGGAATTTCTAAGAGGATTATTGCACATTTAGGTGAGTATTTCTTGACTTTGACCTAGATGTTTAAAGTTTGAACTCAAGACTTATCTCTTGAGGTTGTAACTCCTAGGATCTACTTTGTAGGGTACTAGGAGTAGGAATCGAAGCTTCGTTAGCGGTTCGGAGCGACGCTTGGAGCGACGGTGGGTTTGGCCTCACCTAGCACAATGAGAAATTCTCATTGGTGCTTATTTGCTTATGGTTAAATGGAAATTAGTACATTTTCATGCTATTTGATTTATTAGTGAATTTTAGAATGCTTAAGATACATATGTTTTGTGTAACGCAATTTTACTCTATATAGTAGAAACGTATGCATGTGAGAGCTGAAGCTTTGTAGCATTCTATTTGGAAACTTGAAACCATGTGTTTAAGAGGAATTTGACATGTATTTGAGAACATAGAACTATGCATGACATAGGAGAAAAGCCCTTGTCATTAAGCGGCATTGGCTTGCCATCAAAAGTGTAGAATAGTGAGCTAATGTCATCAAGCGGCATTAGGCTCGTGAATGAACTTGACATAGAGAATCTAGTGTCATGAGAATAATTGAACTAGACCTTAGGGTTACTAGTTACTATTTCCATGTTTAGACATGAGGTTTGGACTTGAGACTTGACTATACTTGTTGCCATTTGTGCTCTTTCGCACATGCTTGTGAGGGTCGCTCCCTACAAGCCGGCACTCCGGAGTTGGTGTAAGGAAGTGAATTCTCGAAATCCGAGAGTTACACCATGTTTAGAATCGACTGATTGTCGAATGAATGGACTTCGGAAAGTTCGAAGTTAATCCGAAGGCGAGAAGTGCGTCGGAGTCGGTCCCGAAGGCTTAGTTGTGCAATCTGCACAAATCTGCAGACTTTTGCCTGGTGGGACCGGTCCCTCCTTCAAGGAGACCGGTTCCCGTAAGCAGGTTTGGACGGTTCGCATAAAAGGACCGGTCCCTCCTTCAGGGAGACCGGTTCCCGTAAGCTGGTTTTGACGGGTCGCATAAAAGGACCGGTCCCTCCTTCGTGGAGACCGGTTCCCGAGAGTATGTTTTGGGAGGTCGCATTAAAGGACCGGTCTCTCGGGGTGAAGGACCGGTCCCTCTACGCGAAAAGTGCCTAGTCTGAGGCAGTGTGAGGAATAGAAAGTTGAGGGGCCCTTTGGCATATTGTTACAATAGAGGGATTAAGAGGGTATTTCCTCTCCCTCTCCCTCACGTTACACACACACACACACTGTTACGGATTTTAAGTTGGCATATTTCTTGAAGTGAGTCCGGAGTCTTGAAGGTTTAAAGAAGAAGAAATGAAGATCGAAGACTCGCATACTCAAAACATGAATCCACATTGCTCGGTAAGTTCAAATATTATTGATGATGATTTATAAATATTTAAAAGTGTTTGGAAGACTTAGAATGTTTTTAAATTGAATATATGGACAAAATTGAGGTTTTCAAATCCTAGTCTATCTCTATGTTTTCTAATTGATTTTAAACAGGTTTTCAAATCCTAGTCTACCTCTATGTTTTCTAATTGATTTTAAACAGGTTTTCAAATCCTAGTCTATCTCTAATTTATTTCCAAAATTAGATTTTCACAATTCTAGTCTACTTCTAAGTCTTCTAAATCTATAAATAAGCGATGGGGGTTTCATTAATTCATATGCTTAGAGTTTAGACCATTATGAAACCCTAGAAACTTGTTGGGTGCTTTCTTTCTTTCTTCAACAACAAGTTTCTATCGGATCAATTCTTGAAACCCTAATTTCTCGTTCTTCATGGAGAATTGATCCAGCTATTGCTTAGAAACATCTTCTACGGTCCTTTAATGATTATCTAAGCAATAAATCATCACCGATCGTATCGTTCTTGCTCCGGACGGAGTGCGCTCGTGGATTCGAGTGGCGTCGTGGATTCGGCGTGATCGGAGGCTTCGTGGATTCGAAGTGGAGGCGTTCGTGGATTCGAACGTGGGGCGTGGACAACCCGGCGGCGTGCGCGAGATCCGAAGAAGATAAAGAGAGGTTTGAGTCCGTGGATTCGGTAAATCACCTTATAATCTTTTATTCTTAGTGGATTGTTATCGCGTGTTGGTCCCGTGGGTTTTTTACTCCGAGTTGGAGTTTTCCCACGTAAATCTCGGTGTGCTTTTTATTTTCCGTATTTATTTTTATTGCATCGAGATTTGTGGTTTTCGGCCTTTACACCTATTCACCCCCTCTAGGTGTTGGATATAATCTAGATAGATCCTTGGGGCTTCCCCGTAACTCACAATTGGTATCAGAGCGGGATCTAGATATATTGCTATCTAATGACCGAAGAGTTAGTAGGTGTGTTGCAAACTTACGATATGACTTTTTCTTCTAACCAATCTTCTTCCAAGTCTTTTTCTCAAAATAGAGGGATTGCGTTGAAAACATCAAAGGAAGAAGACGTGGACTCGGATTCCGGCGATGAGGAATCAAACGACGAGGATTTAGCGAAAGCGTATCATCAACTCCTCATCGAATCTAAAAAGATGGCGAAGCATAACAAAAGGCTTAGGAAGCGTCTACTTGACATTGAAGAGGAGAACAAAAATTTGAAAACAATAACGAAAGCTTTCGAAGAGGAAAAGGAAGCAATATTAAAAGATAATTCGATCCTCCAAAAGAAGCTAGATGAAGCAGATTTAACGATCAAATCCTCTAAGAACAAAGTTGAATTTTTGGAGCATCAATTTGAGGAATCGCACAAATCCAACAAAGAGTTGACCAAGGAAGTTCATCAACTCAAGTCCGACATTCAACAATTTTCTTCCGGATCGAAGAAATTGGATCATATGCTTGGGTTAGGTGAAACGAACAAGTTGGGCCTCGGATACGAACGAACCTATGTTGAGAAGGATCGAACGTCAACATCTAATGTCTCAACAAATTCGAAGGAAAAGGTGTGTCACCGATGCGGCATCAAAGGACACATCAAAAAGTGTTGCCCGAATAAGGATAAGAAAAATCGATCGGCAACATCGAAACCTCAATCGGCATCATCTACTACTCGGTTTTCCCCTCGGAATCAAAAGAAAATTAATTTGAGTCGAGTGCCTCTTTCGGGCCGGTTTTCTAAGGAGCAACGGCGAGTTCGACCGAACCCACAACCGAATTGGATCTCAAAACCGAACCATTAAGGGAACTGGATTTCTAATTCAAAGTCTCAACGACAACATCAACCAAAGCTTCAAGCAACGAAACGACCGACGGTTGATCCAAAATCAAAGCAACTCAAACCTAACGTCGACAAGCAAAGCCAACGAAAGATCCGACAAGTTTGGATCCGGAAAGGTGATATCTTTCCTTACTTTTCGTCTTAGTTTGTTTTTATTGTTTATGTAATGTTTTGATTGGTGCATATTGCATATTTTTCTTTCATTACATTACATGATTAGACGATGTTTGATCTTTAAAATTTGTTTTGAAAATCGTTTTTAAGGAAAGATTTTTGGGGAGTTTTTATTTTGATTAAATTTTTTTTTTTGTGAAAGGAGATGATTGAATATCGTTAAATTGGAGAGATTAAAGGTTTTTAAAAGAACCTTAACCGGTATTTAAAGTCAATTCAAATTAGACTAAATTCATATTAATTATTGATTTTACTTCACTTGTTATTATTTTGATAATAATTTAATATGTGATTTCTTCTTACATACCTTCATCAAAATTTTGAAATTATTTTTACTCTCTTGGGAATTAATTCATCTTGGTAGTGAATGTTGAATATAATTGATGGATATTTGCTAATTGACTATGATTCGTCAAAATTATTTTCAATTGTGAGATTGTCTAATTTAGGGGGAGTATGAATATTTAAAAAAAAAAAAGAAGAAGAAGAAACTTCTATGATTATAAAGATGTGGAAAGAGTTATATCCGAAAGGAGTGTGAAAACTACCACCACATGTAGGAAAGAGCTACCACCCTCGTCCAGACGTGTGTGAAGCTACCACATGGGTAATTATATGAAAAACCGAAAAGGTTGAGAAAAAATATATGTGAATATTTTAGAATTTTGGCGTTATAAGGTGGTAGATTGAAAAAGATGCTCAAAGAGCCACCCTGTTTATTAGCTAAATCTCTATTTTGAACGGGTTGCGACAAATTGGTGTCAATTTTGCTAAATTTCTAGAAATTATTTTTCATCAATTTGCATCTTGATAACTTTAAATAATTAGATTTTTCTTAATATCAAATTTTGATGAATTGATGTCTTTTGAAATCAAATAATATTTTATTTTCATTATAGTAATTTTTGAAGTGAAATCATTAATTTTATGAAATTAATCTAATTTTGAATGATTTCTGAGGAAACAAGGCAAAATTTTTGATGAGGAGGACACGGAGTGATTTTATCTTTTTGAGCTTCATTATCTATATTTTATCTTTTCTCTCCTAGGACTATGTCTAGTTTGTTTATTTTTGGTATCTAGATTTGTAACTATGACATGACTACTTTCTTTTTGCTAGTTTGCTTTTCTCTCTATTTGTGTTTCTTTTTGGCTATTTTTCACAAAAAGGGGGAGAATGAACAACAAGGTATAGAGGGAGAAGATATTTGGTATGGAGAAGATATTTGGTATTTGACGTATACACGACGGGGGAGACATGATGAGATTAAGGAGGGAGAAGGAGAGAATATTTTTGAACAACGAGAAGTTGGAGAAAAGAACAAAAAGGGAGAAGAGGTATAAAATATTTTTGAATATTTGTTGAAAATTTGTTTTGCAGGAAATTAATTCTTCAAGACTCCTAGTTGCGTCTAAGTCATAGAGTTTGTTTAGGAGTTGCAAAATTATAATTTTGTATTTTTTTTTTGGATCTTTCACGCGAGAAGTTCATTGTTTTGGTGATGGCAATGAATTTCAATTTTTATTTTTGGAGAGATGAGCGTTGTGCGTATTTTTATGTATTTTTGGGTTTTGTCACGAAATTGCCAAAGGGGGAGATTGTTACGGATTTTAAGTTGGCATATTTCGTGAAGTGAGTCCGGAGTCTTGAAGGTTTAAAGAAGAAGAGATGAAGATCGAAGACTCGCATACTCAAAACATGAATCCACATTGCTCGGTAAGTTCAAATATTATTGATGATGATTTATAAATATTTAAAAGTGTTTGGAAGACTTAGAATGTTTTTAAATTGAATATATGGACAAAATTGAGGTTTTCAAATCCTAGTCTATCTCTATGTTTTCTAATTGATTTTAAACAGGTTTTCAAATCCTAGTCTATCTCTATGTTTTCTAATTGATTTTAAACAAGTTTTCAAATCCTAGTCTATCTCTAATTTATTTCCAAAATTAGATTTTCACAATTCTAGTCTACTTCTAAGTCTTCTAAATCTATAAATAAGCGATGGAGGTTTCATTAATTCATATGCTTAGAGTTTAGACCATTATGAAACCCTATAAACTTGTTGGGTGCTTTCTTTCTTTCTTCAACAACAAGTTTCTATCGGATCAATTCTTGAAACCCTAATTTCTCGTTCTTCATGGAGAATTGATCCAGCTATTGCTTAGAAACATCTTCTACGGTCCTTTAATGATTATCTAAGCAATAAATCATCACCGATCGTATCGTTCTTGCTCCGGACGGAGTGCGCTCGTGGATTCGAGTGGCGTCGTGGATTCGGCGTGATCGGAGGCTTCGTGGATTCGAAGTGGAGGCGTTCGTGGATTCGAACGTGGGGCGTGGACAACCCGGCGGCGTGCGCGAGATCCGAAGAAGATAAAGAGAGGTTTGAGTCCGTGGATTCGGTAAATCACCTTATAATCTTTTATTCTTAGTGGATTGTTATCGCGTGTTGGTCCCGTGGGTTTTTTACTCCGAGTTGGAGTTTTCCCACGTAAATCTCGGTGTGCTTTTTATTTTCCGCATTTATTTTTATTGCATCGAGATTTGTGGTTTTCGGCCTTTACACCTATTCACCCCCCTCTAGGTGTTGGATATAATCTAGATAGATCCTTGGGGCTTCCCCGTAACTCACAATTGGTATCAGAGCGGGATCTAGATATATTGCTATCTAATGACCGAAGAGTTAGTAGGTGTGTTGCAAACTTACGATATGACTTTTCCTTCTAACCAATCTTCTTCCAAGTCTTTTTCTCAAAATAGAGGGATTGCGTTGAAAACATCAAAGGAAGAAGACGTGGACTCGGATTCCGGCGATGAGGAATCAAACGACGAGGATTTAGCGAAAGCGTATCATCAACTCCTCATCGAATCTAAAAAGATGGCGAAGTATAACAAAAGGCTTAGGAAGCGTCTACTTGACATTGAAGAGGAGAACAAAAATTTGAAAACAATAACGAAAGCTTTCGAAGAGGAAAAGGAAGCAATATTAAAAGATAATTCGATCCTCCAAAAGAAGCTTGATGAAGCAGATTTAACGATCAAATCCTCTAAGAACAAAGTTGAATTTTTGGAGCATCAATTTGAGGAATCGCACAAATCCAACAAAGAGTTGACCAAGGAAGTTCATCAACTCAAGTCCGACATTCAACAATTTTCTTCCGGATCGAAGAAATTGGATCATATGCTTGGGTTAGGTGAAACGAACAAGTTGGGCCTCGGATACGAACGAACCTATGTTGAGAAGGATCGAACGTCAACATCTAATGTCTCAACAAATTCGAAGGAAAAGGTGTGTCACCGATGCGGCATCAAAGGACACATCATAAAGTGTTGCCCGAATAAGGATAAGAAAAATCGATCGGCAACATTGAAACCTCAATCGGCATCATCTACTACTCGGTTTTCCCCTCGGAATCAAAAGAAAATTAATTTGAGTCGAGTGCCTCTTTCGGACCGGTTTTCTAAGGAGCAACGGCGAGTTCGACCGAACCCACAACCGAATTGGATCTCAAAACCGAACCATCAAGGGAACTGGATTTCTAATTCAAAGTCTCAACGACAACATCAACCAAAGCTTCAAGCAACGAAACGACCGACGGTTGATCCAAAATCAAAGCAACTCAAACCTAACGTCGACAAGCAAAGCCAACGAAAGATCCGACAAGTTTGGATCCGGAAAGGTGATATCTTTCCTTGCTTTTCGTCTTAGTTTGTTTTTATTGTTTATGTAATGTTTTGATTGGTGCATATTGCATATTTTTCTTTCATTACATTACATGATTAGACGATGTTTGATCTTTAAAATTTGTTTTGAAAATTGTTTTTAAGGAAAGATTTTAGGAGAGTTTTTATTTTGATTAAATTTTTTTTTTGTGAAAGGAGATGATTGAATATCGTTAAATTGGAGAGATTAAAGGTTTTTAAAAGAACCTTAACCGGTATTTAAAGAGAGGTTTGAGTCCGTGGATTCGGTAAATCACCTTATAATCTTTTATTCTTAGTGGATTGTTATCGCGTGTTGGTCCCGTGGGTTTTTTACTCCGAGTTGGAGTTTTCCCACGTAAATCTCGGTGTGCTTTTTATTTTCTGCATTTATTTTTATTGCATCGAGATTTGTGGTTTTCGGCCTTTACACCTATTCACCCCCCTCTAGGTGTTGGATACAATCTAGATAGATCCTTGGGGCTACCCCTAAACTATCACACACACCCTCACACAACACTCTCCTCTCTCTCTCTCTAGAAGAAGAAGAAGAAGAAGAAGAAGGAGAAAGGAAGGAGGAGTGGAAGGATTGGAAGAGGACCAAGCTAGGAGCAAGCCTAGCCTCTTCTACACCATCTTCTCCACCATTGGAGCTCTCCAACAAGGTAAGCTCTTGAGAGCTTTCATGGTAGCTTCTCCTAGGATGGGTTTTATCTCTTGGGGATAATTTTTATGGAACCCTAGCATCTCTAAGAAGTGATTGCCACGATCGATTGGAACTCTAACGCGAGATTTCGCTCGGGGCAAAATCTAGGGTTCAAATTGGGGCTTTTCTTAGGATGAGGTTTTGATCTCCTTTAACCTCATTTCTAATATATTGTTAGGTCCACGAACGCGTGCGAGGCGACGGTTCGTCGATCTGACGGACGGATTGGGTGATCCGAGCCGAACATTGGCTTACAGTGTTGATTTTGGCCCGGAGAGTCAAAGTTGAGATTTAAGGCAACGAAAGCGGCGTTGTTGCTTCAAGGAACATCCCAAAAGGTGGGGGGTGCCATTCCGAAGTCCTCGGGCTACTTTTTATGTCTAAGTCCCTTTATTGGTCATATAGCGTATATATGTATATATGTATAGTTTCATGCATGTTAGGGTTATATAGTTCGTTTACTATTCTTACATGCTCCTTTAAATTGTGGCATCATATGATTGACAATTGAATATAGGAGGCATGATGGTTATGACAAAGAACCCTAGAGATAAGTTGGATTGTAATTTAATCTTGCATGATGGATAACTATTGACATTATGACATAGTGTAGAGACACTAGTGATATATGAACCAAGTGTAGACAACTTGATGACATTGCATGATAACTTAGTGTAAAGAACACTAGAGACATGAAACCAAGTAGATTACTTGATGTTTGACAATATGACATAGTGTAGCGACACTAGAGATATGGGAACCAAGTATAGAACTTGATGACTGACATTATGACATAGTGTAGAGACACTAATGACATGTGAGCCAAGTAGATAAGTTGATGACAGTTGACATGGAAACATAGTGTAAAATAACACCTATGTATGATTCCCCTGCGTGGATGCCCTCCAAATGGAGGTGAAGGTCACACTCACACAGTCTGCTCAGCACTCGTGGTGGTCGCTCCACACGGGTAGTGCGAGTCTCCGGAGGTCTTGGCACGTGATTCGATAGGGATAGCCTATGTGGGGTCCCGAGAGATAGCCTATGTGGGGTCCCGCAGACAGCCTAGTGGGTTGAATGTGTTGAGTCGTGGGCGTGCCTACAGGCTAGCCATGGATTGGGTAATAACATAAGAACATAAAAGTATTTCATACATACTTGATTGGGACATAGTAGCATGATAGATATTTCATAATTATATCATGATCCTGTTGTTTCAGGCATAGCAGTAGTTGCATCAATTATATCATGCTTTACTTACAGCAGTTACAGCTTTAAATTGTCTACCTATCTATCTGCTTTTGCCTGCTTAGACCTGTTTGGTAGATCGGTGGGGTTGGTGGCCGAGCCCACTGGGAACTAAGGAAGTTAGTTCTCACCCCACTCAATTACAGGTTCCAGCGCACAGGCGGGCGGTGAGGATCGCGGTAAGGGCATTGCACCCTAGTTGATAGAGGCCGCCATTTGCATTAGAGCCTCCCCCGATATTACTTTTGGTATAGTCTTATGTACGAGAAAACAATGTATCATTTTGGAGACATAATTGTATAAAGAAATGATGTAACCCACATTTTGGGAGATGAACATGTATTTGTATTTTGGAAGTTAAACAATGTAACGAGATGTTGAATGATTGTAATAGATAGACTCTTCTCTCTTTATATTACTTGTATGAAATACTTGTATCTTGCTCTTGTTGTTGTTCGCACCTTTAGGTGCATCTTCTTGTCATGTATAATGTAGAATTCTTTTTCCTGGGCAATTCTTTGTACATGACTTGTTGTTGAGCCTTGGGCGGACAGGGGAGGTGCTGTCCGTTCGGCGCCTGATCGGCGTTCCTGAATCGAACCAAATTGGTAGCGGTCTCGGGGCGTGACAGTTGGCCTTTGCGATTCGTTCGCGCGTGCGGTATTGAGAAACCTACGGGACCGTTGGGACAGACACATTCCTTGCGAGGGATGTCGGGCTACCACGGTACTTAGGTGGCACAAGTTGGATTACTATGGTAAATCCTAGTGAAAGGAAATTGAACTTAGACATTCAACTTTACTAAATGACAATCACTACTAGATAGGACTTAGTAGTTGGATTATGTGGACTTTACTTGGAGTTATAGTATACTTAATAATGCTTTAATTACATTTTAGTATACTTGTTGGTTATAGTAAATCATATCATTTTATAAGTTGGAACGAGGAATTATGACATCTAATGTTGGAACATAGTTATGGTAGCATTTCCTTATGCTTTAATTACAAGTTTAATTATATCGCGTTCTTACTCTCTTTTTTTGGGCCTAGTGGTGCAATGGTGCAGGTCAGTAATTGCCCACTAGGAACTATAAATTATAGTTCTCACGCCCCTGTTTCTGTTTCCTTTTCAGTGCCTTCCGCATCGGGGGAGGTTAGGGATCGCGGCAAGGGTGTTGCTTCGGGTTAGCGGCACTCAGCGAGGGTGATCGATAGGTGGTTACTTCTCTATTTCTGTTGTTTTAGAGAGGTTGTGAGTTGTTCCTGTATTTAGAGAGGCCACCACTTTTGGGACAGTGTTGTATTTAACCTTATGTTCTTTTGGTTATGTTGTTAGTCTCTTTATGTTTTAGTCTACCTACTCTCTACTTGTTGTTAGGGCTAGCTATTTGTTGCTCTGATATCTATAGCTTTAGCCTGTTGTATGTTGTATTTCCGCTGTTTTTGTTTAGACGCCTTGTATGTGTTGGCATATGGCGGGTCTGGGCACGCTTTGGGGAAGGTCCTGCCGACCCCGGGGCGTGACACCACCCGTATACGGCTAATTGGAAAATGCCAAAGTTTGACAAATTCTCTGGCGATGAGACCAAAAACACGGTCGAACACGTCGCCCGGTTTACGGCTCAGTGTCGTGAAGCCGCAGCGAACCCGTTTTTGAAATTGAGGTTATTCAGTACATCGTTAACTAAAACGGCTTTCACATGGTATACAAGTTTGCCGGCTAATTCCGTCCAAGATTGGGACGAATTAGAAGGTAAATTTCACGAACAGTTTTATAGGACCGAGCCGGAACTATCGGTCGTAGATTTAGCCCAGTTCAGACAAAGAACGGGAGAATCGGTTGATGAATATTTGAACCGATTCAAGACGGCTCGAAGTCGTTGTTTTGTAAGAATGCCGGAATCAGAATTTGCCAAAATGGCATTTAACGGCATGCATTTTCAAATCAAAGATCATTTTGAAGATAAATTCTTTCCAAATCTGTTTGATTTGGGAGTCCGAGTTGCTTAATATGAGCAATTCCGGAAAAGGGAATAATGAGGACCGGCCCCGGTGGAGCCAAAATAAAGATTAGAATAAAGAGAAAGAGAAAAATATTTCTTTCTTTGAGGAGTTTTCGGCTTATGAAGAGCCGAATTCATCTGAGGAAGCAGAAGATTCAACTGATGAAGCCGAAATTTGTGCCGCCGAAATGATTAAACATAGTCAGCCATATAAGTGTGCTTTGTTAAAGCTTGCCAAATCAAGCGAGGCTAAAGCACACGTATCTGCCTTCAACTATTCGTTTGATATTTCAAAAATCGATCTGATTTTTGATCGGTTGTGTAACATATTGGACTTGCGCAAATTGCGGAGTTCAAGTATTTTTGACTTGAGTTCGGAGCCTTTCCACTTTTCTGGAGGGTCGTTGACTGTGTTCCGACCTATGGCACGTGTACCGAGGCTAGCGGATGAATCCCAAGCACTAAAGTCCAAAAAGTTGGATTTTAGGTTGCTCTGTACAGACAGAAAAGTTATCGTACTGATAAGAATTGTTGCTATACCGCGGTGGATTGTGTACCGGTATGGGATGGCTGATGGACACCAACCCGAGCCTCGGGTTTGGTTGTGGTTGTTTCATGTCTCGTGATCAGATTGATCTCTGCCGTACCCCAGACAAATTTACGCTGGCGAGTATTTTGAGCAAGCTTTAACCGTTGCGGGTGTTTTAGCATTTTGTTGGTTCTATTAGTATACCCCCTCACCCTAGGGCTCCATTTGAGCACCCCCACTGCAGCAAAGAGGTAGCAGGAGCTTCTCTCTCTACTCCTTTGCATTTCTAGGGTTTTGGTTGGGTTTTTCTTAGGATTAAACCCTCTCTTTTACTCTTTTTGCTTGGTAGAGCTCTCCTCACCATTGTTGGAGCTTGGAGCTTACGTTTTGGAGCTTGGTGGAGGATCAAACTTGAAGCCTAGAGCATTTTGAGCTTGGATTGGAGCTTCTTAGAGGTATGTGGATGTATTCCTTCCTCTAGATTCGGCTTTTGTAGCATTTTGTGAGATGAAACCTGTAACATACTGGACTTACGCAAATTGCAAAGTTCGAGTATTTGACTTGAGTTTGGAGCTTTTCCAGATTTTCTGGAGGGTCGTTGACTGTGTTCCGACCTATGGCACGTGTACCGAGGTTAGTGGATGAATTCCTAGCACTAAAGTCCAAAAAGTTGGATTTTAGGTGGCTCTCGGGTTGGAATTCTGTGCCTTTGTACCGGTACAAAATGGTGTCTATACCGGTATAAAATGATGGCTATACCGGTACAGACCGAGATTTATACCGGTATAAAAGGGCAGACTTGGCAAACCCGAGGCTCGGGTTTGGCTGTTTCGCAGGGTTTATACTGGTACAAATCCGATTTGTACCGGTACAAACTGGCAGATTTCGAGCAGTTTAAACTGCAGGGGTGTTTTAGCATTTTGTTGCTTCTATTAGGTTAACCCCTCACTCTAGGGCTCCATTTGAGCACCCCCATTGCAGCAAAGAGGTAGGAGGAGCTCCTCTCTCTACTCCCTTGTGTTTTCTAGGGTTTTGGTTGGATTTTTAGAGGATTAAAACCCTCCTTTTGCTTCTTTGTGCTTGGTAGAGGTAACCTCACCATTGTTGGAGCTTGGAACTTGGTGGTTGGAGCTTTGTGGTGGATCAAGCTTCAAGCCTAGGGCCTTTTGAGCTTGGTTTAGAGCTTCTCAGAGGTATGTGAACGATTTCCCTCCTCTATTTTCAGATTTTGGAGGTTTCTTTGAGATGAAACCCTAGTTTTGGATTCTAGGGTTAGGATTTGGGGATTTTCGATTTAGGGCCTTTGGGACCTAATTGATGGGTTTAGAACTTTGGTTTAGGTTGGATTGCAAGGACTCTAACTCCCATTTGGAGATCGAGAGAGTTCCCTTCGCATTCAGTGAGTTTTCCCCAACCTTTTGTAGAGTTCCTTTAAGTGTGAACTCAAGGTTTATCTTCTTAGCTTGTAACTCCTAGGGTGTGCTTTTTAGGACCCAAGGAGTGATTATCGAAGCTTCGTTAGCGGTTCGGAGCAACGCTCTTCGCACTCGGTTGGTTTGGCTTCATGAGCATAGGAGCAAATGGCTCCTAAGTGCTTATTCGGTTTGATTTAATTATTTTGAATGCATATTCACGCTAAATAGATTTATTATGAATTTTGAGTCACTTAAAATGCATGCCTTATTAAAATTTTACTCTATATAGTAGAGCAATCTGGGTTAAATAGCAGGCATGTGGGGGTGATTCCTGTGGGCTCCTGGGAGTGGGTCATTTATGATGTTATAGCTTAATTAATGTAGTTGTGAACATCGAACTCTTGTTGGAACTTAGAAGAGCTTAAGTGTCATCAAGCGGCACTTAACTTAGAAAACTATGAAACTGCAACATAGTGACTTGACATAGGCCTTTGGACATCTATTATTTCCATGTTAGAGACATGATGACATAGAGATAGGCCTTTTGGACACTTGTATATTCCATGTTAGAGACATGACGAATTGAGACATATGACGAGTTTGTGACTATATGCCATTGTGCTCATTCGCACATGCTTGTGAGGGTCGCTCCTGCAAGCACTCCGAGTTGGCCAACGCGTTTCATGTATTCGCCGTATGATTGGGCGCCGAGGTGGATTGCCGTGGGACGCCTCATTCCTAGGGTGGGAATGTTGACTACTACGGGGCCATTAGGCTCGGCATTTGGGCTAGGCAGCCTTCGAGTGGGCATCGGCCATATCGCCTTCGGGCTGGATCTTATTGTACTTAAACTTATTGTAGTTTACGGAAAACTGTGGACTTTGACTAGAATAGTGAACTTTAACACTTTACTATCACTTGTGGACATTATAGACCTTGATTAGAATAGTAAACTTAATCTTTTACTATCAAGTTGGGAACTTCATGTTATTTATAATACTTTCTATTCATGTTTAGAATAGCGTATTTACTTGAGTAGTTTTCATGCCAAGTAGAGATATCATGCTTTAGTAGCTTACTCGTTATTTATTTCGCTTACACTTACTTGTTCGTTTTGGGCCTAGTGGAGCATGCAACTGAAGTCAGTAATTGCCCACTGAGAACTATTTTTAATAGTTCTCACGCCCCCTGTTTCTTGTGTGTTTCAGAGCCTTCGGCACCGGCGGAGGCACGGGATCGCGGCAAGGGAGTCGCGCCTAGTTAGCCCGTAGCTAGCTTCTTTTGCCACTACTATTTAGGCGGTTTTTCCTCTCTTTTGTGTTTTTGTGAGAGAGTGATTTTTGTATCCATTTAAAGAGACCACCATGTATTATGTTAGCTTTTACTTTGGGATATTTGGTTGTACTCTTCTTATAGTTCTTAGTGGATTTGGTACTTTATTTTAGTTTTCTTATATGCTTCCTAGTTTAGAACTCTAGTTGTTACACTGCTCTGATGCTTCTAGATTCTTCTTATTTTTGTGGTTATTTATTGTTTTTGTTAGACGCCTTGTATGTTGTAGACATACGGCACGTGCCGGGCGGGCTTCCGCTGGGTCCCGGGGCGTGACAAAACCCTAGATATATTGGACTTAGGGTTAGATTTTGGGGGTTTTTGATCTAAGACTTTTAGAACCTAATTGATGGGTTTAGAACCTTTGTTTAGGTTGCCTTGGAGTGGATCAAGCTTCCATTTGAAGCTTGGAGCAAGATTTGCACTCTTGAGGTGAGTTTTCCTTACCTTATGCATAGAAGCTTAAAGTGTGAACTCATGGTTCATTTTCTTAGCTTGCAACTCCTAGGGTTTGCTTTCTAGGACTCAAGGAGTGATAATCGAAGCTTCGTTAGCGGTTCGGAGCAACGCTATTCGCATTCGGTGGGTTTGGCTTCATGAGCATAAGGGAAAATGTCCCCAAGTGCTATTTCGGTTTGATTTAATTCTTTTGAAAGCATATTCATGCTAGATAGAATTATTATGAATTTTAGAACACTTAAAATGCATGCCTTATGTATGATAAAAATTTCACTCTATATAGAAGAGCATTCTGGGTTATTTTCGCATGCATGTAAGAGTGGTTCTGATGGGCGCCTCGGAGTGTGCCATTTATGTTGATATGGTTCAAATAGTGTAATTATGAACATTAAACTTATGTTGGGACTTAGAAAAACTTAAGTGTCATCAAGCGGCACTTAACTTAGAAAACTATGAAACTGCAACATAGAGACTTTGACATAGGCCACTGACATCTATTATATTCCATGTTAGAGACATGATGACATAGAGATAGGCCTTGGACACAATGACTTTACTTTCCATGTTAGAGACATGATGATTTGAGACTTGTGACAGTTCTTGTGACTATATGCCATTGTGCTCATTCGCACATGCTTGTGAGGGTCGCTCCCTACAAGCCGGCACTCCGGAGTTGGCCAACGCGATACTTTCGCCAGGCGGATCGTGCGCCGAAGTGGATTGCCGTAGGACGCCGATTCCTAGGGTGGGGATGTTGACTACTACGGGGCCCTTAGGCTCGGCATTTGGCTAGGCAGCCTTCGGGTGGGCATCGGCCAGACCGCCTTCGGGTTGGGTCTTGTTGGACTTTAAACTTAAAGTAGCTTATTGGACATTGTGGACTATGACTAGAATAGTAAACTTTAACTCTTTACTATTAACTTGTGAACATTGTACTAATTATAGTGCTTTCTATTCATGCTTAGAATAGCTTAATTACTTATGCAATTTCATGCTAAGTAGAGAGATCATGTTTAGTAGTTTACATGTTTATTTACATGTCGTTTACTTTACTTATGCATAGTTTACCGTTTACTTGTTTAGTTTTGGGTCTAGTGGAGCATGCAACTGAAGTTAGTAATTGCCCACTGGAAACTATTAATTAATAGTTCTCACGCCCTCTTTTTCTAATGTGTTTCAGAGCCTTCGGCACCGGCGGAGGCAAGGGATCGTGGAAAGGGAATCGCTAACTAGATACCGCAGCTTTTCTACCTTGTAGGGGTTTTCTCTCTTTTTGTGCTTTGGTGAGATTGGGAGAGTTTTGTATCCCTCTATAGAGACTACCATGTACTCTGTTATAGTTGGTGTTTGGATTACTTGTTGTTGCACCCTCTTTATAGCTTTATAGTAGAGATTGATACTTTATTTTAGTCTCTTCTTGTATGCTTCCTAGTTTAGAATTCTAGTTGTACACTGCTCTGATGCTTCTAGCTTCTTCTTATTTTTGTGGTTATTTATCGTTTTTGTTAGACGCCTTGTATGTTGTAGACATACGGCGGGTCTGGGCACCCGCCGGGCGGGCTGTCACGCCCCGGGGTCGGCAGGACCTTCCCCAAAACGTGCCCAGACCCGCCATATGCCAACACATACAAGGCGTCTAAATAAAAACAGCGGAATTAAAACAATAATAGGCTACAACTAAGAATATCAGAGCCACATACAGCTATCCCTATCAGCAAGTAGGATCAAAAGACAGGTAAGAAAGAAAGAGAGTACTATAACCGCTACAAGTAAAAAGTAAATACAACAGAGTAAACCAGAAGTGTAGTTCTAGGACCAAAGGGGAAGCCACTACCAAAAGGTACACACACTCATCCTCTCCAACAGAAACAAAGGAGAGATGAACCACCTAGCGAGACTCCTCGTCGCTAGTCCGAAACGACACCCTTGCCGCGATCCCTGGCCTTCCCCGCTGAAGGCGCTGAAACACGTCAGAAAACAGAGAGCGTGAGAACTATAAACGTATAGTTCCCAGTGGGCAATTACTGACCTGAACAATTGCTCCACTAGGCCCAAAAGAAGAATAGCATAAGTACTGAAATATAGTGACAACAAGTAAAGCATAACTGAAAAAGAGCATGACTTTAATGCTAAGTAATTAACCCAAATAAACATGATACATGCTGGTCACACCGTTATATCAACTTTCAATATGCACATTCTGTTATGTTCTCAAGTACACTGTAATGGCAATGTCATTAGAAAATCTCTCAAGTATACTATATGTGTCCAACATAATCAAGTATCCAACTACTAAGTTTTATCAAGTAGTGATGTCATTTTCTATTTCATATCAGATTATCTGCTTGTAATTTAACTCATGAAGGACCCACCCGAAGGCTGTCTGGCCTATAGGACCCACCCGAAGGCTGTCCGCTCTGTAGGACCCACCCGAAGGCTGTCCGCTCTGTAATAGAACCATACCGTCTCGAGTCTCAAGTCTCAAACCTCATAGTCCTCACATGTCAAATGTCACTAGTAACCCTAAGGTCTAGTACAACATCTCTCATGACACTAGTATATTTTCTATGTCACATATCCCACAACGAGTCTCATGCCACTAAGGTCATTAACTCACTAAGTTCAATGATGCCAAGCTTAATGCCGCTTTATGACATTAGCTTTTCTCCTAGGTTATACCTAGCTCTATGTTCAAGTTCATCACTTTACATGTCATTTTCTTCTATGTTCCACGTGTTCTCGAACCACTCGTAGAATGCCACACCATGCCTATATCCACAAGTACCTCTCTATTACATAGAGTCGAAAATTTCATTATACATAAGGCATATAAGTTAAGCATTCTAAAATTCAACGATGATGTATCTAACACGGAAATACATGATTTTCCATTTTACAACAGTCAAATAATTCCAATGAGAATTTTCATTGAATTTGGAGGTCAAACCCACCGATGGTCCTCGCACGCTCCGGGTCGCCAACCCCGACACTTTTCAGACTCCTTGTACCCTAGAAAGGTCACACAAGAAGTTTCAAAGTCAACTGGCAAGCCCACGACTCAAACTGCGAAGATCAAAACTAGCGAACAGGGAAAAATTCACCTATGAGTGAAATCCCTCTCGAAGCTTCAAATGGAAGCTAAATCCCATCTAAGGCAACCTAAGTAAAGATTCTAAACCACATAATTAGGTTCAAAAGCCTTAGAAATTACCCAACTCCAAAACCACATAGAAAGGGTAAAACTCACCTCTAAGGTAGCAATCCCTGTAGAGATCCCAAAAGCAAGCTAGAGTCTCCTCCAACCAACCTAAAGAAAGGTTCTAACATCATCAATTAAGCTCTAGATGCATCAAATCAAAAAGCCCCAAAATAAACCCTAATCATGCAATCTAGGGTTTCATCTACCAGGAAGCAATAGAAGCTTAATCTAGAGGATTAGAAGTAATCCATACCTCTTAGGAGCCTCCTCTCAAGGTTCAAAACCATCTAGAAGCAAAGATCTTCCTCCAAGAAAGCTCCCAAGCCAAGCTCAAGCTCTCCAATGGTGAGGAAGATGAAGTAGCAAGCACCAAGGCCACAAGCAAGCCTCCTCCCTAGCTCTCCTCCTCTTCTTCTTCTCCTTCTCCTTCTCTCTCTCTCTCTAAGTGTGGGAGAGTGTAAAAATGAGAGGGAGTGAGATGGGAGCAGCCATATAGGCTATTAAGGGGTAACAAAATGCCGAAAAGCCCCTGCAGTTTCGGATTGTCGAAAACTGCCAACCTGTACCAGTACAAATCCAGTTTGTACTGGAATAAATCCTGTGAAACAGCAAACCCGAGCCTCTGGTTTGCCCAGCTGCTCATCCATACCGGTATAAATCTCGGCTTGTACTGGTATAGCCATCATTTTGTACCGGTATAGACACCATTTTGTACCGGTACAAAGGCATAAAATTCCAACCCGAGAGCAACCTAAAACCCAGCTTGTTGGACTTTAGTGCTTGAAAATCATCCACTAACCTCGGTACTCGTGCCATAGGTCGGAACACAGTCAACGACCCTCCAGAAAATCTGGAAAAGCTCAGATCTCACAACCGATACTTAAACTTGCAATTTGCGAAAGTTCAGTGCGTCACATTCACCCCTCCTAAAAAGGAGTTTCGTCTGTGAAACTAGAAATTACAGTCATACCTCATGACTCCATCTGAACGAGATGGGGATAGCGCTCTCGAAGCGCACTCTCAAGCTCCCACGTGGCCTCCCGCTCCTCGTGGTTGCTCCAAAGGACTTTCACATAAGAAAGTTCCCGGTTCCTCAGCTTCTTCACCTCGCGAGCCAAAATCTTCACGGGTTGCTCCTCGAAGCTCAAATCATTCTTTAGTTCCAAGGTGTAGCGTCCAATACATGAGCTGGATCATGTATATACTTCCGGAGGACCGATACATAGAATACGTTGTGTACACCCGATAGGTTCGGCGATAGAGCAAGTCTATACACTACCGAGCCCACATGCTCCAAAATCTCATACGGTCCAATGAATCGGGGGCTCAACTTACCCCGAATCCTGAATCCCCTGATCCCCTTGGTCGGCGAGACTTTCAAAAAGACTTGATTTCCAATTTGAAACTCCAAGTCTCGTCGACGCCGATCAGCGTAGCTCCTCTGCCTACTCTGGGCTGTCAACAACCGCTCCTCAGCAATGCGAACCTGTCCTCTGCTTCCTGGAGCACATCTGGGCCTAAAGCCAAACTCTCGCCAACTTCACTCCAATGAAGTGGCGATCTACATTTCCGTCCATAGAGTGCCTCAAATGGTGCCATCTTAATACTTGCTTGATAACTGTTGTTATAAGCAAACTCTGCCGTCGGTAGAAGCTGCGACCATCCTCCCTGGAAGCCGATCACGCAGGCTCGAAGCATATCCTCGCGTGTCTGTATAGTACGCTCCGACTGCCCGTCACTCTGAGGGTGGAAAGCAGTGCTGAAGTCCAGTCGAGCACCTAAGGCGTCCTGCAGACTCCTCCAAAAGTGTGACACAAAACGTGTGTCCCTGTCCGATGCAATCGATGTAGGTATTCCGTGTAGTCGCACATTCTTATCCAAATATATCTGTGCGAGTCTCTCTCTAGTCCAAGTAGTATGGATAGGTATCAAATGCGCCGATTTCGTCAACCTATCCACGATCACCCATACAGCATCATGCCCTGCCTGTGAGCGAGGCAATCCCATCACAAAATCCATGGTGATCTTCTCCCACTTCCACACTGGAATCAGTAGGCTCTACAATTCCCCCGCGGGAACTCTATGCTCAGCTTTCACTTGTTGGCAAGTTAGACAACGAGCTACAAACTCGCCAATATCCTTTTCATTCCGGGCCACCAATAAAGCAACTTCAAGTCTTCTCCGAGAAGTTCCTTCTCTAAATTGCGCTCGTTCGACAATCTATTCAGTTGGTCATCACCAAAACCAAGTGCTCCCAAAAGCTGAATTCCAGTACTCACTTTCCTCGTCTAGGTCGAGGGCGAAGCCTAGCTCTGCCTCAATTTACTCGTACAATTGGAATTCCGTTATATAGCTCTCTGAGGCGGATCCACCAATACCGCTCGTAGCAAGAACCCGGGGTTCAAACCCGTTACCTGATCCATCAACACTCCATCGGAATGCTCACTAAAGAGATGTGATACAATATCTAGTCGTTGGCTCGAATCCCAACGATGCTCACTTACTCAAAGCCAGATCTTGTCAAAAGATTGTACGACTGAGTGCAACTCCAATCCTTAATTAAGCATAGCGTAATTTTCACATGGCTATCCTTTTATACCTGCTTGGCAAGAACAGCCCGACAATCAAAATCCATAATAATCATCTCTTTGATTGTCGCGACACTTGACAAATCGTCCAAATTGGTTCTCCAGAAGTGGTTACTCGATTCACCAATCGGCATTGCACCACAATGCCTCCACAGTAGTCTCAACTCCACCACTGGGGTGGTACTCGCTGCTTCTCTTCTATATATATAGTCAAGAACCACAACCCACACACATCCTCAATCTACTAAGGTCATTCCCTTAGTCTCGACTTGATGCCTCAAGTAAACTCTTCATAAGCCCACGCCGAGAGATTATCTTCGATAGGGGGTCTCATAGCACTAACTGCTCAAGCGCTCGAAACGAATCATTCGAAATTCTTCTCCGCAATGCTTCCCTTAGCATCAGATACCCCAGGTATCCATAGTCACAGAGCTCAACTCAAGTGATAGAGAGAGTTCCATTTACAATTTAGTAGTAGCTCTCTATCAATGTCACCATGAAGTGACTATCGACCAGAACGTCGATCTCAACCACTCTTCACGAAGTCTCCATTGCCAGGAACTTAATTCCACGTGCAACATCCGAACAAGGGAAAATCAGCACTTGGTACTTTCCCTCACGAATTTTCCCAACAACTCGATCCAACAGTGAGAGTTCACACTCCGCTCACCTCAGTATGCTTCCGCAGTTGATCCTAGCAGATCTTCATCGGGATACCCATGGCCATCTACGACCGGTTCCGCCAATCCATCTAGAGGGCTTGGAATTATCATTCCGCAAGTCCCTAACGTTGGTGAAGTACTACAGGCTTCAGCAGCGCCACGCTAATCCCCATGATGTCCCAAACAAGTACCAACATTCGCTTGAGGTACAACCTCAAACTCCAACACAAAATGGTATTACTCCGATTGCAATACGATTCAATCGAGTATGCCAATATCTCGAGACTAATTGAAACGATCAACGAGCCTCTACAGCCGAGCGATTGCCCAATCGTGATCCACTTTAGATCACGATGGCCGACATACAGTCGAAACGACCCTACTGGTCCTACTTCAAAGATATCCTTCATTCTGAGGATTCTCGAACAATCGGAGGTAATGGCCAATTAGGCCCCCAAAACCTCTCCAATACTTACCCAATTTAGGCAATAGAGATCGTCATCGCAACCAGTGGAATAAATCCTCAACATGCACTATTTCGTGCTCAAGTTTCCAAGGCGAGTCAAATCAGCTCGCAAGACCCAAGGTACAAAGTACCTCACAAACTCCACACCAAGAAGGCCAATCTATTTGTTGGCACGCAAAACCTTCTCGCAAGGTAGGGTGTTCGAAACGACACACCCGATCATCTGATCATCCTATAAACATCGAAGAATGATCAATGCTAGAAATCCTCGGGTTGGTTCACTACACACTTGGTGTATCCTCGATCTCACGATCCCACACGTGGCATTCCACGCCCTTGGGTCTAAGCTCGGACTACCGTTCTGACCAAAACTCTGCCCTACCCGAAGGCACCGGGCCGCTGTCACTCACAAACCTTAATCGCGCCGCCTAAAGGGCCTGTGCTCCGTAGCTTCATAATCGGTCCAGGCACGGGTCGTCCCCGAGCACCATCCGGCAAACAGCCGATCCAGGGATGCAACTAATGCAATCGTCGTGAGATCCATATAGCATAGCAGAAAGCTACCCACAACCCGCAAACTAACCGTCTCAGTCAAGGGCTAAGCCTCATCGCAAACAGCGAACTAGCGTGATGCAATGCAACTCGGCAAATAGCCGATCAAAGAATAGGTGCAATGCACCAGCATCAACCAATGCACACTCGAAAGTCATAGTACGAACCAAAACACGTAGTCCCCACCTCGGCTGCCGTCGCCTCCTCAGTCTGAGCCGTATACATGCGGCCACTCGGGGCATGTTGTGACTCCTCCGTCAGCCTCTAAACAGGTTGCCTCCCAGAGTGCGTCTGACTCGCACCCTCGACCGTGGGCCTCTAGCCCAGATCCTTAGTCTAAGCCTTCTCAACGAGCACGCGGTTTACCGCATCTCGATAAGTCTGAAGATCGAAAGGTTGCGCCAACCGAAAGATCAACGGCCGAAGTCTTCGCCGTCTTGCACAACAACGACCACCCTGTGGGAGCCGAGGGAACTCCCTCTCGCACTCGGCCACCGTCCGGTTCTCGGGGAGCATGCCACACAGATCCTGCTCCGACTTTCTCTTAACATTGTCAGTGAAGTAAAGCTTCAACAAGAGTTCCTTGAACCTCCTTCAAGTAGTCGCCACAATATCAGCATTGGTGCTATCCTGAATGTCCAACCACCAGCTACAAACCTCATCGCTCAGGTGATGAGCGGCAAGCCAAACTCTGCCTCTCTCCTCCACGAATGTGTTGCGGAATTAGTTTCTCCACCCGCATCGACCACTTTCCTACGATCCAGTGGTCATCCTTCTCTCCATCGAGGATCCTAGGATTACACCTCTTGAACTCGTTGGACGATCCATGAGCCACTCTCGCTCTGCTCCCTTAACCATCACGGGAAAACCGCCTGTTGCAGTAAGGATCTCTCCAGGTGTTTCATGCGCGCATCCTGTTTGCGTGCCGCATTTGCCTATCGTTGAGCCGGTGTCGCCTGCTGAGTCGCCAAACCAGTGAGAGCCGCAAGTAGGAACCTCACTCACGGACCTCGTTGGATCCGGGGGTAGTGGACATCTCCACTTCCCCAAACGTTGTTGCGTCATCCGCTCCAACAAACTTAGAGCGGGTCGTCAACAAGACGCCACAACATCATTAAAGCGCAAGTTAATAAAACCCACGCTATCGCAATCCCCACTCAGAAACCCAAATCATGCGAAAGTAAGGAAGTGTTTCACTACTAACTCCCGATGTTACGTTGTCGGCCGCCAACGTAACCCTTCGTGAAGCTAGAAGCTATACACCTCGATTAAACTCTAACTTTTTAGAGTTTTCATAATACCCAATCCGGTACTTTCGCTCCGATGTCGAATAGACCTCGTCTCTCACGAGCCTATTTCCTATAGTCCAATCCAGCCTAAGGTTTGCTAGGTCCTCTAAGACGTTACCCTAGGCTCTGATACCAAATTAATCTGTCACGCCCCGGGGTCGGCAGGACCTTCCCCAAAACGTGCCCAGACCCGCCATATGCCAACACATACAAGGCGTCTAAATAAAAACAGCAGAATTAAAACAATAATAGGCTAGAACTAAGAATATCAGAGCCACATACAGCTATCCCTATCAGCAAGTAGGATCAAAAGACAGGTAAGAAAGAAAGAGAGTACTATAACCGCTACAAGTAAAAAGTAAATACAACAGAGTAAACCAGTAGTGTAGTTCTAGGTACAAAGGGGTAGCCTCTACCAAAAGGTACACACACTCATCCTCTCCAACAAAAACAAAGGAGAGATGAACCACCTAGCGAGACTCCTCGTCGCTAGTCCGAAACGACACCCTTGCCGCGATCCCTGGCCTTCCCCGCTGAAGGCGCTGAAACACGTCAGAAAACAGAGGGCGTGAGAACTATAAACGTATAGTTCCTAGTGGGCAATTACTGACCTGAACAATTGCTCCACTAGGCCCAAAAGAAGAATAGCATAAGTACTGAAATATAGTGACAGCAAGTAAGGCATAACTGAAAAAGAGCATGACTTTAATGCTAAGTAATTAACCCAAATAAACATGATACATGCTGGTCACACCGTTATATCAACTTTCAATAAGCACATTCTGTTATGTTCTCAAGAACACTGTAATGGCAATGTCATTAGAAAATCTCTCAAGTATACTATATGTGTCCAACATAATCAAGTATCCAACTACTAAGTTTTATCAAGTAGTGATGTCATTTTCTATTTCATATCAGATTATCTGCTTGTAATTTAACTCATGAAGGACCCACCCGAAGGCTGTCCGGCCCGTAGGACCCACCCGAAGGCTGTCCGCTCTGTAATAGAACCATACCGTCTCGAGTCTCAAGTCTCAAACCTCATAGTCCTCACATGTCAAATGTCACTAGTAACCCTAAGGTCTAGTACAACATCTCTCATGACACTAGTATATTTTCTATGTCACATATCCCACAACGAGTCTAATGCCACTAAGGTCATTAACTCACTAAGTTCAATGATGCCAAGCTTAATGCCGCTTTATGACATTAGCTTTTCTCCTAGGTTATACCTAGCTCTATGTTCAAGTTCATCACTTTACATGTCATTTTCTTCTATGTTCCACGTGTTCTCGAACCACTCGTAGAATGCCGCACCATGCCTATATCCACAAGTACCTCTCTATTACATAGAGTCGAAAATTTCATTATACATAAGGCATATAAGTTAAGCATTCTAAAATTCAACGATGATGTATCTAACATGAAAATACATGATTTTCCATTTTACAACAGTCAAATAATTCCAATGAGAATTTTCATTGAATTTGGAGGTCAAACCCACCGATGGTCCTCGCACGCTCCGGGTCGCCAACCCCGACACTTTTCAGACTCCTTGTACCCTAGAAAGGTCACACAAGAAGTTTCAAAGTCAACTGGCAAGCCCACGACTCAAACTGCGAAGATCAAAACTAGCGAACAGGGAAAAATTCACCTATGAGTGAAATCCTTCTCGAAGCTTCAAATGGAAGCTAAATCCCATCTAAGGCAACCTAAGTAAAGATTCTAAACCACATAATTACGTTCAAAAGCCTTAGAAATTACCCAACTCCAAAACCACATAGAAAGGGTAAAACTCACCTCTAAGGTAGCAATCCCTCTAGAGATCCCAAAAGCAAGCTAGAGTCTCCTCCAACCAACCTAAAGAAAGGTTCTAACATCATCAATTAAGCTCTAGATGCATCAAATCAAAAAGCCCCAAAATAAACCCTAATCATGCAATCTAGGGTTTCATCTACTAGAAAGCAATAGAAGCTTAATCTAGAGGATTAGAAGTAATCCATACCTCTTAGGAGCCTCCTCTCAAGGTTCAAAACCATCTAGAAGCAAAGATCTTCCTCCAAGAAAGCTCCCAAGCCAAGCTCAAGCTCTCCAATGGTGAGGAAGATGAAGTAGCAAGCACCAAGGCCACAAGCAAGCCTCCTCCCTAGCTCTCCTCCTCTTCTTCTTCTCCTTCTCCTTCTCTCTCTCTCTCTCTAAGTGTGGGAGAGTGTAAAAATGAGAGGGAGTGAGATGGGAGCAGCCATATAGGCTATTAAGAGGTAACAAAATGCCGAAAAGCCCCTGCAGTTTCGGATTGTCGAAAACTGCCAACCTGTACCGGTACAAATCCAGTTTGTACCGGTATAAATCTCAAACAAAGAAACCCGAGCCTCGGTTTGCCCAATCCGCTCATCTATACCGTATAAATCTCGCTTGTACCTAAGATAGCCATCATTTTGTACCGGTATAGACACCATTTTGTACCGGTACAAAGGCATAAAATTCCAACCCGAGAGCAACCTAAAACCCAGCTTGTTGGACTTTAGTGCTTGGAAATCATCCACTAACCTCGGTACTCGTGCCATAGGTCGGAACACAGTCAACGACCCTCCAGAAAATCTAGAAAAGCTCAGATCTCACAACCGATACTTAAACTTGCAATTTGCGAAAGTTCAGTGCGTCACACGGGCTTCCGCTGGGTCCCGGGGCGCGACAGGTTGTTGAAAGATGGATGAATTAAATTACAGGAAGGGCAAACTATACCTCCTGTAGAAGAATTTAGACGTAGAAAGTATTGTAAGTGGCACCATTCTTGGAGCCATAAGACTAGCGAATGCACTGCCTTCAAAAGGCAAGTGCAAAGAGAAATTAATGAGGGTCGGCTCATATTTGCCGACCAAGAAAATAAAAATATGGAAATTGATAAAAATCCTTTTCCACCACAGGTTAACGTGGTGGACATGAAAGGAAAGGCCACCGCGAAGAGGCGGATACAGGAAGAAATAGAAGAGGGTCGTCGGCTCATTCTAGCCGACCAGCAAGATAAAAGTAAAAGAGTTGACAAAACTATGTTTTCTTTACAGGGCAAAGCGATGGATGCTCGAGATAAAGCAATTGCGGCTAGAACAGCCGCAGATGACATTGCGCACGCGAAGAGAAGCCTTCGGCTCTGCATAAAGTGCAAAGCAGAAATGACAAAGAAAGATTGGGAAGCCATAATTAACGATTAGAAGAAAAGTAACGAATGAAAAGAGATGATAGCTTTTCCTGAGGAGTGGGATGACATTCCTGATGGAGAAGATCAAGAAGAGAAAGGCTCAGAGGAAGCCTCCAATGAAACAGAGCCGGAGATGGATCCGGTTCAACACAAACAAGGCATGTTGATGCAGAATATTCTGCATGATTATTACAACAGCCGACGTGATGAACGACAGGGCTGACGAGATTACCAAGAGAGATCGTAGACCGAAACCTGAATTTGAAGGAATTACCGAAGGAGATATTGAGTTCATAGGACGGAGATTAGTAAATGAACTCGGCATTCAGCCGTGGCCAAGGCCATGGGAGAGAAGAGAAATCTTAAAAAATCATTTAAGAACGGTGAAGGTATCGGCAAACGTGCCAATCGACAAATAGCATGAAGTCGAAGTGAAACCATCTGCTAGATGGCAAGGGCCGATGTTAACAAAGACCCAAAAGCGTCGACAGCAGAGGATGCAAGCCGAGGCTAACCAACATTACGAAGAGGCGAAGGGGATAAGACTCAACGTGTGGAGGCGTCCCCACGAGCAGCCACATCCTATCCGCCAAATGCGAAACGACCACGAGGCAGGAGGATCTTCTTCACCTGTCCCTTGGTTGAGGTCAAAGGTGGAACGGCCAACCGAGGCCGAACCAGAAGAAAAAATGACTAGGAAGGAGCTAGAAGACAAAATAGCTTCCTTGGAGACAATAATCAAAAAAGAGCGATGGCCTCCTAAGGAGAGGGAGGTTCGTATGGAGAGTGATTCTTCGGCCGAAACGGCCAGAGAATCAGAAGGAAAAAATAGAAAATTAAGGATAAATCGGCTGAAGAATCATCGGCCGATGTGAACATGGTATATGCTCTTCCTCAATCTTTCAGAGCAGAGGTCATTGAGTATGAGGAGTTCAGAGAGGAAGAAGAAGTTGGGCTTAAGGTAGCCCAATTGCAACTGGAAGATGTGCAACAGGCCGATGCGGTGATGTTTGAAAAGCCGTCGGCCATGCAAACAAGGTTCATAAGGCCTCTGTTCATCCGAGCCCTGATCGAAGGTCGGCCAGTAGGCCGAGTTATGGTAGATGGCGGAGCCATGGTCAACGTGATGCCTACTTCTTTCTTTAAGAAGTTGGGCAAAGATGAGGATGAATTGAAGCCCACCGATTCAATCATGACCGACTTCACTGGAAACGGTCAACAAGCTCGAGGAGTGCTCACCACCGAGATAACGGTAGGTTCTAAAACTTTAAAAACTGCATTTTTTTGTGGTGGATGCAGATAGCCACTACAACCTACTGCTCGGACGTGACTGGATACATGCGAATGAGTGTGTACCTTCTACACTCCACGGAAAGTTATTTCAATGGGTCGGGGATAAAGTCGAAGAAATCCGGGCCGAAGGACGGCCCCAAATGGTAGACGTCAATATGGAGGAGATCGGCCATACCAACTGGGCCGATGCGGATACTGATCTGATTTCTTTTGTAAGAGTGACGGAAGAAGGAGTCCAGTTGATCCTCTCTAAAGATATAGGAGCAATGGCGGCAGTCGAAGAGCCACCAAGATGGTTGAAATGGAATATTCAGAGCCAGGAATAGAGGCTTCCCAAGAGCCTCAGCAGAAGGGCTGATCAACAGGGTCGGCCATGAACAAAAGTCGGTTTTCATGTCCGATAGAACAACATTAGATGACTCGGCTGATATAGCCGAAGGAAATATGACCGACTAGGCTATTCAGGCCGAGGATAAGAATCAGGCAAAATCGGTCTTCGAGACCGATAAACCACCCGAGATGAAGGGACAGACGAATAAGTTGAATTTAGAAGAATCGCCTATAAAGGTCGGTGAGAAAGAGTTAGAGACCCAGGACCCGCTGGTCGAAGTCAATCTGGGATCCAACGACAACAAAAGTCCGACGTATATATGTGACGCACTTAACTTTAGCAAATAGCAAGGTTCGAGTGTTGGTTGCGAAATCTGAGCTTTTTCAGATTTTCTGGGGTGTCATTGACTGTGTTCCGACCTATGGCACGAGTCCTGAGAAGTGTGGTTGAAATCTTAGCACCAAAATCCAAAATGTTAGATTTTGCCTCTAAGTTACATCGGCATCTCAGAGCAGATTGGTGGTTGTACCGGTACAGACATGGTGGCTACACCGGTACAAACCGGGATTTGTACCGGTATAGATGGCTGGACTTGGCAAATCCGAGGCTCGGGTTTGGGTTGCTTCGTGGGATTTATACTGGTACAAATAGGATTTGTACCAGTACAAACTGACAGACCACAGACTGCGCGAACTGCAGGGAGTTTTCTGCAATTATGCCCTTCTATTAGTGTGTCCCACGCCCCTAGAGCTCATTTGGAGCCCTTTCACAGCAGCAAGAGGTGAGAGAACCTCTCCTTTTCCCCTCCCTTGCATTTTTTTGATTGTGGGTGGATTTCTAAGAGATTGATCATCTCTTTTCTTCTCTTTTGTTTCTTGGTGCTTATTCTACCATGGGGGAAGGTTTGAGGCTTGGTTTTGGAGCTTGTTGAAGGAGAGATCTTCAACTTGGGTGGTGGTTGAGCCTTGATTTGAGCTTCTTGAAGGTAAACAACTCCTCATTTTCCTTGGATTTGAGTTTTAAAGCCCTATTTTGGTAGAAACCCTAATTTTGGGAATTTAGGGTTTATTTTGGGGCTTTGTGATCTAGGGCTTTTAGAGCTCAATTGATTGGTTTAGAACCTTGATTTAGGTTGCATTGGAAGGGATCTAGTTTCCATTTGAGGCTTGGAGTAGGATTTCTACACTTAGGTGAGTTTTCCTTGCTCTCTTGTATAGATCTTCGCGGATTGAACAAATGGTTCATCATTTGAGGTTGTAACTTCTATGGTATACTTTTTAGGGTGCTAGGAGTCTGGAAATAGCCTTCGTTGGCGATCCGGAGCATCGGGTGTACTATCGGTGGGTTTGGCCTCACCAATGTCAATGAGAAAATTTCTCATTGTGGCTATTTGAGTATTGTAAAATAGAAAATCATGCAAATTCATGTTATATACAATATTTGTGAATTTTAGAATGCTTAAAATCTATGTCTTATGTGTAATATGTTTTTGGCCTCTATATAGTAGAGTGCAGCCTTATGGACTTAGGCATAGTGTGGCATTCACTTAGTGGTTTGAGAACATGTTGGACTTAGTAAATGACATGTAATATGGTAATATTGGACTTAGAACTATGCATGACATAGGAGAAAAGCTAATGTCGTAAAGCGGCATTAGGCTTGGCATTTACTTGTAGAATAGTGAGCTAATGTCATCAAGCGGCATCGTAAATGAACTTTGACATAGAAAATCTAGTGTCATGTGAGTTATTGAACTAGACCTTAGGGTTGCCAGTTACTATTTCCATGTTGAGATATGAGGTTTGGACTTGAGACTTGACTATACTTGTTGCCATTTGTGCTCTTTCGCACATGCTTGTGAGGGTCGCTCCCTACAAGCCAGCACTGCGGAGTTGGCCTTTGTGATTGGTTCGCGCGTGCGGTATTGAGAAACCTATGTGGCCGAATTGGTTAGACTCATTCCTTACGGGGGATGTTGGGGCTACCACGACACTTAGGTGGCACAAGCTGGATTACCTTGTGTAGATCCCAAAAGAGATGGAACATTGACATTCAACAATAAATGACAATCACTACTAGATAGGACTTAGTAGTTGGATTATGTGGACATGCTTAGGGCATTACTTGGGTTATATAGTATACATGATAGTTCTTATTTACATCATAGTGTACTTGTTTGCTACTGCAGAACATATTCCTTATACGTTGCTATATCGGGTTTGGTTAGCTTATACTTTTACTTTGTATACTTGTGGTACGATAGTATAGCATCTTATTATGCTTTTATTTTAGCAGTTCATATTACCTTATATTGCACTTACAGCTTTCCTTTGGGCCTAGTGGTGCATGAGCTGAGGTCAGTAATTACCCACTGGGAACTATAAATTATAGTTCTCACGCCCTCTGTTTCGTGTTTCTTTCAGTGCCTTCTGCATCGGGGGAGGCCCGGGACCGCGGCAAGTGTATTGCCTCGGGTTAGCGACTCTCGGCGAGATCGATCGATAGGTGGTTACCTCTTTGTATTCTATTTTGGAGAGGTTGAGAGTGTACCTATTTATAGTGAGACCACCATTTTTGTGGATATTTATGTTAGATGATGTACCACCTTATACTCTCTTTAATTGCTCAGTTTATTATCCTTCCTATTCTCCACTTATTGATAGGGCTAGCTGTATGTTGCTCTGATATCCGTAGTTATAGCCTTTTTGTGTTTTAATTCCGCTGTATTTAGTAGACGCCTTGTATGTGTTGACATATGGCGGGTCTAGACACGCTTCTGGGAAGGCCCTGCCGGTCCCGGGGCGTGACAGATTAATTTGGTATCAGAGCCTAGGGTAAAGTCTTAGTGGACCTAGCAAACCTTAGGCTGGTTGGACTATCGGAAGTAGGCTCGTGAGAGACGAGGTCTATTTGGCTTGTGAGCGAAAGTACTTGATTGGGTTTTATCATAACTCTAGAAAGTTGGAGTATAATCGAAGTGTATAACTTCTAACTTCGTGGAGGGTTACGTTGGCGGCCGACAATGTAACATCGGGAGTTAGTAGTGAAGCACACTTCCTTACTTTCGCATGATTTGGATTTTGAGTGGGGTTCCGATGGCGTGGGTTTTATTAACTTGCGCTTTTATGTTGTTGCAGTGTTATGCCGACTACCTGCTCCAAATCTGCCGGGGCGGAAAACATGGCATACCTTGAGGAGGTTGAGACCTCCGCTACTTCTTGATCCAGCGAGGTCCGCGAGTTGAGGGACCAGGTGGCGGCCCTCACGGACCTTGTGACTCGACAGACGACGGCGGCCCAGCAGCAGGCTGAGGCGGCGCGTCGGCAGGAGGAGCGGATGAAGTGCTTGGAGGACCTTCTTTTGCAGCAGGCGGCTGCCACGGAGGCCCAGGGTCCTGTACCACCTACACCAGCCGAGGCGGTGGCACCGAGAGCGCCGACTCTAGCGCCTGGATCTTCGCATTCTGTACCGTCGGTAGCACGGCAGGAGAGGGTGGCAACGGCACCCCCAGTTCAGATACCCCCAGGAGGAGCGGTATTCCCTATGATGGTTGAGGGGCCAGAGCGTGATCGACTGATGAGCCGCCTCAACGAGTTCAGGAGGTGCAACCCGCGGATCTTTGACGGGGAGAATGTAGACCATTGGGTCGTGGAGAAATGGCTTATGCATATGGAGAAGCTGTTTCGTGATACATTTGTTGGAGTGATCGAGTTTGGCTCGCCACTCATCATTTGGACGGCGAGGCCTATTAGTGGTGGAGGGGCATTCAGGAGAACCCGAACACCGACCTGGCAACGATGACTTGGAAGAGGTTCAAGGAACTTCTTCTCGAGCACTATTTTCCCGATAGTGTTCGAAGACACGATCTGCGCAGCTTGCGCCAGGAGGAGAGGACGGTGGCGGAGTATGAGCGGGAGTTCACCAGACTACTTCACTGTGTACCGTTCGTCGTGCGGGGCGACGAGGACAAGGCCCGTATTTTTGAGAGCGGACTTCGGCCATCTATTTTTAGGTTTGTGCAGTCATCTTACTTGCAAACCTATCGAGAGGTGGTGAATCGCGCTCTTATTGTGGAGCGGGGCGCGACGGTCATGAAGGAGCGGCAGGAAGGCATTGATTGGGGCAAGGGCAAGAGGCCCGCCGGCGAGGGTGCGAGTCAGACGCACTCAAGGAAACCGCCGAAGTACCCCAGGAGCCAGTCTCGAGGACGAGGTAACCCACCGCAGCGCCGAGGATCAGATCGACGACCGGCACCGAGCTGCGTGATTTGTAGCTGCCCCCACTACCCCCGACAGTGCCCGCAGGGTCGGGGCCGGTGCTTCTCTTGTGGCCAGGAGGGCCACTTTCAGTCAGATTGCCCGAGGGTATTTGCCCCGACACCGTCGTTAGCATTAGCACCAGCTTCACCAGGTCCCAGCCCGGGGACGCCTACCGCTTCCTACCAGGCCGGGAGATCTTCTGCGCAGAGGCAGAGCGAGGGGTCACGACAGGGCCCGAGTGGGCGTTTGTATGCCGCCCAGACTGAGGCAGCGGCAGCAGCTGAGGATGTCGTTGCAGGTATCATTTTGATTTCTAGGATTCGAGTACGTGCTTTATTTGATACCGGTGCACCATGTTCCTTTATTGATCGGCTGTTTGTCGAGTTGCATGGCATTCCTTTGACACCTTTGTCGCATTCGGGACTAGTGGTTATACCCGGACACTCTTTAGATGTTCGAGAGTGCTGTTCTAGTTGCCCGGTTCAGATTGGAGATTGGATCATGCCCGTGGACCTATTTGTGGTGCACAAACTCGGAGAGTTCGATATAGTTTTGGGCATGGATTGGTTGACCAAGTATTTTGCCACGATCGATTGTGTGAATCGTACGGTGACTTTTAGAGAGCCGGGTCACGAGGAGGTCGTGTTTCGAGGATGCTAGAGTTCGCTATTTGCGATGACTATTAGCTCCTCTCGAGCTAGGCAGTTGATTAGTAGCGGGTGCATAGCCTATTTGGCTAGTATTGCACTACGGGAGGTTGAGGACTTCCCTAGGATTGAGGATATCCCTGTGGTGAGGGAGTTCCAGGATGTGTTTTCAGCTGAGCTATCAGGTATGCCACCTAATTGGGAGATTGAGTTTGTGGTATATCTCGCCCCGGGGACTACTCCAATCTCAAAGGCACCCTATAGGATGGCACCAGCAGAGTTGAAAGAGCTGAGGGCACAGTTACAGGACCTTCTGGATAAAAGTTTTGTGCGACCGAGTGTGTCACCTTGGGGGGCTGTCACGCCCCGGGACCGGCAGGGCCTTTCCCGAAGCGTGCCCAGACCCGCCATATGTCAACACATACAAGGCGTCTACCAAAAACAGCGGAATTAAAACCATACCAGAGGCTAAACTATAGATATCAGAGCAACATACATCTAGCCCTATCAACAAGTAGAGAGTAGGAGGACTACAAGTATAAAGGAAACTAACAACATAGCCAAAATAAACATAAGGTTAATACAACACTTGTCCCAAAATATGGTGGTCTCTCTAAAAACAGGTACAACTCACAAACTCTCTAAACAAAAGATATAGAGAGTTAACCACCTATCGATAAACTCGCTGACTGCCGCTACCCCGAGGCGACACCCTTGCCACGGTCCCTAGCCTCCCCCGATGCAGAAGGCACTGAAAGGAAAACAGAAACATAGGGCGTGAGAACTATAATTTATAGTTCCCAGTGGGCAATTACTGACCTGAACCATTGCTCCACTAGGCCCAAAGAAAAGAGGGTAAGTATGCGATAAATAAACTTGCAGTAAAAGCATAAAGGAAATGCTACCAATCATGTTACCATAAGCATGTTCATATAGATGTCATAATCTTCTGTTCTCACATATAAAAATATATGCTCTACTATAACCAACAAGTACACAAAGATGTAAATAGAGAACTATCAAGTATACCATACTGTAACATACTGGACTTGCGCAAATTGCGGAGTTCGAGTATTTGACTTGTGTTGGAGCTTTTCCAGATTTTCTGGAAGGTCGTTGACTGTGTTCCGACCTATGGCGCGTGTACCGAGGTTTGGGGATGAGTCCCAAGCCCTAAAGTCTAAAAAGTTGGATTTTAGGTGGCTCTCGGGTTGGAAATTCTGTGCCTTATACCGGTACAAAACGGTGTCTATACCGGTACAAAATGATTGCTATACCTAAGATGTACCAAGATTTATACCGTATAAAGAGGCAGACTTGGCAAACCCGAGGCTCGGGTTTGGTCATTGTTGTTAGGTTTATACCGGTACAAAATGGATTTGTACCGGTACAAACTGGCAGAATGTGAGCAGACCGAACTGCAGGGGTGTTTTTGCATCTTGTTGCTTCTATTAGGTTCCCATACACCCCTAGGGCTTCATTTGAGCCCTCCATCACAGCAAGCAAGGTAGGAGACCTTCTCTCTCTAAACCTTTGTGCTCTTTTGGACTTTTTTGGTGGATTGTTAGGAGATTGATCTCTCTCTCCTTCTCCTTTGGCCACCTAGAGCCATTATCTTCTTGTTGGAGCTTGGAGCTTGCTTTTTGGAGCTTTGTGGAGGATCAAGCTTCAAGCCTAGGGCTTTTTGAGCTTGGATTAGCGCTTCTTAGAGGTATGTGAGTGATCTCTTTCCTCTAGTTTCGAATTTTGTGGGTTTTTGTGAGATGAAACCCTAAAATGGGATTCTAGGGTTAGGATTTGGGGATTTTCGATTGAGGGTCTTTGGGACCTAATTGATGAGTTTAGAACTTTGATTTAGGTTGGATTAGAAGGACTCTAACTCCCATTTGGAGATCAAGAGCACTTTCTTCGCATTCGGTGAGTATTCTTCACCCTTTAGTAGAGTTTCTTATTGTTTGAACTCAAGACTCATCTTTTGAGTTTGTAATTTCTATGGCATGCCTTGTAGGGTGCTAGGAGTAGGAATCGAAGCTTAGTTAGCGATTCGGATCGGCGATTTTCGCACTTGGTGGGTTTGGCTTCACGAGCATAGGAGCAAATGGCTCCTAAGTGCTTAGTTGGTTTGATTTAATTATTTTGAATGCATATTCATGCTAAATAGATTTATTATGAATTTTGAATCACTTAAAATGCATGCCTTATGTATGATAAAATTTCCACTCTATATAGTAGAGCTTTTTGGGTTAAACTGCATGCATGTGGGGGTGGTTCTTGGGGGCGCCTGGGAGTGTGCCTTTATGGTGATTTTAGCTTTGCTAATGTTAATTGTGAACATTAAATACATGTTGGGACTTAGAAACCTTAAGTGTCATAAAGCGGCACTTAACATAGAAAACTATGAAACTACAACATAGAGACTTGACATAGGCCACTTAACATATACTATATTCCATGTTTGAGACATGATGACATAGAGATAGGCCTTTTGGACAATTGTACATTCCATGTTAGAGACATGATGATTTGGGACTTGAGACGAGTTTTGTGACTTTTGCCATTGTGCTCATTCGCACATGCTTGTGAGGGTAGCTCCTACAAGCCGGCACTCCGAGTTGGCCAACGCGTTTCTTGTATTCGCCGTGCGGGATTGGGCGCCGAAGTGGATTGCCGTGGGACAGTCGCATTCCTAGGGTGGGAATGTCGACTACTACGGGGCCATTAGGCTCGGCATTTGGGCTAGGCAGCCTTCGGGTGGGCATCGGCCATATCGCCTTCGGGTTGATCTTATTGTGCTTAAACTTAATGTAGTTTAAAGAAAACTGTGGACTTTGACTAGAATAGTAAACTTTAACACCTTACTATCACTTGAGGAATTATTGGGCTATGGTTAGAATAGTAAACTTTAACTCTTTACTATTGCTATGGATATTGGACTTGTTGGTTACATTTACTATTCATGCTTAGAATAGTCGTTTACTTATGCTTAATTATGCTAAGTAGAGATATCATGCTTTAGTAGCTTCCTCGTTATTTATTTCGCTTACACTTACTTGCTTAGTTTTGGGGCCTAGTGGAGCATGCAACTGAAGTCGCACTGCCCACCTGGGAACTATTTTTAATAGTTCTCACGCCCTCTTTTTCTAATGTGTTTCGTAGCCTTCAGACCTGGGCGGAGGCACCCGGATCGCGGCAAGGAGTCGCCAGAGATAGCTAGCTTCTTTGCCACGTTTGTTTAGGTGGTTCTTCCTCTCTTTTTGTGTTGTGAGAGAGTGATCTTTTGTATCCAGTGATAGAGACCACCATGTATTATTTTAGTTTTCGCTTTGGGATATTTAGTTGTTGCTCTTGGAGGTTACTGTTGTATTTACTCTTTTATAGTACTTAGTGGATTTGGTACCTTTATTTATCGACTTCTTTTATGCTTCCTTGTGTAGAATTCTAGTTGTTATACTGCTCTGATACTTCTAGATTCTTTTTACTAGTTGGTTATTTATCGTTTTTGTTAGACGCCTTGTATGTTGTAGACATACGGCGGGTCTGGGCACGCGCCGGGCGGGCTTCCGCTGGGTCCCGGGGCGTGACAGATTAAATTGGTATCAGAGCCTAGGGTTGAGTCTTCTTGTGGACCTAGCAAACCTTAGGCAGGTTGGACTATAGGATATAGGCTCGTGAGAGACGAGGTCTATTTAACTTATGAGCGAAAGTATTAAGATTGGGTATCTTGAATAACTCTAGTAAGTAGAGTTGGATCGAAGTATATAACTTCTAACTTCGCGGAGGGTCACGTTGGCGGCCGACAACGTAACATCGGGAGTTAGTAGTAAATGACACTTCATTACTTTCGCATGATTTGGGTATTTATAGCATGAGCGGGGATGCGATTGCGTGAGCTTACTAACTTGCGCTTTTATGGTGTTGTAGTGGCGATGCCGATAACTCGCTCGAAATCTGTTGGAGCGGACAATGCGGCAACTTTTGAGGAGGTCGAGGCCTCCGCTACCTCCGATCCGGCGAGGTCCGTGAGTTGAGGGGCCGCTGGCGGCCCTCACGGCTTTGGTGACGCAAAGAGCGACCGCGGCCCGGCCGACAGAAGCGCGTACGAAGCGCGGAGGATCTCCCATCGCAACAGGCGCCGCGAGGGAGGCTCGACCCCTTCTCCACCAAAGACCACCGAGGTTGACTTACCGCGGGCGCTCCCCCGCGGCCGCTCACACCAGACGACACCGGCAGCTTGAGCGCCGGGAGGAGGACCGGACACCCCGCGAGAGCGTCGCCGGTGGCGGCGGCATTTCCATTATGGCTCGGGGAGCCGAGAGGGATCGACTCATGGCTCGCCTCGAGTTCGGGAGGTGCGGCGAGGACCTTTGACGGAGAGAAGGTCGACCACCGGATCGTGGAAAAGTGGTTGATGCACATGGAGAACCGTTCCGTGACACGTTCGTGGAGGAGCGGGACGAGTGTGGCTCGCCACCCACCACTTGGACGGCGAGGCCTACACCGGTGGATGGATCTCCAGGAGAACCCCAAACACGTACTTAGCTTCTATTACTTGGACGAGGTTCAAGGAGCTACCGTTGGCACACTACTTCCCCGACAACGTCAAGAGCGGATGGAGCAGAGTTTGCGCACTCGACACGGGGGACGTATCCGTAGCCGAGTACGAGAGAGAGTTTTCTCGCATTGCGTGCCCTTCGTCGTGCGGGACGACGAGGATAAGGCCCGCATTTTCGAGCGTGGATCGCGACCGTCGATTTTCCGGTTCGTGCGCTCCTCCGAGCTTCGACTTACCGACAGTGGTGAACCGCGCGCTCATCGTAGAGAGCGGCGCGGCCATGGTGCAGAGAGACGCGAGGGTTTGGACAAGGGGAAGGGCAAGAGGCCCGCGGCCGAGTGGGCGAGCGACGCACTCTAGGAGGCCACCGAAGCATCCGAGACACCGCAGCCGATCGTGGCGCACCGCCCCAGCGAGGAGGACCTGACCGACGCCGGCCTCCCCGGTGTGGGACCGGCGGTGGTCCTCACCACCCGCCGCAGTGTCCACAGCGTGCAGGCAGGTGCTTCCAGTGTGGCCAGGAGGGCCACATCCGTACCGAGTGCCCGAGAGGTTCTTCACCGGCACCATCTTCTGCATCGGCACCGGCTCTACCAGCCGCCAGCCAGGGGACCCCGTCGACACAGTACCAGACTGGGCGGCCGACCGTCCAGCGCCAGAGTGAGGGGTCACGACAGGCGCCGAGTGGGCGCATGTACGCCGCACAGACCGAGGCGGCAGCGACAGCTGAGGATATGGTGGCAGGTATCATTTTACTTGATGGCATTAGAGTACGTGCATTATTTGATACCGGTGCATCACATTCATTTATAGATCGGCTGTTTGCCGAGTTGCATGACATCCGCTTGTTCCCTTACTACACTCGGACGTATTGTTGTACCCGACCACATTGTGGACGTGCGAGTATTGCCCAGCTTGCCCTATTCGGGTAGGAGATTGGACCATGCCCGCGGATTTGCGAGTAGTGCGCAAGTTGGGGGATTTTGACGTGGTTTTGGGTATGGATTGGTTGACTAGATACTACGCCACTATCGATTGTGTTAATCGAACTGCTACTTTTTAGAGAACCTGTCGGGGATGAGGTGGTGTTTAGAGGATGTCGTAGTTCGCTTTTGCGATGTCGATCGCCGTCTCGAGCTAGGCAACCGATCAACCGTGGATGCGTAGCCTATTTGGCTAGTATCGCATTGAGGGGTGGGGATGATACCCCTAGGATCGAGGATATCCTGGTACGGGAGTTTCGGACGTGTTTCTGGAGCTACTGTGCATGCCACCCGATAGGGAGATCGAGTTTGTGGTAGATCTCGTTCCCGGACTACCCCAGCCTCGAAGGCACCCTATAGGATGGCACGGCAGAGTTAAAGGAGCCGAGGGCACACGGGATATGTTGGACAAGGGCTTCATTCGACCGAGTGTGTCACCTTGGGGAGCACCGGTTCTTTTTGTGAAGAAGAAGAACGGATCACTTCGCCTTTGCGTGGACTATCCTGAACTTAATAAAGTCACTATCAAGAATAAGTATCCGTTGCCGAGGATTGATGATCTTTTTGATCAACTTCAAGGGTCGAATGTGTATTCCAAGATAGACTTGAAGTCGGGATACCATCAGTTGAAGATTGCGCCGGGGGACGTGGCGAAGACGGCTTTTAGATCACGGTATGGACACTATGAGTTCACTGTTATGCCGTTTGGGCTTACTAATGCCCCTACAGCCTTTTATGGATCTAATGAACCGTGTCTTCAAGCCTTATCTAGACAAAGTTCGTCGTGGTCTTCATCGACGACATCTTGGTTTATTCCCGAAGTGATGTGGAGCACGAGGAACACTTGAGATTGGTACTACAAGTGCTTCGGGAAAAGAAGTTATTTGCTCAGCCGAAGAAGTGCGAATTTTGGCTTCGAGAAGTGGCTTTTCTGGGACATGTGATTTCAGGATCAGGTATAGCAGTGGATCCTAGAAAGATAGAAGCCATTCAGGATTGGCCAAGACCGACGAGCGTCACCGAGATCAGGAGTTTCCTTGGTTTGGCCGGCTACTACCGCAGATTCGTGGAGGGCTTTGCGAAGTTATCTACTCCCCTCACGAGGCTCACGCACAAAGGAGCTAAATTCATTTGGAATGATGCGTGTGAAAAGAGCTTTCAAGAGTTGAAGCTGAGATTGACGACCGCTCCAATCCTCACATTACCTATTGCTGGAGCAGGGTCTGTGGTTTATAGTGATGCATCTCTTCACGGATTGGGTTGTGTTTTGATGCAGGGTGACAAGGTGTGCGCGTATGCATCTCGCCTTTTAGAGGAATATGAGAAGAACTATCCTACGCACGACTTGGAGTTGGCGGCCGTAGTCTTTGCATTGAAGCTATGGCGCCACTATTTGTATGGCGAGCTGCGAGGTCTATACGGATCACAAGAGCTTAAAGTACCTTTTCACTCGTGAGTTGAACTTGAGACAGATGGTTGGAGCTACTCAAGGATTATGATTTGACTATTCTCTACCACCCGGCAAGGCTAACGTGGCGGATGCGCTAAGTCGGAAATCTACCGAGAACTTAGCGATGCATGTTGTTACTCAACCGCAGTTGATCGAGCAGATGAAGCGGTTGGAGTTGGAGGTAGTGACTCCCGATACGCCTATGCGGCTGATGACTATGGTGGTGCAACCTACTCTTATGGATAGAATTAAAGAGAAGCAAGCTCTTGACTTAGAGTTGCAAAAGATTCGAGACAAAATGGTGGATGGTTGCACCGGCGACTTCCTAGTGGATGATCAGGGAGTGATGCGCTTTAGTGGACGGATTTGTGTGCCAGCGGAATTGGGACTTAGAGAGGACATCCTTCAGGAGGCACACAGGGCACCTTATGCTATTCATCCAGGAGGCACCAAAATGTACAAGGACTTGAGGTTACTCTATTGGTGGCCTGGGATGAAGAAGGATGTTGGCGAGTTTGTTGCTAGATGTTTAACTTGCCAACAAGTGAAAGCTGAGCATCGAGTTCCAGCGGGAAAACTTCAGAGTTTGCCTATTCCCGCGTGGAAGTGGGAGAAGATCACCATGGACTTCGTGACTGGATAGCCTCGCTCTCAAGCTGGGCATGATGCTATTTGGGTGATCGTGGATAGGTTGACGAAGTCGGCGCACTTTATACCTATCCATACTACTTGGGCTGGAGAGAAGCTCGCACAAGTGTACCTTGATGAGATTGTGCGACTTCATGGAGTACCTACATCGATCGTATCTGACAGGGACACTCGCTTTGTGTCACACTTCTGGAGGAGTCTACGGGACGCCTTGGGTACTAGATTGGATTTCGATCGTTTCCACCCCCAGTGACGGGCGATCGGAGCGCACTATACGGACTCTAGAGGACATGCTTCGAGCATGCGTGATTGACTTCCAGGGAGGATGGTCGCAGCATCTACCTATGGCGGAGTTTGCTTATAACAATAGTTATCAAGCAAGTATCAAGATGGCACCATTCGAGGCATTGTATGGACGAAAGTGCCGCTCGCCACTTCATTGGAGTGGGCGAAAGATTGGCTTTAGGCCACGAAGTACTCCGGGAAGCGAGAGGATAAAGTTCGAATCGCTCGGGAGCGACTGCGACGGCGAGTAGGCAGAGGAGCTATGCAGATAAACGACGACGAGACTTGGAGTTTCAGATTGGAGATCATGTTTTCTTGAAAGTCTCGCCGTCAAAGGGGATTCGGAGATTTGGAATTCGAGGTAAGTTGAGTCCTCGATTTATTGGACCCTATGAGATCTTGGAACGTATAGGTCCGGTAGCATATCGACTTGCTCTACCGCCGAACCTATCGGGCGTGCACAACGTCTTTCATGTATCGGTCCTTCGAAAGTACATCCATGATCCGGCTCATGTTTTGGAGGCTGTACCCATAGAGCTGCGGGAGGATTTGAGCTTCGAGGAGCAACCTGTGAAGATCTTGGCTCGCGAGGTGAAGAAATTGCGGAATCGGGACATTCCGTACGTGAAGGTTCTTTGGAGCAACCACGAGGAGCGAGAGGCCACGTGGGAGCCTGAGAGCGCACTGCAGGAGCGCTATCCCCATCTCTTTCAGATGGAATCTTGAGGTATGAGTTCGCTTTAGAGTTTCGCGGACGAAACTCCTTTTTAGGAGGGGTGAATGTAACATACTGGACTTGCGCAAATTGCGGAGTTCGAGTATTTGACTTGTGTTGGAGCTTTTCCAGATTTTCTGGAAGGTCGTTGACTGTGTTCCGACCTATGGTGCGTGTACCGAGGTTTGGGGATGAGTCCCAAGCCCTAAAGTCCAAAAAGTTGGATTTTAGGTGGCTCTCGGGTTGAAAATTCTGTGCCTTATACCGGTACAAAACGGTGTCTATACCGGTACAAAATGATTGCTATACCGGTACAGACCAAGATTTATACCGGTATAAAGAGGCAGACTTGGCAAACCCGAGGCTCGGGTTAGGCTGTTTCGCAGGGTTTATACCGGTACAAAATGGATTTGTACCGGTACAAACTGTCAGAATGTGAGCAGACCGAACTGCAGGGGTGTTTTTGCATCTTGTTGCTTCTATTAGGTTCCCATACACCCCTAGGGCTTCATTTGACCCCTCCATCACAGCAAGCAAGGTAGGAGACCTTCTCTCTCTAAACCCTTGTGCTCTTTTGGATTTTTTGGTGGATTGTTAGGAGATTGATCTCTCTCTCCTTCTCCTTTGGCCACCTAGAGCCATTATCTTCTTGTTGGAGCTTGGAGCTTGCTTTTTGGAGCTTTGTGGAGGATCAAGCTTCAAGCCTAGGGCTTTTTGAGCTTGGATTAGAGCTTCTTAGAGGTATGTGAGTGATCTCTTTCCTCTAGTTTCGAATTTTGTGGGTTTTTTTGTGAGATGAAACCCTAGAATGGGATTCTAGGGTTAGGATTTGGGGATTTTCGATTGAGGGTCTTTGGGACCTAATTGATGAGTTTAGAACTTTGATTTAGGTTGGATTAGAAGGACTCTAACTCCCATTTGGAGATCAAGAGCACTTTCTTCGCATTCGGTGAGTATTCTTCACCCTTTAGTAGAGTTTCTTATTGTTTGAACTCAAGACTCATCTTTTGAGTTTGTAATTTCTATGGCATGCCTTGTAGGGTGCTAGGAGTAGGAATCGAAGCTTAGTTAGCGATTCGGATCGGCGATTTTCGCACTTGGTGGGTTTGGCTTCACGAGCATAGGAGCAAATGGCTCCTAAGTGCTTAGTTGGTTTGATTTAATTATTTTGAATGCATATTCATGCTAAATAGATTTATTATGAATTTTGAATCACTTAAAATGCATGCCTTATGTATGATAAAATTTCCACTCTATATAGTAGAGCTTTTTGGCTCAAACTGCACGCATGTGGGGGTGGTTCTTGGGGGCGCCTGGGAGTGTGCCTTTATGGTGATTTTAGCTTTGCTAATGTTAATTGTGAACATTAAATACATGTTGGGACTTAGAAACCTTAAGTGTCATAAAGCGGCACTTAACATAGAAAACTATGAAACTGCAACATAGAGACTTGACATAGGCCACTTAACATATACTATATTCCATGTTTGAGACATGATGACATAGAGATAGGCCTTTTGGACAATTGTACATTCCATGTTAGAGACATGATGATTTGGGACTTGAGACGAGTTTTGTGACTTTTGCCATTGTGCTCATTCGCACATGCTTGTGAGGGTAGCTCCCTACAAGCGGCACTCGGAGTTGGCCAACGCGTTTCTTGTATTCGCCGTGCGGGATTGGGCGCCGAAGTGGATTGCGTGGGACGGTCGCATTCCTAGGGTGGGAATGTCGACTACTACGGGGCCATTAGGCTCGGCATTTGGGCTAGGCGACCTTCGGGTGGGCATCGGCCATATCGCCTTCGGGTTGATCTTATTGTGCTTAAACTTAATGTAGTTTAAAGAAAAGCGTGGACTTTGACTAGAATAGTAAACTTTAACACCTTACTATCACTTGAGGAATTATTGGGCTATGGTTAGAATAGTAAACTTTAACTCTTTACTATTGCTATGGATATTGGACTTGTTGGTTACATTTACTATTCATGCTTAGAATAGTCGTTTACTTATGCTTAATTATGCTAAGTAGAGATATCATGCTTTAGTAGCTTCCTCGTTATTTATTTCGCTTACACTTACTTGCTTAGTTTTGGGGCCTAGTGGAGCATGCAACTGAAGTCAGTAATTGCCCACTGGGAACTATTTTTAATAGTTCTCACGCCCTCTTTTTCTAATGTGTTTCAGAGCCTTCGGCACCGGCGGAGGCACGGGATCGCGGCAAGGGAGTCGCCTAGATAGCTAGCTTCTTTGCCACGTTTGTTTAGGTGGTTCTTCCTCTCTTTTTGTGTTGTGAGAGAGTGATCTTTTGTATCCAGTGATAGAGACCACCATGTATTATTTTAGTTTTCGCTTTGGGATATTTAGTTGTTGCTCTTGGAGGTTACTGTTGTATTTACTCTTTTATAGTACTTAGTGGATTTGGTACCTTTATTTATCGACTTCTTTTATGCTTCCTTGTGTAGAATTCTAGTTGTTATACTGCTCTGATACTTCTAGATTCTTTTTACTAGTTGGTTATTTATCGTTTTTGTTAGACGCCTTGTATGTTGTAGACATACGGCGGGTCTGGGCACGCGCCGGGCGGGCTTCCGCTGGGTCCCGGGGCGTGACACATACACTCAAATAAAGCCACATAATCCAACTACTAAGTCCTATCTAGTAGTGATTGTCATAATTGTTGAATGTCCAAGTTCAATTCTCTCTCTCTAGGATTTACACAAGGTAATCCAACTTGTGCCACCTAAGTATCGTGGTAGCCCGACATCCCCCGCAAGGAATGAGTATGTCCCAACGGTCCCGTAGGTTTCTCAACACCGCACGCGCGAACGAATCGCGAAGGCCAACTCCGGAATGCCGGCTTGTAGGGAGGTTTAATCTCTTCCAAGGCAACCTAAACAAAGGTTCTAAACCCATCAATTAGGTTTTAAAAGCCTAGGAATAAAAATCCCCAAAATAAACCCTAATCTACCAAAACTAGGGTTTCATCTAAAAAAAGGTAACCAAACTCTAATCTAGAGGGGTAGAGATGTGCCATACCTCTTAGAAGCTCTCAAGCAAGGACCAAATCCACCAAGGAGTGAAGATCTTCCACCAACAAAGCTCTCCCACCAAGCTCCAAGCTCTCCAATGGTGAGGAAGACGAAGTGGAAGAAGCTCCAAGGTCCACAAGCAAGCACCCTTGATCTCCTCCTCTCCTTCTCCTCCTTCTCCATCTTCTTCTCTCCTTCTCTTTCTAAGTGTGAGAGGGTGAGAGAGTGTGGAATGAGAAAGTAGAAGGGAGGGTGAGCCATATAGGCTGTCAAAAGTAACAATATCCAGTCTAGCCCCTCAACAATGCAAGCAGCGCACAGCCCAGACTGGGCAGTTTTCGGGCTCTGGGTCCGGACCTCACCAGCCGGGTCTGGACCCGGGCGGTCCTGCCAGCAAAAACAGCGTACGGGATCCGGATCACACCAGCCAGATCCGGACCCTGAAGGCTCCTCCGCAAAACTGCGCGTACGGGATCCAGATCACACCAGCCAGATCCGGATGCCACGCCAGCCACTCCCCGCTGCCTGTGGGGTCTGGTCTCCAACCCCAGGTTCGGTCTCCGAGAGCAGTCCTCCCAGGACTTAGCCAAAATTTAGGGAAACTCGAACCGCAGGTCGAGGCACCTTCGAAAACCCTCCACAAGAAGTGGAAAAGTTCGAAACCCAGCCGAACACTCGAACCTTGCTATTTGCGAAAGTCCAGTGCGTCACATTCACCCCTCCTAAAAAGAGGTTTCGTCTGCGAAACTCGAAATTAAAGTCATACCTCATGACTCCATCTGAAAGAGATGGGAATAGCGCTCGCGAAGCGCACTCTCAAGTTCCCACGTGGCCTCTCGCTCCTCGTGGTTGCTCCACAGGAGTTTCACATAAGAAAGTTCCCGGTTCCTCAGCTTCTTCACTTTGCGAGCTAGTATCTTCACGGGTTGCTTCTCGAAGCTCAAATCATCCCTCAGCTCTAATGGTGTAGCATCCAACACATGAGCTGGATCATGTATATACTTCCGGAGGACCGATACAAGGAATACGTTGTGTACACCCGATAGGTTCGGCGGTAGAGCAAGTCTATACGCTACCGGGCCCACACGCTCAAGAATCTCATACGATCTAATGAAACGGGGGCACAACTTACCCCGAATCCCAAATCTCCTGACTCCCCTGGTCGGCGAGACTTTCAAAAAGACATGATCTCCGATCTGAAACTCCAAGTCTCGTCGACGTCTGTCAGCATAGCTCTTTTGCCTACTCTGGGCTGTCAACAACCGCTCCCTAGCAATGCGAACCTTGTCCTCTGCTTCCTGGAGCACATCTTGGTCTAAAGCCAAACTCTCACCGACTTCACTCCAATGAAGCGGCGATCTACACTTCCGTCCATACAGTGCCTCAAATGGCGCCATTTTAATGCTTGCTTGATAACTATTGTTATAAGCAAACTCTGCCATCGGTAGATGCTGCGACCGTCCTCCCTGGAAGTCGATCACGCAGGCTCGAAGCATATCCTCGAGTGTCTGTATAGTACGCTCTGACTGCCCGTCACTCTGAGGGTGGAAAGCAGTGCTGAAGTCCAGTCGAGTACCTAAGGCGTGAAGATCTTCCACCAACAAAGCTCTCCCACCAAGCTCCAAGCTCTCCAATGGTGAGGAAGATGAAGTGGAAGAAACTCCAAGGTCCACAAGCAAGCACCCTTGATCTCCTCCTCTCCTCTCCTTCTCCTTCTTCTTCTCTCCTTCTTTTTCTAAGTGTGAGAGGGTGAGAGAGTGTGGAATGAGAAAATAGAAAAGAGGGTGAGCCATATAGGCTGTCAAACGTAACAATATCCAGTCTAGCCCCTCAACAATGCAAGCAGCGCACAGCTCGGGCCAGGCGATTTCGGGCTCTGGGTCGGACCTCACCGACGGGTCCAGGCCGGGCAGTCTTGCCAGCCAAAACAGCGTACGGGATCCGGATCACACTAGCCAGATCCGGACCCTGAAGGCTCCTCCGCAAAACTGCGCGTACGGAATCCGGATCACACCAGCCAGATCCGGATGCCACGCCAGCCACTCCCCGCTGCCTGTGGGGTCCGGTCTCTAACCCCAGGTCCGGTCCCCGAGAGCAGTCCTCCCAGGAGTTAGCCAAAATTTAGGGAAACTCGAACCGCAGGTCGAGGCACCTTCGAAAACCCTCCACAAGAAGTGGAAAAGTTCGAAACCCAGCCGAACACTCGAACCTTGCTATTTGTGAAAGTACAGTGCGTCACAGGGGCACCGGTTCTTTTTGTGAAGAAGAAGGACGGATCACTTCGTTTATGTATGGACTATCGTGAAATCAATAAAGTCACGATTAAGAATAAGTATCCGTTACCGAGGATCGATGATCTGTTTGATCAGCTTCTGGGATCTAGTGTGTATTCCAAGATTGACTTGCAGTTGGGATATCACCAGCTGAAGATCAAGCTTGAGGATGTGTCGAAGACGACTTTTAGGACACGGTATGGACATTACGAGTTCACTGTGATGCCGTTCGGGCTTACTAACGCCCCGGCAGCTTTTATGGATTTAATGAACCGTGTCTTTAAGCCATACTTGGATAGATTCGTCGTAGTGTTTATCGACGATATTTTGGTTTATTCTCGGAGTGATGCTAATCACGAGGAACACTTGAGGCTTGTACTACAAGTGCCTCGGAAAAAGAAACTCTTTGCCAAGTTCAAGAAATGTGAGTTTTGGCTTAGAGAGGTGGCGTTTTTGGGCCATGTGATATCAGGATCAGGTATAGCTGTGGATCCTAAGAAAATTGAAATCATCAGGGATTGGCCAAGACTGACGAGTGTTACCGAGATTCGGAGTTTTATCGGTTTGGCCGGCTACTACCGGAGGTTTGTTGAGTGATTTGCTAAGTTATCTACTCCCCTCACGAGACTCACGCATAAAGGCACCAAGTTCATTTGGAATGATGCGTGCGAGAGAAGCTTCCAAGAGTTGAAGCAGAGATTGACTACCGCCCTAGACTAACCTTGCCAGTTATGTGATTTATAGTGATGCTTCCCTTAATGGATTGGGCTGTGTTTTGATGCAGGATGGAAAGGTGATCGCGTATGCTTCTCACCAGTTGAAGGAGTATGAAAGGAATTATCCTACTCACGACTTGGAGTTGGCGGTCGTAGTATTTGCTTTGAAGCTATGGCGTCACTATCTTTATGGCGAGCGGTGTGAAGTGTACACGGATCACAAGAGCTTAAAGTATCTATTTACTCAGAAGGAGTTGAACTTGAGGCAGCGCAGATGGTTGGAGCTCCTCAAGGATTATGATCTGACGATACTTTACCACCCAGGCAAGGCTAATGTGGTGGCTGATGCGCCAAGTAGGAAATCGATAGAAAACTTAGCGATGATGATGGTTACTCAACCGCAGTTGATAGAGCAAATGAAGCGGTTAGAGTTGGAGGTGGTGGCTCCTAATACAACTATGAGATTAATGACATTGGTGGTGCAACCAACTTTATTGGAAAGGATAAAGAAAAAGCAAGCTCTTGATGTGGAGTTGCAAAAGGTTCGAGCAAAAATGGTTGATGGTTGCACCGGTGATTTTACTGTTGACGGTGGTGACTTGATGCGATTCCGTGGGCGGGTTTGTGTACCGACGGAACCGACACTTAAAGAGGAGATTCTTCTAGAAGCACACCGTGCGCCTTATGCCATTCATCCAGGAGGCACCAAGATATATAAGGACTTGAAGTTACTTTATTGGTGGCCCGGGATGAAAAAGGACGTTGGCGAGTTTGTTGCTAGATGTTTAACTTGCCAACATGTGAAAGCTGAGCACCGAGTTCTCCCGGAAAAATTGCAGAGCTTACCGATTCCAGTATGGAAGTGGGAGAAGATCACCATGGACTTTGTGATGGGATTGCCTCGCTCTCAGGCCGGGCATGATGCTATATGGGTGATCGTGGATAGGTTGACGAAATCAGCACATTTCATACCTATCCATACTACTTGGACTGGTGAGAGACTCGCACAGATATACCTTGATGAGATTGTGCGACTTCATGGAGTACCTACATCGATTGTATCGGACAGGGACACCCGTTTCGTGTCACATTTTTGGAGGAGTCTGCAGGACGTCTTAGGTACTCGACTGGACTTCAGCACTGCTTTCCGCCCTCAGAGTGACGGGCAGTCAGAGCGTACTATACAGACACTCGAGGATATGCTTCGAGCCTGCTTGATCGACTTTCAGGGAGGATGGTCGCAGCATCTACCGATGGCAGAGTTTGCTTATAACAATAGTTATCAAGCAAGCATCAAGATGGCGCCCTTTGAGGCACTCTATGGACGGAAATGTAGATCGCCACTTCATTGGAGCGAAGTTGGCGAGAGTTTGGCTTTAGGCCCAGATGTGCTCCAAGAAGCAGAGGACAAGGTTCGCATTGCTAGGGAGCGTTTGTTGACAGCCCAGAGTAGGTAGAGGAGCTATGCTGATAGGCGTCGACGAGACTTGGAGTTTCAGATTGGAGATCATGTCTTCTTGAAAGTCTCGCCGACCAGAGGGATCAGACGATTTGGAATTCGGGGTAAGTTGAGCCCCCGATTCTTTGGACCGTATGAGATTCTTGAGCGTGTGGGCCTGGTAGCATATAGACTTGCTCTACCGCCGAACCTATCGGGTGTACACAACGTATTCCATGTATCGGTCCTCCGAAAGTACATTCATGATCCAGCTCATGTATTGGATGCTACACCATTGGAGCTGAGAGAGGATTTGAGCTTCGAGGAACAGCCCGTGAAGATATTAGCTAGCGAGGTGAAGAAGCTGCGGAACCGGGAGCTTTCTTATGTGAAAGTCCTTTGGAGCAACCACGAGGAGCGGGAGGCCACGTGGGAGCAGAGCGCGCTGCGAGAGCGCTATCCCCATCTTTTCTAGATGGAGTCATGAGGTATGACTTTAATTTCGAGTTTCGCGGACGAAACTCCTTTTTAGGAAGGGTGAATGTGATGCACTGAACTTTAGCAAATAGCAAGGTTCGAGTGTTGGTTGCGAGATCTGAGCTTTTCCAGATTTTTTGGGGGGTCATTGACTCTGTTCCGACCTATGGCACGAGTCCCGAGAAGTGTGGTTGAAATCTTAGCACCAAAATTTAAAAAGTTGGATTTTGGGTAGCTCTCGGGTTGCCAATTCGGGCATACGTGCAGTCTGATTGGTAGTTATCTTAGAATACAGACATGGTGGCTACACCGGTACAAACCAGGATTTGTACCGGTATAGATGGCTGGAATTGGCAAATCCGAGGCTCGGGTTTGCCAAGCTTCGTGGTTCATCATTTGAGTTTGTAACTTCTATGGTATACTTTTTAGGGTGCTAGGAGTCTGGAAATAGCATTCGTTGGCGATCCGAAGCATCGGGTGTACTATCGGTGGGTTTGGCCTAACCAATGTCAATGAGAAAATTTCTCATTGTGGCTATTTGAGTATTGTAAAATAGAAAATCATGCAAATTCATGTTATATACAATATTTGTGAATTTTAGAATGCTTAAAACCTATGTTTTATGTGTAATATGTTTTTGGCCTCTATATAGTAGAGTGTAGCCTTGTGGACATAGGCATAGTGTGACGCACTGAACTTTCGCAAATAGCAAGGTTCGAGTGTTGAATGTGAGATCTGAGCTTGTCCAGATTTTCTGGAGGGTCGTTGACTGTGTTCCGACCTATGGCACGAGTACCGAGGTTAGTGGATGAATTCCAAGCACTAAAGTCAAAAAAGTTAGATTTTAGGTTGCTCTCGGGTTGGAGTTACGTACTTGTCTGGTACAAAATGGTGCCTATCAGTACGACCATGATGATGGCTATCAGAGTCTGAGCCGAGATTTATACCGGTATAAATGGGTAGACTGGGCAAACCCGAGGCTCGGGTTTGGGTACATTTCGAGGTTTGTGCGGTACAAAACCAGTTTGTCTGTACAAGTGGCGAGAATACGGTATGCGAAGCTGGGGGTGTTTTAGCATTTTGTTGCTTCTATAACATCACCCCCTCGCCCCTAAGGCTCATTTGAGCCATCCCACAGCAGGAATAGAGGTAAGGAGCCCCTCTCTTCTCCTCCCTTGCATTCCTATGGGTTTTGGTTGGATTTCTAAGAGATTGATCTCTCTTTCTTTCTCTTTTCGCCTCCTAGAGCCATTGTTTTCTTGGTAGAGGCTTGGAGCTTGAACTTGGAGCTCATTTGGAGGAGGATCTTCACTTCTAGAGAGTTGTGGACTTGGTTTGAAGCTTCAAAGAGGTAGGAAAACATCTTTTTTCCTTTAAATTCACGTTTTGGAGCTTTCTACTAGATGAAACCCTAGATTTTGAAAATTAGGGTTTTATTTGGGGCATTTTGATTAGAAGCTTTTAGATTCCTTTTGAATGGTTTAGAACCTTTGTTTAGGTTGCCTTGGGAAGGATCTAACCTCCATTTGAAGTTTGGAGTGGGATTTCTACACTTGAGGTGAGTTTTCTTGCTCTCTAGTATAGAAGCTTAAAGTTTGAACTCATGGTTCAACTTTAGAGGTTGTAACTCCTAGGATTTACTTTGTAGGGTACTAGGAATAGGATTCGAAGCTTCGTTAGCGATTCGGAGCGTCGCTTGGACAGTCGGTGGGTTTGGCCTCACCTAGCACAATGAGAAATTCTCATTGGTGCTTATGTGTCTATGGTTATTTAGAAATTCATGCAATTTCATGTTATGTATATTATTATTGAATTTTGGAGTGCTTAAAACATATGTGTTATGTATAATGTAAATTTTCCTTTATAAAGTAGAGATGCATGATTGTGAGACTATATAATTGTTAGCACTCTAGTTGGACTTGCGAATGCATTGTTGTAGTGTAATTGTCATACAATTATGGACTTAGAGCTATGCTTGATATAGGAGAAAAGCTAGTGTCATAAAGCGGCAGTAGACTTGACACATATAGTGTTATAGTGAGCTAATGTCATAAAGCAGCATTAGGCTTGAAATTGAACTTTGACATAGTAAAATCTAGTGTGATGAGAGTTATTGAACTAGACCTTAGGGTTGCTAGTTACTACTACCTTGTGAGAGACATGAGGACTTGACATTGACATAGGCCATTGTACATCTATTGTATTCCATGTTAGAGACATAATGACATAGAGATAGGCCACTGAGATACTTGTACATTCCATGTTAGAGACATGATGACTTGAGACTTGTGATGGACCTTGTGACTTACCATTGTGCTCATTCGCATATGCTTGTGAGGGTCGCTCCCTACAAGTCGGCACTCCGAAGTTGGCCATCGCGATACTTATTCGCCGTGCGGGATTGGGCGCCGAAGTGGATTGCCGTGGGACAGTCTCGTCTCTAGGGTGGGGATGTTGACTACCACGGGGCCATTAGGCTCGGCATCGGCTAGGCAGCCTTCGGGTGGGCATCGGCCAGACCACCTTAGGGTGGGTCATATCAAAGTTAAACTTAAAGTAGTTTACTTGATCCTAAAAGAGAATTGAACTGTAACCTTCAATGGTAAATAATAATAACTACTAGATAGGACTTAGTAGTTGGATTACTTGGACTCGTAGTATACTTGATAGATTGCCTTTTACATCTTAGTATACTTGTTGTTAATAGATCATATCTCTTATATGTTGGAACAGTGAATCATGATAACCATTTAATCATGCTTTGGTGTATTATTTCCAGCATTTCTTTCATGCTTTAAATACAGTCGTTTAAATATCGCTTAATTACTCTCTTTGGTTTGGGCCTAGTGGCGCAATGGTTCAGGTCAGTAATTGCCCACTGGGAACTATAAATTATGGTTCTCACGCCCTCTGTTTTGTTTACTTTTCAGTGCCTTCCGCATCGGGGGAGGTTCGGGACTGCGGCAAGGGTGTTGCCTCAGGATAGCTACGCGTTGAGAGATTCTTTGGGATAGGTGGTCTGCTACTCTTCATTTTCTTTTGGAGAGGCTTTGAGAGTTTACCTTGTATAGAAACCACCCCATTTAGTATATTTTGAGCTATTTGCGATAGTTGTACTACTTATGTTTTGTTTATAGTATTGTGTAGTTTACTTTCCTATCCTCTACTTGTTGTTAGTTCAAGTTATTTGCGGCTCTGATATTTTTAGTTTTTAGCCTTTGATTGTTTAATTTCCGCTGTTTTTAGTTAGACGCCTTGTATGTGTTGACATATGGGGGGTCTGGTCACGTTACGGGAAAGGCCCTGCCGGCCTAGGGGCGTGACAGATTAATTTGGTATCAGAGCCTAGGGTAAAGTCTTAGTGGACCTAGCAAACCTTAGGCTGGTTGGACTATAGGAAATAGGGTCGTGAGAGACGATGTCTATTTGACTTCTGAGCGAAAGTGCTTGATTGGGTTTATTTATAACTCTAAAAAGTTAGAGTTTGATCGAAGTGTGTAACTTCTATCTTCGCGGAAGGTTACGTTGGCGGCCGACAACGTAACATCGGGAGTTAGTTGTGAAGCACACTTCATTACTTTCGCATGATTTGGGTATTGTTTGTAGGTTATGGAACCCTAGGATCTAAAAGATAATTAACACCTAGAGGGGGGTGAATAGGTGCACAATGGCTAATTAAAAATCTCGATGCGATTTTAAAGTAAATGCGGAAAATAAAATCAACACACCAAGATTTTAACGTGGGAAAACTCCAAAAGGAGTGAAAAACCCACGGGACCGATCACGCAAAAATCCACTAAGAAACAAATCAAGTACAAGGCGATTCACCCACGACCCTACCCGATTTTACCGAATCTTCGACGTGGATCTCCTTTGCCCGCCCTTGATCGATTGAACTCCTCCAACCGACCACGCCGCAACTCCTTGCCGCGTCAACGCCCCAAATCCTCAAAGCGTCCACCGAGTCCTCGATTTCTCACGCGATCCCCGCGCCACCCTCCGTCCGGAGTTGTAGAAGAAAAACTTAAGGTGATCTTAACATTTAACGCACCATAGACTATGGGGGAACCCTTTTAGTCAATCCTCAAGTTGATTCATGAAGGAGTATTCAAAGAAAAAAAATTAGAATCAACTCGACGATCAACAAAACAAAACTCGCTTTAAGAATCGAATCATAAAGCTCTAAAACGAGTTTCTAGGGTTTTAAGAGGATCTATATTCTAATAATTCTGAGCATATAAAATAATGAACCCCCCATGGTCTATTTATAGTGTTAGAAGACTTAGAGATAGATTAGGATTGAAATCAGCCTAATTTGGAAATATTTCGTATCCAATGTCCGGTCTTAACAATGAATGTCCGGTCCTCCCTTCCGTCAATATTTTCGCAATGGGCTATGTCCGGACAATGCCTGTGAATGTCCAGTCTTACTTTGCGTAACATGAAAAACTCAGCTTACTGAGACCGGACATAGGCAGGATGTCCGGACATTAATAAAGGATATGCAAAGTAAAGCCCATGGGATCCGGACAATGGCAAGATGTCCGGACATATAGTGTTAACCCGCAGCCAACATGCTTACGGGATCCGGACAATGAGGAATGTCCGGACATTGACCACTTAAATTCAATTTTTCGTAAATTTATCAGATTAAAGCTTTTTAAAGTCTTCTAACTACTATACTCTTAAAGTAAATCACCATAAATGTTCATTAAAACATACCTGAGGTGCCGAGCTTCTCTGACGAGTCTTGGATCATCCAACTTCATCTTGATACTCTTGATCTCTTCAAGACTCCAACTAGTTCACGAAATCTGCCAACCTATAAAATCCTTAACAATCTCCCCCTTTGGCGATTTCGTGACAAAACATAATACAAGCCCGTACATACCCCAAAAACATAAAAGACGAGAATCATCGCAATCACCAAACGATAATTGTGACTATGCTCGGCAACCCCAGCATGAGCGTAACAGCACGCTACACTACCCTGGTATCCATCGCACTCACACCGCGACGATACAACCCAAAACGGCTCCTAGAGCTAAATCCGGTAGTATAAGCATATGTCGATCAAGTCGTAGTTTTCTCCTAAGTCAAGTCCAAGTCCAACATGTATATTTACTACTTACTAAACATGCTCACAATTCAGATTTTACCAAACTATTATCAATGAAATTGAGCTAAAGTTTAACATTCAATAACTAAACTATACATGTCGACTACTTGCACCTAGAAGTAAACCGATGAAAACCCACCTCTAACGCTAACTCCTGGCAGCGAAGAGGGTCCTCGAATCAACCTCGATCCCCGCTGGTCCGTCGAGCTCCTCTACGACCAGCAACTAGCTCACTTCAAGCTCTAAACAAGAAGCTGTCCCAAAATTAGTTCAAATTCCGCACTTAAGTTCAAATTAGCTCATTTCAATGTCAAACTCACCTCGAGGCTTCCGAATCTGGTGAGGACAGTCTAGAAACCAAGGAATACAGTGGGAGTGTGCAAACCAAGCTCCAAATCCAGACCCTTCAAAGGTTTACACCAAAAAAACTCAAAACTCGAAATTCTGTCAAGTGTAACAACAGCTGAGTAAAAAGGGATTTCGACTAAGCAAACCTTTTCCAAATCCAGTAAACTTGGGCTCTACCGATTCATCTCGCAGTCTAGAATCCAGCAAACCAAGTTTTGTCGCAATCCGATGCTCCTACATCGCGTACGAGCCAAAATGCCAAAGGTCGACTCTGGAATCTGCAGATCAGCACCTCAGAATCTGCTCGGCATACAGCAGCATAGTAAAACAGGAGTTCGAACAAGCAAACCTTCTCCAAATTTTGCAATCCAGGGCTCTCTGGATTCCTCTCGAAGTCCCAAATCCAACGAACCAAGATTCGTCGCGATCCGATGCTCCTACGTAGCGTACGAGCCAAAACACGGCGAGTCGACGCTGAAATCTGCAGTAGACAGCACCAAGCTCGAAAATGGTTGAAGTAGAAGCAATTGACATGATCTCAACGAGCTACTCACCTATGAAAACACTCTAAAACCGGCACAGAGTCGAAGACGGCGAAATCTCGCGCTCGCCCGGCTCCCCCGCAGCACTACGACGTCGAAAATGCTCCTGAATAGCTCCGCGGCGCGATGTCGGTGAAGTCCGCACTTCACCCGAGCTCTCCTCCTCACTTCGGTTGAGCTAAGGGATGAAGAAGAAGAAGAATGGCAGCAGAGGAAGGACCCTCTCTCTCTCTCTATACGTGTAAATAAGCATGGGTGGTGGGTGATACAAACAATGAAGCCCAATTTACCAAATTGCCCAGGTCACTACTGTCACGCCCCGCTACCCGCCTATTTGGTCGAGTTCGGGCCACGTCAATAGACGCCGAACGGACAGGACCTCCCCTGCCCGCCCAAGGCTCTAACAACAAGTATAATTTAACAAATCAAAGAGAATTGCAATTATACAAGGCTTACACGAAGGCAAGCAACAACACAGCGGAAAAGTAAGCTCTAAGCTAGAATATAAACCATACATGAACTTGGTTACATTTTGAACCAAATACAGGTAAACTAGTCTATTACATTCTTTTACCTCTCATACATCATTTCTTTTTACATTTGCATTCCACCAAAAAATACTTGAATTGTTTACAACTTGACATCTATAGTTCAACAAAGTAAAGTTGATACAAGTATAATAAAAGGAATGACTAATGCAATACTCCGGTGGCCACTAGCTATGGCGCTAACCCCTTGCCCCGGTCCTCCGCCGCCCCGCTCGTGCTAGGACCTGTAGGGTTAGTGGTGTGAGAACTATAACGAAGTTCCCAGTGGGCTCGGCAACCGACCCCGCCGACTTACCCACTAGGTCTATCCAAGCATAAGTATTTCAACGAAAATGAAATAGTAACCAAACTATATATGCTAATACTATGCCTGCAAGAAAGAGTCAGATAGATAGATAATTGAATTTAAATATGTTTGCATGCATGCCCTTTACCATACTTTACTTTACTTTACTTGGCTCATTACCCAATCTTGCCGGTTAACATAGTTAACCCCAACAAACTCAAGACTCAAAATCCCTCACTGAACGGGGAGGCTCTAAGCCTGCAAGACCCAGGGACCGTCCGTCAGGGCCACGATCCCCTAGGTGAGTTGAACTCACCGCTTGAGGAGGAGCGACCTCCCTCAAGCCAAGACTTGTCAAGAGTATTGATCTAATCCTCACATTGAGGATTCATAGCCACTAGTTACCATGCCATTGTCAATGATAGGTTTTCTACCTAATCATGTATATCATTCTTGCTATACTGCCACTAAGTTAAACTATGTTTAACTAAGGTCATATCAATGCCAATCTCATCCCTATGTCAAGTTCACCTTTGTTGACTAAGTTCCAGGTCCTTTGTCACATTCATACAAGTAGGGTCCCTATTCACATGCCTCTATGGTTCCATCTCATTTACTAAGTTTCATAACATATATAACGAAGTAATGAAGTTCAACCATTGCATAAATAACCTCTACCCTACCATGCATGAATTTCTATACATATAATATGCTCAACAAAGGAAAATAGACATAGAAGGGAATTCGATGATTCCGGCATGCACCTCCCACCTTAGAATAATTTTGTGAGGATGCCCAAGAAGTTTCACGATCAACCGAAGCCTAGGTTGAAACCTGTTACGTTAAAACTGAGCCTAATCAGGTCATTTTACATAATAACCCCTATATCGGATTTCCGTTTAATTAAACGGAGTTGTCCCACGCGTCGGGAATACCCCCAATTAGGTTTCAACAAGGTCAATTTAACCCTAGAACCCCTATGTTCAAAAGCCCCAATTTTGGGTGCTCCAATAATGTCCTATACCAACCCTAGGGTTTTGATCTCATCCACAAGCAAACGACAGCTTTAGATCAACCTAGAAGCTCTCTAGAACCATCCTTGACCCATTAAAACCATCCATTAGTGGTTTACTACAAACCCTAAGAAATCACCATCAGAGCACTTGAGCTCTCATGGAGCTTTCATGGTGCTCTATGCTCTATCAAGCCTCTAACACTAGCAACAAGCTAGAAAAAACCTCCAAACTTAGAGAAAACCAAAACCCTAAGCTTAAACTTGCAAGAACCTACCTCTTGTAGCAAGCTCAACCAAGGTCTTGTTGTAGGAGAGCTCCAAGATCCTCCAAGAAGCCTCCAACAAGCTCCAAAGCCCTCTCCTCCAACTTCTTATCCTTCTTCTTCTTGCCCTAGAGCCTCTCTAGAAAGAGAAAGTGAGAGAAAAGAGAAAGGAGTGAGTGTACTGTGAAAGAGGGGTGTTGGGGGAGCTTATTGTGTTGTAACAATAGCCAAAAAGCCCCTCAACTTCTTTTATTTCGCGTAGTTCATGAACTGCTGTCAGACCATCCCATACCGGTATGGGGGAGATTTATCTTAGGTATAGGGTGCTACGGTGGCGAACCCGAGAGCGACTTCCCTCGGTTTCGCGACATACATGCGCACGAGTGACTTGTACCGGTATGGGCCATAAAAACTGCCAAACCCGAGAGCTCTTCTCTTCTCGGGTGTGGTGGCTATACCGGTACAGACACCAGGGCTGTACCGGTATGGAAGCTCCAGACTTGTGTTTTTCGCGCTGTTTCGACTCTACTTCGTGCCGAACAACGCCAAAACCTTTTTAACTCTTTTAGATTATCTTCTAACCTTTCCAAGAGATTTGGAATGGCAATTGGAACATGTCTAACTACTTTATTCTCGCACTTTAGTCAATTTTGCCAAAGTTCGATCTTATTACCGAATTTTCGATATGCTACAACTACACACTACCAAGATTAATTAATTACCAAGAGATTAAAATTAATTTCAAAATTTTGATGAATGTATGTATTAAGAAATCACATATTAAATTATCGTCAAAATAATAAAAGGTGGAGTAAAATCGATAATGAATATGAATTTAATCTAATTTGAATTAGCTTTAAATACCGATTAAGGTTCTTTGAAAAACCTTTAATTTCTCCAATTTGATCATTTCCTTTCTCAAAAATTTTCAATCAAAATTTTCTCTCAATTAATTTTTCTCAACACCGATTTTCAATCACATTACACTCGAGCACCAAAAATCGTTCTAATCATGTAATGCAATGAATAAAAATATGCAATAAGCACCAATCAAAGCAAAAAAAAAAAAAAAAATCTAAGGAAAGAAGCAAGGAAAGATATCACCTTTCCGTATCCAAACTTGTTGGATTGTTGGTTGTCTTGGCTTGTCGACGATTTTTGTGGTTTGTTTAAACGTTTGATTCACCATAGGTCCTTTCGAAGCAAGTTTCTTCGATTGATGTTGTTGTTGAGGCTTAGAAACCCAAACCGCTTGTGGCTTCGACTTAAAAATCCGGTTCGGTTGTGGGTTCGGTCGATATTGACGTTGAGGCTTAGACTTCCCGTTTGCACGAGGTACTCGTCCCAATTGATTTCCAGTTTGATTCCGTGGGGGGAGCCGAGTAGAGGAAGGTGCCGATTGACGTTTAGATGTTGTCGATTGAGTTTCCTTTGACTTGTTCGGACAACTCCTTTTGATGTGTTCTTCGATGCCACACTTATGACACACTTTTTCCTTCAATGTAGTTGAGACTCTAGTTGTTGATGTTTGATCCTTCTCAACATAAGTCCGTTCGTATCCGAGGTCCAACTTATTCGTTTGACCTAACCCAAGCATGTGATCCAACTTTTTCGAACCCAACGAAAATTGTCGAATGTCCGACTTGAGTTGATGAACTTGCTTTGTTAACTCTTGATTGGATGTATAAGTTTTCTTAAATTGTTGTTCCAAAAATCCAATCTTATCCAAATAAGATTTGATCGTTAATTCCGCTTCTTCTAGCTTCTTTTGGAGGACCGAATTGTTATTAAAAATCGATTCCCGTTCCTCCTCAAGAGCTTCATTCATGATCCTCATATTGTTGTTATCTTCTTCAATCTCCAACAAACGACTCTCCAACTTCTTATTGAATTTCGCCATTTTTCGCGATTCAACAAGAAGATGATTGTATGCTTCCGCTATATCCTCGTCGTTTGCTTCCTCCTCGCTTTCGCCATTATCGCTCGAAGACCCATGCGAAGAAAGAGAAAGATTTGAATTAGATACAATTGAAGATAAACAAGCAACGTTAGAAGAAGGCAACAAAGAGTTAGAAATTAACGCAATATGATCCTTTTCTTTCGAAGACTTTGCAAGTTTCTTATCTTTAGATTTAGAATTAGAAGAAGGTTTAGAAAAGAATTTTCGCTTCGAAGATGAAGCATTATTCTTTCGGAAGTTCCGTCGGAATTTCTTCGTGAGGAGCGCCAATTGTTGTTCAAAATCCGCAAGCGAAATATCTTCGTCGGAATCCGTGTCGTCGTCTTCTTCCTTTGTTGATTTGAGTGCCATCCCTGTGCTTTTAGAAAAAGACTTGGAAGAAGATTGATTAGTAGGAAAAGTCATCTCATACGTTTGTAAAGCGCCTACTAATTCTTCGACTTTCATCTCATCCGGATGCTTTACCGTTTCAATTGCGGCAACTTTTGCCCTAAAGCGTTCCGGTAGAGTTCGAAGAATTTTTCTAACTACTTTAGACTCCGGGATTTTCTCTCCCAAATTAGCACATGTATTGATAATGTCTTGAAGTCTAGTATAATAATCGGTAAACGATTCATGCTCCTCCATTCGAATAGAATCAAATTTACTAGTCAACATCTGGAGCTTTTGAATTTTTACTAGACTTGTACCCTCATGTGTAATTTGTAGAGTATCCCAAATTTCCTTCGCGGTGTTACAAGCCGAAACGCGAGTAAACTCCGTTTGCGATAAAGAATTGAATAAAGCATTAATTCCTTTACCGTTAAACGAAGATGACTCGTTTTCATCTTTCGTCCACTTATTTCGTGGTTTCGGCGTTTCAACATTATCGACCTTTTCGGTTGGATGTTTCCATCTGAATTCAATCGCTTGCCACACCCGCTCATCGATCGCTATTAGAAAAGCTCTCATGCGAACTTTTCAATAGGTATAATTCGTGCCGTCGAAGAGCGGTAGTCGATTAATGTTTCCGCCTTCGGCCATTAGATAATAATGAATCTACATCCTTCTCTGATACCAATTGTAAGTTATGGGGTAGCCCCAAGGATCTATCCAGATTGTATCCGACACCTAGAAGGGGGTGAATAGGTGTACCGGCCAAAAAACCACAAATCTCGATGCGTTAAAAATAAATGCGAAAATTAAAAACACACCGAGATTTATGTGGGAAAAACTCCAAACTCGGAGTAAAAAACCCACGGGACCAACACGCGAATAAGCAATTCAATAAGAGAAAAGATTACAAGGTGATTACCGACTCCACGGACTTAACCTCTCTAACTCTCCTATGAATCTCCGCGCAATCCCCCTTCGGGTTGTCCACGCCCTCACGCCTGAGTCCACGAACGCACGCACTTCGAATCCACGAAGCCTCGAACACGCCGAATCCACGACGCCCACTCGAATCCACGAGCACACCCCGTCCGGAGCAAAAACAATACGATCGATGATGATTTATTGCTTAGATTCTCATTAAAGATCTATGGGAATAATCTCTGAGCAATTCTCAAATTGATTCTAGAAAAATATTAAGAATTAGGGCACCGAGAATCAATTTGGGAGAAGCTTGATATAGAAGATGAGAAAAATGGCTACCTACAAGCTTCTAGGGTTTTTTCATAAATAATCTAGACTTAACCATATTTTAGAAAACACCTCTACATCTTATTTATAGGTTTAGAAAATATAGAGATTGACTAGGATTTGAAAACATGATATTTAAAACCAATTAGAAGACTTAGAGATTGACTAGGATTTGAAAATCTAAATTTTAGAAATTTTCACGACACCAGAGACCGGTCTTCACTTGGGAGACCGGTCTTGATAGGTCCGGTCTCGAACCCCTCGACCGGTTCACCCTTTCGTCAATTTCTTTCCAGCCGATAGGGACCAGTCTCAAGCCACCAAGACTGGTCTCTCTCTACGTATCAGTAAAACCAGTTACAGAGACCGGTCTGCAAGAACAGAGACCGGTCCTTCCCTGATGCATCCGGTCCTCAAAGGCCGAGACCGATCTTCAGAGCTTTTCCGCAGAGAGGAATTACTGGAACCGGTCTTTAGGATCAGAGACCGGTCCCTGAACCATGAAAGGTTCAGAATTGTCCAGTTATTCATTTTAAAACCATCCTAAGTCTTCCAAACACATTTTAATGTTTGTAAATCATCATCAATAGTATTTGAACTTACAGAGCATTGTGGATCTATGTTCTGGGTTTTGTGAGTCTTCGATCTTCATCTCTTCTTCTTTAAACCTTCAAAACTCCGAATTAGCTTCACGAAATATGCCAACATAAAATCCGTAACAGTATTCGGAGGCAGATGGAGACAGACTTGCGCAGCTTGCGCCAGGGGCGAGGACTGTGGCAGGGTATGAGCAGGAGTTCACTAGACTACTCCACTGCGTGTCGTTCGTCGTGCGGGACGACGAGGACAAGGCCCGCATTTTCGAGAGCGGACTTCGCCCGTCCATTTACCGGTTTGTACAGTCGTCCAACTTGCAAACCTACAGGGAAGTGGTGAATCGCGCTCTCAGAGTAGAGCGGGGCGCGATGGTTGTGAAGGAACGATAGGAGGGCTTGGATCGGGGCAAGGGCAAAAGGCCCGCCGGCGAGAGTGCCAGTCAGACGCACTCGAAGAAGCCGCCGAAGCACCCCAGGAGCCAGTCTCGAGGCCGAGGTACCCCACCGCAGCGCCGAGGATTGGACCGTCGACCAGCACCGCGCTGTGTGATTTGCAGCGGCCCCCACTACCCCCGACAGTGCCCTCAGGGTCGGGGTAGGTGCTTCTCTTGTGGCCAGGAGGGCCACTTTCAGTCAGATTGCCCGAGGGGATCTGCCCCGACACCGTTGTCAGCATCGGCACTAGCTTCACCAGGTCCCAGCCCGAGGATGCGTACTGTATCGTACCAGGCCGGGAGATCTTCTACGCTGAGGCAGAGCGAGGGGTCACGACAGGGCCCGAGTGGGTGTGTGTATACCGCCCAGACTGAGGCAGCGACAGCAGCTGAGGATGTTGTTGCAGGTATCATTTTACTTTATGGCATTCGAGTTCGTGCTTTATTTGATACCGGTGCATCATGTTCATTTATTGATTGTAACAACCCACTCCCCCGTAAAGCGCGCCGAGTTCCGTCAAAATGAGCGGGACCCGGAGTGGAGCGAGTAAGTGTGGGTTCTATGTGCTTTGGAACCCGTGCGCAGCGAAGTGGGGTCTTGGAAAAGCTAAACCGCAAGTCCGGTGGAAATTCCCGTACTTGGAGTACGAGACCGACGACCAGGTTGTCCTGGATGCCACCAAGTGCCCCAACAAGAAGTTGAGGAAACCAACAGATCGAGACCTGGACAAACACCAAGACCTGGACGAAAGAGTCACGTAACATGCAGAAAAATGGCTAAGTCCTGGAAAACCAGCGTACTGAGACCGGACAACCGGCCGAGACCGGACAGTGGACCCGAAAACTGCCCAGTTCGAGCAGTTTGTAATTTTCGCAAATGGAGGGGCTTTTTGGCAATTGTCACAACACTATATGCAGCCCACCCCTCTCCTCTATTCATAGCCATTCTCCCCCAACACACTCTCTCTCATTTCCCCTCTTTCTCTCTCTAGAAAAGGAGCTCTAGAGCTTGGAGAAGAAGGAGAAGAAGACTTGGAGAAGGTGGATCGGAGGCTTTGGTGGTTCTAGAAGCTCTCCTACAAGGTGGAGCTTGGGCCAAGGTATGGTTTCATGGTAAACCTAGGCTAGGGTTTGGGTTTTAAGCAAGAAACTTAGGATTTTGGTCTTCTCTTCGGAGTAAAACTCTAGTAGAGGCTTGAGCTCCATGAAAACCCATGGAAGCTCAAGGTCCTCTCATGGTGGATCATTAGGGTTTCTAGTAGAGGCTCTAAAAGTGGTTTAGATTGTTCTAGATGAACTCTAAGAGGTGTAACAAGCTTCCCATTGCTTGCTTTAGAGATCAAAACCTAGGGTCTCACATAGGGATTGGTAGAGCACCCAAATTTGGGGCTTTTTGCCATAGAGGTTCTAGGGTCAAATTGACCTTGTAGAAACCTAATTGGGGGTATCCCCGACGCATGGGACAACTCTGTTTTATTAATCGAGAAGCATATTTATGAGTTGCTATATAAGCTAGCCTGACGTAAAATCTGATAACTGCGCAGATTTCAAAATAGGCCTCGGTTAGCTACGAAACTTGACGGGCAACCCATCCGTAATTTTAGAAGGTGGGTGGTGCATTCCAAGGACACCGGAACTCCTTCTATGTCTAAGTGTCACTTTTGAGCATTCTATATATGTTGAGCATAATGCATAGTAGGGTAATTTATGAGTTATATTGCAATTTGTGAGTTCAAATGCATGAGATATAATTGTATGAGAACATATGCTAAGAGTGAGAACCCTATGTATGCATGCTAAAGAACAAGAACTAGAACTTGGTGTAATTGACAAGTGAATGTGACATTGGACATGTACTTAGAGAATGTGACAAAGATGAGTCTAGAATACTTAGACAATATGTGTGGCATCAAAGAACGAGGACAAGAACAAGTAGTGTATATAACACTAGTATAGTCATGAGATTGACATTATGACAACAACCTTAGAGTTAAGAGTCATATGAACATAAGTTCTCCTTGAAGGCAAGGAATAGATTGAGATTTGGAATCCTTAAAGTTAAGGATTGATCGTACTCACCATATAGTCCTTGCTCCGGGGCGGTAGCTCCCCCTCGAGCGGTGCGCTCCGGGAGTTGGTCACCACCGGAATGAGTTTTCCAGGGAATGAGTTTTCCTAAGGACGGTCCCAACGGGTCGATATTGAGCCTCCCCGGTATACTATGGGATTTTGAGTTTGGTTGAGTCTTGTTGAGGGCGAAACCCACGGGTTAGCCAAGAGATTGGGTATTGAACTTATGATCTTGCATGCTTTACAGTTTGAGCATTTTATCGTTACTTTCAAGCGTATTAGTTGCATTTGTTAGTTGGTTATTATCTTACCTTTCTTTCTATTACGCTTGAATTAGACCTAGTGGGAAAGTCGGCGTGGTTGGTTGCCGAACCCACTGGGAACTTTGTTGTAGTTCTCACCCCACTATTTCCACAGAGCCGGGACCGAGTGAGCCGGTCGACGATCGCGGGAAGGGCATCGCGCCCTAGGTAGAGACCGCCCGAATACTTTACTTTCGTTATAGTTGCATTACCCTTTTGTATCATCTTTTGTATTTGATGATGGTAGATGCTCATATCAAATGTAATTAAGCTTTATCTTTGAAGACTATGGGATGTAAAAAGAAATGATGAAAAGATTGTAATGAATGGTAGTCTTTTAAAGAATGCAAGGTTGTAAGAATTATACATGTATGTGATTGCAATTAATCATGTTACTTGTATGTGTTAATAGTACTTTCACTTTTGGCTGTTGCTTGTCTTCGTGCGAGCCTTTGTGTATGCTTCCGCAAGTGCAAAATTTTATACTCTATCTGTGCATGTTGAGCCTTGGGCGGATAGGGGAGACTGTCCGTCCGGCGTCTGTTTCATGCGCTCGAACCGGCCAAATGGATCGGGCTCGGGGCGTGACATTGATCGGCTGTTTGCCGAGATGCATGGCATCCCTTTGACACCTTTGTTGTTTTCGGGACGAGTGGTTATACCCGGACACTCTTTAGACGTTCGAGAGTGCTGTTCTAGTTGCCCGGTTCAGATTGGGGATTGGATCATGCCCGTGGACCTTTTTGTGGTGCACAAACTCGGGGAGTTCGATTTAGTTTTGGGCATGGATTGGTTGACCAAGTACTTTGCCACGATCGATTATGTGAATCGAACGGTGACCTTTAGAGAGCCGGGGTAGGATGAGATTGTGTTTCGAGGATGTCAGAGCTTGCTGTTTGCGATGACGATTAGCTCCTCTCGAGCTAGGTAGTTGATTAGTAGAGGCTCCATAGCCTATTTGGCTAGTATTGCACTACGGGATGTTGAGGGCACCCCTAGAGTTGAGGATATCCCGGTGGTGCGGGAGTTCCGGGATGTGTTTCCAGCTGAGCTACCAGGTATGCCACCTGATAGGGAGATTGGGTTTGTGGTAGATCTCGTCCCTGGGACTTCTCCAATCTTAAAGGCACCCTATAGGATGGCACCAGCAGAGTTGAAAGAGCTGACGGCACAGTTACAGAACCTTCTGGATAAAAGTTTTGTGCGACCGAGTGTGTCCTCTTGGGGAGCACCGGTTCTTTTTGTGAAAAAGAATGACGGATCACTTCGCTTATGTGTGGATTATCATGAACTCAACAAAGTCACGATCAAGAATAAGTATCCGTTGTCGAGGATAGATGATCTGTTTGATCAACTTCAGGGATCTAGCGTGTATTTCAGTATCGACTTGCAGTCGGGATATCACCAGCTGAAGATCAAGCCTGAGGTGTCGAAGACGGCTTTTAGGACACGACATGGACATTATGAGTTCACTGTGATGCCGTTTGGGCTTACTAACGCCCCGGCAGCCTTTATGGATTTGATGAACCGTGTCTTCAAGCCATACTTGGATAGATTCGTCGTGGTGTTCATCAATGACATTTTGGTTTATTCCCGGAGTGATGCTGATCACGAGGAACACTTGAGGCTTGTACTACAAGTGCTTCGGGAAAAGAAGCTCTTTGCCAAGTTGAAAAAGTGCGAGTTTTGGCTTAGAGAGGTAGCGTTTTTGGGCCATGTGATTTCGGGATCAGGTATAGCAGTAGATCCTAGGAAGATTGAAGCCATCAGGGATTGGCTAAGACCGACGAGCGTTACCGAGATTCGGAGTTTTATCGGTTTGGCCGGGTACTATCGGAGGTTTGTTGAGGGTTTTGCTAAGTTATCTACTTCCCTCACTAGACTCACGCATAAAGACACCAAGTTCATTTGGAATGATGCGTGCGAGAGAATCTTCCAAGAGTAGAAGCAGCGTTTGACGACCGCACCAATCCTAACCTTGCCAATTACTGGAGCAGGGTATGTGATCTATAGCGATGCTTCCTTTAATGGATTGGGTTGCGTTTTGATGCAGGATGGAAAGGTGATCGCGTATGCTTCTCGCCAGTTGCAGGAGTATGAAACGAATTACCCTACTCATGACTTGGAGTTGACGGCCGTGGTCTTTGCATTGAAGCTATTAGCCACTATCTTTATGGCGAGCGGTGTGAAGTATACACGGATCACATGAGCTTGAAGTATCTGTTTACTCAGAAGGAGTTGAACTTGAGGCAGCGCAGATGGTTGGAGCTCCTCAAGGATTATGATCTGACGATACTTTACCACCCAGGCAAGGCTAACGTGGTGGCAGACGCCCTAAGTAGGAAATCGACGGAAAACTTAGCGATGATGATGGTTGCTCAACCGCCGTTGATCGAGTAGATGAAGCGGTTTGAGTTGGAGGTGGTGGCTCCTGATACACCTATGAGGCTGATGACCTTGGTGGTGCAACCTACCTTGTTGGAAAGGATAAAGGAAAAGCAAGCTCTTGACTTAAGTTGCAAAGGTACGAGTTAAAATGGTTGATGGTTGCACCGGGGACTTCAATATAGATGGTGGTGACTTGATGCGATTCCGTGGGCGGGTTTGTGTACCTACGTGTAACATACTGGACTTGCGCAAATTGCGGAGTTCGAGTATTTGACTTGTGTTGGAGCCTTTTCAGATTTTCTGGAGGGTCGTTGACTGTGTTCCGACCTATGGCGCGTGTACCGAGGTTTGGGGATGAGTCCCAAGCCCTAAAGTCCAAAAAGTTGGATTTTAGGTGGCTCTCGGGTTGGAAAATTCTGTGCCTTGTACCGGTACAAAATGGTGTCTATACCGGTACAAAATGATGGCTATACCGGTACAGACCAAGATTTATACCGGTATAAAATGGGCAGACTTGGCAAACCCGAGGCTCGGGTTTGGCTGTTTCGCAGGGTTTATACCGGTACAAAATGGATTTGTACCAGTACAAACTGGCAGTTTCGAGCAGTTTGAACTGCAGGGGGTTTTTAGCTATTGTAGCATTCCTATTAGTGTACCACACACCCTAGGGCTCCATTTCAGCACCCCCATTGCAGCAAGAGGTAGGAGGAGCCTCTCTCTCTACTCCCTTATGTTTTCTAGGGTTTAGGTTGGATTTTTAGAGGATTAAAACCCTCTCCTTTGCTCTTTTTGCTTGATAGAGCCTCTACCACCATTGTTGGAGCTTGGAGCTTGGTGGTTGGAGCTTTGTGGTGGATCAAGCTTCAAGCCTAGGGCTTTTTGAGCTTGGTGTTGAGCTTCTTAGAGGTATGTGAATGATCTCTTTCCTCTAGTTTCGGTTTTTGTGGGTTTTTGTGAGATGAAACCCTAGTTTTGGATTCTAGGGTTAGGATTTGGGGATTTTCGATTTAGGGCCTTTGGGACCTAATTGATGGGTTTCGAACTTTGGTTTAGGTTGGATTTGAAGGACTCTAACTCCCTTTTGGAGATCAAGAGCGCTTCCTTCGCATTCGGTGAGTTTTCTCCAACCTTTTGTGGAAATCCTTAAAGTGTGAACTCAAGGTTTATCTTCTTAGCTTGTAACTCCTAGGGTGTGCTTTTTAGGACTCTAGGAGTGATTATCGAAGCTTCGTTAGCGGTTCGGAGCAATGCATTTCGGACTTGGTGGGTTTGGCTTCATGAGCATAGGGGCAAATGGCTCCTAAGTGCTTATTCGGTTTGATTTAATTACTTTGAATGCATATTCATGCTAAATAGATTTATTATGAATTTTGAATCACTTAAAATGCATGCCTTATGTATGATTAAAATTTGACTCTATATAGTAGAGGAATCTGGGTTATATAGCTGGCATGTGGGGGTGATTTCTGTGGGCTCCTGGGAGTGGGCACTTGATGATATTATAGCTTAATTAATGTAATTGAGAATATTAAATTTGTGTTGGAACTTAGAAAAGCTTAAGTGTCATCAAGCGGCACTTAACTTAGAAAACTATGAAACTGCAACATAGAGACTTGACATAGGCCACTGGACATCTATTATTTCCATGCTAGAGACATGATGACATAGAGATAGGCCTTTTGGACACTGGTACATTCCATGTTAGAGACATGACGAATTGGGACTTGTGACGAGTTTGTGACTATATGCCATTGTGCTCATTCGCACATGCTTGTGAGGGTCGCTCCCTACAAGCCGCCTGTAACATACTGGACTTGCGCAAATTGCGGAGTTCGAGTATTTGACTTGTGTTGAAGCTTTTCCAGATTTTTCTGGAGGGTCGTTGACTGTGTTCCGACCTATGGCACGAGCACCGAGGTTAGTAGATGAATTCCAAGCACTAAAGTCCAAAAATTTGGATTTTAGGTTGCTCTCGGGTTTGACTCTGGAGGGCTTGTACCGGTACAGCCTTGGTTGCTATCTGCGTCTGACCATTGTTGCTATCGTGCAGGTGGATTACACCGGTATGGGATGGTGAAGCGACCAACCGAGCCTCGGGTTTGGGTTTCGCGAGTGCATCTTAGGTATGGGATGGCTTGTCTGGTACGGACTGGCGATTCGACGATTTAAACTATAGGGGTGTTTTAGCATTTTGTTGCTTCTAATATAGCACCCCTTGCCCCTAGGGCTTCTCCTTGTGCTGAGAACAAGAGAGAAGGAGGTAAGGAGCTTCTCTCTCTACTCTATTGTGTTTTCTAGGGTTTAGGTTGGATTTTTAGAGGATTAAAACCCTCTCTTTTGCTCTTTTTGCTTGATAGAGCCTCTACCACCATTGTTGGAGCTTGGAGCTTGGTGGTTGGAGCTTTGTGGAGGATCAAGCTTCAAGCCTAGGGCTTTTTGAGCTTGGTGTTGAGCTTCTTAGAGGTATGTGAATGATCTCTTCCCTCTAGTTTTGGTTTTTGTGGGTTTTTGTGAGATGAAACCCTAGTTTTGGATTCTAGGGTTAGGATTGGGGATTTTCGATTTAGGGCCTTTGGGACCTAATTGATGGGTTTACAACTTTGATTTAGGTTGGATTAGAAGGACTCTGACTCCCATTTGGAGATCAAGAGCACTCCCTTCGCATTCGGTGAGTTTTCTCCAACCTTTTGTCGAAATCCTTAAAGTGTGAACTCAAGATTTATCTTCTTAGGTTGTAACTCTTAGGGTGTGCTTTTTAGGACTCTAGGAGTGATTATCGAAGCTTCGTTAGCGGTTCGGAGCAACGCTTTTCGCACTTGGTGGGTTTGGCTTCATGAGCATAGGAGCAAATGGCTCCTAAGTGCTTATTCGGTTTGATTTAATTATTTTGAATGCATATTCAAGCTAAATAGATTTATTATGAATTTTGAACCACTTAAAATGCATGCCTCATGTATGATAAAATTTTCACTCTATATAGTAGAGCTTTCGGGGTTAAACAGCATGCATGTGATGGTGGAATTTGTGGGCACCTGGGAGTGTGCCATTCATGTTTATGTAGCTTAATTAATGTAATTGAGAACATTAAACTTATGTTGGAACTTAGAAAAGCTTAAGTGTCATCAAGCGGCACTTAACTTTGTAAGTTACGGGGAAGCCCCAAGGATCTATCTAGATTGTATCCGACACCTAGAGGGGGGTGAATAGGTGTACCGGCCAAAAAACCACAAATAATCGATGCGTTAAAAGTAAATGCGGAAATTAAAAACACACCGAGATTTACGTGGGAAAACTCCAACTCGGAGTAAAAAACCCACGGGACCAACACGCGAATACCAATCCACTAAAAGAAAAGATTACAAGGTGATTACCGACTCCACGGACTTAACCTCTCTAACTCTCTTATGGATCTCCGCGCACTCCACCGAGTTGTCCACGATCACGTCCGAATCCACGAACGCCCACGTTCCGAATCCACGAAACGCCTTGCTTCGAATCCACGAAGTCTTCAATACGCCGAATCCACGACGCCACCATGAATAGAATCATGAATATGGTGATCCTTCGTTGGAGTATCGATAAAAACCGAAGAAGAAAACTCCAAGCGAAGCGTAGATCAAATCGACATATAGAGAAGGATTTACTATGTCTCGATTTGACCTAAAAGAGGCTATTTAGTAGAAAATAGGTTTTGAAGGAATTCCTAGCCTCTAGGGTTTCTCAAACATGTATTATGATCAAGTACACGAAGTTAGAAAACCCTAAGAACCTATTTATAGACTTTAGAATCAATTAGATTCGGATTAGAGAAAAATCAGATTTTTACCTATCTGTACCGGTACAAACTTGAACTGGTTACCGGTTCCATAAGGACGGAAGATTATTTTTCGAAGCCTTGGAACCGGTAATGGGATTGATGGTTATACCGGTATAGCAACTTTTCCCATACCGGTACAGCATCTTTTTCCATACCGGTATAACTTTGTATTTTTGCTGATTTTTCATTTTTCGAAAACTACAAAGTTCCGTTACAGTTTCTAATCCGTTATTCAATGATTTTATGATTCTAATGCCTATAACTAAGTATGAATCACCATAACATGAATTAAAAACTTACCTAGGCATCGTGATTCTCATCGTGAGCCAATTCCTCTTTCTTCGAAGTCTTTGATTCTTCACCGTTCTTCGATCCGCTCCGATCCTTCAAGACTCCGACTCAATTCACGAAACTTGCCAACACAAAATCCTTAACAAACTTAGAAAACTATGAAACTGCAACATAGAAACTTGACATAGGCCACTGGACATCTATTATTTCCATGTTAGAGACATGATGACATAGAGATAGGCCTTTGGACACTTGTACATTCCATGTTAGAGACATGACGATTTGGGACTTGTGACGAGTTTTGTGACTATATGCCATTGTGCTCATTCGCACATGCTTGTGAGGGTCGCTTCCTACAAGCCGGCACTCCGGAGTTGGCCAACGCGTTTCTTGTATTCGCCGTGCGGGATTGGGCGCCGAAGTGGATTGCCGTGGGACAGTCTCATTCCTAGGGTGGGAATGTTGACTACTACGGGGCCATTAGGCTCGGCATTTGGGCTAGGCAGCCTTCGGGTGGGCATCGGCCATATCACCTTCGGGTTGATCTCATTGTACTTAAACTTAATGTAGTTTAAAGAAAACTGTGGACTTTGACTAGAATAGTAAACTTTAACACTTTACTATCACTTGTGGACATTATAGATCTTGATTAAAATAGTAAACTTAGTCTTTTACTATCAAGTTGGGAACTTCATGTTAATTATAACGCTTTCTATTCATGCTTAGAATAGCTTACTTATGCAAATTCATGCTAAGTAGAGATATCGTGTTTAGTAGTTTACATGTTATTTACATGTCGCTTACTATCGCTTCTTATCGTTTATACTTACTTGCTTAGTTTTGGGCCTAGTGGAGCATGCAACTGAAGTCAGTAATTGCCCACTAGGAACTATTAATTAATAGTTCTCACGCCCTCTTTTTCTAATGTGTTTCAGAGCCTTCGGCACCGGCGGAGGCAAGGGATCGTGGAAAGGGAACCGCTAGCTAGTTATCGCAGCTTTCCACCTTGTAGGGGTTTTTCTCTCTTTTTGTTCTTTGGTGAGATTGATAGAGTTTTGTATCCCTATGTAGAGACTACCATGTACTTAGTTATAGTGGTGTTGGATTCTTTTGTTGTACTCTCTTTATAGTTTATATTAGAGATTGGTACTTTACTTTTAGTCACTTCTTTTATGTTTCCTTGTATAGAATTCTAGTTGTTATACTGCTCTGATGCTTCTATATTCTTCTTATCTTCGTGATTATTTATCGCTTTTGCTAGACGCCTTGTATGTTGTAGACATACGGCGGGTCTGAACACTGTGGCCAGGAAACAGACTTCCACGGCCAGGTCCGGGGGCGTGACAGCACGTTGCCTCCGGGTGACGCGTTTCATGTATTCGCCGTGCGGGATTGGGCGCCGAAGTGGATTGCCGTGGGACAGTCTCATTCCTAGGGTGGGAATGTTGGCTACTACGGGGCCATTAGGCTCGGCATTTGGGCTAGGCAGCCTTCGGGTGGGCATCGGCCATATCACCTTCGAGTTGATCTTATTGTACTTAAACTTAATGTAGTTTAAAGAAAACTGTGGACTTTGACTAGAATAGTAAACTTTAACACTTTACTATCACTTGTGGACATTATAGATCTTGATTAGAATAGTAAACTTAGTATTTTACTATCAAGTTGGAAACTTCATGTTAATTATAACGCTTTCTATTCATGCTTAGAATAGCTTACTTATGCAAATTCATGCTAAGTAGAGATATTGTGTTTAGTAGTTTACATGTTATTTACATGTCGCTTATTATCGCTTATATTATCATTTATACTTACTTGTTTCGTTTTGGGCCTAGTGGAGCATACAACTGAAGTCAGTAATTGCCCACTGGGAACTATTATTTAATAGTTCTCATGCCCCCTTTTTCTTATGTGTTTCAGAGCCTTCGGCACCGGCGGAGGCAAGGGATCGTGGAAAGAGAATCGCTAGCTAGTTATCGCAGCTTTCCACCTTGTAGGGGTTTTTCTCTCTTTTTGTACTTTGGTGAGATTGAGAGAGTTTTGTATCCCTATGTAGAGACTACCATGTACTTAGTTATAGTGGTGTTTGGATTTCTTTTTGTTGTACTCTCTTTATAGTTTATATTAGAGATTGGTACTTTATTTTTAGTCACTTCTTTATGCTTCCTTGTATAGAATTCTAGTTGTTATACTGCTCTGATACTTCTAGATTCTTTTTATTTCGTTGGTTATTTATTGTTTTTGTTAGACGCCTTGTATGTTGTAGACATACGGCGGGTCTGGGCACACGCCGGGCGGGCTTCCGCTGGGTCCCGGGGCGTGACACTACGGAATTGGCACTTAAAGAGGAGATTCTTCTAGAAGCACACCGTGCGCCTTATGCTATACATCCGGGAGGCACCAAGATCTATAAGGACTTGAAGTTGCTTTATTGGTGGCCCGGAATGAAAAAGGACTTTGGCGAGTTTGTTGCTAGATGTTTAACTTGCCAACAAGTGAAAGCTGAGCACCGAGTTCCCGCGAGAAATTTGCAGAGCTTACCGATTCTAGTGTGGAAGTGGAAAAAGATCACCATGGACTTTGTGATGGGATTACCTCGCTCTCAGGCCGGGCATGATGCTTATGGGTGATCGTGGATAGGTTGACGAAATCAGCACATTTCATACCTATCCATACTACTTGGACAGGTGAGAGACTCGCACAGGTATACCTTGATGAGATTGTGCGACTACATGGAGTACCTACATCGATTGTATCAGACAGGGACACTCGCTTCGTGTCACATTTTTGGAGGAGTCTGCAGGACGCCTTAGGTACTCGACTGGACTTCAGCACTGCTTTTCACCCTCAGAGTGACGGGCAGTCGGAGCGTACTATACAGACACTCGAGGGTATGCTTCGAGCCTGCGTGATCGACTTCCAGGGAGGATGGTCGCAGCATCTACCGATGGGAGAGTTTGCTTATAATAATAGTTATCAAGCAAGCATCAAGATGGCGCCATTCGAGGCACTTTATGGACGGAAGTGTAGGCCGCTGCTTCATTGGAGTGAAGTTGGCGAGAGATTGGCCTTAGGCCCATATGTGCTCCAGGAAGCAGAGGACAAGGTTCACATTGCTAGGGAGCGTTTGTTGACAGCCCAGAGTAGGCAGAGGAGCTATGCTGACAGACGTCGACGAGACATGGAGTTCCAGATTGGAGATCATGTCTTTTTGAAAGTCTCGCCGACCAGAGGGATCAGACGATTTGGGATTCAGGGTAAGTTGAGCCCCCGTTTTATTGGACCGTATGAGATTCTTGAGCGTGTGGGCCCGGTAGCGTATAGACTTGCTCTACCGCCGAACCTATTGGGTGTGCACAACGTGTTCCATGTATCGGTCCTGCAGAAGTATATTCATGATCCAGCTCATGTGTTGGATGCTACACCTTTGGAGCTGAGGGATGATTTGAGCTTCGAGGAGCAACCCGTGAAGATACTAGCTCGCGAGGTGAAGAAGCTGCGGAACCGGGAGCTTTCTTATGTGAAAGTCCTGTGGAGCAACCACGAGGAGCAGGAGGCCACGTGGGAGCTAGAGATCGCGCTGCGAGAGCGCTATCCCCATCTCTTCCAGATGGAGTCATGAGGTATGACTTTGTTTTCGAGTTTTGCGGATGAAACCCCTTTTTAGGAGGGGTGAATGTGACGCACTGAACTTTCGCAAATAGCAAGGTTCGAGTGTTGGATGTGAGACTGGAGCTTTTCTAGACTTTCTGGAGGGTCGTTGACTGTGTTCCGACCTATGGTACGAGTCCTGAGAATGGTGGTTGAAATCTTAGTACCAAAGTCCAAAAAGTTGGATTTTGGGTAGCTCTCGGGTTGCCATTTCAGGCATCTGTACCGGTACAAACTAGGTGGTTGTACCGGTACAGACTGGGTGGTTGTACCGGTACAAATAGGGATTTGTACCGGTATAGATGGGCGGGACTTGGCAAACCCGAGGCTCGGGTTTGCCTGTTTCGTGGGACTTGTACCGGTACAAATGGGATTTGTACCGGTACACCTTGAGAGATTGCGAACTGCGCGGACTGCAGGGGTTTTTTTGCGTTTGTGGCCTCTTATATCAGCACCCATGCCCCCTTAGGGCTCTTTTGTGCTGGGAACTGCAGGGAGAAGAGGTAGGGGGCCTTCGAAACCTATCTCTTCTTTTCTTTTGGATTTTTTATGGTTTTCCATGGGATTGATCTCTTTCTTTTCCCTCTCTTGCTTCTTGGTGCCTACCCCACCTTGGATGAAGCTTGGAGCTTGTGGTTGGTGCTTGTTTGAGGGAAGAACTTCAAGGCTAGAGGACTTTGGACTTGATTTGAAGCTTCAAGAGGTAGGAAAAACATCTCTTTTCCTCTAGATTTGAGTTTTGAAGCTTTCTACTAGATGAAACCCTACTTTTGGAGATTTAGGGTTTATTTTGGGGCTTTTCGATTTGAGGTTTTTAGATCCCTATTGATTGGTTTAGAACCTTTGTTTATGTTGCCTTGGGAGGGATCAAACTTCGTTTTGGATTTTCTAAAAGGTTTTTTGCACATTTAGGTGAGTATTTCCTTACCTTAACCTAGATGTTTAAAGTTTGAGCTCAAGGCTCATCTTTTGATGTTGTAACTTTTATGGCATGCCTTGTAGGGTGCTAGGAGGAGGAATATAAACTTAGTTAGTGGTTCGGATCGTCGCTTGGAGTATCGGTGGGTTTGGCCTCACCTGTGGGTTTGGCCTCACCCAGCACAATGAGAAATTCTCATTGGTGCTTATTTGTTTACGGTTAATTTGAAATTCATGCAATTTCATGCTAATAACATTATTTGTGAATTTTAGAATGCTTAAGATACATGTGTTATATATAATGCAATTTTACCTCTATATATAGAGAAGTATGCATGTGAAAACTATATAGTTGTAGCATTCTATTTGGGGACTTGAAACTATATGGATATAGTGTTTTGGACATATGCTTGTGGACATAGAAACTATGCATGACATAGGAGAAAAGCCCTTGTCATAAAGAGGCATTGGCTTGGCATCAAATTGTGACTTAGTGAGCTAATGTCATCAAGCGGCATTAGGCACGTGGTGGAACTTTGACATAGTAAATTCTAGTGTCATGAGAGATTTTGTATTAGGCCTTAGGGTTGCTAGTGACATTTGTCATGTAAGAGACATGAGGGTTGGATACTTGACTGTGCTTGCTTGCCATTTGTGCTCATTCGCACATGCTTGTGAGGGTCGCTCCCTACAAGCCGGCACTCCGGAGTTGGCCTTTGCGATACGTTCGCGCCTGCGGTATTGAGAAACCTACGGGGCCGATTGGGACAGACTCATTCCTTGCGGGGGATGTTGGGGCTACCACGGCACTTAGGGGGCACAAGCTAGATTATCTTGTGTAGATCCTGGAAAAAGAATTGAACTATAACATTCAATATTAAATGATGATCACTACTAGATAGGACATAGTAGTTGGATTACTTGGACTTGCTTAGAGCATTACTTGAGTTATGCAGTATACATGAGAGTTCATTATTTGCATCATAGTATACTTGACTATTACAGTAGAACATATTCTTTATATGTTGCCATATCGGGTTTGAACAGTTTATACATGTACCTTATATACATGCAGCTTGGTAGTATAGAATTTTACTATGCTTTTATTTCAGCAGTTTTATATTTCTTTATATTGCACACTTACAGCTTTCCTTTTTGGGCCTAGTGGTGCTAATTGCCCACTAGGAACTATAAATTATATATAGTTCTCACGACCTCTGTTTTCTGACTCGTTTAAGTGCCTTCTGCATCTGGGGAGGCTAGGGATCGCGGCAAGGGTGTCGCTTCAGGCTAGCGACCGCGGAGTCTCGCTAGGTGGTTCATCATCTCCTTTTGTTTTAGTTGGAGAGGATGAGAGCTTTTATACCCTGTTATAGAGGCTACCATTTTTGTACACTGTTACTGGATTAGTATTGTACCTACCTTATGTTTTTATGATTATGTTGGTTAGCTTTCTCTTGTTTTATCTAGTTTCATTTCCTCTACCTGTGGATAGATCTAGCTGTATGTGGCTCTGATATTCTTAGTTATAGCCTATTGTTGTTTTAATTCCGTTGTTTTTGGTAGACGCCTTGTATGTGTTGACATATGGCGGGTCTGGACACGCTACTGGGAAGGCCCTGCCGGTCCGGGGCGTGACACAACGTCCTGTCTCTCTGTTTGTTGCACGTACGTAGTTCTTACTCGTCGCAATCCGGCTACTAAAGTCGATCGCCGCACACCGCCCAAATCCCTAGGGTTTTAGATGATGCCCTAGAGCGAACCCAAGAGAGAGAATATTTGTGGAGAGATGATTCTAATTTTTCCTTCCTTTTTTTTTTGTATGTCGTTTATGGTCAATACCTCATATATTTACAGGCCATATGGGAGACATTAATCCTAATCATATTCTAACTAAATATCACATAGATAGAGATTTAAACAGATTATGATTTATCTGTTAGATTTATTCTTGTCCCATGTGGACTAGGAATATAACAGATAATTATAAATATTTATTTCTTATCCCATATAGATTAGAAATATTTTAGATAAGTCCCAATGTGGACGAATCCTAACATCTCCCACTCGTACACACTTGGTACTTATTCATACTTTCTCATCCCAAATATATTCTCATCTCGTTCTACTCTTCATACGGGAAATGGTTGGTGCGATCATTAACGAGAAGAATCATAAGTGAGGAATGTTATATTAAGCCACCATCTGAACTAACATAATACTACAACTCCAAATCTTGTCTATACCCCAAATCATTGAACTACACCAGATCATAGCATCTCTGATCCCATAGAGCAAGCTAGATCTCTCTCATTAATGCATTTATTCTCATGATTATATTGACAACAAATATCAACATAATCGCCGAGCTATGAGTCACAAATCATAGGTGTATTATCAAATAAATTTTCTTAGAAGCCTCATGCCAATCCATTTCAACTTGACTGCTTTCGTAGACATGTTCCACTGGACCGAATCAATCATGGCCCTTGGATATCATGCTAAAGTAGCATCATCAAGTATCCACTTCATAACATGGTTCTAAGTCCCAAAGGGAACGCAAAGCTCACACAGCGACGAAACGGGAATCAATTTCGTCACTTTATAAAACATAGTGATTGAACTTGCACATACAGTATGAACGTATGCTATGGTGGAGCTACCTCTAAGGACATGTCACGCTCTAATACCATACGAATGTCGATTTTGTTGTAACTCAAGACAACAAACCTCAAGACAGTCACCCACATGGTGTCTTCTTTATATTCGGCTTCATACAGGCCAAGTAGAGTCGTGGACCATCTCTATTGTCGACTTCGTACAGTCTCACCTTAGCTCATCTAAGGCGACATTCAAGATTCAAACACTCGCCAGCTCTAACAGCGCAAAGTGGATCACCTGCATTACTAACTGCATTTATGTGATCTTATTTGTCTCATCCTGCTCGCTCTCCTAGCGACAGGGCGATCACCCATGTGAGAGGGCTGATCAAAGGCCTCGTGACATTTATTCTAATAAGGATATTGTGCACTAATTTAAAATTCAAAAAAAAAGTATATGAATTAAAATTAATCATGCGATGTGACATACTGGACTTGCGCAAATTGCGGAGTTCGAGTATTTGACTTGTGTTGGAGCCTTTTCAGATTTTCTGGAGGGTCGTTGACTGTGTTCCGACCTATGGCGCGTGTACCGAGGTTTGGGGATGAGTCCCAAGCCCTAAAGTCCAAAAAGTTGGATTTTAGGTGGCTCTCGGGTTGGAAATTACGTGCCTTGTAGGTACAAAATGGTGTCTATACCGGTACAAAATGATGGCTATACCGGTACAGACCAAGATTTATACCGGTATAAAAGGGCAGACTTGGCAAACCCGAGGCTCGGGTTTGGCGTTTCGCAGGGTTTATACCGATACAAAATGGATTTGTACCGGTACAAACTGGCAGTTTCGAGCAGTTTGAACTACAGGGGGTTTTTAGCTATTGTGGCATTCCTATTTGTGTACCACACACCCCTAGGGCTTCATTTGAGCCCTCCCACACAGCAAGCAAGGTAGGAGACCTTCTCTCTCTACTCCCTTGTGTTTCCTAGGGTTTTGGTTGGATTTTTGGAGGATTAAAACCCTCTCCTTGCTCTCTTTTGCTTGTTAGAGCCTCTACCACCATTGTTGGAGCTTGGAGCTTGGTGTTTGGAACTTTGTGGTGGATCAAGCCCCAAGCCTAGGGCTTTTTAAGTTTGGTCTAGAGCTTCTTAGAGGTATGTGATCGATCTCCTCCCTCTAGTTTTGGTTTTTAAAGGTTTCTTTGAGATGAAACCCTATAATGGGATTCTAGGGTTAGGATTTGGGGATTTTCGATTTAGGGCCTTTGGGACCTAATTGACGGGTTTAGAACTTTGATTTAGGTTGGATTGGGAGGACTCTAGCTCCCATTTGGAGATCGAGAGAGTTTCCTTCGCATTCGGTGAGTTTTCTCCAACCTTTCGTCGAAATCCTTAAAGTGTGAACTCAAGGTTTATCTTCTTAGCTTGTAACTCCTAGGGTGTGCCTTTTAGGACTCTAGGAGTGATTATCGAAGCTTCGTTAGCGGTTCGGAGCAACGCTTTTCGCACTTGGTGGGTTTGGCTTCATGAGCATAGGAGCAAATGGCTCCTAAGTGCTTATTCGGTTTGATTTAATTATTTTGAATGCATATTCATGCTAAATAGATTTATTATGAATTTTGAACCACTTAAAATGCATGCCTCATGTATGATAAAATTTTCACCCTATATAGTAGAGCTTTCGGGGTTAAACAGCATGCATGTGAGGGTGGGATTTGTGGGCACCTGGGAGTGTGCCATTCATGTTTATGTAGCTTAATTAATATAATTGAGAACATTAAACTTGGATTGGAACTTAGAAAAGCTTAAGTGTCATCAAGCGGCACTTAACTTAGAAAACTATGAAACTGCAACATAGAGACTTGACATAGGCCACTGGACATCTATTATTTCCATGTTAGAGACATGATGACATAGAGATAGGCCTTTGGACACTTGTACATTCCATGTTAGAGACATGACAATTTGGGACTTATGACGAGTTTTGTGACTTTTGCCATTGTGCTCATTCGCACACGATTGTGAGGGTAGCTCCCTACAAGCCGGCACTCCGGAGTTGGCCAACGCGTTTCTTGTATTCGCCGTGCGGGATTGGGCGCCGAAGTGGATTGCCGTGGGACAGTCTCATTCCTAGGGTGGGAATGTTGACTACTACGGGGCCATTAGGCTCGGCATTTGGGCTAGGCAGCCTTCGGGTGGGCATCGGCCATATCGCCTTCGGGTTGATCTTATTGTACTTAAACTTAATGTAGTTTAAAGAAAACTGTGGACTTTGACTAGAATAGTAAGCTTTAACACTTTACTATCACTTGTGGACATTATAGATCTTGATTAGAATAGTAAACTTAGTCTTTTACTATCAAGTTGCGAACTTCATGTTAATTATAACGCTTTCTATTCATGCTTAGAATAGCTTACTTATGCAAATTCATGCTAAGTAGAGATATTGTGTTTAGTAGTTTACATGTTATTTACATGTTGCTTATTATCGCTTATTATCGTTTATACTTACTTGCTTAGTTTTGGGCCTAGTGGAGCATGCAACTGAAGTCAGTAATTGCCCAGGGAACTATTAATTAATAGTTCTCACGCCTCTTTTTCTAATGTGTTTTGAGCCTTCGGCATAGGCGGAGGCAAGGGATCGTGGAAAGGGAACCGCTAGCTAATTATCGCAGCTTTTCACCTTGTAGGGGTTTTCTCTCTTTTTGTTCTTTGGTGAGATTGAGAGAGTTTTGTATCCCTATGTAGAGACTACCATGTACTTAGTTATAGTGGTGTTGGTTTCTTTTGTTGTACTCTCTTTATAGTTTATATTAGAGATTGGCACTTTACTTTTAGTCACTTCTTTTATGTTTCCTTGTATAGAATTCTAGTCGTTATACTGCTCTGATGCTTCTAGATTCTCCTTATCTTCGTGGTTATTTATCGTTTTTGTTAGACGCCTTGTATGTTGTAGACATACGGCGGGTCTGGGCCCGCGCCGGCGGGCTTGGTCCCGGGCGTGATGATTAAATTGGTATCGAGCCTAGGGTTGAGTCTGCTTGTGGACCTAGTACACCTTCGGCAGGTTGGTCTATAGGATATAGGCTCGTGAGAGACGAGGTCTATTTAACTTGTGAGCGAAAGTATTAAGATTGGGTATCTTGAATAACTCTAGTAAGTAGAGTTGGATCGAAGTGAATACCTTCTAACTTCGCGGAGGGTTACGTTGGCGGCGACAACGTAACATCGGGAGTTAGTAGTAAATGACACTTCATTACTTTCGCATGATTTGGGTATTTATAGCATGAGCGGGGATGCGATTGCGTGAGCTTACTAACTTGCGCTTTTATGATGTTGTAGTGGCGATGCCGATAACTCGCTCGAAATCTGTTGGAGCGGACAATGCGGCAACTTTTGAGGAGGTCGAGGCCTCCGCTACCTCCGGATTCGGCGAGGTCCGTGAGTTGAGGGGCCAGTTGGCGGCCCTCACAGCATTGGTGACGCAGCAGGCGACCGCGGCCCAGCGACATGAAGCGCATGGAGGATCTTCTCTGCGACGACGGCTGCGAGGAGGCTCGGACCCCTTCACCGCCGGCACCGGCGAGGTTGACTTACCGCGGCGCGATCCCCGCGGCCGGCTCACACACCGAACGACCCGGCGATCGAGCACCGGGAGGAGGATCGGGACACCCCGCCAGTGAGAGCATCGCCGGTGGCAGCGGCATTTCCAGTTATGGCTCAGGGAGCCGGGAGGGATCGACTCATGGCTCGCCTCATGGAGTTCAGGAGGTGCAGCCCGAGGACCTTTGACGGAGAGAAGGTCGACCACTGGATCGTGGAAAAGTGGTTGATGCACATGGAGAAACTGTTCCGTGACACGTTCGTGGAGGAGCGGGACAGAGTGTGGCTCGCCACCCACCACTTGGACGGCGAGGCCTACGGTGGTGGATGGATCTCCGAGAGAACCCCGGCACGGACTTAGCTTCTATTACTTGGACGAGGTTCAAGGAGCTACGTTGGCACACTACTTTCCCGACGGCGTCAAGAGGCGGATGGAGCGAGCTGCGCGGCCTTACTCGGGGACGGATCGCGGCGAGTACGAGAGAGAGTTTTCTCGGCTTCGCATTGCGTGCCCTTCGTCGTGCGGGACGACGAGGATAAGGCTGCATCTTCGAGCGTGGATCGAGACCGTCGATCTTCGGTTCGTGCGATCATCGGAGCTTCGGACTTGCAGACGGGTGGTGAACCGCGCGCTCAGTGGAGAGCGGCGCGGCCATGGTGCGGGAGACGCGAGGGTTTGGACAAGGGAAAGGGCAAGAGGCCCGCGGCCGAGTGCGAACGGACGCACTCTAGGAGGCCCCGAAGCATCGAGGCACCGGCGCGATCGAGGCGCAAACTCGGCGAGAGGACTGGCCGACGCCGACCTCCCCGGTGTGCGATCTGCGGTGGTCCTCACCACCCGCCGCAGTGTCCACAGCGAAGCGCAGTGCCGAGTGTGGCCGGGAGGGCCACATCCGTCTCGAGTGCCCAGAGGTTCTTCACCGGCACCATCTTACGCATCGGCACGGCTCTACTAGCCGCCGGCCGAGACCCCGCCGACACGGTACGACCAGGCGGCCGTCAGCGCCGAGAGCGAGGTCACGTCGAGCGCCGAGTGGGCGCATGTACGCCGCGCAACCGAGGCAAGCGGCGGCAGTGGCGGTATCATTTTACTTGATGGCATTAGAGTACGTGCATTATTTGATACCGGTGCATCACATTCATTTATTGATCTACTTGCCGAGTTGCATGACATCCGGTTGTTCCTTTACTACACCCGGACGTATTGTTGTGCCCGACCACATTGTGGACGTGCGAGAGTATTGCCCCGATTGCCCTATTCGGGTAGGAGATTGGACCATGCCGCGGACTTGCGAGTAGTGCGCAAGTTGGGGGATTTTGACGTGGTTTTGGGTATGGATTGGTTGACTAGATACTACGCCACCATCGATTGTGTTAATCGAACGGTTACTTTTAGAGAACCGGGTCAGAGTGAGGTGGTGTTTAGAGGATGCGAGAGTTCGCTTTTTGCGATGTCGATCAGTTCGTCTCGAGCTAGGCAACTGATCAACCGTGGATGCGTAGCCTATTTGGCTAGTATCGCAATGAGGGGTGAGGAGGATACCCCTAGGATCGAGGATATCCCGGTGGTACGGGAGTTTCAGGACGTGTTTCCAGCGGAGCTACCAGGCATGCCACCTGATAGGGAGATCGAGTTTGTGGTAGACCTCGTTCCGGGACTACCCCGTCTCGAAGGCACCCTATAGGATGGCACGCGAGTTAAAGGAGGCGAGGGCACGATTACGGGATATGTTGGACAAGGGCTTCATTCGGCCAGTGTGTCACCTTGGGAAGCACTGTTCTTTTTGTGAAGAAGAAGAACGGATCACTTCGCCTTTGCGTGGACTATCGTGAACTTAATAAAGTCACGATCAAGAATAAATATCCGTTGCCGAGGATTGATGATCTTTTTGATCAACTTCAAGGGTCGAATGTGTATTCCAAGATAGACTTGAAGTCGGGATACCATCAGTTGAAGATTGCGCCTGGGGATGTGGCGAAGACGGCTTTTAGATCACGGTATGGACATTATAAGTTCACTGTTATGCCGTTTGGGCTTACCAATGCCCCGGCAGCTTTTATGGATCTAATGAACCGTGTCTTCAAGCCTTATCTAGACGGGTTCGTCGTGGTCTTCATCGACGACATCTTGGTTTATTCCGAAGTGATGTGGAGCACGAGGAACACTTGAGATTGGTATTACAAGTGCTTCGGGAAAAGAAGTTATTTGCACAGCCGAAGAAGTGCGAATTTTGGCTTCGAGAAGTGGCTTTTATGGGACATGTGATTTCGGGATCGGGCATAGCGGTGGATCCTAGAAAGATAGAAGCCATTCGGGATTGGCCAAGGCAGACGAGCGTCAGAGATCAGGAGTTTCCTTGGGTTGGCCGGCTACTACCGCAGATTCGTGGAGGGCTTTGCGAAGTTATCTACTCCCCTCACGAGGCTCACGCACAAAGGAGCTAAATTCATTTGGAATGATGCGTGTGAAAAGAGCTTTCAAGAGTTGAAGCTGAGATTGACGACCGCTCCAATCCTCACATTACCTATTGCTGGAGCAGGGTATGTGGTTTATAGTGATGCATCTCTTAACGGATTGGGCTTTGTCTTGATGCAGGGTGACAAGGTGATCGCGTATGCATCTCGCCAATTAAAGGAATATGAGAAGAACTATCCTACACACGACTTGGAGTTGGCGGCCGTAGTCTTTGCATTGAAGCTATGGCGCCACTATTTGTATGGCGAGCGGTGCGAGGTCTATACGGATCACAAGAGCTTAAAGTACCTTTTCACTCAGAAGGAGTTGAACTTGAGACAGCGCAGATGGTTGGAGCTGCTCAAGGATTATAATTTGACTATTCTCTACCACCCGGGCAAGGCTAACGTGGTGGCGGATGCACTAAGTCGGAAATCTACCGAGAACTTAGCGATGCATGTTGTTACTCAACCGCAGTTGATCGAAGCGATGAAGCGGTTGGAGTTGGAGGTAGTGACTCCCGATACGCCTATGCGGCTGATGACTATGGTTGTGCAACCTACACTTATGGATAGAATTAAAGAAAAGCAAGCTCTTGACTTAGAGTTGCAAAAGATTCGGGACAAAATGGTTGATGGTTACACCGGGGACGTCCTAGTGGATGATCAGGGAGTGATGCACTTTGGTGGACGGATTTGTGTGCCGGCGGATTTGGGACTTAGAGAGGACATCCTTGAGGAGGCACACAGGGCACCTTATGCTATCCATCCAGGAGGCACCAAAATGTACAAGGACTTGAGGTTACTTTATTGGTGGCCTGGGATGAAGAAGGATGTTGGCGAGTTTGTTGCTAGATGTCTAACTTGCCAACAGGTGAAAGCTGAGCATCGAGTTCCAGCGGGAAAACTTCAGAGTTTGCCTATTCCCGTGTGGAAGTGGGAGAAGATCACCATGGACTTCGTGACTGGATTGCCTCGCTCTCAAGCTGGGCATGATGCTATTTGGGTGATCGTGGATAGGTTGACGAAGTCGGCGCACTTTATACCTATCCATACTACTTGGGTGGAGAAGCTCGCACAAGTGTACCTTGATGAGATTGTGCGACTTCATGGCGTACCTACATCGATCGTATCGGATAGGGACACTCGCTTTGTGTCACACTTCTGGAGGAGTCTACAGGACGCCTTGGGTACTAGATTGGATTTCAGCACTGCTTTCCACCCCCAGAGTGACGGGCAGTCGGAGCGCACTATACAGACTCTAGAGGACATGCTTCGAGCATGTGTGATTGACTTCCAGGAAGGATGGTCGCAGCATCTACCTATGGCGGAGTTTGCTTATAACAATAGTTATCAAGCAAGTATCAAGATGGCACCATTCGAGGCATTATATGGACGAAAGTGCAGGTCGCCACTTCATTGGAGTGAAGTGGGCGAAAGATTGGCTTTAGGCCCAGTGCTCCAAGAAGCGAGAGGATAAAGTTCGAATCGCTCGGGAGCGACTACGACGGCCCGAGTAGGCGGAGGAGCTATGCGGATAAACGCAACGAGACTTGGAGTTTCAGATTGGAGATCATGTCTTCTTGAAAGTCTCGCCATCAAAGGGGATTCGGAGATTTGGAATTCGAGGTAAGTTGAGTCCTCGATTTATTGGACCCTATGAGATCTTGGAACGTATAGGTCCGGTAGCGTATCGACTTGCTCTACCGCCGAACCTATCGGGCGCGCACAACGTCTTTCATGTATCGGTTCTTCGGAAGTATATCCATGATCCGGCTCATGTATTGGAGCGTACCCATAGAGTGCGGGAGGATTTGAGCTTCGAGGAGCAACCAGTGAAGATCTTGGCTCGCGAAGTGAAGAAATTGCGGAATCGGGACATTCCGTACGTGAAGGTTCTTTGGAGCAACCACGAGGAGCGAAAGGCCACGTGGGAGCCTGAGAGCGCACTGCAGGAGCGCTATCCCCATCTCTTTCAGATGGAATCTTGAGGTATGAGTTAATTTTAGAGTTTCGCGGACGAAACTCCTTTTTAGGAGGGGTGAATGTGACATACTGGACTTGCGCAAATTGCGGAGTTCGAGTATTTGACTTGTGTTGGAGCCTTTTCAGATTTTCTGGAGGGTCGTTGACTGTGTTCCGACCTATGGCGCGTGTCTGAGGTTTGGGGATGAGTCCCAAGCCCTAAAGTCCAAAAAGTTGGATTTTAGGTGGCTCTCGGGTTGGAAATTCTGTGCCTTGTACCGGTACAAAATGGTGTCTATACCGGTACAAAATGATGGCTATACCGGTACAGACCAAGATTTATAACGGTATAAAAGGGCAGACTTGGCAAACCCGAGGCTCGGGTTTGGCGTTCCGCAGGGTTTATACCGGTACAAAATGGATTTGTACCGGTACAAGTAACGATTTCGACGATTTGAGCTGGGGATTTTTAGCTATTGTAGCATTCCTATTTGTGTACCACACACCCCTAGGGCTTCATTTGAGCCCTCCTACACAGCAAGCAAGGTAGGAGACCTTCTCTCTCTACTCCCTTGTGTTTCCTAGGGTTTTGGTTGGATTTTTGGAGGATTAAAACCCTCTCCTTGCTCTCTTTTGCTTGTTAGAGCCTCTACCACCATTGTTGGAGCTTGGAGCTTGGTGTTTGGAACTTTGTGGTGGATCAAGCCCCAAGCCTAGGGCTTTTTGAGTTTGGTCTAGAGCTTCTTAGAGGTATGTGATCGATCTCCTCCCTCTAGTTTTGGTTTTTAAAGGTTTCTTTGAGATGAAACCCTAGAATGGGATTCTAGGGTTAGGATTTGGGGATTTTCGATTTAGGGCCTTTGGGACCTAATTGATGGGTTTATAACTTTGATTTAGGTTGGATTGGGAGGACTCTAGCTCCCATTTGGAGATCGAGAGAGTTTCCTTCGCATTCGGTGAGTTTTCTCCAACCTTTCGTCGAAATCCTTAAAGTGCGAACTCAAGGTTTATCTTCTTAGCTTATAACTCCTAGGGTGTGCCTTTTAGGACTCTAGGAGTGATTATCGAAGCTTCGTTAGCGGTTCGGAGCAACGCTTTTCGCACTTGGTGGGTTTGGCTTCATGAGCATAGGAGCAAATGGCTCCTAAGTGCTTATTCGGTTTGATTTAATTATTTTGAATGCATATTCATGCTAAATAGATTTATTATGAATTTTGAACCACGTAAAATGCATGCCTCTGTAACATACTGGACTTGCGCAAATTGCGGAGTTCGAGTATTTGACTTGTGTTGGAGCTTTTCCAGATTTTCTGGAAGGTCGTTGACTGTGTTCCGACCTATGGCGCGTGTACCGAGGTTTGGGGATGAGTCCCAAGCCCTAAAGTCCAAAAAGTTGGATTTTAGGTGGCTCTCGGGTTGGGAATTCTGTGCCTTATACCGGTACAAAACGGTGTCTATACCGGTACAAAATGATTGCTATACCGGTACAGACCAAGATTTATACCGGTATAAAGAGGCAGACTTGGCAAACCCGAGGCTCGGGTTTGACTGTTTCGCAGGGTTTATACCGGTACAAAATGGGTTTGTACCGGTACAAACTGGCAGAATGTGAGCAGACCGAACTGCAGGGGTGTTTTTGCATCTTGTTGCTTCTATTAGATTCCCATACACCCCTAGGGCTTCATTTGAGCCCTCCATCACAGCAAGCAAGGTAGGAGACCTTCTCTCTCTAAACCCTTGTGCTCTTTTGGATTTTTTGGTGGATTGTTAGGAGATTGATCTCTCTCCTTCTCCTTTGGCCACCTAGAGCCATTATCTTCTTGTTGGAGCCTGGAGCTTGCTTTTGGAGCTTTGTGGAGGATCAAGCTTCAAGCCTAGGGCTTTTGAGCTTGGATTAGAGCTGTTTAGAGGTATGTGAGTGACCTCTTTCCTCAAGTTTCGAATTTTGTGGGTCTTTGCGAGCTGAAACCCTAGAATGGGATTCTAGGGTTAGGATTTGGGGATTTTCGATTGAGGGTCTTTGGGACCTAATTGATGAGTTTAGAACTTTGATTTAGGTTGGATTAGAAGGACTCTAACTCCCATTTGGAGATCAAGAGCACTTTCTTCGCATTCGGTGAGTATTCTTCACCCTTTAGTAGAGTTTCTCATTGTTTGAACTCAAGACTCATCTTTTGAGTTTGTAATTTCTATGGCATGCCTTGTAGGGTGCTAGGAGTAGGAATCGAAGCTTAGTTAGCGATTCGGATCGGCGATTTTCGCACTTGGTGGGTTTGGCTTCATGAGCATAGGAGCAAATGGCTCCTAAGTGCTTAGTTGGTTTGATTTAATTATTTTGAATGCATATTCATGCTAAATAGATTTATTATGAATTTTGAATCACTTAAAATGCATGCCTTATGTATGATAAAATTTCCACTCTATATAGTAGAGCTATTTGGGTTAAAGCGCATGCATGTGGGGGTGGTTCTTGGGGGCGCACAGGAGTGTGCCTTTATGGTGATTTTAGCTTTGCTAATGTTAATTGTGAACATTAAATACATGTTGGGACTTAGAAACCTTAAGTGTCATAAAGCGGCACTTAACATAGAAAACTATGAAACTGCAACATAGAGACTTGACATAGGCCACTTAACATATACTATATTCCATGTTTGAGACATGATGACCTAGAGATAGGCCTTTTGGACAATTGTACATTCCATGTTAGAGACATGATGATTTGGGACTTGTGACGAGTTTTGTGACTTTTGCCATTGTGCTCATTCGCACATGCTTGTGAGGGTAGCTCCCTACAAGCCGGCACTCCGGAGTTGGCCAACGCGTTTCTTGTATTCGCCGTGCGGGATTGGGCGCCGAAGTGGATTGCCGTGGGACAGTCTCATTCCTAGGGTGGGAATGTCGACTACTACGGGGCCATTAGGCTCGGCATTTGGGCTAGGCAGCCTTCGGGTGGGCATCGGCCATATCGCCTTCGGGTTGATCTTATTGTGCTTAAACTTAATGTAGTTTAAAGAAAAGCGTGGACTTTGACTAGAATAGTAAACTTTAACACCTTACTATCACTTGAGGAATTATTGGGCTATGGTTAGAATAGTAAACTTTAACTCTTTACTATTGCTATGGATATTGGACTTGTTGGTTACATTTACTATTCATGCTTAGAATAGTCGTTTACTTATGCTTAATTATGCTAAGTAGAGATATCATGCTTTAGTAGCTTCCTCGTTATTTATTTCGCTTACACTTACTTGCTTAGTTTTGGGGCCTAGTGGAGCATGCAACTGAAGTCAGTAATTGCCCACTGGGAACTATTTTTAATAGTTCTCACGCCCTCTTTTTCTAATGTGTTTCAGAGCCTTCGGCATCGGCGGAGGCACGGGATCGCGGCAAGGGAGTCGCCTAGATAGCTAGCTTCTTTGCCACGTTTGTTTAGGTGGTTCTTCCTCTCTTTTTGTGTTGTGAGAGAGTGATCTTTTGTATCCAGTGATAGAGACCACCATGTATTATTTTAGTTTTCACTTTGGGATATTTAGTTGTTGCTCTTGGAGGTTACTGTTGTATTTACTCTTTTATAGTACTTAGTGGATTTGGTACTTCTATTTATCGACTTCTTTTATGCTTCCTTGTGTAGAATTCTAGTTGTTATACTGCTCTGATACTTCTAGATTCTTTTTACTTGTTGGTTATTTATCGTTTTTGTTAGACGCCTTGTATGTTGTAGACATACGGCGGGTCTGGGCACGCGCCGGGCGGGCTTCCGCTGGGTCCCGGGGCGTGACAGCCTCATGTATGATAAAATTTTCACCCTATATAGTAGAGCTTTCGGGGTTAAACAGCATGCATGTGAGGGTGGGATTTGTGGGCACCTGGGAGTGTGCCATTCATGTTTATGTAGCTTAATTAATGTAATTGAGAACATTAAACTTGGGTTGGAACTTAGAAAAGCTTAAGTGTCATCAAGCGGCACTTAACTTAGAAAACTATGAAACTGCAACATAGAGACTTGACATAGGCCACTGGACATCTATTATTTCCATATTAGAGACATGATGACATAGAGATATGCCTTTGGACACTTGTACATTCCATGTTAGAGACATGACAATTTGGGACTTATGACGAGTTTTGTGACTTTTGCCATTGTGCTCATTCGCACACGCTTGTGAGGGTAGCTCCCTACAAGCCGGCACTCCGGAGTTGGCCAACGCGTTTCTTGTATTCGCCGTGCGGGATTGGGCGCCGAAGTGGATTGCCGTGGGACAGTCTCATTCCTAGGGTGGGAATGTTGACTACTACGGGGCCATTAGGCTCGCATTTGGGCTAGGCGGCCTTCGGCTGGGCATCGGCCATATCGCCTGTAGGTTGAACATATTGTGCTTAAACTTAATGTAGTTTAATGACAACTGTGAACTTTGACTAGAATAGTAAGCTTTAACACTTTACTATCACTTGTGGACATTATAGATCTTGATTAGAATAGTAAACTTAGTCTTTTACTATCAAGTTGGGAACTTCATGTTAATTATAACGCTTTCTATTCATGCTTAGAATAGCTTACTTATGCAAATTCATGCTAAGTAGAGATATTGTGTTTAGTAGTTTACATGTTATTTACATGTTGCTTATTATCGCTTATTATCGTTTATACTTACTTGCTTAGTTTTGGGCCTAGTGGAGCATGCAACTGAAGTCAGTAATTGCCCACTGGGAACTATTAATTAATAGTTCTCACGCCCTCTTTTTCTAATGTGTTTCAGAGCCATCGGCACCGGCGGAGGCAAGGGATCGTGGAAAGGGAACCGCTAGCTAATTATCGCAGCTTTCCACCTTGTAGGGGTTTTTCTCTCTTTTTGTTCTTTGGTGAGATTGAGAGAGTTTTGTATCCCTATGTAGAGACTACCATGTACTTAGTTATAGTGGTGTTGGTTTCTTTTGTTGTACTCTCTTTATAGTTTATATTAGAGATTGGCACTTTACTTTTAGTCACTTCTTTTATGTTTCCTTGTATAGAATTCTAGACGTTATACTGCTCTGATGCTTCTAGATTCTCCTTATCTTCGTGGTTATTTATCGTTTTTGTTAGACGCCTTGTATGTTGTAGACATACAGCGGGTCTGGGCACGCGCCGGGCGGGCTTCCGCTGGGTCCCGGGGCGTGACATGCGAGTAGCAAAACATATGTCCGGTCAAGTACACATCATTTCATACACCAAGCTGCCGACTGCACTCGCATATAAGACTTTTTCCATCTGCTTTCTCTCTTTTTCTATTTTAGGGCATTGTTCAAGGCTAAGATCATGACCCTTTTTCATTGGAGTATCAATAGGTTTTGAATTATGCATTCGAAATCACTTCAAATTTTTATTAATGTAAATCTCTTGAGACAAACTTAAGAATTTTCGAGATCGATCCTCATGGATCTTGACTCCCAATACATAATCCGCTTGTCCCATGTCCTTCATCTCAAAAGTACAGGACAACCACTTCTGTGTGGTGATTATTAACTCCATATTATTTCCGACTAACAAGATATCGTCTACATATAGTGAAAGGATAAGAAAACTTTTTTCTTCTCTTTTAACGTACACGCAATGGTCTTTTTCGATCATCACAAAGCCTATTGATATAATTGCTCTATGAAAATGTTGATACCATTGCCTAGACGATTGTTTCAAGCCGTAAATGGAACGTTTTAAGCGGCACACTTTGCGCTCTTGTCCTTCGGTGTCACGCCCCGGGACCGATCCCTTTGGCCGGCCCGGGCCCATCAAATAGATGCCGAACGGACAGAGTTCCCCCTGCCAGCCCAAGGCTCAACACAGGTACAATTCAAGAATATATGAAATGCACAAGAAAAAGCATACACCAATGGCTTACACGAAGGTAAGCAATAGCCAAGTGAAAGAAACTAACTAAACAGATAAGATAATTTAGTTTTACATCATTACATCACATTACATGTTCTCTTTTACAAAATGAACTTGCATACATATTACATTCTTTTCTCTCAAATACACTTTATCCACATTTAACTTCCAAAAGTAAATATACACGTGGCATGCAACTAATGAAAAGTAAACTCTGCTGGGGCGGTCGCTAGCTAAGGCGCGAGGCCCTTACCACGGTCACACGCTGACTCGCTCGGTCCAGGCTCTGTAGAAGGAATGGGATGAGAACTACAACAAAGTTCCCAGTGGGCTCGGCCCCCAATCACACCGACTTTCCCACTAGGTCTATCTCAGGCATAATTTGAAAGAATAAGCAGAAAGTAGCCAAGCTATAATGCATAACAACTAATGTCACGCCCCGGGACCGATCCCTTTGGCCGGCCCGGGCCCGTCAAACAGACGCCGAACAGACAGAGTTTCCCCTGCCCGCCCAAGACTCAACACAAGTACAATTCAATAGGATATGAAAAGCACAGGCGAAAGCATAAACATAGGCTTACACGAAGGTAAGCAACAGCCAAGTGAAAGAAAATACTAAACTACACATAATACCACATTTTCATTCAACGTTCGAAACATCATTTACATTTACATGTTCTTTCTTTCCCAAAACATCATTCCTCCTCTTTACATTCATTGGCTTTAACTTCCATAAATAAATACACTTGTTCATGTTCAACTTTCCAAAAGACATATACATGAGTGGTAAGTAGCTACAAAAATACACTCTGCTGTGGCAGTCGCTAGCTAAGGCGCGAGACCCTTACCACGATCGCCGGCTGGCTCGCTGGAACTCGGCCCTGTAGAAATAGTGGGGTGAGAACTACAACGAAGTTCCCAGTGGGCTCGGCCCCCAATCACACCGACGTTCCCACTAGGTCTATTTCAGGCATAATTTGAAAGAAATAGCAGATAGTAACCAAGCTACATGCAAACTACTAATATGCCTGAACCACAATTAACATGCTTATGTTCATATAATAAATATGACGAATGCAATCTACTGATCTCGTTACCCAATCTCGATACCCAATCTCTCATGGCTAGCTCGTAGCCGCTCAAGAACTCACCAACTCAAATCCCAGTATCGGGGAGACTACTACGACCCGACGGGACCGTCCTCTGAGACGCTCATCTCAGTGGTGACCTACTCCGGAGCGCACCGCTCGAGGGGGAGCTACCCGCCCCGAGCAAGGACTTATAGGCGAGTATGATCAAATCCTTGCTCCAAGGATTGAATCCAAATCCGTTCCTTAACTTTAAGGAAGACTTTGCACAATGACCCTTAACTTTAAGGCTTTTGTCATTTGTTCTTATTCTTTACATTCTTGTTCTTCGAGATCATGACCAGGTCTTAACACTAACTCTAGTGTTCTTTGTTCTTTAGCATTCTTTATTCTCTAGCATTCTTATTCTTTAGCCCCTAGGTTCTTTAACCATTAGGTTCTTTAAGCATTAGATTCTTTAACCACTAGGTTCTTTATTCTTTAACATTCTTGATCATGTCGTTACACTAACTCTAGTGTTCGTTAACAACTTTCACATGCCACTCGATCTATATGTCATTTTTGTTCACATTCTTTGACCACTAGGTTCTTTACACATGCAATTCATATTCCTTTACCCTATCATGCACAATAGCACTATCACATATATGCTCAAGAATTGACATATAGACATAAGAGGAATTTCAGAATTAGTGGAAGCACCCCCCACCTTGTGAGTTCAGTAGGAGGCTCTAGTTCAGTTACTGCGATCCTCGACCGCCAATTTCTTGATCTGCGGCAAAAACAAGCCGAATTAGGCTTTTTGCACATAACTGTCAATAGACTTTTCTTTTAAACGAACCGTTCGCTCGAGCGAGTCAGTAACGTCCCCAATTACATTTCTGTAGGGTCAATTCACTTAGAAAGCCCTCACGAGCAAGAACCCCAATTTGGTGCCCTAACTCGGCAAAACCATCAAAACCTTGGTTTCGATCTCGACGAAACACTCTAGAGAACTCCCTAACATCAAGAGAGTCCATAAAAACCATTCTCAAACCGTTCTAGGAAAGATATGGATCCCAAGGATCTAAAAGGTAATCGACACCTAGAGGGGGGTGAATAGGTGTACAATGACAAAATAATCAACCTCAAAGCGTTTTAAAATAAATGCGGAAAATAAAACGAACACACGAGATTTTAAGGTGGGAAAACTCCAAAACGGAGAGAAAAACCCACGGGACCGATCACACGAAAATCCACTAAGAATAAAATTAAGTACAAGGTGATTTACCGACAACCCAACCCAACTTTACCAATTCTCCAATGTGGATCGCTTTCGCTAGTCCTCGATCGCTTGAAATCCTTCAACCGATCACGCCGCAATTCCTTGCCGCAACAACGCCCCGAATCCTCGATGCGTCCACCGAATCCACGGTCCTTCACGCGATTTCCGCGCCAAACTCCATCCGGAGTAGAAGAAGATGATTTGTGGTGATTTCACAATTAACGAACCAAAACCAATGGGGGATCTCTTCTAATTAATCATCAACTTGATTCATGAAGAAATAAAGAATCAAAAACCTAGAATCAATTTGATGATCAATTACCGCGGAAACTCTAATTTAAAAAGACATTAGGTTAAAAAGAGTTTCTAGGGTTTTCAAAGAGTTTATAAAGTAGGTCTAATTGATTCTGAACCCCCCATGGTCCTTATATAATGTTTAGGAGACTTAGAGATAGATTAGGATTAAAATAATCAATTCTGGAAATATTTCCCGCAGCCAAGGTCCGGATCAGACCCCCTCAACCGGTTCTCTCTTCCGTTACACAGAAACAGTTTTCATGGGATCCGGTCCTAAGTCATGTGATCCGGTCCACAGTTACGCAACTTGAGACACCAAGGTACGGGATCCGAATCACAAGCCTGGTCCGGATCTCAATTAAACTTGCGCAGGAAATCAGCTTACGGGATCCGAATCACAGCACTCTGATCCGGATCTCAAACAACTTTTTCAGCTTTATATTTTATCATATGAAAAATAATTTTAAGTCTCCTAATCACTATATATTAGATTAAAACCACCATAAATGATCTTATAATCATACCTGAGGTGCCGAGCTTTACTGTAAAGTCTTGTAACGTCCATTTGCATCTGCTTGTTCTAAGTGTGCTCCTGACTCCTTCAAGACTCCAAATACCTCACGAAATACGCCAACTTATAAAATCCTTAACAATCTCCCCCTTTGGCGATTTCGTGACAAAACGCAAAAAGAAGCCCGTACAAAATTCAAAACTAAAAAATGAAGATTATTGCAATCACCAAACAATAACCCCCGCATGACCGATCCAATAAAAACAAAAATACAGACTCTAACCCTGTTACAAACTCTATGACATAGACATTGGAGTCTTGAAGTCTTGAATAATCCTGCAAAAACTCTCAACACAAATTCAAGCATCAAAGATTCCATTAAGCATAAAAGCAATTAGTCATAGTTACAGTCCATAGTCAAAAACTAAAAAAAATGATCCAGAGCAGTCCAGAGTTATCTAATATCATCTCCTACAAGAGCAAAGTATAAAATCATAAGCATCATCATCATCAACATCTCCCCATTTTTGTCACAAAAAGCCAAAACGACAAAAACGAGGGCCCGAGCACCCTAGTCGGAGTCGGTGTCGGGTGGAGGCATCTCAGAACCCGTACATCCCATCTTCTCACAAAGTAGGCGCAAATCGAGAGCCCTTGGCGCCTCTTGAGCTTGACAATATCTTGACGGATGACGTCCTGAACCGAGCCCTGTCTCTCTAACTCGCCTGAAAGCCGCTGCTGCTCACTAAAAAACGAAGACATGATGGATGCAACATCATCTGGAGCAGCCTGAGGCGGAGAAGGAGGAGCAGGAGGATGAACCGGGGGAGGAGCACCGGGATGTAGTTGAGCTCGAGACTTAACCATCGTCGTCTCCCCAATAGGTCCAAGAGGATGCTCATAAGACGAACAGTCAATGTTTACCTCATGAAGTCGGAGAATCCGCATTATCAACAGGGGATAAGGGAGGCGGTCCTTCTTACTCGAAGTTTTTATCTCTCGCGCCATTCGCTTCCAAATCAGAAAAGGTACGTTCAAATTAATGTTCCGCTCCTGAACAATCTCGGGATGACCAAGTAGATAGAGATACAACACACGTTCCCATCTTATAATCTTTGTGTTTGCCAAGGGCATGACATTGTAGCAAACCACAAAATTAAGAAACCTATACTCCGATCGTAAATCCTTAGATAAGATCGCGTTTAGTTGTTCTCGCGTCGGGAACACAAAGAAACACGAGCATCCTTGTCCAATCACCAATGGCACCATAAGCACGAAGATAGTCAACACCATCGATGCGTGCCTCCATACCAAATCTTGTCCCAATCGTGGCTGGGGTAATAGACATCTCAATCCCCCGAACCGAAGTTGTAAAGGCATGAGGACCGTCATCTGATTCCAGTAGATGCCCCGCTCTCATATAGAATTCTCTGATAAGTTCTAGTCCATAACCCGTCTGTTCTGCGAAGTTACAAACTTCGTGTAAGTCACCGTGCTCAAAAAGAGCTTGAAACCCCGGGACTTTCTCAAACAAATTCGCCACGCCGACAAACCGTTCTCCAATGCACGTCTTCGAAGAATACATAGCCCGGCGGCGATCATCAATAGGAAGGTCACGAGCACGATCAGCATCACGCTCATGAATGGATATACCTCCGGAACCTCGACGACCATGAACATAGGTATGAGGCGTCTGAGGCGATTCCATTTCCTCTGTCTCAACTACCTTCTCCTTTCCTTTTCCTTTAGCCGTTGCTTTAACTTTTCCCTTGCCTTTTCCTTTTTCGTTTCCTTTCCCTTTCTCTTGTTCTTTCTTCTTTGAGCGAATCTCAGTGGCAATGGCTTCCCAATCCTCCCCCTGAGATTCTGCCCCCGAATCTTCTCCAGGGTTATACTCACTACCCGCGTCGTCGGCCGGCTCTTGTGTCGAGGGACGTCTGCGCTTCGCTCCCGAACCCCCGCGCGCCATCAGGAACACAAGCACCAAAAACGACGAATGCATTTCGTAAAAGGAACAACCGCTGTTCATATTGAGAAAAACACAAATATCGATCATAAAACATCATTAATTAAGCATAATTGGTCAAAAATTTTAAAAATCATCTAGAGTATCCTAGGGCCATTAGGAACAATTTAAATATAATGAATACGCATGGAAAACAAGATAAAAATCACAAATTTTCGAAAATTGCCTGCTGTGAACAGTGAAAACAGCAAAAATTGTGAAACCCTAGGATTTTAGCCAATGTGCTCACAGATCTGAGGAAAAGAAGCGAAATAAAGTTTGTAGAAATCAATGCTAGGCAAGTATAAGTAGGAAACAAGCGACAAACTCAGCTCAAAACAAAGAAAATGAGATCAAACTCGCAAAATCCGAAATCCTACACATTAGGGCACAAAAATGCAAAATGAAGATCGAAAGCAAAATCTTACCAATAAACCGAAGAAAATGAGTGCAAGTGGCACCAAAACGTGTCTAGGGGTTCTAGAGAGAGAAGCTCCAGAGAAAACACAACGTTTGAAACACAAAAAAAACATGCTCTGTCGTGCGATTTATAGTCTCGCCGCTCCAGCTGGGTCCGGATCTGGCTGGCCAGGTCCGGATGCCACGCCAAGTCACGCACAGAATGTGCGTGCAGTCCGGATCTGACTGCCGGATCCGGATCCCGAAGGCAGCAAAACCAAAAAATTGTACAGTAAAATTAATAAAGCTGCTCCTCGGATGACGTGAAAGAAATATGTACGAAATCCATTAACAAAATTATATTCGAAAAAATTCAAAAATGTCATACAAGCTGAACCGTACATCAATCAAGAATTAAGAAAATATACCGTGAAATTAAGCACATCCAACGAGCTCTAAACAATAGATGCACCGAATTTAGTCATCAAATTCGCAGATATAAAGATTCAATTAGATCACATTAACAGAAATAAACACAAGAATATCGTCCAATTGAGTTATGCACACATCGAAAATAAGGAGTGGCTCTATGAGCATCTTTTGAAGCATTGTTCAACTAATCTTCGCACTACCCACCGTATATCACCAAAAGATCTAAATATTCATATATTTCTCAACCTTTCCGGTTGCTCAATAATTCGCTCACGTGGTAGCTTCACACACTTACCGGACGGCCGGGGTGGTAGCTCTTTCCAACATGTGGTGGTAGTTTTCACACTCTCGCAAGGGATGTAACTCTTTCCACATCTTTCGTAGGTGGTAGTTTTCACACTCCCGTGAAGGGATATAACTCTTTCCACATCTTGTATACTGACGATTACTCCCCCTCAAATAGTGCAACCCTCAATGGGAAAATATTATTGAGATTTCAGAAAATAGTGAGATAATTCATCTCATAGCACAAATAATCAAACAAATTCAAGTACTCCTTTGATAGTCCAAGAGAGAGATACCAATTTAACAAGTATATAAATATAATTCATAGATGATGTTGAGGTTCAAATAAAATGACATAGAAGAATTTAAAAGAATAGAGCAATGTTAAGAGAAATCATACAAATATTGTAAACAAGTCAAAGGGTTCATAGAGAAATCATGTCAAAAATAAAACCAACGAAAGATGCTCATGCACGTAAATGGATGATGCACAATTTAGCTTTCTTAAGTATGGCCCATAGGTTAGATCTAGATTAAAGGATTCATACCGATAGCCTTTCTCAAATGTAAAAACCGTTTTTGATCTAAAGGCTTAGTTAAAATATCCGCAAGTTGATCATCGGTAGAAACATATTCAAGTTGAAGAACATTCGAATCGACCAATTCTCTTAAAAAATGATATCTTAGTTCAATATGTTTTGTTCGAGAGTGAAGAACAGGGTTTTTTGAAATGTTTATGGCACTCGTATTATCACAAAGAATAGTAAGAGAGGTGGAAGGGATCCGGTAGTCACTCAGTAAACTTTTCATCCATACTAACTGAGTAGCGCAACTACCCGCAGAGATATATTCGGCCTCAGCAGTAGAGAGTGCTATACAATTTTGCTTCTTACTATGCCAAGCCACCAAACAGTGACCCAAATAGAAACACGCTCCACTTGTACTTTTTCTATCATCCGCTGATCCGGCCCAATCGCATCCGAGTAGCCAATAATGTCAAGAAATGTTCCCATCGGCTACCAAATACCATAATCTGATGTTCCCTTGACATATCTAATCACTCTTTTCACAACCTTCAAATGAATCTCCTTTGGATTTGCTTGATAGCGAGCACATATTCCAACACTAAAAGCTATATCCGGTCTACTCGCTAAATACAAAAGACTTCCAATCATGCTCCGATAAGTCTTTTCATCAACACTATTTCCTTCAACATTCGTTCCTATCCCTTTGTTGGTTGTACCCATCGGAGTATCAAAATGTTTTGCATTGTCCAATCCAAACCTTTTAACTAGTTCCTTTGCGTACTTGGATTGGCTTACATGAATCCCGTCCTTTGATTGTTTTACTTGAAGTCCAAGGAAGTACGTGAGTTCACCCATCATAGACATCTCAAACTCCTCCGTCATCAAGGTAGCAAACTCCTTAGAATCTCTATCTTTCGTTGCTCCAAAAACAATGTCATCCACATAAATTTGTGCTACAATAAAACCATCATTCGAGTGCTTAACAAACAAGGTCCGATCCGCTCCCCCTCGGTTATATCCCTTCTCCAAAAGATATTTCATGAGTCGGTCATACCATGCCCGCGGTGCTTGTTTCAAACTGTAAAGTGCCTTTTTGAGATGAAAAACATGATTTGAAAATTTTGAGTCTATAAAACCTTTCGGTTGTTCAACATAGACTTCTTCTTTTAAAAACCCATTTAAAAATGCACTCTTTACGTCCATTTGAAAAAGTTTTATTTTAAAATGACAAGCAATCGCGAACAAAATTCGAACCGACTCTAATCGGGCGACCGGGGCGACCGGGGCGAACGATTCATCAAAATCGATGCCTTCTACCTGAGAGTACCCCTGAGCAACCAATCTTGCCTTGTTCCGTACAATGGTACCATCCTCATTTTTCTTATTCTTGAAAATCCCTTTGGTACCAATGATATGTTGAATCTCAGGACGAGGTACAAGTTCCCATACATCATTTCTAATAAATTGACCAAGCTCTTCTTGCATGGCATTTATCCAATATTCATCTTGAAGAGCTTCGTCTACATTTTTCGGCTCTATCAAAGAAACATAACAAGCAAATTCGCACAAGAGTTGTCTCCTAGTTCTTACACCAGTAAGTGGGTCTCCAATAATGTTCGACAAAGGATGATCTCTTACGGGTGTCAAATCAGGAATATTAGTAGATGATTCAGATGATTCATGTGATGCTACCACATTAGGTGAAGCAGGAATTTCAGCACAAGCAACATCATCAATTGAAGGAAAGATAAAAGGAGAATCATTATCATCATCACGCAAAGAACTGGATGTATCAGGCACAGGAGAATGTGAAGAAGCTTCATCTACTTTAATATTAATTGATTCTACCACCGTCTTAGATCTTAAGTTGTACGCTCTATATGCTCGACTAGAGGTAGAATAACCGAGAAAAATACCTTCGTCGCTTCGGGAGTCAAATTTTCCAAGATTTTCACGATCCCGAAGGATAAAACATCTACTTCCGAAGATACGAAAATATTTGACATTAGGTTTTCTACCCATCCACAATTCATATGGAGTGTTTAATGTACCAGGGCGTACATAAATTCGGTTGATGACATAGACGGCCGTGTTTACCGCTTCGGCCCAAAAATGTAGAGCAATCTTTTTACTATGAAGCATAACACGAGCCATCTCTTGTACCACCCGATTTTTACGTTCAACGACTCCATTTTGTTGTGGTGTGTAAGGAGCGGAGAATTCATGTTTTATTCCATTAGAAGCACAAAAATCAGCAAATTTAAAATTTATGAACTCTCCTCCTTGATCACTTCTAATTCGTACAATTTTATCATTACGTTCATTCATAAGACGGAGGCAAATTTCAGAAAATAAGTCAAAAGTATCCGCCTTTTAACGTAAAAATCCACTCCAAGTATGACGAGAAAAGTCATCAACAATCAAAAGAATATACTGTTTTCCACCCAAACTTTGAATTCTAGATGGTCCCATTAAGTCCATGTGAAGTAACTCTAAAGGTCGTGATGTCCCTAAATGATTCAAGTTTTTATGTGCGGATCTAGGTTGCTTACCCATTTGACAACCCCCGCACAAAACGTTCTTTTCGAAATCAATCTTGGGTACTCCTAACACAATCTCCCTTTTTGTGATCTTGGAAAGCTCCTTAAAGTTTATGTGACCTAGTCGTTCATGCCATAAAGGCTCGGTGTCTAATGACACTAGGTTACATGTTTCGTTTTGACTACAAGGAACTATATAACAATTGTTTTGGGATCTCACACCCTTTAAGAAAAGAGAGTCATCATCTAGAGTTACCAAACACTCTTTTGAAGAAAATTTCACACAATATCCATCATCACATAATTGGCTTATGCTTACGAGATTTGATTTAAGCCCCTCAACATAAAAAACATCATTCAATGTGGGGCCATCCGAGATAGTGATTGTTCCCTTTCCAATGATCTTAGAGGATCGACCATCTCCAAATACAACACATCCACCGGAGATTTCTTGAAAAGAAGTAAACCAATTTTTATCTCCGGTCATGTGTCGAGAACATCCACTATCAAGGTACCATGAATTATTATCGTAAGTAAGGGAAGTATGGATAACTAAGCAAGGGTAGAATTCACCTTTGCGCACCCAAACCTTACGCGTTTTGGGGTGCGATGGCCTACTCGAATGCGTCTTGTGAAGCTTGTCGACGAATTGATTTTTCTTTCCTTTTGAAACGTCCAACTTAGGTCTCCATGATTGTTTAGCCTTCACATTCGGAACTTGCATTGAAGGCTTTGTCGGTTTCCATTGGTTCATTGATTTTGTAGAATTCTTCTTTTGCGTGCAAAATCTCTTTACATGACCTAGAACTCCACAAGCATGGCAGATTTTGTTAGTTAATGCTTTGGTAAGAGAAATGAATTTACCTTGAGCCTTTGGAGTGGGTTTGGTCGAGGTTTGCTTGGTGACTTAGTCCACGTAGGTTCTTTCATATCCTAGTCCCAACTTAGAAGTTTGACCAATTCCAAGCATCCGATCTAGTTTAGTCGTTCCGGAGGAGAACTTGCTCAAGTCTGATCTTAGTTGTATAATTGTCTTTGTGAACTCCAAGTTTGCCTCCTTTGATTCCGAAAGTTGCTTGTTGAGATACATTGAATTTTCTTCGTACAATTCCTTTTCATTCTCAAGTATAGCAACCTTTTCTACTAGAGTATTGTAGGCCCTCGACAATCCATCCTTCTCTTGCTCCAAACTACTTGTCAAAGTGCTCAATTTGGTGTTCTCTTCTTCAAGATCGATGATTCGTCGTCGAAGTTTCTTGTTGTGTTTAGCCATCTTTTTCGACTCAACTACCAATTGATGATATGCGGCGACCATATCATTTCCATCCGATTCTTCATCCGTTGAATTCTCCGTCGTAGAATGTTCATGCAAAGACGAAATAGAAGGTGAATCGGATGAAGCTAAACACATGATAGAAGATTCACATGCAAGTAATGCCGTAGCATTAACGTCCTCATCACTTGCGGTAGACTCATCCGAAGAGGAAGAGTCGTCCCAAGTGATGGCTTGCATAGCCTTCTTTTTCAAAGACTTCTTATTCGGACAATCCGATGCTATATGTCCAAACCCCCGACATTTATAGCATTGAATTTGTCCGTCCCCACTTTTCTTATCCTTTGAAGAATCTTTAGAAAAATTTTCAGAACGTTTAGATTTAGAGGATGAAGAAGAAGTACTCCCTTTCGATTTGTTCACTTTCGAAGAGGACTTTGGAGGAAATCTCTTCTTAAAATTTCGCCGGAACTTCTTCGTTAGAAGTGCGAGTTGTTTTTCAAAATCCTCCAACGTTGTGTCCGAATCCGTCTCGGAAGTAGATGATTCCGCATTGCCTCCTTTGGTGGATTTGAGCGCCATCCCTGTGGACTTAGAAGACAACTTGGAAGAAGATGAGTTAGAAGGAAACGTCATCTCATATGTTTGAAGAGCACCTACTAATTCATCTACTTTCATCTCATCCGGGTGTTTTACCGTTTCAATAGCCGCGACCTTCGGACGCAAACGTTCGGGAAGAGTTCTTAGAATCTTACGAATGATCTTGGTTTCGGGAATTTTCTCACCCAAGTTAGAACAAGTGTTGACTATGTCTTGAAGTCGTGTATAATAATCAGTAAAATTTTTATTTTCTTCCATATGAATTGAGTCAAAACGACTAGTCAACATTTGTAACTTTTGTACTTTTACGAGGCTTGTTCCCTCATGGGTGGTTTTAAGTGTATCCCAAATCTCTTTGGCGGTCTCACATGCCGAAACCCTAGAAAATTCGGTTTGATTTAAAGCATTAAATAGGGCATTAATACCCTTCCCGTTAAAAGAAGAAAGCTCGTTGCCTTTAGTCCACTTAGTTCTCTCTGCTTTTGGAACCAGAACTAGCTTCGACTACTTCGGTGGGGTGTTTCCAACCAAATTCCACCGCTTGCCAAACCCTCTCATCGATGGCAATAAGAAACTCCCTCATACGGACTTTCCAATAAGCATAATTGGTGCCATCAAATAGAGGAGGTCGATTAACGTTACCGCCCTCTGCCATTGTCTACAACCTATACCCGCTCTGATACCACTTGAAAGATATGGATCCCAAGGATCTAAAAGGTAATCGACACCTAGAGGGGGGTGAATAGGTGTACAATGACAAAATAATCAACCTCAAAGCGTTTTAAAATAAATGCGGAAAATAAAACGAACACACGAGATTTTAAGGTGGGAAAACTCCAAAACGGAGAGAAAAACCCACGGGACCGATCACACGAAAATCCACTAAGAATAAAATTGAGTACAAGGTGATTTACCGACAACCCAACCCAACTTTACCAATTCTCCAATGTGGATCGCTGCTAGTCCTCGATCGCTTGAAATCCTTCAACCGATCACGCCGCAATTCCTTGCCGCAACAACGCCCCGAATCCTCGATGCGTCCACCGAATCCACGGTCCTTCACGCGATTTCCGCGCCAAACTCCATCCGGAGTAGAAGAAGATGATTTGTGGTGATTTCACAATTAACGAACCAAAACCAATGGGGGATCTCTTCTAATTAATCATCAACTTGATTCATGAAGAAACAAAGAATCAAAAACCTAGAATCAATTTGATGATCAATTACCGCGGAAACTCTAATTTAAAAAGGCATTAGGTTAAAAAGAGTTTCTAGGGTTTTCAAAGAGTTTATAAAGTAGGTCTAATTGATTCTGAACCCCCCATGGTCCTTATATAATGTTTAGGAGACTTAGAGATAGATTAGGATTAAAATAATCAATTCTGGAAATATTTCCCGCAGCCAAGATCCGGATCAGACCCCCTCAACCGGTTCTCTCTTCCGTTACACAGAAACAGTTTTCATGGGATCCGGTCCTAAGTCATGTGATCCGGTCCACAGTTACGCAACTTGAGACACCAAGGTACGGGAGCCGAATCACAAGCCTGGTCCGGATCTCAATTAAACTTGCGCAGGAAATCAGCTTACGGGATCCGAATCACAGCACTCTGATCCGGATCTCAAACAACTTTTTCAGCTTTATATTTTATCATATGAAAAATAATTTTAAGTCTCCTAATCACTATATATTAGATTAAAACCACCATAAATGATCTTATAATCATACCTGATGTCATGCCCCGAGACCGCTACCGATTTGGTTCGGTTCGGGAACGCCGATCAGGCGCCGAACGGACAGCACCTCCCCTGTCCGCCCAAGGCTCAACAACAAGTCATGTACAAAGAATCGCCCAGGAAATTTAATTCTATATCATACATGACAAGAAGATGCACCTAAAGGTGCGAACGACAACAAGAGCAAGATACAAGTATTTTATACAAGTAATATAAAGAGAGAAGAGTCTATCTATTACAATCATCCAACCATTTGTTTACATTGTTTAACTTCAATTACATTCTTTCCCCAAAATACATAAGTCTTTACATATCCAAAATGTACACTGTTCTTTCTCCAAGTTACATAAAACTATACCAAAATTTATCCGAGGAGGGCTCTAATGCAATTGGCGGCCTCTACCAACTAGGGCGCGATGCCCTTACCACGATCCTCACCAACCGCCCGCGAACTTGCACCTGTAATAGAGTGCGGTGAGAACTAACTTCCTTAGTTCCCAGTGGGCTCGGCCACCGACCCCACCGATCTCCCCACTAGGTCTAAGCAGGCAATAGCAGATAGATATTTATCTTAAAGCTGTAAATACGGTAAGTAAAGCATAATAGAAGAAATGCAATAACTACTTTGCCTGTAACAATAAGGTAAGAGAAATGCTCTAGCCATGTAACCACCAACATGCTAATAGAACTCTATCAAGTAAATTGCAATTCTATCATGCTCAATATGTACTTTTGTACCCAATCTCATAACTCTTTGGAGTTTGTTACCCAATCCATGGCTAGCCCGTAGGCACGCCCACGACTCAACACATTCCACCTCATGGGTTGTCTCGGACCCCACATAGGCTATCCCTCGGGACCCCACATAGGCTATCCCTATCGAATCACGTGCCAAGACCTCCGGAGACTCGCACTACTCGTGTGGAGCGACCACGTCACGAGCGCTGAGCAGACTGTGTGAGTATGATCTTCTCCTCCAATTTGGAGGGCATCCAACACAGGGGAACTAGTAACCATCTCCTCCACTTTGGAGGGCATCCACACAGGGGAAATTTATAATCATCAAGTTCTATACTTGGTTCACATATCTCTAGTGTTCTTTACACTATGTCATTATACATGTCATTCATCAAGTTATCTACTTGGTACTCATGCAATTAGTGTCATTACACTATGTCATATGTCATTCATCAAGTTCTTTACTTGGTTTTCATAGCTCTAGTGTCCTTTACACTAAGTTACAATGTCACAATGTCATAATGTCATAGTGCCAATCATCAAGCTCTATACTTGGTTCATATATCTCTAGTTGATAATCATGCAAGATTCAGTCATCTCTAGGGTTCAGTGTCACAATATTCATCCTGATGCTTCCTATGTCCAAATGCAAGCCTATGGTGCCGCACGATAAGGAAGTGTGCAAGCAGACTCCCTATGTCCTAATGCGACGCCCATAGCTCCGCACGATAAGAAAGCATGCAAGGAAAGTCATCTAACCATACCAACCCTATCATGCATGAAAACTATACATATGCACATATATACGCAATATAACCAATAATTTACTTAGACATAAAAGGGAGCCCAAATGCTTCTAAAGCACCCCCACCTTTTGGGATGTTCCACGAGGTTAGAATGCCGCTCGACGCTTCCAACCACTACTTTGACTCCCGGCCCAATATCGAAGCCGAAAGCCTTTGTTTGGCTCGGATCGCTTAAACCGTTCGCCGAATCGACGAACCGTCGCCTCGCACGCGTTCGTGGACCTAACAATATGTTAGAAATGAGGTTAAAAGAGATCAAAACCCCTTCCTAAGAAAAGCCCCAATTTGAGCCCTAGATTTTGCCCCGAGCAAAATCCCGCGTTAGAGCTCGAATCGACGGTGTAAATCACTTCTTAGAGATGCTAGGGTTCCATAAAAATTATCCCCAAAGGATAAAACCCATCCTAGCAAAGTCTACCATGAAAGCTCACAAGAGCTTACCTCAAGTAGAAGCTCCAATGGTGGAGAGGAAGAAGATGAAGCCAAGGATCTTCCTCTTAGCTTGCTTCTCCACCAAAATCTCCTTCTACTTCTCCTTCTCCTTCTTCTTCTTCTTCCTCTTCTTTCTAGAGAGAGAGAGGGAGAGTGTTATGTTGTGTGTGTGTGGGAAATAACAATGAGGGAGAGAGGAGAAGCCCTCTATAGGCTCTATTGTAACAAAATGCCAAAAGGACCCTCAACTATGCAAACTGCACCAACTGGGCATTTTTCGGGCTCAGGGACCGGTCTCCCTAACCCAGGACCGGTCCCAGAGAGCCTTGCTCCACTCTGCGCAGCTGGGGACCGGTCTCCCCCTTACGAGACCGGTCCCAGAGAGCCTGCTCTCGCGGGACAGCCTTCCGAGACCGGTCTCCCTTTTCGAGAGACCGGTCCCCCGAGACCATCGGCCACTCCAAGGACTTAGCCAAATTTTCGACTTTTCGTCGTTTATTCTCCGTTTCGCTCGTTTGGCATCCGATTCTTTTCAAATCCAACCGAGACTTTGCAAACATGTTTTCGAACACGTTTTCATCATCTTTTCATCCACGCTAATGCCGGATTTAGCTCACGACCCAACATAGCTTTTCGGGTTCCGTTTCGCGCCTACGCGCACAAAAACGCCCGAAAGCTTCCGAACTTCACCGGAGCAACTCCGATGCACTTTTGCCTTCGGATCAACTTCGAACTTTCTGAAGCCCACCCATTCGCCAATCAGTCGATTCTAACCGTGGTGCAACTCTCGGATTTCGAGAATCCACATCCTTACACCCCCCCCGCCTTAAAAGAGTTTCGTCCTCGAAACGAACCCTTAAATCAAACTTAAACTTAAACTTAAACTTAAATCCATACCTCACTCCTCGAATAAATGAGGATGATGCATCTTCATCTCGCTCTCGAGTTCCCAAGTGGCTTCACGATCGTCGTGATTGCTCCACCGAACTCGAACATAAGGAATTTCGCGATTCCGTAACTTGCGCACCTCCCGAGCAACAATTGCCACCGGAAACTCTTCATAGCTCAAGTCCTCTTGAAGCTCCGGCGGTTCAAACATCATGGCATGTTCGGGATTGTGAACATATTTCCGAAGGTTGGAAATGTGAAACACGTTGTGAACGTCCGCTAGGTGCGGCGGCAATGCAATCCGATATGCTACCGCTCCAATACGTTCCAACACTTCAAACGGCCCAATATATCGAGGACTCAACTTTCCTCGAACTCCAAACCGCCTCACGCCTCTCATAGGCGAAACCTTCAAGAACACGCGATCTCCTACCGCGAATTCCAAGTCTCTTCGACGCTTATTCGCATAACTACGCTGTCTCGATTGCGCCGTAAGCATCCGTTGGCGAGCGAGGCGAACTTTTTCTTCCGCCTCCCGCAACACTTCGGGACCAACCATGGCCCGCTCACCTACATCACCCCAATGTACAGGAGATCGGCATTTACGCCCGTAAAGGACTTCAAACGGTGCCATCTCCACACTAGCTTGGTAACTATTATTGTAGGCGAACTCGGCCATTGGCAAATATTTGGCCCAACTTCCTTTATAGTCAATGACACACGCCCGCAACATATCCTCCAGAATCTGAATAGTCCTCTCTGACTGTCCATCTGTCTGAGGGTGAAACGCGGTACTGAACTAGAGTCGTGTGCCAAGTGCTTCCTGTAGGCTCTTCCGTAAATGTGAGGTGAATCGGGGATCTCGATCTGACACAATCGACTTCGGCACCCCATGCAATCTGACCACCTCATCAAGATATACCTGCGCCAGTTTCTCACCTGACCATGTCGTGTGGATCGGTAAAAAGTGCGCCGACTTTGACATACGGTCCACAATCACCCAAATCGCGTCGTGGCCGCCCGTCGAACGAGGCAATCCGACCACGAAATCCATCGCGATATCTTCCCATTTCCAAACTGGGATAGGTAGGCTCTGAAGCTTCCCCGCTGGGTATTGGCGCTCTGCTTTCACTTGCTGACATACTAAACATTGCGCCACATAGCGTCCAATGTCAGCCTTCATCCCCGGCCACCAGTACTGCATTTTCAAGTCCTTGTACATCTTGGTGCCGCCCGGGTGAATACTGTAAGGAGCCCGATGAGCTTCCTCCAAAATCAGCTTTCGGACCTCTTCATTCTCGGGTACACACCACCGGTTACGGAATCGGAGTGCACCCACGGCATCTATGGTGAAGTCGCCACCGTGTCCGCTCTCAATGTCGCGCCGCACCTTTTGGAGATTAGGGTCCGCGGATTGAAGACTCTTGATCCGCTCCAACAAGGTCGGTGTAACAATAAGAGCGACTAAAATAGCCGTATACGGAGCTACTACCTCAAGATCTAGCCGTCTCATCTCCCGCATAGAGGATCTTGAGCCGTAACCTTCAATGCAAGGTTCTCTACCGATTTTTCTGCGAGAGCATCGGCGACTACATTCGCTTTCCGGGGTGGTAAAGGATCGAGACATCATAATCCTTTAATAACTCCAACCACCGCCGTTGGCGCATATTCACTCTTTCGCGTAAACAAATACTCCAGACTTTTGTTGTCCGTGTATATTTCGCAACGCGCGCCATACAAGTAGTGCCTCCACAACTTAAGAGCAAATACCACAGCGGCTAGCTCTAAGTCATGGATAGGGTAGTTCTTCTCGTAGGTCTTCAATTGACGGACGCATATGCGATTACCTTCCCGCCCGCATCGAACACACCCCAAGCTCGAATAAGACGCGTCGCTGTAAACCACGAAGTCTTCGCCTTGCACCGGCAACGCGAGCACCGGAGTCGAAGTCAATCTATCCTTCAACTCTTGGAAACTCCGGTCGCACTCGTCGCTCCAAACGAACTTGGTGCCTTTCTTCGTTAGACGGGTAAGTGGAATTACAATTTTCGAGAAACCTTCCACGAACCGCCTATAATAGCCCGCTAAGCCCACAAAGCTTCGGACTTCCGTGACATTCGTAGGGCGCGGCCAATCCTTGATTGCCTCTATTTTCCTCGGGTCAACAGAAATTCCGCCCTCAGAAATAACGTGCCCCAGAAATGCAACTTCCCTCAGCCAAAAGTCGCACTTCTTCAGTTTGGCATATAACTTCTCCTCCCGAAGGATTTGAAGTACTAAGCGTAAATGCTCCGCATGTTCCCCGTCACTGCGGGAATAGACCAGTATGTCATCTATGAAGACTACCACAAACTGATCTAAATACTTTCTGAAGACACGGTTCATTAAGTCCATGAACGCTGCCGGGGCATTCGTGAGCCCAAACGGCATCACCGTGAATTCATAGTGTCCATACCGCGTGCGGAATGCGGTTTTCTGAACATCCTCCGGCTTAATCCTCAACTGATGATAGCCCGATTGGAGGTCAATCTTGGAATAGACACTCGACCCCTGCAATTGATCAAACAAGTCATCGATTCGAGGCAGCGGATACTTGTTCTTGATCGTGACCTTGTTCAATTCGCGATAGTCCACGCAGAGTCGGAATGTCCCATCCTTCTTTCGCACAAACAACACGGGGGCTCCCCACGGCGATACACTCGGCCGGATAAATTCCTTATCAAGGAGATCCAACAATTGAGCCCTCAACTCTTTTAATTCCGCCGGCGCCATCCGATATGGAGCCTTCGAAATCGGCTCGGTTCCGGGAACCCAGTCGATTACCAACTCGATTTCCCGTTCGGCGGTATTCCGTGGTCGGCGAAATACGGCGGGTAACTCTCGAACTTCTGATAGTTCCTCGAGTGTCGGAGTCACTCGCTCAACTTCTACCACGTTCGCCATATAGGCGGCGCAACCGCTACTAACAAGCTTCGCTCTCGTCGCCTGACACCGCGTGCAAGAACTCTTACACGCCTTGTAAACAAGTTCCTCTTGTCCTGGCTCACGAAACGTTATCACTTTCTCTTTACAGTCAATCGACGCATAGTATTTCGAAAGCCAGTCCATGCCCAATATCACGTCAAAATCCTTCAACCCTTTTAGCACTAAGGTTCGGATTGGCATTATCCAGTCACCTATCTGCACTGGACATGCAGGGCATTCTTTATAAATGTGAATTACCTGACCGGGACTATCCATTCGCCACACCTTTTCACAAGCTTTTATATCTATATCATGAGCTCGTGCAAATGATTTACTTATGATTGAATTAGTGGCACCCGTGTCAAACAAAGCTCTGGAGCGTACTCCATTAACTAAAACCATACCTGCCACAACTTCACGCTGTTCAGCTTCAGCAGGTTCCTCCACTTGGGCCAGAGCGGCGAATACCCGTCCGCTCGGCGCTGGTCGTGTCAACTCGGGCCGACGCGGAGCCATCGCGCGTCCGGCCGACATAGCAAGCAGTGGAGCTCCTCCATAGTGCCGGCGTCGCCGGAGTCGATGCCGCCGACGGGGTAGGCGGGGCCCTCGCCGGACGCCTATGCCCTTCTTGTCCACGTTGTAGCACTTGCCCGGCCGTTCGCACCGATGTGCCCGATGATTCCCGCCGCCACATATAGTGCACTGCTGCGGTCCACGACTCCACGACTGCGTTCGTGGGTTCTTCGGGGGCTTCTTGAAACTCGATTGTCCCCCCGAAGGACCACCTGATCGCTTCTTTCCCTTATCCTTGGACGCCGCCATAAGCTCACGTTCCTCGCGCACATGAGCGTCACCGTGCTCCGCCCACAGTGCACGATCAAAAATCTCAGCATAAGTAGTGAGCTTAAGTATCTGCACCGCCCGATATATACTCGGCCTGAGTCCTCGCAAGAACCAGTCCGCACGGTCTCGGTCGTCTCGCACAACTTCCGGAACACAGTCTATAATGTGGGAGAATTCCTGCTCGAACTCCGCTACGAGCGGTCTCCCCGCCTCAAGGTTCGAACTTCTCCCGCAACTTTCGCTTCACTGTGTCCGGGAAGTAATTTGCATACATCTCCCTCTTGAACTCCTCCCAGGTGATAGGTGGGAGATCAGAAGGTCGATCTCGCTTCAATCGCTTCCACCACACCTTCGCCGTCTTCTCAAGACAATGCGTGGCGAAGTAGACCTTGTTTTGCTCCGAGGTGTTAAAGTCCTCGAACATCATTTCCATTGAGTCAATCCATGACTCCACTATCGCCGGCTCCACTTGTCCGCCCTCAAAGATTGGTGGGTGGAACTTCATGAATCGAATAAGGGCCGTCAACAGTCGCCCTTGTTCCGTCTCCTCGGCCGAAGCATCGGGGTTGCCGAACCCGACGCCGCCGGAAGTGCACTTGCCGGCGGAGGACACGCCGCCACCGGAACTGCTGCCACACCCTCGCCTTCAGCCGCCTCAGGTACGTGTACTGAGGGCGCGGGTGGAGTACGATTCTCGGCCGCTGCTGCAGCCGTCGCCGCTATCTGTTGCTCCATTAGCTCCTGGAGCCGATCAAAACGACCCGTCAACGCAGTCATCTGCGTCCGTAACTCCTGCACCTCGCTAGGGCCCGTCGACTCTGGCGCCAAAGGAGGTCCGGGTAGATCCGGTCTCCCCGACGACGATCTGGGACCCGACCTACGCGTGTAGCGTCTCGGAGGCATTAGTTCCTGAAACGCAATAACCGGGTTAGTTATCTTAACCCATCTACTTACTCGTGATTAACAGTCTACGAGACTCAACATTTAAGAATTAGGCGGAAGCACACAAGTGTACTCATTCTAGACTCTCGGTGTCATGTTGTCGGCCGCCCAACACAAGCACTTTAAGCCAAGAACTAATACCCTTGAATCCATCTCTATTCACAACTAGAGGCATCTCAACCAATACTTCGACCCAATCGTATTAACTTCCGCCACATGGCATAGGTCCACGTTTCGCTCACGCACCTATTAGCCTTAGGGTTTACCGTCCTAGGGTTTCCTAGGTCCATCCTAGACTCTCTCTTTACTTGCTCTTAATTGCTCTGATACCAAAAGAATACCTGTCACGCCCCGAGACCGCTACCGATTTGGTTCGGTTCGGGAACGCCGATCAGGCGCCGAACGGACAGCACCTCCCCTGTCCGCCCAAGGCTCAACAACAAGTCATGTACAAAGAATCGCCCAGGAAATTTAATTCTATATCATACATGACAAGAAGATGCACCTAAAGGTGCGAACGACAACAAGAGCAAGATACAAGTATTTTATACAAGTAATATAAAGAGAGAAGAGTCTATCTATTACAATCATCCAACCATTTGTTTACATTGTTTAACTTCAATTACATTCTTTCCCCAAAATACATAAGTCTTTACATATCCAAAATGTACACTGTTCTTTCTCCAAGTTACATAAAACTATACCAAAATTTATCCGAGGAGGGCTCTAATGCAATTGGCGGCCTCTACCAACTAGGGCGCGATGCCCTTACCACGATCCTCACCAACCGCCCGCGAACTTGCACCTGTAATAGAGTGGGGTGAGAACTAACTTCCTTAGTTCCCAGTGGGCTCGGCCACCGACCCCACCGATCTCCCCACTAGGTCTAAGCGAGGCAATAGCAGATAGATATTTATCTTAAAGTCAGAAATACGGTAAGTAAAGCATAATAGAAGAAATGCAATAACTACTTTGCACAATATAAGGTAAGAGAAATGCTCTAGCCATGTAACCACCAACATGCTAATAGAACTCTATCAAGTAAATTGCAATTCTATCATGCTCAATATGTACTTTTGTACCCAATCTCATAACTCTTTGGAGTTTGTTACCCAATCCATGGCTAGCCCGTAGGCCCGCCCACGACTCAACACATTCAACCTCATGGGTTGTCTGCGGGACCCCACATAGGCTATCCCTCGGGACCCCACACAGGCTATCCCTATCGAATCACGTGCCAAGACCTCCAGGAGACTCGCACTACTCGTGTGGAGCGACCACGTCACGAGCGCCGAGCGGTGTGAGAGTATGATCTTCTCCTCCAATTTGGAGGGCATCCAACACGGGGAACTAGTAACCATCTCCTCCACTTTGGAGGGCATCCACACAGGGAAATTTATAATCATCAAGTTCTATACTTGGTTCACATATCTCTAGTGTTCTTTACACTATGTCATTATACATGTCATTCATCAAGTTATCTACTTGGTACTCATGCAATTAGTGTCATTACACTATGTCATATGTCATTCATCAAGTTCTTTACTTGGTTTTCATAGCTCTAGTGTCCTTTACACTAAGTTACAATGTCACAATGTCATAATGTCATAGTGCCAATCATCAAGCTCTATACTTGGTTCATATATCTCTAGTTGATAATCATGCAAGATTCAGTCATCTCTAGGGTTCAGTGTCACAATATTCATCCTGATGCTTCCTATGTCCAAATGCAAGCCTATGGTGCCGCACGATAAGGAAGTGTGCAAGCAGACTCCCTATGTCCTAATGCGACGCCCATAGCTCCGCACGATAAGAAAGCATGCAAGGAAAGTCATCTAACCATACCAACCCTATCATGCATGAAAACTATACATATGCACATATATACGCAATATAACCAATAATTTACTTAGACATAAAAGGGAGCCCAGCGGCTTCGGTAAAGCACCCCCCACCTTTTGGGATGTTCCACGAGGTTAGAATGCCGCTCTCGACGCTTCCAACCACTACTTTGACTCCCCGGCCCAATATCGAAGCTGAAAGCCTTCGTTTGGCTCGGATCGCTTAAACCGTTCGCCGAATCGACGAACCGTCGCCGCACGCGTTCGTGGACCTAACAATATGTTAGAAATGAGGTTAAAAGAGATCAAAACCCCCTAAGAAAAGCCCCACTTTGAGCCCTAGATTTTGCCCCGAGCAAAATCCCGCGTTAGAGCTCGAATCGACGGTGTAAATCACTTCTTAGAGATGCTAGGGTTCCATAAAAATTATCCCCAAAGGATAAAACCCCTCCTAGCAAAGTCTACCATGAAAGCTCACAAGAGCTTACCTCAAGTAGAAGCTCCAATGGTGGAGAGGAAGAAGATGAAGCCAAGGATCTTCCTCTTAGCTTGCTTCTCCACCAAAATCTCCTTCTACTTCTCCTTCTCCTTCTTCTTCTTCTTCCTCTTCTTTCTAGAGAGAGAGGGAGAGTGTTATGTTGTGTGTGTGTGGGAAATAACAATGAGGGAGAGAGGAGAAGCCCTCTATAGGCTCTATTGTAACAAAATGCCAAAAGGACCCTCAACTATGCAAACTGCACCAACTGGGCATTTTTCGGGCTCAGGGACCGGTCTCCCTAACCCAGGACCGGTCCCAGAGAGCCTTGCTCCACTCTGCGCAGCTGGGGACCGGTCTCCCCCTTACGAGACCGGTCCCAGAGAGCCTGCTCTCGCGGGACAGCCTTCCGAGACCGGTCTCCCTTTTCAGAGACCGGTCCCCCCAGGGACCATCAGCCCACTCCAAGGACTTAGCCAAATTTTCGTTTTCGTCGTTTATTCTCCGTTTTCGCTCGTTTGGCATCCGATTCTTTTCAAATCCAACCGAGACTTTGCAAACATGTTTTCGAACACGTTTTCATCATCTTTTCATCCACGCTAATGCCGGATTTAGCTCACGACCCAACATAGCTTTTCGGGTTCCGTTTTCGCGCCTACGCGCACAAAAACGCCCGAAAGCTTCCGAACTTCACCGGGAGCAACTCCGATGCACTTTTTGCCTTCGGATCAACTTCGAACTTTCTGAAGTCCATCCATTCGACAATCAGTCGATTCTAAACGTGGTGCAACTCTCGGATTTCGAGAATTCACATCCTTACACCTGAGGTGTCACGCCCCGAGACCGCTACCAATTCGGTTCGGTTCGGGGACGCCGATCAGGCGCCGAACGGACAGCACCTCCCCTGTCCGCCCAAGGCTCAACAACATGTCATGTACAAAGAATCGCCCAGAAAATTTAATTCTATATCATACATGACAAGAAGATGCACCTAAAGGTGCGAACGACAACAAGAGCAAGGTACAAGTATTTTATACAAGTAATATAAAGAGAGAAGAATCTATCTATTACAATCATTCAACATTTGTTTACATCTCTTTACATTCTTTCACCAAAATGAATATACATGTTCTTTTCCCCAAAACACATAAGTCATTACATATCCAAAATATACATTCTTTTCTTGTTCATAAGACTATACCAAAATGATATCGGGAAGGTTCTAATGCAAATGGCGGCCTCTATCAACTAGGGCGCGATGCCCTTACCGCGATCCTCACCAGCCGCCCGCGAACTTGCACCTGTAATAGAGTGGGGTGAGAACTAACTTCCTTAGTTCCCAGTGGGCTCGGCCACCGACCCCACCGATCTCCCCACTAGGTCTAAGCAGGCAATAGCAGATAGATATTTATCTTAAAGCTGTAAATACGGTAAGTAAAGCATAATAGAAGAAATGCAATAACTACTTTGCCTGTAACAATAAGGTAAGAGTAATGCTCTAGCCATGTAACCACCAACATGCTAATAGAACTCTATCAAGTAAATTGCAATTCTATCATGCTCAATATGTACTTTTGTACCCAATCTCATAACTCTTTGGAGTTTGTTACCCAATCCATGGCTAGCCCGTAGGCACGCCCACGACTCAACACATTCAACCTCATGGGTTGTCTGCGGGACCCCACATAGGCTATCCCTCGGGACCCCACATAGGCTATCCCTATCGAATCACGTGCCAAGACCTCCGGAGACTCGCACTACTCGTGTGGAGCGACCAACCACGAGCGCTGAGCAGCCTGTGAGTATGATCATCGCCTCCACTTTGGAGGGCATCCATACAAGGGCTTCCAACACTGGGGAATCATGCATAAGTGTTCTATACACTATGTTTCCATGTCAATGTCGTCAAGTTGTTTACTTGGTTCATGTCACTAGTGTCGCTACACTATGTCATATGTCATTGTCATTCATCAAGTTCTATGCTTGGTTTATATAGCTCTAGTGTTCTTTACACTAAGTTATTGCACAATATCATAAAGTCATGTTGTCATTGTCATTCATCAAGTTCTATACTTGATTCATATATCTCTAGGTGGCAATCATGCATAACTAAATCATAGTTCTTGTCTCTAGGGTTCGATGTCATTATACTCATTCCTTTGCTTCCTATGTCCAAATGCAAGCCTATGGTGCCGCACGATAAGGAAGGTATGCAAGCATACTCCTATGTCCTAATGCAACACCATAGTCACGCACGATAAGGAGGCACACTAGAATAGTCATTTAATCATACCAACCCTATCATGCATGAAAACTATATACCTATGTACATATATGTGCAATATGACCAATATTTACTTAGACATAAAAGGGAGCCCAACGGCTTCGGTAAAGCACCCCCCACCTTTTGGGATGTTCCACGAGGTTAGAATGCCGCTCTCGCCGCTTCTAACCACTACTTTGACTCCCGGCCCAATATCGAAGAAAGCCTTCGTTTGGCTCGGATCGCTTAAACCGTTCGCCGAATCGACGAACCGTCGCTCGCACACGTTCGAGGACCTAAAAATATGTTAGAAATGAGGTTAAAAGAGATCAAAACCTCATATTTAGAAAACCCCCAATTTGAGCCCTAGAAATTGCCCCGAGCAAAATCCCGCGTTAGAGCTCGAATTGATGGTGCAAACCACTTCTTAGAGATGCTAGGGTTCCATAAAAATTATCCCCAAAGGATAAAACCCACCATAGCAAAGTCTACCATGAGAGCTCTCAAGAGCTTACCTCAAGTAGAAGCCCTAATGGTGGAGAGGATGAGGAAGATGATGCTAGGCTTGCTCCTAGCTTGATCCTCCACCAAGATCTCCACTCCTTCTCCTCCTCCTTCTTCTTCTTCTTCTTTATAGAGAAAGAGAGCTTGTGTGTGTGAGGGAGAGGGAATGACAGTGTGAGAGGGAGGGAGAGTCCCTCTATAGCATCTATTGTAACAAGATGCTAAAAGGCCCTTCAACTATGCAAACTGCACCAAACTGGACATTTTTCGGGCTCCGGGACCGGTCTCCCTAACCCAGGACCGGTCCCAGAGAGCCTTGCTCCACTCTGCGCAGCTGGGGACCGGTCTCCCCCTTACGAGACCGGTCCCAGAGAGCCTGCTCTCGCGGGACAGCCTTCCGAGACCGGTCTCCCTTTTCAGAGACCGGTCCCCCCAGGGACCATCAGCCCACTCCAAGGACTTAGCCAAATTTTCAGCTTTTCGTCGTTTATTCTCCGTTTTCGCTCGTTTGGCATCCGATTCTTTTCAAATCCAACCGAGACTTTGCAAACATGTTTTCGAACACGTTTTCATCATCTTTTCATCCACGCTAATGCCGGATTTAGCTCACGACCCAACATAGCTTTCCGGGTTCCGTTTCGCGCCTACGCGCACAAAAACGCCCCGAAAGCTTCCGAACTTCACCTGAGCAACTCCGATGCACTTTTGCCTTCGGATCAACTTCGAACTTTCGAAGTCCATCCAATCGACAATCAGTCGATTCTAAACATGGTGCAACTCTCGGATTTCGAGAATTCACATCCTTACATCCTCCCCGCCTTAAAAGAGTTTCGTCGAAACGAACCCTTAAATCAAACTTAAACTTAAACTTAAACTTAAATCCATACCTCACTCCTCGAATAAATGAGGATGATGCATCTTCATCTCGCTCTCGAGCTCCCAAGTGGCTTCACGATCGTCGTGATTGCTCCACCGAACTCGAACATAAGGAATTTCGCGATTCCGTAACTTGCGCACCTCCCGAGCAATAATTGCCACCGGAAACTCTTCATAGCTCAAGTCCTCTTGAAGCTCCGGCGGTTCAAACATCATGGCATGTTCGGGATTGTGAACATATTTCCGAAGGTTGGAAATGTGAAACACGTTGTGAACGTCCGCTAGGTGCGGCGGCAATGCAATCCGATATGCTACCGCTCCAATACGTTCCAACACTTCAAACGGCCCAATATATCGAGGACTCAACTTTCCTCGAACTCCAAACCGCCTCACGCCTCTCATAGGCGAAACCTTCAAGAACACGCGATCTCCTACCGCGAATTCCAAGTCTCTTCGACGCTTATTCGCATAACTTCGCTGTCTCGATTGCGCCGTAAGCATCCGTTGGCGAGCGAGGCGAACTTTTTCTTCCGCCTCCCGCAACACTTCGGGACCAACCATGGCCCGCTCACCTACATCACCCCAGTGTACGGAGAGATCGCATTTCCGCCCGTAAAGGACTTCAAACGGTGCCATCTCCACACTAGCTTGGTAACTATTATTGTAGGCGAACTCGGCCATTGGCAAATATTTGGCCCAACTTCCTTTATAGTCAATGACACACGCCCGCAACATATCCTCCAGAATCTGAATAGTCCTCTCTGACTGTCCATCTGTCTGAGGGTGAAACGCGGTACTGAACTCGAGTCGTGTGCCAAGTGCTTCCTGTAGGCTCTTCCAGAAATGTGAGGTGAATCGGGGATCTCGATCTGACACAATCGACTTTGGCACCCCATGCAATCTGACCACCTCATCAAGATATACCTGCGCCAGTTTCTCACCTGACCATGTCGTGTGGATCGGTAAAAAGTGCGCCGACTTTGACATACGGTCCACAATCACCCAAATCGCGTCGTGGCCGCCCGTCGAACGAGGCAATCCGACCACGAAATCCATCGCGATATCTTCCCATTTCCAAACTGGGATAGGTCGGCTCTGAAGCTTCCCCGCTGGGTATTGGCGCTCTGCTTTCACTTGCTGACATACTAAACATTGCGCCACATAGCGTCCAATGTCAGCCTTCATTCCCGGCCACCAGTACTGCATCTTTAGGTCTCTGTACATTTTGGTGCCGCCCGGGTGAATACTATAAGGAGCCCGATGAGCTTCCTCCAAAATCAGCTTTCGGACCTCTTCATTCTCGGGTACACACCACCTGCTACTTAATCGGAGTGCACCCACGGCATCTATGGTGAAGTCGCCACCGTGTCCGCTCTCAATGTCGCGCCGCACCTTTTGGAGATTAGGGTCCGCGGATTGAAGACTCTTGATCCGCTCCAACAAGGTCGGTGTCACAATAAGAGCCGCTAAAATAGCCGGGACCTTTGGAGCTACTACCTCAAGATCTAGCCGTCTCATCTCCCTAAGATAGAGGATCTTGAGCCGTAACCTTCAATGCAAGGTTCTCTACCGATTTTCTCACGAGAGCATCGGCGACTACATTCGCTTTCCGGGTGGTAAAGGATCGAGACATCATAATCCTTTAATAACTCCAACCACGCCGTTGGCGCATATTCACTCTTTTCGCGTAAACAAATACTTCGACTTTTGTGGTCCGTGTATATTTCGCAACGCGCGCCATACAAGTAGTGCCTCCACAACTTAAGAGCAAATACCACACGGCTAGCTCTAAGTCATGGATAGGGTAGTTCTTCTCGTAGGTCTTCAATTGACGGACGCATATGCGATTACCTTCCCGCCCTGCGTCAGAACACACCCCAAGCCTGAATAAGACGCGTCGCTATAAACCACGAAGTCTTCGCCTTGCACCGGCAACGCGAGCACCGGAGTCGAAGTCAATCTATCCTTCAACTCTTGAAAACTCCGGTCGCACTCGTCGCTCCAAACGAACTTGGTGCCTTTCTTCGTTAGACGGGTAAGTGGAATTACAATTTTCGAGAAACCTTCCACGAACCGCCTATAATAGCCCGCTAAGCCCACAAAGCTTCGGACTTCCGTGACATTCGTAGGGCGCGGCCAATCCTTGATTGCCTCTATTTTCCTCGGGTCAACAGAAATTCCGCCCTCGGAAATAACATGCCCCGTAAATGCAACTTCCTCACCCAAAAGTCGCACTTCTTCGCTTTGGCATATAACTTCTCCTCCCGAAGGATTTGAAGTACTAAGCGTAAATGCTCGCATGTTCCCCGTCATCGCGGAATAGACCAAGATGTCATCTATGAAGACTACCACAACCGATCTAAATACTTTCTCGAAGACACGGTTCATTAAGTCCATGAACGCTGCCGGTGCATTCGTGAGCCCAAACGGCATCACCGTGAATTCATAGTGTCCATACCGCGTGCGGAATGCGGTTTTCTGAACATCCTCCGGCTTAATCCTCAACTGATGATAGCCCGATTGGAGGTCAATCTTGGAATAGACACTCGACCCCTGCAATTGATCAAACAAGTCATCGATTCGAGGCAGCGGATACTTGTTCTTGATCGTGACCTTGTTCAATTCGCGATAGTCCACGCAGAGTCGGAATGTCCCATCCTTCTTTCGCACAAACAACACGGGGGCTCCCCACGGCGATACACTCGGCCGGATAAATTCCTTATCAAGGAGATCCAACAATTGAGCCCTCAACTCTTTTAATTCCGGCGCCATCCGATATGGAGCCTTCGAAATCGGCGCGGTTCCGGAACCAAGTCGATTACAAACTCGATCTCCCGTTTCCGGCGGTATTCCGTAATTCGGCAGAAATACGTCGGGAACTCTCGAACCATCGATAGTTCCTCGAGTGTCGGGTCACTCGCTCAACTTCTACAACGGTCGCCATAGGCGGCGCAACCGCTACTAACAAGCTTCCTCGCCCTCGTCGCCGACACCGTCGCGGCGAAGCAAGAACTCTTACACGCCTTGTAAACAAGTTCCTCTTGTCCCGTTCACGAAACGTTCTCACTTTCTCTTTTCAATCGACGCATAGTATTTCGAAAGCCAGTCCATGCCCAATATCACGTCAAAATCCTTCAACCCTTTTAGCACTAAGGTTCGGATTGGCATTATCCAGTCACCTATCTGCACTGGACATGCAGGGCATTCTTTATAAATATGAATTACCTGACCGGGGCTATCCATTCGCCACACCTTTTCACAAGCCTTTATATCTATATCATGAGCTCGTGCAAATGATTTACTTATGATTGAATTAGTGGCACCCGTGTCAAACAAAGCTCTGGAGCGTACTCCATTAACTAAAACCATACCTGCCACAACTTCACGATGTTCGCCAAGCAGTTCCTCCACTTGGGCCGTAGCGGCGATCACCCGTCCGCCTGGCGCCGGTCGTGGTAACTCGGGCCGACGCGAGCCATCACGCGCCCACCGACATGGCAACAGTGGAGCTCCTCCATAATACACCTGTCGATGGAATCGATGCGACCGACGGGCAGACGGGGCCTTTGTCCGGACAGCTCCGCCGATGTGCCCTTCTTGCCCACAATTGTAGCACTTGCTCACGTTGCAGACCGATGTGCTCGATGATTCCCGCCGCCACATATAGTACACCGTCGCGGTCCACGACTCCACGATCGCGTTCGTGGGTTCTTCGGGGCTTCTTGAAATTTGATCGACCCCCGAAGGACCGCCCGATCGCTTTCTTTCCTTTATCTTTGACGCCGCCATAAGCTCACGTTCCTCGCGCACATGAGCGTCGCCGTGCTCCGCCCATAATGCACGATCAAATACCTCCGCATACGTAGTGAGCTTAAGAATCCGCACCGCCGATATATGCTCTGGCCCGAGTCCTCGCAAGAACCGCCCTCGTCCTGCCGTCGTCTCGAACCACTTCCGAATACGCCTATAATATGGGAGAATTCCCGCTCGAACTCCGCTACGTAGCGGTCTCCCCGCCTCAAGGTTCCGAACTTCTCCTGCAACTGTCGCTTCACTGTGTCCGGGAAGTAATTTGCATACATCTCCCTCTTGAACTCCTCCCAGGTGATAGGTGGGAGATCAGAAGGTCGATCTCGCTTCAATCGCTTCCACCACACCTTCGCCGTCTTCTCAAGACAATGCGTGGCGAAGTAGACCTTGTTTTGCTCCGAGGTGTTAAAGTCCTCGAACATCATTTCCATTGAGTCAATCCATGACTCCACTATCTCCGCTCCACTTGTCCGCCCTCAAAGATTGGTGGGTGGAACTTCATGAATCGAATAAGGGCCGTCAACGCCGCTCTTGTTCCGTCTCCTCGGCCGAAGCATCGGGGTTGCCGAACCCGACGCCGCCGGAGTGCACTCGCCGGCGGAGGACACGCCGCCACCGGAATCGCCGCCACACTCGCTCGCCCGCCTCGTGTACGTGTACCGAGGGCGCGGGTGGAGTACGATTCTCGCCGCCGCGCCCGTCGCCGCTATCTCGTTGCTCCATTAGCTCCCCGGAGCCGATCAAAACGACCCGTCAACGCGCTCATCTGCGTCCGTAACTCCCGCACCTCGCTAGGGCCCATCGTCTCGGTGCCAAAGGAGGTCCGTGTAGGTCCGGTCTCCCGACGACGATGCCGACCCGACCTACGCGTGTAGCGTCTGAGGCATTAGTTCCCGAAACGCAATAACCGGGTTAGTTATCTTAACCCATCGACTTACTCGTAATTAACAATCTACGAGACTCAACATTTAAAAATTAGGCGGAAGCACACAAGTGTACTCATTCTAGACTCTCGGTGTCATGTTGTCGGCCGCCCAACACAAGCACTTTAAGCCAAGAACTAATACCCTTGAATCCATCTCTATTCACAACTAGAGATATCTCAACCATTACTTCGACCCAATCGTATTAACTTCCGCCACATGGCATAGGTCCACGTTCCGCTCACGTACCTATAGCCTTAGGGTTTACCGTCCTAGGGTTTCCTAGGTCCATCCTAGACTCTCTCTTTACTTGCTCTTAGTTGCTCTGATACCAAAAGAATACTGTCACGCCCGAGACCGCTACCAATTCGGTCTGGTTCGGGACGCGATCGTGCGCCGAATCTGACAAAGACTCTCCCCCGTCCGCCCAAGGCTCAACAACAAGTCATGTACAAGGAATCACCCAGAGATTTAATTCTATATCATACATGACAAGAAGATGCACCTAAAGGTGCGAACGACAACAAGAGCAAGGTACAAGTATTTTATACAAGTAATATAAAGAGAGAAGAATCTATCTATTACAATCATTCAACATTTGTTTACATCTCTTTACATTCTTTCACCAAAATGAATATACATGTTCTTTTCCCCAAAACACATAAGTCATTACATATCCAAAATATACATTCTTTTCTTGTTCATAAGACTATACCAAAATGATATCGGGAAGGTTCTAATGCAAATGGCGGCCTCTATCAACTAGGGCGCGATGCCCTTACCGCGATCCTCACCAGCCGCCCGCGAACTTGCACCTGTAATAGAGTGGGGTGAGAACTAACTTCCTTAGTTCCCATGGGCTCGCCACCGACCCCACCGATCTCCCCACTAGGTCTAAGGTGCAATAGCAGATAGATATTTATCTGAAAGCTGTAAATACGGTAAGTAAAGCATAATAGAAGAAATGCAATAACTACTTTGCCTGTAACAAGAAGGTAAGAGTAATGCTCTAGCCATGTAACCACCAACATGCTAATAGAACTCTATCAAGTAAATTGCAATTCTATCATGCTCAATATGTACTTTTGTACCCAATCTCATAACTCTTTGGAGTTTGTTACCCAATCCATGGCTAGCCCGTAGGCACGCCCACGACTCAACACATTCAACCTCATGGGTTGTCTGCGGACCCCACATAGGCTATCCGTCGGGACCCCACATAGGCTATCCCTATCGAATCACGTGCCAAGACCTCCGGAGACTCGCACTACTCGTGTGGAGCGACCAACCGCGAGCGCTGAGCAGACTGTGTGAGTATGATCATCTCCTCCACTTTGGAGGGCATCCATACAAGGGCATCCAACACAGGGGAATCATGCATAAGTGTTCTATACACTATGTTTCCATGTCAATGTCGTCAAGTTGTTTACTTGGTTCATGTCACTAGTGTCGCTACACTATGTCATATGTCATTGTCATTCATCAAGTTCTATGCTTGGTTTATATAGCTCTAGTGTTCTTTACACTAAGTTATTGCACAATATCATAAAGTCATGTTGTCATTGTCATTCATCAAGTTCTATACTTGATTCATATATCTCTAGGTGGCAATCATGCATAACTAAATCATAGTTCTTGTCTCTAGGGTTCGATGTCATTATACTCATTCCTTTGCTTCCTATGTCCAAATGCAAGCCTATGGTGCCGCACGATAAGGAAGGTATGCAAGCATACTCCTATGTCCTAATGCAACACCATAGTCACGCACGATAAGGAGGCACACTAGAATAGTCATTTAATCATACCAACCCTATCATGCATGAAAACTATATACCTATGTACATATATGTGCAATATGACCAATATTTACTTAGACATAAAAGGGAGCCCAACGGCTTCTAAAGCACCCCCCACCTTTTGGGATGTTCCACGAGGTTAGAATGCCGCTCTCGACGCTTCTAACCACTACTTTGACTCCCCGCCCAATATCGAAGCCGAAAGCCTTCGTTTGGCCCTGATCGCTTAAACCGTTCGCCGAATCGACGAACCGTCGCCTCGCACGCGTTCGTGGACCTAACAATATGTTAGAAATGAGGTTAAAAGAGATCAAAACCTCATATTTAGAAAACCCCCAATTTGAGCCCTAGAAATTGCCCCGAGCAAAATCCCGCGTTAGAGCTCGAATTGATGGTGCAAACCACTTCTTAGAGATGCTAGGGTTCCATAAAAATTATCCCCAAAGGATAAAACCCACCATAGCAAAGTCTACCATGAGAGCTCTCAAGAGCTTACCTCAAGTAGAAGCCCTAATGGTGGAGAGGAAGAGGAAGATGATGCTAGGCTTGCTCCTAGCTTGATCCTCCACCAAGATCTCCACTCCTTCTCCTCCTCCTTCTTCTTCTTCTTCTTCTTTCTAGAGAGAGAAAGAGAGCTTGTGTGTGTGAGGGAGAGGGAATGACAGTGTTAGATGGAGGGATAGTCCCTCTATAGCATCTATTGTAACAAGATGCTAAAAGGCCCTTCAACTATGCAACCGCACCAACCGGACATTTTTCGGCTCCGGACCGGCCTCCCTAACCCAGACCGGTCCTGCAGAGCCTTGCTCCACTGCGCACTGGGACCGGCCTCCCCTTACGAGACCGGTCCCGCAGAGCTCGCTCTCGCGGACAGCCTTCCGAGACCGGTCTCCTTTTCGTAGACCGGTCCTCTGTGGACCATCAGCCCACTCCAAGGACTTAGCCAAATTTTCAGCTTTTCGTCGTTTATTCTCCGTTTTCGCTCGTTTGGCATCCGATTCTTTTCAAATCCAACCGAGACTTTGCAAACATGTTTTCGAACACGTTTTCATCATCTTTTCATCCACGCTAATGCCGGATTTAGCTCACGACCCAACATAGCTTTTCGGGTTCCGTTTTCGCGCCTACGCGCACAAAAACGCCCGAAAGCTTCCGAACTTCACCGGGAGCAACTCCGATGCACTTTTTGCCTTCGGATCAACTTCGAACTTTCTGAAGTCCATCCATTCGACAATCAGTCGATTCTAAACGTGGTGCAACTCTCGGATTTCGAGAATTCACATCCTTACATGAGGTGCCGAGCTTTACTGTAAAGTCTTGTAACGTCCATTTGCATCTGCTTGTTCTAAGTGTGCTCCTGACTCCTTCAAGACTCCAAACACCTCACGAAATACGCCAACTTATAAAATCCTTAACAATCTAATCCCTACTTAGGGTTTAATTACAAAAGAGGGAAAAGCCTACCTCAAAGCTTTCCTCCTTTCTTGCTCTAGAGGTGAAGGAGAGGGAGCTACCTCACTTCCTCTACTTCCTTTCTCCTTTCTTTTCCTTCTTCTCCTTCTTCTTTGTGAGAGAGAAGATCCTAGCGAGAGAGAGAGCTCTTCACAAGGTTGCTTGGGCTTGAAGAAATGAGCAAACAAGCTCATACCCCTTCACACTTAACACATATATTGCAGAAATGCAAATAAGCCCCTCAACTTTCATCTAATTAAATCAGCCTGAACTGGGCAAATTTCGGGTGCTGAGACTGGTCTCAACCTTGTTGTCCGGTCTCACAGTGTCTTCACCCGGGTTTAATCGCGCGTGGCAACCGGTCTCAACCTTGTTGTCCGGTCTCACAGATGTCCGGTCTCCAACCATTGTCCGGATCCCGTATGCAGGGTTTCCAGGACTTAGCCAAATTTTCGACCCTCAAAATCCCCTGCGTGTACTGAGACCAGTCTCAACCACATTGTCCGGTCTCAGCAAGCAGAATTCTGCAGAATTGCAGATTTCTTCGATTTCCCTTCCGTTTAGCCCTCGAAGGTCACCTACAATGCACTTTTTGCATTGTAGAGGCCTTCGACCTTTACAAAGCCTTTCATCATCGAACTTTGATCATTTTGACTAAAGTTCAACAGTCACTCTTCGTGGTTTCGGAATATTACATTCTCCACCCCTTAAAATAGTTTCGTCCGCGAAACTAGACATACCTTAGCTTGCAGACTCAAACAGGTACGGATATTTCTTCCGCATCACGTCCTCATGTTCCCAAGTGGATTCCCGCATCGCATGGTTGCTCCACTGGACTCTCACAAATGGAATCACGCGATTCCGCAATTTCCGCTCCTCTCTACCAAGGATACACACTGGATGCTCCTCGTAGGTCATATCCTCGCGTAAGTCCACGGGTTCATACTCTAGTACATGCGCCGAATGATGGAGATACTTCCTGAGATTCGACACATGAAACACGTTGTGAACCCCCGCCAACCTTGGCGGCAATGCAACTCTATATGCCACCGCACCAATGCGTTCCAGCACCTCAAATGGTCCAATATACCGGACTCAACTTTCCGCGGACCCCAAATCGCCTGACACCACGCATCGGCGACACCTTTACGAACACGCGGTCTCCAACCGCGAATTCTAAATCCTTTCGGCGCTTGTCGGCGTAACTTTTCTGTCTCGATTGCGCCGTCGCAAGTCGCAGACGGGCAAGGCGAACCTTTTCCTCCGCCTCCCGCAACACATCGGGGCCGAGAGTGACACTCTCGCCCACCTCGCTCCAATGAATCGGAGAACGACACTTCTTTCCATACAAAGCCTCAAATGGCGCCATCGCGATGCTCTCTTGAAAACTGTTATTATACGCAAACCCCGCCATCGGCAAGTAATCGTGCCATCCTCCCCTATAGTCCAACACACAGGCTCGCAACATGTCCTCGAGTATCTGTATGGTCCTCTCAGACTGTCCATCACTCTGAGGATGAAACGCCGTACTAAAATCGAGCCGTGTGCCCAGAGCATCCTGCAAGCTCTTCCAGAAATGAGACGTGAACCTAGGGTCTCGATCCGACACTATGGATACCGGGACCCCATGTAACCTTACAATCTCGTTAAGATACACCTGAGCCAACTTATCCCTCGACCACGTCGTGTGAATCGGCAAGAAATGGGCCGATTTCGTCAATCGATCCACAACGACCCATATCGCATCATGTCCACCTTGCGATCGAGGCAAACCCACGATAAAGTCCATCGCAATGTCCTCCCACTTCCACACAGGTATCGGTAAACTTTGCAGTTTCCCCGCCGAAAACTGGCGTCCGCTTTCACCGTTGGCACGTAAGACATTGCGCCACAAACTCTCCAATTTCCTTTTCATACCCGCCACCAAGAATGCACCTTTAAATCTCTCAGTACATCTTAGTGCCACCGGGGTGAATACTATAAGGGGACTGATGTGCCTCCTGCATAATCATCCTTCGAACCTCCTCGTTCTTGGGCACGCACCAACGGTTTCTAAACCGAAGCGCACCGTCGGTCCCAATGCTGAAATCTTCGGCATTACCGCTCTCAACATCCTTTCGTACCTTCTGGAGATGTTCATCAGAAGCTTGCAGTTCTTTGATTCTCTCCAACAAGGTCGGTCGCACTACCAACGCCGCAAGTGTTGCCGGCACTCCCGGCGCCACCACCTCCAAACCTAACCGTTGCATCTCCTTTTGCAACAACGGCTGCGGTGTAATCGCCGTCGCCAAGTTTTCCACAGACTTTCTACTCAGCGCATCGGCCACGACATTGGCTTTCCCCGGGTGGTACAGGATAGTGACATCATAGTCCTTTATCAGCTCCAACCACCGCCGCTGTCGCATGTTCAACTCTCTCTGGGTGAACAAGTACTTCAAACTTTTATGGTCCGTGTAAATTTCACAGTGCTCACCATACAAATAATGCCTCCATAGCTTTAGTGCAAATATCACCGCAGCTAGCTCCAAGTCATGTATCGGGTAGTTCTTCTCGTAAGTCTTCAGCTGGCGAGAAGCATAAGCTATCACTCGGCCATTCTGCATCAACACACACCCGAGACCACTATAAGAGGCATCACTATACACCACAAAGCTCTCCCCCGGAGTCGGCAAAGCTAAAACCAGGGTCGACGTCAACCTGTTCTTCAACTCCTTGAAGCTCCGATCACAATCGTCGTGTTACGGATTTTGTGTTGGCAAGTTTCGTGACTTGTGTTTTGAGTCGGAGTCTTGAAGGATTGGAGCGGATCGAAGATGATTGAAGAATCCTAGACTTCGAAGAAAGCGACGAAGTTGGATCACGATGCCAAGGTAAGATTTTAAATCATAATATGGTGATCTAAACAAAGTAAAGAGGCATTAGAAGACTTGGATTACTTTTAAACTGATAAATTTTTAAAGCTAAGTTTTTCTAAGAACCAAGACCGGACAATGGAGTCTTGTCCGGATGCCACAGGCTTGACTGTGCATTACGCAAGTCAAGACCGGACATTGTGGCGATGACCGGTCTCAGTAGGCTGCGAAAAAATTGACGACACAGTGGACCGGTCGAGCCACTCAAGACCGGACATTGAAGACCGGACATCACTATGAAGACCGGACATTGGTTGCGTGAAATCTTTTAAAAATCAGATTTTTACAATCCTAGTCAATTTCTAAGTCTTCTAATTGGTTTAAGAATATATTTTTAAATCATAATTTATCTCTAAGTCTTCTAATAGGTTTTAAAAACATGTTTTCGAATCCTAATCTATCTCTATGTTTTCTAAACCTATAAATAAGGTCTTGGGGTTCTCTAATTCGATGCACAACATGAAGATACATGTTTGAGAAACCCTAGAGGCTAGGAATTCATCTAAAACCTATTTTCTACAAAATAGCCTATTCTAGATCAAATCGAGATATCATAATTTCTCAATTATATGTCGATTTGATCTTCGCTTCGCTTGGAGTCTTCTTCTTCAGTTTTCTACGATACTCCTAAGCGAAGGATCACCATATTCATGATACAATCGTGAAGCGTCGTGGATTCGGCACATTGAAGGCGGTTCGTGGATTCGGATCGTTGGCTCGTGGATTCGAGTGGCGTCGTGGATTCGGCGTGATAGAAGCTTCGTGGATTCGAAGTGGTGGCGTTCGTGGACTCGAACGTGAGGGCGTGGACAACCCGAAGGAGGATTGCGCGGAGATCCATAGGAGAGTTAGAGAGGTCGAGTCCGTGGAGTTCAGTATCACCTTGTAATCTTTTCTCTTATTGATTGTTTATTCGCGTGTTAGTCCCGTGGGTTTTTTACTCCGAGTTTGGAGTTTTCCCACGTAAATCTCGGTGTGCTTTTTATTTTCCGCATTTACTTTTTAAAGCATCGAGATTTGTGGTTTTTGGCCTTTACACCTATTCACCCCCCTCTAGGTGTTGTTTGATACAATCTAGATAGATCCTTGGGGCTTCCCCTAAACTAACACGTCGCTCCAAACATACTTCACTCCCTTATGCGTAAGGCGTGTTAGTGGAGTGGTGATCCTCGCAAACCCTTCCACAAACCGCCGATAATAGCCCGCCAGTCCAAGAAAACTGCGGACCTCCACAACACTCGTCGGGCGAGGCCAATCCTTAACTGCCTCCACCTTCTTTGGATCCACCGAGACTCCGCTCCCGGATATCACGTGGCCTAGGAAGGTAACCTCCGACAGCCAGAACTCACATTTCTTGAGTCTAGCGTAAAGCTTCTCCTCGCGAAGTATTTGCAGCACGGTCCTCAAACGTTCCTCGTGCTCTTCCTCGTTCTTCGAATAAACCAACACGTCGTCTATGAACACCACGACGCACCGGTCTAACAACGGCCTGAAGACTCGATTCATCAAGTCCATAAATGCTGCCGGGGCATTGGTAAGCCCAAACGGCATCACCATAAACTCATAGTGGCCATACCGTGTACGGTACGCCGTCTTGTGCACATCCGCCGGTCGAATCTTCAATTGGTGATAGCCTGACTGAAGATCAATCTTCGAATACACCCGCGACCCTTGCAACTGATCAAACAAGTCGTCGATTCTAGGCAACGGGTACTTATTCTTTATGGTCACCTTGTTCAACTCGCGATAATCCACGCAGAGTCGAAGTGAACCATCCCTCTTCTTCACAAACAGCACCGGAGCACCCCACGGCGACACACTCGGCCTCACAAAGCCCTTGTCAAGCATGTCCTGTAGCTGTGCTTTCAACTCTACCAACTCTGCCGGTGCCATTCTGTAAGGAGCCTTTGAAACTGGCGCCGCCCCGGAGACTAAGTCTATAGCGAACTCGATCTCCCGTCCTGGTAGTCCCAGAACTCACTTAAAAAACATCCGGTACTCGCATACTACCCGTATCTCACCAAGCTCCGGTACTTCCTTTGGGTGTCTACAATAGTTGCCAAATAGGCTTTACATCCACCCTTGACCATCTTCTCGCCCTCGCCGCCGATTACGCCGCCGCGAAGCGCGAGCTTTTACACGCCTGATACACGAACTCCTTCTGATCCGGTTCACGAAATGTGATTCTCTTGTTCTCACAATCGATCACCGCATAGTACTTGGAGAGCCAGTCGATCCCCAAGATTACATCGAAATCCCACATCTTCTTCAGCACTAGCAGGTCTGCTGGCATAATCCAATCTCCTACCTGAATTGGACAATCCGGGTACCAATCCTGCACACTAAACTCATGTTCTGGGGCATTAACCCACCAACGATCAGGGCTACACTCTACATCAAGGTCATGAGTCCTCGCAAACAATGCGCCAATGAATGAATGCGATGCTCCCGTATCAAATAGTGCTCTAGCCCTCGTGCCTTTAATAGAAATCATACCTGCCACGACGTCCGGCAAAGAAAGTTGCTCTTCCACCGCAGCGGCGAAACCCGTCCGCTCGTGCACGCGATCCTTCCGCCGGGCGAGGATGACGCACGCCCAGCCCGACATCGCCGGCGGTAACCCCGCAAGTCGTCTCGGTTGACGGTGACGACGCCGTCGGCGCAGACGACGACCACTTCGGCACTCCCGAACCATGTGTCCCGCCTGTCCACACTTAAAGCACCTCCCCTCACCCTGTGGGCAAGCCCTCGGCTGATGCTCACCACCACAGATAACACATCGGGAAGGCCTCCAGCTTCTTGTCTGCCGTCGGGGATACCGAGGGGTTTCTTAGCATTCGGCCCGCCCCGCACCGCCCGCCGTCCGCTTCTTCCCATTGTCGCGCGTCTCCGCCATGGACTCGCGTCCTCACGGCGTAAGCACCGCCATGCTCCGCCCACAAAGCCCTATCAAAGACCTCCGCATAGGTCGCCAACTTGAGAAGCTGCACCGCGTCGTAGATCCTCGGCCGGAGTCCTCTCAAGAACCAATCGGCCCGGTGCCGGTCATCACGCACAACATCCGGGACGCAGTCTATGATGCGCGAGAACTCCTGCTCGTAATCCGCTACCGAGCGATCTCCCGTCTCGCCATAAACTTCTCTTGCAACTTCCGCTTTACCGTATCCGGAAGTAGTTGGCGAACACCGCCTCTTGAACTCCTCCCACAACATTGGCGAAAGGTCAGGAGACCTATCTCGCTTCATCCGCCGCCACCACACCTTCGCCGCCTTACCAAGGCATCGGGTGGCGATGTAAACCTTATCCTTCTCCGAGATACCAAGGTCTCCGAACAGTGTCTCCATGGAGTCGACCCACGATTCCACCACATCGGGCTCCGTCAACTCTCCTTCGAGTAACGGGGGGTTGAACTTCTGAAACTGGACGAGAGCCGCCAAGGCACGCTCCCGCTCCGCCTCTACCGCCGCACTGTCGGGATCCGAAGTCCCCGACCCGGCCGGCACAACCGTAATCGGCACGGCCGCCACGGCACTCCTGGCCGCGCCTCGGCACCACAACAGGGGGCACGAAGGCCCTCCACTAGCCTCGAGCCGTCGCCGCCCGTTGCCGCTCCACCGCCTCGTGAAGCCGCCGGACCGCTCACCCCCGAGCACGCACCGATTCCGCTCGCCGTCGCACTACTCCGATTAGTGCACAATTGCTCGAACCCCCATCGCCACCGCTCGGGTTGCTCAGAGCCACACTCGGCCCTCCGCAGCGACCGCGTTCGGGGTCGACCACGAGGCATCGTACCTGAAAGGTAGCGTATTCATCAGCTACACAGACAACTTTACTCAAACACACCCAATTAGGCGAAAGCAACACTTATATTTGTTCTCGTCCCAAGCGTAATGTTGTTCGCCACCCAACATTACTCAAGGTATAAAGAACCGATTCCATCTTAACTTAGCCTCTAATTACATTAGAGACGACACACTTTAACCCAATCAAGTGCCTTCGCTAACTTAGATTCCGCGTCACTCACGTTTCCTAGATCCTTATGGCTTATCCATCCTAGGGTTCTCTAGGTCCGTTCCTAGTTTTCTTTCACCTTAGGCTCTGATACCAAAACATCTGTCACGCCCCGGGACCAATCCCTTTGGCCGGCCCGGGTCCGTCAAACAGACGCCGAACAGGCAGAGTTTCCCCTGCCCGCCCAAGGCTCAACACAAGTACAATTCAATAGGATATGAAAAGCACAGGCGAAAGCATAAACATAGGCTTACACGAAGGTAAGCAACAGCCAAGTGAAAGAAAATACTAAACTACACATAATACCACATTTTCATTCAACGTTCGAAACATCATTTACATTTACATGTTCTTTCTTTCCCAAAACATCATTCCTCCTCTTTACATTGATTGGCATTTAACTTCCATAAATAAATACACTTGTTCATGTTCAACTTTCCAAAAGACATATACATGAGTGGTAAGTAGCTACAAAAATACACTCTACTGTGGCAGTCGCTAGCTAAGGCGCGAGACCCTTACCACGATCGCCGGCTGGCTCGCTGGAACTCGGCCCTGTAGAAATAGTGGGGTGAGAACTACAACGAAGTTCCCAGTGGGCTCGGCCCCCAATCACACCGACGTTCCCACTAGGTCTATTTCTGCATAATTTGAAAGAAATAGCAGATAGTAACCAAGCTACATGCAAACTACTAATATGCCTGAACCACAATTAACATGCTTATGTTCATATAATAAATATGACGAATGCAATTTACTGATCTCGTTACCCAATCTCGATACCCAATCTCTCATGGCTAGCTCGTAGCCGCTCAAGAACTCACCAACTCAAATCCCAATATCGGGGAGACTACTACGACCCGACGGGACCGTCCTCTGAGACGCTCATCTCAGTGGTGACCTACTCCGGAGCGCACCGCTCGAGGGGGAGCTACCTGCCCCGAGCAAGGACTTATAGGCGGGTATGATCAAATCCTTGCTCCAAAGATTGAATCCAAATCTGTTCCTTAACTTTAAGGAAGACTTTGCACAATGACCCTTAACTTTAAGGCTTTTGTCATTTGTTCTTATTCTTTACATTCTTGTTCTTCGAGATCATGACCAGGTCTTAACACTATCTCTAGTGCTCTTTGTTCTTTAGCATTCTTTATTCTCTAGCATTCTTATTCTTTAGCCCCTAGGTTCTTTAACCATTAGGTTCTTTAAGCATTAGATTCTTTAACCACTAGGTTCTTTATTCTTTAACATTCTTGATCATGTCGTTACACTAACTCTAGTGTTCGTTAACAACTTTCACATGCCACTCGATCTATATGTCATTTTTGTTCACATTCTTTAACCACTAGGTTCTTTACACATGCAATTCATATTCCTTTACCCTATCATGCACAATAGCACTATCACATATATGCTCAAGAATTGACATATAGACATAAGAGGAATTTCAGAGTTAGTGGAAGCACCCCCCACCTTGTGAGTTCAGTAGGAGGCTCTAGTTCAGTTACTGCGATCCTCGACCGCCAATTTCTTGATCTGCGGCGAAAACAAGCCGAATTAGGCTTTTTGCACATAACTTTCCATAGACTTTTCGTTTAAACGAACCGTTCGCTCGAGCGAGTCAGTAACGTCCCCAATTACATTTCTGTAGGGTCAATTCACTTAGAAAGCCCTCACGAGCAAGAACCCCAATTTGGTGCCCTAGCTCGGCAAAACCATCAAAACCTTGGTTTCGATCTCGACGAAACACTCTAGAGAACTCCCTAGCATCAAGAGAGTCCATAAAAACCATTCTCAAACCGTTCTAATCCCTACTTAGGGTTTAATTACAAAAGAGGGAAAAGCCTACCTCAAAGCTTTCCTCCTTTCTTGCTCTAGAGGTGAAGGAGAGGGAGCTACTTCACTTCCTCTACTTCCTTTCTCCTTTCTTTTCCTTCTTCTCATTCTTCTTTGTGAGAGAGAAGATCCTAGAGAGAGAGAGAGCTCTTCACAAGGTTGCTTGGGCTTGAAGAAATGAGCAAACAAGCTCATACCCCTTCACACTTAACACATATATTGCAGAAATGCAAATAAGCCCCTCAACTTTCATCTAATTAAATCAGCCTGAACTGGGCAAATTTCGGGTGCTGAGACCGGTCTCAACCTTGTTGTCCGGTCTCACAGTGTCTTCACCCGGGTTTAATCGCGCGTGGCAACCGGTCTCAACCTTGTTGTCCGGTCTCACAGATGTCCGGTCTCCAACCATTGTCCGGATCCCGTACGCAGGGTTTCCAGGACTTAAGCCAAATTTTCGACCCTCAAAATCCCCTGCGTGTACTGAGACCGGTCTCAACCACATTGTCCGGTCTCAAGAAGTGCACTCGTGCACTGCGCATTTCTTCGATTTCCCTTCCGTTTAGCCCTCGAAGGTCACCTACAATGCACTTTTTGCATTGTAGAGGCCTTCGGCCTTTACAAAGCCTTTCATCATCGAACTTTGATCATTTTGACTAAAGTTCGACAGTCACTCTTCGTGGTTTCGGTATATTACAACTAATATGCCTGAACAATAATAAATCATGCTTATGCTCAATATAATACTCATGTGAATGCAAGATCTCAATCTCAATACCCAATCTCATGGCTAGCCCGTAGGTTTCGTCGCTCAAGAACTCACCAACTCAAATCCCAGTATCGGGGAGACTACTACGACCCGACGGGACCGTCCTCTGAGATGCTCATCCCAGTGGTGACCTACTCCGAAGCGCACCGCTCGAGGGGGAGCTACCGCCCCCGAGCAAGGACTTATAGGCGAGTATAATCAAATCCTTGCTCCAAGGATGTGATCCAAATCCATTCCTTAACTTTAAGGAAACCTTGCACAATGACCCTTAACTATAAGGTTACTGTCATTTGTTCACATTCTCATGTTCTTTGCTCTTTGCATTCATATTCTTATTCTTTGCATTCTTGTTCTTATTCTTTGAGATCATGACCATGTCTTAACACTAACTCTAGTGTTCTTTATTCTCAAGCATTCTTATTCTTATTCTTATTCTTGTTCTTGTTCTTATTATCATGACCATGTCATTACACTAACTCTAGTGTTCTTTGCATCTCTCTAATGCCACTCGATCTATATGTCACAATGTTCTTGTTCTTTAACCACTAGGTTCTTTAACAACTAGGTTCCTTAACCACTAGGTTCTTTGTCTCAACACATGCATACATAGGGTTTAGTTCTTTTTCTTTGTTCACAATTCTTTTATCTGCATCTTACTCTAAGCATGCAACACATACCCAATTACCCTACTATGCATGAGAAATAGCTATAACATATATGCTCAATAGTGACACATAGACATAAAGAGAAGTTCAGAGTTAGTGGAAGCACCCCCCACCTTGTGAGTTCACTAGGATGCTCGAGTTCAGTTTTCACGATCCACGGCCGCCAATTTCTCAATCTGCGGCAAAATAAAGCCGAATTAGGCTTTTTGCACATAACTTTTTATAGACTTTTTGTTTAAACGAACCGTTCGCTCGAGCGAGTCGAAAATGTCCCCAATTAGGTTTTTATAGGTTCAATTTGATCCAGAAACCCTCACAAGTTAGAGCCCCAATTTGGTGCCCTAGCTCTAATACACATATCAAAACCTAGGTTTTGATCTCAACGAAATACAAAAGAGAACTCCCCGCCATCGAGAGAGTCCACAAAAACCATCCGTAGGCCATTCAAATCCTACTTTAGGGTTCTACCATGAAAGGGCACAAAGCTTACCTTTAAGCTTTCCATTTTCTTGAGCTAGAGGTGAAGGAGAGAGTGTTGTTCCACTCCTTCTTCTTCTCCACCTTCCTCTGCTTCTTCTCCTTCTTCTTTGAGAGAGAGGATACCCTAGAGAGAGAAAGAGAGCTCCTAGGTTACTTGGGCAAAAAGAAAATGAGAGAAAAAGCTCTCTCTCCCATATACATAGCCCACTTGTTGCACAAATGCAAATAAGCCCCTCAACTTTCATCTCAACAATCAGCCCAAACTGGGCATTTTTCGGGTGCAGGGACCGGTCTCTATAGTCGGGGACCGGTCCCAGAGGGTCTTCACCAGGGACCAATCGCGCGTGGGGACCGGTCTCTGCCAATGGGGACCGGTTCCCGTACGCGGGTTTTCCAGGACTTAGCCAAATTTTCACCCCTCTCGCATCTTTCACACAAGGGGATCGGTCTCTCTCTTCAGGGACCGGTTCCCGTACGTAGGATTTCTAGGACTTAACCAATTTTTCACCCCTCAAAACTTTCCACGCGCTCGGGGACCGGTCTTTCCCTTCCAGGGACCGGTCCCTGAGAGCCAAATTCTGCAACTTGCAAAATTCTTTCATTTTTCTTTTCTTTTAGCTCTCGAGGATCCCCTATAATGCACTTTTTGCATTGTAGGTGCCTTCGGCCTTTCCGAAGTATTTCATTATCGAACTTTGGTCATTTTGACTGAAGTTTGACATTCGTTTACCGAGATTTCGGCATATTACATTCGGCTATAAAACCAGGAGGTTCATTCATATAAATCTCCTCGTCTAGTTCTCCATTGAGAAATGCAGTCTTCACATCCATTTGAAACAATTTCAAATCCAAATGTGCGACGATAGCTAGAATCAGGCGAATTGAGACAAACCTCACCACTGGGGAGAATGTCTCTTCATAGTCTACTCCCTTCTTTTGGGTGTATCCTTTGACCACTAGTCGGGCATTATTGTAATGTACCAGATTTTAATATAAAATTAACAGTAAATAAAAATAGTGTGAGATACTATTTTTATCGGATTTAGAGAAGCAAAATATAAGTCGAAAATGACTTGTGCTGAAATCGAAATGAAAACAGAAAATTTAGAATTTTTTGTGAGAAACGGGACAGATAAATTAGCAGAAAATGTATAGTATCAGAAAATTATGAAAACTGGAGGATATGTCAGGATTATTTTTATAAGACTAGATTTAAAGTTTCATGCCATTCTGACACCCGGAAGATGAAAAATAAAATCCGAATGCTATCTTATAAAGATTACAGTTCGGTAGAGCTTTCGGTGACCAAACGGGGTCGAAACTGAAAGATTAAAATTTTTCTGTTCTTATTAAGTTAAACCGAGCCTAACTGTCAAATTTGAGCGTAAACGGAGGCTCCGGCGATAGGTATCAGATTCTGAATTGGGAACCGTATTATAAAAAAAAATTATAGCAATGGTGAGGGGCTTATTTGCATTTGTGTGAAGCTTATCTTTAACCCATCCTCTCCACCTGCGTTCTTATCCAAATGGAAGCCTCTTTAGATTCTTCTTATTCTTCTCTCTCTAGCAGATAAGGATGGGGAGGTTCGGGTGGAGAATTAAAAGGGAATTGAGTAGAGAAATTGGTGAATTTATAAAGGATGAAGCTCCAGCTGGGATTCTTGCGGCAGCTGAGAGGGAGTTCTTGAGTAAGAGAAACCTGGTGGAGCTGAATCCCAAGGTAAGTTTGATATGGTTCCTGGTTAGGATGTATTTAATTTCCCTAGAGGACTTTGGGTCTTGAACCTCTTGATTTCTAAAGCTTGATGTTGCCATGAGATCTAGAGAGGAAGCTATGTGTATAACATATGTGTGATCTGTTTTCTTGTCAAGATTTATGGTATTTACCTTAGGAAGGTTTCAGCAATTATTTTCTGGGTTATTAGAGTTATGTTGCCATGAAAGTCAGGAAGAGAACTATATGTATGTAGCATATGTAATTGTTGGCAGCTGGGAATGAAGTAGCTATCTTGAAGGTTGTCTTGCAATCCTTGGTTAAGGATTAATGTAAATTCCCTGAATTGGTTAGTTTGAGGTTCTTGGGTTATTAAGGTTTAAGATAATTACTCTACAAAAGAGAGTTAAGCTGTTTGCTCAAAAGAAGTCTAAGCTATAGATTTTGGTTTATTAAAGCTTGTAGTTGACATGATAAGCCTAGAACAAGCCATATATTGTGTGTGTATGTGTGAAGTAAGCAACCTGAGATAGGTTGATCATGTTGCTTGGATAGAGTTTATTGTATTTAACCTAAAGAAGAGTTGGACAATGGAATTCTAGATTTCTAAAGCTCGTAGTTAAAATCCTAGAAATTGTATTATGGATAGCATATATGTAAATCCCTGGTTTGAGTGGTGTAAATTACTATAAAGAGTTAAGCTATAAGTTTCTAGCTTCTAGAGTTTATGTTACTATGAAAAAGAAATCTAGAAAGCTAGATGTTATGTGTATAGATGTGTAGTATCCATGTGAATGGTTGTTGGGAATAAAACTTGAAATGAAGGTGGTTATCTCCATGATAAGGTGTAATATGTCGAGTCTCCAACTACAAAGCTAACTTTGATCAAAGTGACCAAAGTAATGCGAGAATATAAATTAGTTAGTCCCCGAGCTAAATTGGTCGTGAGGGGGGTAGCTAATTACAAGTTTAGAAGGGTTTAAAGGGTTTGGAACAAAGTGGAAGTGCGAAATCACCTTGGAAACAAGGGTGCCAAGTGCAGATTTTGTACTAAAAGAACTGCAGGGACTAATCCGTAAAAGCAGAATTTCTATTCTTTTTTGGGGCTTAAGTGCACTAGCCGCTGCTGCTACTGCTGATTGCAGCAGCTGCTGCTACTGCTATTGCTGCTGCTAAAAAAATCTGCTGCTAAAAATTGCTGCTGCTGAAAACTGCTGGTTAGTGCAGGGTCTGTTTTGTAAACTGCAGGGACTGTTTTGTAAACTGCAGGGACTGTTTTGTGAAAACTGCATTGAGAACCTCCTATAGGTGAATTATTGATTAGAATAGGAACCAGAGATGGAATTAGTGAAATTGGAGATTAATTCCTGGTTTGAGGGTTGTGGAATTACCTTCTAAAGAGATCTAAGTCACAGATTTTAAGTGTTAAGACCCCAAATACCATAAAGAGGCTTAAGGGAAATTGTGGCAGCATGCATTTATGTGTATGTATATGTATGTATACTTGTAAAGACTTGTAAAAAGTTGTTGGAAATAAAATCTGAGATGGAATAACATTAATGCCTAAATGAGAATGATGTTATTTCTGTGTAGAGAAGTTAAATTATGAATTAATTAGCTTCTAAAGTTGGAGTAGTTATCTTAACTGGATCAGGAGCTAGCGTCTCCCCCAGTAGACGATCCCGTCGGGATGTAGCTTGCGTCTCCCCGATGCTTGGGATTTCGTCGGTGAGTTATTGTTAACCGAAGGGTTAACCAGTTTAATTGGGTAATAATTATGAACAACATGCATGCATCAATTTCAGATATTATCTACTGTTTCTTGCAGCTTTGTACAGGCATTGTAGTAGTTACATGTTATAGTTGGTTACTATCTATTATCTTTTCTTGCCTACATATGCCTGAATAGACCTAGTGGGTGACTCGGCGAGGTCGGCGGCCGAACCTACTGGGAACTTTTAGTAGTTCTCATACCACTAACCATACAGGTTCTAGCTCGTGCGGGGTGATCGAGGATCGTGGTATGGACAGCGTTCCATAGATAGTGGACATCCATTGAGTATAGTTGTACCTTATTTATTTCATCTATTTATAGCTGATGAAAGCAAATGTAAATTATTCATTTGAGAGATGTCAATGTATATATTGGAAGAATAAATGTAATAATTATGTAAGCTTTGTATTTGATTTAAAGTAATCATGATATAATGAATGAATGCTTTAGTTAGTTTACTTTCACTTGTGCTTGTGTTGCTTGCCCTCGTGCAAGCCATGTATATTGAAATGTTATCCTGAGAATTATTTATTTCTTTATACATGTTCTCGTTATTGTTGAGCCTTAGGCGGACAGGGGAGGTGTTGTCCGTTCGGCGTCTGTGTACGGGCCCGGATCGACCAAATTGGCGATAGCGGGACGTGACAATTATATTTGTCAATTGATCCATCCGTCTTCCATTTTATTTTAAAAATCCATTTATTTCTAATAGTTTTACGTCCAAACGGAAGATCAACTAACTCCCACACATTGTTCTTAGCCATATAACTCAGCTCATCCTCCATAGCAGCTAGCCATTTATCACAAACCGGTGAATTCACAACTTCAGTATAAGAAGTCGGCTCATCAACATCCGTAGAAGCACACATGAATGATTCCCCTTCGATCTCAACTCGACGACGGGGAATACCTCCACGTTTGCTTCTTCGTAATGATGGGCTTTGTGAGCCATGGTCAATCGGCACACTCCCACTGACCATAGGATCACTCCCACTGTTTTGGGCTATTACTTCATGTGGCCTCAGTGCCTTATTCTCGCTTAACAATAGGGCATTTTCATTTGGTTCTTGCAACTCGTATAGTGCAAGGTCCTTTTTAATCTCATCACTGTCTGAAAAATTATTCTCCAGAAAATCCACATCGCGCGACTCTATCTTAGTCATTCCTCTATCAGGATGCTTGACATACATCACATAGCCTTTCGAGCAATCAGAATATCTAATAAAAATTTATTTATTTGCTCTATGGCCTAATTTTTTATATTTATGAGAAGCATTATGCACATATCCTGCCAATCCCCATGGTCGTAAGCCTTCCAAATTTGGATTTATACCATGCCATAGCTCATAGGGAGTTGAAGGAACTGACTTAGAGGGCACTCGGTTAAGTATATAGGCAGGTGTCAACAACGCATCACCCCAAAAACTAATTGGGAGGTTGGTTTGTGCCATCACAGACCTAACCATTTCCAATAGTGTCCTATTCCTCCTCTCTGCAACACCATTTTGCTGCGGAGTACCGGAAATAGTTAACTGTCTGCGTATTCCACTTTCCTCACATAGTTCCTTAAATTGGTCTGATAAATACTCTCGTCCTCTATCAATATGTAGAACTTTTAGAGTTCTTTCTGTTTGGTTCTCAACCTCCACTAAGAAGCGTTTAAAATAATTCAAAGCTTCTGAACGGTGAGACAACAGATGTACCGCACTATAACGGGAGTAGTCATCAATGAAAGTGAGGAAATAGTACGCACCATGACGTGCTCTCACATTCATAGGTCCGCATATGTCTGAATGAACTAGCTCCAATGGATGAGTTGCTCTACTTGCCTTACCAAATGACTTTCTGTAGGCCTTTCCTGCTAAACATGGTTCACAAGGAGATAGGCTAAGCTTAGCGAGTGACCCCAACAGGCCTTCTCTTGCTAGTCGAGCCATTCTTTCTTGTCCAATGTGACCCAATCTCGCATGCCATTTGATAGAATCAGACACAATATCAGAAAAAACTAATAAAACAAAATTATTATTATTATTATTATTATTATTATTATTATTATTATTATTATTATTATTATTATTATTAAAATCCAAGTCTAAATTTAAGACAAAGAAATCATTCTTTAAACAACCATTACCATAAAAGTCCTTGCCCAAATAAATAGCTAACTGAGTATTCGTAAATTGAAAAGAAAAACCTAATCTAAGTAACGCTAAAACTGACAGTAGATTACATCGGATGTTCGGTGCATACAGCACATCATGTAATATCAAATAAGTACCATTACGCAATCTAAGTTGGTATGCGCCAATTCCAAGGACTTCTTCCTCAGTGCTGTTTCCGATCATGACATAATGGCTGCCAGCAGACACCCGATGATAATCCACATATCCGGCTTGATCTTTCGTTACATGCTTTGTTGCTCCCGTGTCTTCTTCCGCTCAGTGCAGTCACAAGCGAAGTGCCCCATTTTTCCACAGTTATAGCATTTCACTTTATTTAAGTTTTTCCTTCCGCGCCTACCTTTGCGGCGCTTCTCAATTCCGCCCTCATTTGGTGTGCGATTCTCAGTCTTTGCATATTTATTTTCTCCATTTCGGCGCTTGTGCTTAGGCCACTTGCCTTTGCGCTGTCCACCCTGGGCAACGACTGCATTGGCACGGTTCGCTTCTCTACGCTCCGCTTCCAACTCAAGATGTCGAGCTATATCGTTGAAGGTCTTAATACACTCATTATGAGTCAGCACAACCTTGATTTGATCCCAAGATGAATCTGGTAAGGGCCTTATAAATGATTGAACCTGTTGTTCCTCAGTGAGCACGCAACCGGCTGCTTTAAGTTCTCTTATCATAGCAGACATCACCCTTAAGTGCTCTGTCATAGAATATTTCGGGTCCAACATGTATTGATTAAATTTGAGATTCAAGGCACGAAGTCTTGTAGTCGACGTGCGCCTATATGCAGGGACGAAGCCAGAATTCAATTACGAGGGGGGCCAAAATATGTACAAATAAAAATTTTAGTAGATAAATAAAATTTTAAGTACTCAAATTTTTTAAAAAAAAATTTAGTGATTAAATAATTAATATTAAAAATATTAAATTTATTTCTTTAATTTACACTCACTTAATTTCTAATTATTTTATTTGCATTATTCTATTTAGAATTTTACTAAATATAATAATAATTTAATTAGAATTTTATTTATTTAATTTTTGTTAATAAAATAATAACAACAAATAACTAATATCTAACAGAACTATTAAATTTAGCATACTATTTTATTTCGTTAAAAAAATTAGCTCATAAAAAATAATTAGAAAGTTAAAAATGTATAAATAAAATATTTAAAGTTGAAATGACTTATTTTAAAATGACTATAACTAAGATATTCTTAGTATATTTTCACCTATAAAACACATGAAAAAAAGGAGAACTCTTTAATTTTTTAACAAGATAATCCCATATATTTTAAAAATTAACTAAGAATTTATATACTACCAAAGGACTATATAATAAATATTGAAAAATTGAGGGGGGCCATGGCCCCCCTCAGTCTCTTAATAGCTTTGTCCCTGCCTATATGTCACTTTGAGCTGCTCTCACATATTTTTAGCAGTCTCATAATTATCAAATTCTTTGATCAAATCATCGTGCATGCAGCTCAACATTGTATATCGTGCACTACGATCTTTCTCAAGCCACTCGTTACAGGCTTGCAAATCGCGACAGTGCTGAGCCGTCGTGCCTTCTTCAGGCTGAATCATACTATTAGTTAAATGGATAAGTATTCCTTTCTCATTAAGAAGACATTGTACTTTTCTATGCCACATATCATAGTTCGTTCTATCAAGCCTACCTTGATTTAACAAATCCGCGATGGAAAGATTTTTGGAAGACATTTATCACTACAATAATGCACATAATTTTAAATTAGGCACAAATATCCAAATCTTATTCTCAATTCAATTTGATAATATTTCTCAATGCATCTTCAAATCGAAAAATTTTGTCTTTGAAAAGACTAATAATCATCTCATCCAATGCAGATAAAAATAATACATCAAATTAATTAAGAATAAATCCACGTCACAAATTAAATGATGAAAATTATGCAATTTAATCAAAATAAAACATAAAACATTGCAACTTATATCATCACATGTATCATTGGTCCTTTCCACAATTTGCGACCCTGTAGGAGTAAGTCGTGGATTAGTCTCATGCATGCCCAATATGCAAGCTGGACCCGCATGCGGTCCTACGCGCACCCCGCCAAAAAACAGCGCACTGTCAACCCGCCGAGTAGCTCAACAGATTCGGCGAATATTTACCAAAACCGACTCAAAACTTCACCGAATTTTATTTTTAATAAATCAAAAAATTATTTTAGGTTAAAAAACGAATCATCGAGCGAAAACAAGCACTGTAAAGCTCTGATACCACTGTTGGATAAAATTAATTTAAATATCCAAGAAAAACAAATCGCATAAATCACGTAAATTTTTACATACCTCTTCTTGATGTGGAATCAATATTGTAATTACCACTTCTTGATGTGGAATCAATATTGTAATTAACAGGATCCGATCTTGTCTTATTTTACGAACTCGTTAATCCGCCAACGTCCTATCTCTCTGTCTGTTGCACGTACGTAGTTCTTACTCGTCGCAATCCGACTACTAAAGTCGATCGCCACACACCGCCCAAATCTCTAGGGTTTTAGATGATGCCCTAGAACGAACCCAAGAGAGAGAATATTTGTGGAGAGATGATTTTAATTTTTCGTTCTTTTTTTTTTTTGTATGTCGTTTATGGTCAATACCTCATATATTTATAAGCTATAATGGGAGACATTAATTCTAATCATATTCTAACTAAATCTCACATAGATAGAGATTTAAACAGATTATGATTTTTCTGTTAGATTTATTCTTATCCCATGTGGACTAAAAATATAACAGATAATTATAAATATTTATTTCTTATCCCATATAGATTAGAAATATTTTAGATAAGTCCCAATGTGGACGAATCCTAATACTAATTATGAATATATAAATTTTGTTCAATAATAAAGTTTTAATTCTACAAAATATATGTACTTTATACAATAATAAAGCATGCATTGTATAGCCTACTGAGGTAAAGCTTTAGTATCTTTCGCAATTTTCCAAAGTTGCTTCAACTACTTCGTATATTCTTTTGTTTTATGATTTGTGTTGAATAATGGATTCTATGTTACACACAGATATGCTTTCCAAATATATGCAATATTTATGAACTCTAAAGGTCGGGAATGTCTTAAGAGGTTAGTCAGATTGTGAATTGTGAGGTTGTCGGGATAATAGACATAATTTTTATTACACTACGAGTATAGACAAATATGGTTTATAACTAATTTTGTTACACATTCATGATGATTATATGGATTAGAAATGATCAAAGGAATTGACCTAAGGGTCAAAAAGTCGAAAGCACCAGATCCTCTATACTTCCATAGTATAGTAGCTCTACTCCTAGGTTTTGCGTATATTATAAATTACATTTATCATATTAAAATTTTAATTTTATTATATTAATTATTGAAAAATAAGTTTGATTCATGTAGTAAATTCCCAGAGTTGGTCCTGGCAAAAAGAAAAAAATTAGAAAGGATACTGAGAGAGAGGGGAAAGGAGAGAAAGGGTGAGAGAGAAGAAGAGAGTAAAACTCAAAACCGCGGAACGATAGGGAAGGAGAAAAAGAGAAAAAAAGTGGGTAAATCCCACAATCGATAGATTAGTGCTCCAAATCCAGATGCGGCGGCGGTGGATTATTGCATCCCATGTACAAAATATATAAAATATGCTATAGTTTTAAAACCCTATTAATAATTTAATCTCTATAGAGTTTTTATATAGTGTAGATTGCATCTATCACAATAGGAGCGGTATGGAGGGAAAAAAAAATAAAAAAAATGTTTCTGTTTTTATAGCTCATGGTTCGAGGACTCTTGGTCCCGTCATAGCAACTTGAAACATACAAATTCTGGGCCCCTTGACTATCTAAGATCAACACACAATCTGTGGAGCACTACTTTTGGTAGAAAGGGAAGATGGAAAGGGATGAACTGAAAGGGAATCCAGAATTTACCTCACCTGACGAGCCAGGTACCTGAAAAATACAGACGACTAGAAGAACAAATAGAAGTGTTAATATCGGTCTTTACCGGAAATGTAGTGTGCATGCTATTGCTCAAGGCTCACCAAGTTATGTGAAGAACAGCTTGACTACCGATAATCTCAATACAATGCCAGCAGTTTCTGTTTCTCCTGGAATGTCGACAGAACAATGATGAAACAAAAGGACGACTACCCAAAAAGTCTGCAAAGGTTTGAGCTAGTTATTTTCTAAAGGTGAGAGCAAACTGTTATACATGTAAAGCAGTAGCACAATCTTCCACAAATAGATGATAATGGAACCCCATCTAGTACCAAATAATGAGCATCGATTATGCTGCATTGCCGGCGTGCTCCCACGATTCTGCAATTGCATGAATTTCCACGTGAGTATCATAATGTAGAAAAAATATTGTAACACCGCACACAACATATACTAGACATTGACGATGCATGTTCAGCAACAGTAAGATATTTCTGAAAATAACCTCCAAAAGAAGACATTTCTGGTAAGTGATAACAAAACAAACCAATATAGCATAAACAAACATACCACAATATCATTTCACACAATCCAACAAAGGGCAAAAATGTGGACGCCAAACACGAAAATTGTTAAACAATCATGATGAATCTCCAATTTGTGACCATGTGCAAACCAGCACGAGAAAATTCCTTATTATTGCCTGCTTCATGCTTCTACTTGGTGTGGCATGCCGCCATGCCCCTTGATTATGAGCACCATAGGTGCCACAAAATTAGTGACGACATTTGGCATAACCAGCACAGGCCCGTATGAAATACAGCGTCTTGTCAAGTATGGAAAGTGATCAAATTCAACTTCGAGCCCGTAAAATCCTCTAATTGGCTCGCACGGCATAATGACATACTTGCTTAGGTACACTTGGCAAACTGCCATGGCATCCCTGGTCAACTTCCTAAACTGGATCAATCTAAAAGTTGAGAATGCCCACCTTCCGGGTAAGATCACAAATTGTTCTTGCCATTTAAGTAATTATAGTCCCTTTTTTCCCTCCTCTTTTTTCTATACTTGAAGAAAGGTGGCTACACACTTTGTTGATAAAACAATACACCCTTCAAGACTTTTACAACAATCAAAGAACCTAAAGGATCCAACTGCGGTAGGATTTCAGAGTGAGGAACGGGCTGCACAAATACAACAGGAAAACATCTAGTAGTACTAGGAACAGCGACAAAAGCAAGGAGAACTTACAGCAAACAAAAAGGAAATGGCCCTCAGGAAATTCCAATAGAAGAAGAGGGGTTGCCGAGGTGAACATGGTGAGGCAGCAGGAGTAGATCACAGCAACAGAAGCAAGAGGACCCTTGACAAAATTGTAGAAGGCAGAGAGGGCCCTACTGTGACAACAATAAATGCAATGCACTAAAATTTCGCAAATTGCGGTGTTCTGGTGAGAAATAGTAAATAAAACTATTCGGATCACCTCAATAGTGTTTGGGAAGCAATTAAGTGTTCTCGGAGCTAAAACGGTGTGAAAACGACGCAAAAACAAACTTCAATGAGCTAAATCTGCAAACCTGTAAATTTACATGGGAGTACCAACATTACACCTAGGTATCGATATTCAACTGCATAGAGGCTGGGGAAAGCCTTCAAGTTTTGTGAAACTTGCCCAAGTACCGGTACTGATTCGGGCAAGCACCATAACTAATTCGGGCAGGTATTACCAATACACAATAAAAATTGCAAAAAACAGCACCGGGTTCTGCAAAACTAGCCTGGAGTACCAGTACACTTGAGCCGCGTATCGATACCAGAACCCAAGTACCGGTTCTCATGGCTGCGAATAGCAGATTTTGAAGGGTTGTAAATATGGTTGATTGAGGGGTTTATGTGCAATTGCAACACCTCTATATAATCTCAAATCACGGCCAAGTCCCTAATTCACCATTTCCCCCTCTCACTCTCACTAATGCAGAACAGACTTGAACCTATGTTGATCGGATTAAACCGATTTAGTTCATCAAGTTAGTTAGGAAAGTTGTTAGTTTGGTAGAGTTTTTATTGTTAGAATTTTTGTTTTGAATTTATCACTGTCGGGAAAAGCTCTTTAAATATTCTCTGCATTGGACGATAAAAGAGGAATGAAGAAGAATGTTATTTTTTTAAAATGAGATGTGTTCTCTACTATTCCTTCGCATTTATGCGTCGCCCTGGTGTGAGTCCAGTCCCGAAGTGAGTTCGGTTCAGGAGTGAGTCCTGATTATCTTTTCTATTTTTATTTTTTTTGAATTTTTCTATTTTCTTTAAGTTTTATTTATTTACGAAAATTTCAAAAAAAAAGTATTTCAAAACTTTCAAATTTTCAAAACTCTTTCAAAATCATATATTATATTTTAGAACCCTCTAAAAACGTAGGACGACCCTATGTCCTGTCCTACATCAGATTTGGTATCAGAGATTAGGCTATTTGACGGTTCTATTTCGTCAAAAGTTTTGGGCTTGTGGACGAAAACCAAGTAAAAATTGAAAAAAAAATAAAAATGAGAAAAAATATTATGGATGCAAAAGAATGTCTTAAAAAAGTTTTTCAAAAGTATGGTAGAAGAAAAGGAATTCATATTGAGTCTTTAAAAGAAATATGCGAGATGACAAGAGTGGAGTTTGATGAATGGTTGTACGATCAGAGATCGTATTTTGAGAGAAAAAAAAATGATATTCGGATGGAAATATTAGATGACTTGAGATGGTGGTATAGACAAAAACAAATATCTCATTTTGATTTTAACATAATATTTTTGGAGGAAGAAAAAAAAAGGTTGAAAGATATTGAAGATGGTGTTAAAATTGCTGAAGATGATTTTCAATGGATGGATAAGGTCAGAGATGAGTATCGATGGATCCAACTAAAACTTCAACTGGAAACCCTAATTGCTCAACAGAGTATACAACCTATAGCACAGTTGGGAGCCGACAATTCTAATCTAGTTCCATCCAGACCATACGATTGCCAAGAAGTTCCGGATGTGGCCGAGCCCGAGATAGATTTAGAAAATCCAGAGTTGATTCACGAAGATAAGGTAAATCAGATGTTGAGGAGGTAAGATTACAGATCGAGTTACCCTTATTGCCCCAGCAATATGAATCCACTATACTAGAGCTTCAGATTGCGTCGGAAGCATCTTTCTTATTGATATCAAACCTTATGAAGTCTCATGAACTTATCAATCATTCTTCCTACATCAAGACCAAGTCGGAAACTCGGATGATACCGATTGTTCGACATGCAGGCATTGGGCTGCATCACTTTATTCTACACATTTGGTTGTTTCCTATCTCCTTACAAATTCAACTAATCTCGAGGACGAGATCCTGCGGAGCGGAAGCGAATGATGCAAAACAAACTTGAACCTATGTTGATCGGATTAAACCGATTTAGTTCATCAAGTTAGTTAGGAAAGTTGTTAGTTTGGTAGAGTTTTTATTATTAGAATTTTTGTTTTGAGTTTATCACTGTCGGGAAAAGCTCTTTAAATATTCTCTGCATTGGACGATAAAAGAGGAATGAAGAAGAATGTTATTTTTTTAAAATGAGATGTGTTCTCTACTATTCCTTCGCATTTATGCGTCGCCCTAGAGTGAGTCCAGTCCCTAAGTGAGTTCGGTTCAGGAGTGAGTCCTGATTATCTTTTCTATTTTTATTTTTTTTTGAATTTTTCTATTTTCTTTAAGTTTTATTTATTAACGAAAATTTCAAAAAAAAAAGTATTTCAAAACTTTCAAATTTTCAAAACTCTTTCAAAATCATAAATTATATTTTAGAACCCTCTAAAAACGTAGGACCCTATGTCCTGTCCTACATCACTCACTCTACTCTTTCTGTGACGCCCCAACTTCCCAGGGGGTCACCCATCCTAGGACTACTCCCGTACTACGGTACTAGTACGCTTAACTCTCTTAATCTCTTGAGCCTAACCATCACCCAAAATGCTTAAGCTGGATTAAAAGTTTAGCTCTATTATATCTTATATATAGAATTACCTGGGGTCTCACAATCTCCCCTCCTTTAAACCCTGACGTCCTCGTCAGGCTCAGACTCACAAGTATCAGGCGATGTGAGACTCGTCTCGCTAGCTTTGTCATTCCAACCATGGCTCTAAAGAGACTTATCTCACACTTCCAGCTGATAATTGGCTCTGATACAAACTGTGATGCCCCAACTTCCCAGGGACTCACCCATCCTAGGACTACTCCCATCCTAGCACGCTTAACTCTCTTAACCTCTTGGGCCTAACCACCACCCAAAATGCTTAAGCCGGATTAAGAATTTTGCGCTATTATATCTTATATATAGGACTACCTGGGGTCTCACACTCTCTCTCTCTAGAAGAAAAGGTAACCCTAATTTCCCATTAAAGGGACCTCTTAAATCCTCCTTGGAGGATTGGAAGAGATCAAGGGTGCTAAGGGTCTGGGAAGAAGAAAACCCTCTCCACTAGCATTTCTCTTGCTAGGAAAAGGATAGGTGAGTTAATGTGTTTTTAGATTTTATTTTGGAGGCTTTGCCTCAAATGAGATATTTCATAAGTCTAACTTGGTTAGAACTCATTTACAGAGTTTTCTTGAAATTATTTGAAAATCAATACTCATCTCCAACACGAATTAAGGCAATCGAAAATATCACCGAAAAGAATTTGATCTCCCCTTTGTCCTTGGTTTCTTGGAATTATTTGCATGTGTTATATGTAGGGCTGGCAAACGAGCGAGCCGGCTCGCGTTCGACTCGTGTTCGGCTCGATATTCGGCTCGCTCGAGCTCGACTCGAAATTAAACGAGCCGAGCTTGAACAAAAAAAAAAGCTCGAAACTTATTTCAAGCCAAGCTTGAGCATTGGTTGGCTCGCTCGAATTAGGCTCGAAAAGCTCGAAAAGCTCGAATATATATATATATATATATATATATATATATATATATATATATATATATATATATATATATATATATATATATATATATATATATATATATTAAAAATATTTATAAATAAAATGTATTAATTAAAAATATTTATAAATGAGTGAAACTGCCTTGTGGGCCTCATAGGTGGCCCAAAACAAAAAAATCTTTCAGGTAACCTTACCTACCTCAATAGTCAATACCTCACCCTGTGTCCCTGTCACCAAAAAAAAAAAAAGAAAACCCTTTCTACAAAACTTAAGCCCCCAGGTCCCCTCCCACGAGTCCCACTCACAGCCACACAGCCACACTTGACACTCCCACAGTCCCACTCCCAGTCCCACCCGACCCCTTCCAAAAAAAAAGGGTTTGCCCTAACTTCTCACCCCTGCGGCCCCGCGACGGTGCCGCCCTGCCACAGACCCCTGTGGCGGTCCCCCTCTTCCTTTCCGGCCACTCGTCGAACGCCATCGGAAGCTCTCCTCTTCAGAAATAGATGATCGAAGATCTGGTTCTTCACTCTTCATAAATCGAAACCCTCCTCGTCGCTCTTCCTCTTCCGCTTCCTCTATCCAACGATAGATCAGTAATCGGGTGGTTCTTTACAAACCAGGTACGATTTGAGTTTTCATTCTTCAAAGCAAAAGTTGGAAGCTTTTAGTTCTGATGGATACTTGTTTATACAAAAATGGCTCGAGTGCTTAACTGAATGTGTCCATTCTCTCTTATGCACAAAGAAGATCCAAGCATAGAGCAAATAATTGAATGTGTCTATTCTCTCGTATATTTATAACATATGTTGTATACTCCATATACAAGTGTCCATTCTCTGTTATGCACAAAGAAGACCCAAACAATGAGCTAAATAATTGAATGTGTCCATTCTCTGTATAATTATAACATATGTTGTTTACTGCATATACAATTTGTGTTTATGTAGCATCCATGATTTTTTTTTCCCAAAAAGATGATGATGATAATTTATTTTTGTATTTAGATGTCTTCTTCACGGATTCCTTCTTCTCAAAATTCTATATCTTCTCCTGCCACTGATAATGTTATTGTTGATGACTTACCGATCGCTGTCGATAATGAGTGCGGAGATGATGGAGATAATAATCAATTGATGAAGGAAAATGCGATCGCCACCGATAGCCCATCAAAGAAAAGGGGGAGGAAAAAAACATCAGATGTATGGAAGAGCTTTAAAAAAATTCAGGTAACGGAGAACGGTAAGTCTATTGAGAAATATAAATGCTGCAAGTGTCCGGCAACTTTTCACATACCTAAGTACGGTACCACTTCTCAATTTAAAAGGCATTTACATGATTGCCTACAAACAAAGCTAAGTCAAAAGCAAAGTATTATATCTTTTGCTTCCACTAGCACAACAGCTCTTGATACTATTGGAGAAAAGTATCTTTCTAAGGTTTCAAAAGGAGAATATGATCCCAAAGTGATAAGAGAAATAATGGCAAAAATGATTATGGTGCATGAGTATCCGTTTAGTATAGTTGAGCATGCATGGTTTAATATGTTATTGAAAGTTTTGAATCCTAGTTATGAAAAGATTTCTAGAAAGACTATAAAGAATGATTGCATGGAAGTGTATGAAAATGAAAAAGATAAGCTTAAGAAGATGCTTAAAGGTGTTGGTAGGATAAGCTTAACATCGGATACATGGACATCAAACCAAACAATTGGTTATATGTGCTTGACTGCTCATTTTATAGATTCTGAATGGAAATTACAAAAACGTGTCATAAATTTTTGTGAGTTGGAGCCTCCACATACGGGGGTCGTCATTGCTGATGGTATTATTGAATGCCTACTTAATTGGGGCATTGAGAACAAGATATCCACTATAACCTTGGATAATGCCTCCTCAAATGATGTGGCAGTTCGATATTTAATGGATAACTTTGTTGCTAGAGGAAGACTTTTTTTTAAGGGAATTATCTTTCAAGTAAGATGTTGTGCTCATATCTTAAATTTAGTTGTTCAAGATGGGCTCAATGCAATTGGAGAAGTAATCCTAAACATTAGGAATAGTGTTGTTTACTTGAAAAAAAGTCCCTCGCGTCTCCACAAATTTGGTGAAATTGCTCGACAACTTAATGTCTCTACAAGAAAAGGATTGGCATTAGATGTTGCAACTCGATGGAATTCAACATACATCATGTTAGATCATGCCTTTACATATAAAACCGTCTTCCAACAATATGCAACTAGAGATGCAAATTATAAATGGTTGCCATCTCAAAGTGACTGGATGAAAGCTCAACAAGTGTTTGACTTTCTTGAAATTTTTTATGAAGTGACAAATATTTTCTCCGGTTCACTTTATCCTACAGCAAATCTTTTTCTTCCAGAGGTATGGAAAATAAAGGAACAACTAAATCACAAATCTGAATGTGAGGATGAATTTTTGAAAAACATGGCTATTGAGATGCGAAAGAAGTTTGACAAATATTGGGGTGAGTGCAATATGTTGATGTCCATTGCAGCTATTATGGACCCTCGTTACAAAATGAAGCTTATTAAGTTTTGCTTTCCCAAAATTTACTCTCAGATTGAATTTGTTGATCATATTTTAAGAGTTCAGAGAGCATTATTTGATATATATGAAGTTTATGTGCTTGAACAAGCCGCAAAAGTATCTACACAAGATGTTGGAGGATCAAATTTATCAAATGATGAAAATGGTCAAAATTTACCTATAAAGACAAAAGTTAAGACAAAAGGAAAAGCTGAATTTGATTTATTTTTGGAGACAGTTGATTCAATGGAAGTTGGAAAATCGGAATTGGAGATTTACTTGGAAGAGCAAAACGTGAGATGTGATGCATCTACAGACAAAACATTTGATGTTCTTAATTGGTGGAAAGTAAACTCTCACAAGTTTCCTATTCTTTCACAAATGGCAAAAGATATTCTTTCTGTGCCAATTACCACGGTGACATCAGAATCTGCATTTAGTGCAGGCGGAAGAGTTCTTACAGATTACCGCAGTTCATTATCTACTAGTACTGTAGAGGCTCTAGTATGTGGAGGAAATTGGATTCGTGATATTTCAAAACTACAATTAAACGCTCCCAATGTAAGTTATTAAATACTTTTAATTTTGAATTTGGTAATCTACTATTCATTACTAATGCTTTAGATAATTAACTATAATGGTTAACTTTAATTGATCATCTAAATGAGGAGAGTCTCATCATTCCAATCCCGAAGTTGTGGATTCTTAGCTTACTAATTTCTTTTTGTAAGGTGAATAATTTTAAGAATGCACATAATACATATATTTTATTATTTTTTATATTATTTTTTATGTAAACTAACTTTTATTATGTTTTTTTGATACAGGATGGAGTGATTTTGAGTTGAAGACTTAATGTTGTTTTCTATACTTTGTTATGCCACCATGATGTCTCTTAAGACATATATGCACTTGGATTAATGTTGAATTTTTATTTTTATGTTGGTGTATTTAACTGTTTGATGTTGTTACTTTTATGATACTATATTTAGCTAAATATGCTTAGCTAACTTTTCAATATTGAATATTTTTAATTTGATATGATTTTGTTACATTATAGTAAAATTGAATGCTATTGTTGTTTGCTTAAAATATGCGAATTAAGGTAAACAAATTATTATTTATAACATATGTTGATTTTAGTTTTATATAATTGGACAGTTCAATTCACTAGTTGCTTATATATTTTATTCATCTTTTAACCATATAGATGAAAAAGAGCAATATGGAGATCGAAGGCGAAAGAGAAGATATACAAGGTTGCAACAAAAATACAAAAGGAAATTGACATTCATTACAAGGTTAGATATCCAGCTCAAATTATTATTTTTTATATTATAATATCACATTTCTTGCAATTATTTTGTATTTTGAACTATTGGACATGTTGCATCAAATTGTAGGTAATGTTCTATACAAATTAACTATTGATTATATAATATCGAGAATTTCAAGCTGCTCGTTTAGAGCTCGAGCTCGGCTTGACTCGAAATTAGGCTCGCTCGAGCTCGGCTCGAATTAATTTCAAGCCGAGCTTGAGCCTAGATTTAGGCTCGAAATTAATTTCAAGCCGAATTTGAGCCGACATAAGCTCGCTCGAGCTCGGCTCGTTTCCACCCCTAGTTATATGAAATAATTAAACTAAATAGGATTTTAGTTGCATGCTAGAGAAATAGGGTTTTAGCATTTTGTTTGCTGAATGGAACAATGGACATGTGCATGTAAGAGTATTGGGAACCTTGGATATAAGTTAAAACAAGTGGCATATAAATTTAGGTCAAAACCTAAGGTGAAATATAGTGACATGTGAACTCCAGGGTAAATATGAACTAGAGAACAAGTATATGTAAGTTGAGCATGGTCGATAATCCTAGAAGTCATAAACTTAGGGTGTAATGTAAAATATATGCGACCTTCTGAAAGTGTCAAACGAAAAGAGACGTGCGAGCTATCGACTCCCTATGAGGTTACTTGGGAGAGTCCAAGAGCAACCGACCCTACCCTATTTACGTACCAATTGAAGAGGAGTGCAAGCAATCGACTCTCCATGAAGTGTAACAAGAAAAAAAAAACTAAACCACAAAGAGCGGTGACTTTGAATAGCTCTATATTCATAACAACACAGGTGTGGTGAATATGATGAGACATTTCACAGGCCAAGAGGAGTTGCTTAGGCCGGCATAACAAGATTTGCCACTTCTTTTCTCACTCTTTAACGATCACACATCAAAAAAATAACTTGACGAAGATATTTACATCTGAAGATTGAACCAAGAGCAAATAGGCGAAGCAACAATCGGGCAAAAGAATTATTAGCATAGTAATGATCCCCACATTTTGGCCTAATGTAATAGTGCTTGGTCCACTTGTTTGTGTTTTACGATTAGCTAATTGCGAGAAGCGATCTTCAATGGAATACATCTAAAAGGCCATGGATAGTGCAAAGGAAGTCATTGCAAGATCATCCAATGAGAAGGAGGAAAAATATATTGAAATTTTCAACATAGCTGATAGGTGGGAATGTCAACTCCACCCAATGCATGCTGCTAGTTTTTATTTGAATCAAGCATATTTTTACTCGAATTCAAGTATTGAGCAAGATGAAAAAGTTATGTCGGGGCTATACAAGACTCTACGGCGATTGTTCCAAGAATTGAGAAATAAGATAAAATAAGAGACCAACTAAGCATGTTGTAGAGCACACGACCCTTTTGGACATGACTAAGCAATCCGACATAGAAATACAAAGTCACCACATATACTATTACTTGTATATTATTAGTTTTCTTAATTCTAAATTTCTAAATTGTCATATAATTATAGAGAATTGAGCTTCTATGCTTTTAAAAGTAACAAGTCATTGGTGCTTGTAAGGTTTTCAGCCCTTGGATTAAGTGATGTGCGGTTAGGATGATAGTGGTCCCCTAGCCTCCGTTTGGTTGGGGGTTAAGGGGTGGAATAACCCCTTAACCCCCATTTTATTCCCAAACACTCTCAAAAATATGTGGGGTTAGCTAACCCCATCTCAAATGGGTTATCCCGGCTTAGCTAACCCCACCTAACCCAACCAAACCCCAACCAAACACTATTTTCTATTCATAATAAGTTAATAACACACTATCCTTCTTATCCCACCTACTCCAACCAAACACTATTTTTCACTATCCTGGACTAACTCCACCCCCCAACCAAACACAAAAATTATAAGGATGTGAATTCTCGAAATCCGAGAGTTGCACCACGTTCAGAATCGACTAAGTATCGAATGGATAGACTTCGGAAAGTTCGAAGTCGACTCTAAGTCAAAAAGTGCACTAAAGTGAACCTCAAGTGCAAATGGTGCAAACTGCACCATTCTGCAGTTTTTAGCCAGGGGAGACCGGACCTTAGCGTGAGGACCGATCTCGGTGCACGCAAGAAAAATTGGAGGGTGAAAATTCGGTTGTTCCAAAATACCAGCTCTCGGGATCCGGACATTGAGTGAAGACCGGACCCTGTGAGACCGGACCTCAAGGTGAAGACCGGTCTCTGGCTGCGAAATGAGGAAGTAGCCTGAAAATTTGGCTAAGTCCTGGAAACCCAGCTCTCGGATCCTGGACATCGGCGAAGACTGACTCCGGGGAGACCGGACATCGAGTGTAGACCGGTCTCTATCTCGCGAAATAGAGTAACTCGTTTGTGGAGTCCTGACCACCGCGGAGACCGGACCTCACACGCGATGGGACCTTGGCGGAGATACTTGGAGATCGGTCTCCATATGTGGAGTCCGGACCCCGAGCCCGAGAAATGCCCAGTCTGAGGCAGTGTAAGGGATTTAATGTTGAGGGGCCTTTTAGCATCTTGTTACAATAAAGGGGCTAAAGAGGGGTTTCCTCCCTCTCTCACTGTCATTTGCCCTCTCCCTCACACAACACACTCTCCATGTCTCTCTCTCTAGGAAGATAGAAGAAGAAGGAGATAGAAGAGGAAGTAGAAGGAGAAGGAGTGAAGGGATTGGAAGAGGATTAGGCTAGAAGCAAGCCTAGCCTCATCTTCACCATCTTCTCCTCCCTTGGAGCTTCCACTTGAGGTAAGCTTTAAGAGCTTTCATGGTAGCTTTTCCTAGGGTGATCTAAATCTTCTAGGAACAATTTTAGAGGAACCCTAGCTTCTCTAAGAAGTGATTTGCACGGTCGATTCGAGCTGTAATTTTTGCTCGGGGCAAAATCTAGGGCTCAAATTGGGGTTTTTCTAAAAGAGAGGTTTTGATCTCTTTTAACCTCATTTCTAACATATTGTTAGGCACACGAACGCGTGGGAAGCGACGGTTCGTCAATCCGACGAACGATTTGAGTGATCCAAGCCAAACAAAGGCTTCCAGCTTCGATATTGGCCCGGGGAGTCAAAGTGTTGGTTAGAGGCTTCGAGAGCAGCATTCTAACCTCGTGGGACATCCCGAAAGATAGGGGGTGCCATCCGAAGCCATTGGGCTACCTTTTATGTCTAAGTATAGTTGTTGGTCATATTGCATATAAATTTATATCTCGCAAAAACGAAACTAGGTGAGATGTCCCTGCAAAAGTCCAAAAGTATGCAGATATGTCCCTGCCGCGCCTTTTGCAGGGACATATCTGAAAAAATATTTTTTCAGATATGTCCCTGCAAAAGGCGCGGCAGGGACATATCTGCATACTTTTGGACTTTTGCAGGGACATCTCACCTAGTTTCGTTTTTGCAGGGATATTTCCGCAATTGACTATGTTTGCAGGGACCTGTATGTAAATAACCCTAAATTTATATATGTAGAGTTTTCTTGCATTATAGGGTTATGTAGCTACTTTACTATTCTGGCATGCTACCTTATCGTGCGGCACTATAGGCTTTGCATTTGGACATAGGGAGCATTGGAATGAGTATATTGACATTGAACCCTGGAGATGAACTAATCTTGCATTATTGACAACTTGAGGATTGACAGATGACATAGTGCATAGAACACTAGTGACATGAGAACCAAGTAGACAACTTGATGAATGACATTGTACAATAACTTAGTGTAAAGAACACTAGAGATATGGGAACCAAGTATAGAACTTGATGATTGGCATTATGACATAGTGTAGAGACACTAGTGACATGTAATCCAAGTAAATAACTTGATGACAAGGATATTGAGACATAGTGTTAGAGAACACTTATGCATGATTCCCCTGTGTTGGATGCCCTCCAAAGTGGAGGATGAGATCATACTCACACGGTCTATTCAGCGCTCGTGGTGGTCGCTCCACACGAGTAGTGCGAGTCTCCGGATGTCTTGGCACGTGATTCGATTGGGATCGCCTATTTTGGGTCCCAAGGGATAGCCTATGTGGGGTCCCGCATACAACCCCTCGGGTGGTTCGAGTCCCCCTTCATAGACGGGTTGAGTGGTGAGTCGTGGGCGCGCCTACGGGCCAGCCAATGATTGGGTAATAAACTCCAAAGAGTTATGAGATTGGGTACAAAAGTACATATTGAGCATAATAGAATTGCAAACATACTGGATAGAGTTATATTAGCATGTTAGCGGTTACATGGCTAGAACATTACTCTTACCTTGTTGTTACAGGCATAGTAGATAGTGCATTTCTATTATTATGCTTTACTTACAGCATTTACAGTTTTAAGATAAGTATCTATCTATCTGCTTATGCCTGCTTAGACCTAGTGGGGAGATCGGTGGGGTCGGTGGCTGAGCCCACTGGGAACTAAGGAAGTTAGTTCTCACCCCACTCTATTTCAGGTGCTAGTTCGCGGGCGGCCGGAGAGGATCGTGGCAAGGGCATCGCGCCCTAGTTGATAGTAGCCACCTATTTGCATTAAAGCTTCCTTCGGTGTCATTTTGGTATAGTTGTATGTTCGAGGAAACAACATGTATTTTGGGAAAAGAACATGTATATTCATTTTGAGACAAAGAATATAATTAAATGTAAAGAATGATGAATGGTTGTAATAGATAGACTTTTCTCTCTTTGTACTACTTGTATGAAATACTTGTATCTTGCTCTTATTGCTATTGGCACCTTGAGGTGCATTGTCTCTTCATGTATGTTAAAGAATTCAATTTTCCTGGGCAATTCCTTGTACATGACTTGGTTGTGGAGCCTTGGGCGGACAGGGTAAATGTTGTCCGTTCGGCGCCTGATCGGCGTTCCCGAACCGAACCAAATTGGTAGCGGTCTCGGGGCGTGACAGGTTTAAGTTGGTATCAGAGCAGTTAAGAGCAAGTAAAGAGAGAGTTTAGGAGTAAAGAGAGAGTTTAGGATGGACCTAGGAAACCCTATGATGGTAAACCCTAAGGCTATAGGTGCGTGAGCGGAACGTGGACCTATGCCATACGGCGGAAGTAAATTCGATTGGGTCGAAGTAACGGTTGAGATGTCTCTAGTTGTGAATAGAGACAGATTCAAGGGTATTAGTTCTTGACTTAAAGTGTTTGTGTTGGGCGGCCGACAACATGACACCGAGAGTCTAGAATGAGTACACTTGTGTGCTTCCGCCTAATTTTTACGTATTGAGTCTCGTAAACTATCGATCACGAGGAGTTGATGGGTTAAGGTAACTAACCCAGTTGTTGCGTTTCAGGAACTAATGCCTCCGAGACGCTATACGCGTAGGACGGGTCCCAAGATCGTCGTCAGAGACCCAGATCCGCTCGAACCTCCGCGATGCCGCAGTCATCCGGTCCCAGCGAGGTGCGCAGAGTTACGGACGCAGATGACTGCGTTGACCAGTCGTTTTGATCGACTCCAGGAGCTGATGGAGCGGTAGATTGCAGCGACGGCCGCGACAGCGGCTGAGAATTGTGATCCACCCGCGCCCCCGACGCATGTGCCTGAGGCGGCTGAGGGCGAGGGTGTGGCAGCAGTTCCGGTGACGGCACGTCCTCCACCGACGAGTGCACTTCCGGCGGCGTCGGGTTCGGCAACTCCCGATGTATCGACCGAGGAGACGGAGCAAAGGGCGGCTGTTAACGGCCCTTATTAAGTTAATGAAGTTCCACCCACCAATCTTCGAGGGCGGACAAGTGGAGCCGGAGATAGTGGAGTCATGGGTTGACTCAATGGAAACGATGTTCGAGGACTTCCATACCTCGGAGAGAGACAAAGTTTACTTCGCCACGCATTGTCTCGAGAAGACGGCGAAGGTGTGGTGGAAGCGGTTAAAGCGAGACCGACCTTCTGATCTTCCACCTATGACACGGGAGGAATTCAAGAGGGCGATGTACGCCAATTACTTCCCTGACACAGTGAAGCGAAAGGCTGAGAAGGTTTAGGACGTGAGATGTGAGACCGCTCTGTGGCGGAGTTCGAGCAGGAATTCTCCCACATTATAGATTGTGTTCTGAAAGTGGTGCGAGACGACCGGGGCAGAGCGGACTGGTTCTTGCGAGGACTCAGACCGAGCATTTACCGGGCGGTGCAAATACTTAAGCTCACCACTTATGCGAAGGTATTTGATCGTGCACTGTGGGCGGAGCACGGTGACGCTCATGTGCGCGAGGAGCGTGAGCTTATGGCAGCGTCCAAGGACAAAGGGAAAAAGCGATCGGGCGGTCCTTCGGGGGGACAATCGAGCTCCAAGAAACCCCCGAAGAACCCGCGAACGCAGTCGTGGAGTCGCGGGCCGCAGCGATGCACTATATGCGGTGGCGGAAACCACCGGGCGCAGCAGTGCAGGCGACGGCAAGGCAAGTGCTTTAACCGCGGGCGTGGCGGCACATAAGTCGCGATCGTCCGGCCGAGGCCCCGCCTACCCCGTTTGGTGGCATCGACTCCGCAACACCGGCTTATGGAGGAGCTCCACCGTCGCTATGTCGGCCGGACGCACGATGGCTCCGCGTCGCCCCCGAGTTGGCACGATCGCCGCCGAGCGGACGGTATTCGCCGCTCAGCCCAAGTTGAGGAACCCGTCAAGCGAGCACTTCGAGACTGCAAGTGTATGATTTTAATTAACGGAGTACGCTCTAGAGCAATGTTTGATACGGGTGCCACACACTCATTTATCAGTAGGCCATTTGCACAAATGCATGGTATAGAATTTGGGTTTAGTGAAAGCATTTGGCGTGTGTCGGGCCCCGGGCGGGACTTTTTGATCCGCAAAGAGTGTAAAGCGTGCCCAGTACAGATTGGAGACTGGGTGATGCCGATTAGAATGTTAATACTCAAAAGATTGAAAGAGTTTGACGTTATATTGGGCATGGATCGTTCTCGAAATATTATGCGTCGATCGATCGCAAGTGAGAAAGTGATCACGTTTCGTGAGCCAGGACAAGAGGAACTTATTTACAAGGCGTGTAAGAGTTCATGCTTCGCCGCAACAGTGTCGGCGACGAGAGCAAGGAAACTAGTCGGCAGCGGTTGCGCAGCCTATTTGGCAACCGTTGTAGAGGTTGAGCGAGTAACCCCGACACTTGAGGAGCTATCGGTAGTCCGAGAATTTCCTGACGTATTCCCTACCGAGTTACCGGGAATACCGCCAGAGCGGGAGATCGAGTTTGTTATTGACTTGGATCCCGGGACCGCGCCGATTTCGAAGGCTCCATATCGAATGGCGCCGGCAGAATTAAAGGAGTTGAGGGCTCAGTTATTGGATCTCCTTGATAAGGAATTTATCCGGCCGAGTGTATCGCCGTGGGGAGCCCCGGTATTATTTGTGCGGAAGAAGGATGGAACGTTTCGACTCTGCGTAGATTATCGCGAGTTGAACAAAGTCACGATCAAGAACAAGTATCCGCTACCCCGAATTGATGACTTATTCGATCAGCTACAGGGATCGAGTGTTTACTCAAAGATAGATCTCCAATCGGGCTATCATCAGTTGAGGATTAAGCCAGAGGATGTTCAGAAAACTGCATTCCGCACGCGTTATGGACACTATGAATTCACGGTGATGCCGTTTGGGCTCACGAATGCCTCGGCAGCGTTTATGGACTTAATGAACCGTGTCTTTAGGGAAGTACATAGACCAGTTTGTGGTGGTCTTCATAAATGACATCCTGGTCTATTCCCGCAGTGATGAGGAACATGCGGAGCATTTGCACTTGGTACTTCAAATCCTTCGGGAGGAGAAGTTATATGCCAAATTGAAGAAGTGCGACTTTTGGCTGAGTGAAGTTGCATTTCTGGGGCATGTCATTTCCGAGGGCGGAATTTCTGTTGACCCCAGGAAAATAGAGGCAATCAAGGATTGGCCGCGCCCAACGAATGTCACAGAAGTCCGAAGCTTTGTGGGCTTAGCGCGCTATTATAGGCGGTTCGTGGAAGGTTTCTCGAAGATTGTAATTCCACTTACCCGTCTAACGAAGAAAGGCACCAAGTTCATATGGAGTGACGAGTGTGACCGGAGTTTCCAAGAGTTGAAGGATAAACTGACTTCGACTCCGGTACTCGCGTTACCGGTGCAAGGCGAAGACTTTGTGGTAAATAGCGACGCATCTTATTCAGGCTTGGGGTGTGTTCTGATGCAAGGCGGGAAGGTGATCGCATATGCATCCCGTCAGTTGAAAAGCTACGAGAAGAACTACCCTATCCATGACTTAAGAGTTAGCCGCGGTGGTATTTGCTCTTAAGTTGTGGAGACACTATTTGTATGGCGTGCGTTGCGAAATATACACGGACCACAAAAGTCTAAAGTATCTGTTCACGCAAAAGGAGCTGAACATGCGCCAACGGCGGTGGTTGGAGTTATTAAAGGATTATGATGTCTCGATCCTTTACCACCCCGGGAAGGCGAATGTGGTGGCCGATGCTCTTAGTAGAAAGTCGATGGAAAATCTTGCGTTGAAAGTTACGGCTCGGGATCCATTATGCTTGGAGATGAAACGGCTAAATCTTGAGGTAGTAGCTCCAGAAGTACCGGCTATATTATCGGCTCTTATTGTTAGACCGACCTTATTGGAGCGGATCAAGAGTCTCCAACCTACAGACCCTAATCTCCAAAAGGTGCGGCGCGACATTGAGAGCGGACGCGGTGGCGACTTCGTCATAGATGCCGATGGTGCACTCCGGTTTCGCAACCGGTGGTGTGTGCCAGAAAATGAAGAGGTCCGAAAGTTGATATTGGAAGAAGCTCATTAGGCTCCTTACAGTATTCACCCGGGCGGCACCAAAATGTACAAGGACCTAAAAATGCAGTACTGGTGGCCGGGGATGAAAGCTGACATTGGGCGCTATGTGGCACAATGTTTGGTATGTCAGCAAGTAAAGGCTGAGCGCCGTTACCCAGCGGGGAAGCTTCAAAGCCTACCTATCCCAGTTTGGAAGTGGGAGGACATCGCGATGGATTTCATGGTCGGACTACCTCGTTCGACGGGCGGCCACGACACGATTTGGGTAATTGTAGACCGTATGTCGAAGTCTGCGCGCTTCTTATCGATCCATACTACTTGGTCGGGCGAGAAGTTGGCGCAGATGTATTTGGATGAGGTGGTCAGATTGCATGGGGTGCCGAAGTCGATTGTATCAGATCGAGATCCCCGATTCACCTCACATTTCTAGAAGAACCTACAGGAAGCCCTTGGCACACGACTCGAGTTTAGTACCGCATTTCACCCTCAGACAGATAGACAGTCAGAGCGGACTATTCAGATTCTGGAGGATATGTTGCGGGCGTGTGTCATTGACTATAAGGGAAGTTGGGCCAAGTATTTACCGATGGCCGAGTTCACCTACAATAATAGTTACCAAGCTAGCGTGGAGATGGTACCGTTTGAGGTCCTTTACGGGCGGAAGTGCTGCCTCCTGCAATCGGGGTGATGTAGGTGAACGGCCGTGGTTGGTCCCGAAGTGTTGCGGGTTGTACAGAGAAAGTTCGCCTCGCTCGCCAACGGATGCTTACGGCGCAATCGAGGCAACAGAGCTATGCGAATAAGCGCCGAAGAGAATTGGAATTCGCGATAGGAGACCGCGTGTTCTTGAAAGTTTCGCCTATGAGAGGCGTGAGACGATTTGGAGTTCGAGGAAAGCTAAGTCCTCGATATATTGGACCGTTTGAAGTGTTGGAACGTATTGGAGCGGTAGCATATCGGATTGCATTGCCGCCGCAGCTAGCGGACGTTCACAACGTGTTTCACATTTCCAACCTTCGGAAATATGTCCACAATCCCGAACACGCTATGATGTTTGAACCCCCGGAGCTTCAAGAAGACTTGATCTATGAAGAGTTTCCGGTGGCAATTATTGCTCGGGAGGTGCGCAAGTTGTGGAATCGCGAGATTCCTTATGTAAGAGTCCGGTGGAGTAATCACGATGATCGTGAAGCCACTTGGGAGATCGAGAGCGAGATGAAAACGCATCATCCTCATTTATTCGAGGAGTGAGGTATGGATTTAAGTTTAAGTTTAAGTTGATATAAAGGTTCGTTTCGAGGACGAAACTCTTTTTAAGGCGGGGAGGATGTAAGGATATGAATTCTCAAAATCCGAGAGTTGCACCACGTTCAGAATCGACTAAGTGTCGAATGGATAGACTTCGGAAAGTTCGAAGTCGACTCTAAGTCAAAAAGTGCACTAGAGTGGACCTCGAGTGCAAATGGTGCAAACTGCACTATTCTGCAGTTTTTAGCCAGGGGAGACCGGACCTTGGCGTGAGGACCGGTCTCAGTGCACGCAGAAAAAATTGGAGGGTGAAATTCGGCTAAGTCCCAAAATACCAGCTCTCGGGATCCGGACATTGAGTGAAGACCGAACCCTGTGAGACCGGACCTGCGAAGACCGCCTCCCCGCGAAACGAGGAAGAGTTCGAAAATTTGGCTAAGTCCCGAAACTCAGCTCTCGGATCCTGGACATCGTGCGAAGATCGGACCGGGGAGACCGGACTTGAGTGAAGACCGGTCGTCTGTCGAAACAGGAGAACTTGTGGATTCCGACCACCGGTGGAGACCGGACCTCACACGCGACGGGACTCGGCGGAGATACTTGGAGACCTGGTCTCCATACGTGAGTCCTGGACTCCCGAGCCCGAGAAATGCCTGGCCCGAGGCGGTGTGGATTTAATGTTGAGGGGCCTTTTAGCATCTTGTTACAATAGAGGGGCTAAAGAGGGGTTTTCTCCCTCTCTCACTGTCATTTCCCCTCTCCCTCACACAACACACTCTCCCTTCTCTCTCTCTAGGAAGATAGAAGAAGAAGGAGATAGATGAGGAAGTAGAAGGAGAAAGAGTGAAGGGATTGGAAGAGGATCAGGCTAGGAGCAAGCCTAGCCTCATCTTCACCATCTTCTCCTCCCTTGGAGCTTCCACTTGAGGTAAGTTTTAAGAGCTTTCATGGTAGCTTTTCCTAGGGTGATCTAAATCTTCTAGGAACAATTTTAGAGGAACCCTAGCTTCTCTAAGAAGTGATTTGCACGGTCGATTCAAGCTCTAGCACGAGATTTTTGGTCGGGGCAAAATCTAGGGCTTAAATTGGGGTTTTTCTAAAAGAGAGGTTTTGATCTCTTTTAACCTCATTTCTAACATATTGTTAGGCACACGAATGCGTGGGAAGCGACGGTTCGTCAATCCGACGAACGGTTTGAGTGATCCGAGCCAAACAAAGGCTTCCAGCTTCGATATTGGCCCGGGGAGTCAAAGTGTTGGTTAGAGGCTTCGAGAGCAGCATTCTAACCTCGTGGGACATCCCGAAAGATAGGGGGTGCCATCCGAAGCCATTGGGCTACCTTTTATGTCTAAGTATAGTTGTTGGTCATATTGCATATAAATTTATATATGTAGAGTTTTCTTGCATGATAGGGTTATGTAGCTACTTTACTATTCTGGCATGCTTCCTTATCGTGCGACACTATAGGCTTTGCATTTGGACATAGGGAGCATTGGAATGAGTATATTGACATTGAACCCTAGAGATGAACTAATCTTGCATTATTGACAACTAGAGACATATGAACCAAGTATAGAACTTGAGGATTGACAGATGACATAGTGCATAGAACACTAGTAACATGAGAACCAAGTAGACAACTTGATGAATGACATTGTACAATAACTTAGTGTAAAGAACACTAAAGATATGGGAACCAAGTATAGAACTTGATGATTGACATTATGACATAGTGTAGAGACACTAGTGACATGTAATCCAAGTAAATAACTTGATGACAAGGATATTGAGACATAGTGTTAGAGAACACTTATGCATGATTCCCCTGTGTTGGATGCCCTCCAAAGTGGAGAATGAGATCATACTCACACGGTCTGTTCAGCGCTCGTGGTGGTCGCTCCACACGAGTAGTGCGAGTCTCCGGAGGTCTTGGCACGTGATTCGATTGGAATCGCCTATTTTGGGTACCAAGGGATAGCCTATGTGGGGCCCCGCAGACAACCCCTCGGATGGTTCGAGTCCCTCTTCATAGACGGGTTGAGTTGTGAGTCGTGGGCGCACCTACGGGCCAGCCAATGATTGGGTAATAAACTCCAAAGAGTTATGAGATTGGGTACAAAAGTACATATTGAGCATAATAGAATTGCAAACATACTGGATACAGTTATATTAGCATGTTAGCGGTTACATGGCTAGAACATTACTCTTACCTTGTTGTTACAGGCATAGTAAATAGTGCATTTCTATTATTATGCTTTACTTACAGCATTTACAGTTTTAAGATAAGTATCTATCTATCTGCTTATGCCTGCTTAGACCTAGTGGGGAGATCAGTAGGGTCGGTGGCCGAGCCCACTGAGAACTAAGAAAGTTAGTTCTCACCCCACTCTATTTCAGGTGCTAGTTCGCGGGCGGCCGGAGAGGATCGTGGCAAGGGCATCGCGCCCTAGTTGATACTAGCCACCTATTTGCATTAGAGCTTCCTTCGGTATCATTTTGGTATAGTTGTATGTTCGAGGAAACAATATGTATTTTGGGAAAAAAACATGTATATTCATTTTGAGACAAAGAATGTAATTAAATGTAAAGAATGATGAATGGTTGTAATAGATAGACTTTTCTCTCTTTGTACTACTTGTATCTTGCTCTTATTGCTATTGGCACCTTGAGGTGCATTGTCTCGTCATGTATGTTAAAGAATTCAATTTTCTTGGCAATTCCTTGTACATGACTTGGTTGTGGAGCCTTGGGCGGACAGGAGAAATGCTGTCCGTTCGGCGCCTGATCGGCGTTCCCGAACCGAACCAAATTGGTAGCGGTCTCGGGGCGTGACAAATATACTCTAACCCCACCTTAACCCTGAAAGGCTGAACTTAACACTATCCCTGGAATAACTAGTTTTTCCTTAATCCCGAACCAAACGATAGCCTAGGGTTGAGTGGGTGGGTGGTTAAATAGTATAATCTAAAGGGTGAAAATGGTCAAAGGGGTAGATCTAACGGCGGAAAACTTACAAATACCAAGCGCTTGGTGATTTTAAAAGCACCATAGTAGGACTCAATTATAGAAAGCAAAAGTTAACTATTGACTCATTCCATTCTATATCAATAGCTTAGTGGTGGAGATCGTATGGATCCTTTACGCCAAACTTGCAACAATTTGTTGATCGAAGTATTGAACTCTTATTTTCTCTTGTAATGCATCTTGTTGTGAATGAAATTAGAGTGAATTAGAGTGTGTTTGTATGATCTCGAATGCATAAGCCGCTAAACTTGAACTATGATTTATTTTCTTATGTTGCAGCATAAATTTAGTATGCTTATTGTTGATTTCACTCTTTTGCAGCTTAATAGTAAAAAAAGAAACATTCTCCTCTCCCGCAATCAAAACCCTCTCTCAAATCTTGGGTGTCCAATTGTCCATCCCGATTTTCATTCCAATAATAAACCAACCATTTTTGGATGATTCCGCATTCTATCTCGCATTCCAATGCAATCCAATTCCATTTCTCATTCTCATTCCAATCATCAACCATACATGCCCCTAATTCATTACAAGTCAAGCTAATCAAAAGAAAAATATTTATCTTCCACAACTTTTTGCAAGTGTCAACACCAAGAATACGGAAGACAATCTACACAGCCGACAACTTCTTTTGTTGGGGAACAAACATACACTTGCTAATGAAGAACCAAATTCAATCTAAGCAACTTCCAAATCCAGAAACTTAAGCACAAAGTTTGCATCTTTATGGATAGTCTTTCCAGCTCGATTTGACCCTAAATTTGTCAAAGATACTACAAAATTATAGACAGGTATTTTGAAATCAAAAGGAGCCATCACAAAATGTAAGTATGTATTATTATCCTAATAATATCTGAATACAAATTCGATCCATATTCAAATCCGAAGAAATATCTGATCGTATCCGAATCGTTCTTAACGGATATGGTAACAGAAATTTAGCATCCAATTATTATCCACATCCAAATTCATATTCGAAAAAGAAATATAGATGCAAATATGGTTTCGTCTAATATCCGACTGTATCAGATCTATTTTCACTCCTATCTACAAAAGCTAGAATCTTATGCCGCCCTCGGATTCATCCTCATCTCGGTGTGAAAATTAGATATCAAGAGGCATTAATTTTGGAAGTTTATGAAAATGGACAAAACTACTACAAAGGATATATAACAAGGAAAAAGGAAAAGAAAACCAAAAAAAAAAAAAAAAGGGAAAAGGAAAAAAGAAGTCGAACATAGGGAATCATGAAAACCCTAACCTTTGGAACTGAGACAGGGTGCTAACGGTTGCGTTCCGGAGGAAGGGGCCGATTAAAGCCTCCTCTGCGATTCATATATTGTCTCGGCTGCCGCTTCGTCACCGCCCTCACGCCGCTAACATCGGCCCCTGGCACGGGCTTCCCCTTGGTGGAATCGAACCCTAACGGAATCCCAAACTGCTTCATCATCTCCAGTTCCTCTGTGTTGGCGTCCGTTGGGACGGCTGCAGCCTCGCCGTCCGCCGGGACGCCGCTGCCACCTCCTTGCTTCTTATGGTTCTTGGGAACGCCGTCTGCAAGCTCGGCCGAGGCAGCGGGGGGGCGGTCATTGCTGCCCTCGCGGCGGCGCTTGCGGCGGTGGGACTCGGGGGAGGGGGAGCGCCGGCGATTTTGGTGGTGGTGTTGGTGTTGGTGTTGGTTATGACCGTGGCGGCGGCTAGAGCGGTCGGCGGAGCGGGAGCGGGAGCGGGAGCCGGAGGGGGAGCGCGAGGGCGAGCGGGACCGTTTCCGGTCTCTCTCGCGCTCTCGATCTCGGTCGCGGTCCCTGTCGCGTTCCCGGTCTCGATCTCGGTCTCGGTCTCGGTCGCGCTCCCGCTCCCGCTCCCGCTCTCGATCTCGGTCCCGCTCCCGCTCTCGATCTCGGTCGCGATGTTTCTGTTTCTCGCGCCGCCTATCCGCCATACCTCCGCTCTCGCCTTGCGCGCAAAAAAACAGCGGAGAGAGGACGAAGCGGGCGGAATTTGAGGACTTTTTTATTTTTTGTAAAATCATCCTCCAAAAATTTGAAATTTGCAAAATTATCTGTCAAAATTTTATTTGAAAAACTAATCATCCTTTTGCTACGTGGGCGCCACATCATAAGTTTTCTATAAAGGCGGTAACTTTTTTACCGTCTTCATAATATTCCTTGTGAAGGTGGTGAACCATTCATCGCCTTTAGTGCAAACCTCACACCTCAACGCAAATCCGCCTTTCAAGCTCGTCTTTCAAGTGTTGTTGTGTCCTTGATAAGACGGTAAATCATTTACCGTCTTTATTAAGCGGCGAACGATTCATGACCTTTAGTACAAAACCTACAAATCCCATCAAAATTGCCAGAAATTTGTCTAAGCCCTAGAGTTGGCACTGAAACACAAATAAGACTGTAAAACGTGCAAACGATTCACCATCTTATCTGTGTTTTAGGCAAGACTTAAACAAATTTTTGTGGGGTTCTGGGTTTTGCACTAATTAAAGGTGGTGAATGAACAGTCCAAACTCCTTTTTTTAGCTTGTTTTAAATAACAATTTGTATAAGTTTGAAGCAAGAAATTTCACGAGAACAAAAATTTCAACAAGAAATACAACAAGACAAGTAAAATAACAAGATACAAGTATACAACCAGTAGTATAGAAATACCAACAAAAATATTGAAAGACATAAAAATATGAACTAAATAAAGAAGTATATAATATTATACAATGTGTTCGATCTAAATGAAAAATTTGTCAATCTCTCGATCTTCTTTTCCTTCGACGTCCTCGGCGACGTCCTCGGCAACATCCTCGTGCACGTCCACATCCACGTCCACGTCTACGGTCACGATCAACATCGAGCTCAGCAAGAGGTACGTCATCAAGTGGCTTGATACCGGCCATCTGATCAAGATCCGCGATGATGATGCTCTCAGGATGCTCCGGAATTGCCCGAGTCTCCGCTGGCTCAGGTCAATCACTGTAACATATTGCATCCCCGTAAAGCGTGCCGAGTTCTGTCGAAACGAGCGGAACTCGGCGTCGGACGAGTTGAAGTGCCTTATCGTGGGTTCTATAAGCATTAGGACCATTGTATAATGAATTGGAACCCGGGAGAGTGAAATTCTTGAAATTAGCTAAGTCCCAGAATTTCTGCTCTCAGGGACCGGTCCCTGCGGAGAGAGACCGGTCCCCGTAAATGCAAGAATTGGAGATCGATTAAGTCCTGGAATTTGGACTTACGAGAACCGGTCCCTTCGGGGAAAGACCGGCCCCTGTATGCGTGATCAGCCAAAAATGTGAAAATTTGGCTCTAAGTCCCTGGAGTCAGACCTACGGGGACCGGTCCCTGTGGGGAGAGACCGATCCCCGCATGCGAAAAATGCCCAGTGAGGGCTGAGGTGAAATAGTGAATTGAGAGGGGCTTATGTGCAAAATGGCATGAGATGGGTGTATATGTGAGAGGGTTTATGTCACGCCCCGGGACCGATCACTTTGGCCAACCCGGGCACGTCGAATAGACGCCGAACGGGCAAAGTTTTCCCTGTCCGCCCAAGGCTCAACACAAGTACAATTCAATCAGAAATGAACTGCACAAGCAGAAACATACAAAAACGGCTTACACGAGGGTAAGCAATAGCCAAATGAAAGAAATTCTAAGCTAATCATCATAGCAGTACTAAATTCATATTCTTTACATCATTTCTTCTCTTTACATGTTTTCTTTCCAAAATGAAACCTTACATTCATTTGTTCCTTTCTTTTACAACTAAACCTTCAAATACAAAAGAAGATTATTGACTTAAAAGGAATGCAACTAATCCAAAATGTAACTCAGCAAGGGCGGTTGCTAGCTGTCACGCCTCGGGACCGGCAAGGACTTCCCAGTAGTGTGTCCAGACCCGCCATATGTCAACACATACAAGGCGTCTACCAAAAACAGCAGCAATAAAACAACAATAGGCTACAACTGGATATATTAGAGCAACATACAACTAGTTCTAACAACAAGTAGAGGAAAGAAAAATTAGACATAATCATAAAATATAAAGTAGGTACAACATCTGTCACAAATATCTCTAAATGTGGTGGTCTCTATACATAGGTACAACTCTCCAAAAACCTCTCCAAAACAGAAACAAAGAGAGGTAGACCACCTATTCAAGGTCTCTCGCCCAAAAATTGCTATCCCGAGGCAATGCCCTTGCCGTGGTCCCTGGCCTCCTTCGATGCAGAAGGCGCTGAAAAGAGTCAGAAAACAGAGGGCGTGAGAACTATAATTTATAGTTCCCAGTGGGCAATTACTGACCTCAGCTGCATGCACCACTAGGCCCAAAAGAGATAGTATAAGTAAGCGATAAATAAACAACTGTAATAAAAGCATAACTGAAATGCTATCTACTATGTCACAAGTAAGCATGATGAGTGTACAACTATCATGATCCAATATGCCAACATGTAAAAAATATGCTCTACTATAACCACCAAGTATACTATGATGCAAATAATGAACTATCAAGTATACTACATGTCTCAAGGTACGCTCTAAGCATGTCCAAGTAATCCAACTACTATGTCCTATCTAGTAGTGATTATCATTTACTATCAAATGTCATTGTTCAATCTCTTTCTAGGATCTACACAAGTGTAATCCAGTTTGTGCCACCTAAGTGCCATGGTAGCCCCAGCATCCCCCGTAAGGAATGAGTCTATCCCACTCGGCCCCGTAGGTTTCTCAATACCGCACGCGCGAACGTATAGCAAAGGCTAACTCCGGAGTGTCGGCTTGTAGGGAGCGACCCTCACAAGCATGTGCGAATGAGCACAAATGGCAAGCAAGCAAAGTCAAGTCTCCAGTACCCAATCTGCATGTCTCTCACATAGCAATAGTCACTAGCAACCCTAAGGTCTAGTACAAATATCTATTATGACACTACATTTCACTATGTCAATGTTCAACTACGAGCCTAATGCCGCTTGATGACATTAGCTCACTAACTCACATATTGATGCCAAGCCTAATGCCGCTTTATGACATTAGCTTTTCTCCTATGTCATGCATAGTTCTATGTCCACAAGTGTGTGTCAATTCTACTATAACAATATAGTTCCAAGTCCCAACTAGAATGCTAATACCTACTTAGTCTCACATGCACACATCTCTACTATAAAGAGAAAAAATTGCATTATACATAATATATAGGTTTTAAGCTGTCACGCCCCGGGGTCGGCAGGACCTTCCCCAACGCGTGCCCAGACCCGCCATATGTCATCAACATACAAGGCGTCTAACTAAAAACAGCGGAAATAAAACGATAAAGAGCTATAACTAGTATATCAGAGCCACAACAACTAGTGCTAAACAATAAGTAGAGAGAGAGAAAGAAACTACATCAAGTATAACGAGAAGTATACATAAAACAAGGCTAAAAGAACATCCTCAAAATACACAAAAGTGGTGGTCTCTATACAAGGTACAACTCACTCCATCTCTCACAAAATGAAACAAGAGAAATGGTAAACCACCTATCCACGTGTCCTCTCCAAAGGTCGCTAGCCCGAGGCAACACCCTTGCCACGGTCCCGAGCCTCCCCCGATGTAGAAGGCACTGAAAGTAAACAGAAACAGAGGGCGTGAGAACTATAATTTATAGTTCCCAGTGGGCAATTACTGACCTGTACTATTGCTCCACTAGGCCCAAGGAAAAGAGGGTAAGTAAGCGAAATAATAAAACATGTAAATAAAGCATAAGAAAAATGCTACATTACTCATGTTCCAAATCTGTTACCATAAGTCCATGTTCTAACATATAAGCATGATATGTTTTACTTTAACCAACAAGTATGCTAAAATGTAAATAAAGCATTATCAAGTATACTACATATTCGAACAAAGTCCATATAATCCAACTACTAAGTCCTATCTAGTAGTGATTGTCATTTAGTATAGTTGAATGTCCAAGTTCAATTCTCTTTCACTAGGATGTACCCACAGTAATCCAACTTGTGCCACCTAAGTACCGTGGTAGCCCCAACATCCCCCGCAAGGAATGAGTCTGTCCCAACGGTCCCGTAGGTTTCTCAACACCGCACGCGCGAACGAATCGCAAAGGCCAACTCCGGAGTGCCGGCTTGTAGGGAGCGACCCTCACAAGCATGTGCGAAAGAGCACAAATGGCAACAAGTATAGTCAAGTCCCAAGTCCAAACTTCATGTCTCAACATGGCAATGGTAACTAGCAACCCTACTGTAGGTGCCGAACTTCTGAATTGACGAAATTACGGCGAGAATGTAGTATACCGAAATTTAAATTAAAATTTAAATGTAAATAAAAATAGTGTGAGATACTATTTTTATTGGACTTAAGGGTGTAAGACTAGGTTAGAAATGACCTGTGCTGAAATCGGAGCGAAAACAGAAGATGTAGAATTTTCTGTGAGAAGCGGGACAGAAAATTAGCAGAAAATACACAGTGTCAGAAAATTATGAAAATTGGCGGGCATGTCAGGAATATTTTTGCGAGGCTAAATATAAAGTTTCGTGGCATTCCGACATCCAGAAGATGAGAAATAAATGTCCGAATGTTATCTGATAACGATTACGATTCGGTACGATTCATGATAATAAACGAATTCGGCGAAGAATTAAAATTTTTTCTGTTAAGTTATGTAAAAACGAACATAACTGTCAAATTTGAGCTCAATTGGACACTCCGAAGGACAAGTGAAGCTGTCAAAGCTTAAGTTGAAAGTTAGGTGTGAATAGTAAATTGTTGAGGGCAAATTTGTAAAATGGGATTTAATCCCTTTTCTTCTTCCCCTGCCTCCCTCAACCGACCAGCACACTCCACACCCTCACACGCACCCATGGAGAAAGAACAAACCCACTTTTCTCTCTCTAAATATCTCTCTCATCTCTCTATATTCCTCGCCGAAATTCGCGGCGTTGGCGGAGAACGAGCTTGCGAACGCATTGGAGGCGTCGGTTTGAGCTTTCGGGCGGCCGTTGGAGCGACGTGTTTTCGTCGCGGCGTTCACGTTTAGGTAACGAAACACGCTGGTGAAGTCGGTTCGGCAATCCGTCGAACCGTTGCGAAGATATTGAGGTTTGAAGCCGTCGACGTAAAAAGGTCGCAGTTTGCGGCGAAAGTTTCCAAAAATCGTGAAAATGGAATTGTTGGCTCGTGGCAACAAACCAAAGACCTATAATATTCGGGGCTGCGAAGCGGAGCACGGTTGAGGTGCAGTTGCAGTATCGGGCCGTGCCGGATACGGATGCCGCGGGAGGCCGATTGCTAGTGTCGACGAGCAATCGGAACGCGATAACAGGTGGGTTGTGCTTACCGAAGCGACTAGGTCGCCTACATGTCGGAGAAATATATGTTTTCTTGTTGATGCATATATACATGTATAGTGGTAGTTGATTGCAAAGTAAATAATGACATGAGCTTGATGCTAAATGAAATTTATGCTAATCAAGAATGCATGTGCTAGATGCTAAATACATGAGCTAGTTGCTAAATAAATAACATGAGCTTGATGCTAATGAAAGTATAAGGTATATGTTGAATGAATGCGTGAGTTAAAATGCTAAGAGAATGTAAAGCTATATGAATGCTTGAGAAGACATATGTATGTAACATATTTTGAGATGCTAGATGATATAATATAAATATGCAATTGAATTTCAGTCAAAGTAAAGAACATGTGGACAATAGAATATGGACATAGAACTCTATGAATGTATGAATTTTACTGTGGACTATGACAATAGTAAACTTGGTGACATCATGACTAGAGATTTGCTTAGCATCGAGAATGAAATTGTAAAACTAGCATAAAGGGCTAGTTAGAGTAAAATGTGGCATTGTCAGTGTTGGATCCTCCATAGGAGGATCAGATCATACTCACATAGTCTGTTTTTGGCTTGGCGGTGGTCGCTCCACCCAAGCAGTGTACTCCGGAGTTGTCACATGATGGGCTAAATTATTTGCCTATGGACTAAAGTATCTGTCCAGCAGACGGTCCCGTCGGGAGGCAGCTTAGGACCCGATAATTGGGATTTCGAGTTGGTGAGTTATGGAACCCCGCGGGAGGAAGCTAAGGGCCCAACGGGTTAGCCAAGAGATTGGGTAAAAGAAATGTGTTGGTTGAGGCGAAACCTACGGGTTATGCATAATTAATTGACTCAAGACCGAGTCGAGTGGCATAGTTGGCTAAGGTAAATATAACCTTAGGAAAGAATTACAAATGAGTAAAGTGTGGCCAAGAATAAAGGGTAAAGAACGGCAAGTGCTAAAGAATAGCCAATAATAAAGAATGTCAAAGAATAAATAATTGCAAGTAGTATAGATTGAACTACTAGATTGTGGATTAATTGCACAAGTATATGATTGCATGACTTGCATGTAGTTGGCATTGCTACAGTTAGCATTTCATTATTACGTTGAGGCAATGCATGGTTTTATTAGTTGTAAGATCAAGATATATATGTCTATCTGTTTATTAAACTAACCTGCAGTTGCCTCCTTCGGACCTGCTGGTCGAGCTGTTCTCTTGGGTGACCGTACCCACTGAGAACTATGGACAATGGTTCTGACCCCGTGTTGTTTTTGGGGGTACAGGTACACACTTGAGTGGCGCGGCAGCAACGGCGCGAGGCGAGGGCGTAGCTCCATAGATAGCGCCCTACCCCAGAGACCAGAGGTAGCAGTACCCGAGTCAGCTTAGCGAGGGTTGCAGAAAAGAGAGAAAAGAAAGCAAAGTGTAATAGATTTGTACTTATAATTATGATTGTATTTGGAAGAGCAAAGAGAATGTAACGTTTAAATTTATAATCTGGGTTGAATGCTTGTAATAACTTAGGTGTTTATGTTTCGATACTTCCTTATGTAATCTGTGATTAAATTCAGTTCCTGGTTGGAACACTCGTGAATTGTATTGATTGCGACGCCTAGGACGTACAGGGGAAACTCTATCCGTTCGGCGGCCTGTCGGCGCGCCCGAACCTGACCAAATAGGCGGGGCTCGGGGCGTGACACCCTACGGTCTAGTTCGATTGTTCTCATGACACTAGATTATCTATGTCAAGTTCATTCACGAGCCTAATGCCGCTTGTTGACATTAGCTCACTATTCTACAAATAGATGCCAAGTCTAATGCCGCTTTATGACATTAGCTTTTCTCCTATGTCATGCATAGTTCTAAGTCCAATACTACCTCATTACATGTCCATTTTATTAAATTCAACATGTTCACAAACTACCATTAGAATGCTACCACATGCATTGCCAACATAGCTAGTCTCTACTATATAGAGGTCAAAATGCATTACACACAAGGTATAGTTTTTAAGCATTCTAAAATTCATAAATAAATCATACATCATAGAAATGAAGAGTTTTCTATTTAACAATACTCCAATGGAAATATTTTTTCCATTTACAAAAGTGAGGCCAAACCCACCAATGATTCTCGCACGCTCCGGGTCGCCAACCCCGACACTTTTCAGACTCCTTGTACCCTAGAAAGGTCATGCAAGAAGTTTCAAAGTCAACTGGCGAGCCCACGACTCAAACAGCGAGTAACAGAACTAGAGAACAGGGAAAAACTCACCAATGAGTAAAATCCCTCACGAAGCTTCGAATGGAAGCTAGATCCCTTCTAAGGCACCCTAATCAAAGATTCTAAACCCACTAATTAGGCTCAAAAGCCCTAGAAATTACCCAACATAAAACTCACATAGAGAAGGGTAAAACTCACCTCTAGGTAGCCACCCCTCAAGAGAACTCAAAAGCAAGCTAGAGTCTCCTCAAACCAACCTAAAGGAAGGTTCTAAACTCATCAATTAGCCTATAGAAGCATCAAAACAAAAAGCCCCAAAGTAAACCCTAATATGCCAAATCTAGGGTTTCATCTCAAAAGATGTAACCAAAAACTATACTAGAGGAAAAAAACTTGATGCTTACCTTCTAGGAGCTCTAGACAAGGCTCAAATCCCTCTAAGCTTGAAGATCTTCCTCCAAATGAGCTCCAATCCCAAGCCCCAAGCTTCTACCAAGATGACAATGGCACTAGGAGGCAAAAGGAGAAGAAAAAAGAGGGTTAATCTCTTAAAATCCACCAAGAATCCAAAGAAAACCAAAGGAATAGAGATAGGAACTCTCCTACCTCTTTCCCACTTGTTCTCAGCACAAGGAAGAAGCCCTAAGGGCTGGGGTGCTATATTAGAAGCAACAAAATGCCAATAAGCCCCTGCAGTTTCGGATTTTTGAAAACTGCCACCTTGTCTGAGTACAAATCCGGTTTATGCAGTATAAACCCTAACAAACGACAAACCCGAGCCTCGGGTTTGCCCATTACTCATCTATACGGTATAAATCTCGGCTTGTACCGGTATAGCCATCATTTTATACCGGTATAGACACCATTTTTTACCGGTACAAAGGCATAAAATTCCAACCCGAGAGCAACCTAAAATCCAGCTTTTTGGACTTTAGTGCTTGGAAATCATCCACCAACCTCGATACTCGTGCCATGGGTCGGAACACAGTCAACGACCCTCCAAAAAATCTGAAAAAGCTCAGATCTCACATCTAACACTCGAACCTTGCAATTTGCAAAAGTTCAGTGCGTCACATAAGCATTCTAAAATTCACAAATAATACAACTATCAAGAAAATGCATGATTTTCTATTTAACCGAACATAAATTTACACCAATGAGATTTTTCTCATTGTGTTGGTGAGGCCAAACCCACCGATGATCCTCACGATGCTCCGAATCGCTAACGAATTCTATATTCTTACTCCTAGCACCCTATAAAGTATGCCATAGGAGTTACAATCTCAAAAGATGAACCATTTGTTCAATCTTTAAGCATTATGACAAAAGATAAGGAAAACTCACCTAATGTGTAGAAGTTCTCTTAAAAAATCCAAAAGGAAGCTAGATCCCTTCCAAAGCAATCTAAACCAAGGTTCTAAACCAATCAATAGAGTTCAAAAAGCCTCTAATCAAAAAGCCCCAAATAAAACCCTAATTTCCAAAATCTAGGGTTTCTACCAAAAGAAAGCTCCAAAATCCAAATCTAGAGGAAAGGTGATGTTGCTTACCTCTTAGAAGCTTCAATCAAGGCTCAAATACTAACAAAGTTGAAGATCTTTCCTTCGACAAGCTCCAAATCCAAGCTCTATGCCTATCTAATGGTGATAATGGCTCCAACAAGCAAAAGAGAGCGAAAGAGGTAATTAATCCTCTAAAAATCTAAGAGAAATGGAAGGGGATCAAGGAGAGTAGAAGAAAGGCTTCCCTCACCTTTCTCTTGCTGTGGCCAAGCTCAAGGGATGCACTAAGGGGCGTGGGTACTAATAGAAATGGCCAAAATGCCAAAACACCCCTGCAGTTTCACTCTGTCAGATTCTGCCAAAGTGTACCGGTACACGGGGAAGTGTACCGGTACACTTCGGTACACGGGGAAGTGTACCGGTAGAGATCCCACGTGTAAGGAAGTGAATTCTAGAAATCCGAGAGTTGCACCACGTTTAGAATCGACTTATTGTCGAGTGGATGGACTTCGAAAAGTTCGAAGTTGATCCGAAGGCAAAAAGTGCATCGGAGTTGCTCCCGGTGAAGTTCGGAAGCATTCGTGCGTTTTGGTGCGCATAGGCGCGAAAACGGAACCGAAAAGCTATGTTTGGTCTTGAGCTAAATCCGGCATTAGCGTGGATGAAAAGATGATGGAAACGTGCTCGAAAACATGTTTGGAAAGTCTCGGTTCGATTTGAAATGAATCGGAGGTCGTACGAGCAAAAATGAGCGAAAACGGTGAAAAAGCTGAAAATTTGGCTAAGTCCTGAAAAATCTGCCTACGGGATCCGGATCCGATGGGCCAGATCCGGACCCCAGCTGCGTAGAATGCCCAGTTGCTTACGGGATCCGGATCCCATGGGCCAGATCCGGACCAGTGCGAGAATGCTAAAAAATGGGCGATTTGAAAAGTTGAGGGACCTACATTGTAGCATGAATTAGGCTATTTGGGCATGAGGGGACCCGATCCCTCTCATTTTCCCCTTGTGTTGCAAGCCTCACACCCTCTCTTTCTCTCTCTAGGATTTCCTCTCCTCTCTTGAAGAAGCAAAGGAGAAGAAGTAGAAGAAGAAGGAGAAGGCTAAGGAGAGGAGCTTCATCATCTTCTCCACCTCTTCTTCCTCTCCATTGGAGCAAGCTCAAGGTAGGCCTCAAACCCCTCTAATGGTGATTTCTAGGGTTTTGGGTTTTGAGCTTTTGGGAGTATTTTGATGGGACCTAGAGGTGCTAAGTAGCACTAAATGCATGCTTCTAGGGTTTCTAGTGCATGATCTCCATGTGTGAAGCCCTAGAGCAACAAAAATGGGGTTTTACTAGATGTTGGGTTTTGATCTCTTTTGATCATATATAACCTAATTATTAGGTGCCTGAACGCGTTGGCGGCGACTGTTTGGCGATCCGTCGAGTCTGAGCGAAGTTATCGCCAAGTGAGGTGCGTCGCTACTTCGTCTTCGCTCGAGTGCTAAGCGGCGACATGCGAATTTGAGAACAAGACTCTCCACTCCATCGTGACATCAAAAGGTGGTTGGTGTCCAACCCGAAGTCGCCGGGCTACCTTTTATGTCTAAGCATAGAATAGCGATTTACCTTGCATATTGTGCATGAGGTGTGTGTAGAGTGCTAGTTGGAGTCTTTACCTTACATGATAATTAACCTAGCTTACTTTATGCTTTTAAACTTAGTGTGCATGAGAACCAGGTGTAAGGTGAGATGAGAGCTACTAGCATGTGATATAGCTGAGTTGTTTAAACCATGAACGAGTGGCACCTAGTAAACATGAACGAGTGGCGTTAATTAGTGTAAACACTACAGAGTCAAAACAAGTGTGATGACATCCCTATTAGCTAGGGTATCTTCCGTGGGCGAGGATTGGACTGGAGCTCGCGTTGTCTGTTTTCTCCTCGTGGTGGTCGTTCCACACGAGACGTGCACTCCGGAGTACTAGGCACAGGCTATGGTAGTAGCGGCTTGACCGTGACGGCTAGCTATCCACGAGACGGCCTCGGGCGAGTTGAGCGGTTTAGACTCCTCGCCGTCGAGGCAAGGAACGCGAGTGTGGCAAGCCCCTGGGCAAGCCAAGTGGATTGGGTATTCAAGGGAAGTGTGAACTCATTGAGCATGATAGAGTAATAGCTACCTTTTACTATGAGTTGCATGCATATATTTCCATATTCGAGGCATAGTAGATATTGCATTTACCTTACAGTACTTTTACAGCTTTCAGTTATTAGTATTGCCATATATTTTCTACCTTTGCCTCCTTGGACCTAGTGGGGAGACCGGCGGAGTCGGAGGCCGAACCCACTGGGAACTATGGAAGATAGTTCTCACCCCACTCTATTTCAGGTCCTAGTTCGTCGACGCCGGGTGAGGATCGCGGCAAGGGCTTGGCGCCCTAGTGGTATTACTAGTTACCTCCCTACTGCATTAGAGTTACCTTGAGTTCACTTTACCTTTGAGAGTAGATCTTGTACAGGGGTGAGGTTTTGTGTATGTATGCCACTTATGTAATATTAAAGGATGAATGTAATCATGACTTAAGAATTGAAAGAATGTAATAGATAAGTTTATCTCTCTTTTTCACTTGTTGATTACTTGTGTCGCTTGCTCTCGTGTAGCTTGGCACTAGTTGTGCCCTCTTTGTCATAGATTGTGTATGTTGTATCAAGTTCGTTCTGGGCACTTGTTGTACACAATCTTGTTGCTAGCCTTAGGCGGACGGGGAGAGTCTTTGTCCGTCGGCGTCTGATCGAGCACGGACCAAATTGGTAGCGGTCTCGGGGCGTGACACCACGAAAACGTCAAACCCGAGCCTCGGGTTTGAGATAATCGGCTAAGTGTCCCGGTACAAAATCCAAAGTGTACCGGTATGGCCATCATGCCTGTACCGGTACAACCATCAACCTTGTACCGGTACAAATGCTCGAAAATGCAATCCGAGAGCCACCTAAAATCCAGCTTGTTGGACTTTGGTGCAAAGTTTTCAACCGCTATTCTTGGGGCTCGTGCCATAGGTCGGAACACAGTCAACGACCCTCCAAAAAACCTGGAAAAGCTCAGAACTAGCATCCGACACTCGAACCTTGCTATTTGCGAAAGTTCAGTGCGTCACATTCACCCATCCTAAAAAGGAGTTTCATCCGCGAAACTCGAAATCAAAGTCATACCTCACGACTCCATCTGAAAAAGATGGGGATAGCGCTCCTACAAGGCGCTCTCAAGCTCCCACGTGGCCTCCCGCTCCTCGTGGTTGTTCCACAGGACTTTCACATAAGAAAGCTCCCGGTTCCGCAGCTTCTTCACCTCGCGAGCCAATATCTTCACGGGTTGCTCCTCGAAGCTCAGATCATCCTTCAGTTCCAATGGTGTAGCATCCAATACATGAGCCGGATCATGAATATACTTTCGAAGGACCGATACATGAAATACATTGTGTACACCCGATAGTTCGGTGGTAGAGCAAGTCTATACGCTACTGGACCTACACGCTCCAAAATCTCATGCGGTCCAATGAAACGGGGGCTCAACTTACCCCGAATCTCAAATCTCCTGATTCCTTTGGTCGGCGAGACTTTCAAAAAGATATAATCTCCAATCTGAAACTCCAAGTCTCGTTGACGTATGTCAGCATAGCTCCTCTGCCTACTCTCGGCTGTCAATAACCGCTCCCTAGCAATGCGAACCTTATCCTCTGCTTCCTGGAGTACATCAGGGCCTAAAGCCAATCTCTAGCCAACTTCACTCCAATGAAGTAGCGATCTACACTTCCGTCCATAAAGTGCCTCGAAGGGCGCCATCTTGATGCTTGCTTGATAACTATTGTTATAAGCAAACTCTGCCATCGGCAGATACTACGACCATCCTCCCTGGAAGTCGATCATGCAGGCTCGAAGCATATCCTCGAGTGTCTGTATAGTACGCTCTGACTGCCCGTCACTCTGAGGGTGGAAAGTAGTGCTGAAATCTAAGCACGTGCCCAAGGCATCCTGTAGGCTCCTCCAAAAGTGAGATACAAAAGGGGATCTCGATTCGATACTATAGAAGTAGGTACCCCGTGCAATCGCACAACCTCATCTAGGTATACCTGTGCTAGTCTCTCACCAGTCCAAATAGTATGGATAGGTATGAAATGTGCCGATTTCGTCAACCTATCCACGATCACCTATATATCGTCATGCTCGGCCTGAGAGCGGGGCAATCCCATCACAAAGCCCATGGTGATCTTCTCCCACTTACATACAGGAATCGGTAAACTCTGCAATTTCCCTGCTGGAACTCGGTGCTCAGCCTTCACTTGTTGGCAAGTTAGACAACGAGCTACGAACTCGCCAACATCCTTTTTCATCACGGGCCACCAATACAGCAACTTTAAGTCCTTATACATCTTGGTGCCCCCCGGATGTATAGCATAAGGCGTACGGTGTGCTTCTTGAAGAATTTTCTCTTTAAGCGCCGATTCCGTCAGTACACAAACCCGCCCACGAAATCGCATCAAGTCACCACCGTCCACAGTAAAGTCACCGGTGCAACCATCAACCACTTTAGCTCGTACATTTTGCAGTTCCCATCGTGAATTTGCTTTTCCTTGATCCTTTCCAATAAGGTAGGTTGCACCACCAAAGTCGTCAGCCTCATGGGTGTATCAGGAGCCACCACCTCCAACTCCAACCGCTTCATCTGCTCGATCAACGACGGTTGAGTAACCATCATCATCGCTAAGTTTTCTGTCGATTTCCTACTTAGCGCATCCGCCACCACGTTAGCCTTGCCCAGGCGGTAAAGTATCGCCAAATCATAATCCTTGAGGAGCTCCAACCATCTGCGTTGTCTCAAGTTTAACTCCTTCTGAGTAAACAGGTACTTTAAGCTCTTGTGATCCGTGTATATTTCACACCGCTCGTCATAAAGATAGTGGCGCCATAGCTTCAACGCAAAGACTACGGCCGCCAACTTCAAATCATGAGTAGGATAATTCCTTTCATACTCCTTCAATTGGCGAGAAGTATACGCGATCATTTTTCCATCGTGCATCAAAACGCAACCCAATCCATTAAAAGAAGCATCACTATAGATTACATACCCTGCTCCGGCAACTGGCAAGGTTAGGATTGGGGCTGTCGTCAATCGCTGCTTCAACTCTTGGAAGCTTCGCTCGCACGCATCATTCCAAATGAACTTGGTGCCTTTATGCGTGAGTCTCGTGAGGGGAGTAGATAACTTAGCAAATCGCTCAACAAACCTCCGATAGTAGCCGGCCAAACTGATAAAACTCCGTATCTCGGTAACATTCGTCGGTCTTGGCCAATCCCTGATGACTTCAATTTTCCTAGGATCCATGGCTATACCCGATCCCGAAATTAAATGGCCCAAAAACACCACCTCTCTAAGCCAAAACTCACATTTCTTTAACTTGGCAAAGAGTTTCTTTTCCCGAAACACTTGAAGTACAAGTCTCAAGTGTTCCTCGTGATCAGCATCACTCCGGGAATAAACCAAAATGTCGTTGATAAACACCACGACGAATCTATCTAAATATGTCTTGAAGACACGGTTCATCAAATCCATAAAAGCTGCCGGTGCATTAGTAAGCCCAAACGGCATAACAGTGAACTCATAATGTCCATACCGTGTCCTAAAAGCCGTCTTCGACACATCCTCAGGCTTGATCTTTAACTGATGGTATCACGACTGCAAGTCGATCTTGGAATACACGCTCGATCCCTGAAGCTGATCAAATAGGTCATCGATCCTCGGCAACGGATACTTATTCTTGATCGTGACTTTGTTGAGTTCATGATAGTCCATGCATAAGCGGAGTGATCCGTCCTTCTTCTTCACAAAAAGAACCGGTGCTCCCCAAGGTGACACACTCGGTCGCACAAAATCGTTATCCAAAAGGTCCTGTAACTGTGCCCTCAGCTCTTTCAACTCTGCTGGTGCCATCCTATAGGACGCCTTTGAGATTGGAGTAGTCCCAAGAACGAGATCTACCACAAACTCAATATCCTTATCAGGTGGCATACCTGGTAGCTCAGCTGAAAACACATCCTGGAACTCCCGTGCTACCGGGATATCCTCAATCCTAGGGGTGTCCTCAACATCCTGTAGTGCAATGCTAGCCAAATAGGCTATGCACCCTCTACTAATCAACTGCCTAGCTCGAGGCGTGACAGATTAAATTGGTATCAGAGCCTAGGGTTGAGTCTTCTTGTGGACCTAACAAACCTTAGGCAGGTTGGACTATAGGATATAGGCTCGTGAGAGACGAGGTCTATTTAACTTGTGAGCGAAAGTATTAAGATTGGGTATCTTGAATAACTCTAGTAAGTAGAGTTGGATCGAAGTGTATAACTCCTAACTTCGCGGAGGGTTACGTTGGCGGCCGACAACGTAACATCGGGAGTTAGTAGTAAAGGACACTTCATTACTTTCGCATAATTTGGGTATTTATAGCTTGAGTGGGGATGCGATTGCGTGAGCTTACTAACTTGCGCTTTTATGATGTTGTAGTGACGATGCCGACGACTCGCTCTAAATCTGTGGGAGCGGATAATGCGGCACACACAGAGGAGGTTGAGACCTCGCTACCTCCGGATCTGGTGAGGTCCGTGAGTTGAGGGGCCAACTGGCGGCCCTCACAGCTTTGGTGACACAGCAGGCGACGGCGTCGCAACGACAGGAGGCGCGCATGAAGCGCATGGAGGATCTTCTATTACAGCAGGCGGCTGCGAGGGAGACTCAGACTCGCCCCGCGCCGGCCGGCCGAGGTTGACTTACCGCGGCGCGATCCCCATGGCCGGCTCACACCATACGACTCCGGCAGGCGAGCGCCAGGAGGAGGATCGGGACACCCCGCTAGTTCGAGCATCACCGGTGGCAGCGGCATTTCCAGTTATGGCTTAGGGAGCCGAGCGGGATCGACTCATGGGTCGCCTCAAGGAGTTTAGGAGGTGCAGCCCGAGGACCTTTGACGGAGAGAAGGTCGACCACTGGATCGTGGAAAAGTGGTTGATGCATATGGAGAAATTGTTCCGTGACACGTTCGTGGAGGAGCGGGACAGAGTGTGGCTCGCCACCCACCACTTGGACGGCGAGGCCTACCGCTGGTGGATGGATCTCCAGGAGAACCCTAGCACAGACTTAGCGTCTATTACGTGGACGAGGTTCAAGGAACTTCTGTTAGCGCATTACTTCCCCGACAGCGTCAAGAGGCAGATGGAGCAGAGTTTGCGCAGCCTGACACAGGGGGACAGATCTGTAGCCGAGTACGAGAGGGAGTTTTCTCGGCTTTTACATTGCGTGCCCTTCGTCGTGCGGGACGACGAGGGCAAGGCCCGCATCTTCGAGCGTGGACTGCGATCGTCGATTTTCCGGTTCGTGCAGTCCTCGGAGCTTCAGACCTACAGACAGGTGGTGAACCGCGCGCTCATTGTGGAGAGTGGCGCGGCCATGGTACAGGAGAGACGCGAGGGCGCGGACAAGGGAAAGGGCAAGAGGCCCGCGGCCGAGGATGCGAGCCAGACGCACTCTAGGAGGCCACCGAAGCATCCGAGGCACCAACAGCGCAGTCGAGGCGCACCGACTCATTGAGGAGGACCCGACCGACGCCGGCCTCCCCAGTGTGTGATCTGCGGTGGTCCTCACCACCCGCCGCAGTGTCCACAGCGGGCAGGCAGGTGCATCTAGTGTGGCCAGGGGGGCCACATCCATACCGAGTGCCCGAGAGGTTCTTCACGCAAGCCTTGTCTTCATCGGCACCGGCTCTACCGGCCGCCGGCCGGGGCACCCCGTCGACACGAGAACGGGGGCGGCCGACGTCCGGCGCAGAGCGAGGGTCACGACAGGCGCCGAGTGGGGGCATGTACGCCGCGCAGGCCGAGGCGGTAGTGACAGCTGAGGATGTGGTGGCAGGCATCATTTTCCTTGATGGCATTAGAGTACGTACATTTTTTGATACCGGTGCATTACATTCATTTATAGATCGGCTGTTTGCCGAGTTGCATGGCATCCAGTTTGTTCCTTTACTACATCCTGGACGTATCGTTGTACCCGACCACATTGTGGACGTGCGAGAGTATTGCCCCAGTTGTCCTATCCGGGTAGGAGATTGGACCATGCCCGTGGACTTGCGGGTAGTGCGCAAGTTGGGGGATTTCGATGTGGTTTTAGGTATGGATTGGTTGATGAGATATTACGCCACCATCGATTGTGTTAATCGAACGGTTACTTTTAGAGAACCGGGTCAGGATGAGGTGGTGTTTAGAGGATGCCAGAGTTCGCCTTTTGCGATGTCGATCAGCTCGTCTCGAGCTAGGCAACTGATCAGTAGTGGATGCGTAGCCTATTTGGCTAGTATCGCATTGAGGGGTGAAGATTATACCCCTAGGATCGAGGATATTCCGGTGGTACGGGAGTTTCAGGACGTGTTTCCAGTGGAGCTACCAGGCATGCCACCTGGTAAGGCACCCTATAGGATGGCACCGGCTGAGTTAAAGGAGCTGAGGGCACAGTTGCAGGATATGTTGGACAAAGGGTTCGTTCGACCGAGTTTGTCACCTTGGGGAGCACCGGTTCTTTTTGTGAAGAAGAAGAACGGATCACTTCGCTTTTGCGTGGACTATCGTGAACTTAATAAACTCATGATCAAGAATAAGTATCCGTTGCCGAGGATTGATGATCTTTTTGATCAACTCCAGGGATCTTGTGTGTATTCCAAGATAGACTTGCAGTCGGGATACCACCAGTTAAAGATTGCGCCTGGAGATGTGTCGAAGACGGCTTTTAGAACACGATATGGTCATTATGAGTTTACAGTTATGTCGTTTGGGCTTACTAACGCCCCGGCAGTTTTTATGGATCTAATGAATCGCGTTTTCAAGCCTTATCTAGACAGGTTCGTCGTGGTGTTCATCGACGACATTTTGGTTTATTCCCGAAGCGATGTGGATCACGAGGAGCATTTGAGATTGGTACTTCAAGTGCTTCGGGAAAAGGAATTATTTGCACAGTTGAAAAAGTGTGAATTTTGGCTTCGAGAGGTAGCATTCCTCGGACATGTAATTTCGGGATCGGGCATTGCGGTAGATCCTAAGAAGATAGAAGCCATCAAGGATTGGCCAAGACCGACGAATGTTACCGAGATCAGAAGTTTTCTTGGATTGGCCGGTTACTGCCGGAGATTTGTTGAGGGATTTGCGAAGTTATCTACTCCCCTCACGAGGCTCACGCATAAGGGAACCAAGTTCATCTGGAATGATGCGTGCGAGAAAAGCTTTCAAGAGTTGAAGCTGAGATTGACGACTGCTCCAATCCTCACATTACCTGTTGCTGGAGCAGGGTATGTGGTTTTTAGTGATGCATCTCTTAACGGATTGGGCTGTGTTTTGATGCAGGGCGACAATGTGATCGCGTATGCTTCTCGCCAATTAAAGGAGTATGAGAAGAACTATCCCACGCATGACTTGGAGTTGGCGGCCGTAGTCTTTGCATTGAAGCTATGGCGCCACTACTTGTATGGCGAGCGGTGTGAGGTTTATATGGATCACAAGAGCTTAAAGTATTTATTCACTCAGAAGGAGTTGAACTTGAGGCAGCGCAGATGGTTGGAGCTACTCAAGGATTATGATTTGACTATTCTCTGCCACCCGGGCAAGGCTAACGCGGTGGCGGATGCGCTAAGTCGAAAATCTACCGAGAACTTAGCAATGCATGTGGTTACTCAACCGCAGTTGATCGAGCAGATGAAGCGGTTGGAGTTGGAGGTAGTGACTCCCGATACACCCTTTGTCACGCCCCGCGACCGCCAATTTGGTCGGTTCGGGCACGCCAACAGACGCCGAACGGACAGAGTCTACCCTGTCCGCCCAAGGCTCAACAACAACGAGTACATGTATAAAGAAATCAATAATTTCCAGGATAACATTTCAATATACATGGCTTGCACGAGGGTAAGCAACATAAGCAAAAGTGAAAGTAAGCTATTTAAACCATTCACACATTGTATCTTGATTACTTTAAACCAAATACAAAGCTTATATAGTTATTACATTCATTTTTCCAACATACATTGGCCATCTCAATTTACAAGTTCACATCTCAAAAGAACTTAATACATTTTCACCTCTCACATGGTTTTATTACATTTTCATTTCCTCAACATAATAGATGAAATATATAAAGGGTACCACTATACACATGGGTAGAACACTACCTAAAGCACGATAACCATGCCTCGAGCCACGAATCGCCCCGCTCGTGCTAAAACCTGCATGGTTAGTGGGATGAGAACTACAACAAAGTTCCCAGTGGGCTCGGCCCCCAATTACACCGACTTTCCCACTAGGTCTATTTCAGGCATAATTTGAAAGAAGAAGTAGATAGTAACCAAACTATAATGCATACAACTAATATACCTGAACAATAGTAAAGATTGCTTATGCTCAATAAAATAATAATGATGAATGCAAGATCATAATTTCATAACCCAATCTCTTGGCTAACCCGTAGGTTTCGCCCTCAACAAGACTCAACCAAACTCAAAATCCCAAATATAACCGGTGTAGCATATGGTTTCCCCATAAAGCGTGCCGAGTTCCGTCAAAATGAGCGGGACCCGGAGTGGAGAGAGTAAGTGTGGGTTCTAAGTGTTTTGGAACCCGTGCGTAGCGAAATGGGGTCTTGGAAAAGCTAAACTGCAAGTCTGGAGGAAATCCCAGACTTGGAGCGATGACCGGACATCAGGGATGTCCAGGATGCCTGAGGTGCCCCAGTCGTGCAGAGGAGAATTTGGCTAAGTCCTGGAATTCCACTCTGCGGGATCCGGACAATGGTCCGAGACCGGACAATCCAAGACCGGACATCCAGCCAAGACCGGACATGGGCTGCGTAATATGCAGAAGATTGGCTAAGTCCCGAAAGGAGGGCTTACTGAGACCGGACATCCACCAGAGACCGGTCTCCAAGCTCGCAGATTGCCCAGTCTGCAGAATGCAATTAAATAAAGTTGGGGGTCTTATGTGCTATTGTTAAAACACCATATAGGTGTGGAACTTCATGTTCACAGCACACTCCCACTCTCACTCTCTTTTCTCCCACTTTCTCTCTCTAGAAAGCTCTAGGAGCTTGGAGATCTTGGAGAAGAAGAAGAAGGAGAAGGATTTGGAAGCTTCTTGGAGGTCTTGAAGCTCTCCTACAAGGTGTAGTGGGAAGAGCTAGCTACAAGAGGTAGGTTTTTGCAAGTTTAACACTAGGGTTTTGGTTTTGACCTAGGTTTTTGGGTTTCCTAGCTTGTTGCTAGTGTTTGAGAGCTAAGTATACCATGAGCTCCATGGAAAACTCATGGGAGCTTCATGAGCTCTCATGGTGGTTGGCTAGGGTTTGGTGTAGATGCCCTAGAAAGGGTTCTAGTGGCTTGAGGATGGTTCTAAAGAGCTTCCTTGGTAGTCCTAAGCTGTTGATTGCTTGTGGATGAGATCAATTTAGGAGCAATGCCAAAGTGGCATTGTTAGGGTTTGGAAATTGGGGCTTTTGCCCTAGGGTGTTTCCAAGGTAAATTGACCTTGTGAAAACCTAATTGGGGGTATTCCCGACGCGTGGGACAACTCCGTTCGTTTAAACGAAAAGCCGATATAGGAGCTACTGTGTAAACTGGCCTGATTCGGGCTCTGTTTAAACTGCAGGTCATAGCCTAGGCCTCGGTTGGTCGTGAAATTCGTTGGGCAACTCCACAAAATTATTTTAAGGTGGGGGGTGCTTCCACTAACTCTGAACTTCTCTCTATATCTATGTGTCAATTATTGAGCATGGTATGTGTATAGTAAATTCATGCAAGATAGGGTAGTTGGAGTTTATGCTAATGGTTGAACCTCAATTCATGTTCTAGAGTGTAATGAGCTTAGAAGTTGAAATGGAACCATAGAGGCATGAGAACTAGAACCCTACTTGTATGAATATGGCAAGGACTATGATCTTAGTCAACTTGGTGATATTGAACATAGAGACGAGATTGGCATTGAGATAACCATAGTTAAACATTGTTTAACCTTAGTGGCATTATGGTAAGAATGAGATTGATGGTATGGTAGCAACCTATCCATGGAACTGGCATTGAGAACAGTGGCTATGAATCCTCAATGCGAGGATTAGATCGATACTCTTGACAAGTCTTGGCTTGAGGGAGGTCGCTCCTCCTCAAGCGGTGAGTTCCGGAACAGTCACCTAGGGAGCGCGGTCCCTAAGACGGTCCCTCGGGTCTTGTAGTGCTTAGAGCCTCCCCGAATAAAAGGGATTTTGGGTCTTGAGTTTGTTGGGGTTAACTATGTTAACCGGCAAGATTGGGTAAAGAGCCAAAGAAATATAAAGCAAAGTAGAGCAAAGGCATGCATGCATAGTCATCTTCAGATTTCAGTTAATTATCTATCACTGACTCTTTCGTGCATAGTATTAGCATATATAGTTTGGTTACTATTTCATTTCCGTTGAAATACTTATGCCTGATTAGACCTAGTGGGAAAGTCGGTGCGATTGGAGGCTGAGCCCACTGGAAACTTCGTTGTAGTTCTCACACCACTAACCCCGCAGGTCCTAGCTCGAGTGCGGCGGCGGAGGACCGGGGCAAGGGGTTAGCGCCATAGCTAGCGGCTACCAGAGTACTTTAGTAGTCATTCCATTTTGGTGTATGTATCAACTTTCTTGTTGAACTATAGTTGTAAATTGATAACAATCATGTGTATTTTGGTGGAGAGACAATGTAAAAAGAATATGATGTATATTGAATACGAAAGGATTGTAATAGTGTAAGTTACTTGTGTTTGATTGAAATGGGATCAAATATCTTGTATGTTGTATCACATAGTGTAGAGCTTTTACTTCCGTTGTGTTTGTTGCTTGCCTTCGTACAAGACTCGTATAATTGCATTTCCCCTGTGATTGTTTAATTATACTAGTTGTTAGAGCCTTGGGCGGGCAGGGGAGGCCCTGTCCGTTCGGCGTCTGTTGACGTGGCCGGACCCGACCAAATAGGCGGGTAGCGGGGCGTGACAGATAAGATGGTATCAGAGCGTGAACGGAAGAAAGCAAAGGTCTAGGATGGACTTAGGGACCTTAGGATTGGAGACCTTAGGGACCTAGGAAACGTTTAACGTGGATTGGGTGATTGCGAAAGCTAATAGATTGGGTTGTAGTCAAGACTTCTCTAGAGCGAATTAGAGATGAATCCAAGTATTATTTGTTTCTGCTCAAAGGAATTGTGTGGGCGGCCGACCACATGACCCCTAGAGTTGAAATTCATTTTTACTTGTTACTTTCGCTTAATTGGGTAGTTATTTTGGGAACGTGTAAGTGTCACGCGTGTCGAGTATTAATGTGTGTGTGCTACGTTTCAGGACGTGATGGCACCACGGAGACGCCCTATGACGCGATCCGCGGCGGCACCACCTCCTGAGGTGCCCGAGCAGTCGGGATCGAGCGACGTACGCGCGCCGCAAGCCTGTGCAGAGGCGTTAGTCGGTGCGATGAAGCAAGAGCGGAGCACTTAGTAGGCTCCACGACTTGGTGGCCCACAGCGGCGGCGGCGCCCGTACTCTCAGACCCGACGCCACCCGATGAGCTCGCGGCACCACCTCCAAAGGACGGCGGCGGCACGGTAACGGTTGTGCCCCCACCGCTTCGGTTCGTCGGCCGGATCTCGACACCCCGAGGCGAACGAGAACGGGCGGTAGCGTGTTGGATCCGCCTTCAAGAGGTTGAAACCACCGACCTTTAGCGGGGAAGACAAGGATCCGTGGGTGTGCGAGACGTGGTTGATTGCCATGCAATCCTTGTTCGAGGACTTCTATACCCTCGAGCGGGACAAAGTGCATTTGGCGGCACATTGTTTTGAAGGGTCGGCGCGCCTGTGGTGGAGGCAAGTGAAGAAGGATCGTTCCTTGGACGACGCAACCATGGCGTGGGATACGTTTCGGGAGATGCTGTTAATGGAGTATTTCCCCGAAAGCGAGGAACGGAAGATCGAGGAGGACTTCCGCAAGCTAATGCAAGGGAGTCGCACGGTGCGTGAGTATGAGAGGGAGTTCACGCACATGATCAATTGCGTGCCGAGCTTGGTCCACGGTGATAGGGACCGGGCGAAAAGATTCGGACGTGGCTTGAGGCCGGACATTTTCAAGACAGTTGATGCCTTCCGGCTGAAGACTTACGAGGAGGTTTTGGACCGTGCGCTTTGGGTGGAGCGCAGCAACGCTATTGCGCGAGAAGAGCGCGAAGCTTTTGAGAGGGACAAGGACAGAGAGAAGTCCAGGAAACGGGCATCGGGTGGGTCCGCGGGGCAGTCGAGTTTTAAACGGCCCCCTCGAGCTCAGCGAACACAGTGGCGTGGCGGTCGGAGTCAGACTCAGAGTCAGACCGGCTATCCGTGTGTTATCTGCGGCGGAAACCACCGAGTTACTACCTGCCCTCAGCGAGAAGGACGATGCTTTCGGTGTGGCCAAAGGGGACACATTGGTCGCGAGTGTCCGGCGGGCATCACCCGCCCTCAGCCTTCGATTCAAGACACTCCGCGACACTGGCCGGATCCGCCACCCGCTATGTCTGCTGGGCGATCGTCAGCGCCTCGTCAGCAGGAGGCACCTCGAGCACCTAGTGGACGGGTCTTTGCCACTCAGGTGGAGGAGCAGTCGACTCCGGCTCCGGGGCCCATGATGTGGTAGGTGTATTATTCTGATCCAAGACACTAGAGCCAGAGCATTATTTGATACAGGTGCATCTCATTCGTTTATTAATGCATCATTCGCTAAAGCTCATGGACTAGAGGTTGTATGCCGTGATGACCAGTGGTGGGTAAACTCTATTGAGCACTCTTTTGTCGTGGACGAGGAGTGTAAGAACTGTCCAGTGCAGGTTGGAAGTTGGATTATGCCGATCGATCTTCTGGTAGTAGACCGGTTGTCGTGATTCGACGTAGTCTTGGGAATCAATTGGCTCTCCAAGTACTACGCGGTCATCGATTGTGAAAGGAAGGTTATCACTTTCCGGGAGCCTGACCAAGCGGAGATGGTCTACCAAGCGTGTAAGGGTGCGCGCTTTGCGGCAACCATATCGTCGGTAAGGGCGAAGAGAATGATTAAGAGTGGTTGCAAAGCCTATTTAGCGACCATTGTAGATACCCAAAAGGAGCACCCGGAGTTGGGTAGCATTCGGGTGGTGTGTGAGTACCCGGATGTGTTTCCGGCGGAGTTATCGGGATTGCCACCGGACCGGGAAGTTGAGTTCGTCATTGACTTAGTCCCCGGGGCGGCGCCAATCTCGAAGGCTCCGTACAGAATGGCACCGGTAGAGCTTAAAGAACTTAAAGCCCAGTTGCAAGACTTGCTCGATAAAGGCTTCGTGCGGCCGAGCGTGTCTCCGTGGGGAGCCCCGGTGCTATTTGTAAAGAAGAAGGATGGTACCCTTCGACTATGCGTTGATTATCGCGAGTTGAATAAGGTCACAATTAAGAACAAGTACCCATTGCCGAGAATTGACGATTTATTCGATCAGTTGCAAGGGTCAAGGGTTTATTCAAAGATTGACCTTCAGTCGGGGTATCATCAGTTGAAGATACGGCCCAAGGATGTGTATAAAACGGCGTACCGTACGCGGTATGGCCATTATGAGTTCACAGTCATGCCATTCGGGCTTACTAATGCCCATTTTATGGACTTAATGAATCGAGTCTTCCGTCCGCTATTGGACCGGTGCGTCGTGGTCTTTATTGACGACGTATTGGTATATTCTCGGACTGAGGAAGAACACGAGGAGCACTTGAGAATCGTGTTGGAGGTACTCCGAAGAGAGAAGCTATATGCTAAACTAAAGAAATGTGAGTTTTGGCTCTCGGAGGTTACGTTCTTGGGTCACGTTATATCCGGAGATGGCATCTCGGTGGACCCGAAGAAAGTTAAGGCTATTGAGGATTGGCCTCGCCCGACGAATGTAACGGAGATCCGAAGCTTTTTGGGGCTTGCGGGTTACTATCGGCGGTTCGTGGAGGGGTTTGCTAAGATAACTACTCCACTGACGCGCCTTACGCACAAAGGAGTAAGGTATGAATGGAGCCCCGAGTGTGAGCGGAGCTTCGAAGAACTTAAGAAGAGATTAACGTCGACCCCGGTGCTCGCGTTGCCGACACCGGGAGAGAGCTATGTTGTGTACAGCGATGCTTCCTATGTGGGACTCGGGTGTGTCTTGATGCAAAATGGCCGAGTTATAGCTTATGCTTCGCGCCAGTTGAAGACCTGTGAGAAGAACTACCCGATCCATGATCTTGAGCTAGCGGCGGTTATTTTCGCGCTAAAGTTATGGAGGCATTACCTGTACGGTGAGCATTGTGAGATTTATACGGATCATAAGAGTCTCAAGTACTTGTTCACCCAGAAGGAGTTGAATATGCGACAGCGGCGGTGGTTAGAATTACTTAAAGATTATGATGTCACTATTCTATACCACCCCGGTAAAGCAAATGTCGTGGCCGATGCTTTGAGTAGAAAGTCGGCGGAGAATTTGGCGATGGCAATTACGCCTCAACCGGCATTGCACAAGGAGATGCAGCGGTTGGGACTTGAAGTCGTGGCGCCGGGAATACCGGCGACATTTGCCATGTTAATCGTGCAACCCACCTTGTTGGAGAAGATAAAATCATTGCAAGCATCTGATTCGTATCTCCAAAAGGTGCGCGGTGAAGTTGAGAGCGGTAGTGCCGAAGATTTCGGCATTGGGACTGACGGAGCACTACGGTATCGAAACCGTTGGTGTGTGCCCAAGGACGATGATCTGCGGAAGGCGATTATGCAGGAAGCACATCAATCACCCTATAGTATTCACCCGGGCGGCACCAAAATGTATCAAGATCTAAAGCTTCATTATTGGTAGCCGGGCATGAAAAGGGATATTGGAGAGTTTGTGGCACAATGCCTCACGTGCCAACAAGTAAAGGCAGAGCGCCGTTTTCCGGCGGGGAAGTTGCAAAGTCTACCAATACCCGTGTGGAAGTGGGAAGACATCGCTATGGATTTTGTGACGGGCTTGCCTAGGTCTCAAGGCGGGCACGACGCGATTTGGGTAGTTGTGGACCGGTTGACGAAATCGGCTCACTTTTTGCCGATCCACACTACTTGGTCGGGAGATAAGTTAGCTCAAGTTTATCTCGACGAAGTTGTGAGACTGCATGGGGTTCCGGTGTCGATTGTGTCAGATCGAGACCCCCGGTTCACATCTCATTTCTGGAAGAGCTTGCAAGATGCATTGGGTACACGGCTCGACTTTAGCACGGCATTTCATCCTCAGAGTGATGGTCAATCTGAGAGGACTATTCAGATACTAGAGGATATGCTTCGGGCGTGTGTACTTGACTATAAGGGCGGATGGCATGATTTCCTACCGATGGCGGAATTCGCATACAACAATAGCTATCAAGAGAGTATTGCGATGGCGCCATTCGAGGCCCTTTATGGAAAGAGGTGTCGCTCTCCAATTCATTGGAGCGACGTGGGCGAGAGGGCTGCTCTTGGCCCTGATGTGGTGCGGGAGGCGGAAGAGAAAGTCCGCCTAGCCCGACAGAGACTCAAGACGGCTCAATCTCGGCAAAAGAGTTATGCCGACAAGCGAAGAAGAGATTTAGAGTTCGAGGTTGGAGACCGCGTATTTCTGAAAGTATCGCCGATGCGCGGGGTGAAGAGGTTTGGTGTTCGCGGGAAGCTAAGTCCCCGTTATATCGGACCTTTTGAAATTCTAGAGCGGATCGGTGCGGTAGCATACAAGTTGGCGTTACCACCGAGACTTGCGGGAGTGCACAATGTCTTTCATGTGTCAAATCTCCGCATGTACGTCCGCAATTCGTCGCACGTGTTGGAGTATGAACCGGTGGAATTAAACGAGGATATGACTTATGAAGAGTACCCGGTTTGTATTCTGGAAAAAGGAGAAAAGAAGCTTAGTAATCGCAAGCTTTCTTATGTTAAAGTCCAGTGGAGTAATCATGCAGTGCGTGAAGCCACTTGGGAACTTGAGGAGACGATGAGGACAGAGTATCCTCACTTATTCGAGTCGACAAGCTGAGGTATGCGTTAAGTTTCGCGGATGAAACTAATTTTAAGGGGTGGGGAATGTAGCATATGGTTTCCCCGTAAAGCGTGCCGAGTTTCGTCGAAATGAGCGGGACCCGGAGTGGAGCGAGTAAGTGTGGGTTCTAAGTGCTTTGGAACCCGTGCGTAGCGAAATGGGGTCTTGGAAAAGCTAAACTGCAAGTCTGGAGGAAATCCCAGACTTGGAGCAGCCAAGACCGGACATCCGAGGGATGTCCGGATGCCACGAGGTGCCCCAGTCGTGCAGAGGAGAATTTGGCTAAGTCCTGGAATTCCACTCTGCGGGATCCGGACAATGGTCCGAGACCGGACAATCCAAGACCGGACATCCAGCCAAGACCGGACATGGGCTGCGTAATATGCAGAAGATTGGCTAAGTCCCGAAAGGAGGGCTTACTGAAACCGGACATCCACCAGAGACCGGTCTCCAAGCTCGCAGATTGCCCAGTCTGCAGAATGCAATTAAATAAAGTTGGGGGTCTTATGTGCTATTGTTACAACACCATATAGGTGTGGAACTTCATGTTCACAGCACACTCCCACTCTCACTCTCTTTTCTCCCACTTTCTCTCTCTAGAAAGCTCTAGTAGCTTGGAGATCTTTGAGGAGAAGAAGAAGGAGAAGGATTTGGAAGCTTCTTGGAGGTCTTGAAGCTCTCCTACAAGGTGTAGTGGGAAGAGCTAGCTACAAGAGGTAGGTTTTTGCAAGTTTAACACTAGGGTTTTGGTTTTGACCTAGGTTTTTGGGTTTCCTAGCTTGTTGCTAGTGTTTGAGAGCTAAGTATACCATGAGCTCCATGGAAAACTCATGGGAGCTTCATGAGCTCTCATGGTGGTTGGCTAGGGTTTGGTGTAGATGCCCTAGAAAGGGTTCTAGTGGCTTGAGGATGGTCCTAAAGAGCTTTCTTGGTAGTCCTAAGCTGTTGATTGCTTGTGGATGAGATCAATTTAGGAGCAATGCCAAAGTGGCATTGTTAGGGTTTGGAAATTGGGGCTCTTGCCCTAGGATGTTTCCAAGGTAAATTGACCTTGTGAAAACCTAATTGGGGGTATTCCCGACGCGTGGGACAACTCCGTTCGTTTAAACGAAAAGCCGATATAGGAGCTACTGTGTAAACTGGCCTGATTCGGGCTCTGTTTAAACTGCAGGTCATAGCCTAGGCCTCGGTTGGTCGTGAAATTCGTTGGGCAACTCCACAAAATTATTTTAAGGTGGGGGGTGCTTCCACTAACTCTGAACTTCTCTCTATGTCTATGTGTCAATTATTGAGCATGGTATGTGTATAGTAAATTCATGCAAGATAGGGTAGTTGGAGTTTATGCTAATGGTTGAACCTCAATTCATGTTCTAGAGTGTAATGAGCTTAGAAGTTGAAATGGAACCATAGAGGCATGAGAACTAGAACCCTACTTGTATGAATATGGCAAGGACTATGATCTTAGTCAACTTGGTGATATTGAACATAGAGACGAGATTGGCATTGAGATAACCATAGTTAAACATTGTTTAACCTTAGTGGCATTATGGTAAGAATGAGATTGATGGTATGGTAGCAACCTATCCATGGAACTGGCATTGAGAACAGTGGCTATGAATCCTCAATGTGAGGATTAGATCGATACTCTTGACAAGTCTTGGCTTGAGGGAGGTCGCTCCTCCTCAAGCGGTGAGTTCCGGAACAGTCACCTAGGGAGCGCGGTCCCTAAGACGGTCCCTCGGGTCTTGTAGTGCTTAGAGCCTCCCCGAATAAAAGGGATTTTGGGTCTTGAGTTTGTTGGGGTTAACTATGTTAACCGGCAAGATTGGGTAAAGAGCCAAAGAAATATAAAGCAAAGTAGAGCAAAGGCATGCATGCATAGTCATCTTCAGATTTCAGTTAATTATCTATCACTGACTCTTTCTTGCAGGCATAGTATTAGCATATATAGTTTGGTTACTATTTCATTTCCGTTGAAATACTTATGCCTGATTAGACCTAGTGGGAAAGTCGGTGCGATTGGAGGCCGAGCCCACTGGGAACTTCGTTGTAGTTCTCACACCACTAACCCCGCAGGTCCTAGCTCGAGTGCGGCGGCGGAGGACCGGGGCAAGGGGTTAGCGCCATAGCTAGCGGCTACCAGAGTACTTTAGTAGTCATTCCATTTTGGTGTATGTATCAACTTTCTTGTTGAACTATAGTTGTAAATTGATAACAATCATGTGTATTTTGGTGGAGCGACAATGTAAAAAGAATATGATGTATATTGAATACGAAAGGATTGTAATAGTGTAAGTTACTTGTGTTTGATTGAAATGGGATCAAATATCTTGTATGTTGTATCACATAGTGTAGAGCTTTTACTTCCGTTGTGTTTGTTGCTTGCCTTCGTGCAAGACTCGTATAATTGCATTTCCCCTGTGATTGTTTAATTATACTAGTTGTTAGAGCCTTGGGCGGGCAGGGGAGGCCCTGTCCGTTCGGCGTCTGTTGACGTGGCCGGACCCGACCAAATAAGCGGGTAGCGGGGCGTGACAACCGGGGAGGCTCAGAATCGACCCGTTGGGACCGTCCTCTGGAAAACTCATTCCAGTGGTGACCTACTCCGGAGCGCACCGCTCGAGGGGGAGCTACCGCGCCTCGAGCAAGGACTATATGGTGAGTACGATCAATCCTTAACTTTAAGGATTCTATTTCAATCCATTCCTTGACTTCAAGGGGAACTATGATCAAATGACCCTTAACTCTAAGATTTCTTTGTCACCATATCTTTCATGTTCTTTACTTGCATTCTTTGACTTGTTCTAGTGTCATATACACTATGGTTCTTTACACACATTTAATAATGCCACACACTAACTCTAGTATTTTTTATTCACATGCATACTTGTTCTTGACCATGTCATTACACTAACTCTAGTGTCCTTCATTTTCTTTGTTCTTATTCTCAATATCACACTAACTCTAGTGTTCTTTACAATCATAGATGCCACTCGATCTATATATCACAATGTTCTTGTTCTTTAACCTCTAGTTTCTTTATCTCAACACATGCATATTAGTGTTCTTTACAATTCTCAAATGTCATTCAATCTATATGTCACAATGTTCTTGTTCTTTAACCACTAGGTTTTTTGTCTCATCTCATGCATACATAGGGTTCAATTCTTTTTCTTTGTTCATAACAAATCTCATTTGCATCTTAACTCTAAGCATGCAACACATAATTCAATTACCCTACTATGCATGAAAATAGCTATAACATACATGCTCAATGGTGACACATAGACATAAAGAGAAGTTCAATGTTAGTGGAAGCACCCCCCACCTAATATCGCTCTCCGATTGCTTGTAGTCACTTGCAATCGGGCTCCCGCGACACGCGTGATCCGGTTCGGCTCCAACTCGCAATTGACCGCCGAACGCCCAACAATCCGAAATGTAGGGTCATCAAGAGTTCATCTTTAACCTTCAATTAGAGAGCTAAAAGGTTAAATAAGATCAAAACCCTTGTTTACTAAGAACCCCCATTACTAACCCTTGCCTCTACACATGCTCCAATTAACCCAAATATCAAGTATTTAGCATTCTAATAATACCTTAGAGATTATTAGAACTTCATACACAAAAAAGGATTTAATTAAAATCCCATTTGCAATCCTAGATCTCTATTTCATCAAGAGGGTCTCATTAATTATGATACTCTCTTCATTAAACTAGTTTAGAATCATATATAGATCCTAATTAAACATCTCATTTAGTCTTAATCCTAACCTTAACTCAAATTCACAAAACTTACCATGACCACAATGACATCAAGCTAAATCCACCATTGGAAAGCTTGCTTCCACCATTAGAGAGCTTCAAGCTTCATCTCTACCCTTCAATTAGAGAACAATAGGGTTATTATAGATCAAAACCCTCATTTACCAAAAAACCCCAATTACTAACCCTAGGTTTAATACTAGGTGAAAATCCACCATTAGAGCTTTGGATTCAAGCAATAAACCTCTATTTAGCATGCTAGAATGCATCTAAATTCATTTCTAGAGCTTAACATTAAAACCCTAGAGTTCTACCATTAAAGAGCATCAAAACTTATCTCAAAAGCTTGCTTCAATGGTGTAGAGAGAGAAGAAGATGATGAAAATCAACCTCCAAGCTTGCTTCTCCTCCAAATCCACCATTTTTTAGAGAGATTTAGAGAGAGAAATGGAGCTCTCTCTCTATCTCCATGTGTGTGTATGTGAGGGTGTGTGTGTGTGTGCATTCGGCTGATGGAGAAGAAGAAAACGGGCACAAACACCTTTTACACATTAGTCCCTCAACATTGCACTATTCAACTTCCAACTTTCGGTTCAGCCATCTGAAACAGTTGGAGCCCTTCTCGATGTCCATTTGTGCTCTTATTTGACAGTCAGGTTCATTTTAACCTACTGAGTGAGAAAATATCTTAACATTTCAGTTTGGACCCCGTTTGGTCACTGCAAACTCTACCGAACTGTAATCTTTATCAGATAACATTCGGAATTTATTTCTCATCTTCTGGGTGTCAGAATGGCACGAAACTTTAAATCTAGCCTCGTAATAATAATCCTGACATACCCCTCAGTTTTCATAATTTTCTGACACTGTGCATTTTCTGCTAATTTATCTGCCCGGTTTCACACAGAAAATTTTAAATCCTTCGTTTTCATTCCGATTTCAACACAGGTCATTTCAGACTTATATTTTACTTCTCTAAATCTAATAAAAATAGTATCTCACACTATTTTTATTTAAATTCACTTTTAAATTAAAATTCGGGCCGTTACATTCTCCACCCCTTAAAAAGAATTTCGTCCGCGAAATCCAAACCATGCCTCAATTCAGCTTCTTGAGCAATTGAGGGTACCAATATACTTTTATACTCCGGACTGGCCTCATGTTCATCGGAACGCTTCAAAGGCCCACCATGGAGGATGCGAAATCAAACGCATACTCGTTTGCAAGACACAGCACATATAGTGCATTACGGTCTCCATAACTCTCGGTGGCAGCGCAAATCGAAACTGAACGACTCTACGCGCTCCAACACCACTTGCTACTCGACACACAAGAAACTTTTCCTTGTATCCACTTTCCCTTCAGGGAATACATTCCGATTTGACCACCGACATTGCTTAAAAGCTATATCACTAGTGCATCGCTACATCGTGAGTGCTCCAATTCCGCACCGACCTTTAGCTCTAACGTGAGATGGCCTACCTCGGCACGTCCTAATTCCAATCCCTATCCTCAAACTCCACGTGGCTTGTCACCAGATCAAGGTCTCACCTAGAGAAATTCATCTTCTGATGCCATAGGCCACGGTCAACGTCAATTACTTTCGCAATAAGCTCGCACGAACGCTCTGTTCGTGAAATTCGAGTCAAACTCCTCGATAAGGCTATCCGCCAAATCGCTTCCTCAACTTCATAGGTGGTTCACAGACCGCCAATGCTACGAGGCCCATCGCCTAACCTGTCTCAATACACAGCGTCTCTCGCTCGCGGTGCAGACCCAATCATCATCGGGCGGAATTCTCACTTTAGAATTCGTACCCACTCCAATCAGGAGCAACTATGACCCCAAACCACTATAAATCCTCGGCTTGTGTCAAACCGAACTCTCGGTATACTATCGATTGCACGACACGTTCTATCGAGCACACGTATCACTACCAGTCCCTAAGCACCTAGTGCGAGCCACCGGCTCTATGGGTGATCCATGACACGCTTCACACCTAGCAATGCTCAAGTGCTACTGCCAACACACTCACTCGGTTGAGCCCAGTTCGCACTCCACTAGTAACTGTGCTCGAACGTCACACGCCTCTATAGCGTTCCGGACTAAGTCTTGCCTTAGGCAATTCTTGCCTATGCATGCCGACTACACAAGCACGACCCACTTACCTCGCGTTGAGGTACTGCTAGGCCCACGTGCTGGCACTTGGTTACTAACCAACTATTCCCGCAACAGTGATTCAATTTCACTGCTCGACTTGCCGAGTAACATCGAGAACACTCGGACTACTCGAGTGCTCACGAGTGTCATGACTCAACTCTCGCAATCAATTACAAATATTGCTCTGCGAGTTGGTCCATCGTTCCCATCTTGACCCTGAGTCTTACTCTCTATCCCTAGATCATCACTAGCAATTCGCTAGTGCCATTGACTCTATACCTGTACTCGCAGGTACTACGCCCCCACAACACAAGCATACCCGGGTATCTATACTTACCCGTCCACTCGGCCTCTACTATGCTCATGCACGACAATGGTAATTAACCACATAACCATTGCATGCAATGCATGAACTTCACATCATGCAGAAGCGCACGATTGCACTAAGTCAAGAACTTGACGAACCACCGAACCCACTCGTTGGCCGTCCTATTCCCTTTTCCTTACAATTAGACTCACGCTCCCCCACGCACAATTGCACCGCCTTGTTCTATCCACAAGGTCCAATCCTCAAATCTCCTCTAATCTCCACCAATCCATACTTGGGAAAGGCTTCAAAGAGAGAAATGAGAGGGGGAGTTAGTGGGGTCTATTACATGTTGTATCCACTGCAGCCAAACCCTCCAAACACCTGCATTTGCAAAGAAACTTAATTCTCACGCGATCCATCTTGTACCTGCAGACAGGGCACTTTGTACCAGATACTTCGGCACAGAGGCAAACCCGAGATCCGTTTCCTTTCGCACCATTTGTACTCAGATAATTTGGATTTGTACCAGACATAACCGCTAAAATTCTCAAACCCGAGAGCTCTCCACCTCTCGGTTAAAGTGGCTATACCGGTACAACCATCACGCTTGTACGCTACGTGCATTGCCCGGACTTATGTTTTTTTTTTTTTTTTTTTTTTTTTTTTGCGTCGTTTTGACTCTACTTCGCGCCGAATAACGCCAAAACCCTTCTAACTCTTTTAGATCCTCTTTTAACCCATCCAAGATTGTTGGAATGTTAATTGGACTTTGTCCAACTACTTCTCTCGACGCACTTTGGTCAATTGACCAAAAGTGACCTACCACGACGAGGATTCCGTTAAATTTCTCAATGATCATGAGGGCCACCCAAAGCTCACGAAGTTCCAAGTCTCCGCTCGCCTCAAATTCCTCTATTCTATGTGCATTGTAGCATCCTGCTGACATTGCACCAAATCGGCTTCGAGTCTCCACTACGCTCCACCAACTCGAGGACACCATTCGTCCTAATTCACATCGATCTCCTTTAAAGATCGACCACGCAAAACCACTGAACGCAAGTTAGCTCAACCCTCAAGGTTAAGCGCGCGACACACACGATACCTACCCCGACTCAAATCAAGGCGAAAGTCATACAAGGGAGCTTATTTTCATCACTCGGTTTCATATTGTGTGCACCCAACATGAATACTCCCTGATGAAAATACACTACACCTTAGATCCACCTCTAACATCCGTTATAGAGGCATAACACACACGACCCAATCGATTAATCTTTCGCCATAATTTCAGATCCTCGTTACATTTCAAGAACCTAAATCCTTATAGTTTCCATCCTAAGGTTCCTAGGTCCATCCTATACTTTCACTTTTCATTCTCTGATACCATTATATCTGTCACGCCCCGCGACGGCCAATTTGGTCGGTTCGGGCACGCCAACAGACGCCGAACGGACAGAGTCTCCCCTGTCCGCCCAAGGCTCAACAACAACGAGTACATGTATAAAGAAATCAATAATTTCCAGGATAACATTTCAATATACATGGCTTGCACGAGGGCAAGCAACATAAGCAAAAGTGAAAGTAAGCTATTTAAACCATTCACACATTGTATCTTGATTACTTTAAACCAAATACAAAGCTTATATAGTTATTACATTCATTCTTCCAACATACATTGGCCATCTCAATTTACAAGTTCACATCTCAAAAGAACTTAATACATTTTCACCTCTCACATGGTTTTATTACATTTTCATTTCCTCAACATAATAGATGAAATATATAAAGGGTACCACTATACACATGGGTAGAACACTACCTAAAGCACGATAACCATGCCTCGAGCCACGAATCGCCCCGCTCGTGCTAAAACCTGCATGGTTAGTGGGATGAGAACTACAACAAAGTTTCCAGTTGGCTCGGCCCCCAATTACACCGACTTTCCCACTAGGTCTATTTCAGGCATAATTTGAAAGAAGAAGTAGATAGTAACCAAACTATAATGCATACAACTAATATACCTGAACAATAGTAAAGATTGCTTATGCTCAATAAAATAATAATGATGAATGCAAGATCATAATTTCATAACCCAATCTCTTGGCTAACCCGTAGGTTTCGCCCTCAACAAGACTCAACCAAACTCAAAATCCCAAATATAACCGGGGAGGCTCAGAATCGACCCGTTGGGACCGTCCTCTGGAAAACTCATTCCGGTGGTGACCTACTCCGGAGCGCACCGCTCGAGGGGGAGCTACCGCGCCTCGAGCAAGGACTATATGGTGAGTACGATCAATCCTTAACTTTAAGGATTCTATTTCAATCCATTCCTTGACTTCAAGGGGAACTATGATCAAATGACCCTTAACTCTAAGATTTCTTTGTCACTATATCTTTCATGTTCTTTACTTGCATTCTTTGACTTGTTCTAGTGTCATATACACTATGGTTCTTTACACACATTTAATAATGCCACACACTAACTCTAGTGTTTTTTATTCACATGCATACTTGTTCATGACCATGTCATTACACTAACTCTAGTGTCCTTCATTTTCTTTGTTCTTATTCTCAATATCACACTAACTCTAGTGTTCTTTACAATCATAGATGCCACTCGATCTATATATCACAATGTTCTTGTTCTTTAACCTCTAGTTTCTTTATCTCAACACATGCATATTAGTGTTCTTTACAATTCTCAAATGTCATTCAATCTATATGTCACAATGTTCTTGTTCTTTAACCACTAGGTTTTTTGTCTCATCTCATGCATACATAGGGCTCAATTCTTTTTCTTTGTTCATAACAAATCTCATTTGCATCTTAACTCTAAGCATGCAACACATAATTCAATTACCCTACTATGCATGAAAATAGCTATAACATACATGCTCAATGGTGACACATAGACATAAAGAAAAGTTCAATGTTAGTGGAAGCACCCCCCACCTAATATCGCTCTCCGATTGCTTGTAGTCACTTGCAATCGGGCTCCCGCGACACGCGTGATCCGGTTCGGCTCCAACTCGCAATTGACCGCCGAACGCCCAACAATCCGAAATGTAGGGTCATCAAGAGTTCATCTTTAACCTTCAATTAGAGAGCTAAAAGGTTAAATAAGATCAAAACCCTTGTTTACTAAGAACCCCCATTACTAACCCTTGCCTCTACACATGCTCCAATTAACCCAAATATCAAGTATTTAGCATTCTAATAATACCTTAGAGATTATTAGAACTTCATACACAAAAAAGGATTTAATTAAAATCCCATTTGCAATCCTAGATCTCTATTTCATCAAGAGGGTCTCATTAATTATGATACTCTCTTCATTAAACTAGTTTAGAATCATATATAGATCCTAATTAAAAATCTCATTTAGTCTTAATCCTAACCTTAACTCAAATTCACAAAACTTACCATGGCCACAATGACATCAAGCTAAATCCACCATTGGAAAGCTTGCTTCCACCATTAGAGAGCTTCAAGCTTCATCTCTACCCTTCAATTAGAGAACAATAGGGTTATTATAGATCAAAACCCTCATTTACCAAAAAACCCCAATTACTAACCCTAGGTTTAATACTAGGTGAAAATCCACCATTAGAGCTTTGGATTCAAGCAATAAACCTCTATTTAGCATGCTAGAATGCATCTAAATTCATTTTTAGAGCTTAACATTAAAACCCTAGAGTTCTACCATTAAAGAGCATCAAAACTTATCTCAAAAGCTTGCTTCAATGGTGTAGAGAAGAAGATGATGAAAATCAACCTCCAAGCTTGCTTCTCCACCAAATCCACCATTTTTTAGAGAGATTTAGAGAGAGAAATGGAGCTCTCTCTCTATCTCCATGTGTGTGTATGTGAGGGTGTGTGTGTGTGTGCATTCGGCTGATGGAGAAGAAGAAAACGGGCACAAACACCTTTTACACATTAGTCCCTCAACATTGCACTATTCAACTTCCAACTTTCGGTTCAGCCATCTGAAACAGTTGGAGCCCTTCTCGATGTCCATTTGTGCTCACATTTGACAATCAGGTTCATTTTAACCTACTGAGTGAGAAAATATCTTAACATTTTAGTTTGGACCCCGTTTGGTCACTGCAAACTCTACCGAACTGTAATCTTTATCAGATAACATTCGGAATTTATTTCTCATCTTCTGGGTGTCAGAATGGCACGAAACTTTAAATCTAGCCTCGTAATAATAATCCTGACATACCCCTCGGTTTTCATAATTTTTCGACCTTTGTGCATTTTACGCTAATTTATCTGCAGGTTTCACACGAGAAAATTCTAAATCTTCTGTTTTCATTCCGATTTCAACACAGGTCATTTCAGACTTATATTTTACTTCTCTAAATCTAATAAAAATAGTATCTCACACTATTTTTATTTATATTCACTTTTAAATTAAAATTCGGGCCGTTACACCCTTGCGGCTGATGACTATGGTCGTGCAACCTACACTTGTGGATAGAATTAAAGAGAAGCAAGCTCTTGACTTAGAGTTGCAAAAGATTCGGGATAAGATGGTTGATGGTTGCACCGGCAAATTCCTAGTGGATGATCAAGGATTGATACGCTTTTCTAGACGGCTATGTGTGCCTGTGGACGCAGGACTTAAAGAGGACATTCTTCAAGAAGCACACAGAGCGCCCTATACTATTAATCCAGGAGGCACCAAAATGTATAAGGACTTGAAGTTGCTCTATTGGTGGCCTGGAATGAAGAAGGATGTTGGCGAGTTCGTTGCTAGATGTCTAACTTGCCAACAGGTGAAAGCTGAGCATCGAGTTCCAGCGGGAAAACTTCAGAGTTTGCCTATTCTCATGTGGAAGTGGGAGAAGATCACCATGGATTTCGTGACAGGATTGCCCCGCTCTCAAGCCGGGCATGATGCTATTTGGGTGATCGTGGATAGGTTGACGAAGTCGGCGCACTTCATACCTATTCATACTACTTGGTCAGGAGAGAAGCTCGCACAAATGTACCTTGATGAGATTGTGCGACTTCATGGAGTACCTACATCGATCGTATCAGACAGGGACACTCGCTTCGTGTCACACTTCTGGAGGAGTCTAGAGGACGCCTTGTGTACTCGACTGGACTTCAGCACTGCTTTCCACCCCCAGAGTGACGGGCAGTCGGAGCGCACTATACAGACTCTTGAGGACATGCTCCGGGCATGTGTAATGGACTTCCAGGGAGGATGGTCGTAGTATCTACCTATGGCGGAGTTTGCTTATAACAATAGTTATCAAGCAAGCATCAAGATGGCACCGTTCGAGGCACTGTATGGACGAAAGTGTAGATAGCCACTTCATTGGAGTGAAGTTGGCGAGAGATTGGCTTTAGGCCCTGACGTGCTCCAGAAGGCAGAGGATAAGGTTCGAATTGCTCGGGAGCGACTACTGACAGCCCAGAGTAGACAGAGGAGCTACGCAGATAAACGCCGACGAGACTTGGAGTTTCGGATTGGAGATCATGTCTTCTTGAAAGTCTCGCCGTCAAAGGGAATTCGACGATTTGGAATTCGGGGTAAGCTGAGCCCCCGTTTCATTGGACCATATGAGATCTTGGAGCGTGTAGGTCCGGTAGCGTATCGACTTGCTCTACCACCGAACCTATCGGGCGTGCATAACGTCTTTCATGTGTCGGTCCTTCGAAAGTATATCCACGATCCGGCTCACGTTTTGGGTGCGGCACCCATCGGGCTGAGGGAGGATTTGAGCTTCGAGGAGCAACCAGTGAAGATCTTGGCTCGCGAAGTGAAGAAGTTGCGAAATCGGGACATTCTGTATGTGAAGGTTCTTTGGAGCAACCACGAGGAGCGAGAGGCCACGTGGGAGCCTGAGAGCGCGCTGCAGGAACGCTATCCCCATCTCTTTCAGATGGAGACGTGAGGTATGAGTTCGCTTTTGAGTTTCGCGGACGAAACTCCTTTTTAGGAGGGGTGAATGTGACGCACTGGACTTTAGCAAATAACAAGGTTCGAGTGTTGGTTGTCGGATATGAGCTTTCCAGATTTTCTGGAGGGTCGTTGACTGTGTTTCGACCTATGGCACGAGTACCGAGGTTAATGGATCAGTTCCAAATACTAAAGTCCAAAAAGTTGGATTTTAGGTGGCTCTCGGGTTGGAGTTCTGTGCCTTTGTACCGGTACAAAATGGTGTCTATACTGGTACAAAATGATGGCTATACCGTTACAGACCGAGATTTATACCGGTATAACAGGGCAGACTTGGCAAACCCGAGGCTCGGGTTTGCCCTTTTCGCATGGTTTATACCGGTACAAAATAGATTTGTACCGGTACAAACTGGCAGATTTCGAGCAGTTTAAACTGCAGGGGGTTTTTAGCTATTGTACACCTCTATTAGAGTGCCCCACGCCCCTAGGGCATCCTCTTGTGTTCATAGCAGCAAGAGAAGAGGTAAGGGTCCCTCCTTCTCCTCTCCTTCTTCCCCCATGGGTTTTGTTGGATTTTGGAGGATTAAAACCCTCATTTTGCCTCTTTTTGCTTGGTAGAGACTTCTCCACCATTGTTGGAGCTTGGAGCTTGCCATTTGAAGCTTGGTGGAGGATCAAACTTCAAGCCTAGAGCATTTTGAGCTTGGATTGGAGCTTCTTAGAGGTATGTGGATGATTTCCTTCCTCTAGATTCGATTTTTGTGGCTTTTTGTGAGATGAAACCCTAGATTTTGGATTTAGGGTTAGGATTTGGGGATTTTCGTTTTGTAGCTTCTAGAACCTATTTGATGGGTTTAGAACTTTGGTTTAAGTTGGATTGCAAGGACTCTTACTCCCATTTGGAGATCGAGTGAGCTTCCTTTGCATTCGGTGAACTTTCTCCAACCTTTTGTTGAAATCCTTAAAGTGTGAACTCATGGTTCAGCTTCTTAGCTTGTAACTCCTAGGGTTTGCTTTTTAGGACTCAATGAGTGATAATCGAAACTTCGTTAGCGGTTCGGAGCAACGCTATTCGCATTCGGTGGGTTTGGCTTTAAGAACATTGGGAAAAATGTCTCCTAAGTGCTTATTTGGTTTGAGTAAATTATTCTAAGTGCATATTCATGCTAGATAGAATTATTATGAATTTTGGAACACTTAAAATACATGCCTTATGTATGGTTAAAATTTCACTCTATATAGTAGAGCAATCTGGATCATTTTGCATGCATGTGGGGGTGGTTCTTGTGGGCACTTGGGAATGTGCCTCTTATGCTTATTGTAGCTCATATAAGGTATTTGTAAACATTGAACTCTTGTTGGGACTTAGAAAGATTAAGTGTCATCAAGCGGCACTTAACTTAGAAAACTGTGAAACTGCAACATAGAGACATTGACATAGGCCACTGACATCTATTATATTCCATGTTAGAGACATGATGACATAGAGATAGGCCTTGGACACAGTGACTTTACTTTCCATGTTAGAGACATGATTACTTGAGACTTGTGACGGTTCTTGTGACTTGTGACGGTTCTTGTGACTATATGCCATTGTGCTCATTCGCACATGCTTGTGAGGGTCGCTCCCTACAAGCCGGCACTCCGGAGTTGGCCAACGCGATTTATGTATTCGCCGTGCGGGATTGGGCGCCGAAGTGGATTGCCGTAGGACAGTCGCATTCCTAGGGTGGGGATGTTGACTACTACGGGGCCATTAGGCTCAGCATTTGGGCTAGTCAGCCTTCGGGTGGGCATCGGCCAGACCGCCTTCGGGTTGGGTCTTGTTGGACTTAAACTTAAAGTAGTTTAATGGACATTGTGGACTATGACTAGAATAGTAAACCTTAACTCTTTACTATTAACTTGTGAACATTGTACTAATTATAGTGCTTTCTATTCATGCTTAGAATAGCTTAATTACTTATACAATTTCATGCTAAGTATAGAGATCATGTTTAGTAGCTTACATGTTTATTTACATGTCGTTTACTTTACTTATGCATAGTCTACCGTTTGCTTGTTTAGTTTTGGGCCTAGTGGAGCATGCAACTGAAGTCAGTAATTGCCCACTGGGAACTATTAATTAATAGTTCTCACGTCCTCTTTTTCTAATGTGTTTCAGAGCCTTCGGCACCGGCGGAGGCAAGGGATCGCGGCAAGGGAGTTGCGTCTAGTTAGCTCGTAGCAGCTTTACTTTCTCTTAGGTGGTTTTACTTTTCTCTCTTTTGTTTTGGTGAGAGAGGTTTTTGTATCCATTTATAGAGACCACCATGTATTATGTTAGTTCTTGCTATGGGATCTTGGGTTGTACTCTTTATTATAGTTCTTAGTGGAGTTTGGTACTTTTATTTATCTACTTCTTTACGCTTCCTAGTTTAGAATTCTAGTTGTTATACTGCTCTGATACTTCTAGATTCTTTCTATTTATTGTTGGTTATTTATCGTTTTTGTTAGACGCCTTGTATGTTGTAGACGTACGGCGGGTCTGGACACGCGCCGGGCGGGCTTTCGCTGGGTCCCGGGGCGTGACACGTATAGACTTGCTGTGACGCACTGAATTTTCGCAAATAGCAAGGTTTGAGTGTGGGATGTGAGATCCGAGCTTTTCCAGATTTTCTGGAGGGTCGTCGACTGTGTTCCGACCTATGGCACGTGTACCGAGGTTAGTGGATGAATTCCAAGCACTAAAGTCCAAAAAGTTGGATTTTAGGTTGCTCTCGGATTGCAAGTCTGGGTGTCTGTACCGGTACAAGAATTGTTGCTGTACCGGTACAACAATGATGGCTATACCGGTACAGGGGGGGATTTTGTACCGGTATGGGAGAGCTGATGGTCGCCAACCCGAGCCTCGGGTTTGGCTGTTTCGTAGGGCCTATACCGGTACAAGTGGGATCTGTACCGGTACAGCCTGGCAGTTTTCGAACTGCGCGAACTGCAGGGGTGTTTTTGCATTGTAGCACTTCTATAACCTCACCCCACGCCCCTTTGCTGGTCTTTTGAGCTGGGAATCACAGAAGGACAAGGTGAGAAGCCCTTCTCTTCTCCTCTTTTGATTTCTCTCTCTTTTGCTTGGTTTTTTGGGTGGATTGATCCCCTCTTTTGCTCTCTTTTGCTTGTTGGAGGCTTCTCCGCCATTAGTGGAGCTTGGAGCTTGGGCTTAGAGTTTGTTTGGAGGATGATCATCACTCTTAAAAGGTTTTGATCATTGATTTGGAGCTCTTGGAAGGTAAGCAACTAATCCTTTCCTCTAGATTTGGATTTTGATGCTTTCGTTTTGAGGAAACCCTAGAATTGAGGATTTAGGGTTTGATTTGGGGATTTTTGATCTAGGGCTTTTGGAACCTAATTGATGGGTTTAGAACCTTTGTTTAGGTTGCTTTGGGGTGGATCAAGCTTCCATTTGAAGCTTGGAGTAGAGTTTCCACACTTGAGGTGAGGTTTCCTTACTCTTTGTTTAGAAGCTTAAAGATTGAACTCATGGTTCATCTTTAGAGGTTGTAACTCTTAGGATTTACTTTGTAGGGTACTAGGAGTAGGAATCGAAGCTTCGTTAGCGGTTCGGAGCGACGCTTGGAGCGACGGTGGGTTTGGCCTCACCTAGCACAATGAGAAATTCTCATTGGTGCTTATGTGTTTATGGTTAATTAGAAATTCATGCAATTTCATGTTGTGTATATTATTATTGAATTTTGGAGTGCTTAAAACATATGTGTTATGTATAATGTAAATTTCCTCTATAAAGTAGAGATGCATGTTTACCAGACTATGTAATTGTTAGCACTCTAGTTGGAACTTGGGAATGCATTGTTGTAGTGAAATTGCCATACAATTATGGACTTAGAACTATACTTGACATAGGAGGAAAGCTAGTGTCATAAAGCGGCACTAGTCTTGGCATATGATTGGACTTAGTGAGTTAATGTCATAAAGCGGCATTAGGCTCGAAATTGAACTTTGACATAGAAAATCTAGTGTCATGAGAATAATTGAACTAGACCTTAGGGTTGCTAGTTACTATTTCCATGTTAGAGACATGAGGATTAGACATTGACATAGGCCTTTGTATATCTATCGTATCCCATGTTAGAGACATGATGACATAGAGATGGGCTACTGAGATACTTGTACATTCCATGTTAGAGACATGATGACTTGAGACTCGTGACGGATCTTGTGACTTATGCCATTGTGCTCATTCGCACATGCTTGTGAGGGTCGCTCCCTACAAGCCGGCACTCCGGAGTTGGCCAACGCGATTCATGTATTCGCCGTGGATTGGGCGCCGAAGTGGATTGTGGGACAGTCTTATTCCTAGGGTGGGGATGTTGACTACTACGGGGCCATTAGGCTCGGCATCGGCCAGGGCGACCTTCGGGTAGGCATCTACGTACGACCTTCGGGTGGGTCTTATCAGTTTTAAACTTAAAGTAGTTTAATTATATTGTGGACTTGGATTAGAATAGTAAACCTCAACACTTTACTATTACATTGTGGACTTGGATTAGAATAGTAAACCTTAACACTTTACTATTACATTGTGGACTTGGACTAGAATAGTAAACCTTAACACTTTACTATTACATTGTGGACTTGGACTAGAATAGTAAACCTTAACACTTTACTATTACATTGTGGACTTGGACTAGAATAGTAAACCTTAAACTTTACAATTACATTGTGGACTTTGGACTAGTTGTTCATGCTTTCTATTCATGCTTAGAATAGCTTACTTATGCAAAGTCATGCTAAGTAGAGATATCATGTTCAGTAGCTTACATGTTTATTTACATGTCGTTTATTTAGCTTATATATATTTTACCCGTTTATTTGTTCGTTTTGGGCCTAGTGGTGCATGCAGCTAAGGTCAGTAATTGCCCACTGGGAACTATAAATCTATAGTTCTCACGCCCTCTGTTTTCTGTCTTGTTTCAGCGCCTTCTGCATCGGGGGAGGCTAGGGACCGCGGCAAGGGGTTGCCTCGGGATAACGGCTTTTGTGCGAGGGATCGTGGATAGGTGGTCTACCTCTCTTTGTTTCTACCGTTGGAGAGGTTTTGGGAGTGTTGTACCTTGTATAGAGACCACCACATATTGTGATATTTGAGATAGTTGTTGTGTAACCTCTTTACTTCTTGTTAGATATGGATCACAAGGATCTAAAAGGTAATCGACACCTAGAGGGGGGTGAATAGGTGTAAAACGGCAAAATAAAAAACCTCAATGCGTTTTAAAGTAAATGCGGAAAATAAAATCAACACACGAGATATTAACGTGGGAAAACTCCAAAACGGAGAGAAAAACCCACGGGACCGATCACACGAAAAACCACTAAGAATCAAATTGAGTACAAGGTGATTTACCGACAACCCAACCCAACTTTACCAATTCTCCAATGTGGATCTCTTTCACTGGTCCTCGATCGCTTTGAATCCTTCAACCGATCACGCCGCAACTCCTTGCCGCAACAACGCCCCGAATCCTCGATGCGTCCACCGAATCCACGGTCATTCACGCGATCTCCGTGCCAAACTCCATCCGGAGTATTAGACGATGATTTGTGGTGATTTCGCAATTAACGAACCATAACCAATGGGGGATCTCTTTTAATTAATCATCAACTTGATTCATGAAGAAACGAAGAATCAAAAACCTAGAATCAATTTGATGATTAATTACCGCGGAAACTCTAATTTAGAAAAGCATTAGGTTAAGAAGAGTTTCTAGGGTTTTCAAATAGTTTCTAATGTAGGTATATGGAATTATGAACCCCCAAGGTCTTTATATAGTATTTAGAAGACTTAGAGATAGATTGGGATTGTAACAACCAAATCTGGAAAGATTTCCCGCAGCCAAGGTCCGGACCTCATATGCAGAAACCGGTCTTGGGAGGTCCGGACTATGCCCCCTCAACCGGTTGTCTCTTCCGTCATTGAATTACAAATTCATCTAGGTCCGGTCCTGAGTCATGGAGTCCGGTCCTGAATTGCGTATCAACAAATATTTAGCTACGGGATCCGGATTCCACCTCTTAGGTCCGGTCCACCTTTACGCAACCTGAAAGTTCAAGGTACTGGATCCGGTCCTCACATCCAAGTCCGGATCGGAATTAAGGTTGCGCAAGAATCAGGCTTATGGGATCCGGATCTCACCCTTCAGATCCAGATCTGAATCAGTTTTTTTTCCAACTTTGATTTTTATCAAATAGAAATTAATCTAAGTCCTCTAACCACTATATCTTGAGTTAAAATCACCATAAATGATCTTAGAATGTTACCTGAGGTGCCGAGCTTCACTGCAGAGTTTTGTAACGTCCGTTTGCATCTTCTTTGTCCAAGTGTGCTCCTGACTCCTTCAAGACTCCAAACACCTCACGAAATACGCCAACTTATAAAATCCTTAACAATCTCCCCCTTTGGCGATTTCGTGACAAAACACAAATAAGAAGCCCGTACACAAGTCAAAACCAAAAAGAGGAGGATTACTGCAATCACCAAACAATAACCCCCGCATGACCGATCCAATAAAAACAAAATTACAGACTCTAATCCTGTTACAAACTCTATGACCTAGACATTGGAGTCTTGAAGTCTTGAATGTTCCTGCAAAAACCTCTCAATACAGATTCAAGTATCAAAGATTCCATTAAACATCAAAAGCAAATAGTCATAGTCCAGAGTCGAATAGAAACTAAAAAGCATTAGTTACAGTCATTAGTTACAGTCCAGAGTCAAATAAAAAGACAAACATCTAATATCATATCATCTCCTACAAAAGCAAAGTCTAATATCATAAGCACCATCATCATCAAAAACCATCTAAAAAGCAAACCATCATCATCATCATCTCATCATCTCCATCTCCCCCTTTTTGTCACAAAGAGCCAAAACGACAAAAACGAGGGCCCGAGCACTCTAGTCGGAGTCGGTGTCGGGTGGAGGCATCTCAGAACTCGTACATCCCATCTTCTCACAAAGCAGGCGCAAATCGAGAAAACGCCCTTGGCGCCTCTTGAGCTTGACAATATCTTGACGGATGACGTCCTGAACCGAGCCCTGTCTCTCTAACTCGCCTGAAAGCCGCTGCTGCTCACTAAAAATCGAGGACATGGATGCAACATCATTTGGAGCAGCCTGAGGCGGAGAAGGAGGAGCAGGTGGATGTACAGGGGGAGGAGCACCGGGATGTAGTTGAGCTCGAGACTTAACCATCGTCGTCTCTCCAATAGGTCCAAGAGAATGCTCATATGAGGAACAGTCAATGTTCACCTCATGAAGTCGGAGAATCTGCATAATCAACAGTGGATAAGGGAGGCGATCCTTCTTACTCGAAGTCTTTATCTCTCGCGCCATTCGTTTCCAAATCAGAAAAGGTACGTTCAAATTAATGTTCCGCTTCTGAACAATCTCGGGATGACCAAGGAGATAGAGATACAACACACGATCCCACCTTATAATCTTTGTGTTCGCTAAAGGCATGACATTGTAGCAAACCACAAAATTAAGAAACCTATACTCCAGTCTTAAATCCTTAGATAAGATCGCGTTTCCGTTGTTCTCGGCGTCGGGAACACAAAGAAACCTGAGCATTCTCGTCCAATCACCAATGGCACCATAACCGGCCTGAAGATAGTCAATACCATCGGTACGTGCCTCCATACCAAGCACTGTCCCAATTGTGGCCGGGGTAATAGACATCTCGACTCTTCGAACCGAAGTCGTAAAAACATGAGGACCGTCATCTGATTCTAGTAGATGCCCTGCTCTCATATAGAATTCTCTGATAAGTTCGAGACCATAGCCTGTCTGCTCTGAGAAGTTACAGACTTCATGTAAGTCACCGTGCTCAAAAGGAGCTTGAAACCCCGGGACTTTCTCAAAAAGGTTCGCCACGCCGACAAATCGTTCACCAATGCATGTCTTTGTCGAATACATGTCCCGCCGGCGGTCATCAACAGGAAGATCACGAGCACGGTCAGCATCACGCTCATGAAGAGATATACCGCCGCAGCCGCGATGACCACGAACATAGGTATGAGGTGTCTGAGGCGATTCCGTGTCCCTTGTCTCAATTACCTTCTCCTTTCCCTTTCCTTTAGCTTTTCCCTTGCCTTTTCCTTTTTCTTTTCCTTTTTCTTTTCCTTTCCCTTTCTCTTGTTCTTTCTTCTTTGAGCGAATCTCTGTGGCTATGGCTTCCCAATCCTCCCCCTGAGATTCTGCCCCCGAATCATCTCCCGGGTTATACTCACTACCCGCGTCGTCGGCCGGCTCTTGTGTCGAGGGGTGTCTGCGCTTCGCTCCTGGACCCCCGCGCGCCATCAGGAACACAAGCACCAAAAACGACGAATGCATTGTGTGAAAAGAACAACCGCTGTCCAAATTTAGAAAAAAAATAAGAATATCGAGCATAAAGACATCATTAATTAAGCATAATTGGTCAAAAATTTGAAAAATTATCTAGAGCATCCTAGGGCCATAAGGAATAATTATAGTGCTGTGAATATGCATGAAAATGATGCCAAAATGAGCTAATTTCAAAAATAAAATCTGTGAACAGTAAAAATCTGTGAAGAACTATGAAAAACTAGGGTTTGAACCAATGTACTCACAGATCTGAAGAAGAAAAGTGAAATAAACCTTGTATAAATGATTGCTAGGCAAGATTAAGTAGAAAAGAAGTAACAAACCCAGTACTAAACAGATAAAACAAGATCAAAAATCCGAAATCTCGAAATTCTAAGAAATAGGGCACAACAAGCAAAAATGGAGATTAAGAGCAAGATCTTACCTATTACCCGAAGAAAATGAGTTCAAAGATCACCAGAGAGTGTCTATAGGTTCTAGAGAGAGAAGCTCCAGAGAAAAAACAAGTTTTGAAAACCAAAAACTAAAACCCCTGTTGTGCGGTTTATAAGCCCGCCGCTCCAGCTGGGTCCGGATCAGGCCGGGCAGGTCCGGATGCCACGCCAAGAAATGCACAGACAGTGCGTGCGGTCCGGACCTGGCTTCCGGATCCGGATCCCGAAGGCAGCAAAAAATTTCCCCCCCTTTTTTTTTAAAATAAATAAAACCTCTTCTCGATTGACGTAAAACAAATTTGTATGAAATATATTAACAAAATTCTATTCAATAAAATTCAAAAATGTCACAAAGGTTGAACCGTACATCAACCAAAAATTAGGAAAATATACCGTGAAATTAAGCACATCCATCGAGCTCTAAACAATAGTTGTACCGAAACTTGTCATCAAATTCGCAAATATAAAGATTCAAATAAATCACATTAACTGAAATAAACACAAGAATATCGTTCAATTGAGTTATGCACACATTGAAACTAAAGAGTGGCTCTTTGAGCATCTTTTGAAGCATTTTTCAACGAATCTTCGCACTATCCACCGTATATCACCGAAAAATTCTAAATATTTATATTTTTCTCAACCTTTTCGGTTGCTCAGAAAATTGCTCATGTGGTAGCTTCACACACTTACCGGACGACCGGGGTGGTAGCTCTTTCCTACATGTGGTGGTAGTTTTCACACTCCCGCAGGGGATGTAACTCTTTCCACATCTTTTGTTGGTGATAGTTTTCACACTTCCATGAAGGGATGTAACTCTTTCCACATCTTTTATATTTAAAGTTACTCCCCCTCAAATAGTGCAACCCTCAATGGACAAATAGTATTGAGATTTCAGAAAATAGTAAAATAATTTGTCTCATATCGCAAATAATCAAACAAACTCAAATACTCCTTTGATAGTTCAAGAGAGAGGTACTAATTTAACAAGTATACAAAAATAATTCATAGAAGATGTTGAGGGTCAAATTCAATGACATAAAAGAATTTAAAAGAATAGAGCAGTGTTAAGATAAATCATACAAACATTGTAAACAAGTCATAATCTTAAAAAAAACATGTCAAAACTAAGACCACTAAAGAAGCTCATGCATAGAAGTGAATGATGCAAAATTTACAGATTATTAAGTATGGCCCATAGAATAGATCTAGATTGAAGGATTCATACCGATAGCCTTTCTCAAATGTAAAAACCGTTTTTGATCTAAAGGCTTAGTTAAAATATCCGCAAGTTGATCATCGGTAGAAACATATTCAAGTTGAAGAACATTTGAATCGACCAATTCTCTTAAAAAATGATATCTTAGTTCAATATGTTTCGTTCGAGAGTGAAGAACAGGGTTTTTTGAAATATTTATGGCACTCGTATTATCACAAAGAATAGTAAGAGAAGTGGAAGGAATCCGGTAGTTACTCAGTAAACTTTTCATCCATAATAATTGAGTAGCGCAACTACCCGCAGAAATATACTCCGCCTCAGCAGTAGAGAGTGCTATACAATTTTGCTTCTTACTGTGCCAAGCCACTAAACAGTGACCCAAATAAAAACACGCTCCACTTGTACTCTTTCTGTCATCCGCTGATCCGGCCCAGTCGGCATCCGAGTAGCCAATAATGTCAAGAGATGTTCCCATCGGATACCAAATACCATAATTTGTTGTTCCCTTGACATATCTAATCACTCTTTTCACAACCTTCAAATGAATCTCCTTTGGATTTGCTTGATAGCGAGCACAAATTCCAACACTAAAAGCTATATCTGGTCTACTCGCAGTTAAGTACAAAAGACTTCCAATCATGCTCCGATAAGTTTTTTCATCAACACTATTGCCTTCAATATTCGTTCCTAGCCCTTTGTTAGTTGTACCCATCGGAGTGTCAAAATGTTTTGCATTGTCCAATCCAAACTTTTTAACCAGTTCTTTTGCGTACTTGGATTGGCTTACATGAATCCCGTCCTTTGTTTGTTTTACTTGAAGTCCAAGGAAGTATGTTAGTTCACCCATCATAGACATCTCAAACTCCTTCGTCATCAATTTGGCAAACTCCGTGGAATCTTTATCTTTTGTTGCTCCAAATACAATGTCATCCACATAAATTTGTACCACAATAAAACCATTAGTCGAGTGCTTAACAAACAAAGTCCGATCCGCTTCCCCTCGGTTATATCCCTTCTCCAATAGATATTTCGTGAGTCGTTCATACCATGCTCGCGGTGCTTGTTTCAAACCGTAAAGTGCCTTTTTGAGATGAAAAACATGATTTGAAAATTTTGAGTCTATAAAACCTTTCGGTTGTTCAACATAGACTTCTTCTTTTAAAAATCCATTTAAAAATGCACTCTTTACGTCCATTTGAAAAAGTTTTATTTTAAAATGACAAGCAATCGCGAACAAAATTCGAATCGACTCTAATCGGGTGACAGGGGCGAACGAGTCATCAAAATCGATGCCTTCAACCTGAGAATATCCCTGAGCAACTAATCTTGCCTTGTTCCCTACAATGGTACCATCCTCATTTTTCTTATTCTTGAAAATCCATTTGGTACCAATGATATGTTGATTCTCAGGACGAGGTACAAGTTCCTACACATCGTTTCTAATAAATTGACCAAGCTCTTCTTGCATGGCATTTATCCAATATTCATCTTGAAGAGCTTCGTCCACATTTTTCGGTTCTATCAAAGAGACATAACAAGCAAATTCACATAAAAGTTGTCTCCTTGTCCTTACACCAGTAAGTGGGTCTCCAATAATATTCGACAAAGGATGGTCTCTTACGGGTGTCAATTCAGGAATACTAGTAGATGGTTCAGATGATTCATGTGATACAATGACATTAGGTGAAGCAGGAATTTCAGCACAAGCAACATCATCAAGTGAAGGAAAAATAAAAGGAGAATCATTATCATCATCATCACGCAAAGCACTAGATGTATCAAGCACAGGAGAATGCGAAGAAGCTTCATCTACTTTAATATTAATTGATTCTACCACCGTCTTAGATCTTAAATTGTATGCTCTATATGCTCGACTAGAGGTAGAATAACCGAGAAAAATTCCCTCGTCGCTTCGGGAGTCAAATTTTCCAAGATTTTCACGATCCCTAAGGATAAAACATCTACTCCCGAAGATACGAAAATATTTGACATTAGGTTTTCTACCCATCCACAATTCATATGGAGTGTTTATTGTACCCGGACGTACATAAATTCGGTTGATTACGTAGACGACCGTGTTAACCGCTTCGGCCCAAAAATGTAAAGCAATCTTTTTACTATGGAGCATAACACGAGCCATCTCTTGTACCACCCGATTTTTACGTTCAACAACTCCATTTTGTTGTGGTGTGTAAGGAGCGGAGAATTCATGTTTTATTCCATTAGAAGCACAAAAATCAGCAAATTTAAAATTTATGAACTCTCCTCCTTGATCACTTCTAATTCGTACAATTTTATCATTACGTTCATTCATAAGACGGAGGCAAATTTCAGAAAATAAGTCAAAAGTATCCGCTTTCTCACGCAAAAATCCACTCCAAGAATAACGAGAGAAATCATCAACAATCAAAAGAATACCGTTTTCCACCCAAATTTTGAATTCTAGATGGTCCCATTAAGTCCATGTGAAGTAACTCTAAAGGTCGAGATGTCCTAAATGATTCAAATTCTTATGTGCGGATCTAGTTTGCTTACCCAATTGACAACCCCCGCATAAAACATTCTTTTCGAAATCAATTTTTGGTACACCTAACACAATCTCCCTTTTTGTGATCCTGGATAGCTCCTTAAAATTTATGTGCCCTAGTCGTTCATGCCATAAAGTCTCGGTTTCTAAAGATACTAGGTTACATGTTTCGTTTCGGCTAGAAGGAACTATGTAACAATTGTTTTGGGATCTCACACCTTTTACGAAAAGAGAGTCATCATCTAGAGTTACCAAACACTCTTTTAAAGAAAATTTCACACAATACCCATCATCACATAATTGACTTATGCTTACGAGATTTGATTTAAGCCCCTCAACATAAAAGACATCATTCAACGTGGGGCCTTCCGAGATAGTGATTGTTCCCTTTCCAATGATCTTAGAGGATCGACCATCTCCAAATACAACACATCCACCGGAGATTTCTTGAAAAGAAGTAAACCAATTTTTATCTCCGGTCATGTGTCGAGAACATCCACTATCAAGGTACCATGAATTATTATCGTAAGCATGAAGCGAAGTATGAATTACTAAATAAGGGTAGAATTCACCTTTGCGCACCCAAACCTTACGTGTTTTGGGGTGCGTTGGACTTGTTTGCGTCTTGTGAAGCTTGTCGACGAATTGATTTCTCTTTCCCTTTGAGACATCTAACTTAGGCCTCCATGATTGTTTAGCCTTCACGTTTGGAACTTGCTTTGAAGGCTTTATCGACTTCCGTTGGTTCATTGATTTTGTAGGGTTCTTCTTTTGTGCACAAAATTTCTTCACATGACCTAGAACTCCACAAGCATGACAAATTTTATTAGTTAAAAATTTGGTAGGTGAAACGAATTTACCTTTAACCTTCCGAGTAGTTTTAGTCGAGGTAGTGCCCACTTGCTTGGAAACTCGATCAATGTATGTCCTCTCATATCCTAGTCCCAACTTATTGGTTTGACCAATTCCAAGCATTCGATCTAGTTTAGTCGTTCCGGAGGAGAACTTGCTCAAGTCCGATCTAAGTTGTATAATTGTCTTTGTGAACTCCAAGTTTGCCTCCTTTGCCTCCGAAAGTTGCTTGTTGAGATACACTGAATTTTCTTCATACAACTCCTTTTCATTCTCAAGTATAGCAACCTTCTCTACTAGAGTATTGTAGGCCCTCGACAATCCATCCTTCTCTTGCTCCAAACTACTTGTCGAGGTGCTCAATTTTTTGTTTTCTCCTTCAAGATCGATAATCCGTCGTCGAAGTTTCTTGTTGTGTTTAGCCATCTTTTTCGACTCAACCACCAATTGATGATATGCGGCGACCATATCATCTCCATCCGATTCTTCATCCGTTGAGTTCTCCATCGTAGAATGTTCATGCAAAGACGAAATAGAAAGTGAATTGGATGAAGCTAAACACATGATAGAAGATTCACATGCAAGTAATGCCGTAGCATTAACATCCTCATCACTTGCGGTAGACTCATCCGAAGAAGAAGAGTCATCCCAAGTGATGGCTTGCATAGCCTTCTTTTTCAAAGACTTTTTATTCGGACAATCCGATGCTATATGTCCAAACCCCCGACATTTATAACATTGAATTTGTCCGTCCCCACTTTTCTTATCCTTTGAAGAATCTTTAGAAAAATTTTCAGAACGTTTAGATTTAGAGGATGAAGAAGAAGTACTCCCTTTCGATTTATTCACTTTCGAAGAGGATTTTGGAGGAAATCTCTTCTTAAAATTTCGCCGGAACTTCTTCGTTAGAAGTGCGAGCTGTTTTTCGAAATCCTCCAACGTCGTGTCCGAATCCGTCTCGGAAGAAGATGATTCCGCATTGCCTCCTTTGGTGGATTTTCCCTGTGGACTTAGAAGACAACTTGGAAGAAGATGCGTTAGAAGGAAAAGTTATCTCATAAGTTTGAAGAGCACCTACTAATTCATCTACTTTCATCTCATCCGGGTGTTTTACCGTTTCAATGGCCGCGACTTTCGGACGAAAGCGTTCGGGAAGAGTTCTTAAAATCTTACGAATGATCTTGGTTTCGGGAATTTTCTCACCCAAGTTAGAACAAGTGTTGACTATGTCCTGAAGTCGTGTATAATAATCAATAAAATTTTCGTTTTCTTCTATATGAATTGAATCAAAACGACTAGTCAACATTTGTAACTTTTGTACTTTTACGAGGGTTGTTCCCTCATGGGTGGTTTTAAGAGTATCCCAAATTTCCTTGGCGGTCTCACACGCCGAAACCCTAGAAAATTCGGTTTGATTTAAAGCATTAAATAAGGCATTGATACCCTTCCCGTTAAATGAAGAAAGCTCATTTTCGTCTTTAGTCCACTTAGTTCTCTGTTTTGGAACGGTAACAGTATCGACTACTTCGGTGGGGTGTTTCCAACCAAATTCCATCGCTTGCCAAACCCTCTCATCGATGGCAATAAGGAACGCCCTCATGCGGACTTTCCAATAGGCGTAATTGGTGCCATCAAAGAGAGGAGGTCGATTAACGTTACCGCCCTCTGCCATTGTCTACAACCTATACCCGCTCTGATACCACTTGTTAGATATGGATCCCAATGATCTAAAAAATAATCGACACCTAGAGGGGGGTGAATAGGTGTAAAACGGCAAAATAAAAAACCTCAATGCGTTTTAAAGTAAATGCGGAAAATAAAATCAACACACGAGATTTTAACGTGGGAAAACTCCAAAACGGAGAGAAAAACCCACGAGACCGATCACACGAAAAACGACTAAGAATCAAATTGAGTACAAGGTGATTTACCGACAACCCAACCCAACTTTACCAATTCTCCAATGTGGATCTCTTTCGCTGGTCCTCGATCGCTTGAAATCCTTCAACCGATCACGCCGCAACTCCTTGCCGCAACAACGTCCCGAATCCTCGATGCGTCCACCGAATCCACGGTCCTTCACGCGATCTCCGCGCCGAACTCCATCCGGAGTAGTAGACGATGATTTGTGGTGATTTTGCAATTAACGAACCATAACCAATGAGGGATCTCTTTTAATTAATCATCAACTTGATTCATGAAGAAACGAAGAATCAAAAACCTAGAATCAATTTGATGATTAATTACCGCGGAAACTCTAATTTAGAAAAGCATTAGGTTAAGAAGAGTTTCTAGGGTTTTCAAAGAGTTTCTAATATAGGTATATGGAATTATGAACCCCCAAGGTCTTTATATAGTATTTAGAAGACTTAGAGATAGATTGGGATTGTAACAACCAAATCTGGAAAGATTTCCTGCAGCCAAGGTCCGGACCTCATATGCAAAGACCGGTCTTGGGAGGTCCGGACTATGCCCCCTCAACCGGTTGTCTCTTCCGTCATTGAATTACAAATTCATCTAGGTCCGGTCTTGAGTCATGGAGTCCGGTCCTGAATTGCGTATCAACAAATATTTAGTTACGGGATCCGGATTCCACCTCTTAGGTCCGGTCCACCCTTACGCAACCTGAAAGTTCAAGGTACTGGATCCGGTCCTCACATCCAAGTCCGGATCGGAATTAAGGTTGCGCAAGAATCAGGCTTACGGGATCCGGATCTCACCCTTCAGATCCGGATCTGAATCAGTTTTTTTTTCCAGCTTTGATTTTTATCAAATAGAAATTAATCTAAGTCCTCTAACCACTATATCTTGAGTTAAAATCACCATAAATGATCTTAGAATGTTACCTGAGGTGCCGAGCTTCACTGCAGAGTCTTGTAACGTCCGTTTGCATCTTCTTTGTCCAAGTGTGCTCCTGACTCCTTCAAGACTCCAAACACCTCACGAAATACGCCAACTTATAAAATCCTTAACACTTCTTACTTACTGTTCAGTTTATTATCCTTCCTACTTGTTGACAGAACTAGTTGTTTGTGGCTCTGATATTCTTAGTGGTAGCCTATTGTTGTTTATTTTCGCTGTTTTTGGTAGACGCCTTATATGTGTTGACATATGACGGGTCTGAACACGCTACGGGAAAGGCCCTGCCGGTCCCGGGGCGTGACACTTGCTCTACCGCCGAACCTATCGTGTGTACACAATGTATTCCATGTATCGGTCATCCGGAAGTATATTCATTATCCATCTCATGTATTAGATGCTACACCATTGGAGCTGAGGGGTGATCTGAGCTTCGAGGAGCAACCCATGAAGATTTTAGCTCGCGAGGTGAAGAAGCTGCGGAACTGGGAACTTTCTTATATGAAAGTCCTTTGGAGCAACCACGAGGAGCGGGAGGCCACGTGGGAGCTTGAGAGTGCGCTTCGAGAGCGCTATCCCCATCTCTTCCAGATGGAGTCATGAGGTTTGACTTGATTTTCGAGTTTCGCGGATGAAACTCCTTTTTAGGAGGGGTGAATGTGACGCACTGGACTTTCGCCAATAGCGAGGTTCGAGTGTATGAGGTGATTTTCGAGCTTTTCCACTGGTTGTGGAGGGTCGTTGACGGTGGTCGGACCTTTGGAATCGAAAATCTAGATTTTTTGCTAAGTCCTGCGAGTTTTGACCTGGGGGACCGGACATTCGCTGGGATGTCCGGACATGTCAGAGGGTGGCGCGGCTGGTGGCCGTGGCATCCGGCCATCACTATGGATTTTCGGATCCCGCGGGTGATTTTTCACGGAGGAGGGCCCGAGACCGGACGTTGCCCTCAATGTCCGGATCCCGTGGGCATGGTTTGGGGTGAGACTGCCCGAGACCGGGCATCGGGAGGAATGTCCGGTCCTCTTGTGCGTAACCTTCGGTGAGGGGCCAGCCAAGATCGAACATTGGCTCCAGGACCAGTCTTGAGACCCGAAAAATGCCCAGTTCGGGTTGTTGCACAGGTTGCAAAGTTGAGGGGCTAGCTGGGATATTATTACATTGCACAGCCTTTATGGCTCTCCCTCTCTTCTATTCTCTCATTTCACTCTCTCTTACCCTCCCACACTTAGAAAGAGAATGAGAGAAGGAGAAGGAGAAGGAGGAGTAGGAGAGGAGGAGATCAAGAGCTTGCTAGGTGGCTTTGGAGCATCTCCCTCTCCCTCATTTCCACCTTTGGAGTTTGGAGCTTGACCTTGGAGCCTGCTTGGAGGGAGACCATCTCTTCTAGAGGGCCTAGATCCTTGAGTGGAAGCTTCTAAGAGGTAAACCACACATCTTATTCCTCTAGATTAGCCTTGGATCGTTTCTTTGACATGAAACCCTAGGTTTGGGGAATCTAGGGTTTATGTGGGGTTTTTAATGTGAGGCTTTTTGATCCCTATTGATTGGTTTAGAACCTTTGTTTAGGTTGCTTCGGGAGGGATCTAGCTTCCTTTTGGAATTTCTAAAAGAATTTTTGCACATTTAGGTGAGTATTTCCTTGCCCTAACCTAGATACATAATGTTTGAACTCATGGTTCATCTTTAGAGGTTGTAACTTCTAGGGTTTACCTTGTAGGGTGCTAGGAGAGGGAATATAAGCTTAGTTAGCGGTTCGGATCATCGCTTGAAGCAACAGTGGGTTTGGCCTCACCTAACACAATGAGAAATTCTCATTGGTGCTTATTTGCCTATGGTTGATTAGAAATTCATGCAATTTCATGTTAAATATATTATTTGTGAATTTTAGAATGCTTAAGATACATGTGTTATGTATAATGCAATTTTACCTCTATATAGTAGAAAAGTATGCATATGGGAGCTGAGTAGTTGTAGCATTCTATTTGGGGAACCTGACACTACATTGTTATAGTTTGTTTGACATATGTTTGTGATCATAGAAGCTATGCATGTCATAGGAGAAAAGTTAATGTCATAAAGCGGCATTAGTCTTGGCATCAAATGGGACTTAATGAGCTAATGTCATCAAGCGGCAATAGGCTCGTAATTGATCCTTGACTTAGTAAATTCTAGTGTCATGAGTATTATTGTACTAGACCTTAGGGTTGTTAGTGACATTTGCCATGTAAGAGACATGAGGTGGATACTTGAGATTGGACTTTGCTTGCTTGCCATTTGTGCTCATTCGCACATGCTTGTGAGGGTCGCTCCCTACAAGCCGGCACTCCGGAGTTGGCCTTTGCGATTCGTTCGTGCGCGCGATATTGAGGAACCTACGGGACCGTTTGGGACAGACTCATTCCTTGCGGGGAATGTTGGGGCTACCACGGTACTTAGGTGGCACAAGCTGGATTACACTCGTGTAGATCCTAAAAGAGATTGGACAATGACATTCAACAAGAAATGACATCACTACTAGGTAGGACATAATAGCAAGATACAAGTAAATCATGTACAAGAATTGACATACTAGATAGGACATAATAGCAAGATACAAGAAATGACATCATGTACAAGAATTGTCCAGGAAATAATTCAATGCATACATGACGAGAAACGAAGCACCTAAAGGTGCCGACAAGTAAGAGCAAGATACAAGTAAATCATACAAGTAAATAAAGAGAGATAAGTCTATCTATTACATCATTTAACCATTCATTTACATCAAATTTACATTTTGTAACTTCAAAATGAATATACATAGTTTTGTGAGACCCCAGATAGTCCTATATATGATATATAATAGGGCTAAAACTCTTAACCCGGCTTAAGCATTTTGGGTGGTGGCAAGACCCAAGAGGTTAAGAGAGTTAAGCGTGCTAGGACGGGAGTAGTCCTAGGATGGGTGACCCCCTGGGAAGTTGGGGCGTCACAGATGGTATCAGAGCCAATTACCAGCCGAAAGTGTGAGATGAGTCTCGGCTGAGCCAGGGTCTGGATGACGGGCTAGCGAGACGAGTCTCACATCGCCTGGTACTTGTGAGTCTGAGCCTGACGAGGACGTCAGGGCTTAAAGGAGGGGAGATTGTGAGACCCCAGATAGTCCTATATATGATATATAATAGGGCTAAAACTCTTAACCCGGCTTACGCATTTTGGGTGGTGGCAAGACCCAAGAGGTTAAGAGAGTTAAGCGTGCTAGGACGGGAGTAGTCCTAGGATGGGTGACCCCCTGGGAAGTTGAGGCGTCACAGTTTTCTCCCAAAATAGTTATTACATCCAAAGTGTACCCCGGGAGGCTCTAATGTATAGGTGGCTGCTACTCACTAGGGCGCGACGCCCTTACCCCGGTCCTCACCGGCCGCCCTCCTGCTCGGACCTGTAATAAAGTGGGGTGAGAACTATCTTCCATAGTTCCCAGTGAGCTCGGCCGCCGACTCCGCCGATCTCCCCACTAGGTCTAAGCAGGCATAAGCAGATAGATAGCTAGTTAGATATTTTTAAGCTGTAAACAATGCATGTTAAGGAATTGCAAAATTCTACTATGCCTGTAATAACAAGAGTAAATACCGTAGCCATGAAGTCACTAACATGCTACTATATCTCTATCAAGTATAAATGCAACTCTATAATGTTCAACATGCACATTATGCTCAATTCACATTACTCTCTTGAGTTTATTGTTTTCACCCCACTGGCGCAGGTGGTGGAGGAACCTGAGCCTCCCTAGCAGCCGCCTGCTGCAAAAGAAGATCCTCCATCCGTTTCATGCGCGCCTCCTGTCGTTGCGCTGCCATCGCATGCTGCGTCACTAGGTCGGTGAGGGCCGCCAATTGGCTCCTCAACTCGCGGACCTCGCTGGATCCGAAGATAGCGAAGGTCTCGACCTCCTCGAATGTTGCCGCATTATCCGCTCCAACGGATTTAGAGTGAGTCGTCGGCATCGTCACTACAATATCATAAAAGCGCAAGTTAGAAAGCTCACGCTATTATAACCCCACTCGAGTTATAAATACCCAAATCATGCGAAAGTAATAAAGTGTCCTTTGTGACTAACTCCCGATGTTACGTTGTCGGCGCCAACGTAACCATCCGCCAAGTTAGGAGCTATACACTTCGATCCAACCTAAACAAAGGTGCTAAACCCATCAATTAGGTTCTAAAGCCCTCAAATCAAAAACCCCCAAAATAAATCCTAAAATTTCATTTCTAGGGTTTCATGTGGTAAAACCCACCAAGACATGGATCAAAGGTTAGAATCAAGATACTAACCTCTGTAGATGTCTCAAACCAAGCTCAAAGTGCTCTAGGGTTGAAGGTCCTTCCTCCACAAAGCTCCAACAACAAGCTCCAAGTCTCCAAAGGCGAGAAAAGAGGGAGAGGAAGATGCTCAAGTCCTCCAATGCTTGCTCTCCTTCTTTCCCTTCTCCTTCTCCTCCTTCCTTCTCCTTCTTCTTCTCTTCCTAGAGTGTAAGAGAGAGTGTGATGGAGAGAAATGAGGGAGAGAGGGAGAGGAGGTACCATATAACCCCTCTAATGAAACAAAATCCACATAGCCCCCTCAACAATGCAAACAGCGCACTACTGGTCTGGGCAGTTTTCGGGCTAAGAGACCGGTTTGTCCCAGCCGAGACCGGTCCCTCAGGACCCTCCCGCAAACGCGCGTATGGGAACCGATCTCTCGGGCCCGGAGAACGGTCGCCACAAGCCTGCCGCAACCACAGCCAAAGGGGACTGGTCTCTTCCACCCATGACCGGTCCCTGAGAGTGAAACTCTCAGGACTTAGCCAAAATTCAGGATTTTCGAACCGTGGGTCTGAACACCATCTACGACCCTCCACCAAGTGTGAAAAAGTCCGAGATCCAAATCAAACACTAGAATCTCGCAATTTGCAAAGGTCCAGTGCGTCACATTCACCCCTACTAAAAGGGGGTTTTGTCTGCGAAACTCAAAAACAAGGTCATACCTCAAGACTCCATCTGAAAGAGATGGGGATAGCGCTCCTGCAGCGTGCTCTCAGGCTCCCATATGGCTTCCCGCTCCTCGTGGTTGCACCGTAGGACTTTCACGTAAGGAATGTCCCGATTCCGTAGCTTCTTCACCTCGCGAGCCAAAATCTTCACGGGTTGCTCCTCGAAGCTTAAATCCTCACTCAGCTCTATGGGTACAGTGTCCAAGACATGAGCTGTCACGCCCCGGGACCCAGCGGAAGCCTGCCCGGCGCGTGTCCAGATCCGCCGTACATCTAAAACATACAAGGCGTCTAAAAGAAACGATAATTAACCAACAAAAAGAAGAATCTAGAAGTATCATAGCAACATAACAACTAGAATTCTAAATTAGGAAGAATAAAAGAAGTATAAAAATAAAAGTACCAAACTCCACTATGAAACTATAAAGAGAATACAACCAAAGATCCCATAGTAAAACTAAAAGAGTACATGGTGGTCTCTATACATGGATACAAAATCACTCTCTCACAAAACACAAAAAGAGAGGAATAACCACCTAAACAGTGGTAGCAAAAAGTGAAGCTAGCTAACTAGGCGACTCTCTTGCCGCGATCCCGTGCCTCCATCGGTGCCGAAGGCTCTGTAACACACAAAAAACAGGGGGCGTGAGAACTATTAAATAATAGTTTCCAGTGGGCAATTACTGACTTCAGTTGCACGCTCCACGAGGCCCAGAACGAAACAAGTAAGTGTAAACGATATAAGTAACAAGTAAACCGCTAAAGCATGATATCTCTACTTAGCATGAATTTGCATAAGTAAGCAAGCTATTCTAAGCATGAATAGAAAGTATGACTAACTTGTCCAATGTCCAGAAAGCAATAGTAAAGTGTCAAGTTTTACTACTCTAGTCAATGTCCAATGTCGGTTAAACTTCTTTAGTTTAAATCCAATAAGACCCACCCGAAGGCTGTCTAGCTGATGCCGAGCCTAATGGCCCCGTGGTAGTCAACATCCCCACCCTAGGAATGAGCCTATCCCACGGCAATCCAATTCGGCGCCCAATCCCGCACGGCGAACAAGTATCGCGTTGGCCAACTTCGGAGTGCCGGCTTGTAGGGAGCGACCCTCAGAAGCATGTGCGAATGAGCACAATGGCATATAGTCACAAGAACCGTCACGAGTCTCAAGTCATCATGTCTGTAACATGGAATATAGTAGATGACACTTAAGCTTTCTAAGTTCAAACTTGAGTTTAATGTTACCTATACACCATGTGAGCTATATTAAACATAAAAGGCACGTTCCCAAGTGCCCACACGAACCACCCTCACATGCATGCAAAATAACCAAGAATGCTCTACTACATAGAGTGAAATTTCATCATACATAAGGCATGCATTTTAAGTGTTCTAAAATTCATAATAATTCTATTTAGCATGAATATGCATTCAAAATAATTTAACCAAACCAATTAAGCACTTAGGAGACATTTTCTCCTATGCTCATGAAGCCAAACCCACCGTATGCTCCGAGCGTTGCTCCGAACCGCTAACGAAGTTTATATTATGGCTCCTAGCACCCTAAGAAGTAAACCATAGGAGTTACAAGCTTAGAAGATGAACCATGTGTTCAATCTTTAAGAAACTCTATAAAAGGATGAAGAAAACTCACCGGATGCGAAGGAAACTCTCTCGATCTCCAAATGGGAGTTAGAGTCCTTCCAATCCAACCTAAACCAAAGTTCTAAACCCATCAATTAGGTTCTAGAAGTTACAAAACGAAAATCCCCAATTCTAACCCTAAAACTCCATTTCTAGGGTTTCATCTCAAAAAGAGCATCCAAATCTAGAGGGAGAGAACTTGATGCTTACCTCCAAGAAGCTCCAAACCAAGTTCAAAAGGCTCAAAGGTTGAATATTGATCCTCCACAAAGCTCCAATCGGCAAGCTCCAAGCTCCAACAATGGTGGAAAGGTCTCTACCAAGCAAAAAGAGCAAAAGAGAGGGTTTAATCCTAAGAAAACCCATCAAAATCCATGGAGAGGGAAGGGGTGGAGTGGAGGGCTCCCTTATCTCTCCTCTTGCTGCTCTAAACACAGGGGGAAGCCCTAGAGGCGTGGGTGTACTAATAGAAAGGCCACAATAGCCAAAAAAACCCCTGCAGTTCGGACTGCACGCAGTCTGCTGGGTTGTACGGGTACAAAGGGCATTTGTACCGGTATAAACCCTGCGAAAAGGCCAAACCTGTTACGGATTTTATGTTGGCATATTTCGTGAAGTTAGTTCGGAGTCTTGAAGGTTTAAAGAAGAAGAGATGAAGATCGAAGACTCACAAAACTCAGAACATAGATCCACAATGCTCTGTAAGTTCAAATACTATTGATGATGATTTACAAACATTAAAATGTGTTTGGAAGACTTAGGATGGTTTTAAAATGAATAACTAGACAAATCTGAACCTTTCATGGTTCAGGGACCGGTCTCTGATCCTGAAGGCCGGTTCCAGTAAGTGCTCTCTGCGGAAAAGCTCTGAAGACCGGTCTCAGCCCTTGAGGACCGGATGCATCAGAGAAGGACCGGTCTCTGTTCTTGCAGACCGGTCTCAGTAACTGGTTTTATGATACGCAGAGAGAGACCGGTCTTGGTGGCTCGAGACCGGTCCCTATCGGCTGGAAAGAAATTGACGGAAGGGTGGACCGGTCGAGGGGTTCGAGACCGGACCTATCAAGACCGGTCTCCCAAGTGAAGACCGGTCTCTGGTGTCGTGAAAATTTCTAAAATTCAGATTTTTAAATTCTAGTCTAAAACCCTAGGGATTTGGGCGGTGTGCGGCGATCGACTCTAGTAGCCGAATTGCGACGAGTAAGAACTATGTACGTACAACAAACAGAGACGGAACGTTGGCGGATTAACGAGTTCGTAAAACAAGACGAGATTCGATCCTGGTAATCATAATTAATTCCGCAGCAAAAAGAGGTATGTAAAAATCTATGTGATTTTCACAAATTGATTTATTGGGTATTTAATTAATTTTATCCAACAGAAAACATATTAATTAATAATAGATTGGAAAATTTTACATTAAAAATTTATTTATCAATTTCTTGAACAACATTTAATTTAGGGAGTATGTGATAATTTCATTATGTTTAACTATTATTTTTTAATCCTAATACTTTTTTCCCCCTCTAATTGTTACTAACAGAGTGTTCGTTTCAGATAGTTTTTTAAGCATTGGTGGGCTCGGGCACATTAAGATAGTTATAAAAACGTAGCATACTTAAATTATGCTACGCCCGTAGGAAAATAATCCTATGAAGCGTTTGGAAGAGAAAAAAAAAAATGGTAATTTTTGGAGTATAGTTAGACTATACTAAAAAAAATGAAGTAAATTTACACTCCACTTTAACTAAAAGAAAAAAATTCCACCATTTTGGACTTCCAAAGATGTATCAATTTTTAAATTTTAAATTTTAACATACAATTTTAAATTTCAAAATTTGAATTTTAAATTTTAAATTTAATTTTGATTTTAAATTTTAAATTTCAAATTTCAAAAAGTTCAAATTTCAAATTTCAAATTTCATGTTTCAAAAAGTTTAAATTTCAATTTTAAATTTCAACTTTCAACTTTCAACTTTTAAATTTCAAATCTCAAAAATTTCAAATTTCAAATTTCAAATTTCTAATTTCTAATTGCAAATTTCAAAAAGTTCAAATTTCAAATTTAAAACATTAAATATAATTTAATTTTTTAATTTTTAATTTTAAGTTTTAATTTTATATTTTGAATTTTGAATTTTAGTTTTTAAAATTTTATTTTTAAATTTTGAATTTTGAATTTTCAAATTTTAAATTTCAAATTTCAAATTTCAAATTTCAAATTTAAAACATAAAATATAATTAAATTTTTTAATTTTCTATTTGAAGTTTTAATTTTATATTTTGAATTTTGAATTTTAATGTTTAAAATTTTATTTTTAATTTTTAAATTTTGAATTTTTAATTTTAAAATTTTAGAAATTTAATTTTTATTAATACTGTGGAATTTTATGATATATATCTAAACAGCTTAAAAATGAAGTTGTGGAATTTTTTTGTAGTTACAGGACTCCGTATTTTATTTAGACCAAAGCCATAGAATAAAATTTTTATGGAGTTTTTTAACTATGCATCCAAACGGGGCACAGTAAGAAATTATGTAGCTTTTTTGTTTTTTGTTTTTTTGTTTTTTTGTTTTTTTTGTTGGGTAAAGCCTTTGGGTAAACTTTATATAGAATTTTCAAAATTGGTAGGTTCTCTAATGGGGGTTTATTCAACAATCAAAAAAATTAAGTGGTCATTTGTAGATTTTAAAGTCTACTAAAATTTTTATTTTCTATTAAAGACAATTCTAGAAGTCTAATTAAACTAAAAGTTAGAAAAAGTAGGTGAATATTAGTTAACCATCTAATTAATTCAAAATTTTTAATCAAAACAATCTGAAGGCTAATAATTTTCCAATTTTTCCGTTGGGATAAAGTAGGAAGATATTTGTTAATCATCTTATTATATATGTAAACGTATACTAGTTAATCATATTATAAATTCTTTCGGGAGTTTATTCAGCAGTCAAAAAAATTGGGATTATCTGTAAATATCCCATTAAAAACAATTTTAAAGCCTAATGAATTTCCCAATTTTCGTGAAACCAACTTTTGAAGTTGAGCTATATTAAAAAAAAGAAGGGAAATACTACTTAATCATATGGTCAGTTAATAATCTTTCATCCGAATAATTTTAAAATCTAATAATTTTTTTCCATTAAAACAACTTCAATTAAAGTGTTTTTATTAATAAAACCACCAAAAAGAGGTCATAAAAAATATATGCTGGCTATGGGGTTCGAACCCATGCGCACTTGAGTGCAGAAGATCTTAAGTCTTCCCCCTTAACCACTCGGGCAAACCAGCTAGGTTATAGATATTCACGTTATACTTTAGTAATGATTAATTCCCACAGCAGATAACACAAGAATTAATACGGATAGCTTTGAACCAAACCAAGTAGATGACTACTGGTGTTTCATTATCGCATATGGTGTACTATTTCCCTCTTTCCAAGTCCAAACATGTACTTGGAGAGTAAGGTAACATACATATTTCACATGACATAAAAGACATAACTGTAGGTTTGTGTTTTTGTTTTCCTTTTCTTCTTTCAAGATAAAAGAAATTGGATTTTGTAGATTCGGTAAAATAATTTTGACATTGTTTCCTCTGCTGTCCTCAGGAGAACTACAGAAGGAAACAGTGAGAAAATTAACTTAATTAAATAACAAGCATCCAAATTTGATAGACTAACATGTTGGTCCATCAGAAGAAGGGGAAGAAGAAGACGACGATGAAGAGATATGTGAGCATAATTGACCTGAAAATTGAAGAACAAAAATTGGGTGCTTTACGTCATAGCAGTGAAGCACCACATCTTTTAACCACAGACATGGAGAAGTAAATTGTTAAATTATATAAAACAATCATTATTCTTTGAAAGCTTAAACTCCCAAAATAATATAAATTAACAGGAGAAAATTAAATAAGACTGAAAGCCAGATAGAATTCAAATTTAGGATCTCCTGCTTTGGTATCATGTTAAATTATATAAAATAACCATTATTTTTAAAAAAAAATTAAGTTCCGGAGAACAATGTTTTTAATATTTATATCTCAACACAAACCATATACACATTTAGTAGCTATTTGGTTTGACGATGTAGCTCTAAATATAATATATGCACTAAAAGATGCATGTAACATATCGCATCCCCGTAAGTCGTGTCGAGTTCCGTCAAAACAAACGGAGCGCGGTGTCGGACGAGTTGGAATGAGTTACAATGGGTTCTAAGTGTTTTAGAATCATTGTATAGGGTATAAGGACCCAAGGGAGTGAAACTGTGAAAAGTTGGCTAAGTTCCAAAAGTCATGCTTTCGGGGTCTGGTCCCTGAGTGGAGGGACCGGTTCCCGTAAGCGAAAACTGCCCAATTGGTAGTTTGCCAGAAACTGTGCTGTCGGGGTCCGGTCCTTGCGGGGAGGGACTAGTCCTCATATGCAAAAAATACCTAGTGAGGGCTATTGTGAATGATGGATTTGAGAGGGGCTTATGTGCAATTGTGTTGGTGTGAGTGTGTATAGAGGTGAGGGGTCATAAGAGGGCTCTCATTTCTCACACCCAACACATTTTAGGGTTCTCTCTCTCCCTTTCTCTCTCTCTCAAACCTTCTCCTCTCTCTCTCTCCCTCTCTCTCCAAAGCTTGGACAAGGAGGGTTTGGAGGAGCTAAGCTTGGAGAAGAAGCTTGTCTAGGTGGTGGCAGGCTTGAGCAAGAGCTTTGGAAGGAAAAGCTTAGACTCCAAGGTGAGTTTCCATGATTTTAAGCTAGGGTTTTGGTTTACTACCTTCTGGCATGAGTTCTAGGAGCTCCTATAGTAAATTTCCCCATGTTTCTTCAAGTCTAGGGGCTTGATGTAAAAATGTAACTTTGTATAGGGAGCTATAGTTAGGGTTTGGTTCATATGAGGTCAAATCGTGGATTGATCTCTTATTACCCTAATTGTTGGGTAAACGAATGCATTGGTGCGCTCGATTCGGCAATCCGACAAGCATGCGCGAAGAAATCAAGAAAAGGGCTATTTCGGTACAGATTGCCGCAGCTTGCGGCGTAGCGTCTAAAAATCGCGAGATTTGGATCGTGGCATCCTAGCATTCCTACATGGTGGGGGGTGCTATCTGAATTCACTGAATTTCCTTCTATGTCTGTGTTACCTTTACTTGAGCATATTGGTATCGTAGCATTCATGCATATAGGGTAATGTGATGTATATTGTTGGTTGAGATTCAATTATATTCTTAGAGAACATATGAATCGACGTAGAACCTATGATTGTGAAGACCCTCTGTGTGTGTGTGTGTGTGAATGTATGAAAGAGACCATGACAATAGTAAACAAAGGTGACATTGACATTAGCGATGAGATCTGTCACGCCCCGAGCCCGCCTATTAGGTCGGTTTCGAGCACGCAGATAGACCGCCGAACGGACAGGATTTTCCCTATACGCGGACAGAGTTTCCCCTGTACGTCCAAGGCGTCGCAATCATACATAACAAGAGTTCCAACCAGGAACAGTAATTAATACTCAGATTGCATAAGGAAGTATCAAAAATATAATCACATCCTATGTTATTACAAGCATTCACATAACATGCATTTTACATCTTACATTTTTAAACTTCCAAATACAATCCATCTTTAACATAATTATTACAAATTGGTTCCTTTCTTTCTTACATCCCTAAGTAGCCGACTCAGGGTACCGCTATCTCTGGTCTCGGTGGTAGGGCGCTATCTATGGAGCTACGCCCTCGCCTCGCGCCGCCGCGCCGCTGACGTGTGAACCTGTACCCCCAAAAACAACACGGGAGTGAGAACTATTGTCCATAGTTTCTAGTGGGTACGGCCACTCAAGGGAAAAGCAAAGCTCGACCCACCAGGTCCAAAGGAGGCATTGCAAACATGTTAGTCCAACAGATATTCACAAATATTTAATGCAAATATTAAATACATGTTTATGCCTCAAGATATACAATATGTAAGTCATGCAACTCATACAAGTAGATTGAATGATTCTACTCTCCATAATTCACCATTCTTTATAATACTAGTGTAGAGACCCGCGCGATGCAGCGGGTAGATAATAAAAACAAAATTTTAAAATTTATATGGGTCACGGATCGGCTTCGCAGGATGATGCTTCTTGAAGGAATAACTTATTCGCATGCTCTTCTTCTTCTTCGTCGTCCTCATAATTATTTAATTATAAATTTTATAGTATAGTATGTAAATACAATTTTCTGTTACAAAAATTCACAAATGCTTAGAAAACGAAAATTTCATCAACAATTTTAAGAAAAATGAGAATAAATCCAAGGTTTTAAAAATATATAAACGTACAAATTATTACAAAATCGGCCATACAAAATATGTGATTAAATGAATTCAAAAACTATTGTATTTGTTAGCTATGATTTTGAGATCAAAGGAAAATAAAACGGAGTGTGTTACCAAGAAGAAAGGAATAGTAATAGCAAATGATTATTGGAATTTATAAGTGTAGGAAAAAAAAATGAGTTATCAATTTTTATTAAATAAGTGGATATATATTCTATAGAACTCATGAGAGAGTTCTTTATTACATCATTGCCTTACATTCAAGGGTCCTTTATAAAACTGATTTCTGTAAACGAAGGTTAAAAGCTTCCTCCATCAAAACCAAAACAAAACAATACGGAACAACAATAACCCCTAGTAATTTAGCAGCAAGAGAGTGAGAAGGGGGGAAATTGAGAATAATTGGTACCAGCACCAAAACAAATACATAAATGTTGAATCATTGAAAGTCCATAGGATGACTTACAGGTAACCATTTTACGTAAATCTTTCGACTTAACGCCACAGCTGATGCATAAGACTTCGGATAAAGCATCGCCTTTAGAGGCGTTATTATGTCCATTGCCGGTGAATAGGAGTCTAAGTTCGAAAGCAAGGATGAGCCATTGAAACCTCCGATCAGATAAATTACATCTTCTGAGCCCAAACAGTGTTAAACAAACTGGTTCATTGAATCATCAACTCGCATAGACTCATCGATAGCCAATTCAAGTTCCTTTATCTGGCCCTTCAGTTGTTCAATTTCTATTTCCGATTCGTTAAATACAACCGCAAGTCGTTCAATTTCCTGGCCACAGATGACCTGCATTATGATTCAGCAAAGTTTCAATTACTAATGAAGTCCAATTACCTGACAATACAAATAATACAGAGAAAGAGTGGATAAGAGAGAGAAAAACCTGATTCTTCTCTAAATTCTCCGCTCGTTCTTTCAAATCTTTAATGATTCGCTCGAACTAAATATGTGAAAATTCATCAATCATTTCAATCAGAAGTAAAGGATATGAGAAATGCGAAAATAAGACCTGTATGAGGAAGATAAACAACTTATATACGCGAGCGAACTAACTGCAAAACTATTTACCTGAAGATTCCCGCGTGGACCTCGAGATGAACTTGGAATATCGCCCTGCATAGATAAGACCACATTTCTCTTATCCTCCAAAATGTCGTCCTCGCACGCTTCTGCAAGTTCCCAACTAACCCCGCCTTCATTTGCAAAATCATCGGCGTAATTCTCATTTGGAACTTCATCATAATTCTTACGGCCTTTGTCGCCGAGACGCTGCAGAACTATGTAACTGTTTGAACCTCTGCCAGTTCTAATTTAGATGCAGCTATATTGTCAAAATTCTGATTTGGAGTTACCGCCAATTTGGTTACTTACAATCTGTTTTTATCATATTTTAAAATCCATTCACTCTTTGCAAAGTTTTAATAACTGAAACGCAATTATGGCCTACTCTGTGTTCGTTCTCCTTGCCGTTGAATGATCTGAACACATTCAACACTATTTAAGAATAATTAAAAACAATCGGCATGAAAAGGTATTTTAAAAGTATTTATAATCAACAGACAACAGTGAGTCTCAATGGCCTCCACCTAGCGGAGGATGATCCAGAGCCAGAAGGTGATCATGTGGCCCGGAGCTATGGCCGGGCCAACGAAGGACGGGATCCCAAGAATAAGGACCTCAGCCCAGTGTGCATAGGGGCCAGCAAACCCGATTGGTGCTGTGAACTCGTGGTGGACACGGTGGATCTTTTCGTACCCCCACCGGCCGTGAAGCAGCCGGTGGATCCAGTAGTTCCCGTAATCCTCAATCAAGAAGTAAACCACCAGCTGCGCCACCATCTCGCCCAGCGACGGCAGTGGCAATCCGGTCCGAATCCCCACCAACTGCCATCACCCATCAGATTCTCCCATTATTTACATTGAAAACCCAAATCAGACCTCCAATTACGGCTCAAATCATCCCATTTGCTCATACTTGTCATACTTATCAGTCCTAATCTATCCTAATCAGTAAAAATCAATTGAAATCATACCATTTTTTTTTCCAACAGTTTACTAAAATGTATCATCATTACATAGATTCTCCACTCAGAATAATCACGTGAATCGGAGCTTAAATCGTCCAAATTACTTACATGTATCAAAATAAACAGGACATTTCAACATTTCCCACCCAATATCATCATATGAGACACCAAATTACCCCATTTACTCACACTTATCAAAATCCATCAAAATTGATAGAAATCACGGACCAATGAGTCACCAAGCAAGAGAATCAAATGAACATACGAATCAATGATCATAGATCGCAAACAAATCAACAGAGAACACAGAAAATGGCTCCAAAATAGAAACAAAAAGGAGATTCAAAAGGCGATCACCTTGACGATGGGGTAGGAGGAGAGCTGGAGGGGCTCGACGACGAAGACGAAGACGCGCATTACGTCCTTGTAGCATTGAAGGAAGGAGGCGCGGGGGAGGCGTATCTTGGGCTGGAGCTTGTAGGGCAAGATCGTCCATGGCGCTCGGAGCGTGAAACCATCCTCGGTGCCGAGCTCTCCGACAAAGCAGAGGAGGAAGGGGGTCGCCAGAATCACGATAGTAGCCAGCTGCCGGAGGGCTCGCAGCACGGGCTCCTCGTGATGTGCGGGCAAGTCCCTGACCGCCGGTGGCTCGCGCTAGCAAGAAGAAGGGGAGCATAAAGGAGTGAAATAAGGGGAATGCTGGTGGTGTTCGCATGAGGGGCGGAGAGGAAATGAGAGGAGAGGAGAGGAGAGATAAGGGGAGCAACTGGGATCGAAGCGGCACTATCGAAGAGGCGGGGGTAGGGATCGAAGCAACCCTAAACCCTAAACCCATGAACTCGGCCAACATTCCGTCGAGAGAGGGGAGAGAGGGAACAGAAGACGGAGCGGCATTTAGGGGGGCGAGCGAAGGCACGGGAGTCGGAGCGGTAGAGGGCTGAGCGACCGAGGTAGAAGAAGAAATTAATTAGAAGTAGGGTAAATTAATTAAGAAGTTAATTAGAAATAGAATTAATTAATTAATTAATTAACTTAATATGATAGGTAGGGCCCACAAAAATTAGATTAATATAATGCTGCCACGTGGACAGAAGAGAATGCGATTTCATAAGATTTATAGATTAGCAAATTTTTATCACTTGTCATTCTTTACTCTTTATTCTTAGCCACACTTTATTCAATTGTCATCATTTCCTAAGGTTACATTTACCTTAGCCAACTATGCCACTCGACTCGGTCTTGAGTCAATCCATGATGAATACAAGATCCACTTTCCAATTCTGGATCCTTTTGGCTAACCCGTAGGTTTCGCCTCAACCAACACTTTTCTTTTACCCAGTCTCTTGGCTAACCCGTTGGGCCCTTAGCTTCCTCCCATGGGGTTCCATAACTGACCAACTCAAAATCCCAATTATCGGGCCCTTAGCTTCCTCCCGTGGGACCGTCCTCTGGGATTACTCCATCCCAGTGGTGACAACTCCGGAGCATACCGCTCGAGGGGGAGCGACCTCCCTCAAGCCAAGACTATAGGCGAGTATGATCAATCTTTATCTTTAAGGATTCCAATGCTCATATGACCCTTAACTCTAAGGTTGTAATGTCATAATGTTACTATTGTTCTTTACTTGCACTAGTGTCATATACACTATTTTGCTCTTTATACTCATTCACTAATGTCACACTTGTTCTCTAAGTGTTCATCATGCCATAAGTGTTTCCACTACACTAATCATATGTCATTGTTTTCCAATGTCGAGTTCTCTAATTCACCTAGAGTTTATCGGCCCAAGTTCAACATGCATGTGTTATTTAACATAATCCACAATATGTCAATATACATTCATCTAGTAAATTCTACAATACAGCAACATGCACTCATTTATCATATTTCACAATATGTCTACATAAATATACCAACCATTCATATGCCATCCAACATGTTCCATAATTTATCAACTAATATTTCTCTAACATGCCAATATGCATTCCTTTAGCATTCTTACATTATGTTAATTTGCATTCTTCTAGCTTTTCTATAATATGCCCACATGCATTCATTTAACATTCTTACATTAGCATTTCTATAATATGCTCATCATCTAGCATTATTACAATGGAATATCATGCATTCATGGGTAGTCTAACATAGCGTTCAACTTATGCAAACATAGGTTCTATAGTCAACTACCATTATATGCATCAATAAGAAAAATATATTTCTCTTCGACATGAAGGCGACCTAGTCGCTTCGGTGAGCACAACCTCGTTTTGCATTCCGATTGCTTGTCAACACTTGCAATCGGCCTCCCGCGGCACCCGTGTCCAGTTCGGCCTGATTTTGCTAATACTCACTAACCGTGCATCGAATCGTGGCTCCGAAAATTATAGATCATCGGTTATGTGCCGCGGTGCTCCAAATCCATTTTCGTGATTTTTGAAAGCTTTCGCCGCAAGCTGCGGCAATCTTTACATTAAAATATTCAATCCTCCATAACTTCGCAACGGCTCGACGAATTGCCGAACCGACTTCGCCAACGTGTTTCTTTACCTAGCAATTAGGTTTATACATGCTCAATTTAGATCAAACCCCTAGATTTTGAAAAACTCCATTTTGGAATCCTAGGTTACAACTATGCAAGAAATCACAATTTAGCTTCATGATTTATTTAAGCATTAATCCTCTATTTAACATCTAAGTGTTCCACTAAATTCATTCTTAGAGCATATAATTGAAGCCCTAAAGATTTACCATGAGAGGACTCAAGAAGCTCACCTCAAAACTTGCTCCAAACCAAGGAGAAGGTGAAGAAGATGAAGACGATTCACTTCCAAGCTTCAATCTCCACCAAATCCATCAATTTTGGGAGAGATTTAGAGAGAGAAAGGGAGGTCTCTCTCTCCCTCCATGTATGCGTGTGTGTGCGGGTGTGTGTGTGCTACTCGGGCTGAGGGAGGAGAAGAAAAGGAATAAAATCCCTTTTTACAAATTAGCCCCTCAACTATACACTATTCAATCTCAGCTTTCAGCTTAGCAGTCTGAAACAGTTGGAGCCCTTCTGGATGTCTGTTTGTGTTCAAATTTGACAGTCAGGTTCGTTTTAACCTACTAAGTGAGAAAATATCTTAACTTTTCAGTTTGGACCCCGTTTGGTCACTGCAAACTCTACCGAACTGTAATCTTTATCAGATAGCATTCAGATTTTATTTCTCATCTTTCGGGTGTCAGAATGGCATGAAACTTTAAATCTAGCCTCATAAAAATAATTCTGACATATCCTCCAGTTTTCATAATTTTCTGACACTGTGCATTTTCTGCTAATTTATCTGTCCCGTTTCTAACAAAAAAATTCTAAATCTTCTGTTTTTATTCCGATTTCTGTACAGATCATTTCAGACTTATATTTTACTTCTCTAAATCAAATAAAAATAGTATCTCACACTATTTTTATTTATATTCACTTTTAAATTAAAATTCTGGATGTTACAGGCACCGTGAATGAGAATGGCTAAACAAGATTTTAACCTATTGTGACCTAGTAAATTGTAACATACCGAACTTCTAAAGTTTTGAAGTTACGGGGTATGTTGGCTTATAAGGTCTTTGGAATGGTTCCAGTGAAGTCCGGAAGCTTTCGGGTGTTTCGGTACCTGTGGGTGCGAGAACGGAGCCCGAAAGGCTATGTTGGGCCGTGAGCTAAATTCGGCATTAGCGCCGATAAAGTGATGATATGGACATGATCAAAATCATGCGTGGTGAGTCTCGGTGTGATTTCAAGTGAATCGGAGACCCATGGAGCCAAAAGTGAGTTGAAACGGAGAAGAACTGGACGAATGCCAAAAATGGCTAAGTCCTTAGAGTTGGCTGGGAGGTCCCTATGGGGACCGGTCTCCACAGCCAGAGACCGGTTCCCATAGGTGTCCCACGAGAGCAAGCTCTCGGGGACCGATCTTGAGTCGAGGGACCGGTCTCCGAGGGACCGGTTCCCGTACGTGTAATGGTGGAGCAGAGCTCTCGGGGACGGGTCCCTAGATGGGGGGGACGGGTCCCTAGATGGGGAGAGCGGTCCCCGAGCATGAATGTTGCCCAGCCTGGGTAGTGCATGAGATGGAAAGTTGAGGGGCTAAAGTGCAAAATGGTAAGGGGTTATGTGTAAAGAGATGGATAAAACCCTCTCTCTTCCTCACTCCCTCGTAGATCTCTCTTTTTCTCCCTCTCTCTCTCTGTCGAAAGAAGAAAAGGAAGGAGAAAAAGAAGAAGAAAGAAGAGAAGAAGAAATAAAGAAGAAAAAGAAAAGAAGGAGATGAAGGAGATGAAGGAGGAGATCACCCTCATCATCCTTTTCTTTTTCCTTGTGCAATAGAGCTTTTGAGAGGTAAGCTTCTAAGCTTTCTCTCATAGTGGATTCTAGGGTTTTGGTGGTTAAACTCTAGAAATGGTTTGATTGGAACCCCTTGATGCTAAATAGAGGATCAAGCTCAAATCTAGGGGATTTGATGGCGGGTTTGCATAGATGCAAACCTAGGGTTCAAAATGGGATTTTTGTAAATAGATAAGATTGATCTTATTTGACCCCATGTAAACCTAATTGGGGGTGTAACGAACGCGTTGGCGTGCTCAGTTCGGTGATCCGATGAGCGTGTACAAAATTATTGATAAAATAATATATTTTTAATAGATAGCCACAGCACGTAAGATAAGCATCAATAAATCGTGAGATCGAATCCGGGGCATCGCGAAGTCGTGGAATAACTGTCACGTCCCGGACTCGAAGTTCGCCCCGCACAGCGCACTGCACTCCGCCGTACATCTAAAACATACAAGGCGTCTAAAAAAAACGATAAATAACCAACAAAATAAGAAGAATCTAGAAGTATCAGAGTAATACAACAACTAGAATTCTAAACTAGGAGGCATAAAAGAAGTATATAAATAAAACTGCTAAAATCCACTATGAAACTATAAAAAGAGTACAACAAGAATCTCATAAGCAAGACTATAAAAAGTACAAGGTGGTCTCTATACATGGATACACAAAACCTCTCTCTCACCAAAACCATAAAGAGAGAAAATAACCACCTAAGTAGACAAAAATTGTGGCTAGCTAGCGATCCCTTTGCCACGATCCCTTGCCTCCGCCTGTGCCGAAAGCTCTGAAACACATACAAAACAGGGGGCGTGAGAACTATTAAATAATAGTTTCCAGTGGACAATTACTGACTTCAGTTGCATGCTCCACTAGGCCCAAAACGAAACAAGTAAACGGGTAATATATAAGCGAAATAAACGACATGTAAGTAAACCTGTAAACTACTAAACATGATATCTCTACTTAGCATAAATTTGCATAAGTAAGCTATTCTAAGCATGAATAGAAAGTATGACTAATAAGTCCAATGTCCATAAGGCAATAGTAAAGTGTTAAGTTTTACTACCCTAGTCAATGTCCGATGTCGATTAAACTTCTTTAGTTTAAATCCAATAAGACCCACCCGAAGGCTGTCTAGCTGATGCCGAGCCTAATAGCCCCGTGGTAGTCAACATCCCCACCCTAGGAATGAGCCTATCCCATGGCAATCCACTTCGGTGCCCAATCCCGCACGGCGAACAAGTATCGCGTTAGCCAACTCCGGAGTGCCGGCTTGTAGGGAGCGACCCTCACAAGCATGTGCGAATGAGCACAATGGCATATAGTCACAAGAACCGTCACAAGTCTCAAGTCATCATGTCTCTAATATGGAAAGTAAAGCTACTGTGTCCAAGGCCTATCTCTATGTCATCATGTCTCTAACATGGAATATAATGAATATCAGTGGCCTATGTCAATGTCTCTATGTTGCAGTTTCACAGTTTTCTAAGTTAAGTGCCGCTTGATGACACTTAATCTTTCTAAGTCCCAACATGAGTTTAATGTTCAGAAATACATTATTTAAGCTATAATAAACATAAAAGGCACATTCCCAAGTGCCCACCAGAACCACCCTTACATGCATGCAAAATAACCCCGAATGCTCTACTATATAGAGTGAATTTTTCATCATACATAAGGCATGTATTTTAAGTGTTCTAAAATTCATAATAATTCTATCTAGCATGAATATGCTCTCAAAATAATTTAATCAAACCAAATAAGCACTTAGGAGACATTTTCCCCTATGCTCTTGAAGTCAAACCCACCGAATGCGAGTAGCGTCACTCCGAAACGCTAACGAAGCTTCGATTATCACTCCTTGAGTCCTAAGAAGCAAACCCTAGGAGTTACAAGCTAAGAAGATGAACCATTAGTTCACACTTTAAGGATTTCAACAAAAGGTTGAAGAAAACTCACCGAATGCGAAGGAAACTCTCACGATCTCCAAATAGGAGTTAGAGTCCTTCCAATCCAACCTAAATCAAAGTTCTAAACCCATCAATTAGGTTCTAGAAGCTACAAAACGAAAATCCCCAATTCTAATAAGGCGCTTTGTGTGCTTCCTGAAGGATATCTTCCCTAAGTCCCAAATCCGCCGGCACACATAGCCGTCTACAAAAGCGCATCAATCCTTGGTCATCCACCAGAAAATTGCCGGTGCACCCGTCAACCATTTTATCCCGAATCTTTCGCAACTCTAAGTCCAGAGCTTGCTTTTCTTTAATTCTATCCATAAATGTAGGTTGCACTACCAAGGTCATCAGCCTCAAAGGTGTATCAGGAGACACCACCTCCAACTTCAACCGCTTCATCTGCTCGATCAACTGCGGTTGAGCAACAACATGCATCGCTAAGTTCTCAGTCGATTTCCGACTTGGTGCATCCGCCACCACGTTAGCCTTGCCCGGGTGGTAAAGGATAGTCAGATCATAATTCTTGAGGAGCTCCAACCATCTGCGCTGCCTCAAGTTCAACTCCTTTTGACTGAAAAGATACTTCAAACTTTTGTGATCTGTATACACTTCACACAGCTCGCCATACAGATAGTGGCGCCATAGTTTCAATGCAAAGACTACGGCTGCCAACTCGAAGTCATGTATAGGGTAGTTCCTTTCATATTCCTTTAATTGGCGAGAAGCATACGCGATCACCTTATCATCCTGCATCAAAACATAGCCCAATACATTAAGAGATGCATCACTATAAACCACATACCCTGCTCCAGCAATAGGCAATGTAAGGATTGGGGGGGGTTGTCAATCTCTGCTTCAACTCTAGGAAGCTCTTCTCACACGCATCATTCCAAATAAACTTGGTTCCCTTATGCGTGAGCCTCGTGAGGGGAGTAGATAACTTCGCAAAACCCTCAACAAATCTCCGGTAGTAGCCGGCCAAATCAAGAAAACTTCGAATCTCGGTAACGCTCGTCGGTCGTGGCCAATTCTTGATGGCTTCTATCTTTTAGGATCCACCGCAGTGTCTGATCCCGAAATCACATGTCTGAGGAATGCTACCTGTCGAAGCCAAAATTCACACTTCTTCAGCTGGGCAAATAACTTCTTTTTTCGAAACACTTGAAGTACCACTCTCAAGTGTTCCTCGTATTCCGCATCACTTTGGGAATAAACCAAAATGTCGTCGATGAACACCACGACGAACCTCTCTAGATAAGGCTTGAAAATACGGTTCATTAGATCCATAAAACCTGCCGGGGCATTAGTAAGCCCAAACGGCATAATTGTAAACTCATAATGACCATACCGTGTTCTAAAAGCCGTCTTTGGCACATCTCCAGGTGCAATCTTCAACTGGTGGTATCCCGACTGTAAGTCGATCTTGCAATACACACTAGATCCTTGAAGCTGATCAAAGAGATCATCAATCCTCGGCAATGGATACTTATTCTTGATCGTGACTTTATTAAGTTCACGATAATCCACGCAAAGGCGAAGTGATCCGTTCTTCTTCTTGACGAACAAAACTGGCGCACCCCAAGGCGAGACGCTCGGTCGAATGAAGCCTTTATCCAATAGATCCTACAACTGTGTCCTCAGCTCCTTCAACTCTGCCGGTGCCATCCTATAGGGCGCCTTCGAGACTGGGGTAATCCCGGAAACGAGATCTACCACAAACTCGATTTCCCTATCAGGTGGCATGCCTAGTAGTTCAGCTGGAAACGCGTCCTGAAATTTCCGCACCACCGGGATATCCTCAATCCTAGGGGTGTCATCCCCACCCCTTAGCATGATACTAGCCAGATAGGCTACGCATCCTCTACTGATCAGCTGCCTAGATCAAGACGAGCTGATCGTCATCGCAAAAAACGAACTCTGGCATCCTCTAAACACCACCTCATTCTGACCCGGTTCTCTAAAAGTAACCGTTCGATTCTTATAATCGATAGTGGTGTAATATCTGGTCAACCAATCCATACCCAGAACCACATCGAATTCTCCGAGCTTACGCACGGCTAGCAAGTCCACGGGCATAATCCACCCTCCTACCCGGATAGAACAACTGGGGCAATACTCTCGAATATCCACAATGTGGTCGGGTACAACTACATGTCCCGAATAAAGTAAAGAAACTAAATGGATGCCATACAACTCGGCAAACAACCGATCTATTAATAAATGTGATGCATCGATATCAAATAATGCACGTACTGTAATGCCATCAAGTAAAATGATACCTACCACTATATCCTCAGCTGCCGTCGTCGCCTCGGTCTGCGCGGCGTACATGCGCCCACTCGACGCCTAACGCGACCCCTCGTTTCTAGTGTCGACGTCAACCGCCCGCCTGCATCGTGTCGCCGGAGTCTTCGTCGGCGGCCGGTAGCCGGTGCCGATGCAGAAGACGGTGCCGGTGACGAACCTCTCGGGCACTCGGTCCGAATGTAGCCCTCCTGGCCACACTGGAAGCACCTGCCTGCCCGCTGTGGACACTACGGCGAGTGGTGAGGACCACCACAGATCACACACTAGGGAGGCCGGCGTCGATCATAACCTCTTCGCTGGGTTGGCGCGCCACGACTGCCCTGCTGACTCCTAGGGTGCTTCGGCGGCCTCCTAGAGTGCGTCTGGCCTGTACCCTCAACCGCGGGCCTCTTGCCCTTACCCTTGTCCATGTCTTCTCGCCGCTCTCATACCATGGCCGCACCGCTCTCCACGATGAGCGCACGATTCACCACCTCCCGGTAGGTTTGGAGGTTTGAGGATTGCACGAACCGAAAGATCAACGATCGCAATCCACGCTCGAAGATGCAGGCCTTGTCCTCGTCGTCCCGCACGACGAAAGGCAAGCAGTGCAGAAGCCGAGAAAACTCTCGCTCGTACTCGGCAACAGATCTGTCCCCTTGGGTCAGGCTGCGCAGACTCTGCTCCATCTGCCTCTTGACGCTCTCGGGGAAGTAGTGCGCCAATAGAAGCTCCTTGAACTTCTTCCATGTAATCGCTGCCAAGTCAGTGCTGGGGTTCTCCTGGATGTCAGTCCACCAGCGGTAGGCCTCGTCGTCAAGGTGGTGGGTGGCGAGCCAAACTCTATCCCACTCCTCTACGAAAGTGTCGCGGAACAACTTCTCCATGTGCATCAACCACTTCTCCACGATCCAGTGGTCAACCTTCTCCTCGTCAAAAGTCCTTGGGTTGCACCTCCTGAACTCGTTGAGGCGCTCTATGAATCGGTACCGCTCTGCTCCCTCAGCCATCACTGGAAACGTCGCTGTCACTGGTGATGCTCGAACTGGCGGTGTGCCACTATCCCCCTCCCGACGAACATCTGCTGGAGTCGTCTGGTAAGAGCCGACTGTGGGGGACTGCGCCCGCGGTAGGACAACCTCAACCGGTGCAGGTGATGGAGGAACCTGAGCCTCCCTAGCAGCCGCCTGCTGCAGTAGAAGATCCTCCATACGTTTCATGCTCGCCTCCTGTCGCTACACCGCTGACGCCCGCTGCGTCACCAAATCTGTGAGAGCCGCCAACTGGCTCCTCAACTCGCGGACCTCGCTGGATCCTGAGGTAGCGGAGGTCTCGACCTCCTCGAATGTCGCTGCATTGTCCGCTCCAACGAATTTAGAGCGAGTCGTCGGCATTGTCACTACAATATCATAAAAGTGCAAGTTAGTAAGCTCATGCTACCGTAACCCCACTCGAGTTATAAACACTCAAATCATGCGAAAGTAAGAAAGTGTCCTTTACTACTAACTCCCGATGTTACGTTGTCGGCCGCCAACGTAACCCTCCGCGAAGTCAAGAGCTCTACACTTCGATCCAACTCTACTTTCTAGAGTTATTCAAGATACCCAATCTTAATACTTTCGCTTACAAGTCAAATAGATCTCGTTTCTCACGAGCCTATATCCTATAGTCCAACCGGCCTGAGGTTTGCTAGATCCACTAAGACTCAACCCTAGGCTCTGATACTAAATATATAATCTGTCACGACTGGGGACCCAGCGGAAGCCCGCCTGGCACGTGCCCAGACCCGCCGTATATCAAAAACATACAAGGCGTCTAAAGAAAACGATAATAAAATAATAAGGTAGAGCCATCTAGAAGTATCAGAGCAATTATCACAACTAAATTCTAGAATAGGAAACAAATAAAGTACTATCATCCACTATAAAACCGTAAAGTAAGTACAACCATAAGCCTCAACAAAAAGCTATAAAAGTGGTACATAGGTGGTCTCTATACATGAATACAAAAATCTCTCTCTCACAAAAACAACCAAGAGAGAAAACCACCTAAGAAAAGTAAACCGAAGCTAGCTAGCTATGCGCGACTCCCTTGCCGCGATCCTGTGTCTCCGCCGATGCCGAAGGCTCTAAAATAAAACACAAAACAGAGGGCGTGAGAACTATTAAGTGGGTAATTACTTATTTCAGATAAGTGCGCCACTAGGCCCCAAACTAAACAAGTATGTGGGTAAGTAAAACGATATAAACGACATTTAAGTAAACATGTAAGCTGCTAAACATGATATCTCTACTTAGCATGAATGTGCATAAGTAAGAAAGCTATTCTAAGCATGAATAGAAAATATGACCAACTAGTCTAATGTCCACAATGTAATAGTAAAGTGTCAAGGTTTACTATTATACTAATATCCAATGTCAATTAAACTACTTAACTTTAAATCTGATAAGACCCACCCGAAGGCTGTCTGGCCTGAAGACCCGCCCGAAGCCTGTCTAGCCGGTGCCGAGCCTAATGACGCCGTGGTAGTCAACATCCCCACCCTAGGAATGAGCCTATCCCACGGCAATCCACTTCGGCGCCCAATCCCGCACGGCGAATATGTATCGCGTTTGCCAACTCCGGAGTGCCGGCTTGTAGGGAGCGACCCTCACAAGCATGTGCGAATGAGCGCAATGGCAAGTAATCATAAGATCCGTCTCACGTACCAAGTCGTCATATCTAAAACATGAAAAGTATAGCAACTAAGTCCAAGGCCTATCTCTATGTCATCATGTCTCTAACATGGAATACAGTAGACATCCAATGGCCTATGTCAATGTCTCTATATTGCAGTTTCATAGTTTTCTAAGTTAAGTGCCACTTAATGATACTTAAGCTTTCTAGGTTTCAACATGAGTTTAAAGTTTGCAAATACATAAATAGAGCTACTTTACACATAAGAGACATGTTTCCAAGTTGCTAACATGAATACTTCCCACATGCATGCAAAAATACCCAAAATACTCTACTACATAGAGTAAAATTTCATGATACATAAGACATGGATTTTAAGTGTTCTAAAATTCATAATAATTCTATCTAGCATAAATATGCATGCAAAATGAATAAACCAAACCAAATAACCACATAAGAGACATTTTCTCCTATTCTCATGAAGCCAACCCACCAAGTGCTTTGCCCGGTCCTCCGAACCTCTAACGAAGCTTTAATCTAGTCTTCTAGCACGCTAAGAAGTAGACTAGAAGAGTTACAACATCGAAACGGAGAGCCATATGTTCAAACATTAAGCATCTCACAAAAGGGTGAAGGAAACTCACCGAAAGCGAAGGAAGCTCTCACGATCTCCAAATGGGAGTTAGAGTCCTTCTAATCCAACCTAAACAAAGATTATAAACCGATCAATTAGGTCCCAAAGCCCTCAAATCGAAAATCCCCAAAATCTAACCCTAGAATCCCATTCTAGAGTTTCTACTCACAAAATCTTACAAAACTCGGATCTAGAGGAAAGAAACTTGCTACTTACATCTAAGAAGCTTCAAACTAGGCTCAAAATCCACAAGGGTTGATGATCACCTCACCAACAAGCTCCTCACAAGCCTCATGTCACGCCCCGGGGTCGGCAGGACCTTCCCCAAAGCGTGCCCAGACCCGCCATATGTCAACCACATACAAGGCGTCTAACTAAAAACAGCGGAAATAAAACGATAAAGAGCTATAACTAGAATATCAGAGCCACAACAACTAGTGCTAAACAATAAGTAGAGAGAAGGAAAGAAACTACACCAAGTATAAAAGAAACATAAATAATACAAGGCTAAATAGTGTCACCCACATAATACACAAAAGTGGTGGTCTCTATACATGGTACAACTCTCCATCTCTCACAAAATAAAACAAGAGAAATGGTAGACCACCTATCCACGTGTCCCCCTCCAAAAGTCGCTATCCCGAGGCAACACCCTTGCCACAGTCCCGAGCCTCCCCCGATGCAGAAGGCACTGAAAGTAAACAGAAACAGAGGGCGTGAGAACTATAATTTATAGTTCCCAGTGGGCAATTACTGACCTGCACTATTGCTCCACTAGGCCCAAGGAAAAGAGGGTAAGTAAGCGAAATAATAAAACTTGTAAATAAAGCATAAAGAAATGCTACATTACTCATGTCCCAAATCTGATATCATAAGTCCATGTTCTAACATATAAGCATGATATGTTTTACTTTAACCAACAAGTATGTTAAAATGTAAATAAAGCATTATCAAGTATACTATACATTCGAGCAAAGTCCACATAATCCAACTACTAAGCCCTATCTAGTAGTGATTGTCATTTAGTATTGTTGAATGTCCAAGTTCAATTCTCTTTCACTAGGATGTATCCACAGTAATCCAACTTGTGCCACCTAAGTACCGTGGTAGCCCCAACATTCCCCGCAAGGAATGAGTCTGTCCCAACGGTCCCGTAGGTTTCTCAACACCGCACACGCGAACGAATCGCAAAGGCCAACTCCGGAGTGCTAGCTTGTAGGGAGCGACCCTCACAAGTATGTGCGAAAGAGCACAAATGGCAACAAGTATAGTCAAGTCCCAAGTACAAACTTCATGTCTCAATATGGCAATAGTAACTAGCAACCCTACGGTCTAGTTCACTTATTCTCATGACACTAGATTATCTATGTCAAGTTCAGTCACGAGCCTAATGTCGCTTGATGACATTAGCTCACTATTCTACAAATAGATGCCAAGTCTAATGCCGCTTTATGACATTAGCTTATCTCCTATGTCATGCATAGTTCTAAGTCCAATACTACCTCATTACATGTCCATTATATTAAATTCAACATGTTCACAAACTACCCATTAGAATGCTACCACATGCATTGCCAACATAGCTAGTCTTTACTATATAGAGGTCAAAATGCATTACACACAAGGTATAGTTTTTAAGCATTCTAAAATTCATAAATAAATCATACATCATAGAAATGAAGAGTTTTCTATTTTACAATACTCAAATGAAAACTTTTTCTCATTTTCATAAGTGAGGCCAAACCCACCAATGATCCTCGCACGCTCCGGGTCGCCAACCCCGACACTTTTCAGACTCCTTGTACCCTAGAAAGGTCATGCAAGAAGTTTCAAAGTCAACTGGCGAGCCCATGACTCAAACAGCGAGTAACAGAACTAGAGAACAGGAAAAAAACTCACCAATGAGTAAAATCCCTCACGAAGCTTCGAATGGAAGCTAGATCCCTTCCAAGGCACCCTAATCAAAGATTCTAAACCCACTAATTAGGTTCAAAAGCCCTACAAATTATCCAACATAAAACTCACATAGAGAAGGGTAAAACTCACCTCTAGGTAGCCACCCCTCAAGAGAACTCAAAGCAAGCTAGAGTCTCCTCAAACCAACCTAAAGGAAGGTTCTAAACTCATCAATTAGCCTCTAGAAGCATCAAAACAAAAAGCCCCAAAGTAAACCCTAATATGCCAAATCTAGGGCTTCATCTCAAAAGAGGCAACCAAAAACTATACTAGAGGAAAAGAACTTAATGCTTACCTTCTAGGAGCTCTAAACAAGGCTCAAATCCCTCAAAGCTTGAAGATCTTCCTCCAAATGAGCTCCAATCGCAAGCCCCAAGCCTCTACCAAGATGACAATGGCACTAGGAGGCAAAAGGAGAAGAAAAGAGAGGTTTAATCTCTTAAAATCCACCAAGAATTCAAAGAAAAACCAAAGGAGTAGAGAGAGGAACTCTCCTACCTCTTCCCTTCTTGTTCTCAGCACAAGGAAGAAGCCCTAAGGGCTGGGGTGCTATATTAGAAGCAACAAAATGCCAATAAGCCCCTACAGTTTCGGATTTTCAAAAACTGTCAGGCTGTACCGGTACAAATCCAGTTTGTACCGGTATAAACCCTGCGAAACAGCAAACCCGAGCCTCGGGTTTGCCCAGCTGCTCATCTATACCGGTATAAATCTCGGCTTGCACCGGTATAGCCATCATTTTGTACCGGTATAGACACCATTTTGTATCGGTACAAAGGCATAAAATTCCAACCCGAGAGCAACCTAAAATCCAGCTTTTTGGACTTTCGTGCTTGAAAATCATCCACTAACCTCGGTACTCGTGCCATAGGTCGGAACACAGTCAACGACCCTCCAGAAAATCTGAAAAAGCTCAGATCTCACAACCGACACTTAAACTTGCAATTTGCGAAAGTTCAGTGCGTCACACCTCAAGTCTCCAACAATGGTGGAAAAATCTCTACCAAGCAAAAAGGAGCAAAAAGAGGGGATTTAATCCCAAAAATCCAAGCAAAATCAAAGGAATGGAAAGGGGAGGTGTGGATAGCTCTCTCACCTTTCTCCTTGCTGTTCCAAACTCAGAAGGATGCCCTAGGGGCGTGGGGTAGCTTATAGAAAGGCTACAATTGCAGAAACCCCCCTGCAGTTCAAACTGCACGAAATCTGTTAAAATGTACCGGTACGCGGGCAAGTGTACCGGTACAAATCCTGCGAAAACAGCAAACTCGAGCCTCGGGTTTCCGGATTTCGACCAAGTGTAAGGGTACAAATTCCAAAGTGTACCGGTACAACCATCATGCCTATACCGGTACAACCATCACAAGTGTACCGGTATAAAGCCCTGAAAACCCAATCCGAGAGCTGACCAAACATCCGACTTTTCGGATTTTGGTGCTAAGTTGTAAACCATCGTTCTCGGGATTCGAACCATAGGTCGGAATATTGTCAACAACATTCCAGAAAATGTGAAAAGGCTCCGAACTCAAGTCAAATACTCGAACTCCGCAATTTGCGCAAGTCCAATATGTTACAAGTTATGTTTTAACCAAGGACATGTCGCAAGAACATTAAATTCAAAATATGCCAACGTCTAATTTTTTCCATTATAGTTTCTATAATTAGCTAGTTTTAAAATTATGTAAAATCTAACACTGTTATTAGTTATTGATTTTTGGCCAGTATATTTCTATTTACTTAAAACTATAATCATAGTTACTTTCTTAAACCAATTATTCTATTTTATAACCTTGAAAGTTCATGCAAACATTGGAGGACAATATTTAGTATAACTAATAGAGCAAACTTTAAGCAACTACACAGTAATTTCATTTACGCTATATAAGTTATCCATATCTAATTTCATTAAGTAATTTAAACCTTTAGTTTATTTTAAAAATCAGCTTTCTTTCTAAATCATAAGATTGTTGATTCTTCTACTTATTCTTCTACTTCTTCTACCACTAGTAGCGCTGCTAATGCTGTTGCTATTGCTACTCCTTATTCTTCCCCTTCTTCTGTAGCTTCCTTTTTTGGTGTCAATCATCCGTCTTGCTACCAGTGCGGCTGCTGCCTCATCTTCATCTTCTTCTTCTTTGGTAGGGTTTTTTTTGCTATCAAGTGTGTCGTCACTGTTGCTACTGCTGCTATCAAGTGTGTCTGCCCGAGTTTCATCTCGGCCACGACATTCCTACTACTGCTACTATTGCTTCTTGTTCTACATCTCCTGCCCTTTCCATTCGAAATTGAAAATTGGCAAAATAACTCTACCAAAATTTTATTTGTAAAACTAACCCTACTTTCGTCACGTGGGCGCCACGTCAGAGATTCCTCACAAAGATGGTGAATCGTTCACCGTCTTTATAATATTTGTTGTAAAGGCGGTGAATGGTTCACCGCCTTCATAAAGCGGTGAACCGTTCACTGCCTTTAGTGCAAATTCCGACTCTGATGCGCAAATCTTTCCAAATTAAGAGTATGGTGTCCATGATAAGACGGTGAATCGTTCACCGTCTTCATAAGGCGATGAACAATTCACCGCTTTTGGTTCAAAACAAACCCGCCGCAACCCTAGAGAAGGAAAAAAGGGAATTTTGCACTAAAGGCGGTGAATGGTTCACCGCCTTTAGAAAGCGGTGAATCATTTATTGCCTTCACAACAAATATAACAAAGACGGTGAACGATTCACCGCCTTTGTAAGGAATCCTAACATGACGCCCACGTGGCGAAAGGAGGTTAGTTTTACAAATAAAATTTTGACAGGATCATTTTACCAATTTCAAGTTTCTGGAGGGTCATTTTATAAAAAAAGCCCCTTTTTTTTTGCTATTAAGTGTGTCGTCACTGTTGCTACTGCTGTTGGTCCTACTGCTGTTGTTCCTACTACTGCTTCTTGTTCTACATCTCCTATCTTTTCCATTCCATTTTTCTTGTGCGTTGATTGCTATTGTTTCATTTATTTGCAAAAGGGCATCAATATTTTTTCGGTATGCTCACTACATCTTACATAAGCCTTATCTAATTAGCAAAGTAAAGTTATATATTTCTTACTACATTAGGTATTTTAAAGCTAATATTTAAATTTTAAATATTAGCACTTGATTGTAGCCTTTTTTTCTTCTTCTATCATTCTTGCCGTTCTTCTACCACCTCTTTCTTGGGCTTTTAATTTGGTAGTGTTGCTGTTGCTACTGTTGGTCTAATTTTTCTTTTTTTTCTCCTTCTATTTTTTCTTTTTCTTTTTCTTCTTCTTTTCCAACCTCTTCTCTTGCTATTGATTATGCAATTGTTGCTAGCACTATCGCTACTGTTTCTCTTTCTTGCTTTTATCCTTCTACTTACTTTTCTCTTGCTATATTTGCAAATCCAACAGCAGAAACCAAGTATTTCTGTAGCAAGAAGCCTGTATTCATGGCAAGCACAGCAAAAAACTCATTGGAGCAACATAGGTAACTTTCGCACTCAATACTGAAGTATAAACGGTTAGATGTGAACTGTAATATTTGGCAGCCTAGGGTGTTCGAACATGGTGTTCGAAGCCCAGGGACCTCTTGGTTCGAATCTCATGGCAATTGGCATGCAAAATGGCATCTTTTTACATTATTACTATGCTTTTCGGGTCCATTTTTCGGAGTGGGTCTTCGCTGCTAGTTGCAGCACACTACAACAGAATTAGGTTATTGTTAAGGATTTTATAGATTGGCAGATTTCGTGAACTTATCGGAGTCTTGAAGAGATCAAGAATATCAAGACAAAGTTTGATGATACAGGACTCGTCAAAGAAGCTCGGCACCTCAGGTATATCTTAAAGATCATGTATGATGATTTACAATAAGAGTATAGCAGTTAGAAGACTTTAAAAAGCTTTAAAATTGATAAATTTGCGAAAATCTGAAATTGAGTGGTCAATGTCCGGACATTCCTCATTGTCCGGATCCCGTAAGCATGTTTGCTGCGGGTTATCAATGTATGTCCGGACAATGGTCAATGTCCGGATCCCGTAGGCTTCACTTTGCATATCCTTTAATCATGTGCGGACATCCTGCCTATGTCCGGTCTCAGTAAGCTGAGTTTTCATGTTACGTAAAGTAAGACCGGACATCCACAGGCATTGTCCGGACCTAGCTCATTGCGAAAATATTGACGGAATGATGGACCGGACAAGGAACTAAGACCGGACAGTGTCAAGACTGGACATTAGACACGAAATATTTCCAGAAAGGCCTGATTTGAATCCTAATCTATTTCAAAGTCTTCTAACTCTATATATAGACTATGGGAGGTCCAAGGATGATATGCTTCAGATCTTAGATCAATTCTAAACCCTAGAAATTCTCTTTTAAGCTTGATGACCTAATTCTAAGAGAGGGTTTCGTTTTTGTTGATCGTCGAGTTGATTCTAGGTTTTCTCTTTGATTATTTCCTTGAGAATCAACTTGATGATTAACTAGAAGGGATTTCTCATTGTCTATGGTACTACAAAGTTGAAATCACCATAAATCACCATTGTTCTTCTCCGGACGGAGAGCTTGCGCGGGGATCACGTGTGGAGGCCGAGGATTCGGTGGACGCTTTGAGGATTCGAGGCGTTGGCGCGGCAAGGAGTTGCGGCGTGATCGTTTGGAGGATTTCAAGTGATCGAGGACTAGCGAAGGAGATCCACGTTGGAGATTCGGTAAAGTTGGGTAGGGTAATCGGTATATCACCTTGTACTCACTTTGTTTCTTAGTATGAATCCTTCCATCTAGACACATTCTATGAGCCAATATTTAAAATAGACAATTATGCATCATTCTTGTGCATTGCTTGCTTGATTTTATGGACGTGTTGTGTTTTGTCTTGTTTTTGGAACAAGTTTACCATTCTTTAACTGGACCTCATTACTTGCATGAGTTGTTTTAACACTATCTCATCCAATTTAACTCTTCTATGTCATCTGTTTTGAACCTCAACATCTTTTAGAAATTGCCTTTATATATTAGTTAAATTAAGTACCTCTCTCTTGAACTATCAAAAGTAGATTGAATTTAATTGATTATTTGCATGATGAGTGACATGTTTTCCTTATTTTCTGAAATCACAATAATATGTTCTTATTGGGGGTTGCACTAATTGAGGGGGGGTAGTTTCAAAGTTAAAAGAAGTGGAAAGAGTTACATCCCGTTTTGGTTGTGTGAAAACTACCACCAATTCAAGATGTGGAAAGAGTTACATCCTTCCAAAGGAGTGTGAAAACTACCACCACATGTAGGAAAGAGCTGCCACCCCGGTCGTCCGGTAAGTGTGTGAAGCTACCACATGAATATAATTATACATCTCTAAAAGAATGATCATAATTTTACTTGAGGTATTTGGTGGATTTTCTATTTGAATTGAGTGATATAAGGTGGCCGTTAAAAGATGCTCGAAGAGTCACTCCTTGAATTCGATGTGTGCATAACTCAATTGGACTATATTCTTGTGCGTATTTCAGTTTGTGGGATATACGTTAACCTTTATCTATGTGGATTTGAAATTTAAACTCAGTACAACTGTTGTTTAGATCTCGAAAGATGTGCCTAAATTCACAATATATGACGTTTAATTTTTGATTGCTGAATGGTTCAACATTTATGACATCTTTGATTTGTATTGGATTAGATTGTGTTATTATATTTCATGTAATTAATGTTGGAAACCGATTATTAAGTAAAAATCCATTGATTTTGAAAAATTGCTTGCTGAGACCGGTCTCGGTTGGTTGTCCGGACCGCACGCTCGCAGGGGGAGCAACCCTGTGTGACATCCGGACATTGCAAGCAATGTCCGGTCTCAGCTGGAGCGGCCAGCACGACCGAGCTTTGTTCAAAACACACTTTTTCAAACTTTGGCTGCACTTTCTCTCTCTAGAAACCCTAGAGTGCTTCATTTGGTCATTTTGCATCAACTTCCTTCAATTTTCTTCGGGTTTTAGGTATGATTTGCATGTTCTTCTCTTTTTGTGCATATTTTCCAAAAAAAAAAAACTAGGGTTTTGGTGTTTTATGGTGTTAGATCTCTTCTTTGCTGTTTTTGACGGGATTTGTTGCTTCAATCTTACTTAAACATGTTTACATTTCATTTCTATATACTTTATTTCATGTTTTATCGTCAGATCTGTGTGTATTTTGGATCAAACCTAGGTTTTCACTGTTCACTAGGGATTTTTTCGATTTTTCTTGGTTTTTGCTCATTTTTCATGCATATTGTCTACATTAAATTTGTTCCTTATGGCTCTAGGATGCTCTAGATTAATTTTCCAATTTACGGCCAATTTTTCTTAAATTATGATATATTATGATCAATGTGTCTATCTTTGCATGTATGAACAGAAACTTTTTGACATCATGTACTCCTCGCTACTAGTTCTTGTCTTTTTGATGGCAAGAGGAGGCCCTAGTGCTAAACGTAGACGCTCCTCCGCTCAACAACAGGAAGAACCTCCGGCCGAGGAAGTCGGTAGTGAATACAATCCTGCAGACGACTCAGATCGTGAGTCCCAGGAAGGGGATTGGGAAACTGTTTTGGCTGAGGCTCTTTCGACGCAAGGTGAGCACGTGAAAGGAAAAGGAAAGTCTACAGACAAAGGGAAAAAAAAGGCGACGGAAGAAAAAAAAGGGAAATCTAAAGAAAAAGGGAAAGGCAAGGAAAAAGTTCAAGAGCAACGATCTTCTGGACGACGTAAAAGGACAGGAGGTATAATCATAGGTGAGCCTAGATCCGCGGCCGAATCGCCTGCTAGGGCACCTCCAGTCCCTGTTGACCCTAAGCGCCTACGGTTATACTCTTCAAAGCAATGTGTCAGAGAGCGACTTGTTGGGGTAGCAAACTTGATTAAGAGAGCTCCTGGATTTCAAGCTCTATTTGAGAATGGGAATCTACACGAGATTTGCGAATTTACTGAACATACGGGATATGGACTTGAACTTGTCAGGGAATTTTACATGCGAGCAGGCCATTTAGTCGAGACAGATGGGGGTCCGTTTGTTTTTACTACGTCAGTTCGCGGAGTTGAGATGTCGATCTCTCCCGATACTATTGCGTCAGTACTAGAGATGGCAGCTCGGACTGATGGCGTGGATTATTTGAACGCTGGTTTTGATTCGGTTGGTGATTGGAGAAGAGTCTTGAATGCACTTTGTGTCCCAGGTGCTGAGAACAGTGGGAATGCTATTCTGTCAAAGGATTTAAGGTTAGAATATCGATTCTTGAACTTTGTAGTTTGCTACAACATTATGCCGCTAGCAAATACAAAGGTAATTCGCTGGGATCGAGTTATATATATGTATCTGTTGGGACATCCAGCTTTAGTTCAAGAGCGGAACATCAACTTGAATGTTCCTTTTCTCATCTGGAAGAGAATGGCACGAGAGATCAAGACAGCTAGCCAGAAGGATCGCCTACCATTTCCTTTACTGATTATGAGGATTCTTCGGCTACATGAGGTCAATGTGACATGTTCATCTTATGAGTATTCTCTGGGTCCGATCAGCGACACCACTATGGTTAAATCTCATGTTCAGCTCCACGGTCACTCTCCACCACGTGCTGAGGCCCCTGCTCCGCCTTCCCCACATGCTGAGGGTTCTGATACTGAAGCTTCTATATCTTCCGTATATCGTGAGCAACAGCGCTTATCTAGGGAGCTCGCAGAAATCAAGACAGATGTTGCTAAGCTTAACAAGAAGTATGGTCGTATCTCTCGCTTCTTGAAGCTTCTTTGTGAGAAGATGGGTTGTGGAAGCTCCGAGATGCCACCTCCTGGTAGCGACTCCGAGTGACTTGCAGTGGGTCCTCCTCTTGTCGTTTTGGCGTTTTGTGACAAAAAGGGGGAGATGATGTGGATGTGAGTGGATATGATTTGGTGGTGATGATGATGTATTTTGAAAACTTTGATGATGCTGATTTGCTTAGATAGCTTAGTTAGTTAGTTTGCATAGTTTACTTATGACGTTGCTCATGCTTTGAACTCTTGTACTTATGACTTTTTGCTTTTCATGTTGAATGAAAATCTTGATGCTTGAATGTGTGTTGAGATTTCTTTTGCAGGAACGTTCAAGACTTCAAGACTCCAATGTCTAAGTCATAGAGTTTGTATAGGATGAGTTTGAGTTTAAACTTGTAATTCTGTTTTCTATTGGATCGATCATGCTGAGAGTTATCGTTTGGTGATTGCGATAATTCTCGTCTTTTATGTTTTTGAGGTATGTACGGGCTTGTAATGTGTTTTGTCACGAAATCGCCAAAAAGGAAGATTGTTAAGAATTTTATAGGTTGGCAGATTTCGTGAACTTATCGGAATCTTGAAGAGATCAAGAGTATCAAGACAAAGTTGGATGATCCAGGACTCGTCAAAGAAGCTCGGCACCTCAGGTATATCTTAAAGATCATGTATGATGATTTACAATAAGAGTATAGCAGTTAGAAGACTTCAAAAAGTTTTAAAATTGATAAATTTGCGAAAATCTGAAATTGAGTGGTCAATGTCCGGACATTCCTTATTGTCCGGATCCCGTAAGCATGTTTGCTGCGGGTTATCAATGTATGTCCGGATAATGGTCAATGTCCGGATCCCGTAGGCTTCACTTTGCATATCCTTTAATCATGTCCGTACATCCTGCCTATGTCCGGTCTCAGTAAGCTGAGTTTTAATGTTACGCAAAGTAAGACCGGACATCCACAGGCATTGTCCGGACCTAGCTCATTGCAAAAATATTGACGGAATGATGGACCGGACAAGGAAAAAAGACCGGACAGTGTCAAGACCGGACATTCTTTCAAGACGGGACATTAGACACGAAATATTTCCAGAAAAGGCTGATTTGAATCCTAATCTATTTCAAAGTCTTCTAACTCTATATATAGACTATGGGAGGTCCAAGGATGATATGCTTCAGATCTTAGATCAATTCTAAACCCTAGAAACTCTCTTTTAAGCTTGATGACCTAATTCTAAGAGAGGGTTTCGTTTTTGTTGATCGTCGAGTTGATTCTAGGTTTTCTCTTTGATTATTTTCTTGAGAATCAACTTGATGATTAACTAGAAGGGATTTCTCATTGTCTATGGTACTACAAAGTTGAAATCACCATAAATCATCATTGTTCTTCTCCGGACGGAGAGCTTGCGCGGGGATCGCGTGTGGAGGTCGAGGATTCGGTAGACGCTTTGAGGATTCGAGGCGTTGGCGCGGCAAGGAGTTGCGGCGTGATCGTTTGGAGGATTTCAAGCGATCGAGGACTAGCGAAGGAGATCCACGTTGGAGATTCGGTAAAGTTGGGTAGGGTAATCGGTATATCACCTTGTACTCACTTTGTTTCTTAGTGGATTTTTCGTGTGATCGGTCCCGTGGGTTTTTCTCTCCGATTTGGAGTTTTTCCACGTAAAAATCTTGGTGTGTTGATTTTAATTTCCGCATTATCATTAAAATCGCATTAAGATTTTAAATTAGCCATTGTGCACCTATTCACCCCCCTCTAGGTGTTAATTACCTTTTAGATCCTAAGGTTCCATAACCTACAGTTATAGGGACACATGCATGCTTGGGACACTTTTGAGTAAGTGTCCCATTTATGCTAAAACTTTAAAAAATATCTACTAATGCCTAAATATAAAGCTCAATCCAACCAAAAATAAAATATTACTCTACTCAACCCACCACACCCAGTCAATTTGGCCCGATTACAAACAGAAAAGAAAAAAAAAATCAATTACCATCATTTCTTCTCTCTTCACTCAATTCATTGAAATTCTAAACGAAGAGCCTTTCCTGTTGTCCTCCTCCGCCACCGCAGCCAACGAGATAGAATTTCGACGATTACTAAATGCTTAAATAAGCGTTGGTAAGTTAGCAGCACTTTTTAGGTTATAGCGACACTCTTTAACTGTCACTATATATACCTAGCGACCCCACACATAGCAATACTTTTTAAAAGTGTTGGTAATTTTAGCTAGCAGCACTTTTTTGACATGTACCTACATTTAAAAGTGTCGCTGTAGACCATTTTTGTTGTAGTGGCGATGGAAATGGCATGGTTCTCTCTTTAGGCACTCGCTAGTGCAAAGTATGGACCAGCGAGTGATCTTAGATGGGTTCCGAAACCCAAAACGGCAATTTTCGAGAACCCGATACAGCAGCTTTTAGGGATTTCGCACTCGAATTGCACCACTTAGTGTATGGCTATCTTGACACCCAAAAGTGAGTGTTTTGGACCAGCGAGGATGGTTGAATGACTTTCGAAGTGTTTCAGAACACTTCGAGGTTTAACAGAATCCCAAAACACATAAAATCGGGCAATTTCGGGTGCGATTTCATGTCACGCGGATTGTTGTTGTTCGCAGCAGTGTAGGAGCCTTATTGGCTGGTTTTAGGATGAGGTTTGACACCTCAGGTTGCAGCAAGAGGGCGCGGGTGGTTCCGGTGCTGAAATAGGCATTTCAGGAGCCGAACTGGTGATTTTTGGGGCCTTGGTTTTTCATATTGGCGCACTACTTGTGCGGCTGCCCTAACGGCATTACAATGATGTGTTGGGACACCGACGAGGTAGGATAAGTGTGGAAATTATTTCGAGACACCCCGTGGGTTGGGCTAGTGATATTCCGACCAGCCGGTGTGACAATCGAGCAATCTTTCAGTGACCGTCAAACGGGATCCGAAAACCTGATTGTTTGCCTATTTGAATGCATATAGAATTATAGGCTTTTGTAATTAGCGAGTTTGGGCTTAACTATGGTTTCGGATGGGATTTTGCATAGGTCCGGATTGTAGCGAGAAGCATCGGTAGGTAGGTCGACAACCTGGCTTTATTCTACGGTAGAAGTGGGTGCTTCGAGCTGGTAGTCGGTGAGACAGTATTTACTTGATTTTCTATTCCTTTAGTTTTGAGTAAATTATCTTTCGGTGTTTATTCTCTCTTAACTCTACATGTCAGCATCTCTTCTTCATTTCTGGTATTTACTTTTACTATATTGCATAGTGGTCGACGACTACTTGACATCTAGAGTAGGTTTCTATACTTCTTGACTATCTGGGGACCATCAGGTCGAGGCATTACGACACCTTTATATACATCATGATTCAATCTTTTGATCACGATTACCGGCGTTCATACACCAAGGCATTCGGCTTTATGCCACGCTTATCGGTGTCTATGCGCCAAGGCGGTCAGCTTCACGTCAACGTTTGATTGATCATCTCATTGATTTGTCACTGTGCTAGAGAAGACTCTAGACACCGGGTTGGTTTGGCCACCAATAAGGGGTGTACTTATCCAGATAAGTCGTCTATCATGATGCGTGAATGAAGGCTAGTACATTATAGTGACGAGCATTGCCTAGTATATTATATATAGTGACGAGCATTGCCTGAGGTTGACGGACCAATATTGTGGATTACAGATTGGGTTCAAACTTAGACACTTAATCTTTGAGGCATATTAGTTGGATAGTTTCTCTTTTACAGTAGCGGCTTCTAGTTATACATTCTAATCATATATACTCCTTGCTACTATAGGCATGATTTTTATCTGACCATATGGTAGGTTGTGGATTGGTACAGGCATTGGACCATTCGTCCATAAAGGTATATAGAGATAGATTCTTTACAGTAGAGGCATGTTGACTTGTTTACTGTTTATAAACATCTCTTGTTACTGTATGTTTACTTTCAGTCCATTATATATATCTATATCTCTTTTGACTCATTTCCGATGAGTATAACTTGTCTTCGTGGCTCTGTCGTACCCACCGGAAAATCTCAGGTAGGTTTCTCACCCCGCCATTTCCACAGGTGGCTTATGTATGGAGGCAGGTCGAGCACGGCGCAAGGATACGGTTTTAGTTAGATCGCATAGCGGTCCCCCTCTGGTTTATCTCTTTCTTTTCTCTTATGTTTAATAAGTAGGTGTTTAGTGGTTCAGTTAGATGAATTTATATTATGTTTGAATGATTGAGATGTTGGATTTATGGTTACTTCATGACATTGGTTTAGATATGGTTTTCATGGATGCATGAAGGTATGGATTCTCGTGGTTTTATGGCATCAGATTTTCTACCCCTCATGGTAGTTGTTTTTCAAAAAAGTATGATTTTTTGTAGGAAATGGTTTTTAAATGGCTTTGAAATGGTTTTCAGCTTACTGTTTATCTAGAATTTCAAAATAAAATTTTCGGGTGGGAAACACTTTCAAGTTGTAGGTGCGTTGTACATTGCATCACCTAGAGCCTAAGGAATGTATAAAAGCATGCATCATTCATAAGAAGACTAGCTGTATTGACGCATGCATCTGATTGAATGTTTGCAGATTAGGGTGAATGTCTGTTGTGAGTAATGTATGTATATTTAGATGTACATGGTTGGTACGCCGTGCAAATATAAGAGACTCTATCCACTTAGACAGAAAAACTTTATATTTGGGATGGGTCTGTTCGTCTCGAGGGCAAGGTTGTTTCCCAAAAAAAACAATATGGGCAATTTTCCGCACTCTGGTTTCCAAATGACACTTTTTATATAAAGGCTTTACAAAACGAGCCCGGGGCGTGACAATTAACGACCTCTGCTGTCTCATATTATATAAAAAAAGGTTTATAATAACCATTAACTTTGTTAATGCATTGGATGTAGAAAAAGAAATGGAAATCATGATTTATAGATGAAGAAAAAGCGATGATTCTCCTGTTGTTCTCTAAACCAACTTACAATGAATAATCTTGCAAGCAAATTTATTTGATGGCTTGGCAAGCATTAGCTTGATATAAAACTTTGCCATGTAACTTGGAGTACGCTTGAGAAGCTGAACCTAAAAAAAATGATAGTTGTAAACTGCATAAAGGAGGTGGAAAATAAAAAGACCTAATCTGTACATTTTCTATAGGACTTAAGTGTAACTTCCCACTAAATAATTCTAGAAGCCGACTCTAATAAATATCCTTTAGAAGTGCGACTTCTAGGTGCTTACTTTCTACAAAGACAAACTGAACAGTGCCAATTTTTAAATAAAAGATTATTTGCAGTATATAATTGCAAAAAATTATATTCAAAAACAGGAAAAAAATAATTTATGACACAGTTACCTTCTTTTTGGTGTTCATACATTCATATAAATTTGAATTCAAGAGACCAAGTAGAAATATGCTAAGAAACAAAGTAATATGGAACTATCAAAAGACCATCACCAGATTCCATGAAAGATGCGCAGAAGAGCATTCCCTCTTGGATTGTAGAGATGAAAATACATAGTACATAAGATAAGCCTACTATAGCAATAATACAACTAGGAGTACATACCATATAATCCTAAACTATATTTGGCAGTAATATACAATAGGATTATTGTACCGCATAATCCTATACTAACATCTGAATATCCTATACCATATAATCTTATACTATATATGGCAATAATATAGCATAAGTATACTAAATATATCGTAAAAAGGTGTGCATAAAGAATCAACCGAAAAGGCACTTAGACATGAACCTCTTTGAGGAGCCAGTGGGGTTGTCTGTGCCGGGGATCGCAAGGAAGTTGGCAAAGGGCCACCTTGAGAAGGGGCTGATTAAGCCGCCACACCATTTAAACATTAAATTTATTTTGTACTAACATCTGAATCTAAAACAAAAAAGCCACGAAGACTATGAAACTGAACTGTAGAAACTAAAAATAAAACTGAAAACGAAATTACGATTACTGTGAATTTGAGAGAGAGAAACAACTTATTTCCACTTAAAAATAACATGAAATCTAGCACCCTATGAAAAGGAAGTCTAGTAAGAATATCTTGCCATACCAGCATGATCTAAGCATACTATTGTTCTCATTATGCCAACAGTTGTTTTCAACCTTTTTAAAAATTAACGCATTAGAACATGACTTCTTTTTAGCTTACAGGCTCGTATTACCTGTTAATGGTTAGATCCTTTCAATATGCATGTTCTTCAGCAGTTCTGACGCAATAGGAATTGTGTGCATTCAAAATGAAAGCAACCGTCTCGTAAACTAAACAATCTAGTACAAGTGATGAGAATTATATAAATTTGAATATTATTTATGAAAAATTTAATCTCTAATTAGATTAAAAAATAATTAAATATCCATAAATTATAATGAGATGATATTCTAAGTATATTAGATTTAAATATGAATATTTAATTATAATTGGTGGATGGGATCCAATCAAATTCAGTAAAAAGAGGGAGATAAAGATAAAATAAAAAGGCACATTATAGATAAGTATAATAGTTTGATATTTATTCAAGGAGCTAATTAATTGGATGTCAATCCATTCAGTTACACCGACTCCAGAGGCCTATAAGTAGGGACATGCCGGTCGTGCGGCTTAATGAATTTGCCGCGTGAAAATAACATGCAAAGTCATAATCAAAATGTCTAACAAACACTGCTAAGGGCTAACAACAGAAATTAACTGGTGCAAATGGAGCTAACAATCAAATGTCATGATCTGGAATGGTGTATGAAAGCACATTAAGGCAATAACGACAGTCATGGTTTTCTATTCGATCAAGACGATAGGCTTAAGTCAGATACTGCTATTCTGATTCTCAAAGTTCAACTAATTATACTCGTTTAAGCAAACTCCACAAAGTGGCTGGAACTCAAGAACTTGTTCATAATGATAAGAAATGATAAATAAGCTCATTGCGTTAAAAAGTAAAGACAGTACCAACACTACAGCGCATTTTGATGTAAATACATGAACTTCTAACTTTCTGATTTAGTTGCCTAATTCTTCACTACTTCTGATTTGAGAAAATTCTGTCAATAACTCAATGACAATTAGAGAAAAGTTATTGGAAGTTCCATTAAGTAATAGAATATTATTCCACTAATCGCAGATTAGTTCGTGCAAAGGGTTAAAAATATTATGAACTTCTAAAGTTAGGCAGTAAAAACAATCCTTTTTTAAGTTTAGGTAGACATTTCAAAATGCACTAATGTTCAAGTAAGCTAAATAAATTTTTGCCTTCTATATAAAACGATTTTATGATAAATATACACCAAGTGAAAGAATAACAAAAATATGGTGTCAAATAACTCATCAAAATTTTATGCTCTCCATGATGCATCCTAATATCTACAAGATTTCCAAAGATGATGATGAACTACTTAAAACATCTAAAATGCAATGCCCACATTGAATATGAGCTCTAACTACAAATTGCTCACTTTTTAGATATATTTTGTGTAAAAATGCCATATAACCATTTATAAACATCATCGAGCTAACTTTATTGTTGGGTCTACCAAAACAATTGTACATGTAAGTTCTGATAGAAGAAGCTAATAACATTCCATTGTAGATTATTACATAGGATTATTGTTAGCAGAAGAGTAGAAAATTAGAACAACAAGAATAAACTTATTAAATGATGGGAATAATGCTCTCATTGTTCCATTAAAAAGTATACATTGAGATTTCGATGTAAGTATCTATTTACCTCATCAGTCATCAAGATCCTAGATTCAGTTTATTTAGGTGATTTTAAAATGATCCTTTTGGCTAAAGAGGTCAATGTCAGCCTGGTAATCTCAATATGGTAAATTCAGGATTGTTTGAATTTAGATTCCGCATTATGAAGGAGTTGTCATTTGATTTCCAATCATCAATTCCAACAAGATACAAAATAAGAGAATCAGATAAAAGTTTACTAAGTCCATTGAGTACAGTGAGGTGATCTTTCTCGAAGATGTTACAAACGCCAAAAGAAAAAGAGAGGAAGACGAGAGAGAGATCCTCTTAAGAAAATCTGCTCACTTTCAGACCTTACGAACACATGATTAAATCACTTGAACCAACAACTAGACTACATGAAGACTTCTTATTAAGGTCATCTTTAAGGGTCTGTTTGGCTGTCAATACAAGTTATCCAATGATAACCTGTGCGCTATGTAAATTTTGGCAATACAAGTTATCCAATGATAACCTGTGCGCTATGTCAATACAAGTTATCCAAAAGAAAATTTTGTTTCTAACTGCTAGCTAGGAGTTTGATTTTCGCTTGTAACTGCCGGCTAGGAGTTTGATTTTCATTTGCAACTTGTGCGCTATGTAAAATTTCGTTTGTAACTGCCAGCTAGGAGTTTGATTTTCATTTGTAACTTGTGCGCTATGTGAAATTTCATTTGTAACAGCCAGCTAGGCATTTGATTTTCACTGTTTGCAAGGTTTCGGATCCTACAATTTGTTAGAAGAGCGTATTTCTCCTAAGAAGTAATTTATCTTATTCCAAGAAAAGGACTTGGAGGCCGAATATAGTATGAATTTCTAGATAATTGACCATACTCCTTATTTACCAAGTACTACAAGCCTCTTGAGTAAATAAAATAGATGTGTTGAACACAATGGTCACACATCAAAACAGGCCCATAACTAAATGCTATCGCCACATCTAACATAGGAGTTAAGAAAAGTGCAACTTATGAAGCTCTTGATGAGTGGATGTTTGGTAGCACAGATTTTTAACGATCCGCCACCTCCCAAATTTTAAGGCCCCTTTCTCCAAGATGGCTTCTCTATTACGAAAGTTAGGATTGTTACCCCCGCCATCACCAGTGGGCTGGTTGACTTTCTGGGTATCACCATCTTTTTCCCAAAGAAAACAATTTTCTTGTTATGTATGGCTGCATGCCCAGATTAAATTGCAGATCATCTGTTGACCATCTATTGTCCTATCCTCCCACCCATCATGATTGCACAAATAGGATTTTCAATTTCAACACAAGTAACCACCTACTGCACTGTTGGAAAAAGCAATACATAAAACTCTCGACCAAACACCTGCACAGAGTAGTCATACGGTCCAAGCCACTTCTTCCGACTTGCAAATTATTCACAAATGTATGAATAACTGATCGAAAAGCCATACAAAACTATCTACAACCCTAGGAATTGGTCGATCAAGGTAATCCAAGTATTTTATACCCTAAACCGTAAATGATGAACGATAAACTAACTACATAAGAACACTGTACTTTTGTAGTTTTCTTATTTTTTGTTAAATTCTCCAAAATTTTGGCAGACTCCAAACTTTTGAACCCTGCTGAATTTAACCCGACCGCCAAACTTGTGACCGCAATTTTCGTCGCACTGCGCAATTCGTGAATATTTTTATGCCAGAAATTGGCATGCTATTGTACAGATATTACCTAATGATTAATTCCAAATAATAATAATAATAATAATAATAATAATTAGCAAGCGAGCGAATGACAAGAGACGATGAATAGGTTTCATTGATGGTTGGGAATATTTACAGGAGGGTGATGAGAATGAAGAGGAGGAGGGCGGCGACGAGAGAGTACTTGAGGGCGGCGACGAGGATGGCGACGGAGATGAGGAAGAGCTGGGCGAGCACCTGGACGCTGGCCCACGTCAGCAGGCCCGCCAATCCGACGGCCACGATGTTCTCGGGATCCGGGTTCAGGAGGTCGCGCCACCTCAGCTCGAACTGCTGCTGCGCCGCCGCCGGCGGCTCACCCCGGCGATCCCCCTTCAGTTGATCGCCGCCGCCGGCATTGCCCTCCGCGAACACCGCGAGCCCTAATCGGGGCCCAGGGTTTCTCCGGAACGGGAGAGCGAGGAGAAGGGGAAAGGAGGGTAAATTGGTCCTCTTCCAACCGCAGGTGAGAGGAGGGATTCGCCGGTGAGCGATTGCGGTGATTGACCCCATCAACAGACGGACGGAAAGCTCCTCAATCCAGAGTCCAGAGTCCAGACACACCCGAATACGGGCGGTGACTGTGAGTATTCGACAATCTGTAATACAGGCAGGCAGGCAATTTTGACCGAAAGCTCTCCATTATGAGGACTGCTCAATCCGACGATTGATACTAATAGATGGGATAATTGCCTATATACCCCCTCATGCGTCTGGATATATCTGACCTATTTCAACTTCTTCTTTTTTTTCTAAAATGTCCCTCATAGATTCTACCATTATTCTAAAATACTCCTGCAGTTATTCCCTGTTATCTTAAGTCGGATTAAATATGGGTTAAATATATAGGACTTTTTTTGAAAATGACCCTGTGAAATTTACTATTTGCCGAAATAACCTTCTAAAAATTTTATTTGTGAAACTAACCCTACTCGCGCCAGCTCGGCGGCCACGTCAGAATTTTCTATGAAGACGGTGAACGATTCACCGTCTTCTGGGCGCCTTATGAAGACGGTGAATGATTCACCGTCTTCTCTAGGCGCCCCCCCCCCTCTCCGCCTTCTGCCCAAAAACCCGCGCGGACAACCCTGCTTGGGGCCCTAGAGAAGGCGGTAAACGAATTACCGTCTTCCCAATGTATTGAGAGAAGGCGGTGAATCGTTCACCGCCTTCTCTCAATACCCCAGAGAAGGCGGTGAATCGTTCACCGCCTTCTGCACTCCACTGCAATCCGCCGCCCGTGAAGGGGTGGTCTAGTGGGGCACGTAGAGAAGGCGGTGAATGGTTCACCGCCTTCTCTGTAAACACTAAAGACAGTGAACGAGTCACCGTCTGTAGTGCTTATAGAGAAGGCGGTGAACCATTCACCGCCTTCTCTACGAACACCTGCTACTTAGCCAAATTTCGGCAGAAAAACAATTCGAAAACCAGCAGCAGCAGCAGCAGGAGGCAATTGCAAGAAACCAATCGATATCAACTAGCTCAACTTTGACGCAATATTTTCCAATAAGACATAGAATCCAACAAGAAACATACCATCCCGAGTGGATTAACAAGAGAAACTCAACAGGAAGAAAATTTCATCAAAAATCCAATCAAAATCGAACAAAATACAAGGTTTCATACAAAAAATCCAACGAGTCACAATATCATCGAGAAAGTTCAACTTTGACGCAATATTTTTCAATAAGACATAAAATCCAACAATGAACATAAAATCACGAGTGGATTAAGAAGAGAAACTCAAGAGAAAAAAAATTTCGTCAAATATCCAAACAAAATACAACAAAATACAAAGTTTTCATATAAGAAATTTAACGAGATATACAATTTTACCGAGAAAGTTCAACTTTGACGCAATATTTTCCAATAAGACATAGAATCCAACAATAAACCTATCATCACGAGTGGATTAACAAGATAAACTCAACAAGAAATATAATTTCGTCAAAAAACCCCAGAAATATACAAATATCATGTAAAATAAGTATTATATAAAACAATACAAACTATAAGCGAAGTAAAGAAAAAATATACAGTCTCAGCCTCTCGATCTGCCTCGCCCTCGCCTCGACGTCCTCGCCACGCCTCCCCGCCCACCCTCTACCACGATATCAGGAATAGGTACCTCATCAGGCGCCTCGTTTCCGGCCATCTAATCGAGCGCCGCAATCATAATGCCCTCTCGGATGATCCGCATCCGCCTGATGCTCGTGGTCGTCGGTAGTGGCCGGTGTAGATGTACGCCCGGACTGTGATGATGACGCGCGGGGGCGTCGAGAATAGACGAATCTGAGGTTATCTCTAGAGGCTGGCGGCGGCAACAAGGACAAGTCCAACGGCCGTAGCGGTAATCTCTCAGGGGCGGGTGGCATATCAGGGGAGCCAGGCATATCAGCATCATCAGGAGGAGATGGGGATCGTGATACTCGGAGGCCCGATGGTCCAGCAGATGTCGAAGCATCACGGTGATGATGACCCGATGTCGATGCTCCTCCATCATCTCGACCTCTGACATCAGCAGCGACTGGTACTGGTATGGTAGGAATGTACTGCAGTACACTCTCCAGATCTATATCCATGTCTATCGTTGCCTGTATCCAACCATCTACGGACGGTGGATCATCAACCAATCGTCTCATCCTGGCCTGTGTCAAGCGTATAGCGTCCACCTGCATTTGACAGAAATAATATATTAAACTTAGGCAATCTATATTATACATAAGAGTTAATAAAATATTGAATTGCCCGATTGATCGTACCAAAGCTCTCTCGGTCTGGCCACGAGGCTGGTAAGTCAACGGTGGACGCTGAACAGGACGAGAAATCCATCGTCTAGTGATCCGCCAGTACCAGTCCATATAAATCGATGCCGCCTGCACCGGATCATCACCCACAATCGGATGCTGCTCTATAATGTCCTCTAGTCGATGCCCCCATCTCTCGATGTGTGCAGCATGAAACTGTGCCCAGTCCTCATCATTCCGCCCCTGAGAAGTCACACGCCGGATGGCCTCCACATGAATCGGTATATGCTGTAGGAGGCCAAACTGCCGCAAGACTCGATCCGGCACGTGAAGCTCGACGATATGAAATGATATCAGTGTCGTCCTAGCTCGCCAAACCTCACTGTCCTGTACACAGAACGGTGGCAGCACAGCTATAATTTCATCTGTGTACGGCCGCCACATCATCTGTGAAACGGAGCGGGGACGATCAAGATTGACGAACCGTCGACGATCATGTTTAACGGAACCGTCGACGATCGGGTATAACGGAACCATCAACACGCAAGTTAAACGAAACCGTCGACCATCAAGTTTAACCGTAACCGTCGAAAAACAAGTTTAACGGAGCCGTCGACGATCAAGATGGACGGAAGTGTCGACAATCATGTTTAACGGAAGTGTCGACAATCATGTTTAACGGAATCGTCGACGATCAAGTTTAACGCAACAGTCGACAATCGCAATTCAAGTTTACCGCAACCATCAACAATCGCGATTCTAGTTTACGGTTTAGGGTTTAGGGTTTAGGGTTTAGGTTTAGTTATAGGTTTAGGTTTAGGGTTTAGGGTTAGGTTTAGGGTTTAGGATTAGGTTTAGGGTTTAGGTTTAGGTTTAGGTTTAGGTTTAGGTTAGGTTTAGGGTTTAGTTTTACGTTTAGGTTTAGGGTTTAATCGACAGTGAGAGAGAGAGGGACTTACAATGGGGTTTAGGGTTTAGGGAATCTTTGCGACGTCGGCGGCGGCGTGGTGCGGCAAGCTCGACAATGGCGGGGGGAGGCGACACAGGCGGCGACTCGGCGGCGGGAGGGCGGCGACCTCGGCGGCGCGGGAGAGGGCGGCACGAGGGCGGCGACCTCGGCGGCGCGGCAGAGAGGCGGCGACCTCGGCGGAACGGCGGCTCGGGGCTCGGGGGCTCGGGTGAGAGTCGAGACGAGTGAGAGTGAGAGAGTGAGAGTGAGAGTGAGAGAGCGACAGTGAGAGTGAGAGTGAGAGTGAGAGAGTGAGAGTGAGAACGAGAGAAGAGAGAGACAGAGCGAAGGGTGAGAGAGTGGGAGAGAGACAGAAATTTGGCAAAGTCGGGTAGCGTAGAGAGGCGGTGAATGGTTCACCGCCTTCTCTCGTAAGCACTAAAGACGGTGAACGAATCACCGCCTTCTCTCAATACATTGATCGGCGCCTAGAGAGGCGGTGAACGAATCACCGCCTTCTCTCAATACATTGATAAGGCGGTAATTCGTTTACCGCCTTCTCTCAATACATTGGGAAGACGGTAATTCGTTTACCGCCTTCTCTCACTACATTGGGTAGACGGTGATTCGTTTACCGTCTTCTCTCTAGGGCCCCAGCGGGTGTCCGCGCGGGTTTTTGAGGCGAGTGGGGTGGGGCGCAGAGAAGACGGTGAATCATAGGCGCCCGTAAGACGGTGATTCGTTTACCGTCTTCATAGAAAATTCTGACGTGGCCGCCGAGCTGGCGCGAGTAGGGTTAGTTTCACAAATAAAATTTTTAGAGGGTTATTTCGGCAAATAGTAAATTTCACAGGGTCATTTTCAAAAAAAGTCCAAATATATACTATAGTTAATATCTAAGGGTGTGTTTGGATGGATGTAAAGTACTCCGAAAATAATTTTTCTCATAAAAACTTTTTTTCCAATGTTTGGTTTGTAAATTTTTTTTTGGAAAACATCTTTTCTGATTCTCCGAAAGAGGCTTTTCGTTTTCCGCTCTCCAACCGCGGAAAACGAAAAGTTGAAGCTGCCCGAGCGCGGCTCATTGCTTTTGAGCATGCGCGGTCCACGAGGATCGTGGACCGCGTGAGAGAGAGTCCACCGGGTCACTCTAGGACCCGTGGACTCTCGACTCTCTCCCCTCTTATATATATATATATATATATATATATATATGTGTGTGTGTGTGTGTGTGTGTGTGTGTGTGAGGCTACTATCTTTATCGGAAGCACGCCGTGCTTCAGATTATTTTCGATGTTGCGACTTTCGAATCGTCGATCGGCTCAGTTAAACTTGATCTAGAGTATTTGAAGTATCTAAAGTAAATTTTATAATTTTTCGATATCATTTGCCTAGTGATCGAAGTAGCACAAAATCAAATAATTTTAATGGCTATAGTGAGCCGTTTGAAAGTTTAACGGCATAGAAATATTCAAATTACGTGAAATTTTGATAGAAAATTCTTTATACTATATAAAACAAGATCAATATCTTTGATTTAAATTTTTAATGCCATATTATCGCGTTTTGTAAGATTTTTATTTTAAGTAGTTGATTTTTAGCCCATTCGTTCACTAGGCAAATAATATCGAAAAATCGTAAAATTTATCGACTTCAAATACTCTAGATCGACGCGATTCGAAAGCCACACAACATTGAAAGCAACGTGGAAGCACGGAGCCTTCCGTCTTAGCATAGTAGCCTTATATATATATATATATATATATATATATATATATATATATATATATATATATATATATATATATATATATATATATATATATGAGTAAGGCTATTATCTTTATCGGAAGCACGGAGGGCTCCGTGCTTCCACTTTGTTTTCGATGTTCGGACTTTCGAATCGACGATCGGCTCCGTTAGAGTTGATCTAGAGTATTTGAAGTATCTAGAAAATAAATTTTACGATTTTTCGATATCATTTGTCTAGCTATCGAAGTGGCTCAAAATCAACTAAAAAATAAAAATCTTACAAAATATAATGATATGACATTAAAATTTTAGATCAAAGCTATTGATCTTGTTTTATATGGTATAAAGAATTTTCTATCAAAATTTCATGTGATTTGAATATTTCTACACCGTTAAACTTTCAAACGCTCACTATGGCCATTAAAATTATTGATTTTGTACCTCTTCGATCACTGTGCAAATGATATCCAAAAATTATAAAATTTATTTTCTAGCTACTTCAAATACTCTAGATCAAGTTTAACGGAGCCGATCGACAATTCAAAAGTCACAACATCGAAAACGAGCTGGAAGCACGGAAGGCTCTATGCTTCCGATAGTATAGTAGCCTCACACTATATATATATACTATTTATAAAATACATAATAATTTATTTTATAGTATTAAATATATACTATATACTATATACTATTATATATTATATTCCATACTTAATTATTGTATAATATAATATATTTTATTTTAGATATTTTTTTTATAAATATAAATTATAATACTAATATATATGTAATATGATAATAATTATATATTAATAATATAAAATATATAAAATAAATATATGTAATAATATAATGTTATTTTATTTTATTTTTTATTATAAATATATTCTTATATAATATTTTATTTATAAATATATATTAATTTATTTTACAATATTAAATATATATTATTATATATTATATTACATGTTTATTATATAATATATTTTATTTATTAATATAAATTATAATAATTTAATATATTATGATAATTATTATATATTAATAATATAATATATAGGCCACGGCTACTATACTATTATGAGTATTGAACCATCGTACTCATAACTTTTTGGTAGTTGAGATAAAAAAATATGAGGTAGGATGAGAGTGATTATTAGATTGATAATGGGCTCTCAGGTTGAGTAGGTGGTTGGTTGAATAAGATAATCTAACTAAAAATGATTAAAGGGTGGATCAAATGGCCAAAAAGTTATGAGTAAAAGAGCCTCTATACTCATAAAAGTATAGTAGCCGGACTCATAATATATATATAATTAGGAAAAATATATATAATAATTATAATATATTAATAATATATATAATAAAAAATATATTAAATAGTTTTTCATCTACTTTTTTTTTTTCCTTTCAACCAAACAATAAAACTACTTTTCTTTTCCTACAAACCAAATACAAACGACGTAAAACTTTTTTCCACCGAAAATTTTTTTTCCACAGTTTTTCGTGGAACCAAACAAACCCTAAATAAAATAGCTATTTTGCCCCTACTTTATTATACTAATCCCTTAAATTATCCCACCACCCATCCGGTCGCCTCCTCCCTTCGCCCTCCCCCTCCCCTTCCACCGCAAGGGCTCCCCCCTCCCCGCCGCCGCCGCTCGCCCCGCGCCGTCCCCGTCGACGACGAGGACTAGGAGTCCGGATCGTCGTCGAGGTCGCTTTCGTCGCGGTCCAAGTTGGGGAAGCGGAGGAGGGGGAGGGAGCGGGACGATGGGGACGGGATCCGGGAGCTGGCGAGGGCGATCGAGAGGTTCGCGGAGATCTACGAACGGGTGGAGGGGGCGAAGCAGCAGATGGAGTTCGCCAAGGGGCTGGAGTTCCAGCGAATGCAGATCTTCGTCGACTCGCAGGTCCAGCTCGAGAAGATCAAGCGCTCCAAGCGGGCAGACGCCGGGGAGCCGATCAAATCCGTCGCCGCCCTTCATTTCATTTCTACTCCGCGGTTCTTTGGATGAACTAAAGTGCTGGGCCGTTTGATCTCTAGGTATAAGATTCTATTCCTTTTCTTTGCTTTTGAATCGTCGTCCTCCTCCTCCTCCTCCTCCTCCGACCTCTTCTTCCTCAACTCCCACACTCACGCCCACCCCGATGACGCCCGCACGCTCCACCTGCGCCTGCCCAAGGCCGAGGTTGCTGACGCCGCCCAAGGAAAAGGAGGCAGAGCTCGTCGGGGGCATGGGCGAAGAAGCAGACGCGGCAGGCGCATGCGGGTGCGGCGTGCCCTCGCCCACCACGCCCGATCGCCCAACGCCCACCACGCCCGACTGTGCCACGTCCACGCCTTTGCGGATGCCGGAGCGCGGCGAGCTCTCGCCCTCAAGGACGCCCGACCGCGGCTCGCCCTCGCCTTTGAGGTAGTGTAACAATTTCTGTTGCAATTGAGTGCCATAACGTCTTCAAGACCTTTCTGCGGAAGCTGAGAATTACTGCAAACACATGTAATCAAAACTAAAATTTTGACAACTTAAAAGAGTAGGCCGTATCTGATGCCCTTATATGAAGCGGATGAACATGCGATTTGCTCCTTGAGATAAAAAAAATAAATGACTTTGGACTTTTTGTGGTGATGGTACTTTGCTGATCTAAGGAATTGTAAAAATTGCGACTTGGTTGCTTCATCTGCAAAATGAGGGTCAATATGAGGAGTCAGAGAATTACAGTAAGGGCGAGGAATTATCTAAGCACTAGAGGAAAACAATTAAAGAAACTATAATTGAGTTGGAACAATTAGCAGAATTTGTAAATATCAAAAGAAATGAGATTTAGCGTACTTACTTTTAGGATCTGTTTTAATGTAACTACTACTTTTGTGTTGATACGTCCCTTACTAGTTCAGCAATGTGAAGGCATGATGGATTGAAATTTTTCGGTTGATTTAATAATTATATGGGGTAGGTCTCTTGGTGAACATACTATCCATGCCCAGTTAAACTTTCTATTGAACTCTTTCTTGAGATCAATTGTTTGATTTCCTAATATCTTTGTTGCTGCAAAGTTGTTTATGATTTCCTAATATGTATTTTAAGATCTTCTGCATTTTTCTTTACAACTGTCATTGATAGATTTGAATTATATTCCTGCCGAACTTTTGCCGAATCTGAATTAACTAACTATGCTTCCAGCCACCAAGGTTGGTTTAGCTGCGATCTATCTAATCCGTTCATCTGCTCGCTCGCGACGTGCTTAATTAATTAATTGATATTGGAAGGGCAAATAAAAAAAATATTTGCTATATAAAGGGTATATAAGAAAAGTTAGTTACGGTACAAAGGTATAATAGAATGAGCAAAATAATAATTTTTCATAGATAACAGCAGCTCACTGACGGAACTTAACTTCAGGAGTATATTAAAAAGACTTGAAACATAAGAAGGATATTTTCAATATTAGCCTTCTAAGAGGGGTAAATAAGAAAAGCGAAAACTTTTCAGGGGTATATAGGCAATTGCCCCTATATATATACAATTTATTTTTATTTATTTATACAATATATAAAATATTTAATAATTTTTATTCCTTAGATCTTCATCCAACCCAATAGGTTTAAAAATTTATACCGTTGAATGAAGATCTAAGGAATAAAAATTATTAAATATTTTATATATTGTATAAATAAATAAAAATAAATTTTATATATATATAATTTATTCGGGTTTGAATTCGAATAATATTTCGAATATCCATACCTATTGACATTCCTATTCCTTATTCCATTTTTCAATATACAAAAAATACGTACTAAACACGGTGAACCATTCACCGTATTTGAACACGGTGAACCAATCACCGTATTCAACTTAATACCTGACCCGAGCTCTGCCCGCGTGGCATCTGCGTGGCAGAGACATGACCATTTTTGCAATTTTAATTTTAATAGAGCTATTTTTAAAATAAAAATTGCGCATGGGACTATTTGCAAAGAACTCAAAATGAGAGAGAGAAGGAAAGACGAAGAGTAGGGGCATTTTTATCACTTAAAAAACATTCAGCCCACCTCTGATAATATATATATATATATATATATATTAAAGGCTTATTTATGCTATCAATAGCGAAGCACTCGGTCTACCAAATTTTCCACCGTTAGATCCACCCCTTTGATAATTTTCACCCGTTAGATCATACTATTCAACCAACCACTCACTTAACCCTAAGGGGCCCACATGATTATAACCACACATCTCTCAATCCAACGGTTAAAAAATTGGTAGCACCAATGACTTGGTGCTATTGATAGCATAGTAGCCTAGTTCTATATATATATATATATACCACCGCCTGTCCAGGGTTGAGCCCTGGGATTTGACGGCGGACTTGGAAAGCCACCTACAGACGCTTTACGCCCAATCATTCCGGATAACGCTTGCATCCTCTGTCTTACCGCGGCTGCTGGCACAGAGTTAGCCGATGCTTATTCTTCAGATACCGTCATTGCTTCTTCTCCGAGAAAAGAAGTTCACGACCCGTGGGCCTTCTACCTCCACGCGGCATTGCTCCGTCAGGCTTTCGCCCATTGCGGAAAATTCCCCCACGCCGGCCGCCCGTAGGGGTCTGGGCGGTGTCTCGGTCCAGTGTGGCTGATCATCCTCTCGGACCAGCTACTGATCATCGCCTTGGTAAGCTATTGCCTCACCAACTAGCTAATCGACGCGAGCCCCTCCTCGGCGGATTCCTCCTTTTGCTCCTCACCTACGGGGTATTATATATATATAGAACTAGGCTACTTATACTATCAATAGCACCAAGTCATTGCTACAAATTTTTTAACGGTTGAATTGAGAGATGTGTGGTTATAATCATGTGGGCCCCTTAGGGTTAAGTGAGTGGTTGGTTGAATAGTATGATCTAACGGGTGAAAATTATCAAAGGAATGGATCTAACGGTAGAAAATTTGGTAGCACGAAAACACTAGGCTACTATGCTATCAATAGCACCAAGTCATTGGTGCTACCAATTTTTTAACCGTTGGATTGAGAGATGTGTGGTTATAATCATGTGGGCCCCTTAGGGTTAAGTGAGTGGTTGGTTGAATAGTATGATCTAACGGGTGAAAATTATCAAAGGGGTGGATCTAACGGTGGAAAACTTGGTAGCACGAAACCTCCGCTATTATTGAAAGATAGAAATAGACTCTATATATATATATATATATATATATATATATATATATATATATTTAAAAAAAAAAAGACCCGATTTTACGAAAACGCAAAATCAGGAGATTTTCTTTTATGCAAATTGGCCTTATCATTATAAAGAAGGCAAAAGAAACGGGGTCTCAGCTTTCTAGTGTCCTGTCAGATATCAAAACTGGTTCTTTATACCTTCATATTATTTGAAGCCGCTGCCGCTGCAAATATATAAAGTCTAACTAAATCTTCCGGGGTAACTTACTTGATTGGCAAATCAAAATTGTGGTCCAATACATCCCTCCCGGAGCTCTGTTATAGAAACAACACATACAAGCGAATCTAAGAGCAAAGAAAAATTACGGCCGACTTTACACCATGAGGGTTAGCTTCTAACACCATTCAGTCCTTGTCGCGCGACCCTCCATTCATCTCACATTTCCAAAAGCTTGGCTTCAGAACATCTCATTTTACTCTTCACCGTCAATAGAATAAACTGCACATATGTTTTCTAAGTGAACAGCATCTTGAGTTCTTGTATACGGGCAGTGCGGACCTCCTCGTCCGTTAAGGCCCCAGATATCATCCTCTGCTTCCGCGCCTGCACTGCTTCCATCCTTTCCTCCACCGTTCCCTACAATTACAACCCAAGATGCAATTTTCATACCAAAGCCAAAAAATATTTCTTAAAAAAAAAAGTCAGCATCCTACCAACTAGACAAAGATCTATAGTAGCTCCTTTTTTTAATTTAGATACACTAGCAGCTAGTTGCGGAAATTAAACTAGTCTCCAAACGATTGCACGAGTTCCACTTTAGTCTCTAAACTCTATTTGTTGCATATGGGGGTTGAAACTTCCAGAACATTCCAACCATAGTCATGCTGTCAGCTTTCATCGCCCAGAGTGATGAAAATCTGACATGGCAAAGTCTCAATTCACACAAAAATACATAACAATAAACAAAAGAGTAGGACAAAACAGTATCTTCAAAACTTTTTTTTTTTTTTTTTTTGTTTTCATGGCATCAGATATAGGCCAAGAAGTCGAAACAAAATATCTCAAAGGCAGCAACTATAATAATTTATGTTAAATTTATTGATATTCAAAGCCAGCAAGCAAGATTGCACAAAAGCATCACAATAGTGAGCCATATGCAACCATGTTGTGTTTAGGCTATGACATCAGCTACATGAATCTTCACTGGATCCTCAGTCATTATCTTGTTTGGTAAAAACTCTTAAACTGAGGTCTACAAGCCATGCACCATAAAATGTATGACTAAAGTATTTGTTATATGACTCAATAACATCCAAACAGAATAATTTCATCCTCCATCGTTAACACTATAACCGACAAAGTAAAAGAGGCATTCATTCAATCCAAAGAGTGATGTTGAATGGTAAAGCATGCTGCATTTGGAATACTGTTACCTTTACGATGAACCTTTTGATCGAAACGGTTTTTGTTTGCCCAATACGATGTATGCGCATCACAGCCTGTTCCTCAACAGCTGGGTTCCACCAAGGATCCTGAGGAGAACAAAATAGATGGTTTCACTAATCATACTACAAATGGCTTACCCTGCAAACATAGTTTCCAATACTAAAGATTGATTCTACAGTCTGCACAAATGTCACTTTCATTATATTTTTCATCATCTATTTATCCTGAGAAGTTCGAGTGGACACTCCAGTAATCATACAGGTTACAATGCGGATGCCATAAGGCAAATAATTCTATCATATAACATTATCTGGGGTTTAACTTTGGTATATGATTATTGAGAATTCTTCTTGTATCATCTACTTGGTTAATTGCACATGCTATATTTGCCGGAACCAATTGTTTTAAACCTTCTTTCCTTCGTAAGGAGAAAAAAGGGGAAACAAAAATATTGCATAACTAGCTGACCTCACCTACAAGTTTGTGAACATAGGTAGCACTAATGTCAAGTACAGACTCATCTTACAAGCTTTTTCTGTCAATATTTTCTGCTAGATCAACTCAAATGGAGATTAACAAGGCATACAAATCTTGTGAGTTCTTGTGAACTTCAACCTGTAGAGATCTCTAATATTCCAGTTGAGCAAAATAAAAGCAACCAATGGACACATACAGATACTTCGGCTTAATATTCTCTAGGCTCTGCACGAGTTTTTTTGGACTACCATACCATGACGAAGGCATTTGATGCTGCAGTAAGATTTATTCCAACACCACCGGCCTTCAGTGACATCAGTAGTACCTGCAGTTATAAAATGAAGTTTTATGTCACCAGATATGATAAAAAGACTACCATTCACTCTACCAATAATAGACGAAATTATAAACAGCAAAAATTACAGACCAGTATGTTCTTGTCCTCCGTAAATTCTTTGATAACTCTCTCCCTTTGCTGTTGATTCAAGGTCCCATCTAATCGGGTGAAGGAGAAATTACATCTGAAAGTCAAATATTAGAGATTAACTTATCATTCCACACCCTAAATAAGCAAAGGAGATCTTTGCAGCCATAAAAGAAAATTTTACAAAATAAAAGCAGAGTATGCAATTCCAGTATTAGGAGTACAAATTAACGTGCCATCCAAACTTGACTCAACCGAACACTGATGTTAGCAAAAGAAAATCTTCCAATCTATCCTTTAGGTGCAACACTCCTATCCATTAAGATTCTAACCAGAAGCTGGTTGTTAATGACTTGATTTGGTAGCTTACACACTTCACTTCAATGGTCAATACCAATATTTCCTCAAGTAATGTCAAACCCATCAGTACATTTGTTTTCTATACTTTGGATAATAGACAGTTCAACTATCTTTAAAGAACAAGTTATCATATTTATCATGTCATAGAAGAACTTAGTACCGGGAAAGTGGAATTTGCAGAAGATCCAAGAACGCAGTCCACTGGCTAAAGACAATGCTTTTGGCCCCTGAAGTTCGAAGGTTTTCCAACTCACGCAGAAGAAAAGAAACCTTTGAGGACGGCACCCAATTATTATTGATATCAATTTGGAAACGACTTCTGGTAGGAGCAGTGATAAGATCTTGCCGGTTCATGGGTTTTCTGCAAAGGCAGCAGCTATGTTACATTTTATAAAGAAGATATGTAAGAGGACCTCGCTATTTTCGAAGAGACCCCTCAATTTTCACCTGTATTGATTTAGTTTTATCAGTCAATTGAGTTGATGGCTCTGTTGACAATTCCATTAGCTAAAAAGCTTGCAGAGTCATTTGATTTAACGGTGATTTAACAAAATCTCCAATCCAATTGACAGAAATAACTAACATTAAAAAAAATCAAAATAGCAAATAAAAGATCAAGCATAACAAAAGTCGCGAGTGTCCAACTTTTAAAATGGCCTACAGTTGAGAGGGCCTCCGTCTCATGTATCGTTACCTATAAATAAAGACATCGCAGAGCGAGATACAACAAACAGGATAGGAACAAAGAACAGAGGCTTGAAGATACCTACAAACAGGGCAAAGGCCAGCTGTCGCACTCCGCCAACTGGCGAGGAGGCACTCTCTACACAAGCGATGGGCACATGGTGTCAGCACAGCATCCTCAAAAGCTTCTAGGCATATCGGGCATTCACCTTCTTCACCTTTCTTCAACTCCTCAACTACTTCATTAATGTATGCCTTTGAAGGAACAGCACCAGAATCTTCACCATTAGAATCCCTAGCGCCTTTAAGGAAATGTCTTGTAAGCTTACTGAGGTCCGAGAACTCTTGTGTATCACCGCGACTGGGCAAAATAGTGTTCATCACCAACATAGGAACATATTAGACTGTTTTCTTACAATATATAAGTTTTTCTAGTGTTTTACAGGGAACAGAAAAGTAAAAGTTGAAGGGACATCAATAATACAAGAAAACAAAATGAAACAACGTGACAAGTTCATTGTTGAGTTTTATTGGCTCGGTCCCTATGTGCATTTGTGTCTATGTTTGGCTAGAAAGATGAATATTTATGCATATATTTACATGAAAACAGTTTCAGTCTTATAATAAATGGGTAACACATTATAGCAAAATAAATAATATGATAGGACATCCAATCAATGCATCACTTCCTGACTTGAATGCAAGATTTGAAGAACTTCAAAGAATCTATCACTTGATCAAATGATCACTGGATGAATACTTAATGAATATTAATATCAAATAACAGTCACTTATTGACGGTCTAAAGCTACCAAAGTACCTGCTTAATAAGCATTCTTTGGGCTCACAGAACCTGATGAATCATTGGATCAGTCAGTTTGGAAAATCTTAGGACAGAGAATAACAGAATTGCGCAGCCACATTCAAGGAAACATGTTTCTTAGATGCAAATGCAAACAGCTAAAAATATTAAGTAAGCCTAACGACAATCCAGCAGCTCACAAGCCTTCCTTACAACAACGCCATCGCAGAGTAAAATTATAAAAATTTCAGAGTTTAGAAGATAACAAAGAAGGTAACTGATTCTAGCAAGATTAGAACTTAGGCAAAAATCATCTCCACAGATGATTGGTTCCAGCTCACATATTCCTATTTTAACTATATATATATATATATATATAGAGAGAGAGAGAGAGAGAGAGAGAGAGAGAGAGGCTGGTATGCTTCTGGAAGCACGGAGCCCTCCGTACTTCCACGTCGTTTTCGATGTTAGGATTTTCGAATTGATGATTAGCTCCGTTAGACTTGAACTAGAGTATTTGAAGTACCTAGAAAATAAATTTGTAATTTTTTGATATCATTTGCCTAGTGATTGAAGGGGCTCAAAATCAATAGTTTTAATGATCGTGGTGAGCCTTTTGCAAGTTTAACGATGTAGAAATACCCAAATCACGTGAAATTTTGATAGAAAATTCTTTATACTATATAAAACAAGATCAATATCTTTGATCTAAAATTTTAATGTCATATCATCATATTTTGTAAGAGTTTTATTTTCAGCCGTTGATTTTCAGCCCTTTCAATCACTAGGCAAATGATATCAAAAAATTGTGAAATTTATTTTCTAAGTACTTAAAATACTCTAGATTAAGTCTAACGGAGCCGATCGTCGATTCGAAAGTCCCAACATCGAAAATGACTTAGAAGCACAGAGGGCTCCTTGCTTCGAGCATACGACCTCACTATATATATATATATATATATATATATATATATATATAGAGAGAGAGAGAGAGAGAGAGAGAGAGAGAGAGAGAGAGAGCGAGGCGGGTATACTCTCGGGAGCACGGAGACCCCCGCGCTACCAAGTTGTTTTCTATGATGCGGCTTCCAAATCGGCAAATCGGCTGTTAGACTTAATCTACACTATTGAAAGTATTTTTGGAAACTAAATTTCATAATTTTTCGGCATCATTCACCTATCAAACGAGTAGCCTAAAAATAAACGGCTGAAAATAAAATCTCATAAAAAATGATTATAAAAGACTTGAATTTAAGATCAAAAATATTAATCTTACTCTAAAGAGTGAAAAGAATTTTCTATAAAAATTTTATCAGATTTGGATTGTTTTACACCGTTAAATTAACAAACGCATCACATCTACTATTAAAATTATCAATTTTGAGACATCACTAGCCAAATGTTGTCGAAAAATTATGAAATTTAGTTTCCAAATACTTTTAATAGTATAGATCAAGTCTAACGGAACCGATCGTCGATTTGGAAGCCACATCATTGAAAACAACTTGGTCGCACAGAGGGTTCCGTGTTACCGATAGTATACCAGCCTAGCTCTCTATATATATATATATATATAGAACTAGGCTACTATGCTATTAATAGCACCAAATCATTTGTGCTACCAAGTTTTCGGCTATTGGATTGAGAGATGTACGGTTAGGATGACGTGGGCCCCCTAGGGTTCAGTAAGTGGTTGGTTGAATAGTATGATCTAACGAGTGAAAATGATTAAAAGGGTGGATCTAACGGCGGAAACCTTGGTAGCACCAAATGCTTCATGCTATTGATAGCATAGTAGCCGGACTCTATATATATATATATATATATATATATATATATATATGAGTACGTCTCTATACTTTCGAAAGTACGGAGGCTTTCGTGCTTATAAGTTGTTTTTTTTTATGGAGCATCCGATTTGGCGATCGGCTCCGTTAGGCATGATCTACGCTATTAGAACTATTTAGAAATCAAATTTCATAATTTTTTAACATCATTTACCAAGTGATCAAAGAGTCTCAAAAATGACTATTTTAATGGCCGATGTGGCGCGATTTAAAGTTCAACAGTGTAGAAGAATCCAAATTACATGAAGATTTAATAGAAAATTCTACTTAATATCAAGAGCAAGAACAATACTTTCGATTTGAAATTTGAATCTTTTATCACTATTTTTTGTGAGATTTTTATTTTTAGCCGTTCATTTTGAGCCTACTCATTCACTAAGCAAATGAAGTCAAAAAATTATGAAATTTGGTTGCTAAATAGTTCCAATAGCGTAAATCATGACTAAAGAAACCGATCGCCAAATCGAATGCTCCATCATCGAAAACAACTTACAAGCACGGAGGCCTCCATCATGTCTAGATATAGGGTCCGGCTACTATACTATTATGAGTACGATCGCCCTCGTACTCATAAGTTGTTTTCAATGATAGAGCTTCCGAATCGGCAATCCACACCGTTAAACATTATTTACAACATTTAAAACTTCTAGAAATCAAATTTTATAATTTTTCGACATCATTTACCTTACGATCAAGAGGTCACAAATTTGACAATTTTTAACGGCCGGTATGGGATACTTGCTAGTTTAACGATGTAAAAGAATCGGAATTTGTTGAATTTTTGATAGAAAATTCTATTCACTACATAGATAACGATCAATATCTCCGATCTTGAATTGAAGGATCCGATCATCGTTTTTTAGAATGTCGTTTGATTTTGACTGTTCATTTTATGCCTGTTTGATGGACTTTATTATGATTTCGAAAATTTACGAAATTTACTTTCTAGATGTTTCAAATACTTTAGATCATATTTAACGGAGTAGATCGTCGATTCGGAAGCTCCATCATCGAAAACAACTTATGAGTAGTAGGACTCCACTACTCATAATAGTATAGTAGCCATGGCCTATATATATACATATATATATGTACATATATATATATATATATATATATATATATATATATATATATAGTCTATTAGACCTAGGGTGGAAAGATACTGGACCTAGATAGGTCGATGTTATATATAAAAGATACTGGACCTAGATAGGTCGATGTTATATATATATATATATATGTACATATATATATATATATATGTACATATATATATATATATATGTACATATATATATATATATATAGCCTATTAGACCTAGGGTGGAAAGATACTGGACCTAGATAGGTCGATGTTATAGGGTTTAGACTACCCTACGGACTTGGAAAGTGGATTCCGGAATCCCAGGACTTGTGAACTCGACAGTTCGTGTCCGTGGGTGCGTGGCATGTTCCCCTCCCACAGGAAGAACTTCCAGGTTGAGCTTCAGGCTGATTCGAGGCCACGGGTCGAGTGTGGCAAGATTCCACTCCCGGGCGGGATCATGGATCGCTAGGGTTGTGTGTGGCGATTCCACTCCTGTCGGGGTCTTGGGCCGGGTCGAGTGTGGCATGGTTCCCTTCCCAGGAAAGATCCACGACCACGGTGTACGCGACTACGGGCGACCCGTTGGGCAATGTGATTGTGGATTGAAGGCTGAGGTGCAAGTTGAGAGTTCCTTTACCTTGAGCCGGACAGAGCGCGGATTTGCCGCAGTTGATTGACTCGAGGTCGAGTCGGTTCATTTCGTAATTGCAACTGAAGTATATTATTGTACTTTTGAATTCAAATAATTTGCATTGAATATGGTTTTCCTCGAAATTGTTTTGCTTTCAGTCCCCTAGAATAAAATAATATAATATTCCTTTTGGAGCTCTTATACATATATATACATATATGTACATATATGTACATATATGTACATATATGTATACATATATGTACATATATGTATATATATTCAATTTCGTAATTGCAACTGAAGTATATTATTGTACTTTTGAATTCAAATAATTTCCATTGAATATGGTTTTCCTCGAAATTGTTTTGCTTTCAATCCCCTAGAATAAAATAATATAATATTCCTTTTGGAGCTCTTACCGGTCAGAAAAAAGAATAAGGAAACAATAAGGCAAAATAGCACCAATAGTCCCGACGCTATGAGGCTGGTGACACTTTGGTCCGCAAGCTTTAATTTGTTGTAAATTTTGCCTCAAACTTTCTAGATTGTTGCAATCAAGTCCTACAGTCCAATTAGGTTGACTGGATGGATCTATATTTGCAAATGTGGAGATTTACATGGCATCCTAGTGATCACAACAACATTTATTACAATCAACATGTTGATGTGGCGAGGAATTCTAGTTACTGTCACACCATCACCACGCCACTAATGACAAAAGAGAAAGGAGATATTATTACTTGCACCAAGCGCGCCAGATTATCTAAACATTACAAACAAAATTTAAACAAAGAGGCATCCAAACCATAATATAACCCATTTGATATGACATACAGCATCAAAAAGGTCCAACTATGGAATATAATGACTCCTAAACAATTATTTTTCACACATAATATATTTTATTTCTGGTGTATGGATATTTGGTGCAGCAGATGCAAATAAAAACTTCTCCTTCATCTCTTCCCTCCCACCTAATGTCATAAAACCACAAACTTTTCATTACAACAATTTAGAAAGTCTGAGCCAAAAATTACAGAAAATTTAAGTTCAAGGATCAAAGTGTCGCCTGCCTTCTAGCTTGAGGACTAGTACTGCAATTTAGGGGTTATTTGGTTGCATGCATGTGAGGAAGTGAATTCTCGAAATCCGAGAGTTGAACTTCGATTAAAATCGACTGATTGTTGGTTGGGTACGCTTCGGAAAGGCCAAAGGCGTCGGAAACCCAAAAAGTGCATTGTCGAGGGCCTCGGAGAGAAAAGGAATGGAAATCTGCAATTTTGCAGATTTTGCTCTCGGGGACCGGTCCCTGGTGGGAGGGACCGGTTCCCGTAAGCAAAGTGTGCGGCAGAAAACTCTGCACACAATATTTGCTCTTGGGGACCGGTCCCTGGTGGGAGGGACCGGTTCCCGTAAGCAGAGTGTGCGGCAGAAAACTCTGCGCACAATATTTGCTTTCGGGGACCGGTCCCTGGTGGGACAGACCGGTCCCCGTACGCGTAGAATTTGGAAGAAAAGCTCTGCCCGCAAAAGTTGCTCTCGAGGACCAGTCCCTCTAGGGACAAACCTGTCACGCCCCGAGACCGCTACCGATTTGGTCCGGCTCGGGGGCGCCGAACAGATGCCGAACGGACGGGACCTCCCTTGTCCGCCCAAGGCTAAGCATCAAGGTTGTGTACAACAAGTGCCCAAGAAATAACTTGATAAACATACACAGCCAATGACAACGAGAGCACAAACAGTGCTAAACAACGAGAGCAAGGATCCCAAGTATAACGAACTAGTGAATAAAACAGAGATAGACTTATCTATTACATTCATTCAACATTAAGCCTTTGATTACATTTAACTTCCAAAGTAATAAACATAAGTTATACATCATCCCAAAATACCTCACATCCTATTGAAAGAAGGGCTAAATTATCCTTCATGGCAAATTCACGTTGTAAAGTGACGATAAGAGCATCGAGAAGAGATGAGGAACTGTCGGTGACAATAATATCATCAGCATACAAGAGGAGAACAAGAGTGCCAGAGGAGGAATGACAAACAAACATCGAGGGATCAGCGGTCTTTCGCCAGCAAAACCAATCTCGAGAAAGATAGGAAGTGAAGCGGCGAAACCAAGCAGGAGCTTGTTTGAGACCATATATCGCTTTGCGTAGACGGCAAACGTGACTAGGAAGCGAAGGATGCACAAAGCCAGGTGGTTGTTTCATATAAACCTCCTCAGAGAGTGCCATGAAGAAAGGTATTCTTCACATCAAGTTGTCGGAGAGACCATCCAGAGGAGAGAGCGACCGAAAGAACAGTACGAATAGTGGTCGACTTGACAACCGGAGAAAAAGTCTCATCAAAATCAATGCCTTGTTGTTGTTTGTAACCCTGAGCCACTAGTCGAGCTTTGAGACGCTCAAGAGAGCCATCCGCCTTTTGTTTGACTTTGAAGACCCATTTACAGCCAATAAGATTGACAGAAGGAGGAGCAGGAACAAGCTCCCAACTCCCAAGTATCATTGGTGAGTAATGCATCAAATTCTTCACTCATGGCAGCACGCCAACCTGCATCCTGAAAAGCTTCATGAAAAGTGGTAGGCTCAGTAGGAATAGTATGTGTAGAAGCTAGGAAGGAGATAGACCTGCAAAATTCTTAGCCATAAACCGAGTAAGCATAGAGTGTGTTCGGATTGGTAAAGAAGGCTCAGCAGGCTGAGATGAAGGCAGCCTGTCAGATGTGGAAGGCGTCCTGTCAGATGTGGAAGGCGTCAACTCAACAGGAGAAGGTGAAGCTTTAGCAGCAGTAGGTCGGAGGGTGTGTCGTCTGATATAGACTCGGAGTTCAGGTGGACCGGACAACGGTGGCGGCGGTTCATCGCTAACTGCGCGCATCGCGATTCAAGGTGGAAGGAAAAGTCGATACAGTCTCAGACGGTGAAATAGATGCATTCGAACCAATGTCCGTAGAAGGACGCGTGAAGGAAAAACCAGAGATGGCATCAAGAGAGGAAGGACTTTCACCCAATAAGGGAGGATTAGAAAGAAAATGTTGAAACATTTGAAAATTTGAGGTAGTGGTGGAAGATGAGGAAGAAAATTTGGACAGACAAGAGTAAGGAAAAACAGTTTCAGCAAAAGTAACATAGCGAGAAATAAAAACTTTACCAGTGCTCGGATAGAGGCAGCGAAAGCCCTTATGTTTGTCAGAAAGACCTAAGAAGACACAAGGAAGTGATCAGGGAGAGAGCTTGTAATCTGCAATGTCCTGAACATCGGGATAACACAAACATCCAAAGACTCTGATAAGTTGCAAGTCAGGAGAAGCACAACCATGGAGAATGTCATATGGTGACCGCCCATTTAAAACAGTAAGAGACGGGAGTCGATTTACAAGAAAAACAGCAGTTTGAATAGCCTCAGCCCAAAAACGATGAGGCAAGCTAGCTTGGAACAGTAGACTTCTAACAATGTTAGATAAATGTCTATGTTTTCTCTCAGCAAGGCCATTTTGTTGAGGAGTGTAAGGACGAGAAAATCGGTGAATAATTCCGTTTTGTGAGCAAAAACTAGAAAACTTGTCATTACAAATTCCGTACCGTTGTCGGATTGAAAAATTTTTATTGGTAAATTTGTGAAATATATTTTCAACCATCTTTTTTAACTCTAAAAATTTGTCAAAAACTTCATGTTTAAATTTTAAAAGATAAAGCCAGGAAAATCTAGAATAATCGTCGATAAAAATAACATAATATTTGTATTCAGAAACTGAGGGCACAAGTGATTGCCAAACATCAGAATGAACAATATGAAAAGAAAAGGCAGACTGAGATTCCGAATCATGAAATGAGAGTTTAACGTGTTTTCCCATATTACAAGCATTGCAGACAGATAATTTCAGTGAAGAATCAGAAACAATTTTATTATTTTTAATAAATGTAGAAAGAACAGGAAGACTAGAATGACCTAACCGTCTATGTCAGACATCTCCACTAAATCTAGATGCAACAAGAGCTAGTTGTTGCTTATTCCCTACACTTGCAAGTCTAAAAGAAATTGGATAAAGTGATGTTTGGATAAAGTGATGTTCCCGAGCTAGGACATCGAAGAAGCTCCTTTCCTATTTCCTTGTCCTTCACAGAAAAACAAATAGAGTCAAATTCAAAAAGAGAATTATTATCTTGACAGAATTTACGCACTGAAAGTAAATTTCTCTTAATAGTAGGAACAACAAGAACATTTTTTAGAGCAAAAGAGTTAGAAGATGTATTCAATTGAGTTTCACCTGTCTGAGTAATATCAAGTAAATTTCCATTACCAACAAGAATATTTTCATGCCCACTATAAGGTTTAGAAGATGAGAGAATACCAGAGTTTGCGGTTATATGATTTAATGCTCCGATATCCGAATACCAGACCTCCTCACCGGGTTCGTGAAGGCTCATAGCAGCAAAGGTCTGAGGAACTTCATTAGCAGCAAAAGAATGATTGAAGCGTTATGCCGAAGAGCAGAATGATTGAACTTTCCACATATCTGACATTGTATGCCAGACTTCGGAATGTATGGTTGTTGATTTAGAGTGTAAGATTGTTGAGGATAATTGGGTTGAGACTGTGGGTAGATTCCAGGAGATCCATGACCAGAATAGTGTCTACCACGTTGTCCTCGGCCGCCACAATATCTACCTCCACAGCCTCCACGATTACCACGTCCACGATTGGCATAAAGAGCTTCACCGTCAATAGTGGGAATAGCAGAGGACGTAGTCACACTAGTACGACGCTGGACTTCTGTTTCTTCTTGCATCAAGAGTGGACGAAGTTGTTCAAAAGTCGGCTTATTTCTGTGTGAGTTTAGAGCACTAACAAAACCGCGATATTCCTCTGATAGCCCTAGAAGTCATTACCAAATTATGGTCTGACTCGATTTCACCAATCGCCTAAAGAGCATTACCAATCGTCTTGATCTTTTGCATGTAATCACTCATGCTCATTGAGCCTTTCTTGATGCTCCGCAATTCAGACTTCAGAGAAAAAGCCTTGGAAGCAGTCTTATCAAGAAAATATACCTCAATAATTCTCCATGCATCATATACAGTTTTAGGTGATCTAGAAACAACCATATGTAATATGCTAAGAGATAAAGTGGCATTAATCCATGAAAGTATATAGTAGTATCGTCTTTTTTCCAACTCACATATTCAGGATTTATAACCTCTTTCTTATCAGCAGTATCGATAGTCTTAAAAGGCACAACACTAGTTCCGTCCACATATTTTGTAACACCAAAACTTTCTAGAATATTAAGAAAAATTTGTTCCCACACAAAATATGTGGAATCGGTGAGTCTAGTGGTATGAGAGTTTTGATATTAACAATTGGCAAATTTGAAGTGGAAGAAGACATGTTTACTATCTTAAGATAAGGATCCACCACTAGATAAGAAAGAAAGAAAAATCAGAATGTAGCGGATGAGAATAAAAAGTAACCTGAATTCTACCACACGAGAGGAACCACTTATCACCAAATAAGATCGACCGCACCAAGAAAAGAACCGAGCGATACGAGCAACCAATAGTAGGATAGTCCGAGCGGGACCAGAGGAGCAAAGAGGAATCACAGAAAGGCTTGAAAAAACTGTAGCATAAATACTGTAGCAGGGGCACTGTAGCACCGGTACTGTAGCATTGTACTGTAGCAATGCTGTAGTGATAGTACTATGGCAGTACCGGAAAGATAGAAAACCAAAAAAAAAGACACCTATAGAAAAAGGTGAAATTTATGGTGGATAGTGGCTATGGATCGATATCCCCACATTAGTATTCCCGCTCTGATACCATGAAAGAACAGCTAAAGAGCATGCCCTCTTGAGTTGTATTAATGAATATATATAGTACAAGAGATTGTCTTACTATAGTAACAATGACTACTATAGTAAGAGTATAACTAGGATTACATACTATATAATCCTACTCTATAGAAGGCAATGATACTACTCTATATAAGGCAATAATATACAGTATCCTAATATAGATAAAATATATCGTAACACCTATACATCATCTACTCTCAAAATGTAAAGGGTATTACCAATGAATAGGAAAGTAAGCTACCAAATGTCTAGGGCACTAAGCCCTTACCGCGATCCTCGCCGGGATGACTCGAACTCGGACCTACAACAAGGTAGGGTGAGAACTATAAATAGCAGTGGGTTCGGCCGCCAACTCCGCCGATCTCCCCACTAGGTCTAAGCAGGCATAAGTAGAACGATAGACAACTAGACAGATAAATAAATAAACGAGAGCAGTAGTGAAAGCAGGAATATGAAAATAGATTCCTACTATGCCTCAATCCAATATAAATGAATGCATGCATGTACTCATAGTAAAGGTCACTATCAACTACTATGCTCAACAAATTAACTTTTCATTGGTTTACTTGTTTACCCAATCACTTGGTTGGCCCAAGGGCTTGCCCTCAATCTCACGTCTCAATCTCGTCAGCGAGGAGTCTATACTGCTCATCTCATCCGAGATCGTCTGTGGAACAAGTACTTCTGTCCTAGGACAACAACTTCTGCCCCCATTGTGAAAATAATCTCCGGAGCGCACAGCACGTGTGGAGCGACCACCACAGGTATAGAACAGACTACGTGAGCACGATCCAATCCTCGTCAATTGAGGATACCTTACCAACTAGGGTTAACATCATGATACATAAGTTCTCTCCTAATCAACCTAGTGTTCCAACTTACACTAAGGTTTATACATGCCAATCATCATAGCTTTACTAACCATTAGATGTCACTCGTTCTTTGTTTGATATTAACTAGATGCCACTCATTATCATCTAAGTGTTCTTTATACACTTTTGACGCTAGGTTATCATTTTCCTAGGTTCCAATTCATATACATCATAACATATAGGGTTTAAGCTACAACATTCTAAACTCATGCATACTAGGTCCAAGTGTTGAATATACACACTACACTACCAGGCATGCAAGTCTCGTCATTCAAGTACCCTATATGCAACACATTCAATATTCAATTGATCGACATTAACAACTCAGACATAGGGAGCAGTTCAACTGCTTCGGGATGGTCACCACCCACCTTTTGAAGATACTTCACGTTGTGGAGGCCCTAAAGATGGTCCTCGGCACTTGCTTCCTCGATGTCTCGACTGTTTAGATCGAAACGAAGCTCCGACAATCTTGTATTGTCTCTAACTTTTAATCCGTTCGACGAAACGCGATTCCGTCTACGCCAACGCGTTTAGACTCCTATCAATTAGGTTTAAACATCATCAATTGAGATCAAACCCCTCTAGTAAGCAAATCCCCAATTTGGGTGCCCTAGGTTTGCACATATAGCAAACTACCCAATTAAAACCCTAGATTCTAGGATTGATCTACTCTTTAGCATGCTAAGGGTCCATTTGACCCATTCTAAAGCATTTAAACTCAAAACCATAAAGTTCTACCATTAGGGTTTAGTAGCTTACCTCTTGAGCTACTACGATGGAAGGAGGAGTAAGAGGAGAAGATGATGGTGGAGCTCTCCTTCAAGCTCTCTTACTTCTTCTTTTTCTCCTCTCTTGTTCATCTTCTCCTTCTCTTGTTCTTTTAATTCTAGAGAGAGAGAGGGAGAGAAATGAGAGATGGGAGGGAAAATGAGAGAGGGAGAGGGTGTGTATTCCCCTCTATACCCTCACTAATGCAACAATAGCATTTAGCACATCCACGTTGTTCCCTGTCAACAGCCCAACCTGGGCTATTTTCGCACAGAGGGACCGGTCCCTCTACAGAAGGACCAGTCCCCGAGAGCACCCCCTGCGGGTTGAGCTCTCTGCCAACCCTTTTCGCACACGAGGACCGGTCTTTCCCATGAGGACCGGTCCCCACAGGGACCTCCTCAAAGCTTACGGGGACCGGTCCCTCCCGCCAGAGACCGATCGCCGAGAGCAACAATGGTACGCAGAGGGTTTTCCCTGCGCGCACCTGCTACGAGACCAGGTCCCTCGTACGAGGACCGATCCCAGAGCGAGAATACGCAAGTGCGGATTTTTGCACTTTTGCTCTCACGGACCCCATTGCAATGCACTTTTTAGGTTTTTGACTTTCTTCGACTTTTCCGAAGCATACCCACTCGACAATTAGTCGATTCAAGACGAAGTACAACTCTTGGATTTCGATAATTTACTTCCTTACATCCTCCCCTCCTTAAAAGGAGTTTCGTCCTCGAAACTAACCCAATTCTCAACTTTAGCTTATACTTTAAATTCATACCTCGCTCTAATCCTCAAATAAGTGAGGATGATGCACTTTTATCTCCTCCTCGAGCTTCCAAGTGGCTTCGCGATCATCATGATTGCTCCACCGAACTTTGACATAGGGAATCTCGCGGTTTCTCAACTTTCGCATTTCTCGAACCAAAATCTACACCGGAAACTCTTCATAGCTCAAATCCTCTTGAAGCTCCGGTGGCTCATACGTCATTGCGTGCTCGGGGGCGTAAACGTACTTACGAAGATTGGAGACGTGGAATACATTATGCACGTCGGCGAGCTTCAGCGGCCATGCAAACCGATTGGAGACGTGGAATACAGTATCGGGAACTTAACTTTTCCCGAACTCCAAACCTCTTCACACCTCTCATGGGCGACACCTTCAAAAAGACCTAGTCGCCCACGGCAAACTTCAAATCACGGCGGCGCTTATCTGAATAGCTCTTCTGTCGCGACTGCGCCGTAAGCAATCTCTTGCAGGCAAGGCGAACCTTCTCTTCCGCCTCCCGCAACACGTCGGGGCCGAATTCCACGTGCTCTCCCACGTCACTCCAATAGATGGGGGATCGGCACTTTCGCCCGTAAAGAGCTTCGAACGGTGCCATCCCCAAGCTAGCGTGATAACTATTGTTGTAGGCAAACTCGACCATGGGCAGGTGCTTGCACCAGCTCCCCTTGTAGTCAATAACACACGCTCGCAACATATCCTCCAAAGTCTGTATAATCCGGTCTGTTTGCCTATCAGACTGAGGATGGAATGCAGTGCTGAAATCGAGCCGTGTGCCCAAAGCTTCTTGCAGGCTCTTCCAAAAATGTAAAGTAAACCGGGGGTCTCGATCTGACACAATCGACTTCGGTACCCCGTGCAGCCTCACTACCTCATCGAGGTATACCTGCGCTAGCTTATCTCCTGCCCAAGTAACGTGGATCGGCAAAAAGTGCGCCGATTTCGTCAAGCGATCCACAATTTCCCAAATGACTTCTAACCACCGCCGCTGTCGCATGTTCAGCTCCTTCTGGGTAAATAAGTACTTCAAGCTTTTATGGTCAGTGTAAATCTCACAATGTGCACCATACAGATAGTGCCTCCAAAGCTTCAAAGCAAATATCACCGCTGCTAACTCCAAGTCGTGAATGGCATAGTTCTTCTCGTAACTCTTAAGCTGGCGAGACGCGTAGGCAATCACCTTTCCGCCTTGCATTAGAACACACCCCAAACCCAGATAGGATGCATCGCTGTAGACTACATAGTCTTCGCCTTGCACCGATATAGCGAGCACCGGAGTCGAAGTCAATTTCTCCTTCAACTCTTTAAAACTTCGATCACATTCGTCGCTCCATATGAACTTGATGCCTTTTGCGTCAAACGAGTAAGTGGGGTAACGATCTTCGAGAATCCCTCCACAAACCGTCGATAATAGCCCGCCAAGCCCACAAAGCTTCGGACCTCGGTAACATTCGTTAGGCGCGGCCAATCCTTGATCGCCTTAACCTTCCTTGGGTCAATAGAAACACCACCCTCGGAAGTTACGTGCCCAAGAAAAGCGACCTCTAGGAGCCAGAAGTCACACTTCTTTAACTTTGCGTATAGCTTCTCCTCCCGAAGGATTTGAAGCACTATTCGCAAATGCTCCGCATGCTCCTCGTCGCTGCGCGAATAGACTAAGATGTCGTCTATGAAGACCACGACAAATCGGTCTAAATACATTCTGAAGACACGGTTCATCAAGTCCATGAACGCTGTCGGGGCGTTGGTAAGCCCGAATGGCATGACCGTGAATTCATAATGACCATACTGTGTGCGAAACGTTTTGTACGCACGTCATAAAACGATCTTCAACTGGTGGTAGCCGGACTGAAGGTCTATCTTAGAGTACACACGCGACCTGAAGCTGATCAAACAAATCGTCGATTCGGGGCAGCGGGTACTTATTCTTGATAGTAACCTTATTCAACTCGCGATAATCAACGCAGAGTCGAAAAGATCCATCCTTCTTGCGCACAAATAATACCGGGGCTCCCCACGGCGATACGCTCGGCTTAATGAATTCCTTGTCGAGAAGATCCTGTAGGTGATCTCTCAACTCTCTCAGCTCTGCCGGCGCCATACGATACGGAGCCTTCGAGATCGGCGCGGTCCCGGGAACCAAGTCTATCACGAACTCGATTCCCGGTCCGGTGGGATTCCCGATAACTCCACGGGAAAAACGTCTGGAAATTCCCGTACCACCGACAACTCCTCAAGTGCTGGGGCTACTGGGTCCACCTCCACAACGGTCGCCAAATAAGCCGCGCAACCGCTGCTGGCCAGTTTCCTCGCTTTCGTCGCTGACACCTTTGCGGCGAAGCACGAGCTATTGCAAGCTCGATACGTGAACTCCTTCTGTCCCGGCTCTCGAAATGTAATCACTTTGTTCTTGCAATCAATCGATACATAATACTTCGAGAGCCAGTCCATACCTAAGATCACGTCGAAGTCCTTCAACTTCTTGAGCACTAACATACGAATTGGCATTATCCAGTCTCCAATTTTCATTGGACAAGCTAAACACTTCTTACGAATAACAAAATCGCGCCGTGGACCCGACACTCGCCATGTATTATCACTCCTCTGATACTCTATACCATGCATATCGGCGAAGGGTCGACTAAGGAATGAATGTGTGGCGCCCGTGTCAAACATGGCTCTGGTGCGAATGCCATTAATTAAAATTATACCTGCCACCACGTTGCGCTCCTCCACTTCGGCAGGTTCCTCGACTTGAGCAGCGAATACCCGTCCGCTCGGAGCCGATCATGTAGCCTCGGGTGGACGCGGCACCATCGCGCGCCCAGCAGATGTCGCAGCAGGTGGAGCCCCATACCGGGCAAGAAGTGCCGGAGCCGATGCAGTAGACCAGGCAGGTGAAGCTCCTCCCAAAGGACACTCGCGAATGAGGTGCCCCGCTTGCCCGCACTTGAAACATCTTCCGCGGCGCTCGCGAACTCCGGCAGTGGTCTCGCCACAAAGATACTGTTGCGCTCGCGAGTCCATGACTTCGTCTTCGAATGTTTCAGGGGTCGCTTGGAACTCGATTGTCCCCCCGAACCACCGCTCGATCGCTTCCTTCCCTTATCTTTCTCGAACGCCTCGCGATCCTCTCGCTCGCAAGCGTTTCCATGCTCGATCCATAAGGCACGATCCAACACCTCAGCAAAGGTGTGGAACTTGAATGCGTGCACCGATCGAAATACTCCGAGCCGAAGTCCCAACACCAAGCACTCCGCCCGGTCCTGCTCCGTCCTCGCCACGTCCGGGACGCAATTCAGGAGATATGTGAACTCCGGCTCATACTCCCGAACCGTGCGGTTGCCTTGCTTCAATCTCCTGAAGTCTTCCCGCATTCTCATCTTCTCGCTATCCGGAAAATACTCCGAAAACATCAATCCTCGGAACTCATCGGTGAATTGGAGGAAAATCAGAGGCGATCTTCTTGCACCCGTCTCGCATTACTCGCCCGTCGAAGCAATGAGCGGCCAGATGTACCGGTCTCGCTCCTGGGCGTATGTATTCTCGAACAGAGTTTCCATAGTGGCTAACCAAGTCTCCACCACCCATGGATCAACCACCTCGCCATCGACGTAGGAGGGCGGAACTTCATAAACTTCGTGAGAGTCGTATAGCCCAGCTCTCGCTCCGCCTCCTCAGCCGCCGCATTGGGCGTAGATGCACTAGATAGCGGAGAGGAATAACCACCGGTGGGGGTTGCGCCACCACCGGAACCGTCGCTACACCCTCACCCTCAGCCGCATTCAGTGCGCGCGCCGAGGGCACGGGTGGATCACAATCTCGATTAGCCGTCGCGGCTGCCGCCGTAGCTACTTGCTGCTCCAACAGCTCTTGGAGCCGATCAAACCGACTCGTCAGTGCGGTCACCTGGACCCGCAACTCCTGCACCTCACTAGGCCCAGCCATCACTGGCGCCACCAGAGGCCTCGCCTGCTGCGGCACCTCAGGAGGTGATGCCGAAATCGGTCGCTTCTGCGGGCGTCCTTTAGGTGCCATAGTTCCTGAAAACACAACATTCGGTTAATTACATAACCCATCATCGTCATAGCAATTACGAGACACAACAACTCATCGCACTAATCGAGCGGAAGCTCACAAGTATACTCATCCTCGGCTCTCGGCTTCGTGTTGTCGGCCGCCAACTCAACCGTTAGATGCCACTCGTTCTTTGTTTGATATTAACTAGATGCCACTCATTATCATCTAAGTGTTCTTTATACACTTTTGACGCTAGGTTATCATTTTCCTAGGTTCCAATTCATATACATCATAACATATAGGGTTTAAGCTACAACATTCTAAACTCATGCATACTAGGTCCAAGTGTTGAATCTACACACTACACTACCACGCATGCAAGTCTCGTCATTCAAGTACCCTATATGCAACACATTCAATATGCAATTGATCGACATTAACAACTCAGACATAGGGAGCAGTTCAACTGCTTCGGGATGATCACCACCCACCTTTCGAAGATACTTCACCATGTGGAGGCCCTAAAGATGGTCCTCGGCACTTGCTTCCTCGATGTCTCGACCGTTTAGATCGAAACGAAGCCCCGACAATCTTGTTTTGTCTCTTAATCCGTTCGACGAAACGCGATTCCGTCTTCGCCAACGCGATTAGACTCCTATCAATTAGGTTTAAACATCATCAATTGAGATCAAACCCCTCTAGTAAACAAATCCCCAATTTAGGTGCCCTAGGTTTGCACATATAGCAAACTACCCAATTAAAACCCTAGATTCTAGGATTGATCTACTCTTTAGCATGCTAAGGGTCCATTTGACCCATTCTAAAGCATTTAAACTCAAAACCCTAAAGTTCTACCATTAGGGTTTAGGAGCTTACCTCTTGAGCTACTACAATAGAAGGAGGAGGAAGAGGAGAAGATAATGGTGGACCTCTTCTTCAAGCTCTCCTACTTCTCCTTTTTCTCCTTTTTCTCTTATTCATCTTCTCCTTCTCTTGTTCTTTTCTTTCTAGAGAGAGAGAGAAGGAGAGAAATGAGAGGTGAGAGAAAAAATAAGAGAGGGAGAGGGTGTGTATTCCCCTCTATACCTTCACTAATGCAACAATAGCATTTAGCACATCCACGTTGTTCCTGTCCATTGACCCGACACAGGCTATTTTCGCCTGAAGGGACCGGTCCTCTCTGAAGGACCGATCCCAGAGCACCCCTACGGGTTGAGCTCTCTGTCAACCCTTTTTGCGCACGGGGACCGGTCTTTCCCAAGAGGACCGATCCCGCTAAGACCGGTTCCTCCATCTGAGACCGGTTCCCGAGAACTTGCTCTCGTGGGACGCTTACGGGAACCGGTCTCTCACTGGGAGACCGGTCCCGACAGGGACCTCCTCAAAGCTTACGGGGACCGGTCCCTCCCGTCAGGGACCGGTCCTCAAGAGCAACAATGGTGCGCAGAGGGTTTTCCTGCGCCTTCTGAGAAGGTCCACCATTACCGGGGACCGGTCCCGAGAATACGCAAGTGCGGATTTTTGCACTTTTGCTCTCGCGGACCCCGTTGCAATGCACTTTTTGGGTTTTTGACGTCTTCGGCTTTTTCAAAGCATACCCACTCGACAATTAGTCGATTCAGGACGAAGTACAACTCTCAGATTTCGAGAATTCACTTCCTTACATCGACCGGTCCCCGTGCCCGAAAACTGCCCAGCCTGGGCAGGGCAAAAGAGGTAAAGTGGAGGGGTTTTTATGCATTTGTATCATAAGTTGAGGGTATAGAGGGGAATGAGCTCTCTTCTTCTAATTTCTCTCCCAACCCTAACACTTTTTCTCCCTCTCTCTCTCTCTAGAAAGAAGAAGAAGAAGGAGAAGAAGAAAAAGAAGAAGAAGGGGATTTTGGTGGAGGAGCAAGCAAAGAGAAGAATTGGCACCTTCCTCTTCTTCCTCTCCACCAGCAAGCTCCTTGAGGTAAGCTTTGAGAGCTTTCATGGTAGATCCCTCTAGATGGATTTTTATCCTTTAGAAATGATTTTGTTGGAATCCTAGCTTCTCTAGTAGATGGATTATGCATGAATCTAGAGTTCCATAGAGGGATTCTTGCTTTTATTAAACCTAGGGCTCCAAATTGAGGTTTTTGGAAATAGAGGGTTTTGATCTAAATTGATCATGTGTTAACCTAATTGCTAGGTGTCTAAACGCGTGGGAAGCGACGGTTCGTCGATTCGTGGAGCGGTTGCGAAGATATAGCCGAAACGAACGCTTGGAGCTTCGTGTTGACCCGAGGAGTCGAAGCGGCGACTAAGGATCACGAAATCAAGTCCCTAACCTCGCTACATCGCCTAAAGGTGGGGGGTGCCATCTCGAAGCAGTTGAACTGCTCCCTATGTCTAAGTATCTTTATGTTGATCATACTCCGTATGTAGTATTATGCATGATAGAGTGTCTAGTAGTTACTTTTACTATTCTTGCATGCTCCTTTGTAATGCGGCATAATAGGCTTGGCATGTGAATTTAGGGTGCATGAGAATGAGCTTTGTGACATGGAACCCTATAGTGATAACTTGATCTTGCATGGACATATATGATGATATTCGACTAGCATAGTCGGGACATTGCATCATGATGAGTGGCATGTGAACCAAGTAAACAACTTGACAAGTGGCATTAGAACTTAGTGTTAAAAGAACACTAGTGACATGATGACTTGGGAGATAGATGAGTCTCCCTATTTGACACCTCGCATGAGACCGGTGTAACAGTGTTGACCCTAGTGGCAGGGTATCCTCAGTGGACGAGGATTGGATCATACTCACATTGTCTGTTCAGCGCTTGTGGCGGTCGCTCCACACAGGTAGTGCGCTCTGGAGTTTAGCATGTGAAAGATTGGGATAGCCTATGTGGGGTCCCAAGGGATAGCCTATGTGGGGTCCTGCAGACAGTCCCTCTGGTGGTTCGAGTCCCCCATTAAAGACAAATTTGATATGTGAGTTGAGGGCGCACCTACGGGCCAGTCAGAGGATTGGGTAATAAATTCAAGAGAATCATGCAAATTTGGCATATTGTGCATATTGAGCATAGTAGAGTTGCATTCATACTTGATAGAGTTATAGTAGCATGTTAGTAATTACATGGCTATATTGTTTACTCTTGTTTCCAGGCATAGTAGAATATTGCAATTCTTTCTATATGCATCATTTACAGTTTTAGATATCTATCTATCTACTCATGCCTGCTTATACCTAGTGGGGAGATCGACGGAGTCGGCGGCCGAGCCCATTGGGAACTATGGAAGATAGTTCTCACCCCACTTTATTACAGGTCTGAGTACAAGTGCTCCCAGCGAGGACCGCGGTAAGGGCATTGCGCCCTAGTTAGTGGCAGCTACCCATGCATTAGAGTACCTGGGTACCCATGAGATGTGGATGTATACATTGGGAGTTGCCTATGTATTTTGGATGAACTATGTATATATTCATTTTGAAAGTTACAAAATGTAAACTTGGTGTGAATGATTGGTTGAATGGATGTAATAGATAGACGTATCTCTCTTTATTCACATGTACCATTTACTTGTGTCTTGCTCTTACTTGTTAGCATTTGTGGTGCTTCGTTACTTGTCATGTATGTAATTGAATTATTTCCTGGGCAAATTCTATGTACATGACTTAGTTGTCGAGCCTTGGGCGGACAGGGGAGATGCTGTCCGTTCAGCGCCTGTTCGACGCGCCCGAACCGGATCAAATTGGTAGCGGTCTCGGGGGGTAAATGCATGCATCTATTAAATTTTGTTTGGTTTGGTGTAGTTAGGCTTAATTGCTTCGGTTGCATATGCACGAAAAAACCCAACTGCAGCAATTAGGCCGTACTCGGCTCACCTATTAAAAAAATAAATAAAATGTGATTTTTTTTTCATACGTTTTTTTTAACTTTTTTTTTTTCCAAGAATACCTAAATCTGATAGGATTTTAATAATGTTTGTTAGGGTTCAATAATTTTTTTTTGTACACTTCTTTTTCTAACTTTTTTTTCAAGAATGCATATTCATGAAATCTGCTAGGCTTGACCATGTCTGCTAGGATTTGATAATTTTTTTTCATAGGCTTCATTTTTTTCCAGTTTGCTAATTCAATAATGCCTTAATTTTTGTTTTGGCCAAATTTATAGTATGTTTGCATTTAAAAGTCATTATTAAATTTATACATAATTTTCTAATATATAAATTATATATATAGATATAAAAGTCTTAATCAATAATTAAAAGATCTCATGATTATACAATGTTCAAAGAGGTAATTTCACCTTTTTATCTAAAAATTCACAGAATTTACAAATACAAATCTCAACCTACCAAACAGAAGAATTATAACCACAGCAGTTGCAACTACATAAAACCAAACAGGCTAGGTGTAGTTATGACTGCAGCATTTGCAACTGCATGTACTTCCAACTACACTTTTTATAACTACATCCAACCAAATGGCCCCTTAGTGTAGAAATGCAAGTGAGTCCTCTCTATCTATATAATGGAAAGTAAGAAACTCAAATGCAATATAAGATACTGCATAAAATAGTTCAACAACAATTTTAGAAGCTAACCTCATGACAAGAAATGGATGATCACAACACTGGCGAAGTCGTAAAAGCAGCTCCAAAATTGATGCATAATTGTGAAGAACCCTCCCTTGCTCGACAAACTGATCAAACTTTACCTAAGAGAAAGCAACAAGAAACAATATTAGTAGGCCCGACAATTGAACATTCCTATGTTTTAAAGCACAACTTACATATACCTTTGATCTTCGAAACAAGGCATCATAGAAGTCTTTCTCAGTTTCTGATAGGTCACAGTAAAGCACTTCAACATTTGCGGGAGGAAGAGTGATTATGGGCCTGTAACGAATAATTCAAGGAAGTTATAAGGTACTTCAATGACAGTCATAAATAGTTAGCCATGACTTAGCATTTCAGTACCTGCCCTCCTTATCTGTGCTAGATTTGGTTCTTCTTAACATAATAGGCTTTAGTATAGATTGTACAAGATATAATCCCCGTTCGTCACCTTCCTCGAAGGGCTTTTGTATAAGTTTGTGCCACCTTCAAAGAGTACATGAGAATGAAGATTAATCCAATAGTAGAACCAACGATAACATATAATAGGGCCTCTCTGCCTTACAAAATAAATCATATTACAAAACGCCAGATATAAATGAAGACCACCTGCAGAGATTTACAAAGCAAGCTGGTAGAAATCTCTTCTTTATCAGAGAAGAGAACCGGCGCAACAAAAACAATAATTCTGTTTATTGATGAAATTAAATAACGAAAAACACAAGAAGGGCTTAGCCTCTTATTTATAAGCACGTAAAAACCCTAATACGACGAAGAATATTGTTCTAGTTCAAATCAAACTAAATAACTAAAGTAATCCTAAAATAAGAAGAAACTAAAGTAGAAACCCTATCCGAATAAAAATTGATTGATTTTCCCTCCCTCTAAGATATGCCTTGCCCTCAAGGTGCAAGGTTTGGATAGTTCTGCATCATTTCATCTTTATCTTCATCTTCACACGTAGTTTTTATCTTACAACCGCTTGTTCTATCCCACTAGGATCTCTGTCTTCATTCTCCCATCAACTTGTGGGCATCATTGGGCCAAAATATTTGCCTGAAGCGGTGCATTCTCTTTGAATTCAATGTGAAGCTCAATAATAGCATCTAGTTCTCTGTTGTATGGCTGGAATGGTCTGTAAAATTTGGAGGCAAGGATTTAACTGCCCGTCAGCACGAGCCGTATTTATCATGTCATATCATGCCAATAAGATATCGGCACGATACAGCCCTCATGCTGATGGCACATCTCAAAAACCTTTATTCTTCAAATTAGTAAGTAATTTTCTCAATGAAGTTGAAAAGATTTGATAAAGATACATCATAAACTATTAGAATATTTTGTTGCTAAAGAAAATAAATATTTCATGCCATTACGTATCGACATACATATATTCTCTGTGACCAGCACGCATCGGCACGTCTCGGTATGCACCTTGCTGTACCATGCCCACAAGTTTCCGGCACAACCCCGTGCCACGGCACTTAAATCCATGTTTAGAGGAAAGATTTCTAAATTTTTATTGTCTGATGCTCGGTATGCTGAAAGTTGCAGAAGCACCCAATCTCCCATCTGCAATTTACACTCACGATACTTGCCATCATAAACATGATCCACATAATTTTTTGTCGCACTAAGGTGCTTTTTAAGCATTCTTGTTTGTTCATTCCACTCAACTAAATTTGCATCTATAGCATTGATTGGAGATGATCCGACGATGTAAGATTGAATAGTCAAGATAAGGTTGACTGTAGAGAGTATCTGAGGCTCTAGCGCTCATGTGTATAATAAAATATCGACCAAAGGAAAATATGGCCGACGCCACTCAATAGCCGAAATGACTGCTAGCATTTCAAGTTCATATGCTAACAGCGATTGTACTCGCCACTTCAACACTTGACAATAATAGGCCAACGAACGATCCTTTTACGAGAGCACTGCCCCTAAGTTTTTCTCTAACGAGACTGTCTCTACCAAAAAAGGGATGTTAAAATATGGCTATACAAGTACACGCCTGATCGTCATTGTCGTCTTTAGTGCCTTGAAAACTTTAGTGGCCTCCTCAGTACTCTAAGAAGTGTTATTCTTTAGCAGCATTGTCAAGGAAGCAGCTAGGGCACCCTAGTTTCAACAAATCGACAATAGTATATGGTGAGACTGAATAATCAACGAAGAGCTCGCCCCAATGCGGGGATAGGCTATTGCACTATCACCTTGATCTTTACCGGATATAATAAAAACACTATTAGCAAAAATAAAATTACCAAAACAAGAAACATAAGTATCACTGAAAGTGCACTTGGATTGCTTGACATACAATTGGAGCTCGCGCAATATCTGTAAAATAGCCTGGAGATGGTCCAAATACTCTTCCCATGATTCGCTATAAATAAGCATGTCATCAAAAAAACTAAGATGTACTTTCGCAAATAGGGCGGAAGAAATTATTCATGAGGGCTTGAAATGTCGATGGAGCATTAGTCAAGCAAAAGGCATGACTAAAAACTCAGTGTCCATTATGAGTTCTAAAGGCCATCTTATGCACGTCATCCTGGGTGTACTTTATATATGATGATATCCAACACACAAGTCAAGCTTGGAGAAGCAGCAAGCTCTATTTAATTTTCCAAAAGTTCATTGATGACTGGAATTCAATATTTGTCTATAATTGTAATCTCGTTCAATTTTTAGTGATTGATGCAAAATCGCCATGATCCATTCATCTTCTTCACTAGTAGCACCAATGCCGCATAACGGCTATGACTGGTCATAAAATGCAAGAAGTGAGCACTTCCTTCGCTTGCTTTCAATCTCCATCTTCTAAATATGTGGACAACGATAAAGCCTAAAGCACGATCGAAATGCAATGGTCATGCGTTTGGAGCAGAGGAAGTCCCTTTGGTTCAGAGAAAACATCAGCAAATTCTTGTGGAAGTTGCTGCATTTTAGCATTAGCCCTATTTTTCGGCGTTAGAAGTTGCTACACTTTCGCATTAGCCCTAATTTCTAACATTGGATGAGACTCCATTGTCGGGTCAAGATTAGACATTAAGTTCATGTAAATGCCCTTTTTTTTCAATCTCCCCAGGACCTAGTTCATCCTCTTGCAAAAGCAAGAAAGCAACACTCGAAAAAGAAAGAATAAAAAATTCCATATACCTTCAATCCGCTTTGTTTCTTGATCTTTTAACTCCACGGGATGGCCATTGCGCTTGTGTATCTACATAATCTTGAAATTCCACTACACACTGCCAAGGGATCAGAGCACACAAATCCCATGATAACATGGTGCCTTTAAAATGAACTACGTATAAGTAGGAATTGAACTTCTGGCCTTAAAGTAAAAGTTAACTCCTTGGCACTTGTATTTGCACTTCAATTTTTTGTCGTTTTCCATCATTATGTCAAAAGAAATATTCGGCTCGAGTTTTAATTTCAAGTGTTTGAGGATGCCAGAGTTAATAAAATTGTGCGTGGAACCAATGTTGACAAAAAAAAAAAAAAAAATTGACAATTTTTTATGCTCCCATGCACCATCACAGCCTGGGGAATGGTGATACTCAAAAGCGCATGTAGTGAAATCGGACTCTTCATTTACCATCTCCTCCTGTATGACCAGAGCCAAAGTCATACTCATAGCAATCACCGCCATTGGCCTAATTTTCTTCGATGACATAAAGGTGCAGCATCTTACACTGTGCTTGAAGTCCACGGCTCATCACAATTATGGCATATGACTTTCCTTCAATGCTAGCACATAAGTTCTAATGTTAATTTTGCATCTGCACATTTTACTTCTTAGGTTTGGCTTCTAAATTTTTGTTCATTCTCTCGCTTGGATGTGCGCTGAAAAGAGGAAGATTGTCGTTTACTTAAGCGAGAAGATGACTCCAACCGATACAACTAGGGGTGGCAATCAATCTTGCCGTTCACGAGCCAGCTCGTGTTCGGCTCGAAATGAGCTCGAGATTGAATCGCTCGTTTAGTAAACGAGCCGAACACAAGCTGAATTTTTCGGCTCATTTAATAAACGAGCCAAACACAAGCTGGGGTCAGCTCGCTCGTGTTCGGCTCGATAACAGCTCGAATACATATTTTATATTTATATAATTTATTTAATTTATATTTATATATATAAATAAATAACTATGTATAGAATATATATTTTTATTATTTAATTTTTAGTAAAATAAAAATATAAAGGCGAACTCAATTATAAAAGACTCATTTATATGTAAAGTTTCAACTATTAGATCAAAGTCTAATGGATAAGATTTTATAAATTTATTTTTATATATATTCAATCTAATTCTTTTAACTTATTGTTCGTTGGCCAGCTCGTGAGCCAGCTCGTGTTCGGCTCGTTTATTAACGAGCCGAACACGAGCTGAATTTTTTGGCTCGATACTTTAACGAGCCAGCTCGTGTTCGGCTCGTTTACACCCCTAGATACAACTATTGTCATGACTTCTCTTCTACCTTAACCACCCATGCCCGATCAACCGTATCTAATAAAGCTTCCGGTTATGTTAGTTTTATCTCAAATTCAAGATTTAAAGTGCCACCCCATGCCGTACGGCACGGACGAGCACATACCGTGGCCCCAAGAAGCGGCTCATAGTACAAGGGGGGTCTCGGATCCTCCCTCCCCGTGCCACGGCACACGGCGTCGTGTCGCACGAGACAGAGCAAGATAAACGTAAAGGTGCCGTAACACGTGTCGTGTCGACACTATTGTTTTCTTTTTGTGGGCTTTTTGTTTTTTTTTTTTCTTTTTGTTTTGTTTTTGGGGTACTCAAAGCATTCTGAGTACCCCACACTCCCCAAAGACATTGCAAATCACAAATCTATTTCTTAGGCTTGTCAAAAATATTATAATTTAATTTATTTTGTTTATTAATGTATGAGCTCGGGCCGACCACCGTACATCCATTTTTCTTCACAAATTATTTTATCAAAATTTGTTGCAATGCAAAACTTTTGCCGAATTAGGAAAACAAAATCGAACTCAATAAAACAATTTTAAGACACATCAAACATAAAATTTTATTTTTGCGTTAGAAGATTGAAAATACTAATAAAATTAAAAGTTAAATTAAATCAATTGATACTTAAATTTATTTAATTTATTTGTCTTACAATTTATCGCTTAATTTTTTTAATAGATCTACTGATTTTTTAAAAAAAAATAATTAAAAAATATTTTTTTCAAAAACTTTTTCAAATAATTTTTAAAATAATTTAAATTTTATTTTTTTGTATTTTATAAAAGAAAGACTGTAATATGGTCAAAAGAATGAAAGAAAAAAAAAGTCTTTGCATTTTAAAAATTCTAACCTATAAAAATTTCTATTTTGCATCAGGTATAGTTATATTTTACATGCAAAACAGCTTATAAGTATATTAATTGATGAATATAGTAAGTTATATATAGTAAATATTTATAATTATTTGATTAAATCTTTCAAAATAACATTATAAGAGTTTATTAAAACCAAAAAAACTGAAATAAGTCTGTACCAGTATGTCAGTAGGAGGTCATGCGTATCCATCGACACGTAAGCGTACTACGTGTCAAGACGTGTCGTGTGCATCGCATCGTGCTGCAGCAAGAAGACGTCCTCGTGCCACAGCACTTTAAACCTTGCTGAAATTTAATATCTTCGTATAAACAGCCGACAAAGGATCCGATAAAGGCACAAGCCAATCTCTCACCATATAACTCAATCGTTCAAATTTTACTTGATAATCCTACATCGAATCCCTCAGTTGAATATCATGCGCAACGCTATATTAAAATCCTCATACTAGGAAGGAGCAAATCGCTTAGTAAGGGCACCCAAAAATTGTCTCCAAGACAAACTCGCATCTAATTGGTCTTTATACCACGTACCAGCAAACTGATCACCTTCTAAGTGAAATGCGGCTAATTTGACCCTGCAGAAAACCCTAGAAATTTGATGCCACGATAAAGATAGAACGTGGGACAAGAAGTTTGGTAGAAATATTAATCCCAGATCAAACGCGAACATGAAGGAGAAGATAAAATCTTCGGCCTAGGACTCCGCAAAGACTCCGATATTAAATTGGAAGAAATTTCTTCTTGATTGCAGAAGAGAACTAGCAAGGTAAAAACCCTACTCTTTCTTGATGAAATTAATCAACAAAAAACTAAGGGACAGGTTTGCCTCTTATTTATAAGCATGTAACAACCCTATTACGAGTGGGAATACTATTCAAATTCAAATCAAATTAAATAACAAAAAGTAATCCTAAAATAAGAAGAAGAAACCCTAATTCGAATAGAAAAAGATTGATTTGTAACAAAGCATCTTCTCAAAATCACAGTGACTTGTGAAGGACCCAAGGTAGAGCTCATCTTGTCTAATTTTAAGCAAAATAGCAGCTAACATTTGCCGAAGGAAACAGGAAGAGCCCAAAATGCACAGTTCAACCACAACAAGAGCCTAGACATGTCACATGACTTAGCATTGCAGTACAAAAAATTTTTTATTTCTCTATATTTTAAGCTTAATTGAGGCTAATAGTTGGCAAATCTTCTGGTCATATATACTAGTAAAGCCAACTGAACATGGTCGTTGTAAAGACTGAGATTTTTGACAGTGCAACTAGACTCTCTGTTGATAATGTTTATGTGTGTAATTTAATTACATAAGCACTGATCAAGTTTCAGGAGAAAATGAGCTAAAACCGAAAAGATATGCCATTATTACTTTTCACTTAAAGTGAATAGTAACCCGGTTTTCTGGAGAAGCTGCGGAGGAGAATTGGCTTCTGGTACGTATCGGACTCCTTTCATAGTGGTCCAATAGGTCGTTTTGACCGGTTTAGCTATTCTGGAACCAATGGCACTGACGGATTCCTGATCCGATGTACGGTTTTCGAGAAAAAGAGATTTTACCGAAAAGAGGGTTTCCGCACTTTGCTATTTTTGCATTGTGAAACTCCTTTGACTTTGTGCATGTGACCAAGAGTTAGGTAAAGGATGTTCGAAGTCCTTACTGGTGAAAGGGAAGCTGAAATTTGATGCGAAGTTAAGATTTCGCGGGTTTACACAATTATATATGTGTAGTAAATGGGTTAGTGGAGAGCAGATAGGTTCCGTTGCAAATCGGCGATCAAACTGGGCGAAACAAAATGGTAGTTTCGATGCCCTCGATGTGCTGAAAGCGATGGCGCAGTCCGTTTGCAAATCCGACGAGCGGATCGTCGGAAATTGCAAGATGATCGCAAAGGGGTCATTATTGGCAAAGAAAGATATTTGGAGAGCGAACATGATTCATCGCGAATCCGAGACCAAATCGATCGAGATAAAATGCTAGATTCGATGTTCGCGGCGTGCTGAACGCGCTGGCGCGATCCGATCGAAAATCCGACGGACGGATCTTCGGAAATTGCAAGTTGATCGCTAAGGGGTCAAAATGGCAAAGCGGCGAAATGCGAAAAGTCCTATTATTTTATGCGCCGAAATGCGAGGTTTTGAACGTAGAGGGTTCTATGCGCATGATTCTTGCACTGGCAGGGACTAGAGTGCAAATGGTGGGCTATGGTGGGCTAAAATGCAATTTGGCCTCAAGTATATAGAAACTAGTTTTAGGGTTTTCATGGAGAAACCCTAATTCGAGGCCCTTCACCTCCCCCAGCCACCCTAACCACCTCCAACAACCCCCTGCCCACTTCGTGCTTGCGCCTTGCCGCCGGCGAGAGCTCCGCCGCCGAAAAGCTTCCCGAGTTTCCTCGACTCCTCCCTCTCCATCCAACCATCCTATTTCTTGGCCGTGGAACACAGAGAAGGAGGGAAGCCTCTAAAAGCCTGTGGATCTAGCACTCTCGGCCAGGACTTTCCTCCGGCGTCGCCGTCGACCATCCCCGCCGTCGCCGTGCATCGCCGGAGCCGCAGAAGCCACCTGCTGCCAAGTCTGTACATCCCTGGCCGAGCGTGGAGAAGACCTAGATCTACGCGCCGCCGCCGCCAGAGCCCGTCATGGCACCCTCCTCGACGTCCGACGGACCTCCCGCGTCGGCCGTCGTCGCCCCCGAGCGACGCCATCGCCGCCGTGCGCGTAGTGCCGCCGCCGCCGCTACCCGGGCCGAGCTAGACCAGATTGGCTCGCGGCCTCCCCACGCGCAACCACCGCACGAGCCCGCTCCCGCCGTCGTCACCGGACCTTGGCGACCACCGCGTCGATCGCCGACGTCCTCGCGGGCCGCCGCCGCCTTCGCAGACCGCGGCCATCCCGGCCATCCCGGACCGAGTCCGGACACACTCGGCCTCCGCGCTCCGCCGTTTCCTCCGACGGTTGTGCCGCTCCCCTTGGACTTCCCAAGAACCCTTCGGTGATCACGCCGCCGTCCCGAGCTCCCGGCCGCGATCCCGGCGGCAACCCCGGAACCCGAGCCCAAGCTAGTGCGGCTTTGGGTTCTCTTCCTCGACGCCTCCGCCGTTCTCCGTCGCCACCTGAGGTGAGCACCGTGTGCCTCACCTCCCCAGCATCCATCCGTGACCCTCTGGCGCGCCGCCGTGCCGCCGGGAGTCGGCCGGAGCAACCTTGCTCCGGCCAAGCCCGCAATAGGGCTTTTACTTAGGCGTCTTCTTATTCTGTGCTTCCCGGGCCTCCCCGATCCCAACGGAAGGGAGCACGATGATCTAGACGCATCGCTGATCATCGTGCTCACCCTGGATTTGGTCGGGGAGACCCCGATCCGCTGTTTCGGCAGTGTCGGTCCTTTCCGGGCCTTTTTGGTCACTGTCTCGCTTGCGCGCCGTTCGAGACCCGAGGTCGTTCCGTGCCTGCAGGGAGCACGGTGATCGTCTGTCAGTGACGATCACAATGGTCACCTCATTTAGGGTCAACAAATCCCTGGTTAGTGAGAAATTGCATGTTTAGCATGCAGTGCGCGCAGTTTGCTGAACTTCGGGTTGCTCCCGCGCTCTCCACGTTGTCCGAATTGCTCCGAAAGGTGAGCACGATCTCGCACGCCGAGACCTACCGGGTGTCTTGGTTTGGCCGAACGAGCCCTGGTTTGAGTAGTCGGACCATAACAGCGCTGAAATCACATAAAATAATGCGATTTCGGGTTGTCGGGAGGGCTTTTGTGCAATTGTGCTTATTGAGGCTGCTGTGGACAGCATGTGTGAGATGTGGGTAACCCTTGGACTGATTGTCCAAGGTCCCAAGCCCTCGTGGAGTCCGGGAAGTGATTTCCGGCGCGTTTCTCGGCGAAATCCGCCGACGGAACGCGGGTTTGGTTCGGAATTATTCCGATGATACTTTGTGGACTATTGTGTGGTCGCTGAGCCTTGTTGGCGGGTCACTCGCGTCATTTCGATGGTTCGGAAATGACGGGTGAGCGACGATGGGTTCCGGTGTCGAAGTAGACACTTCCGGGAACCCGTATTCGTACAATTATCAGACGATAATTGTATTATAGTGTTACTTTGTGTTTGCTGCCCTGTCACACTAAAATAAGTGTTTTGGTGGCAGCGGGTGACTCTTGGTATGAGTCGTTGCGTTCCGGGACAGTTCGTGGGTCCCGACGGAGTCCCTGTGAGGTTTACGGGACTTCCGGCATATTACGGTGATCGGTTTCGGAAACCGACTCCCGTGGGTTTAATTTGTACGGGTTTGTATTTGTGTTGGTGGGTTAGATGCTAACCCGATGGACCTTCTCGTAGGTCCGGTTACTTCGTTTCCACAGTCGACAGATCAGATCTTCTACAGTTGTACAGGTGGGTATCTCGACTTGCCGTCCGTTCAGTGGTGCACGCTGGTGACGTTCCTTCCACCTTACTGTCTATATCATTATCGTAGATATATCGTGCATCTTACAGTATTACTCTACTCAATGTTTCCATGCTTAGTACCATGTGTAGGAGTAGAGTAATTTGCTTCTTGTCAGCCTATGACATCAGTGACCTGTTTGGTCAGTTTACTTCAGTATACTCAGCGACCTTGTTGTTCGGTTGGTCTCAGTAGTACTTGCATACAGTTGAGAGGATGTTGAGTTGTTCCATCCTAGTTGACCTGAGTGGTCAGTTCTTGTGTTTCTTTGAGTAGTACTTGCATACAGTTGAGAGGATGTTGAGTTGTTCCATCCTAGTTGACCTGATTGGTCGGTTCTGGTACTTCCTTACAGTTTGACGACCTTTACGGTCAGTGCGCCCAGAGAGGCAAGATTGTCGGCTGGTTGCCAACGTTTGGCTATTGAGCATATCAGCATCGATCGCCCGAGACACGCATTTCACGAACACCAGCGGTCTGGCCACCGCAAGAGGGTGTTCTTTTCCGGAAAAGTGGTTTGGTATTGGACTTGCCAACCCGTGAGCCCTAGAGTGGGTAATATGCACTCGTGGCCCAAGCCGATCGGGTTGTACACAGTAGAGTGACAATGGCATAGGCCTCGAGGTCCGCGGACCAATAACAGGCGCTTTCCAGATTGGGTGTTTTTGTACTTTCGTACCGTTGACGCATACTTACGGTAGCTGTTGTTTCATATCTGTATATCTCTCCATTTACTTGTTTATCGTAGCTACTGTACTACTATCTTCTCCACTTGTGTTTATCTCCGCGAGGTATCCACTGGGAGGGGGAGACATGTTTACATGTTCTCACCCCTCGCCTTCTTTTCAGGTGACGTTGCAGGAGTTAGTGGGACAGCTGGTGAGGAGCGGGTCTAGTTCGCGATTTAGCTCCGTCCCTTCGTTGGTTATTTCTTTATCCCTACCTTTGCATGACTTAGACTTTTGTTTATGGTTCAGTTCAGTACTTTCTTTGGATTATGAGATGTTTAGTTGGTTTTATAATGTAATAAAGAATACGGAGTTTATGTGATAAAATAGTTTTCTACCCCTCGTGGTAGCGTGTTTTTAAAAGAATAGGTTTCCTTGTGGGAACAGATTTCAAAGGTTTTCTTACTATACTATCAGCTTATACATCTCTTAGTTGTGAACCTGTGTGAATGGTTGAATGAATAATAATAGTTGTATTATATTCATTTAGTTTGTGGTTGTTTCCTGGTAGTTTACTACACTCTGTACATGTGCGACGCCGTGCAAATACAGGGGAGACTCTGTCCGTTTGTACAGTGGACTCCCTGTATTTGTGGCGGATCTGGCATACCTTGGGGTCAGGTTTTTCAAAAAAAAAATTCCGCTGTAATTTTCACTTACTTAATAACCCCGGGGCGTGACAGTCGTACTTAGCCAAATTTTAAGCCAAACATGAGCTGAACCTTGCGCATTCAACAGTATACAGCATCATTTTAATTTGCTTAAGAAACACTTTACTCGTCCTTGCAGCTATTCTATTGAGAATTTAAACAAAAAATATAAAAGTACGCAACAAAAGATGTAACTTCCCACAAAATCACCAATAAAAAACCGTAGTCAAGATGATGTGCAACACGAAACATAATGGAGATTTCCAAGATGGACATGCAGAAAAACAGAATTGCTTGAATTCTTCACACTGAAATTCATGTAGCTTAAAATCCAATAAGATTAACTGTTAAAAACTGCCATACTTACAGCGCCCAGTATCTCCAGGGTTCAATCCTCAAAAATCGAAGAAGACTGTATATATCCTCCAAGTTGTTCTGCCATAGAAAGTGAGAACAAAAATGCTAAGCAGCAGTAAAGATCAACCAATAAAAGAAATTACAGATGGAGCTTGATCATGAATTAAATTAATCTAAGGTCTTCTACTATAAGCACGTTTATAGCCCAGAAAGATATCAAACCAATCTGATTGAAAGACAGGCGGAGGTATTCCCAACACTAAATCAATGTCACGAAATTGCTATCAAAGCAGGAAGAACCAAAGAACAAATAAGTAAGCTTCTACTTCGTAAGTCAATCTTTATAATGAAAACCCAATACTTCTCTTTTCACATATGAGTCGGGTAGAGGTCTGCCAACCTCACTCCCCATTTAGAATGGATTGATTTCTCAAAATAACTGTTTGGATGGAAGAATCTTCAATATTAATATGGTACCATTGAGAAATATAGACTACAGCATAAGAATTGAACAACTTTTCTTAGAAAGTTTCTGACAGATAAATGAAAGCATGACGAAGCCGAATTATGTCTCTAGCAACTTCTAAGAGAATGACAATCAGTAGGCACCATTCTGTCCGTGAAAACCTTTCAAATATAATACGATATGATGTCTGCACTTAATTTTCATATACATAAGCACTTGCAGACAAAATGCGAAAAGAAGTTTAAATACGTCATTGTAAAGCAGGTCAAAAGACATAAGCCAAAGACAGCAGAATTGGCTAAAAGATTAGATTCTCATAAGAGTGTCACATTACAAAACAAAATTTTGGGAAACAAACAACAAATTTGTTTTTATCTTTCATCGAGTACCGTGTTACACCATGTTTGAAGCAGATGAAAATAACCATCAAAAACAGATTCAAGTTTGAAAGCTCGATGTAATTTTTACCTGAATAGGTGTGCCAGAAAGGCACCATCGCCGATCAGCAGAGAGAGCAGCAGCAGCGACAGAAATCTGGCTTTTTGCCGATTTAATAGTATGTGCTTCATCAAGAACAACCCTGAACCAGTGAACTGAGTAAAGTCCACCATTATCTGCAGCATTCTGCAAGAAAGGGTGGCAAGTACATGCAAAGTTGAGAGTTTCCATGCATGATACAAAAGTCTCACAATGTAAAGACGCATAATAATTCAAGTATTACCTCAGCTGAAAATTCTGATGCTAAAACACCATAGGTTGTCAAAACAACATCACTTTGTGCCAGCAGTTTTGCATCTTTTGGCCTGCTTTGCCCATAATGAATGTACATACCTAGAGAACCTGGTAAAACATGTGTTTCAATCTCATCCTGTAATCCAAAAAAACAAAGTTGCATAGAAGGTGAGGATTACATGAATAGTGTAAAGACAAGTATATACAGTTAACATCACCAATAACACAGTAAGGCCATATATATAACCATCAGAGTTACCTTCCACTGACTTAAGAGAGTCATGGGACAGACGATTAGATTGCCCCCACCTGTAAGTGCAGTCTTGGGTTTCAGTAGCTTACTAAAACGAGATATACTAGTTGATTTCTTGAAAGCATTGCCGAATTGATCGGATGCGTTGATTTTGCTAGCTTCGTCAGCAACCTGACTTGCAGAGGAAGTAGACAAACACCCTTTTCCAGTTTCAGCAAGCAAAAGAGCTATAGTCATGATGGTCTTGCCGAGTCCCATCACATCTGCCAGAATCTTAGAATTGCACTGACTTTTGTCAACATCAAAAATGGCTTAAAATTGTTTAGCAATATGCAGACGGACTTTGCTTAAAATAAAGATAGATTAGTACCCCGCCTCTTGCAATCTGAAGAGTATTTGGAAATTCAGTAGTGGCATCCCCTGAAAATGCATTTAGATAAACAACAAGCCCTCTCCTTGAAACAGACAAAAAAGAACAGTCAACAAACTCTTAATACTTGTTAAAATCAAAAGAAACAAATTTCTAAGTAATGAGATTGAAGCCTAATCTTTTATTGTCATCATACTTATCCACAAGGCGATATGCATCCCAACAGGGGTGAAGAGTCATGCTTGCATCCTCTTTACACCTTCCTTTCTCAAGCTGCATCATCCAATGAAGAGCCTGTTTTTGATAAGGGCGTAGATCACATCGAAGAGTGTCAGGTGGATCCATCTCCTACAACACGAAACCGGAGAGTCGCACAGTGTTTTACTTTGAATAAAATGAAGGCAATAATTCTTACAAATGTGCATTAAAGAAAATTTGTATGAGTTACCTCCAATTCGGGACTATCTGTGATTCCTATAATACTATCTAATTCAAATTCTGATATAATCTCCTGATCATTTTGAACTTTACTTCCAGTAGGAGAGAGCTTTCTACATTTCTCAGAAGGTAACTTTGTTGTCGGCAATCTGGAGCTACCCTGTTCAAACACTATCTTCAGAAACAATCCAGCATTAGAAGAAAATGAGAAATTATTTAGCATTTACCTTAGATATCATGGGTCGTTTCCTAGTCTCAAGGTCCTCTGGAGTAAGCTCAGCCTGAATGATAAATTAAAGAGAAAAATGCGATCAACAATCAGGATATCACGAGGGGAAAACAAATCAGCTTCTCATACAAAATTGTTCCATTTAACAATATTTTCTCAGTGATAAAACAACCTTCAAGATTTAAAGAGTTTATTTTATTATTAAACAAGCATCTTCTATTATACAAATATCTTTTTTCACAAACCTGCAAAGCAAAAGGATGACTTCAAAACACAAATTAAAGCAAATTAAGCACATATATGTAGTGTACTGAATTCCAGTATACTTTCCCGAACTTTGGCTAAATTGGGCAAAGTACGAAGAAAATGGTGTACAAGACTATTGGAGGAAGTTTAGAAGTAAAAGTTGTGGGTTTAATTGAAATTTCATTGAATGAGAGGGGTTAAGTTGCAATTGTGTTGGGCCTTGCGGATAAAGCCTACCTCAACTACTCTCGATTTTGTCTTCTACCCATACAAAAGAAAAAAAAAAAAAACTACTTTCTCTCTAAACCCTTTTCCCTTACTATCTAACACCTCTCTCTCCTTTTCTCTTGTAACCCTTCTATCAAAAAGGAAAAATTGGAGATTTTGGAAGCTTCAAGTTGGAGAAGCTTGGAAGAGCTCTCTAATGGTGAATCAAGCTTGGAGAACAAGGTGGCCAAGGTGAGATTTCATGATTTGAGTTAGGGTTTGGATTAAATCCTTTAAAATTGATGTATTGGAGATCCCTAGATGATTCTAAACTAGTTTAATTTCAAGATTGACCATAATTTTTGGGTGTTCTTGAGGTTCATGAAACCTTAGGCTTGGATTTGGGGCTTTTGTCCCTAAGAGATTTGAAACTAAATTATTCTCATAAATCTCTAATTGAAGGGTAGTTCGACGTGGGGGACAACTTTGACGAGGTTACAGCGTCCAATTGGAAGATTTTGCCAAATTTCGTTCTTTAGGCTTGGGTAGAGCCAAATCGGCATCAGAAATCAAATTGCTTGGAAATCCTAGCAATTGGTAGCTAAACGAGGTGGGTGGTGCTCTCCGAAATGGTTGGATTTCTTTCTATGTTTATATTGCCATTTTGGTCATATGTGTGTATATATGTGAAAATTCTATGCATATAGGGTTATTATTGTGTTTGAGCTTTCATTTCCTTGCATGATTCAAAGTAGGGTTGGACAAATTGGATTGGGAACTCGGTACTTGGATGCATGAGGATTTGGTCGTTGGACATTGGAAACCCTATAAAAGCAATGAACTAGAATGTAAACTTAAATATTTAAAAAACATTGTGGAACAGTGGTGACAAGAACATTGGTGGCATCTTTGACTAGTTGTTTGGATATAGAAAACAAAGTGAAATACTAGGAGGTGTCACTGTGAGTGTAAACATGAACCTAGTGACGGAAATATGGATTGGGTATTCTATTGTACAAGTAGAGAATGTGAACATTGTATGTCATGATTGTACCAGTGAGTTATTCCCATAGTTGCACAAGATTTGAGATAAGCATGCGAGGGATTGAAATTTATGTTGCACAGATACGGATACGGGAATACGGATACGACACGATAGGGATACGGTGATACGGCAATTCCTAAAACTTGTAGGATACGATACGCGGGATATACTTGAATAAAATATTATTTTAATCATATTTAAATATATGTTGATTATATGTAATGATATATTGAGAGCAATCAGAATAGCTGGACTATATTAAGGAATATAGGGGGTGTCTGGCCTAACTTTTAAAAAGCGCTTTTGGGTTGAAAAGTAATTTTCGGCCCAATAAAGCGTTTGGCAACCTCACTTTTAAAATCTGCTTCTGCTTTTTAGAATCAGAAAACTGATTTTGAAGGCCCAGAATCAGAAGCTGAAAAAAGCAGATTCTTGAAAGCTGATTCTGATCTTGGACTCAAACTTCAAATTTTTATTTTTATTTTAAATTCAATGTTTAAATTAAAATTTTCATATTCATTTTTTTATTTTTAAATTTTAACTTTTAAAATTTAAAATTTGAAAAAAATATTTCAAACTTTAAATTTTGATTTTAAATTTCAAATCTCAAATTTTATATTTAAAATTTTCAAATTTCAAATTTCAAAATTTAAATTTCAAATTTTAAATTTAAGATAAAGTTTAAAATTTGACATTTTAGATTTTAAAGTTTAAATTTCAAAATTTGAACATTTTAAATTTTAAATTACAAGTTTTAATCTTCAAATTATAAATTTTTAAATTTTTAAATATAAATTTTAAATTTTTAATATTTAAATTTTAATAATTTATATTTTATATTTAGTAATTATTTGAAATATGAAATTTTCTAATTTCAAATTTCAAATTTCAAATTTCAACTTTAAAATTAAGAATTAAAAATTATATTTTTAAATATTAAAATTTTATATTTTAAATTTCATAATTATTTATATTATTAAATTTTAAATTTCGATTTTAATTTTTAAATTTTATATTTTATATTTTATATTATATATTTTATATTTAAACTTTGAATTTTAAATTTTAAGTTTTAAATTTATATTTTTAAATTATTAAAATTTTATATTTTAAATTCATAATTATTTATATTTTTAAATTTTAAATTTTATATTTCATAATTATTTTAAATTTTAAACTTTTAAATTATTTTTAAATTAAGGCCGTTTGGGATTGCGGGGAGATTACGTTACGTGCGGTGAGAAAGTACGTTGGGAAAATATCCTGTTTGTTTCCGTACGTAATATTGTGTTCCGCATATCACGATGAGTCCGTTACGATATATTTTCTGCGTTCCCACCGGAAAACGCAGAAACATATCTCTATATTTTTTTTGTCCACAACTTCATTTTATCTAATATGTAGTGACCTGGGTGGTTACACTGTGGGGCTTGTCGACAGCTCTGGTGAGTGTCGGGACAAGTCCGAGTCGCGTTGGCACAAAATGGAGGCCAAACGGACTCAGCGGGAACACGAGAGCAGCTGGTACTTAGAAAATCTGCGAAATAGCAGGTTTTCTGTAAAGTATACCGGTACAAGTCCTGAGTTGTACCGGTACAAGATTGATGGCTATACCGGTACAATCACCAGGAGTATACCGGTATAGTGCTGCGCAGACTGCTCTCGGGTTGGCCCATTTGTACCGGTACAAATTGCCCTTGTACCGGTACACTTTGGTAGGTGAGCAATAGGCAGTTTGGTAATTTGCTGTCTTGATTGTATCACCAACCCCCCCATGCAGTATACACGTATGGAGAGAGAGAGGGACTTCTTCACAGCTTCTTCTTCTTCTCCTTCCTCTAGCTCAACCGAAGGGATGGTGGAGGAGCTCGGGAAGTGCGGACTTCGACGACGTCGCGCCGCGAAGCCGATCGAGTGTGCGTTCGTCATTGTGGTGCTGCGAGGTAGCCGGGCGAGTGAGGGATTCCGCCGTCTTCGACGTTGCGACGGTTCTAGAGCGTTTCCAGAGGTGAGTAGCTCATCGGGACCACTTCCATTGCTTCGACTTCAACAATTTTCGAGCTTGGTGCTGTTTGCTGCAGATTCCAGCGTCGACTCGCAGCGTTTTGGCTCGTTCTCCGCGTAGGAGCGTCAGAATTCAGCGAAACTTGGTTCGCTGGATTCGGGACTTCGAGAGGAATCCAGAGAGCCCTTACTTGCAGGATTCAGAGAGGGTTAGCTTGGTCGAACTTCAACTTTACTCTGCTGCTGTTATTTCTTGGCAAAATATTGATTTCCGGAGTTTTCTTGTTGCCGATTTCGAGAGCAGGGGGATTGGAGACCCTTGGATCGCTCCCCTGTACCCTCCTTTGGGCTCGGCACTGTCCTCACCAGATTTGGAGACTTCTAGGTGAGTTTCAACTTTGGGAAATCAAGTTAATTATGCTTATGTGCCGAGATGTTAATTCTGGAAAATTTCAGGTAGAGATCGTTGAAGATTTCTTGCTGGTTTTGCGGACATTCCAGCAGAGCTACAAGTTTTCCGAGACCCCTTTGCTGCTAGGAATTAGCGATCGAGGTGGGTTTTCATCAGTTTTACTCCTAAGTGCAAGTAGTCGACATGTATAGTTTAATTTTGAATGTGAAACCTTAGCTCAAATTCATGGATTATAGCATGTTTAATATCTGAATTGGGAGCATGTTTAGCAAGTAAGATTTCATACATGTTGGACTTGGATTTGACTTACGAGAAAACCACGATTTGATCGACATATGCATACACTACCAAATTTAGCTCTAGGAGCCGTATTGTGTCGTATCGTCACTGTGTGAGTGCGATGGATACCCAGGTAGTGTAGCTTGCATTTACGCTCGTGCTGGGATGCCGAGCTTAGTTTACAGCAGAGGCTAGGCTGTTTCGTGTTGTCGGGAACCGTCGGCATTGACGGTGGGCCCGGGTTACTGTTTTGGTTTCAGTTGTGCCAAGGGCACGTGACCTATTGGTAGTTAGACCAGTTGGACCCTGTTTACTTGACTTTAGCCTGTGAGAGCCTGATTGAGCTCGACAGAGATACGCTTGCATACTCGGTTGGATCGCGCCCACGAGTGCCACTCCGGAGTCAGGCTTAGTGCTTTTGCGTTGGTGTCGTTGTGTCCTGGTTGGACTCGCTCTCCACTAGCTACCCCTAGGGTAGTTGTTAGTGTAGCTTCGACAGGCGAGACGGGTGTATCACAGTCCCTCGTGAGATTGGGTCAGGGTTACATGTTCTACAGATGACTAGTGTTAGAGCAGGATAGTATAGTGACATCTAGCTGTAGAGTGTTTCCAGCTTTCTTTTCTACTATTCTTGCTTACTCTGTAGACTTAGTGGGTGGACCGATGATGTTTAGGGCGGCACCTACTGAGGACTACCTGTTTTTACAGTAGTTCTCACGCCCCTTTTCTTCCACCGTTGTTGCAGGGCCTTCGGTTTTGGCTGCTGCTCCTTCTGAGGCGAATAGCGGCAACGGCGTGGCGAGTTAGAGCCCTACCCGTCGAGTGCTGATAGAGGACCCTCGCTACAGGTAGTAGTTTTTGGTTTTGAGAGTTGTGTACTTACTGTTGTTAATTCGCTGGAGCGAGTAGTACTTTTGTAACATACCGAAACTCGGTAAAAAAGGAACCGAACTTTAACCAAATTGGCTAAAGTGCGCGAACGAAGAATTGGACAAGTTCCAATTACCATTCCAAATGTCTTGGAAGGGTTAAAAGAAGGTTTAAAAGAGTTATGAAGGTTTTGGCGTTGTTCGGCGTGAAGTAGAGTCGAAACGGCGCGAAAAACTCAAGTCTGGGCAACCTGTACCGGTACAAGCAAAGTTCTTTGTCATACCCTTTTAGGAGAGAAGAGCTCTCGGGTTTGAAAATTTTATGGCCCATACCGGTACAAGCCCGATCCCATACCGGTACAAGTGCCGCGAAAAATCTGAGGCAGCTCTCGGGTTTGCCTCTGGAGTGTCCCATACCGGTACAGAGGCCCTCCATACCGGTACAGATTGGGCCCGACAGCAGTTTGGACTGCTTCGTAAATAAAGTGTTTTGTGGGCCTAAATGTGATTGTTACAACACAATACACCCTATACCCTTCACTCCTCCAGCTTCAGCCAACACCCTCTGCTCACTCGCTCTTCTCTTTCTTCTCTCTGAGCTAGGGCAAGGAGAGAAGGCTTGGAGGCTTGAAGGAGGTGATCTTGGTGGCTTTGGAGCTTGGAGAAGACCTAGAAGCTCTCCTACAAGGTGGACCTTGGGAAGGCTTTGAGCAAAGGTGAGTTTTTATGAAACCTAAGCTAGGGTTTGGGTTTTATTCCTAGAAAGTAAGGTTTTGGAGCTTCTCTCTGAAATAGAGAACTAGTAGAGGCTTGAGCTCCATGAAAAGCCATGGAAGCTCAAGGTCCTCTCATGGTGAAATCTTAGGGTGGCAAGTAGAGGCCATAATGGTGGTTTAAATTGTTCTAGATGAACTCTAAGAGGATCAACAAGCTCTCTTTTGCTTGTTTAAGAGATCAAAACCTAGGGTTTCACATAGGGCTTGGTAGAGCACCCAAATTTGGGGCTTTTGACTATAGAGGTTCTAGGGTCAAATTGACCTTGTAGAAACCTAATTGGGAGTGTCCCCGACGCGTTGGGCAACTCCGTTTATTTTTACGAAAAGCCTATCTATGGGTTACTAGGTAAATTGGCCTGATTTGGTCGATTTTTAACGTAACAGGTATTCGAGTAGGCATCGGTTGGTCGCGAAACTTGTTGGGCGACTCCACAAAAATATTCTAAGGTGGGTGGTGCATTCCAAAGACATCGAACTTCTCTTTATGTCTAAGTGTCATATTTGAACATACTATATACCTTGAGCATAATGCATAGTAGGGTTAATTGTGAGTTTCTTGCTTTTGTGAGTTCAAATGCATGAGAATGATTGTATAATATTGTATTGGTAAAGAACAAAGAACCCTATGTATGCATGACAAAGAACCTAGTGAACCTAGTGTACTATTATGACATCGGACATGTGCTTAGAGAACAAGTGTGGCAATGATGAGTCTAGAATACTTAGACAACTGTGTGGCTGTCACGCCCCGAGACCGCTACCAATTTGGTCCAGTTCGGGCGCGTCGAACAGACCGCCGAACGGGCAGAGTCTCCCCTGTACGTCCAAGGCGTCGCAATCAATACAATACAAGAATGTTCCACACAGGAACTGATATCAATCAAGATTGCATAAGGAAGTATCAAGACATAAACACATCCTAAGCTAATACAAGCATTCAACCCAGTTTATAATTTTTACATTATATTATCCTTCAACTCCCTATTACAATCTAGTTTATTACAAATTTAATACATGCTTGTTCTATCCTTGCTTTCCCATTACCCCAAGGCTCTGCCGACTGGGGTACTTCTATCTCCTTCTCGGGCAGGCGCTATCTACCGAGCTACGCCTTGCCTCGCGCTCGTCGCGCGTGGTACCGTACTCCCCAAAACACAACACGGGGGTGAGAACTATTGTCCATAGTTCTCGTGGGTACGGTCACCCAAGAGAAAAGCTCGACCAATAGGTCCAAGGAGGCCCTGCAGATATGTTAGTCCAAAGAACATCTATAGAGAGATAATATGCAACTAACATAAAAACTGGCCTCACGAGTGCAATATGCAACCATTATAAGTAGATTTACTTATTCTACTACTATCTTGCCAACTAGTTCTCTATCAACTAGCTTCTAAGGTGTCTCATTACCTTAGGGTTTCATCTCAAGTCCAACTTGCTTCTAAGGTTTCTATTACCTTAGAGTTTCACTACATTTACCACTAGCACTCAAGGTTCTTCTACCTTATTCCAGCTAGCCACCCGACTCGGTCTCGAGTCAATCAACGGCGGATAATCCGCCCTCTGCCTGGCTCGAGGTGAAGGACCCTGTCACATACACCGCAGCCTGCAAGCCAAGAACCACATCGCCCAACGGTCCGGCCGAAGGTCCGTGCACCGTGGTCGTGGATCCGCCAAATGGGAGAGGAACATGCCGCATACCCCCGTTGCCAAGATTCCCTTATAGGGAGAGGAACATGCCGCATACACCCTAGCGCTCTCTTTGTTCTTGCTCAAACATAAGCCTCGAAGTTCTTCCGGGAGAACATACGCGCATACACCCGCGGAACCGTAACTATCGAGCTCACAATTACCGGGATTCCGAATCCACTTTCCAAGTCAAGTGGTCCATAACCCTATGTTATTGACCTATGTAGGTCCAATGCATTATCCACCCTAGGTCCAACTGACTCTAGGTCCTTTGCTCTTTACCTCCTAGGTCCATTGACACTAGGGCTCGTTTCCTGTCACATAACCTAGGTTGACTCAACTCTAGGTTCAATGTCATTCCTAGCCCGACCTATGTTTACTCACACTAGGTCCACTGCCATCGTTGTTCAACCTATGTCCTTGACACTAGGTTCACTGTTCTTTCCCTAGATCCACACGACTCTAGGTTGCCATAACCTATGTTCATTACACTAGGTTAAACTGCCACACTCCTAGGTCCATTGACTCTAGGTTTACTATAACCTATGTTCTTTACACTAGGTTGGATGTCACTCGATCTATATGTGTATTTAGTCCATGACTCACATTCTTTACTTGGCTCTCTTATGTCTACCAATCCACTCATATGCAGGTTTCTATTATGCTAAGCATGCATTCTTTTACTCTTCTAGCATTATACTTTATGCTACTATCATACATCTCATTCATTTACATGCATCTACTTAGCATTTATTATATATCACTAGCATTCATTTCTTCTTATGCGTTATTGAACGTGCATCAACATGAGTTAGGTACTCTTAGACATACAGGCGACCTAGTCGCTTCGGTAAACACACCCACCTGTTTTGCTTTCCGATTGCTCGTCGTCACTCGCAATCGGCCGCCCGCGGCACCCGTGACCCGGTTCGACCCGAACTCTTGCGCGACCCACCGAACGGCCACAGAATCTCGATCTGAGACTTCCCCGCGTTAACACATGACGTCGCGATGTCCCAGTTCCATTTTCATGAATTTAGGGCCATTATCTTGCGTGCTGCGGACATCTGGTAAGAATATATTAACATATTAATATCTTTGCAACCGCCCGTCGGATCACCGAACCGAGCCCGCCAACGCGCTTGTTAGGCCCCCATTTAGGTTTCTAGGGGGTCAAATGAGATCAAACGCATCTATTTACAAAAACCCCATTTTGGAACCCTAGGTTTGCAACTATGCAATCCCGGCGTTTCGATCCCTAGAACAAGCAATATAAAGCTTGTTCAACCTCTAGGAACTCATCTAAGAGTACTAGGACCATCCATAGGGCGCTTAGGGCAAACCCTAGAAATCCACCATTAGAGCACTACGAAGAAAACATGGTTTTCATGTGTTCTTCGGCTACTACTATGTTTCTACCCTTGTAGAGAGATCAAAATCCTAGGTTTAGGGTTTAGAAACCCACTACTAGAAGATCTACCACGAGAGAGAGAGAGGAAGAACTCAAGCTTACCTCTCGAGAGCTTGCCCGCTTGAGGGAGAAGGAGGAGATGGTCATCATCATCATCACCATCATCTTCTTCTCCATCTCCTGCTTCCTCGTCCTCTTCTTCTTCTTCTTCTTCTTCTTCTTCTTCTTTCTCTCCTTCTTCTTGCGGTCGAACACAGAGGGAGAGAGAGAGAGAGAGCGATCAGAGTGAGGGAGAGAGAGAGAGAGAGAGAAGAGGTTTTATCCATCTCTTTACAACTAACCCCCTGCACAATTGCTATAAGGCCCCTCAACTTTACAATATTTGAAACAGCCCAAACTGGGCATTTTCGGGCTCAGGGACCGGTCTCCCTAACCCAGGACCGGTCCCAGAGAGCCTGCTCCACTCTGTGCGGTGGGACCGGTCTCCCCCTTAAGAGACCGGTCCCAGAGAGCCTGCTCTCGCGGGACAGCCTTCCGGGACCGGTCTCCCTTTTCAGGGACCGGTCCCCCCAGGGACCATCAGCCTACTCCAAGGACTTAGCCAAATTTTCAGCTTTTTCCGTTTATTCTCCGTTCCAACTCACTTTTGGCTCGTTTGACCTCCGATTCTTTTCAAATCGAACCGAGCCTCTCCACACATGATTTAAATCATGTCCACATCATTATCTCATCCGCGCAAGCGCCGGATTTGGCTCACGGCCCAAAGTAGCCTTTCGGGCTTCGTTCGCACGTAGTGCACCGAAAACACCCGAAAGCTTCCAGACTTCACCGGAACCACTCTTATGGCCTTCTAAGCCAACATACCTCGTAACTTCAAGACTTTAGAAGTTCGATATGTCACAGTGGCATCAAGAACAAGAACATGAACAAGTAGATTACTTGACATTAGTACAATTGAGAGATTGACATTATGACAACAATCTTAGAGTTAAGAGTCATATGAACCTAAGTCTCCTTGAAGTCAAGGACGGATTGTGAAATGGAATCCTTAAAGTTAAGGATTGATCGTACTCACCATGTTAGTCCTTGCCCGAGGCGCGGTAGCTCCCCCTCGGGCGATGTGCTCCGGAGTTGTCATCACTGGGTCGTAGTGTTTTCTCTCCCCAGAGGACGGTCCCGTCGGGTCGTAGTGTTTTCTCTCCCCGACAATAGGGATTTGGTTTGGTTGAGTCGTGTTGAGGGCGAACCCCCGGGTTAGCCAAGAGATTGGGTATCGAACTATGATCTTGCATGAGTTCTACTTTGAGCATCTTACTGTTTACTTTCAAGCATATTAGTTGTATTTGTTAGTCGGTTATTATCTTACCTTTCTTTCTATTACGCTTGAATTAGACCTAGTGGGAAAGTCGGCGTGGTTGGTTGCCGAACCCACTAGGAACTTTGTTGTAGTTCTCACCCCACTATTTCCACAGGGCCGGGACCTAGCGAGCCGGCCGAGGACCGCGGTAAGGGCATCGAGCCCTAGGTAGAGACCGCCCGAGTTACTTTATTTCTGCTATAGTCGCATTTCCCTTATATCATCTTTTGTATTTGATGATTATAGTTGTCTAACTTAAAGTGTAATCAAGTTTCATTTTGAGGTAAATGTGATGTAAGAAAGAGATGATGCATTAAATTGTAAAGACTTTAAAGAATTCAAGTTGTGAGAATTATGCATGTATGTGATTGAAATTAATCATAGTACTTGTATGTTTACATTAGTTACTTTCATTTTGGCTATGTTGCTTACCCTCGTGTAAGCCTTTTGTGTATGCTTCCGCATGTGTAAAACTCATACTCTATCGTACTTGTTGAGCCTTGGGCGGATAGGGGAAAGCTACGTCAGATTCGGCGTACGTTCGCTCGAACCGGCCAAATGGATCGGTCTCGGGGCGTGACAACTTTTGTACCACGATATTTTGTATGTATATTGAACTCTTGTTTTCCTACCTGTTTGTTTTTAGACTTTTCAGCTCTATACTACTGTTTGTAGTATTGTATGTTATACAGGTACAGCTACGCTTCGTAATTAAGAAAAATTTCTTGTATACGGCTGATTTGTCGGCGTGCCCGGGGAACTGTGCAACAAGGGGCGTGACATAATAGCGTTAGATAAACCTCAAAACCAAACTAAGCCTAAAATATCAAATTTTAAATTTTATACAATTTTGAAATTTAAATATTTAATTTTAATTTAAATTTAAATTTATATTTTAAATTATTTTAAAATAAAAGTTAATAAAAATATTAATTAATGCAAACATCAAAAAAATTTTGTTAAACAGTTTTTCAAAATCATTTCAGAAAAATCACTTTTATCTAAAGTTAGCCAAACGCTCTACAGCTTTTAACCAAAATCACTTCTCCAAACTAAAATCACTTTTTCAGAAATCATTTTTTCAAAAACTAGGCCAAACGAGCCCATATTCTAATATGCATTAACTTGTATAATTGTTCTACATATGTTCATAAAAAAATATAATCAATCATATAAAATAATACTGCAAAAAGTATCAAACCAACTATCATCCAACTTGATCAAATGATAACAATAGATAATGTATTCGCACAAACTAGATAATTTGCCATTCAATATGTATGTCTGTTTTGTTAGTTCTATTATTAAAATAGTAATAAAAAATATGCTAACAATTTAATAGAGAAGGAAAAAAAAATCATATTTTCTATAACTTTTGTTGCTTAATGCTAGGTTGACAAATTAGATGAAAGAGAGTAAATACTGTGGGGTTAATTACACCGGTAGTCCCCAACCTTTTCACCAATTTTCACTTGAGTCCCCAACCTTTTTTTTTTTTCAATTGAGTCCCTAATCTCCTGATTTCATTACAATTAGGTCCCAACCGTTAAAAAAATTGTTAATTTTAACGGAATCGCCACGTCAGCGCCTACGTGGCAATCTTTTGCATATCAATTAGGTCCCTAAACTTTACACATTTTTTATTTTAGTCCCTAAAATAAAAATTTAAATTTTAAATTTAAATTCAAAAATAATATTAAAATTAAAATTTTAAACTATAAAATTGAATTAAAATTTTGAATTGAAATTTAAATTTTAAATTTAAATTTTTAATTGAATCTAAATTTTGAATTCAAACTTAAAATTTTGATTTGGATTTTGATTTTTATATTTCAATTCATATTTAAAATGAAAGTTTTGAAACCAAAATTTAAATTTAAGATATGAATTTAAATTTAAAATCATATTCAAAATTTTGATTTTAAATTTTAAATTTGAATTTAAAATTTGATTTCAATTCTAAATTTGAATTTAAACTTTGAATTCAAATTCACATTTTGAATTTGAAATTTCAAATCGAAGTTTAAAATTAAATTAGAATTTAGAATTCCAAATGTGAATTTGAATTTAAAATTTAAAATTTAAAATTAAATACAAAATTGAAATTTGAATTCCAATTTAAATTTGAATTCAAAATCAAAATTTAAATTTTAAATTAAATTTTTTTTTGAATTTATAAATTAAATCGGTTAATTACACCAGTGGTCCTCAACCTTTCCACTATTTTTGAATTTGGTCCTCAATAATCTTTTTTTTTTTTTTTTTTTTTTGCAATCCGGTAATAAACGTAGAGTAAGCGACCCGACATACTTTCAGGTAAGCGTGGCAGTAGAGGCGGCGTGGCATTTTTCGTTAATTTTAACGGCTATTTAACGGTTGGGACTTAATTGAAATGAAATCAAAAGATTAGGAACTTGATTGCAAAAAAAAAAAGGTTGGGGATCAAATTGAAAAATAGTCTAAAGGTTAGGGATCATTAGTGTAATTAACCCAAATACTGTGTGACGATAGAACGAGAGGAAGCGCCTTCTACTATTCAAGAGCAAAAAGATAGATGAAATGGCAAATTGAGCAGAGATTGGCATTTTTTTCACTCTTTTCCGTCTTTCCAATAGGTTTGGACGTGAGCTTTTAAAAAAACTTTAAGTTTCGATCATTTTACACCAAAAAAGAACAAAAAAAAACCAGGCCGTATCCCCCCCGTATCCCTCACGTATCCGAGCCGTATCCGATATTTTTTTATTTTTTAAAAATGCCAGATACTTCATTCCAGTATCGGACTCGTATCGAGCGCGTATTGGTATTCGATACGTATCCGATACGGGTACGGCATGAAATTTGAAGTATCCGTGCTTCATAGATTGAAATAGATCCTCTGGACTATGCTAGGGATTGATAGATTCCCATATGTTGTTACCCTGGTCAGTAGAATGTCCTCGAGATGAGAGGACTGGATCGTACTCACATTATCTATTTGGCTTATGGTGGTCATGACACTACATGCAGTGAGCTCCAGAGTTGTCACATATGGATTAAGCGGAATTCTTCCGAGCAGATGACCCAAAATGGATTAAGCGGAAGTCTTCCCAGTTCTTGGCACTGGTATTGTGAGTAGGCTTGACTTCGCGTGAGCCGATATGATTGGGGATTTGGGTCATGTCTTTGGTTGTCTTTTGGAGTCTGGTAGTAGCATTACATGATAGCTGACGAGTCGATTGTGCCCCCTTTGCAGACAGTCTAATTGGGTCATCTCCCCAATAGACGATTTGGAGGAGGGAGTTGGGCTTGACTTCGCGTGAGCCAGTATGATTAGGTTGAAAGATAAAAATGGTAAGCATCTTGAGCATAATAGCATTTGTTGTTTACCTACCTTCATTTTGCAAAGGCATAGTAGTGTTTATTCCAGTTTATGCATAGTGTAGTTGTTGTACTACTTTTTTGTTGTTTATCTACTTATACCTTGATAGACCTAGTGGGAAAATCGGCGAGGTCGGTTGTAACGAACCGAACTTTAGCCAAATTGGTTAAAGCACGCGAAAAAAATAAATGGACGAGTTCCAATTACCATTCCAAATATCTTGGAAGGGTTAGAAGAAGGTTTAAAAGAGCTAGAAGGGTTTTGGCGTTGTTCGGCGCGAAGTAGAGTCGAAACGACGCGAAAAACACAAGTGCAGGCAACTTTGTCAGTACAAGCAAAGTTGCTATCTGGGTATAGCCACACCTTTACCGAGAGGAGAAGAGCTCTCGGGTTTGAGAAATTTTGGGTCTATCTGGGGTACAAATCAGATTTTGTACCGGTATAAATCCTGCGAAAGGCCAAGGGCAGCTCTCGGGTTTGCTCCTTGCGCCAGTTTATACCGGTACAAAGTGGGCTTGTACCGGTACAGAATGGGCTCGACAGCAGTTTTGGACTACTTCAAAAATAAAGTGTTTTGTGGGCCTAAATGTAATTGTTACAACACTATAGGCTCTCCAACACACCCCTCTTCACAGCCAAGCACTTCTAACACCTCTCCCTCACATTTCCCTCTTTCTCTCTCTAGAAAACCTCCCCTAGAGCTTGGAGGAGAAGAAGGAGAAGCTTGGAGAAGGTGGATTTGGTGGCTTTGGTGGTTCTAGAAGCTCTCCTACAAGGTGGACCTTGGGTTAGCTTTGGGCAAAGGTGAGTTCATGCAAACCTAAACCTAGGGTTTGGGATTTCTCTTTAGATTTTCAGATTTAGGAGTCTCTACAAGTGTAGAAACATCCTAATGCACATAGAACACATGAAAACCCTAGTTTCTTCATGTGCTCTCATGGTGGAACCTTAGGGCATCAATGCATGCCCTAGAAAAAAGTTTAAATGGTCTTAGATGAGTTCCTAGAAGATCCACAAGCTCTCTTTTGCTTGTTTAAGAGATCAAAACCTAGATTTTCACATAGGGCTTGGTAGAGCACCCAAATTTGGGGCTTTTGACTATAGAGGTTTTTGGGTCAAATTGACCTTGTAGAAACCTAATTGGGGGTATTCCCGACGCGTGGGACAACTCCGTTTATTTAAACGAAAAGCCGAAATGGGAGTTTTAAGTATATGGCCTAATTAGGCTTAATTATGAATGTAGGTCGCAAAGAGGCGTCCTAAAGTTTCGAGAAGTGGATAGTGACATCCCTACATCACTTAGAGGTGGGTGGTGCATTCCAAGGACACCGGAATTCTCTCTATGTCTAAGAGTCCTATATTGAGCATTCTTTTATATGTTGAGCATGAGGCATAGTAGGGTAATTATGAGTTATATTGCAATTTGTGATTTCAAATGCATGCGAAATATTTGTACAATATTGAGTTGGTAAAGAACAAGAACCCTATGTATGCATGCTAAAGAATAAGAACTTAGTGTACTTAAAGAGCTATTATGACATTGGACATGTATATAGATAACATGTGTGGTATTGACAAGTCTAGAATATTTAGACAACATGTGTGGCATCAAAGAACGAGAACAATAACAAGTAGTGTACATAACACTAGAAGAGTCTTGAGATTGACATTGTGACAACAACCTTAGAGTTAAGGGTCATATGAACATAGTTCTCCTTGAAGTCAAGGAATGGATTGAATTGGAATCCTTAAAGTTAAGGATTGATCGTACTCACCATATAGTCCTTACTCGAGGCGCGGTAGCTCCCCCTCGGGCGATGTGCTCCGGAGTTGTCATCGCTGGGTTGTAGTGTTTCCCCAGAGGACGGTCCGTCGGGTTGTAGTGTTTCCTCGACAATAGGGATTTGGGTTGGTTGAGTCTTGTTGAGGGCAAAACCTACGGGTTAGCCAAGAGATTGGGTATTGAACTATGATCTTTAAACCATCATGAGCTTTAATTTGAGCATCTTATTGTTTACTTTCAAACGTATTAGTTGCATTTGTTAGTTGGTTATTATCTTACCTTTCTTTCTATTACGCTTGAATTAGACCTAGTGGGAAAGTCGGCGTGGTTGGTTGCCGAACCCACTGGGAACTTTGTTGTAGTTCTCACCCCACTATTTCCACAGTCTGGGACCAAGCGAGGCTGAGGACCGCGGTAAGGGCATCGCGCCCTAGATAGAGACCGCCCGAGTGTTTATTTTGGTAGTTGCATTTCCCTTTACATATATCATCTTTTGTATTTGATGATCCTAGTTGTTTAACCTTAATGTAATCAACTTTCATTTTGAGATAAAGTGATGTAAGAAAGAAATGATGCCATGAATGTAAAGACTTTAAAGAATTCAAAATCGTAAAGATAATTACATGTAAGTGGTTGAACTTAATCATGTTACTTGTATGTTTTAGTTTAACTTTTCACTTTGGCTTTGGCTTGCCCTCGAGCAAGATATCGTGTATGCTTCCGCATGTGTTAACATTTATACCGTATCTGTAATTGTTGAGCCTTGGGCGGACAGGGGAAACTCTGTCCGTTCGGCGTCTGTTTGACGCGCTCGAACCGACCAAATGGATCGGGCTCGGGGCGTGACATCTGTGGCCGAACCCACTGAAAACTTTTTTTAGTTCTCACACGTTGTTTTGTAGAGCCAACCAATAGCAAAAACTAGCACCAGATCAAGGCGTGGGCATTGCACCCTAGATAGCAGGGTCACCAAGTGTAGGTCACCCATGGACAAGTAAAAGAATGTGAATGTATTTTGGAAATGAAAATGTAATTGAGACTTGAGAGTGTAGTTGTATTTTGAGAAAAAACTCATGTATTAATGTAAAGTGAAAAAATGTATGTAAAATGTAAATGTTCTTTTTTTTCTTTTTTCTTTTTTTTTTTCTTTTTTTTTTTTTGAGAATTAGGTAGCACGCTACCCGCTTCGTTTATTTCATTTAGAAATAAACTTAGCTATAAATATGAATCAACTAGGATTCGAACCTGGGTCACGGGTACCAACCACCAAGCCCTTTGCCACTTGCTCTAGGGACGATCGGTGTAAAATGTAAATGTTCTAATGTTGTAATAGTTAGGTTTACATTTCCGCTCATGTGATATGCCCTCGTGCAAAACTGTCTTATATTGTTTTTCCTTAGTGAAATTCAATGTACTTATTTTATTTACGCCCTGGGCGGATAGAAAAAACTCTGTCCGTTCGGCAGTCTATCTACGTGCCCGAACGGACCAAAGTGGCGGTGCCAGGGCGTAACAGCAAATATGTTAATAGACATATAAAAGTGCCATTTGTAACGATGACGATTAAGCCACCCTACAGCCACTACATTCTACTGGGGAGAACGGTAGAAATTGTAATGCGTATGGATGACAAAAAAGTCAATATGAACAATAGAAAAGTTCCTATCAAGATACTTTAGCAAAGAACACATCATCCTAACACATTTCTACAGTGCAGCCAAATTAGCATTCTCCGAGTTGCAACTATACAAGGTCCCCTGCTTTTGTTGAAGCAACGTCATGGCTTAGGACAAGCAGTTTATCTATAAAGGACCCATAAACTAAAGAGTTCTATATAGAGAGAGAACTAGGCTTGTATGTTTTTGAAAGCACATAGGCATCCGTGCTTTCATGTTGTTTTTTATGATGGAACAACTGATTCAACGATCAGCTTCGTTAGATATAATCTACACTATTGAAACTATCAAGAAACCAAATTTCATAATCTTTCGACTTCATTTGCCTAAAACAATGGTTGAAGACTTAAATTTCAAATTGGAAGTATTGATCCTGCTCTTGAAATAATTGTCTACTAAAATTTCACCTAATTTGAATTGTTTTACACCGTTGTACTTACAACGTATCATATGAACCATTAAAATAGCCATTTTTTAGAACAGTTCAAATTTTAGAACAATTCAAGTTAAGTGAAATTTTATTTGAAAATTATTTTCAAGAGAAAGATTAATACTTCCCATTTGAAATTTAGGTCTTCCATCACTATTTTTTATGAGATTTTTATTATCAACCATTCACTTTAAAACTATTCGTACACTAGGAAAATGATGTCCAAAAATTGTCCAATTTGATTTCTAAATAGTTCTCATAGTATAGATTATGTTTAATAGAGCCAATTGTTGAATTGGATGTCTCATCATTGAAAACAACTTGAAAGTACAAAGGCATCTATGATTTTGAAAGTACAAAAGCCGTACTCTATATATATAGAGAGAGAGTACAGCTAGAATACTATCGGTAGCGAACGAGCTCCGTTGCCATCCATTTGTTTTCAATGATGGAGCCTCCAAATCGACGATTGGCACCGTTGAATATGTTCTATACCACTTGAAGTATCTTGAAACCAAATTTCAAATTTTTTCGACATCATTGACCTAATGATCAAAGGGTTTCAAAATTTATAATTTTAATTGTCGATATGAGACATTTTCTTGTTTAACGTCTAAAAATATCCAAATCAATTGAATTTTGGTTAGAAAATTCTTTAAACTATTTAGAACAAGATCTATACTCGATCTTGATTACAAGATTCCTATCATCACTTTTTGAAGAATATTCATTTTCAGCCGTTCATTTTGTGCCACTTGATGGACAAAAGAACAATATCGGAAAAGCATGGAATTTGATTTCTAAATGCTTTAAGGGGTATAGAGTATAGACCATGTTCAACGATGTCGATCGTCGATTTGAAGGTTCCATCATTGAAAACAAATGGGTGGCAATGGAGCCCGTTTGCTACAGATAGCATTCTAGCTTAATTTTATATAAATATATATATATATATATATATATATATATATATATATATATATATATATATATATATATATATATATATATATATATATATATATATATATATATATATATATTGAAAGAGAGACAGAATGAAGCTAGAATACTATGTAAGGGAATAGAATTTACTATCAAACTTTAAGCTCTTTGATGCCTAAGGTTTAGTAGGTCGTAGAATAGTAATGATAAAAATGCTACAAAGTTGATAGCAAACACTTCATTTATGATCAATAGTATTCTAGCCTTCTAGGTGAAATACAAACATATGTATATACACACACACACACACAAAGAACGTGGGGGAGAGAGAGCCAGGCTTGTGTGTTTTTATAAGCACAATGGCCTCCAACTTGGGAAAGAGATTGCCCGTCTTGTGTTCTTTTAGAAGCACAACAACCTCCGTGTTGTCAAATCGTTTTCGATGGTCGGACTTCCGATTCGATGATCGGCTCTGTTAGACTTGATCTAAAATATTGGAATTCTCCAGAAAACAAATTTTGTAATTTTTTAATATCATTCACCTGATGATCAAAAGAGTTCAAAATCAACAACTATAAATAAAAATCTCACCAAAAATGATGATATGACACTAAAATTTTAGATCAAAAATATTGATCATGTTTTATATAGGAAAAAAAAATTTCTATCAAAATATTTTCTCTGATCTAAATATTTCTACATCGTTAAACTTGCAAACGGCTCACCTCGACAATTAAAATCATTGATTTTGAGCCCCTTCGATCACTAAGTAAAAGATATAAAAAATAGTAAAATTTATTTTTTAGGTGCTTCAAATACTATAGATCAATATAAATGAGTCGATCGTCAATTCAAAAGTTTCATCAGCAAAAACAACTTGATGACACGGATGTCTGTGTGCTTCTAAAAGCACTCCAACCTAGCACTCTCTCTCTCTCTCTCTATCTCTCTCTCTCTCTCTCTCTCTCACAATATATATATATATATAGAGAGTTGAGCTAGAATACTATCGATAGCAAACGGGCTCCATTGCCATCCATTTGTTTTCGATGATGGAGCCTCCAAATTGACGATCGGCACCGTTGAACATAATCTATACCACTTGAGGTGTTTAGAAATCAAATTTCATACATTTTCGATATTGTTTTCTTATCCATCGAGTGGACACAAAAATGAACGGCTGAAAATGAATATTCTTTAAAAAATGATGATAAAAGTCTTGTAATCAAGATCAAGAGTATATATCTTGTTTTAAATTGTTTAAAGAATTTTCTAACAAAAATTTAATTGATTTGGATATCTTTACGCCGTTAAACGAGAAAATGCCTCAAATCGACCATTAAAATTACAAAATTTGAAACCCTTTGATCATTAGGCAAATGATGTCAAAAAGATTTGAAACTTGATTTCTAAACACTTCAAGTGATATAGATCATGTTCAACGGTGCCGATCGTCAATTTGGAGACTATTATCGAAAACAAATGGGTAGCAACGGAGCCCGTTTACTATCGATAGTATTCTAGCTCAACTCTCTCTCTCTCTCTCTCTCTCTCTCTCTCTCTCTCTATATATATATATATATATATATATATATATATATATATATATATATATATAGATCTAACGGTAAAAAATTCACAAGCACAAAGTGCTTAGTGCTTTTACAAGCACCATAGTGGGACTCTATATATATATATATATATATATATATATATATATATATATATATATATATATATATATATATATATATATATATAAAAGCACCAAGCACTTTGTGTTTGTGAATTTTTACCGTTAGATCTACGTCTTTGATCATTTTCACCCTTTAGATTATACTATTCAACCAACCGTCCACTTAACCCAAGGGGGCCCACATCATCCTAATCCACATCTATTAATCCAAGGGTTAAAAACTTACAAGCATCAATGACTTGGTACTTTTAAAAGGATAGGAGCCCAATTCTATATATATATATATATATATATATATATATATATATATATATAGGCCATGGCTACTATACTATTATGAGTATTGGAACCCTACTACTCAAAAGTTGTTTTCGATGATGGAGCTTCCGAATCGACGATCTACTCCGTTAAATATGATCTAGAGTATTTGAAACTTCTAGAAAATAAATTTCGTAAATTTTCGAAATCATAATAAAGTCCATCAAGCGGGCATAAAATGAACGGTCAAAATCGAACGATGTCCTAAAAAAGGATGATCGGATCCTTCAATTCAAGATCAAGAGTTATTGATCTTTATTTAGGTGGTGAATAGAATTTTCTATCAAAAATCAACAAATTTCGATTCTTTTGCACCGTTAAACTAGCAAGTATCCCATACCTAGTAGTTAAAAATTATCAAATTTGCGACCTCTTGATCGTAAGGTAAATGATGTCGAAAAATTATAAAATTTTATTTCTAGAAGTTTTAAATGCTGTAAATAACGTTTAACGGTGTGGATCGTCAATTCGGAAGCTCTATCATTGAAAACCACTTATGAGTACGAGGGCGATCGTACTCATAATAGTATAGTAGCCAGACCAAGGTTTAAAGTGCCGTGGCACGGCGTGCGTCGTTATGTCCACGGCACGCATGCGACAGCACCTTGCGTGCCGACACGTGGCACGCTTGCGTGCGATAGATACGCATGACCTCCTATTGGCACGCTTTGGCACGGGCTTATTTCAGTTTTTTTGGTTTCAATAAACTCTTATAATGTTATTTTTAAAGATTTAAATAAATAATTATGAATATTTATTATATATACCTTACTACACTAATCAATTAATATGCATGTAAGTTTTTTGTAAATAAAATACAACTATACCTAATATAGAATAGAAATTAAAATACAATAATAAAATTCACAAGTATAATAATTATTTAAATTTACATCTTTATATAGAGATAAGCTTAATTCGACATAGATCGTCACGCTTGATCAAATGGCGTATTGCCATCTGCAGATACAAGATTTATTTGACGATGTTGGATGTAAATATTGCTGGTATTGTGAGAAAGTCATGTATTCCCGATATTAAATTTATTTTTTGTTCTTTTATTCTTTTTAAAATATCTGATTAAAATTTGTTTAGGAGATTGACTTTTGTTCCCTTGAATCACCAAAAATTTCGCGGTGCGACAATTTTTGACAAAATTTTTTGCGAAGAAAAAATGGATGTCTGTGGTGGAAGCGGAGGGCTCGGGCCGAGTCAATTAAAAATTTTCTCCTATATTGATAAATAAGAAGTTGAAAAAAAGGCATCCGCCAAAAAGCCAAAAAAAAAGTTTAAAAAAAGACAATATAGGTGACAGGGGGGGCTTGATACCCGAGAAAACAAAAGAAAAAGAAAAAGCAAAAAAAAAAAAAAACAAAAAACCAAAAAAAAAAAAAAAAAAAAAAGCAGACCGCACAGGCGGCACGCAGATGCACGCGGCACTCGCCGCGTGCCTCTTTGTCTCGAGCGGCACGCCGCAGTGCCGCGACAGAGGGGTCCGAGACCCTCTCTCGTGCACCGTGCTCTATCTCGTGGCACGGTACGTGCCGCACCGGCACGGGCGGCACGGTGCGGCACTTCGAACCTTGCAGATAACTATTTTAATGTTCTACAAATAAAGTTAGACCACAAAATCTAATAATTTCATTGAGTAAATTTGAGGATAAAGATAAATAGAGTGGATCACCATTTTTTTTGTTCCTTGAAAGTAAGGCAGGTCATCGTTTTAATGTTCTAAAAATAAACTTGGACACAATCTTCAGATAAACAGAGTGTATAGCATACATACATATCTACACGTGTATCTTCAGATACTATTGAGTTAGAGTGCTTTTAGAAGCACAAAGGCCTTTTTGCTTGCAATTGTTTTCAAAGACTAAACATCTAAATTGGCAATCGACGGTAGAGTATTTGAAATATATAGCATAAACTCCAAGGTTTCAATCAATTGTTTTAACGATAACAAAACATTACACTCATCAATGATGTTTATTTTTAAGTGTTGAATAGTTTTCGAAATGAAAGAACGATCAATTTGTGTTGGAATTTCATTTGTTGCCGACAAGTCAACATTCTAAATGGTCAATGAAGGCTGAAAGTTAAACTAGACGGAAAGTGGTCAAACTAGGCTGAAACAATTAAGTTGTACTGATTTTGGTCAAACAATGAAGAACAGTCAGCCATCTTATGGTCAACCATGGAATGGCATAGTTGATCGTTGTAAGGACTGAGATTTTGGCAGTGCATCTAAACTCTCTGTTGACGATGTTCCTGTGTGTAATTAAATTACATAATCACTCGTCAAGTTTCAGGAGAAAATGAGCTAAAATGGAGAAGTTACGCGATCAGTAGTTTTCACTTAAAGTGAATAGTAGTAACCTGGTTTTCCGAATAAGCCACGGAGTAGAGTTGGCTTTCGGCGCGTATCGGACTCCGTTCATAGCGATACAATAGCTCGCTTCGATCGGTTCAACTATTCTGGAACTAATTGCCCTGACGGATTTTAGATCTGATGCACGATTTTCGATAAAAAGGGGTTTCATTGGATTATATATATATATATATATATATATATATATATATATATATATATATATATGTTATATGGTGGAGTGTAATGAGGGTGGATTTTGTCGCAAATTGGCAACCAAATCGGATGAAAGGAAATTGTAGTTTCGATGCCTCTGTCGTGCTGATCGCGCTGGTGCAATCCTTTCGAAAATCCGATGGACGAATCTTCGGGAATAGAGAGATATTCGCTGAGGGGTCGAAGTCGGAAAAAAAAAACGGAAAATTCACAAAAGCCTAATATTTTATGCAACGTCTAGCGCGATTTCTAATATAGAGGGGCTTGTATGCATAATACATGTACGGGCAAGGACCGAGTTGAAAGGAATGAACATGGATGGACTAAATTGCAAAATTGTCAACTAGTATAAAACTAAAGAGCTAGGGTTTTCATGTGAAACCCTAACCCTAAACCATCCCGAGCTAACCCTAGCCTCCTAGCCGCCTCAGCTCCTCCCTGCCCACCCTGTGCGCGTGCCCCGGCAGCCGCCAAGCTACTCCGCCGCCGAAAGAGGCCCAAACACCCTCTCTTTATCACTCAACTTTATCCTCCACGCTTTCGACCGTGGAAGTCGTGGAAGCATCCGACCTCTCGGGTCTCGTTACCCACGTGTCGAGACTTCCTCCGCGTCGATCCCGCCGTCCTGCGCCGCCGACGTCGCTTTGATCCTCGCGGCCAACCGCAGCCCACCCGCATCGAGCAGAGGCGAGATCGAGGTCCGCGCGCCCCACCACGCTAGAGCGCCGTGTCGCTCCTCCGCCTTCGGCGACCTCCGAGCGCTTCCCCGCCGTTCCCGCACGCCGCCGCCGCTGGGATCTCTCGCGGCCGCCCAAACCCGTGCGAGCCGAGGCCGATTCCCTCGGCTTCCCAACGCCGCCACCGCCCACCGCGGGTGCACGGTCTTCCCCTTCCCGGCATCGGATTGTCGCCACCTCGACCTCCTTCGCCGCCGCCGCGCCGCCGGAAGCTTGAACCCGAGAACTACAGGAGTGACTGATCTCCGCCGCCGGCCAAGACACTGCCACGGACCACTCCGACCGCCGCACCCATCTCGGCCGGAGCGCACGTCCGCGCCGGCGGCCAACCCTAGCTCCTATTGGTCCGATAAGCAGTATTTGAGGTTCCATCACACTGTCTAAGTTTTCGGTCACCTTTCTGGTGATCCGATGATCCCCCGACACCTCGGGAAGTGAGCACGATGATCTAGGGTTCGTGCTGAACATCGTGCTCACCTCCGGCAGGTGCAGAGATGCCCTGGTTTGTGTATTAATCGCACTCTTAGCGCTGTGCGCGCTGTTCACAAATTTTCGTGTCGCTCGTGCACGTGCCACAGTGGCCGACAGTGCTCCGAAAGGTGAGCACGGCCTCCGGCACGCCGAGACCTATCAGCATGTGTCTCGGTTTGATTGTTTGATCTCTGGTTGGTACCGACGGGCCATAAAAGCCCAGAAATCGCATAAAATGATGTGATTTTTTTGTGTTCATGAGGGCTTTTATGCGATTGTGTTGGTTGTGGCTACTTCGAGCATCATGTATGTGTTGTGGGTAACCTCTGGACCGATCGTCCAAGGCCCCAGGCCATTACGAAAATCGGAAAGTGATTTCCGAGGCGTTTTTCGGCGAAATCCACTGACGGAACGCATTTACGGTTCGGAATTCTTCCGACGGTACTTAGTAATTATTTGCGATGTCGCTCGTTTCGAGGGTTCGAAAATGACGGGTGAGCGACGGTGGGTTACAGTGTAAATTGACACTTCCGGAAACCCGTATTCGTACAATTATCCGGCGATAATTGTGTAGTTGTGTTAGCTTGTGTTTGCTGCCAAGACATCCAAATTGGTGTGTTTTGTGGCAGCGAGTGACTCGTGGTACGAGTCGGTGAGTTTCGGGACAGTTCGTGGGTCCCAACGGAGTCCCGGTTCAATTTTCGAGACTTCCGGCGAGTCACAGTAATCGGTTTCGAGAAATCGATCGCCGTGGGTTTGTTTGTGGAGTTGTGTTTTTACTGTTCTTAGTTGTGGGTTAGTTACTAACCCGGTGGACCCTCCGTAGGTCCAGTTTACGATCTTTTGCAGTCAGGAGACAAGCGCGACATTCGTACAGGTGGGTACTTCGATCCGACGTGGGTACAGTGGTGCATGCTCGGTGATGGTTTCTTACCCTTAGTCTTCTGTTGCTACTATTGCATTGTATATATTGAGCCATGCACCCATGTTATTCCATTATACTCTACTCGTTGTTTGCATTCTTAGTATCCTGAGTAGGAGTAGAGTAGTTCTATCTATATGCATATCTGTTGACCTGGTTGGTCGGTTGTTGCATTCCGTATCTGTTGACCTGGTTGGTCAGTTGTTGCATTTCGTATCTGTTGACCTTGTTGGTCGGTTCTCGTACTTCGTATAAGTGACATTGCTGGTCGGTTGGACTTTGTGGACTTTGGGTCCAGGCAACACATCGACTCTCTCATCATGTGTTTCGATCTGGTTGATCGTGGTTCGGCGTTGTACGCCCTTGCATCCGTTTCGCCAAGGCACCGGTCTTTTGCTTGCTTTTTGTTTTGAGCATATCGACGATTTAGTCACAAAGATCGTGTATTCTAGACACCAGGTTGGTTTGGCCACCAACCAAGGGGTGTACGTATCCGGATAGGTCGTCGGTGACGCATGAATAAGTTGATAGTGTCTGCTCTGTGACAGGCAACGCTTGAGGTCTGTGGACCAATATAGCATCATCAGATTGGGTATTCTTTGGACTCGTCGTCCGGTTGACGCATATGACTATAGTAGCGGTTGTTGCGTGCATATTTACAGTTCCTTCTTTATAGTTGTCTTGCTACTATAGTTTTGATACTCATATATGCTTTATACTCAGTTCTCCTTTACAGTAGCGGTAGTTGTTCTTATACATTTTGTTCATGTATTATCATAGCTACTGTATTTAGTATATCTGTTCATATTGTTGTTATCTCTTCTCGATCCGCGAGTACCTCGCCTTCATCGCTGGTACCCACTGGAGTGAGACATGTTTACATGTTCTCACCCCCTCCACCCCCACCATTTTTCAGGTATCGCGGGCGGTGAGAGTTGAGACGAGACGTGAGACACGTTTGTAGTGGTCGCTAGAGCTTCCGACCTAGTTTGTTGGTTTAGTTCCTACCCTGTTTACTTTTGTTATTAATAGCCTTGATATTTCACGGTTTAGTTGGTTTATGTTATTTGAATTCATGTGGTTTTGAATGAACTATAGAACTCGTGGATTTTGTGAAAAGGAAAAAGATTTTCTACCCCTCGTGGTAGTGTGTTTTCAAAAGATAAAGAATTCCCGTGTAGGGAACAGTTTTAAAAGGTTTTATGTGGAATTACGATTTAATAAATGAATGTGAATCTGTGATGAATGGTGTAGTAATGTACATTGGTTATATGTTCATTTAGCTGTGGTTGTATTCCTGGATATATACTTTGTACTTGTGCGACGCCGTGCAAATACAGGGGAGACTCTATCCGTGTGAACAGTGGACTCCCTGTATTTGTGACGGATTTGGCATACCCTGGGATCAGGTCTTTCAAAAAAGAAAAAAAAAATTCCGCTGTGTTTCTATCAAAAAGGACCCCGGGGCGTGACAATCGTAGAAGGTTCCCGATCGACGGTGAAGTGCCTAGAAGCCCCATGACTGAAAAACTAGCCGTTATATCACTGTTGGAGGCCAAAGTCCGACGAGGGAGCAAACTAACCATTGGGCCTGATGTATGAAGCACGAATATTTCAAATCTCATGCCGTATCCGTATCGGATACGTATCGGATACCGATACGCGCCCGATACGGGAATGAAGTATCCGACATTTTTAAAAAATAAAAAAAATATCGGATATGGCTCGGATACGTGAGGGATACGGGGGGATACGGCCAAGTTCTTTTTTGATTTAAAATGATCGAAACTTAAAATTTTTTTAAAAGCTCACGTCCAAACCTATTGGAAAGAAGGAAAAAAGTGAGAAAAACACCAATCTCTATTTAATTTGTCATTTCATCTATCTTTTTGCACTTGAATAGTAGAAGGTGCTCATTCTCGTTCTATCTTCACACAGTATTTACTCTCCTTCATCTAATTTGTCAATTTAGCATTAAGCAACAAAGGCTATAAAATATATGATTTTTTTTTCCTTCTCTATTAAATTGTTACTTGTTAGCATATTTTTTTATTACTATTTTAATGATAGAACTAACAAAACAAACATATATATTGAATGGCTAATTATCTAGTTTGTGCGACTACATATCTATTGTTATCATTTGATCAAGTTGGATTATAGTTAGTTTAATACTTTTTGAATTAATATTTTATATAATAGATTTTTTTTTTTATGAACATATAGAACAATTATACAAGTTAATGCATATTAGAATATATTCCTTAATATATATACCAGATATCCTGATTTTTCTCAATATATTATTACATATAATCAACATATATTTAAATGTATTTAGAATAATAATATTTTATTCAAGTATATTCCGCGTATCGTATCCTAACAGTTTTAGAAATTACCGTATCACCGTATTCGTATCGTGTCGTATCCGTATCCCCGTATCCGTATCTGTGCAACATAGGGCCTGATTCTTTCCATATTTTTTTACAAAAGACAAATGAGCTTTGGAGTTAGAAATATCGCATCGTATGAGATTATGCTAAGGTATTTACTAGTGCTTAAATGCATTATTCCTGAGATTCTTGAACGATTCAATCAAAGAGCGCTATTGTAATTGTAAAGAGATTAAGCTTGAGTGAAAAACCGCTTTGTAAGACCGCTTGTAACACCTTCGAGCCTATGAAAAGATGGAAGTGTAAAGGCCTGGCCTTGCCCATGAAAAGCCATGGGAGATTGTGGAATTTGGTGCCTAAGAGGACCAGTATGGACATAGGTATGTTGGCCGAACCACATAAAAATCATTGTGCTTGTGATTACTCTCCCATTCTCTTATTCGTTACTATTCGCATTTGTACTTGGGCAATCAGATTTTGGTTTTCCTTTTATTACACACACACACACACACACACACACACACACACACACATATATATATATAATCGACCCTCTTATGTTGCCATATCAATCCACAATTGGTATCAGAATCCAATCTCACAAAATTAAGAGTATTTTTCTAAGTGAGATGGCAACATTGCATGAGGGCCAATTGATGACACATCCTCCATTCTTCAATAGTAGTGACAACTGACAACACCTATCAGAAAATTTGTATGCTAGTTTTTTTTTCCCAATCTCTAGATTTTGATTTGTATTCCATTGTTGAAGTCGATATATGAAACCAACCACCACAAAAAGTGATTGGAAAGATAAAGACAAAAGCTTTCTAGTTTCATTTCACGTGTTATGAATATTTTCTATTGTTCTTTGGATCAAAAAGAATTTGAATTTGCACTACAGCTAAAGAGATATGCCGTATGCGATGAACTTGAAATTGTCCATGAGGGGATGCCGGATGATTCAAGTTAAAGAGCTCAAAATCAATGAGCAAGTGTTTGCATTTGATTTTTTTGGTATGGACCTTTGTAAATTGAGTTCCAATATAATATCATGTCTTACAAGTATTATTAGTTATTTAGAAAATGGTTACCCTTATTCCAACTTTGTGAGAAAGATTCTCAGATTCTTATCAAGGTTGTGGGAGTCAAAATTGATGGCTATACAAGAAACTCATGACCTCGACAAACTATCAACAAACTATCATTAGATGAGCTCATTGATCTTCTCATGATTCATCATTTTCAAATACAAGAACATCAGAAGGAGACCGAAGTAGAGAAAAAGAAAGCTTCTAAAAGTCACTTGGAATAAGATGGAATCAAATTCATTTGAAAGATCAGCTGATTGAACTGAATATCATGCCCAAAATTTACATCACTAACAGAAAAAAGTATAAATTTAATAGAATTTTCTAAAATTTTGTATAGAAAATTCACAAACCCTTCTAAAGAATTTCTTGAAAATTATTGTAAAAAAACATATTTTCTTCAAAAAAATATTAGGTTTTTAAGTCCTACTTTATTACCTAATTGTCTTGTTTTTTTTATTCAAATTTTATTTTAAAAATTACCCCTTTTTAACATTTTTAAAAGATTTAAGTTAAAGATGGTGTATTTTGAAAACTACTTTGTGTTGATTGTTTTCATTTATCTCCTCAGCTGATTGAACTGAATATCATGCCCAAAATTTACATCACTAACAGAAAAAAGTATAAATTTAATAGAATTTTCTAAACTTTTGTTATAGAAAATTCACAAACCCTTCTAAAGAATTTCTTGAAAATTAAGAAAGCTTCTAAAAGTCACTTGGAATAAGATGGAATCAAATTCATTTGAAAGATCAGCTGATTGAACTGAATATCATGCCCAAAATTTACATCACTAACAGAAAAAAGTATAAATTTAATAGAATTTTCTAAACTTTTGTATAGAAAATTCACAAACCCTTCTAAAGAATTTCTTGAAAATTATTGTAAAAAAACATATTTTCTTCAAAAAAATATTAGTTTTTTAAGTCCTACTTTATTACCTAATTGTCTTGTTTTTTTTATTCAAAATTTTTTTTTAAAATTACCCCTTTTTAACATTTTTAAAAGATTTAAGTTAAAGATGGTGTATTTTGAAAACTACTTTGTATTGATTGTTTTCATTTATCTCCTTACTTTTATTTTTAAGGTATCTAACAATCATGGACACATCAAGAAATGGGTACCAAATTTATTTTTATAATTTTATATGTATTTGAAAATCATTCCAACAAGTCCCAAGGTTTCAAGCAGAAAGGAGTGAATTTAGGTAAAATTCTAATTCTATTATTCATCTCTTTTGTGAAAGTTTATTCAATTTATTTTTGAAAGGAGAAGAAAATCATTTTGAAAAATGAGCTAACTTTGCTTTTTGAAAGGGAGATTTACTTCTAAATTGTTCATTCTTGGATATCAAATTATATTTTTTTCCGAAATATTCACAAGACATCAAATTTTTGTATCTTTTTGTTGATGACAAAAAAGGAGGATATATAAATTGTTAATCCTCTCTAAACTCATATTTTATTAGCTAAATCTTTAATAAAATAAAAAAATTTGTCGATTATCAATGTTTTGTCATCATCAAAAAAGGGAGAATATTGAATCCGCAGTTTCAATCAATTATTTTGATGAAAAGCATAACATTAAACTCAGCTCTTGTGAGACCCCAGATAGTCCTATATATAAGATATAATAGAGCTAAAAACTCTTAACTCGGCTAATTTTGGGCGGTGATTAGGCCCAAGTGGTTAAGTGTGTTAAGCGTGCTAGGGCTAAAGTACTCCTAGGATGGGTGACCCCCTGGAAAGTAAGGCATCACAGCTCTAAGACTTAGTTTCTAAGTGTTGAATAGTTTTCAAATTGATAGAACAATTAATTTATATTGGCATTTCATTCCTGGTTAGAAAGTCAACATTTCAAATGGTCAACAGAGGCTAAAAGTCATAACAAGCTAAAATTGGTCAAATCGGGCTAAATATTCAAATTATGCTAATTTTTGTCGAACTGTGCCATTGACCCACACCTCCACAGTCAACCGTTGAGCAACTCGGTCGACCATCTAAGGTCCCAAGTCAACCTTAAAGTACCCAGAAGCCCCAAAACTCAAAAACTAGTTGTTATATAGCCGTTGGAGGCTAGTTGACCGAGGGGTGAGTACAGTTGACCATAAACTAGTCGCCAGGCCTAGTTCTTTCTAGATTTTGTTATCACGAATAACGAAGTTTTTGGGTTATAAATATCCATTCTATGAGATTATTACCAAGGAATTTAGAAGTGTTTCATTGTATTATTTTTAAGAGTTTCGGGTAATTCAAAAAACTCTATTCTATCATAGTTGTAGAGAGAGAGAGAGAGAGAGAGAGAGAGAGACTTGGACCCAAATCCCCAATCATATCGGCTACCTTCAAGCCCGTGAAAAGAAGTGTAAAAGCTTGGCCTTCCCTATAAAAGGCCATCAGAAATAGTGTTTGTTATTTCACTCTCTTTGTTTTATCCTTTATTATTCGCATTTGTGAGTTGCACAATCAAACCTTTGGTTTTTCTTTTATTATATAAATCAGCCCTCTTAGGTTGTCATATCGATCCACATCTAGATTCGAATTTATAATTTTTTTGCCATCATCCACTTTATGATCAAGAAATCTTAAACTGAATGGCTGAAAATGACAACCATATAAATAACAATCATGAAATTGGAGTTTCTAAGCAATGATATTATATTCGTCCAAATAGTGAAAAGAACTTTTTGTCAAAAATTTAGCCGATTTAAATTACTCTACACTATTAAACTTATAAACTCCCCATATCAGTCATTATGATTGTTCATTTTGACCTTTCAATCACTAAGTAATGATATCAAAAATTATTAAATTAGGTTCCTAATATTTCAAATAGATAGAACATGTCTAACAGTGTCGATTGTCACTTCAAATGTCACGTAATCATAAACCAAACAAAATCACTAAGGCAAGCATGCCACATTTATACCTAACTACACACATACACTATATTTAACAATCTCGATTGTTGCTTCAAATGCCCAATCATCGAAATGAAGTGGAAGCATGGAGGCATGTGTACCACCTCTATACCTAACTAGACACATACATATATTATACATATGTGTAAATAAAGATATGTGCTCAAAGTATTACATGCCTAAAGACTGAAGGGAACAATGTTGACGATCAAACAATTCCTTGTTATTTGCCAAGAGTGGGAGGAAACCTTTAGATATAAGATGGTTACTTAATTTTAAAAAAGAGTTTACCCAATCAATAGTTTCAAGCAGGAGCACCAAGAGATTTTCAACCTTAAGACATGTGAAAGGAGTCTAATAATTAAGAAAACTAACAATAGAAACTTGCAAGAAAAGAAAATAATGCATGCACACAGTTGAACTGAGATACTTCATGACAGTGAGGCCTTCATAGTATCTAGAGAAAATCAATGATATAATACAGCCACATGGTTTGCACCAATTCAAACGCCTACAGATCAAAATTCAAAAACGCCTTTAGCACGTGTATTGGGTTGACGAAATAAATGGTATCAATTGTGCAAGTATGCTCAAATGCAGCATAAACTCTTCAATTAACGACCAAAGCCATCAATTGATAAAGATGATTGAAATAAAACAAAGAATATGTTTGAAGGAATGTATGGCAGGGGCATATGTGAAAGTGGCACCTTTTTAAAAGGAGTGAGCCCAAGTAACCCAAACAGTGTTGGTAGTGGATGAATTGTAGACTCCTCGCTAGCAATCCCAGCAGGCTTCACTGATGTTTGGGCGTGCTTACGTAACATCAAAATATTGATGTACACACTGCAAAGTACCAAAAGCCGATGCATAAGTAATTCAATGACAGAGACATTGATTGCTAATTATGTCATAGGAGATTATCAGAAGTAGAATCTTTGCATGGAGAATGATTGATTACCCGTAAATCATACCTGACAGATAACACTATAGAATCCATGATTGCAAGAACGTCCGGGAAAGATTTACAATACCCCTCAATCCTGATCTTCTTCTCCCTCACAAGAGGAAGCAGGCACCGAGCCCACTCATTTGGTATACGGCCAACCTGAAAGCAACACCGGCAATGCAAATAAGTGAGATGGGATGCAAAAGGAAAAAAGAAAGAAAAGGCTACATTTGTCGCTTTCCACATTAAAAAGCATGCTGAGAAGTGAAAAGGAAGCGTATATGGCACCTCTCCGTGATCCTCTGTCGAAAACCTCACTATTTCTGAGCAAGGAGCAATGGGCCGCCCTCGGCCAGGAAATCTCGCGGTGCAAGGGGAGACGGAGGAGTTGTTGCCCGAAGGAAAAGTAAAGGCCACCTTGTCTCCCACCTTAAGCCGCCTACCCTTGCAAGTCGACAGCCCCACGATGTCAGAGCTCCCGACAAACCACCAATCAGTATCTCTACGATCTGACAACCTACTGCTTGCGGGCTCCAGATCTCCCTCGGCGCCAACATTACTAAGATTCCGATCAGTGTCCGCGCTCCGAGCTACCTCCTTAGCAACGGAGGTGGCCGTGCCGGAAGCAGTTTGCCGAACAGGAGGTGAGGAGGATTTGAGGGATTTCTTCCTGGCGGCGGCCGTCGGGCTTGCCAGGGCTGCGGCCGTAGTGAGGCGGAGGTGAGGGGTGTCGAAGACGATGTTGATGGCAGCGGCGGCGTCGTTGTTGGCCATGTGGAGGGCGCGGATTACGTCCATCTCCGAGAAGTCCTCGCCGACCACGGAGCGGACCGCGGCGATCTGCTCCTCGTTGGCCTTGTTCCCCATCGCTGGAGAATGGACGCCGAACAGGAACCCTAAACCTAACCCTAGAATCGTACTGCGAGCGAATCGCAATATCGACGGGGCAGCTACTACCCCTATCAGGCTATCACACAAGGAGAGACGCCCTGCTGCTTCGGCGACGGCGGGAGAGGGCGATTGACCAGCGAAAGATGGGGTACACTACAGAGGGCGGGAAACCATCGCGCCTACGAATATCTTTCCGCGTCTGATACCGGTCGGCGAGCAGCCGCGGTCGCGGGAACAGAGTAAACAGAAAAAATGGGCTTTTTTTGCAAATAGCCCCCTGAACAATTTTATTTTTAAAAATAGCCCCAGTGAAAATTTATTTGCAAGAATGGCCCCCGCCACGCCACGTCGCTGCGGGCCAGTACGGGGCCAGGTGTTTAAGTTGAACACGGTGAACCATTTACCGTGTCTAAACACGGTGAATGGTTCACCGTGTTCAATGTGTTCTACCGTGGTCTGGATTTGTATTGGACACGGTGAACTATTCATCGTCCAAAAATGACTAAGTCCTGGTACTAATACCAGGACCTAGCCAAAAATGGCTAAGTCCTGATAGTTGTATTGGACACAGTGAATGGTTCACCATATCCAATACTAATACCAGCACTTAGGCATTTTCCCTGCAAAGGGCGGTATTATTATGCATAGTGCGGTATTATTATGTATATGCATGAAGATATGTTTAATAACACATATATTTACAAATGTGGAGTTGCGGTAATTACAGGATAATATTTTACTGCCATTATAAAATATTTCATCAATGGCTCAAAAAGGTGCTTCAGTCATTTCGTGGAGAGCGAAAGCAAAGCAAAGAGTGGAAAAAGATCGTTCTCCACCTCAAAGATTGCCCGAAAGTATCAGTAAAGAAGTTCAAACAACGACAAACTGAAGAAGAAAATAAATAGTGCGTTGACTAGGAGATTAGAACTTAGCCCCTTAGACCTGGCTAAATATGACTAAGGCCTGGTAGTTGTATTGGACACGGTGAATGGTTCACCGTGTCCATCCATTAGTATTGGACACGGTGAGCCATTCACCGTGTCCAATACAATTTCCAGACACTACACAATCAGTCGGCGAAGAAACAAGTTACAATGCAATACATCAAGTTACAACTCAATACAACATCACAACGCAATAATTGTAAAAAACATCATAACATCACAATACAACAGTACAAATACACATATCAATACCAACCAAATCTGAATAAAGTCTCAATATGAAATATGAACATCTATATATACAAAATTCAAGCAAGTTTTACAAAAATAAATGAAAATAATATCATGTTCTCCTTCCCCTCCCTCGACCACGTCGCCTACCACGTCCGCGACCACGACCAACACCATGCTCATGAATAGGCTCTAAGATCTCCAAGTGGTCGATATGCTCGATAACAGCACCCTCAATCACAGCAGGCGTCGGTAGTATGTCTGGACGTGGAGGAGCTGAAGAGGATGGCTGATATGTACGAATAGACTGCATACGTCGTCGACGCCTATAATAAAATATATGAACCGGTAGAAGTGGATCCGGTCGTACTAGTCCTGGTGCCGGTGCCGGTGCCGGGTCCATAACATAATCAAAATGTGGCTCCTCTGGTACTGGTGACGGTGCCGGGTCTATCGATGATGATGGCCTCGGTGGACTATATATTGGTGCATGGCCGGACGTCGATGCTCGGCCAAAGTCTGCTCGTCGTGGAGGTACAGTGTCAGGAAGCGTAGGTAAACTCTCCAAAACTGCTTCTATCTGATCTGCCACGTGTGATAGTGCATCTAATACCGATCCTCGTGAAATGTCAGGCAGGACACGTCTGATCGTATAATGTGATCTCTGTACGATATCGACCTGAAGTAAAAGCACCACTAATTAATATTAAAAAATTTCTTGTATATATAAAAAGAAATGTTTAAAGAGAAGTGATATATTACAATCATACCAATACTCTCTCGACGTGACCACGTGGCTGATACGTGAGGGGTGGCCTCTGTACAGGTGTAGATATCCACCGTCGAGTGATCGTCCAATACCACTGCATGTAAGCAGTGGTAGCTCCTATATGATCAGGATCCATCTCCGGGTCCACCTCTGCTATATCTACTAATCTATCATTCCACCGTGCAATGTATGAAGCATGAAATGCCGCCCAATCCTTATCTGCTCTACCTCGTGAATTAATGCGACGTCTGTACATGTAATAATAGGCCAAACTGGCGAAGCACGCGATCGGGATGATGCAGCTCAATAATGTGGAAACAGACTAAGGTAGTCCTCGATCGCCAAACCTGGGACCCGGCCAGACAAAATGATGGGAGCGTCTCTAACACTGGGTCTGTATAAGGTCTCCATATAATCTATTGTGATAAATACATATGATTAGTTATTAAAATTGCCCTATGTTGTTCTCGTATTAACTTCCGTATATTAGACCACATTACAACTAAAAGATGACGAAGTATTGACAATTTTTGAAAGTGTAGTACTCTAATGGCTGGAAGCACAAAAGGGCATTGCAAAATGCATGTTAGGTGTATAAGTTATTACCTGCCTAATATTCATGCTATACTAAAGTATAAGTCACTACTTGCCTATCTTGATGCAGTTTTAGAACTACTACAACATAATTGATATCCAAAATATAATTAAATTAGCGTTGAATAAAAATTTCCACATATTAACTTTTATTTACCTGAGACCCTAACTGCTAATCCAGCTGATCACGATAAAACTCAATATCAGTGGTCGCGACATTGTCCCGAAAAGCCAACCTGGTATTCCACCTGTTTCATATAATTCATATTAGTTATGACAAAATAGTATAAGAAAAACTAATAATGAACAAATACTTACCGACACCCTAGTGCCAGGTCGACAAGCACAAGCTGCGGTCCTACTACCTCAGGGCGGCCAATATGCAGGTGGTCCCATGCCCATATCTATACAAACAAGCTAGTTAGAAATGAAAACAAATACCATCACTTAAGTACAAGTATTGTAATAGTGCTAGTAAGGATTTGTACCTGTAGTAGTGTCCCGAAGCAACAACACTCGACCTTCCCCCTCATACTAGCATTTCCTAGGGCCCGATATAGATGAGCTAGCACGGCTGCACCCCATGCCAACTCACCGCAAATGTCAAAATCCTCTAGATGTGGCAACCATTTCAAATGCACCCTATTCCCGTTTGGATTTGGAAAGAGACTACATCCTATCTTAAAAAGTATATATGCTCTCGCTGTAGCTCGAACAATAGCGGGAGGTGCATCTACCGCAATATCATGGAAGGTCTGATATAACCAATCTAGCTTGATTTCACCACCCCTAATATCGTGAGGAACCACCCCGAGAAGTAGGCCGCACAGCTCTGCCCACTGATATGATCCCCCTCAGTCACAGCGCCACCGTCAACGTAGAGTCCAGTAATAACGGCAACGTCCATCAACGTAATACTCATCTCTCCGTGTCGCAAATGAAAACTTTGCGTCTTCCGCCGCCACCTCTCGACTAATGCGCCCAATAACGACTGATCCAGCTGTAGGCGACGCAAACGTGAAACGTAATAAAATCCTCCTCGTCGCAATAAGTCCAACACCGCTGGATACTCCATCTGCCATATGTTCTTTTTACGGCCATGCTCCGTAAATTGAACAGGAGAATAACTCTGGAAGATTGTGATTGTCATATCAAAATTAGTTCATAAGTCGAAACAATTATACGTTAGTTTATTAATCTTTTGAAAAATCACCTCATCTCTGATCAAAGAAGATCTATGGCGCGCCTGCTCAGTCAGCACGGAAGTATCAATAGGTCCTGGCTCCTCATGATCGTCCATCTGAAATAGTAAATTAAATAAAAGTTAGAAACAAAATGATATAACATTAGTGCGTAAGCATAAAATATTAAAGAAGTTAAGTATCATTTTCAGTAAGTCAAAACCTAGTGACGACGTCTCTCCGTCCTTCGTTGGTGATTTTCAGGACACGTGCTTTTATAATGTCCGGGCTGTTTACAGATACTACACTTCCCCCTCCTATTCCCAGAAGCTTCGTCCATAACATTACGGATACGCGTGGATCTTGGTCGGCCCTTTTTTCTTCTCCCGCGTGGTGGCAGTACAGGGGTATCATATGATGCGATCCAATAACGACGATCGGGAACGGGGTGGAACTGCGGCTCATAAGCCTTACAATAGGATGCGACGGTATACCAAGGAGAACATAAGCTATAATAGTCTATGTTCATGTATGAAGAACTCCAACATGACAAAATGTGTGAACAAAGGAATTTCTGTGAGTTGCAAACACAAACATGAACATGTAGAATTGATTCCATTGGTAATCACTTGATATTGCTCATCACGGCCAGTAAATATGTCGAACTCGTTAATTCCATATCGTATTGTCTTATATGCTCTAGCACTTTTCATCCGGTTATTGATGGTGTTTTCTACAATCGAGACAAATTGTGTAAGCATTGCAGCGCCCTCCGCCCCATGTTTTATAAAAGGGATAATTGTCTATATACCCCTCATGCGTCTGAAAATATCCGATCTACTCCTACTTTTTTTTTTTCCTAAAATGCCCCTCATACGTTCCACCGTTATTGCAAAATACCCCCGCAGTTATCTCTTGTTAAGTTAATCTGGGTTAAACGTGAGTTAAATATCTACCACAGTTAAAAAACATTAAAATACCAATTTTACCCTTAACTTAAGGGCAAATAAGAAAGGTTCGTGACGGTAGAGGGGTACATTGGAAAAAACGAAAAGTCGAAATATTTCTATGCCCTTGACTTTAAGGGCAAATAAGAAAAACAGTGATGGTAGAAGGGTATATTTGAAAAGGGCAAAATAGTAATTTTACAGAGATAACAGAGTTACTTAACAGATTTTAAATATTAGCCTTCTAAGAGGGGTAAATCGGAAAATCGGAAACTTTTCACGGGTATATAAGCAATTGCCCCTTTATAAAAAATTCTACCACTCGATGGAACGTTGCCATTACAAAAGCTGTAATTGGTAAGGCGCGAATTGCCCTCAACACGCCATTTAAACTTTCCGATCGGTTAGTTGTCATAATATCGAATCGTCGACCACCATCAAAAGCTTTAGCCCAGTAAGTCCTATCGTTATGAAGATTGTCAACCCATAGCCAAGCTTCTTCATCCATAGCCTTCAATTCTTCCTTTAATGCGTTATATTCTCGTTCTTCTGAAGCATTCCCAATTCGATAAAACATGTTTAATAAGTGTTTTGCTTTGAAATGAATATTCATATTGGCTTTCATATGTCGCAAACACCATCGATGAGCATGGCCTTCAAATGGTGGGAATATAAGTGCAACGAGGTTCGCTAACCCTTTAAAACGATATAATATTAGTGTAATAACTCGCGCTCTTGTTATATACATTCTTAGACAAGTTAAAAACCACTCCCAACTCGACCCATTCTCCCCCTCACAAATTGCGAAAGCTAGCGGAAATAAACCACCATTAGCATCGACACCTGTGGCAATTAATGTGTGGCCTCCATATTTTCCATACAAATGGATAGCATCGATAATAAGTAATGGCCGGCAATACTCCGAACCATGAATCGACGGTCCAAAAGCCCAAAAGGCTCGTGAAAACATTCTACTATTGCTCGTGACATTAATGGTATCAATTTTCGTAATAGTGCCAGGATTTGTTGTCACGCCCCGTGACCGATCCATTTGGCCGGTTCGAGCGCGTCAACAGACGCCGAACGGACAGGGCTTCCCCTGTCCGCCCAAGGCTCAACAAGTACAGCTAGAGTATAAATTTCACACATGCGGAAGCATACACAAAAAGCTTACACGAGGGTAAGCAACATAGCCAGAGTGAAAGTACTAATGTAAACATACAAGTAACATGATTAATTTCAATCACTTACATGTAAATGTCTTTACAACTTTGAATTCTTTAAAGTCTTTACAATCATTGCATCATTTCTTTCTTACATCACTTTACCTCAAAATATAACTTGATTACATTCAAAGTTAGGCAACTACGATCATCAAATACAAAAGATGATATAAAGGGAATGCAACTACCAAAAAGTAATAACTTGGCGGTCTCTATCTAGGGCGCGATGCCCTTACCGCGATCCTCGGCCGGCTCGCTCGGTCCCGGCCCTGTGGAAATAGTGGGGTGAGAACTACAACAAAGTTCCCAGTGGGTTCGGCAACCAACCACGCCGACTTTCCCACTAGGTCGAACTCAAGCGTAATAGAAAGAAAGGTAAGATAATAACCAACTAACAAATGCAACTAATACGCTTGAGAGTAACGATAAAATGCTCAAACTGTAAAGCATGCAAGATCATAAGTTCAATACCCAATCTCTTGGCTAACCCGTAGGTTTCGCCCTCAACAAGACTCAACCAAACTCAAAATCCCATAGTATACCGGGGAGGTTCAATATCGACCCGTTGGGACCGTCCTCTGGAAAAACTCATTCCCCGGAAAACTCATTCCAGTTGGCGACCAACTCCGGAGCGCACCGCCGAGGGGGGAGCTATCACCCCCGAGCAAGGACTATATGGTGAGTACGATCAATCCTTAGCTTTAAGGATTCCAAATCTCAATCTATTCCTTGCCTTCAAGGAGAACTTATGTTCATATGACACTTAACTCAAAGGTTGTTGTCATAATGTCAATCTCATGACTCTACTAGTGTTATATACACTACTTGTTCTTGTTCTTGTTCTTTGATGCCACACATGTTGTCTAAGTATTCTAGACTCAATCTTTGTCACATTCTCTAAGTACATGTCCAATGTCACATTCACTTGTCAATTACACCAAGTTCTTGTTCTTGTTCTTTAGCATGCATACATAGGGTTCTTATTCTTTAGCATATGTTCTCATACAATTATATCTCATGCATTTGAACTCACAAATTGCAATATAACTCATAAATTACCCTACTATGCATTATGCTCAACATATATAGAATGCTCAAAAGTGACACTTAGACATAGAAAGAATTCCAGTGTCCTTGGAATGCACCACCCACCTTCTAAAATTATGGATGGGTTGCCCGTCGAATTTCGTAGCTAACCGAGGCCTATTTTGAAATCATGCAGCTATCGTATTTTACATCAAAGTTAGCTTACACAGCAACTCATAGATAGGCTTTTCGTTTAATTAAACAGAGTTGTCCCACGCGTCGGGGATATCCCCAATTAGGTTTCTACAAGGTCAATTTGACCCTAGAACCTCTATAGCCAAAAGCCCCAAATTTCGGTGCTCTACCAAAGCCCTATGTGAAACCCTAGGTTTTGATCTCTTAAACAAGCAAAGGAAAGCTTGTTAACCCTATTAGAGTTCATCTAAACCCATTTGAACCAATTCTAGGGCATCTACTTGAAGCCCTAAGGATTCACCATGAGAGCTCGTGAAGCATCCATGGATTTTCCTGGAGCTTGATGTTCTACCATGTCTCTAACATGAGAGAAACTCAAAAACTCTAGGTTTCATGGAAGAAAATCCAAACCCTAACCTAGATTTCCAAAGAAACCATACCTTGGTCCAAGCTATCCCACTATCCACCTTGTAGGAGAGCTTCTAGAACCTCCAAGCCTCCAAAATCTCCTCCTTGGGCTTCTTCTCTTTCTTCTCCAAGCTCTAGGAGCAAATCTCTAGAGAGAGAAAGAGAGAAATGAGAGGGAGTGTGTTTGGGGGTGAATGGCTGTGAGAGAGGGAGCCCATGGGTGCATATAGTGTTGTGACAATTGCCAAAAAGCCCCTCCATTTCGAAATTTTGCAAACTGCCCAGACTGGGAAATTTTCGGGTTCAGGGTCCGGACCTGGCCATGGGATCCGGATCCCGAAAGCTGGGGTTCTGGGACTTAGCCATTTTTCTGCTGACTTCGCAGGGGTGGACTGGTCTTGGCCTCCTGATCCGGATCCCGAGAGCAGGATTTTCAGGACTTAGCCAATTTTTTGGCTGATTTCACAGGTGTGGACCGGTCCTGGCCTCCTGATCCGGATCTCGAGAGCAGGATTTTCAGGACTTAGCCAATTTTTTGGCTGATTTCGCAGGTGTGGACCGGTCCTGGCCTCCTGATCCGAATCCCGAGAGCAGGATTTTTAGGACTTAGCCAATTTTTTTTGGATGCTGCTGTTGCCAGGCTTGTGGCATCCGGACTCCATCCATGGGGTCCGGTCCCAGCAAGCTCCAAATCACAAATTTTTCCAGATTTGTAGTTTCTTGCTCCACGGGTCCCATTTTCACTTCACACAAGTTCTAAAACACTTGGAACCTTGTGTTTATTGACTCACTCCGCGTTCCGCTCATTTTGACAGAACTCGGCACGCTTTACGAGGAAGTGGGTTGTTACATTCTCCACCCCTTAGAATTAGTTTCGTCCGCGAAACTAACTTAGTTATAATCTAGGTTCGTACCTTGATTCAGATTCTCAAATAAATGGGGATAATGCTCCCGCATTACGCTCTCGAGTTCCCACGTAGCTTTCCGGTCGTTGTGGTTGCTCCAGCGGACCTTGACATACGGAATTTTCCGGCTCCGTAGTTTTCTTTCTTCACGATCGATAATGTACGCCGGAAACTCGTCATAGGTCATATCCTCTTGAATCCCCGACGGTTCAAACGCGAGAATATGATCGGGATCATGAACATACTTGCGGAGATTTGATACCTGGAATACATCATGAACTCCCGCAAGCCTCGGTGGTAGTGCTACTCTGTAGGCCACCGCTCCAACTCGCTCCAAAACCTCAAATGGTCCGAGATATCGAGGACTTAGCTTTCCCCGAATTCCAAACCGCTTGACTCCTCGTGTTGGCGATATCTTTAAGAACACGTGGTCGCCAACCTCGAACTCTATGTCCTTTCTTCGCTTGTCGGCATAACTTTTGTGCCGAGATTGCGCCGTCGCGAGTCGTTGGCGGGCAAGGCGAACTTTCTCTTCCGCCTCCCGCACCACATCGGGGCCAAGAACAGCTTTCTCGCCCACGTCACTCCAATGAATTGGAGAGCGACACTTCTTTCCATAAAGGGCCTCGAAGGGCGCCATCGCGATACTTTCTTGATAACTGTTATTGTACGCGAATTCCGCCATTGGTAGATGATCATACCAATTGCCCTTATAATCAAGTACACACGCTCGGAGCATGTCCTCAAGTATTTGTATCGTTCTCTCCGATTGACCGTCACTCTGAGGATGAAATGCGGTGCTAAAATCGAGCCGCGTGCCCAATGCTTCTTGTAGGCTCCTCCAAAAGTGAGAAGTGAACCTCGGGTCCCGATCTGATACGATAGACGCCGGAACCCCGTGAAGTCTCACAATCTCGTCAATATAGACTTGAGCCAACTTGTCCCCCGACCAAGTAATATGAATCGGTAGGAAATGTGCCGATTTCGTTAATCGGTCCACGACCACCCAAATTGCATCATGTCCACCTTGAGATCGAGGTAGCCCAGTCACAAAGTCCATTGCAATATTTTTCCATTTCCAAACGGGTATAGGTAAATTTTGTAGCTTTCCCGCCGGAAATCTCCGCTCCGCTTTTACTTGTTGGCAAGTAAGACATTGCGCAACAAATTCTCCAATGTCTTTCTTCATACCCGGCCACCAATATTGCAACTTTAAGTCTTGGTACATTTTGGTGCCGCACGGGTGTATACTATAAGGAGATTGATGCGCTTCTTGCATAATCGCCTTGCGGAGATCCTTGTTCTTGGGTACACACCAACGATTTCGAAATCGAAGTGTGCTGTCACGCCCCGAGCCCGCCAATTCGGTCGGATTCGGCGCGCCGGCAGACCGCCGAACGGACAGAGTTTCCCCTGTACGTCCAAGGCGTCGCAATCGATACAATTACAAGAAGGTTCCAACTAGGAACAGTATTCAACATACAACGATTGCATAAGGAAGCTAGGTATCAAACAACATAAACACATCCTATGTTATTACATTCATCCCACATTCATTTTACATCACCGATTAATTTACATTAGACTTCCAAATACAATCCACTCATTATTACATCATTTCACAAGTTAGTTACATTTTTGCTCACTACCCTCTAGTCCCCGCTATTAAGACGGCCTCGTGGTGCTACCTCGGTCTCCCGGTAGGCGCTATCTACGTATTTACGCCTTGCCTCGCGCTGCCGCGCGCCGCTCACGTGTATACCCGTACCCCCAAAACCACAACACGGGGGTGAGAACTATTGTCCATAGTTCTCGTGGGTACGGTCACCCAAGAGAACAGCTCGACCAATAGGTCCAAGGAGGCACTGCAAATATGTTAGTCCAAAAACATATATAGGTATATAACTTGCAACTAACATAACAACATGCCTCACAAATGCAACATGCAAATTATTACTTTAGCTCTTAGCTTTTCTTTACTTTGTTGCTATTTTGTACATTAGCCATTTCATTCTTACTTAGCTATTCGTTAATTTAGCTATTCATAACTCATACCAGTTATAACTCTAAGGTTTCTGCTTACCTTAGCTCACATCATTAACTTTCAAGGTTTCTATAACACTAGGTTCCATCTCAAGTCTAACTTGCTTCTAAGGTGTCTATTACCTTAGGTTCACCATACATATCACTAGCCCTCAAGGTTCTTTCTACCTGATTCCAGCTAGCCACCCGACTCGGTCACGAGTCAATCAATAGCGGATAATCCGCACTTTGCTGGCTCGAGGTGAAGGACCCGTCACTTGCACCTCACCGCAAGCCAAGAACCACATCGCCCAACGGTCCGCCCGAAGGTCCGTGCACCGTGGTCGTGATCCGCCGAGAGGAACATGCCGCATACACCCATAGCCAAGATTCCCTGATAGGGAGAGGAACATGCCGCATACACCCTAGCGCTCACTTTGTTCTTGCTCAATCATAAACCTCGAAGTTCTTCCGGTGGGAGAGGAACATGCCGCATACACCCGTGGACCCAGAACTATCGAGCTCACAATTACTGGGATTCCGGAATCCACTTTCCACTTTGCTTGAGGGTTGGCCTTAACCCTCAACAGTCGACCCACTGGGTCCATTGTTCTCTACATCCTAGGTCCACTTGACTCTAGGGTTCATTCCTTGTCACATAACCTAGGTTGTCTTAACTCTAGGTTCAATGTCATTCTAGCCCGACCTATGTTTACTCACACTAGGTCCATTGCCATCGTTGTTCAACGTATGTCCTTGACACTAGGTTCAATGCCACTCACCTAGATCCACTGACTCTAGGTTTACTATAACCTATGTTTATTAACAACACTAGGTTAGATGCCACACTCCTAGGTCCACGGACTCTAGGTTTACTATAACCTATGTTCATTACACTAGGTTAGATGCCACTCGATCTATATGTGCATTTAGTCCATGACTCACATTCTTTACTTGGCATTCTTGGTTTCATCGTTTACCTCATGTTTACTTATCCACTAGCATCTCTATATTATGCTATGGTCATATTCATCGAGTGTTCACTACGCTAAGCATGCATTCATTTACTCTTCTAGCATTACACTTTATGCTATTATCATGTTGTTATTCATGCAAGATTAAGTCATCTCTAGGGTTCAGTGTCGCAATATTCATCCTGATGCTTCCTATGTCCAAATGCGAGCCTATGGTGCCGCACGATAAGGGAAGAGTGCAAGCAGACACCCTATGTCCTAATGCGATGCCCATAGCTCCGCACGATAAGAAAGCATACAAGGAAAGTCATCTGACCATACTAACCCTATCATGCATTTCACTCATTCACTTGCATCTACTTAGCGTTTTACTTTATGTCGCTAACATTCATTTCTACTTATTTAGTATGAACATGCTTCAATAAGAGAGATATGACTCTTAGACATACAGGCGACCTAGTCGCTTCGGTAAACACACCCACCTCTAATTGCTCTCCGATTGCTCGTAGTCACTCGCAATCGGCCGCCCGCGGCACCCGTGACCCGGTTCGGCTCGGACTCTTGTGCGATCAACCGAACGACCACCGAATCTCGATCTGAGACTTCGTGCCGTTGCCCCACGCCTTCAAGTTGCCCCAGTTCCGTTTTCATGAATTTAGGGCTCCTATCTTGCGTGTCATGACATCTGGTATGAATATATTAAAATATTAATATCTTTGCAACCGCTCGTCGGATCACCGAACCGAGCGCGCCAACGCGTTCGTTGCACCCCCAATTAGGTTTACATGGGGTCAAATGAGATCAATCTCATCTATTTCTAAAAAACCCCATTTGGATGCCCTAGATGCTACTATAGCCAAATTCACCAAATCGATCTACGAAATGGGGAATACTCATATTGCTAGCATGCTAAGGTTCCATATATCCCAACTCTAGGGTTTAAGACCCACTACAAGTGGATCTACCATGAAAGAGAGAGAGAGCTCAAGCTTACCTCTCCAGAGCTTGCCCGCTTGAGGGAGAAGGAGGAGATGGTCATCATCATCATCACCATCATCTTCTTCTCCATCTTCTTCTTCCTCTTCTTCTTCCTCTTCTTCTTCTTTCTTTCCTTCTTCCCTTTGGTCGAACAGAGAGAGAGAGGGAGAGAGTTCTGAGGGAGTGAGAGGGAGAGAAAGGGTTTTATTACCCTCTATTCACTTAACCCCCTGCATAATTGCAAACAAACCCCTCAACTTTGCAATATTTGAAACAGCCCAAACTGGGCATTTTCGGGCTGCTGAGACCGGACATCCATCAATGTCCGGACCTTGGATGTCCGGACATTCACACAATGTCCCGACTGCCCGCGCAGGCCCCTTTTGCCCATTTTCCGCATCGGGTCCGACATCCACCATTGTCCGGACATTGGATGTCCGGACATTGGATCAATGTCCCGACCCCGCAGGGTCCTCCAGCCCACTCAAGGACTTAGCCAAATTTTCAGCTTTTTCCGTTTCTTCTCCGTTCCAACTCACTTTTGGACCGTTTGACCTCCGATTCGTTCCAAATCGAACCGAGACTCTCCAAACATGATTTAGATCATGTCCACATCATCACTTCATCCGCGCAAGTGCCGGATTTGGCTCACGGCCCAAAGTAGCCATTCGGGTTCCATTTCCTCTCCGTTCTAACTCACTTTTGGACTTGTGGGTCTCCGATTCACTTGAAATCGCACCGAGACTCCCCACACATGATTTGGATCATGTCCACATCATTATCTCACCCGCGCAAGTGTCGGATTTCGCTCACGACCTAACATTGCCTTTCGGGCTCCGTTCTCGCACCTAGTGCATCGAAAACACCCGAAAGCTCCCAAATTTCACCGGAACCATCCAAATGGCTTTCCAACCAAAGGTACACCGTAACTTCCTAGTTTTAGAAGTCCAGTACCTTACATGTGCCGTCGGTCCCAATGCCGAACTCTTCGGCACTACCGTTTTCCACTTCACCGCGCACCTTTTGGAGATACTCATCGGAAGCTTGTAATTCCTTGATCCTCTCCAATAAGGTCGGTTGCACCACCAAGGTAGTAAGTGTAGCCGGCACTCTCGGTGCCACTACTTCCAATCCAAACCGTTGCATCTCCTTTTGCAACAACGGTTGAGGCGTAATTCCCGATGCTAAGACTTCTCCAGATTTTCTACTTAGCGCGTCGGCTACGACGTTAGCTTTCCCGGGGTGGTACAATATCGTGACATCATAGTCCTTCAATAATTCTAACCACCGCCGTTGTCGCATATTAAGCTCCTTCTGGGTGAACAAGTACTTAAGACTTTTGTGGTCCGTGTAGATCTCACAATGTTCCCCATATAAGTAATGCCTCCACAATTTTAGCGCGAAAATCACCGCGGCTAATTCCAAGTCATGGACTGGGTAGTTCTTTTCATAAGGTTTCAATTGGCGCGAAGCATAAGCTATAACGCGCCCATTTTGCATCAAGACACACCCGAGTCCAATGTAGGAAGCATCACTGTACACGACGTATGTCTCCCCCGGCGTCGGTAAAGCAAGTACCGGGGTCGTCGTTAACCTTTCTTTTAACTCTTTGAAGCTTCGATCGCAATCTTCGCTCCAAACATACTTGACTCCTTTGTGTGTAAGGCGCGTTAGCGGAGTGGATATTTTGGAGAACCTCTCCACGAACCGCCGATAATAACCCGCAAGTCCAAGGAAACTGCGGATTGCGCTCGTTTCGCGAGGCCAATCTTTAATTGCCTCTACTTTCTTCGGGTCCACCGAGATACCTTCACCCGAAATCACATGTCCTAGGAAAGTAACCTCCGAAAGCCAAAATTCACATTTCTTCAACTTGGCATATAACTTCTCTTTTCGAAGTATTTCCAAGACAAGTCTCAAGTGCTCCTCGTGTTCTTCCTCGGTCCGAGAATATACCAATACGTCGTCAATGAAGACCACGACGCATCGGTCCAATAGCGGACGGAAGACAAGGTTCATTAAGTCCATAAATGCCGCCGGGGCGTTAGTAAGCCCGAATGGCATTACCGTGAACTCATAGTGGCCATACCGCGTACGGTACGCCGTTTTGCGCACATCCTTGGGCCGTATCTTCAATTGATGATACCCCGACTGGAGGTCTATCTTTGAATACACCTTAGACCCCTTCAACTGATCGAACAAGTCATCGATCCTTGGCAATGGATACTTGTTCTTCACCGTGACTTTGTTCAACTCGCGATAATCCACGCAGAGTCGAAGTGTGCCATCTTTCTTCTTGACGAAAAGCACAGGAGCTCCCCACGGAGACACGCTCGGCCTCCCAAAGCCTTTGTCGAGCAAGTCTTCCAATTGCGCTTTAAGCTCCTTTAGTTCCACCTGCCATTCTATACGAGCCTTCAAACCGGCGCCGCCCCGGAATCAAGTCAATAACGAATTCAACTTCCCGTCCGGTGGCAATCCCGTAACTCCGTTTAAACACGTCCGGTACTCGCACACCACCCGAATGCCCTCAAGGTCTGGGTGTTCCTTTCGGTCATCTACGATAGTCGCCAAATAGGCTTTACAACCACCCTTTATCATCTTCCTTGCCCTAACCGTGGATATGGTCGCTGCAAAGCGTGCACCCTTACACGCTCGGTACACCATTTCTGCTTGATTAGGCTCACGGAAAGTGATCACCTTACTGTCGCAATCGATGACCGCATAATACTTGGAAAGCCAATCAAGCCCCAAGATTACATCGAATGACCACATTTGGGGTAGTACTAGCATATCGATCGGCATGACCCAATCGCCTACCCGAACTGGACACGCCGGACACTCGTCATAGACTTTATATGAATGTCCGGGAGATTTAATATCCCAACCTTCTTCATCATGTATAATCTCTATGTCATGAGTTCTAGCGAACGATGCACCTATGAATGAATGCGATGCACCTGTATCGAAAATAGCTTGAGCTCAAGTACCATTGATAGAGACAATACCTGCCACGATGTCGTCAGGAGCTGGAACCTGCTCCTCCACCTGAGTGGCGAAAACCCGTCCACTCGGTGCTCTCGACGCTCCGCCGACGCGATGACGATGAGCGTCCGCCGCCATAGGTGGTGGCGCCCCATCACCGCCTCGGCGTAGAAGCGAGCCGATGCCGCCGACGTGCAGTAAGATCCCCGCCTCGTGCACTCTCGAATCATGTGCCCAGTGCCGACCGCACTTGTAGCACTTCCCTTCGTCGCGAGCATGCCGCCGGCTGATGGTTGCCGCCGCAGATAACACAACGGAAGGATCTCCCGCCCTTCTGCTGTTGTCGGGGATACCGAGGGAGTTTCTTAGCGTTTGGCCGGCCCCCGGCACCACCCGCCGCTCGCTTCTTGCCTTTCTCTTTACTCTCCGCCATGAACTCGCGCTCCTCCTGCGCATAGGCGCTGCCGTGCTCCGCAGATAGAGCCCGGTCGAAGACCTCCGCAAAGGTCGTGAGGTTGAGGATCTATATCCTCTCATAGATCCTCGGCTGAAGCCCCCGCAAGAACCAGTCGGCCCGATCCCGGTCGTCCCGTACAACGTCTGGAACACAATCAATGATGTGGGAGAACTCTAGCTCATAGTCCGCCACAGAGCGGTCTCCCTGCCTCAACTTGCGGAATTTCTCGTGCATCTTCCGCTTCACGGAGTCGGGGAAGTAGTTTGAAAATACCGTTCTCTTGAACTCCTCCCACAACATTGGCGATAGATCGGGTGACCGATCCCGCTTAACCCGCTTCCACCACGCCTTCGCCGCCTTGTCTAGGCAATGGGTGACGAAGTGTACTTTATCTTTCTCCGGGGTGTTGAAGTCCTCGAAGATTGTTTGCATGGAGTCGACCCACGACTCCACGACCGCCGGTTCCACCACTCCTCCCTCGAAGATAGGTGGCATGAATTTCATGAACTTAATGAGCGCCGCCAATGTGCGCTCCCGTTCCTCATCGTCTGCCGCGCTACCGGGGTCTGAAGCCCCCGATCCGCCCGACCGCCGTAATCGGCACGGCCGCAATCGGATCTGTCGCCGCCGCACCATCAACTACGGCCGCATCCCAGCAGGTGCGTAGGGTGCTCGGCCCCGCTCGCGCCGCCGCTTGCCGCCGCTCCAATGTCTCCCGGAGCCGCCGAATTTGTTCGCCTTGAGCCCTACACCCCGTTGCCGCACTACGCCAATAAGCGCGCCATCTCGCTCCTCAAGCCCCCGCCGCTACGGCCGCGTGTAACAACCCACTCCCCAGAAAGCGCGCCGAGTTCCGTCAAAATGAGCGGGACCGGAGTGGAGCGAGTAAGTGTGGGTTCTATGTGCTTTGGAACCCGTGCGCAGTGGGGTCTTGGAAAAGCTAAACCACAAGTCCGGTGGAAATTCCCAGGACTTGGAGCAGACCGGACCGGGGGTGGTCCGGATGCCACTAAGTGCCCCAGCGCAGCCGAGGAAACCGGCAGATCGAGACCGGACAACACCAAGACCGATCAAGACCGGACAAACCAAGACCGGACAAAGGGTCGCGTAACATGCGTAAAATGGCTAAGTCCCGGAAAGCCAGACCGAGATCGACAACCGCCGAGACCGGACAAGGACCCGAAACCGCCCGCTTCGAGCTTTGTAATTTTCGCAAATGGAGGGGCTTTTTGGCAATTGTCACAACACTATATGCACACCCTCTCCTCTATTCACACATTCTCCCCCAACACACTCTCTCTCATTTCCCTCTTTCTCTCTCTAGAAAAGGAGCCCTAGAGCTTGGAGAAGTTGGAGAAGGAGCTTGGAGAAGGTGATCTTGGAGGATTTGGAGCTTGGGGAAGACCTAGAAGCTCTCCTACAAGGTGGAGCTTGGGCCAAGGTGAGGTTTCATGGTAAACCTAGACTAGGGTTTGGGTTTTAAGCAAGGAACTTAGAGTTTTGAGTCTTCTCTTTGGTGTAGAAGCCTAGTAGAGGCTTGAGCTCCATGAAAACCCATGAAAGCTCAAGGTCCTCTCATGGTGGATCCTTAGGGTTTCAAGTAGAGGCCCTAATGATGGTTTAAATTATTCTAGATGAACTCTAAGAGTAACAACAAGCTCTCTTTTGCTTGTTTAAGAGATCAAAACCTAGGGTTTTGCATAGGGCTTGGATAGAGCACCAAATTTGGGGCTTTTTGCCATAGAGGTTCTAGGGTCAAATTGACCTTGTAGAAACCTAATTGGGGGCATCCCCGACGCGTGGGACAACTCCGTTTAATTAAACGAAAAGCCTATCTATGAGTTGTTATGTAAGTTAGCCTGATGTAAAATCTGATAACTGCGCAGATTGCAAAATAGGCCTCGGTTAGCTACGAGACTCGACGGGCAACCCATCCATAATTTTAGAAGGTGGGTGGTGCATTCCAAGGACACCGGAATTCTTTCTATATCTAAGTGTCACTTTTGAGCATTCTATATATGTTGAGCATAATGCATAGTAGGGTAATTTATGAGTTATATTGCAATTTGTGAGTTCAAATGCATGAGATATAATTGTATGAGAACATATGCTAAGAATGAGAACCCTATGTATGCATGCTAAAGAACAAGAACTAGAACTTGGTGTAATCGATAAGTGAATGTGACATTGGACATGTACTTAGAGAATGTGACAAAGATGAGTCTAGAATACTTAGACAACATGTGTGGCATTAAAGAACAAGGACAAGAACAAGTAGTGTATATAACACTAGTATAGTCATGAGATTGACATTATGACAACAACCTTAGAGTTAAGGGTCATATGAATATAAGTTCTCCTTGAAGGCAAGGAATAGATTGAGATTTGGAATCCTTAAAGTTAAGGATTGATCGCACTCACCATATAGTCCTTGCTCGGGGGTGGTAGCTCGAGCGGTGCGCTCCGAGTTGGTCACCACCGGAATGAGTTTTCCGGGGAATGAGTTTTCCTAAGGACGGTCCCAACGGGTCGATATTGAGCCTCCGTATACTATGGGATTTTGAGTTTGGTTGAGTATTGTAGAGGAAGAAACCCACAGGTTAGCCAAGAGATTGGGTATTGAACTTATGATCTTGCATGCTTTACAGTTTGAGCATTTTATCGTTACTTTCAAGCGTATTAGTTGCATTTGTTAGTTGGTTATTATCTTACCTTTCTTTCTATTACGCTTGAATTAGACCTAGTGGGAAAGTCGGCGTGGTTGGTTGCCGAACCCACTGGGAACTTTGTTGTAGTTCTCACACCCCTTTTTCCACAGAGCCGGGACCGAGTGAGCCGGCCGACGATCGCGGTAAGGGCATCGAGCCCTAGGTAGAGACCGCCCGAGTTACTTTATTTTTGCTATAGTCGCATTTCCCTTTATATCATCTTTTGTATTTGATGATTATAGTTGTCTAACTTTAATTGTAATCAAGTTTCATTTTGAGGTAAATGTGATGTAAGAAAGAAATGATGCATTAAATTGTAAAGACTTTAAAGAATTCAAGTTGTAAGAATTATACACGTATGTGATTGCAATTAATCATAGTACTTGTATGTGTTAATAGTACTTTCACTTTTGGCTGTTGCTTGTCTTCGTGCAAGCCTTTGTGTATGCTTCCGCAAGTGCAAAATTTTATACTCTATATGTGCATGTTGAGCCTTGGGCGGATAGGGGAGACTGTCCGTCCGGCGTCTGTTTCATGCGCTCGAACCGGCCAAATGGATCGGGCTCGGGGCGTGACATGCGGGTTGCACAGGAGCCGCACTCGGTTCCTCAGGCATCGACCTTGTCCCGGGTCGACCACGAGGTGCCATTGCTTCCTGAAATGAAGCAACTCACGTTAATACTTAAACACGTACTCGGATATACCCAATCCGGCGAAAGCAAATAAGCGCATTTATTCACAATCCATAGTATTATGTCGTCGGCCGCCGATCACAACACAAGGAATAGAAAACAAATAGCAACTTAAAGTTAGTCTCTAATCATCTTAGAGACATAAGACATGAACCCAATCACATGCTTTCGCTATACTTGTTCACGTCACTCACGTTTCCTTAGGTCCTTAGGTTCTTTCCAATCCTATGGCCCCTAGGTCCAACCTAAGCTTTCACTTTTTGGCTTTATACCCGCTCTGATACCATTTTATCTGTCACGCCCCGTGACCGATCCATTTGGCCGGTTCGAGCGCGTCAACAGACGCCGAACGGACAGGGCTTTCCCTGTCCGCCCAAGGCACAACAAGTACAGCTAGAGTATAAATTTCACACATGCGGAAGCATACACAAAAAGCTTACACGAGGGTAAGCAACATAGCCAGAGTGAAAGTACTAATGTAAACATACAAGTAACATGATTAATTTCAATCACTTACATGTAAATGTCTTTACAACTTTGAATTCTTTAAAGTTTTTACAATCATTGCATCATTTCTTTCTTACATCACTTTACCTCAAAATATAACTTGATTACATTCAAAGTTAGGCAATTACGATCATCAAATACAAAAGATGATATAAAGGGAATGCAACTACCAAAAAGTAATAACTTGGCGGTCTCTATCTAGGGCGCGATGCCCTTACCGCGATCCTCGGCCGGCTCGCTCGGTCCCGCCCGTGGAAATAGTGGGGTGAGAACTACAACAAAGTTCCCAGTGGGTTCGGCAACCAACCACGCCGACTTTCCCACTAGGTCTAACTCAAGCGTAATAGAAAGAAAGGTAAGATAATAACCAACTAACAAATGCAACTAATACGCTTGAGAGTAACGATAAAATGCTCAAACTGTAAAGCATGCAAGATCATAAGTTCAATACCCAATCTCTTGGCTAACCCGTAGGTTTCGCCCTCAACAAGACTCAACCAAACTCAAAATCCCATAGTATACCGGGGAGGCTCAATATCGACCCGTTGGGACCGTCCTCTGAAAAACTCATTCCCTGGAAAACTCATTCCAGTGGCGACCAACTCCGGAGCGCACCGCTCGAGGGGGAGCTATCACCCCCGAGCAAGGACTATATGGTGAGTACGATCAATCCTTAGCTTTAAGGATTCCAAATCTCAATCTATTCCTTGCCTTCAAGGAGAACTTATGTTCATATGACACTTAACTCTAAGGTTGTTGTCATAATGTCAATCTCATGACTCTACTAGTCTTATATACACTACTTGTTCTTGTTCTTGTTCTTTGATGCCACACATGTTGTCTAAGTATTCTAGACTCAATCTTTGTCACATTCTCTAAGTACATGTCCAATGTCACATTCACTTGTCAATTACACCAAGTTCTTGTTCTTGTTCTTTAGCATGCATACATAGGGTTCTTATTCTTTAGCATATGTTCTCATACAATTATATCTTATGCATTTGAACTCACAAATTGCAATATAACTCATAAATTACCCTACTATGCATTATGCTCAATATATATAGAATGCTCAAAAGTGACACTTAGACATAGAAAGAATTCCAGTGTCCTTGGAATGCACCACCCACCTTCTAAAATTATGGATGGGTTGCCCGTCGAATTTCGTAGCTAACCGAGGCCTATTTTGAAATCACAGCTATCGATTTTACATCGTAGCTTACACAAAGAACTCATAGATAGGCTTTTCGTTTAATTAAACGGAGTTGTCCCACACGTCGGGGATACCCCCAATTAGGTTTCTACAAGGTCAATTTGATCCTAGAACCTCTATAGCCAAAAGCCCCAAATTTGGGTGCTCTACCAAAGCCCTATGTGAAACCCTAGGTTTTCATCTCTTAAACAAGCAAAGGAAAGCTTGTTAACCCTATTAGAGTTCATCTAAACCCATTTGAACCAATTCTAGGGCATCTACTTGAAGCCCTAAGGATTCACCATGAGAGCTCGTAAAGCTTCCATGGATTTTCATGGAGCTTGATGCTCTACCATGTCTCTAACATGAGAGAAACTCAAAAACTCTAGGTTTCATGGAAGAAAATCCAAACCCTAACCTAGATTTCCAAAGAAACCATACCTTGGTCCAAGCTATCCCACTATCCACCTTGTAGGAGAGCTTCTAGAACCTCCAAGCCTCCAAAATCTCCTCCTTGGGCTTCTTTTCCTTCTTCTCCAAGCTCTAGGAGCAAATCTCTAGAGAGAGAAAGAGAGAAATGAGAGGGAGTGTGTTTGGGGGTGAATGGCTGTGAGAGAGGGAGCCCATGGGTGCATATAGTGTTGTGACAATTGCCAAAAAGCTCATCCATTTCGAAATTTTGCAAACTGCCCAGACTGGAAAATTTTCGGGTTCAGGATCCGGACCTGGCCATGGGATCCGGATCCCGAAAGCTGGGGTTCTGGGACTTAGCCATTTTTCTGCTGACTTCGCAGGGGTGGACCGATCCTGGCCTCCTGATCCGGATCCCGAGAGCAGGATTTTCAGGACTTAGCTAATTTTTTTTGGCTGCTGCGGCTGCCAGGCTTGTGGCATCCGGACTCCATCCATGGGGTCCGGTCCCAGCAAGCACCAAATCACAAATTTTTCCCGATTTGTAGTTTCTTGCTCCACGGGTCCCATTTTCACATCACACAAGTTCTAAAACACTTGGAACCTTGTGTTTATTGACTCACTCCGCGTTTCGCTCATTTTGACAGAACTCGGCACGCTTTACGAGGAAGTGGGTTGTTACATTTGTTGATTCCAACATTGAGAAGTATCGAGAAAGGTCGCAGTATGATTGCTCCCAGCTACCGTATATAATTTGCAGTGCTTTATTCTGGGCCCGCCAAGCCTTGTTATATGATATGTTAACGTGGAACTCACTTTGAACTCGGGCTTGAATTTCCATCGGACTCATAGAAAGCCTTGCCTTCAGTGTAGGTAGTATAAATTGACATATGAAAGCTGAAGTACAGTTTCGATGTCTTGTCTTTAGGAATTGGAACCAAACATGTGTGGGGACCTTTATAAGTCTTTACTTTAAAAAAAGAACTACCTTTCGGTTGAGAGGCATGTAATCTCCATGGACAAGAATCGACCACGCATCTCACGGTATATCTTGTCATATTTGACTTAACAACTTTAAGCTGCACATTATGTGCAATGTGCCAAGCATCCAAAGCATTCACTAGCGATGATTTATCTGAAAAAGTCCGATTAGCCCATGCTTCATCGCTTGGAGGACCCTGATCAATATTTTGTTCATTATATGGATCAACAACGCTTTGATTAATTACTTCATTACCCAGATGAAACCGTTGTCATTGATCTTCACATTCCTCGAATTCCACCGGGTCCGGTACATCTTCGTTGTTGACATTTGAGTTCTCAATCCATTCAGCACCTTCATCTCTAATGGCGCATGCGAGTGCATTTAAGCCACCGTCATGATGAGGATCCAAATAACACGGAACAAAAGATTGATCCTCTTCATCGGTTTCAAGAACATACTCCTCATCAGTAGATCAGGATCAATTCGCCCTTGATCCTCTCCGTCGGTTTCACTAACATACTCCTCATCACTTCAAATAACGTCCTTATTAACAGGTGTAGTCACATCCCGATTGGTCCAATCACGAACACTAGATGATGGGCCTTCATTTTGATAAGGAGGGATAGTATTTGTAACTTCCCAGGCCGGCCATTCATGGACGCTAGAAGTTGATGGACCTTCATTTTGAGCAGGAGGGATAGTATTTGTAACTTCCTAGCCCGGCACCGGATGAACATAAGAAGTTGATGGACCTTCATTTTGAACAGGAGGGATAGGATTTGTTACTTCCCAGGCCGGCCATTCATGAACATAAGATGATGGACCATGACTTTGATAAGGAGGGATAGTAGACCTGTGATTTAAATATAAAAGTGTTGTATTCACATTGGTTTTTCATGTATCTAAATTATACAATCACCTACCACTCATTTTGAACAATCAACGGAGACGGATCCATCGTAGTAGATGGCAATGGTGCGCTAACTGGCAAAGATTGGACTCCAAACTCTCTGTAACACCTACAACAAAAAATTTAGTAATTTGCCGCACCTAAACTAATTGATATGAGAGATCACGAAAAATATTTATAAAGATGTAAGGCTTTATACGTTGATGTACGATCTCGTTCGCGATTGATGTAACTCCTTTGATGATTGCTAGTACGACGCATTTTCGTATAACTAGTTGTATTTCGACGGTCGTGTGTCGGTGGCACATATTTCTCCACGAATAATTTTATACATCCATGGATTGGGAAAATACTGATCACGACAGATAGTGTATTGTCATTTGATACGTTAATGAATTCCCATTGGCCTTCCATTGGACATTTCACCGAGATGCGTAGACGGTCTTCCACTCGATCATAATTAGTAACATTGTATATCTCCATCTCTAAATCCCGAAATTTAATACTGCGTGGTACCGCAACCAATTCTTTATGGCCACCAACATATCGTCGTACATTATTGTTCTCGACAAAAATTCCGTCCCAATGGATATAGAAAGGAATGATGTCGCCAGATAAAAAGTTCTAAAGTAATTGATTAGATATAAAGTTCTAAAGTAATTTATTCATATGTAAAAAATTATTAAACTCAAGACATGTCACATTTGTAACATAGAATAAAAGAGAGGGTTAAAAATGGTTTTACTATTGTACAAGCTGTTAGTTATGGGGTTGCCCCAAGGATCTATCTAGATTGTATCCAACAACACCTATAGGGTGTAACGGCCGAAAACCACAAATCTCAATGCTTTAAAAAGGTAAATGCGGAAATTAAAAAGCACACCGAGATTTACGTGGGAAAACTCCAAACTCGGAGTAAAAAACCCACGGGACCAACACGCGAATAAACAATCAATAAGAGAAAAGATTACAAGGTGATACCGAACTCCACGGACTCGACCTCTCTAACTCTCCTATGGATCTCCGCGCAATCCTCCTTTGGGTTGTCCACGCCCTCACGTCCGAGTCCACGAACGCACGTACTTCGAATCCACGAAGCCTCGAACACGCCGAATCCACGACGCCCACTCGAATCCACAAGCACACTCCGTCCGAAGCAAGAACAATACGGTCGATGGTGATTTATTGCTTAGATTCTCATTAAAGATCTATGGGAATAATCTCTAAGCAATTCTCAAATTGATTCTAGAAAACCATTAAGAATTAGGGCACCGGAGAATCAATTTGGGAGAAGCTTGATGTAGAAGATGAGGAAAACGGCTACCTACAAGCTTCTAGGGTTTTCAAAAGAGTTTATAATATAAGCATGTTGAATTATGAACCCCCCATGGTCTTTATATAGTATTAGAAGACTTAGAGATAGATTAGGATTGTAACAACCAAATTTGGAAATATTTCAGCCTAAGGTCCTGACTCCTCAACCTGGCCCCGCTTTCGTCATTGAAAAGTATTTTTCACAGGGTCCGGACCTAAGCAATGAGATTCGGTCCCCGGCTAGCGCAACATCAAATATAGAGCTTTGGGATCCTGGATCCCACCTCTTAGATCCGGTCCACCTTAATTCATCCCGAAACCGCAGTGTACGGATCCGATCTCAATCCGCATCCGATCACACTTAAAGGTGCGCAGAGGACAAAGCACGGATCCCGATCTCACCTCTCGATCCGGATCTCACCTTTCGATCCGGATGTCACCTTTCGCATCCTGATATTGACCAAATTTTTCCAGCCTTTGATTTCTGTCAAAAAGAATTCAATCCAAGTCCTCTAACTACTATATCTTAGTCTAAAATCACCATAAATGTTCTTAGAATCATACCTGAGGTGCCGAGCTTCACCGCTGAGTCTTGTAACGTCTGTTTGCATCTTCTTTGTTCAAATGTGCTCCTGACTCCTTCAAGACTCCGACTCAATTCACGAAACTTGCCAAGACAAAATCCTTAACAATCTCCCCCTTTGGCAATTTCGTGACAAAACACAAAAGCTCACTAAAATTACATCATAAAAGAAAAACGAAGTTCAATGTCATCACCAAAACACTAAACTTCTCGCGTGTAATCCAAATACAATTTTGAAACTCAAAATTACATCAAAACTCCAAAAACAAACTCTATGACTTAGACACAAGGAGTCTTGAAGTCTTCAATGATCTTCAATTAGATTACTTTCTCTACGAACAAAGTTCACAAACAAAGTTAGTAGAAAAAATATATGAAAATAACAATCTCTCCCCTTTGTTCATTTCTCCCTTTTTCATGATCACATCTCATTCTCCCTCCTTAATCTCATCATACCTCCCCCTTCGTGTATGCATCAAATACCAAATATCTTCTCCCTCTATACCTTGTTCTTCATTCTCCCCCTTTTTGTCAAAAATTGCCAAAAAGAAATACAAATAGAGAGAAAAGCAAACGAGCAAAAAGAAAGTGGTCATGACATAGTTACAAATCTAGATACCAAAATCAAGCAAACTAGACAAAGTCCTAGGAGAGAAAAAATAAAATATAGATAATAAAGCTCAAAAAGGTAAAATCACTCCGTGTCCTCCTCATCAAAAAAATTTTTGCCTTGTTTTCTCAAAAATCCTTCCAAATTAAGTTAATTTCATAAAAGTTAAAGATTGTACTCCAAAAATCATTATGATGAAGATAAAATATTATTTGATTTCAAAAGACATCATATCATCAAAATTTGATATTAAGAACAATCAAAATTATTTAAATCATCAAGATGCGAATTGATAAATAATAATTTTCTAGAAATTTGTCCAAATTGACACCAATTCGTCGCAACACGTTCAAAATAGAGATTTAGCTAATAAACACCGGGGGGTGGCTCTTTGAGCATCTTTTTCAATCTACCACCTTATAACGCCGAAAATTCTAAAATATTCACATATATTTTTTTTTTCTCAACCTTTTCGGTTTTTCATATAATTACCCATGTGGTAGCTTCACACACGTACCGGACGACCGGGGTGGTAGCTCTTTCCTACATGTGGTGGTAGTTTTCACACTCCTTTAGGATGTAACTCTTTCCACATCTTTTAAATTAAGGAGTTTCTCCTTTTTTTTTTTTTAAATATTCAAACTCTCCCTAAATTAGACAATCTCACATTAGAAAATAATTTTGACGAATCTTAGTCAATTAGCAAATATCCATCAATTATATTCAATATTCACTACCAAGATGAATTAATTACTAATAGATTAAAATTAATTTTAAAATTTTGATGAAAGTATGTAAGAAGAAATCATATATTAAATTATCGTCAAGATGATAAAAAATGGAGTGAAACCGATAATTAATATGAATTTAATTCAATTTGAATTGACTTTAGATATTAAGGCTCTTTTAAAATCCTTTAATCTCTCTAATTTAATGATTTTCAATCATCTCATTTCTCAAAAATTTTCAATCAAATTAAAAACTCCCCAAACACCTCTCATAAAAAAAAATTTCAAAACAAAATTTTAAACAATGAACCTCGTCAAAAAGATGTAATGCAATGAAAATATAGTATGCAATATGCATCAATCAAAGCATTATATAAATAAAAATAAACTAAGACGAGGAGCAAGGAAAGATATCACCTTTCCGGATCCAAACTTGCCGGATCTTTGGTTGTCTTGGCTTGTCGACGTTAGGTACAAGTTGTTTCGACTTTTGATCCACCGTTGGTCTTTTCATTGCTTGAAGCTTCGGTTGATGTTGTCGTTGAGGCTTTGAAACCCAAACCGCTTGTGACTTTCGCTTAGAAATCCGGTTTGGTTGAGATACTCGACCCAAATTATTATTCTTTTGATTCCGAGGGGGAGGCCGAGTAGTAGGGAGTACCGATTTATTCTTCTTTGGACAACTCTTCTTGATGTGTCCTTTGATGCCGCACTTGTGACACACCTTTTCCTTCAAGGTCGTTGAGACTTTAGATATCGACTTTAACTCCTTCTCAACGTATGTCCGTTCATATCCGAGGCCCAACTTGTTCGTTTGACCTAACCCAAGCATACTATCCAACTTCTTCGACTCCGAAGAAAATTGTTGAAGATCGGATTTGAGTTGATAAACTTGCTTGGTTAACACTTGATTGGATGTAAAAGTTTCCTTAAATTGTTGCTCCAAAAATCCAATCTTATCCTTATAAGATTTCATCGTTAATTCCGCTTCTTCTAGCTTCTTTTGGAGGACCAAATTGTTATTCAAAATCGATTCCCGTTCCTCCTCAAGAGCTTCATTCATGATCCTCATATTGTTGTTATCCTCTTCAATCTCCAACAATCGACTTTCCAACTTCTTATTGAATTTCGCCATTTTTCGCGATTCAACAAGAAGTTGATTGTATGCTTCCGCAATATCCTCGTCGTTCGATTCCTCCTCACTTTCGCCATTCTCGCTCGAAGACCCATGCGAAGAGAGAGAAAGATTTGAGTTAGAAACAATAGATGATAAACAAGCAACATTAGAAGACGGAGGAAATGAAGAATTAGCGATTAAAGCCGTATGATCCTTTTCTTCATCACTTGATGATGATCCGTTTGAAGAAGAGTCATCCCAAGTTTTCGTTTTAGCTTGCAAAGCCTTCGGTTTATACGTCTTCTTCGAAGGACAATCCGTTGCGATATGGCCGTAGCATCTACACTTGAAGCATTGGATTTCCCCTTCGAATTCATCTTTTTCATTCGAAGACTTTGCAAGTTTTTTATCTTTCAATTTAGAATTAGAAGAGGGTTTAGAAAAGGATTTTCGCTTCGAAGATGAAGCATCGTTCTTCTTTCGGAAATTCCGGCGAAACTTCTTCGTGAGGAGCGCCAATTGTTGTTCAAAATCCACAAGCGTAATATTTTCGTCGGAATCCGTGTCGTCGTCTTCTTCCTTTGTTGATTTGAGTGCCATCCCTGTGCTTTTAGAAAAAGACTTGGAAGAAGATTGATTAGTAGGAAAAGTCATCTCATACGTTTGTAAAGCGCCTACTAATTCTTCGACTTTCATCTCGTCCGGATGCTTAACCGTTTCGATCGCGGCAACCTTTGCCCGAAAACGTTCCGGAAGAGTTCGAAGAATTTTTCTAACAACTTTTGACTCCGGGATTTTCTCTCCCAAGTTAGCGCATGTATTTACTACGTCTTGTAGACGTGTATAGTACTCGGGACAGGTCTCGTTTTCATCCATGAAAATCGAATCAAATTTGCTTGTAAGCATTTGTAATTTTTGGACCTTTACTAAGCTTGTTCCTTCATGCGTAACTTGTAGAGTATCCCAAATCTCTTTCGCGGTTTCACAAGCCGAAACGCGAGTAAACTCCGTTTGAGACAAGGCATTAAATAAAGCGTTTATGCCCTTGCCGTTAAACGAAGATGCCTCGTTTTCATCTTTCGTCCACTTGTCTCGTGGTTTAGGCTTCTCAACATTATCGACCTTTTCGGTTGGAGGTTTCCATCCGAACTCAATTGATTTCCACACCCGCTCTTCGATTGCAATTAGAAAAGCTCTCATGCGAACTTTCCAATAGGCATAATTCGTGCCGTCGAAAAGCGGGGGTCGATTAATGTTACCGCCTTCGGCCATTAGATATCAATATATCTAGATCCCGCTCTGATACCAATTGTTAGTTATGGGGTTGCCCCAAGGATCTATCTAGATTGTATCCAACAACACCTATAGGGTGTAACGGCCGAAAACCACAAATCTCAATGCTTTAAAAAGGTAAATACGGAAATTAAAAAGCACACCGAGATTTACGTGGGAAAACTCCAAACTCGGAGTAAAAACCCCACGGGACCAACACGCGAATAAACAATCAATAAGAGAAAAGATTACAAGGTGATACCGAACTCCACGGACTCGACCTCTCTAACTCTCCTATGGATCTCCGCGCAATCCTCCTTTGGGTTGTCCACGCCCTCACGTCCGAGTCCACGAACGCACGTACTTCGAATCCACGAAGCCTCGAACACGCCGAATCCACGACGCCCACTCGAATCCACGAGCACACTCCGTCCGAAGCAAGAACAATACGATCGATGGTGATTTATTGCTTAGATTCTCATTAAAGATCTATGGGAATAATCTCTAAGCAATTCTCAAATTGATTCTAGAAAACCATTAAGAATTAGGGCACCGAGAATCAATTTGGGAGAAGCTTGATGTAGAAGATGAGGAAAACGGCTACCTACAAGCTTCTAGGGTTTTCAAAAGAGTTTATAATATAAGCATGTTGAATTATGAACCCCCCGTGGTCTTTATATAGTATTAGAAGACTTAGAGATAGATTAGGATTGTAACAACCAAATTTGGAAATATTTCCCGCAGCCAAGGTCCGGACTCAGCCCCCCTCAACCGGTCCTGCCTTTCGTCATTGAAAAGTATTTTTCACAGGGTCCGGTCCTAAGCCATGAGATCCGGTCCTGGCTAGCGCAACATCAAATATAGAGCCTCGGGATCCGGATCCCACCTCTTAGATCCGGTCCACCTTAATTCATCCTGAAACTGCAAGGTACGGGATCTAGATCTCAATCCAGATCCGGATCACACTTAAAGGTGCGCAGAGGACAGGCTTACGGGATCCCGATCTCACCTCTCAGATCCGGATCTCACCTTTCAGATCCGGATGTCACCTTTCAGATCCGGATATTGACCAAATTTTTCCAGCTTTGATTTTTGTCAAAAAGAATTCAATCCAAGTCCTCTAACTACTATATCTTAGTCTAAAATCACCATAAATGTTCTTAGAATCATACCTGAGGTGCCGAGCTTCACCGCTGAGTCTTGTAACGTCTGTTTGCATCTTCTTTGTTCAAATGTGCTCCTGACTCCTTCAAGACTCCGACTCAATTCACGAAACTTGCCAAGACAAAATCCTTAACACAAGCACGATCGGCACGACTACTGTGCGATATAAGAGTTAAGGATTGATCTGTGACAAAGACACCGAAAACAATCAGTGGAAGGACTATGTGATGGGGGTTTGCATAGTGAAAGGCCTCACAAAGGATTCTCACTGTGAGATGCTTCGTGAGGAGGACAGAGCGGTGAGACAAAGGGGGGTCGGGGGGTCGGGGTTCACACTGTGAGAAGCCTCACAGTGTCTACAAGGGGAGGGGGGATTCTTCTCACTGTGAGAAGCCTTACAGTGAGAAGACCCCCCTCCCCAGTGGGGGACCAATGTGCAAGGGGAGGGGGGGTTCGCACTGTGAGGCTTCTCACAGTGAGAAGACTGTTACGGTTTTTGTGTTGGCAAGTTTCGTGATTTGAGTCGTGATTCGAGTCGGACTCTTGAAGGATCGGAGCGGATCGAAGATAGTCAACGAATCCTGGACTTCGAAGAAAGCAACAAGGTGAATCACGATGCCCAGGTAAGTTTTTAATCATAATGTGGTGATTCATACTTAGTTATAGGCACTAGAATCATAAATCATTGTTTAACGGATTAGAAATTATATCGGAACTTTGTAAATTTCGAGAATTGGAAAATTTACAAAGTATACCTGTCCTGTACCGAAACCAGTACCGGTACAACAAAAGTTGCTATACCGGTACAACAACTTTTCCCATTACCGGTAATGGCCCTTCGAAAAATAATCTTCCGTCCTTGTGGAACCTAGAACCGCTCATTCTCGTACGGTACGTATAGGTAAAAACCCTGATTTTTCTCTAAATCCGAATCTAATTGATTCTAAAGTCTATAAATAAGATATAGGGCTTCTCTAATTCTGTGGACTTCATTATAATACATGTTTGAGAAACCCTAGAGGCTAGATTTTCATCTAAAACCTATTTTCCATATATTAGCCTCTTTTAGGTCAAATCGGGATATCGTAATTCTCTATCTATATGTCGATTTGATTTACGTTTTCGCTTGGAGTTCTCGTTTCTCGTTTTCATCAATACTCAAGCGAAGGATCACCATATTCATGATTCTCTTCATGATGGCGTCGTGGATTCGGCGTGTGTAAAGACGTTTCGTGGATTCGGAACGTGGCGTCGTGGATGCGTGTTGAAGGCTTCGTGGATTCAAAGTGGAGGCCTTTCGTGGATTCGGGACGTGGCGTTCGTGGACTCGGACGTGGACAACGCGGCAGCGTGCGCGTGTGCGGAGATTCATAGGAGGTTAAGGGAGGTTAAGTCCGTGGAGTCGGTAATCACCGTGTAATCTTTTCTCTTAGTGGATTGTTATTCGCGTGTTGGTCCCGTGGGTTTTTTACTCCGAGTTGGAGTTTTCCCACGTAAATCTCGGTGTGTTTTTAATTTCTGCATTTACTTTTAACGCATCGATTATTTGTGGATTTTGACCGGTACACCTATTCACCCCCCTCTAGGTGTCGGATATGTTGGTTATAGGTCTCAAGGATCTAAAGGTAATCTACACCTAGAGGGGGGTGAATAGGTGTACAACGGCCAATTAAAAATCTCGATGCGATTTTAAAGTAAATGCGGAAAATAAAATCAAACACACCAAGATATACGTGGGAAAACTCCACAAGGAGTGAAAAACCCACGGGACCGATCACACGAAACTCCACTAAGAAACTATTGAGTACAAGGCGATTCACCCACGGCTTTACCCAATTTACCGAATCTTCTATGTGGATCCCTTTCGCTGGTCCTCGATCGCTTGAAATCCTTCAACCGATCACGTTGCAACTCCTCGCCGCGACCACGCTTCGATTCTCCACAGCTTTCACCGAATCCTCGCCTCCACACGCGATCCTCGCGCAACCTCTTCGTCCGAAGAGAGAACAACGATGATTGATGATAATTAACTCTTTAAACACCGTGGACCATGAGAATCCTTTCTAGTTATTCATCGAGTCGATTCAAAGAAGAAGCATCAAAGCAACATCAACTCAATGAACTACTAGTATCTTACTCTCTCATAGGTTTAGAAGGAAAAAGCTTAGAAGAGAGTATCTAGGGTTTTGAATGAAGCGTATTCAGGTATATCACGTCCTAAGGCTTCTCATGGTCTATTTATAGAGTTAGAAGACTTTGAAGTAGACTAGAAATCAAATCAGCCCTTTTTGGAAATATTTTCTGGTTCTCTGTCCGGTCTCCCTTTCCTGTCCGGGCCCCATGCTACCGTCAATATTTTCGCACAGTGACTCGTCCGGTCGTAAAGTGGTGTCCGGTCAGTGTTTGCGAAGATTTCAAATATCAAACTTACTGACTCCGGACAGAAGGTGGTGTCCGGTCAGGGTTTAAGCTTTCGCAACAAAACAAGCTTACTGAGACCGGACAGTACCTACGGTCCTATTAAACCATCTAAAAACGCTTTTGTAAAAACAATATTTTAAAGCTTTTTAAAGTCTTCTAACTACTATATCCATATTGTTAATCACCATAAATGATCTTAAAAGCATACCTGAGGTGTTGAGCTTCTTCAACGAGTCCTGGAGCCTCCGTCTTCATCTTGATTGACTTGATCTCTTCAAGACTCCGACTCGTCCACGAAATTCGCCAACCTATAAAATCCTTAACAATCTCCCCTTTGGCGATTTCGTGACAAAACATAATACATGCCTTTACAACCTCAAATATCGAAAAAAATTGAGACTTATCGCAATCACCAAACGATAACTCTCAAGCATGATCGATCCAATAAACTCAAAATTACAAGTTAGAACTTATCCTATACAAACTCTATGACTTAGACAATGGAGTCTTGAAGTCTTGAATGTTCCTGCAAAAGAAATCTCAAAACACACACATTCAAGCATCAAGAAAGTACACGAGTTCATAAGTCTAAGTAACAAACTAACTATCAAAGTTAACTAACTAACTAAGTAACAACGTTTAGTCATAGTAAGTTAGACATATTAACATCTCATTTTCACCATCTCCATCTCCCCCTTACTGTCTTCATCTCCCCAGACATCTCCATCACTTCATCTCCCCCTTTTTGCCACAAAAACCGCCAAAACAACACAAGGAGGAGGATAGCCATGGATCACTCGGAATCACTGCCTGGAGGTGGCATCTCGGCGCTTCCACACCCAACTTTCTCGCAAAGGAGCCGCAAGAAGCGAGAAATACGCCCGTATTTCTTGTTTAGCTTGGCAACGTCTTGCTTGATCTCTGCAATCTCGCCAGATAGACGGCGTTGCTCGCGATAAACAGAAGTCATAGATGCCTCGGTGTCAGACTCTAGTGGAGAAGAAGGTGCGGGAGCATCAGCTCGAGGTGGAGAGTGCCCGTGAAGCTGAACATGTGACTTGACCATCGTCGTGTCACTGATCGGGCCGAGAGAGTGCTCATAAGATGTACAAAAAATGTCTACATCATGCATTCGCAGAATCCTCATGATAATCAGAGGGAATGGAAGACGATCCTTCTGATTAGCCGTCTTGATCTCCCGTGCCATTCGCTTCCAGATTAGGAATGGGATGTTAATGTTGATGTTCTTCTTCTTGACTAGCTCAGGATGCCCCAGAAGATACATAAACATAACCCGATCCCAACGAATCACCTTGGTGTTAGCAAGAGGCATGATGTTATAGCATACTATAAAGTTCAAATACCGATACTCTAATCTCAAATCCTTTGAGAGTATGGCAGAACCATTGTTTTCCGCTCCTGGAACACAGAGAGTATTTAAAATCCGTCGCCAATCAACAAGAGACTCTAGCTCGGCATTCATGTAGTCCACTCCGTCAGTCCGAGCTTGCATATCCAACACTGATGCAACCGTATCAGGAGTGATCGACATCTCAGTCCCCCTAACTGAAGTAGTAAATACATAAGGGCCTCCATCAGATTCGAGCAAATTTCCACCTCGCTTGTAGAATTCACGAGTTCAAGTCCATATCCAAGGCGCTCTTTAAACTCACAAATCTCATGTAAGTTTCCATTTTCAAACAACGCTTGAGAGCTCTCTTGATCAAGTTTGTAACTCCAACCAGTCGCTCTCCAACGCAATGTTTCGAAGCATAGAACTGATATCTCTGGGGATCAACAGGAGGCTGATCTACTCGAGGTGCCCGAGGAGCCTAAGCAGGTGCTGCAGATTGAGGCTCGTCAATAGTAATCCCAACTGTCTTCTTCCTGGTTCGCTCAGAGCGATGTTCCTTAGACGGTTCGTCATCTCGGGCTTTAGCCTTTCCTTTTCCCTTTCCTTTTGTTTTCTCCTTGGATTTTCCTTTGGAAGTTCTTTGAACTGCAGCGAGTTGGGACTCAGCCAGTACCGTGTCCCAATCCCCCTCGTGAGACTCACGGTCTGAGTCCTCCGCTGGATTGTACTCACTCCCAATATCCTCACCGGGTTGATCCTCCCTCCGTTGTGTGGAGGAGCGCTGTCGCTTCACGCCCGGATCCCCTCGTGCCATTAAGAACACCAACACAAGCAGCCACGAGTACATTTTTGCAACTAATATCTGTTCAAAAACTCAAGAACAACAATATTGATCATAATATAGCAAAAATTACGAAAAATTGATCGCAAATTTTTAACAAAATTAGCATCATCCTAGAGCCATTAGAAACACATTTGATATAGAGATAATGCATGAAAAATGATCAAATAATAAAGAAATTTTGAAAAACCTCAGTGAACAGTGCAAAAACTAGGGTTAATCCAAAATGCGTGTAGATCAGTTGATTAAGATGAAAAATAATCACATGGAACAGCAGATGAGACATGTTTAAGCAAGATTGAAGCAACAAAACCAGTTCAAAAAACTTAAACAAGGTTTAATCCGAAAAACCCTAAAATCTGAGAAAATCGGGCAAAAATCGAAAAATTCAAAATCCAAACCTTGAATCCGAGTAATAAGTGAGGAAATATGAGGGCAAAGATCAAGGAATCACTCTAGAGACTTTTAGAGAGAGAACAAAACGAGAGACATTTGAAGCGTTTGAAGCATCCTCGCCACGCGGTTATATTCGCGCCGTCCACTCGAGACCGGACGTACATTCTCGTCCTGATGGCACCAAAAATGCACTATATAGTAAGTGCTGTCCGGACAGGGGTTAGTGACCGGTCCCAGCAAGCAAAATTTTTAAAACATGGAATTTTTCAGTACAAACCAGGTGCCCACATGAATTACATGAGATATAATAACAAAAACTAATCCGAACCAAATCAAGGATGTCAAAAATATTGAACCTTACATTAATCAAAAATTGAACTTCATATACTGTGAATTTAGACACATCTGTCGAGAACTAATCAACAGTAGTACTAAGTTTAAGTTCAAATTCACATTAATAAAGATTAATGTATATCCCATAAACTGAAATAAGCACAAGAATATAATCCAATTGAGTTAAGCACATGTCAATTTAAAGAAGTGGCCCTTTACTTTCGGCCTCCAAGCTTGTTTAGTTCTAATTCTTGAATCATCCTTTGTTGGCTTTGATTCCACTCTTGGAACATTCTTCTTGGGCTTGATTTGAGACCATTGGTTCACGTGTGTCACGGAGTTCTTCTTTTGTGTACAATTTCTCCTCACATGACCTAGAACTCCACATCGGTGACAAATTTTGTTAGTAAACAAATTTCTAGTTGAAACGAACTTACTTTGAACTTTTGGTTTTGACTTAGTCGAATTCACGCCCACTTGCTTAGCGACTTGATCAACATAAGTCCTCTTATATCCAAGACCAAGTTTAGATGTTTGTCCAAGCCCAAGCATCTTGTCAAGTTTCGTCGTTCCGGAGGAGAATTTGTTCAAATCCGATCTTAGTTGGATGATAGTCTTTGTGAATTCCAAGTTTGCTTCCTTTGCCTCCCTTAGTTGCTCATTGAGAAACTGTACATTTTCTTCATTTGTTCCTCTTTCGTTCTCAAGCATGCCAACTTTTTCAACAATAGATTGATAGGCTCTAGATAATCCATCCTTCTCTTTCTCCAAATCTCTCAACTAAGTTGTTAAGCTTGTGTTCTCCCCGTCTAGATCCATGATCCTTTGTTGTAGCTTCTTATTGTGCTTGGCGATCTTCTTCGATTCTATGATCAATTGACGATAAGCGTCAATCATGTCACCGCCATCCGAATCGTCATCCGTCAAGTTCTCCGGTGTGGATTGTTCATGCAATAAAGTCACGGAGATTGAGTCAATGGAGGATAAGCACATAATATTAGAATCGTATGCCAAAAGAGCCGTGGCATTTTCTTCCTCATCACTTGAGGTTGACTCCTCATCGGAAGGATCATCCCAAGTAATGGCTTGCATTGCCTTCTTCTTATTAGAAGACTTTGTCGGGCAATCCGATGCTATGTGTCCAAAACCCCGACACTTATAGCATTGAATCTCTCCACTTTTCTTTTCCTTAGATGACTCTTTTGAAAAATTTTCAGAATTTTTATTCTTAGCAGAAGAAGAAGAAGTACTCCCCTTTGATTTGTTGAATTTGGAGGAGGAAGTCTTTGAAGGAAATTTTTTCTTAAAGTTGCGTCGAAACTTCCTAGTTAGAAGCGCAAGTTGCTTCTCGAAGTCCTCCAAAGTTACGTCCGAATCCGTCTCTGATGAGGATGAGTCTCCGTTGCCTCCTTTGGTAGATTTAAGTGCCATACCTGTAGACTTTGAAGACAACTTTGAAGAAGATGAGTTAGTAGGAAAAGTCATTTCATAAGTTTGAAGAGCACCTACTAGTTCATCTACTTTCATCTCATCGGGATGTTTAACCGTCTCAATGGCAGCAACTTTCGGACGGAAACGTTCGGGGAGGGTTCTTAGAATCTTCCGAATTATCTTGGTTTCGGGAATTTTCTCACCCAAGTTGGAACAAGTGTTGACTATATCTTGAAGACGAGTATAATAATCAGTAAAAGTCTCGTTTTCATCCATATGAATAGAGTCAAAACGACTAGTCAACATTTGTAACTTTTGAACTTTGACAAGACTAGTTCCCTCGTGGGTGGTTTTAAGGGTATCCCATATTTGTTTAGCAGTTTCACATGCTGAAACCCTAGAGAATTCAGTTTGATTCAAAGAATTAAATAAAGCGTTAACTCCCTTCCCATTAAACGATGAGCGTTCGTTCTCATCCTTCGTCCACTTAGTTCTAGCCTTGGGGACGGTAATAGCATCGACAACCTCGGTGGGATGAGTCCAACCAAACTCCACCGCTTGCCAAACTGTCTCGTCGATTGCAATTAGAAACGCCCTCATGCGGACTTTCCAATAGGCATAGTTAGTACCATCGAAGAGAGGAGGTCGATTGATATTACCACCCTCGGCCATTGATAACAACCTAAACCCGCTCTGATACCAATTGTTGGTTATAGGTCTCAAGGATCTAAAGGTAATCTACACCTAGAGGGGGGTGAATAGGTGTACAACGGCCAATTAAAAATCTCGATGCGATTTTAAAGTAAATGCGGAAAATAAAATCAAACACACCAAGATATACGTGGGAAAACTCCACAATGAGTAAAAAACCAACGGGACCGATCACACGAAACTCCACTAAGAAACTATTGAGTACAAGGCGATTCACCCACGGCTTTACCCAATTTACCGAATCTTCTATGTGGATCCCTTTCGCTGGTCCTCGATCGCTTGAAATCCTTCAACCGATCACGTCGCAACTCCTCGCCGCGACCACGCTTCGATTCTCCAAAGCTTTCACCGAATCCTCGGCCTCCACACGCGATCCCCGCGCAACCTCTTCGTCAGAAGAGAGAACAACGATGATTGATGATAATTAACTCTTTAAACACCGTGGACCATGAGAATCCTTTCTAGTTATTCATCGAGTCGATTCAAAGAAGAAGCATCAAAGCAACATCAACTCAATGAACTACTAGTATCTTACTCTCTTAGGTTTAGAAGGAAAAAGCTTAGAAGAGAGTATCTAGGGTTTTGAATGAAGCGTATTCAGGTATATCACGTCCTAAGGCTTCTCATGGTCTATTTATAGAGTTAGAAGACTTTGAAGTAGACTAGAAATCAAATCAGCCCTTTTTGGAAATATTTTCGGGTTCTCTGTCGGTCTCCATTTCTGTCCGGTCCCCGTGCTTAGTCAATATTTTCGCACGGGGACTCTGTCCGTCGAGAAAGTGGTGTCCTCGGTGTTTGCGAAGATTTCAAATATCAAACTTGCGACTCGGACAGAAGGTGGTGTCCGGTCAGGATTTAAGCTTTCGCAACAAAACAAGCTTACTGAGACCGGACAGTACCTACGGTCCGGACAGAAACCATCTAAAAACAGTTTTTGTAAAAACAATATTTTAAAGCTTTTTAAAGTCTTCTAACTACTATATCCATATTGTTAATCACCATAAATGATCTTAAAAGCATACCTGAGGTGTTGAGCTTCTTCAACGAGTCCTGGAGCCTCCGTCTTCATCTTGATTGACTTGATCTCTTCAAGACTCCGACTCGTCCACAAAATTCGCCAACCTATGAAATCCTTAACAGGATACAATCTAGATAGATCCTTGGGGGCTTCCCCGTAACTCACAATTGGTATCAGAGAGGGATCTAGATTCATTGTTATCTAATGGCCGAAGGCGGTAACATCAATCGACCACCGCTCTTCGACGGCACGAATTATGCCTATTGGAAAGTTCGCATGAGAGCTTTTCTAATTGCGATCGATGAGCGGGTATGGCAAGCGGTAGAAATCGGATGGAAACATCCTACCGAAGTGGTCGATAATGCTACCGTCCCGAAACCACGGACCAAGTGGACGAAAGATGAAAACGAGAGATCTTCGTTTAACGGCAAGTGTATAAACGCTTTATTTAATGCCTTGTCGCAAACGGAGTTTACTCGCGTTTCAGCTTGTGAAACCGCGAAAGAGATTTGGGATACTCTACAAGTTACGCATGAAGGAACAAGCTTAGTAAAGGTCCAAAAATTATAAATGCTTTACAAGCAAATTTGATTCGATTTCTATGGACGAAAACGAGACCTTTATCGAGTACTATACGCGTCTACAAGACGTAGTAAATACATGGGCTAACTTGGGAGAGAAAATCCCGGAGTCGAAAGTAGTTAGAAAAATTCTTCGAACTCTTCCGGTGTCACGCCCCGAGCCCGATCCATTTGGCCGGTTCGAGCGCGTCAAACAGACGCCGAACGGACAGAGCTTCCCCTGTCCGCCCAAGGCTCAACAAGTACAGATAGAGTATAAAATTTTACACATGCGGAAGCATACATAACATCTTGCACGAGGGCAAGCCATAGCCAAAGTGAAATGCTAAACTAAAACATACAAGTACTATGATTAATTTCAATCACATACATGCATAATTCTTACAACTTTGAATTCTTTAAAAGTCTTTACATTCAATGCATCATTTCTTTCTTACATCACATTTACCTCAAAATGAAACTTGATTACAATTAAAGTTAAGCAACTATAATCATCAAATACAAAAGATGATATAAAGGGAAATGCGACTATAGCAAAATAAAATAGCTCGGCGGTCTCTACCTAGGGCGCGATGCCCTTACCGCGGTCCTCTGCCGGCTCACTCGGTCCCGGCTCTGTGGAAATAGTGGGGTGAGAACTACAACAAAGTTCCCAGTGGGTTCGGCAACCAACCACGCCGACTTTCCCACTAGGTCTAATTCAAGCGTAATAGAAAGAAAGGTAAGATAATAACCAACTATCAAATGCAGCTAATACGCTTGAAAGTAAACAATAAGATGCTCAAAGTAGAACTCATGCAAGATCATAGTTCGATACCCAATCTCTTGGCTAACCCGGGGGTTCGCCCTCAACACGACTCAACCAAACCAAATCCCTATTGTCGGGGAGAAAACACTACGACCCGACGGGACCGTCCTCCGGGAGAGAAAACACTACAACCCAGTGATGACAGCTCCGGAGCACATCGCTCGAGGGGGAGCTACCGCGCCTCGAGCAAGGACTTATATGGTGAGTACGATCAATCCTTACTTTAAGGATTCCAATTCACAATCCATTCCTTGACTTCAAGGAGACTTAGGTTCATATGACTCATAACTCTAAGTTACATAGCCACAATGTCAAGTTCTCTAATATAGTCAAATACTATACTTGTTCTTGTTCTTTGATGCCACACATGTTGTCTAAATATTCTAGACTTGTCAATACCACATTTGTTCTCTAAACACATGTCTAATGTCATACTAGTTTACTAAGTTCACTAGATTCTTGTTCTTTAGCATGCATACATAGGGTTCTTGTTCTTTGCCACACAATCTCATGCAATTATACTTCATGCAAATTGAACTCACAAAAGCAATAATAATTCATGTTTAACCCTACTATGCATTATGCTCAACATATATAGAATGCCCAAAAATGACACTTAGACATAGAAGTAATTCCGGTGTCCTTGGAATGCACCACCCACCTCCAAATATTTTTGTGGGATCGCCCAACAAGTTTCACGATCAACCGAAGCCTATTTGAAAACCTGTTACGTTAAAAATGAGCCTAATCAGGTTATTTTACATAGTGGCTCCTATATCGGCTTTTCGTTAAACTAAACGGAGTTGTCCCACGCGTCGGGAATACCCCCAATTAGGTTTCTACAAGGTCAATTTGACCCTAGAACCTCTATAGTCAAAAGCCCCAAATTTGGGTGCTCTACCAAGTCCTATGTGAAACCCTAGGTTTTGATCTCCTAAACAAGCAAAAGAGAGCTTGTTGATCTTCTAGGAACTCATCTAAGGTCATTTAAACTCTTTTCTAGGGCATGCATTGACACCCTAGGGTTCCACCATGAGAGCACATGAAGAATCTAGGGTTTCATGTGTTCTATGTGCATAGGATGTTTCTACACTTGTAGAGACTCCTAAATCCGAAAATCTAAGAAGAAAACTCAAACCCTAGATCTACACTTTGCATATAACTCACCTTTGCCCAAGCTATCCCAAGGTCCACCTTGTAGGAGAGCTTCTAGAACCACCCAAGCCACCAAGGACTCCTCTTCCAAGCTCCTTCTCCAACCTCTCCTTGGTCTCCTTGCCCTAGAAATGGATTTCTAGAGAGAGAAAGAGAGAAATGTGAGGGAGGGTGTGTTTTGGTGAAGTGGCTGTGAGAGAGGGGTGTGGGAGGGGCTATAGTGTTGTAACAATTACACTTTAACCCACAAAACTCTCTATTTTCGAAACGGTCAAAAGGCTGTCGGACTGTTTGTCTGGGTACAAGCCCATTACTCGTACCGGTATAAATTGCTCCGAGAGCAAACCGAGAGCGCCCTCGGCCTTTCGCGGGATTTATACCGGTACAAAAATGCGGTTTGTCTGGGTGCAAAAATTTCCCAAACCCGAGAGCTCTTCTCCTCTCGGTAAAGGTGGCTATACCGGTATAAATCCACTTTGTACCGGTACAGACACCAAAAATCTCAAACCCGAGAGCTGCTGCCCTCTCGGTAAAAGTTGCTATACCGGTACAAAATGGTGCTTGTACCGGTATAAACTGCCCAGACTTTGTTTTTCGCGTCGTTTCGACTCTACTTCGTGCCGAACAACGCCGAAACCTTTATAACTCCTTTAAACCCTCTTTTAACCCTTCCAAAACGCTCGGAAAGGTAATTGGAACTTGTCCAATTATTTCTTTCGCGTGCTTCAACCGATTTGGCTAAAGTTCGGTTCGTTACATCCGGAGCGGTTTAGGGCAAAGGTTGCCGCAATCGAAACCGTTAAGCATCCGGACGAGATGAAAGTCGAAGAGTTAGTAGGTGCATTGCAAACTTATGAGATGACTTTTCCTACTAATCAATCTTCTTCCAAGTCTTTTTCTAAAAGCACAGGGATGGCTCTCAAATCTACAAAGGAAAAAGACGACGAATCGGATTCCGACGAAGATGTTACGATTGAAAATTTTGAACATCAATTGGCGCTCGTCACGAAGAAATTTCGCCGGAATTTCCAAAAGAAGAACCGTGTTTCATCTTCAAATCAAAAATCTTCTTCTAAATCTTCTTCTTCTTCTAGTTTGAAAGATAAAAAACTTGCAAAATCTTCAAAAGAAAAAGATGAATTTGAAGGAGAAATCCAATGCTTCAAGTGTAGAGGCTACGGCCATATTGCAACGGATTGTCCTTCAAAGAAGACATATAAACCGAAGGCTTTGCAAGCTAAAAGAAAAACTTGGGATGACTCTTCTTCAAATGGATCATCATCAAGTGATGAAGAAAAGGATCATACGGCTTTAATCGCTAATTCTTCTTTTCCCTCGTCTTCTAATGTTGTTTATTTATCTTCTATTGTTTCTAATACAAGTGTTTCTCCTTCCTTGCATGGGTCTTCGAGCGACATTGGCGAAAGCGAGAAAGAATCAAACGACGAGGATATAGCGGAGGCTTACAATCAACTTCTTACGGAATCAAAGAAGATGGCGAAATTAAATAAGAACTTGAGAAGTCGTTTGTTGGAGCTCGAGGAGGATAACAACAACATGAAGATTATGAATGAAGCTCTTGAGGAGGAACGGGAATCAATTTTGAATAACAATTCGGTCCTCCAAAAGAAGCTAGAAGAAGCGGATTTAACGATCAAATCTTATTTGGATAAGATTGGATTTTTGGAGCAACAATTTAAGGAAACCTACACATCCAATCAAGTGTTAACCAAGCAAGTTCATCAACTCAAATCGGATCTTCAACAATTTTCTTCGGGTTCGAAAAAGTTGGATAACATGCTTGGGTTAGGTCAAACGAATAAACTTGGCCTCGGGTATGAACGGACATATGTTGAGAAGGATCAAAAGACGACATCGAAAGTCTCAACAAATTTAAAAGCAAAGGTGTGTCACCGATGCGGAATCAAGGGACACGTCAAAAAGAGTTGCCCGAACAAGACAACGGATAATCGATCGGCAACATCGAAATCTAAATTGGTATTCACTACTCGACTTCCCCCACGGAATCAAAGGAAAAATCAAATTAGTCGAGTATCGCAACCAAACCGGATTTCTAAATCATCAACGGTTGATAAAAAATCAAAGCAATTCAAGCCTCACGACGACAAGCCAAAGCAACCGACAATCCGACAAGTTTGGATTCGGAAAGGTGATATCTTTCCTTGTTATTCTTCTTAGCTTGTTTTTCGGTTATGTAATGCTTTGATAGGTGCATATTTCATACTTTTCTTCATTACATTACATGCTTAGACGATTTTTGGTACTTATTGAATATTTTTGATGCTTGAGTTTCTTTTGTTTGAAAATCGTCTTTGAGGAAAGGTAAAGGGGAGTTTTTTTTATTGAAAAGTGAGATGATCGAAAATCTTTAAAGTAGAGAGATTAAAGGTTTTTCAAAGAGCATTAACCGGTATTTAAAGTCAATTCAAATTGGATTAAATTCATATTAATTATCGAGTTACTTCACTTTTTATTATTTTGACGATAATTTATTATGTGATTTCTTCTTACATACATTCATCAAAATTTTGAAATTAATTTTAATCACTTTGTATTTAATTCATCTTGGTAGTAAATATTGAATATAATTGATGGATATTTGCTAATTGACTAAGATTCGTCAAAATTATTTTCAATTGTGAGATTGTCTAATTTAGGGGGAGTTTGAATTATGTTAAAAAAAAAAAAAGAGAAACTCCTAAGTATAAAAGATGTGGAAAGAGTTACATCCGAAAGGAGTGTGAAAACTACCACCACATGTAGGAAAGAGCTACCACCCCGGTCGTCCGGTACGTGTGTGAAGCTACCACATGAGAATTTATATGAAAAACTGAAAAGGTTGAAAAAATATATTTTTTTTAATTTTCGGTGATATAAGGTGATAGTTTGAAAAAGATGCTCAAAGAGCCACCCCCGGTGCTATATTGTTAAATCTCTATTTTGAACGGGTTGCGACAAATTGGTGTCAATTAGTTAAATTTTTAGAAAATTATTTTTCATCAATTTGCATCTTGATGATTTTAAATTATTTAATTTTTCTTAATATCAAATTTTGATGATATGATGTCTTTTGGAATCATAGAATATTTTATTTTCATCATAATGATTTTTGAAGTGAAATCAGTAATTTTTATGAAATTAATTTTAATTTTGGAGAATTTTTGGGAGAAAAAGCTATTTTTCGAAATACTGTTGCTTTGTACCCCTATAGATTCATCCCATACCGGTACAAAACACTGTACCGCGCGATATAACACCGGTTACAAGGCATTATTCTCACTCTACAACGTTTCAAAACGCGCTCTCTCTCTCTCTAGAAATCTCCTGAGCCCTTTTCCTTCAGATCTACACGATTTCCCGCAAGATTAACATGTATTTGGCTCGGATTCATGAATATAACCCGATTTTAGCTTATTTTTCAAATATTCCGCGACAAACGTTTGATCTCTGTTGTTACTCATTTTTGAAGCAATTTTTTTGCTATAATTCACTATCTGAACTGATTATCTTGCATCTAGAGAACTTAGAACACATTAGATTGCGTTATTTTTGACAGATCTATGCTCTAAGGTTCTAAAATATTGGAATTTCGGGAAAATTGTTTGATCTCTGTTTTTGTTCCTTTTTGATGCAATTTTTTTTGCTGAAAATCAGTTATTGGACACAATATCTTGCATCTACAACACTTAGAACACATTAAAATTTGATATTTTTCGCAGATTTACATTCTAGGGATCAATATTGGTGGAATTTCGGGATTTTTGAAAATGTGCCAAATCTGATGAGATTTTCTGCATGAATTCATTGTGAAATAGCATTGTTAGGCATTCTAAGATTTTTTGTGAATTTATTGCTATTTTTAGAACATTTTACAGATTTTGTTCATGCAAGGCTATTATTTGTGTAGGAAAAATGGCGTTTTCATTGATTTTGGTGAGTTTAGTGCTCATGGCCACGGGAGGTGGTCGTCGCAGTCGTCGGAGTGTCTCCAAGAGGACACGTGTTGCCGAGGAGTCCGAAGGATCTGATCCCGACTATCAGGTCGAGGGAGCTGAGGAGGTTGAAGAGGAAGAGGAAGAAGTTGAAGAGCCTGTGGCTCGTCCTGATAAAGGAAAGGGCATTGCTGGTGAGTCATCTCGAGGAGGTGGTTCACGTGTCCACGAGCGTAGAGCCAAGAGGATGGCAGAGGTTCCTTCTGCGAGGGCTCGTGCGTATTCTACTAGAAGTTGTATTGCTGAGCGGCACGTCAATTTTCGGGATCTTATTGAGCAGGTTCCTGAGTTCGGACGTCTCTTACTGAGAACCCCGATAGAGCCCGTTGGTAATGTTGGAGCTCGTACACCTTTTTGTGTGGAGCTCATTCGGGAGTTCTATTTGAGGGGCGTTGTGAGACCCCAGATAGTCCTATATATGAGATATAATAGGGCTAAACTCTTAACCCGGCTTAAGCATTTTGGGTGGTGGCAAGACCCAAGAGGTTAAGAGAGTTAAGCGTGCTAGGACGGGAGTAGTCCTAGGATGGGTGACCCCCTGGGAAGTTGGGGCGTCACAGGCGTGGTTCTTGCTGAGGACGAGGATACATGCACTTATGTTTTTGAGACCTCAGTGCGTGGAAAGAGATTGACCGTCACTCCGCATGATATTGGAGAACTCTTGGGGATGGTCGTTGATGTATCTGGACTTCACTACACTTCTGGGCCATTCCAGTCTTCGACTCACTGGGATACAGTTATTGTCACGCCCCGGGGTCGGCAGGACCTTCCCCAAAGCGTGCCCAGACCCGCCATATGTCAACACATACAAGGCGTCTAACTGAGAACAGCGGAATTTAAAACAATATAAGGCTACAACTATGAATATCAGAGCCACAACTAAACAAGAACCAAACCACAAGTAAAAGAAAGTAAAGCGTCTAAATCACTAACAAAGAAATAGAGAGTAGTACACAGCTAACAACATAACCTCTCAAAATAAACAAAAGTGGTGGTCTCTATACAAGGTAAAACACTCCTTCTCTCCAAAATAAAATAAGAGAAAGAGGAAGCCACCTATCCAACACCCTCTCACAAGCCGCTATCCCGAGGCAACTCCTTTGCCGCGGTCCCGAGCCTCCCCCGATGCAGAAGGCACTGAAACGAGTCAGAAACAAAGGGCGTGAGAACTATAAACATATAGTTCCCAGTGGGCAATTACTGACCTGCACAAAATTGCTCCACTAGGCCCAAAAGAGAGTAATATACAAGTACTGAAGTAAATAACTGAAATAAAGGCATAACTGTAAAGCTGAATGAATAACCCAAGGTAAATAAATTACATGCTTTATTCTACCCGATAGCTAACTTTAAACGAGTACTTCCAATTAAATTCACAAGTATACTACTTATGTCCAATACTAAGTCACAATATATATACCCAAGTATCCAACTACTAATCTATGTTAAGTAGTGATTAGCCAATATAATAAAATGACGGTGTTCCATCTCAATTTGGGATCTACACAATTGTGATCCCGCTTGCGCCCCCTATGTGTCGTGGTAGCCCCAACATCCCCGTAGGAATGAGTCTAACCAATTCGGCCCCATAGGTTTCTCAATACCGCACGCGCGAATACATCGCAAGGCTAACTCCGGAGTGCCGGCTTGTATGGAGCGACCCTCACAAGCATGTGCGAAGAGCACAAATGGCGACAAGCAAGTCCAAGTCCCAAGTCCCACACATGGCAAATGTCACTAGCAACCCTAAGGTCTAGTACAACAAATTCTCATGACACTAGAATTTCTATGTCAAGTTCAATCACGAGCCTAATGCCGCTTGATGACATTAGCTCACTATTCTACACTTTTGATGCCAAGCCAATGCCGCTTAATGACAAGGGCTTTTCTTCTATGTCATGTATAGTTCTATGTTCTCAAACACATATCAAAGTCCTCTTAAACACATAGTTTCAAGTTTCCAAAAAGAATGCTACAAGGCTTCAGCTCTCACATGCATTCGTCTCTACTATATAGAGTAAAATTGTATAACACATAACATATGTATCTTAAGCATTCTAAAATTCACAAATAAATCAAATAGCATGAAAATGAACTAATTTCCATTTAACCATAAGCAAATAAGCACCAATGAGAATTTCTCATTGTGCTAGGTGAGGCCAAACCCACTGTCGCTCCAAGCGTCGATCTGAACCGCTAACGAAGCTTCGATTCCTACTCCTAGTACCCTACAAAGGAGATCCTAGGAGTTACAACCTCAAGAGATAAGTCTTGAGTTCAAACTTTAAGCTTCTATGTAGAGAGTAAGGAGAAATTCACCTTAGAGTAAAGATCCTTCTCCAATCCTCAAATGGAGGTGAGATCTCTTCCAAGGCAACCTAAACAAAGGTTCTAAACTAATTAATTGGACTCTAAAAGCCCTAGGTTGCAAATCCCCAAAATAAACCCTAATCTACAAAAACTAGGGTTTCAACTCATAGAAGGCAATCAAAGCCTAAACTAGAGGATAAGAAGGAGTTGCTTACCTCTTAGAAGCTCTAAACAAGGCTCAAATCCCTCCAAAGTTGAAGATCTTCCCTCAACTAGCTCCCAAGTCCAAGCTCCAAGCCTCTACTACGGTGACAAGGGCACTAGGAGGCAAAAGGAGAGAGGTAGAGAGATCAATCTCCCAAAATCCACCAAGAAATCCAAGAAAGGTAGTGTGAGAAACTCCTACCTCTAATCCCTGATGTGAAGAGCTCAAAGGAAACCCTAGGGGGCTGGGGTGAAACATATAGAAGCAACAAAATGCTAACTAGCCCCTGCAGTTTCGGATTTTCGAAAACTGCCAGTCTGTACCGGTACAAATCCAGTTTGTACCGGTATAAACCCTGCGAAACCGCCAACCCGAGCCTCGGGTTGGCCCAGCCGCTCATCTATACCGGTATAAATCTCGGCTTGTACCGGTATAGCCATCATTTTGTACCGGTATAGCAACAATTTTGTACCGGTACAAGGGCTCTGAAGCTCAACCCGAGAGCAGCCTAAAATCCAACTTTTTGGACTTTAGTGCTTGGAATTCATCCACCAACCTCGGTACTCGTGCCATAGGTCGGAACACAGTCGACGACCCTCCAGAAAACTGGAAAAGCTCAAATCTCACATATAACACTCGAACCTTGCTATTTGCAAAAGTTCAGTGCGTCACAGTTATTGATGCCATTTGCAAGCCAGGAGCTGGCACCGATCGCTCAGTTATTGAATCGAAAGATCTGCGTCCAGAGTATCATTTGCTATCACTGATTATGTGCTATAATGTTCAACCAACGATAGGAACCAAGAGGATTCGATGGGATCGCCTAGTTCTGCTTTATTTGCTTGGACATCCAGAGCAGGCTTATGGTTTGAGCATGAACATACCTTTTCTGATGTGGCAGAGGATGGTCTACGTGATACAGTCTTCGGTGCGGCGCGAGTTACTTCCGTTTCCTTTGTTGATCACGCGCATTCTACATGCAAATGGAGTGGATACTAACTGCAACAAATATGATTATGGACTTGGGTCTATTGATGCAGTTACTTGGGCCAAGTCTGTTAGCACGTTGAAGACATTCCAACAGACCAAGGGTGTAGCGTATCGAAAATTCGGTAATAAGATCGGACTTTTGCAAAATTGACTAAAGTGCGAGAATAAAATAGTTGGACATGTTCCAATTGCCATTCCAAATCTCTTGGAAAGGTTAGAAGATAATCTAAAAGAGTTAATGTCACGCCCCGAGACCGCCAATTCGGTCGGATTCGGGCGCGCCGATAGACCGCCGAACGGACAGAGTTGGCTCTGTACAATCAAGGAGTCACAAGCAATACAATTACAAGGAGGTTTCAAACAGGAACAGATATCTCAATCAGATTGCATAAGGAAGTATCATAAACATAAAACAGCTACTTGCTATTACATCCATTCAATCCAGATTACAATCTTTACATTTTACATTCATATTAGAACTTCCTAACACAATCTAGTTATTACAAATTTGTTTACAATTTGTTACAACTTGTTCTCCCTTGCTATACCCCTAAGCTCTGTCAACTGGGGTACTTCTATCTCTGGTCTCCTGGTAGGGCGCTATTTACTGAGCTACGCCCTTGCCTCGCGCTGCTGCCGCGCCGCTCACGTGTGTACCTGTACCCCCAAAACCACAACACGGGGGTGAGAACTATTGTCCATAGTTCTCGTGGGTACGGTCACCCAAGAGAACAGCTCGACCAATAGGTCCAAGGAGGGACCGCAGATATGTTAGTCCAAAAACATATATAGATATATAACTTGCAACTAACATAAAAACCTGCCTCACAATATGCAATATGCAAAATTACCCTTTAGCTCTTAGCTTTTCTTTATTTTATTGCTATTCTTTACTTTAGCCTTTCCATTCATACCTAGCTATTTATAAGCTTAGCTATTACTAGCACTATCCATTAGCTATTTACAACTTAAGCTAGTCTTTACGTTCTTTACCTTTTGGCACTTATGCTACTTAGCAATTTATTTCCAAGGTCACTCTACCTCAGCTCACTAAGCCACCCGACTCGGTCTTGAGTCAATCCATTGCGGATAATCCGCCCGCTGTCTAGCCCGAGGTGTTGGATGTCTCGCAACTACCCCAGCTGTCAACAGCCTGTCGCCCTCTGTGACTCAGCCTCACCGCGGCGAAATCGTCGCACACGCGGAACCCAGCTGTCACTTGACATAACCATTCTGGTGGCGATCGCGGCGGACTTACCCAGCGAGGACCCAAGTCATGACTTAACCATCTGGCGGCGAACTAATCGCACCTCACCCAACAATGGTTTGAGTCACTCCTTCGCCTCCTGGTGCGGCCGTATCGTACTTACCTAGCAATAGTGCCCCAAACACAGGGTGTCAACACATGGCGATCTGATCCTCATCCGGCTTAACCGGTATCGAACACATTTCGGCTCACCCACCCGGCGGCGAAATCGTCGCACAACGCCACGACGGTGGTATAGCCCTGGACGGCGAAATCGTCGCACACGCCCGACACCAACTTAGGTGTCCCAAATCTCGGGATTCCATGAATCCGTTCCACTTAGCTTGAGGGTTAGCTAGGCCCTCAAGAAACGACCCTCTAGATCCATTGTCTTTACCTCCTAGGTCTACTTGACACTAGGGCTCATTTCTTATCACATAACCTAGGTTATCTAACTCTAGGTTCAATGTCATTCCAGCTCGACCTATGTTTACTAACACTAGGTCCATTAACATCCTTGTCCAACCTATGTCCTTGACATTAGGTACAACGTCATTCACCTAGATCCATATGACTCTAGGTTTACTATAACCTATGTTCATTACACTAGGTTAATCCCCACACTCCTAGGTCCATTGACTCTAGGTTTACTATAACCTATGTTTATTAACACTAGGTTAGATGCCACACTCCTAGGTCCATTGACTCTAGGTTTACTATAACCTATGTTTATTAACACTAGGTTAGATGCCACTCGATCTATATGTGTATTAGTCCATGACTTACATTCTTACTTAGCATGCTCATACTTGGCATTCATATACTTAACATTCTTATGTTAACCATCCCATTTACATGCACATAATTATATCTAGCATGTACTCATTATGCTAAGCATGCATTTATTCATACATTTCATTTAGCATCTAGTTCATATATCAACTTAACATGCATCTCATGTATTTGCTCTCTTATGTCTACCAGTTCATTTACATGCATGTTTCTATTATGCTAAGCCTATGCTCTTGCAACATTCTTTACTTAGCATTCTTTGCCTCATTATTTACCTCATGCTTATGCATGTAGCATATCGAAAATTCGACAATAAGATCGGACTTTGGCCAAATTGACTAAAGTGCGAAAATAAAATAGTTGGACATGTTCCAATTGCCATTCCAAACTTCTTGGAAACGTTAGAAGATAATCTAAAAGAGTTAAAAGGGTTTTGGCGTTGTTCGGCGCGAAGTCGAGTCGAAAGCAGTAGCGAAAACACAAGTCTGAGCACCCATACTGCACCACAGTGTGTGTCCTGAGAAGGGAAGGGCCCTCGGGTTTGAAAATTTTATGGCCCATATCGGTACGGCCGGGTGTACGCATGTATAGCCATCACACCCGAGAAGGGGAGAGCTCTCGGGTTTGATAGTTTTTTTTGGCCCATACCGGTACAGGTCGCCCCCATACCGGTATAGATGCTGCGAAACCGAGGGAAGCTGCTCTCGGGTTTCTGCCACTGTAGCACCCCATACCGGTACAGATTTCCCCCATACCGGTATGGGATGGTCTGACAGCAGTTTGTGAACTGCGCGAAATAAAAAAAGTTGAGGGGCTTTTCGGCTATTGTTACAACACAATAAGCTCCCCCAACACCCCATTACACAGCACACTCACCACTCCCTCTATTTTCTCTCTTTTGTTCCCTTTCTCTCTCTAGAAAAACCCTAGGGTTGGGTGGAGAAGGAGAAGGAGAAGGAGAAGAAGGTGGCTTTGGAGCTTGTTGGAGGCTTCTTGGAGGATCTTGGAGCTCTCCTACAACAAGGGCTTGGGTTGAGCTTGCTACAAGAGGTAGGTTCTTGCAAGTTTAACCGTAGGGTTTCGATTTTAGCTTGAGATTTAGAGTTTCTAGCTTTTTGCTAGTGTTAGAGGGCTTGTTTGGCCATGAACTCCATGAAAACTCATGAGAGCTTCATGAGCTCTAATGGTGGTTGGCTAGGGTTTGTTGTAGACACCATAGAGATAGTTCTATTGGCTTAGGAATGGTTCTAAGGAGCTTCCTAGGTGATCTAAAGCTATGTATTGCTTGTGGATGAGATCAAAACCCTAGGTTTGGTATAGGGCATTGTTGGAGCACCCAAAATTGGGGCTTTTGAACATAGGGGTTCTTGGGTCAAATTGACCTTGTAGAAACCTAATTGGGGGTATTCCCGACGCGTGGGACAACTCCGTTTAATTAAACGAAAATCCGATATAGGGGCTACTATGTAAAATGGCCTGATTAGGTTCACTTTTAAACTGCAGGTTTTTACCTAGGCCTCGGTAGGTCGTGAGACTTCTTGGGCATCCTCACAAAATTATTTTAAGGTGGGGGGTGCATACCGGAATCATCGAATTCCCTTCTATGTCTGTTTTCACCTTTTGAGCATATTATATGTAAAGTATATTCATGCATGATAGGGTAGTTGGTATTTATGCAAGTTGGTTGAACTTCAATTCATGTTCTAGAGAGAAATGAACTTAGAAATTGTAATGGAACCATAGAGGCATATGAACTAGAACCCTATTGTGTGAATATGACAATGGAATGTGAACTTAGCAAACAATGGTGAACTTGACATAGGGATGAGATTGGCATTGATATGACCTTAGTTAAACATATTTTAACTTAGTGACATTAAGGCAAGAATGAGATACATGATTAGGTAGAAAACCTATCATTGACAATGGCATGGTAACTAGTGGCTATGAATCCTCAATGTGAGGATTAGATCAATACTCTTGACAAGTCTTGGCTTGAGGGAGGTCGCTCCTCCTCAAGCGGTGAGTTCCGGAACAGTCACCTAGGGGATCGTGGCCCCGACGGACGGTCCCTCGGGTCTTGTAGGCTTAGAGCCTCCCCGTTCAGTGAGGGATTTTGGGTCTTGAGTTTGTTGTGGTTAACTGTGTTAACCGGCAAGATTGGGTAATGAGCCAAGTAAAGTAAAGTATGGTAAAGAGCATGCATGCAAACATATTTAAATTCGATTATCTATCTATCTGACTCTTTCTTGCAGGCATAGTATTAGCATATATAGTTTGGTTACTATTTCTTTTCCGTTGAAATACTTATGCCTGGATAGACCTAGTGGGTAAGTCGGCGGGGTCGGTTGCCGATCCCACTGGGAACTTCGTTGTAGTTCTCACACCACTAACCCCACAGGTCCTAGCTCGAGCGGGGCAGCGGAGGACCGGGGCAAGGGGTTAGCGCCATAGCTAGTGGCCACCGGAGTTTGCATCTAGTCATTTCCGTTTTGGTTATACTTGTATCAACTTTATTTTGTTGAACTATAGATGTCAAGTTGTAAACAATTCAAGTAATTTTTGGGAGATGACAAATGTAAAAAGAAATGATGTATCGAATGCTTAAAGAATGTAATAGATTAGTTACTTGTATTTGGTTCAAATGTAATCAAGTTCATGTATGGTTTATATTCTAGCTTTGTGCTTACCCTTCCGCTGTGTTGTTGCTTACCTTCGTGTAAGCCTTGTATAATTGCAAATTCTCTTTGATTTGTTAAATTGTACTTGTTGTTAGAGCCTTGGGCGGGCAGGGGAGGCCCTGTCCGTTCGGCGTCTGTTGACGTGGCCCGAATCCGACCAAATAGGCGGGTAGCGAGGCGTGACAATGCATTTCCTAGCATTTCTATATCATGCTCATTCTTAGCATTTCACACTAGGTTCTTTAGCATGCATCTCTACTTATGCATTTTACACTATGTTCTTTAACATGCAATTTCTATACATGGATCACATGCATCAAGTTGAAACCTTTACTCTTAGACATATATAGGCGACCTAGTCGCTTCGATAAACACAACCCACCTTTAAATATTTTTGTGGAGTCGCCCAACAAATTTCACGACCAACCGATGCCTACTCGAAAACCTGTTACGTTAAAAATCGACCAAATCAGGCCAATTTACATAGTAACCCATAGACAGGCTTTTCGTTAAATTAAACGGAGTTGCCCCACGCGTCGGGGATACTCCCAATTAGGTTTCTACCAGGTTAATTTGACCCTAGAACCTCTATAGTCAAAACCCCAAATTTGGGTGCTCTACCAAGCCCTATGTGAAACCCTAGGTTTTGATCTCTTAAACAAGCAAAAGAGAGCTTGTTATTCCTCTAGAAACTCATCTAAGATCATCTACACTCATTTCTAGGGCATGCATTGATACCCTAGTGATCCACCATGAGAGCTCATGAAGCTTCCATGGATTTTCATGGAGCTTCATGCTCTACCATGTCTCTAACATGAGAGAAACTCAAAAACCCTAGGTTTCATGTAAGAAAATCCAAACCCTAACCTAGATTCCCAAAGAAACCATATCTTGGTCCAAGCTATCCCAATATCCACCTTGTAGGAGAGCTCTAGTTCCACCAAAGCCACCAAAACCACTTTCTCTAAGCTTCTCATTCTTCTCTTCCAAGCTCTAGGGTGAGATCTCTAGAGAGAGAAAGAGGGAAATGTGAGGGAAAGGTGTTGGGAGTGTTTGGCTGTGAAGAGAGGGGTGTTGGAGAGCCTATAGTGTTGTAACAATTGCATTTAGGCCCACAAAACTCTTTATTTTCGAAGCAGTCCAAAACTGCTGCCAGAGCCATGTTGTACCGGTACAACGGGCATTTGTACCGGTATAAACTGCTCTGTGAGTTACGGGGAAGCCCCAAGGATCTATCTAGATTGTATCAAACAACACCTAGAGGGGGGTGAATAGGTGTAAAGGCCAAAAACCACAAATCTCGATGCTTTTAAAAAGTAAATGCGGAAAATAAAAAGCACACCGAGATTTACGTGGGAAAACTCCAAACTCGGAGTAAAAAACCCACGGGACCAACACGCGAATAAACAATCAATAAGAGAAAAGATTACAAGGTGATACCGAACTCCACGGACTCGACCTCTCTAACTCTCCTATGGATCTCCGCGCACTCCACCGAGTTGTCCACGATCACGTCCGAATCCACGAACGCCCACGCTCCGAATCCACGAAGTCTTCAATCACGCCGAATCCACGACGCCACCATGAATAGAATCATGAATTTGGTGATCCTTCGTTGGAGTATCGATGAAAACCGGGAACGAGACCTCCAAGCGAAGCGTAGATCAAATCGACATATAATTGAGAAATTATGATATCTCGATTTGATCTAGAATAGGCTATTTTGTAGAAAATAGGTTTTAGATGAATTCCTAGCCTCTAGGGTTTCTCAAACATGTATCTTCATGTTGTGCATAGAATTAGAGAACCCCAAGACCTTATTTATAGGTTTAGAAAACATAGAGATAGACTAGGATTCGAAAACATGTTTTTAAAACCTATTAGAAGACTTAGAGATAAATTAGGATTTGAAAATATATTCTTAAACAAATTAGAAGACTTAGAAATTGACTAGGATTGTAAAAATCTGATTTTTAAAAGATTTCACGCAACCAATGTCCGGTCTTCATAGTGATGTCCGGTCTTCAATGTCCGGTCCTGAGATGCTCGACCGGTCCACAGTGTCGTCAATTTTTTCGGAGCCGACCGAGACCGGACAATACCAAGAATGTCCGGTCTTGACTTGCGTAACTCAAATTCTCATGGTACTGAGACCGGACATATCCACAATGTCCAGGACATTCATTAATAGTACGCCTTTATCAAGCACTGTGGCATCCGGACATGCCTCCAATGTCCGGACATTGATACTTGAAAACCTTAGTTTTGAAAATTCATTAGTTTAAAAGTATTCCAAGTCTTCCAAACACTATTTTCTTTGTTTAGATCACCATATTATGATTTAAAACCTTACCTAGGCATCGTGATTCAACTTCGTCGCTTTCTTCGAAGTCTAGGATTCTTCAACCATCTTCGATCCGCTCCAATCCTTCAAGACTCCGACTCAAAACACAAGTCACGAAACTTGCCAACACAAAATCTGTAGCATATCGAAAATTCGACGATAAGATCGGACTTTGGCCAAATTGACTAAAGTACGAAGATGAAATAGTTGGACGTGTTCCAATTGCCATTCCAAACTTCTTGGAAGGGTTAGAAGATAATCTAAAAGAGTTAAAAGGGTTTTGGCGTTGTTCGGCGCGAAGTAGAGTCGAAACAGCGCGAAAAACACAAGTGCAGGCATTACGTGCAGTAGGGCAAAGTTCTTTGTCTGAGAGCTCTCGGGTTTGATAGTTTTCTTTGGCCCATGCGGTACGGGTTGCCCCATCTGGGGTATAGATCTTTGCAGCAGGAAGGCTGCTCTCGGGTTTCCGCCCTGTAGCACCCATCAGTCTGAGATCTCCCACGTGGGTATGGGATGGTCAACGACGGTTGTGAAGCTGCGAAATAAAAAGAAGTTGAGGGGCTTTTTGGCTATTGTTACAACACAATAAGCTCTCCCTTCACTCACTTCACAGCACACACACACTCACTCTCTTTTCTCTCACTTTCTCTCTCTAGAGGAGCTCTAGGGCAAGGGAAGAAGAAGGAGAAGAAGTTGGAGGAGAGGACTTTGGAGCTTTGGGAAGGCTTCTTGGAGGTCTTGAAGCTCTCCTACAAGGAGTAGTTGGAAGAGCTTTGCACTAGAGGTAAGAGTTCTACAAGTTTAACTCTAGGGTTTCGATTTTAGCTTGATGTTTGGAGTTTCTAGCTTCTTGCTAGTGTTAGAGGCATGCTAGGGCTATGAACACCATGAAAGCTCCATGAGAGCTCAAGTGCTCTCATGGTGATTTCTTAGGGTTTGTTGTAAACCCTATATAAAGGATTCTAATGGGTCAAGGATGGTTTTAGAGAGCTTCTAGGTTGATCTAAAGCTATATTTTGCTTGTGAATAAGATCAAAACCCTAGGTTTGACATAGGGCATTGTTGGAGCACCCAAATTTGGGGCTTTTGAACATAGGGGTTCTTGGGTCAAATTGACCTTGTAGAAACTTAATTGGGGGTATTCCCGACGTGTGGGACAACTCCGTTTAATTAAACGAAAATCCGATATAGGGGCTACTATGTAAAATGGCACGATTAGGTTCACTTTTAAAGCTGAGGTTTTTACCTAGGCCCCGTAGGTCGTGAAACTTCTTGGGCATCCTCACAAAATTATTTTAAGGTGGGGGGTGCATGCCGGAATCATCGAATTCCCTTCTATGTCTATTTTCCTTTGTTGAGCATATTATATGTATAGAAATTCATGCACGGTAGGGTAGAGGTTATTTATGCAATGGTTGAACTTCATTACTTCGTTATAAATGTTATGGAACTTAGCAAATGAGATGGAACCATAGAGGCATGTGATTAGGGACCCTACTTGTATGAATGTGACAAAGGACTTGATCTTAGTCAACAAAGGTGATATTGAACATAGAGACAAGATTGGCATTGAGACAACCTTAGTTAAACATAGTTTAACTTAGTGGCATTATGGCAAGAATGATATACATGATTAGGTAGAAAACCTAACATTGACAATGGCATGGTAACTAGTGGCTATGAATCCTCAATGTGAGGATTAGATCGATACTCTTGACAAGTCTTGGCTTGAGGGAGGTCGCTCCTCCTCAAGCGGTGAGTTCCGGAACAGTCACCTAGGGGATCGTGGCCCCGACGGACGGTCCCTCGGGTCTTGTAGGCTTAGAGCCTCCCCGTTCAGTGAGAGATTTTGGGTCTTGAGTTTGTTGGGGTTAACTATGTTAACCGGCAAGATTGGGTAATGAGCCAAGTAAAGTAAAGTAAAGTAAAGTATGGTATAGAGCATGCATGCAAACATATCTAAATTTGATTATCTATCTATCTGACTCTTTCTTGCAGGCATAGTATTAGCATTTATATAGTTGGTTACTATTTCATTTCCGTTGAAATACTTATGCCTGGATAGACCTAGTGGGTAAGTCGGCGGGGTCGGTTGCCGAGCCCACTGGGAACTTCGTTGTAGTTCTCACACCACTAATCCCACAGGTCCTAGCACGAGCGGGGCAGCGGAGGACCGGGGTAAGGGGTTAGCGCCATAGCTAGTGGCCACCGGAGTCTTGCATCTAGTCACTTCCTTTTTGTTATACTTGTATCAACTTTATTTTGTTGAACTATAGATGTCAAGTTGTAAACATTCAAGCAATTTTTGGGAGATGACAATGTAAAAAGAAATGATGTATCGAATGTTAAAGGAATGTAATAGATTAGTTTACTTGTATTTGGTTCAAATGTAATCAAGTTCATGTATGGTTTATATTCTAGCTTAGTGCTTACTCTTCCGCTGTGTTGTTGCTTACCTTCGTGTAAGCCTTGTATAATTGCAAATTCTCTTTGATTTGTTAAATTGTACTTGTTGTTAGAGCCTTGGGCGGGCAGGGGAGGCCCTGTCCGTTCGGCGTCTGTTGACGTGGCCCGAACCCGACCAAAGAGGCGGGTAGCGGGGCGTGACAAAATCCGTAACAATCTCCCCCTTTGGCAATTTCGTGACAAAACACAAAAACTAAAAATACATCATAAAGACAAACGAAGTTCAATGTCATCACCAAAACATCAAACTTCTCGCGTGTAATCCAAATATAATTTTAAAACTAAAAATACGCTAAAAACTCCTAAAACAAACTCTATGACTTAGACACAAGGAGTCTTGAAGTCTTCAATGATCTGCAAAAAAAAAATTTACTTTCTCCACGAACAAAGTTAGTAGAAAAAAAATATCATTAAAAATCTCTCCCCCTTTGTTCATGCATCTTATCATATAAAAATCTCTACCCCTTTGATCTTCTATTCAAGTTTTTCTTTTCTTCTCCCCCTTTTTGTCAAAAATTGCCAAAAAAGAGTGCAAAAATAGAGAGAACCCCAATAATATTTGTGCATGAACACGATATATAGATTAAAACAAAATCCTCCAAAATCAAAAGAATTTCATAAAAATTAATGATTTTACTCCAAAAATCATTATGATGAAAATAAATTATTATTTGATTTCAAAAGACATCAAATCATCAAAATTTGATATTAAAGAAAATCTAATATTTTTAAAACATCACGACGCAAATTGATGAAAAATAATTTCTAAAAAATTTAGCAAAATTGACACCAATTTGTCGTTCAAAAGAGAGATATAGCTAATAAACACCGGGGGTGGCTCTTTGAGCATCTTTTTCAATCTACCACCTTATAACGCCGAAAATTCTAAAATACTCACATATATTTTTTTCAACCTTTTCGGTTTTTCATATAATTACCCATGTGGTAGCTTCACACACGTACCGGACGACCGGGGTGGTAGCTCTTTCCTACATGTGGTGGTAGTTTTCACACTCCTTTCGGATGTAACTCTTTCCACATCTTTATAATCATAGGAGTTTTCTCCCTTTTTTTATAATATTCAAACTCCCCCTAAACTAGACAATCTCACATTTGAAAATAATTTTGACAAATTTTAGTCAATTAAGAAAATATCCATCAATTATATTCAACATTCACAACCAAGATAAATTTAAAAATCAAGAGATTAAAAATAATTTCAAAATTTTGATGAATGTATGTATAAAGAAATCACATATTAAGTTATCTTCAAAATACCAATAAGTGGAGTAAAAACGACAATTAATATGAATTTAATTTGATTTGAAATGTCTTTGAATACCGGTTAATGCACTTTGAAAAACCTTTGATCTCTCCCTCTTTGAAATCTCTCTCTCTCATTTGACATCCTTTTTTTTTTACTTTTGAATCTCATCTCTCTCATCATGACGATTTTGAAACACATAGAATTTCAAGTACCAAAAATCCGACTAAACACGTAATGCCATGAATAAAAGTATGAAATATGCACCAATCAAAGCATTACATAAACGAAAACAAATTAGAGAGAAAAGCATGGAAAGATATCACCTTTCCGAATCCAAACTTGTTGGATTTTCTGTTGCTTTGGCTTGTTGACGTGAGGCTTGATTTGCTTTGATTTTTGATCAACCGTTGATGGTTGCGATGGTTGAAACTTCGGTTGATATTGTCGTTGAGACTTAAAAACCCAAACCGCTTGTGGCTTCGATTTAGAAATCCGGTTCGGTTGTGGTACTTGACTAACTTGATTTTTCCTTTGATTAGTAGGGAAGTCGAGTACTATATAATACCGATTGAGATTTCCGAGTTGCCGATTGATTCTTCTTTGTCTTGTTCGGACAACTCCTTTTGATGTGTCCTTTGATGCCACATCTATGACACACCTTGTCTTTTAAATTTGTTGAGACTTTCGATGTCGACACTTGTACCTTCTCAACATATGTCCGTTCGTAGCCGAGACCAACCTTGTTCGTTTGACCCAAACCGAGCATGTGATCCAATTTCTTCGATCCGGGAGAAAATTGTTGAAGATCGGATTTGAGTTGATGAACTTGCTTGATTAAGACTTGATTAGATGTGTAGGTTTCCTTGAATTGTTGCTCCAAAAATCTAATCTTGTCTTTCGATGATTTGATCGTTAATTCCACTTCTTCTAGCTTCTTTTGGAGGACCGAATTGTTGTTTAGGATAGATTCCCGTTCCTCCTCAAGAGCTTTATTCATGGTCTTCAAATTATTATTCTCCTCTTCAAAATCAAATAATTGTCTTCTCAACTTCTTATTAAACTTCGCCATCTTTTTCGATTCGATAAGAAGTTGATTGTATGCCTCCTCCAAATCATCGTCGTTTGATTCCTCCTCGCTTTCGCCGTTGTCACTCGAAGATCCATGCAAAGAAGGAGAAACATTCGAATTAGTAACAATAGAGGATAAACAAGTAATATTAGAGGAAGGCAAAGAAGACTTAGAAATTAAAGCAATATGATCCTTCTTTTCTTCGTCACTTGAAGATGAATCACCCGCAGTAGAATCATCCCAAGTTTTCGCTTTCGCTTGCAAAGCCTTTTGTTTATATGTCTTCTTTGAAGGACAATCCGTTGCTATATGGCCGTAGCCTTTGCACTTGAAGCATTGGATCTCCCCAAATTCATCTTTTTCTTTCGAAGACTTTGCAAGTTTTCTATCTTTAAATTTAGAAGATGAAGATGAGTTAGAAAACGATTTGTTCTTCTTTCGGAAATTCCGACGAAATTTCTTCGTTAGACGCGCCAATTGATGTTCAAAATCCGCAATTGATAGATCGTCGTCGGAATCCGTGTCGTCGTCTTCCTCCTTTGTCGATTTCAACGCAATCCCTGTACTTTTAGAGAAAGACTTGGAAGAAGATTGGTTAGTAGGAAAAGTCATTTCATAAGTTTGCAACGCACCTACTAACTCCTCTACTTTCATCTCATCCGGATGCTTTACCGTTTCGATTGCGGCAACCTTTGCCCTAAAGCGTTCCGGGAGAGTACGAAGTATTTTTCTAACAATTTTAGAGTCCGGGATCTTCTCTCCCAAATTAGCACATGTATTAATAATGTCTTGAAGTCTAGTATAATAATCAACAAAAGATTCATGCTCCTCCATACGAATAGAATCAAATTGACTAGTCAACATTTGGAGCTTTTGAATTTTTACTAGACTTGTACCCTCATGTGTAATTTGTAGAGTATCCCAAATTTCCTTGGCGGTTTCACACGCCGAAACACGAGTAAACTCCGTTTGCGATAAAGAATTGAATAATGCATTAATTCCTTTACCGTTAAACGAAGATGACTCGTTTTCATCTTTCGTCCACTTATTTCGTGGTTTCGGCGTTTCAACATTATCGACCTTTTCGGTTGGATGTTTCCATCCGAATTCAATCGCTTGCCAAACCCGCTCATCGATCGCTATTAGAAAAGCTCTCATGCGAACTTTCCAATAGGCATAATTCGTGCCGTCGAAGAACGGTGGTCGATTAATGTTTCCGCCTTCGGCCATTAGATAACAATTTATCTAGATCCCGCTCTGATACCAATTGTGAGTTACGGGGAAGCCCCAAGGATCTATCTAGATTGTATCAAACAACACCTAGAGGGGGGTGAATAGGTGTAAAGGCCAAAAACCACAAATCTCGATGCTTTTAAAAAGTAAATGCGGAAAATAAAAAGCACACCGAGATTTATGTGGGAAAACTCCAAACTCGGAGTAAAAAACCCACGGGACCAACACGCGAATAAACAATCAATAAGAGAAAAGATTACAAGGTGATACCGAACTCCACGGACTCGACCTCTCTAACTCTCCTATGGATCTCCGCGCACTCCACCGAGTTGTCCACGATCACGTCCGAATCCACGAACGCCCACGCTCCGAATCCACGAAGTCTTCAATCACGCCGAATCCACGACGCCACCATGAATAGAATCATGAATTTGGTGATCCTTCGTTGGAGTATCGATGAAAACCGGGAACGAGACCTCCAAGCGAAGCGTAGATCAAATCGACATATAATTGAGAAATTATGATATCTCGATTTGATCTAGAATAGGCTATTTTGTAGAAAATAGGTTTTAGATGAATTCCTAGCCTCTAGGGTTTCTCAAACATGTATCTTCATGTTGTGCATAGAATTAGAGAACCCCAAGACCTTATTTATAGGTTTAGAAAACATAGAGATAGATTAGGATTCGAAAACATGTTTTTAAAACCTATTAGAAGACTTAGAGATAAATTAGGATTTGAAAATATATTCTTAAACAAATTAGAAGACTTAGAAATTGACTAGGATTGTAAAAATCTGATTTTTAAAAGATTTCACGCAACCAATGTCCGGTCTTCATAGTGATGTCCGGTCTTCAATGTCCGGTCCTGAGATGCTCGACCGGTCCACAGTGTCGTCAATTTTTTCGGAGCCGACCGAGACCGGACAATACCAAGAATGTCCGGTCTTGACTTGCGTAACTCAAATTCTCATGGTACTGAGACCGGACATATCCACAATGTCCGGACATTCATTAATAGTACGCACTGTCAAGCCTGTGGCATCCGGACATGCCTCCAATGTCCGGACATTGATACTTGAAAACCTTAGTTTTGAAAATTCATTAGTTTAAAAGTATTCCAAGTCTTCCAAACACTATTTTCTTTGTTTAGATCACCATATTATGATTTAAAACCTTACCTAGGCATCGTGATTCAACTTCGTCGCTTTCTTCGAAGTCTAGGATTCTTCAACCATCTTCGATCCGCTCCAATCCTTCAAGACTCCGACTCAAAACACAAGTCACGAAACTTGCCAACACAAAATCCGTAACATGCTCCAGAGGCAAACTCGAGAGCTGCCTCTCGGTTTCGTAGCATTTGTACCGGTACAATTTGGCTTGTACCGGTATAAACACCAAAAATCCCACAAACCCGAGAGCTATTCTCCTCTCGGTCAAAGTTGCTATACCGGTACAGCAACTTTGCTTGTACCGGTACAAGTTGCCCAGACTTGTGCTTTTCACGTCGTTTCGACTCTAATTCGCGCCGAACAACGCCAAAACCTTTCTAACTCTTTTAGATCCTCTCTTAACCTTTCCAAGCACCTTGGAATGGTTATTGGAACTTGTCCAATTACTCGTTCGCGCACTTTAACCAATTTGGTTAAAGTTCGGGTTGCTACAGTTAAAAGGGTTTTGGCGTTGTTCGGCGTCAATCAGCTTGTAAAGTACAGGCGTTTTATGCGTGCGAACTAAAGTTCTTTATCTGTATAACTTTAACCGAGAGGAGAGCTCTCGGGTTTGTGAGGTTTTGGTGTTTATCTTATTACAAGCCATTTTATCTGGTACAAATCTTTGCGACCGAGAGGCGGCTCTCGGGTTTGCCTGCAGGCATTTTATCGTACAAGGCGGACTTGTACCGGTATAAATGCTGCGAAACCGAGAGGCAGCTCTCGGGTTTGCCTCTGGAGCATTTTATACCGGTACAAGACTGGACTTGTACGTACAGGACGCATAAAAGAAGTTGAGGGGCTTTTTGGCTATTGTTACAACACAATAAGCTTTCCCACACCCCCCCCCTCTCACAGCATACTCACCCTCTCTCATTTTCTTTCGTTTGTTCCCTTTCTCTCTCTAGAACTTCATCTCTAGAGCTTGGAGATCTTGGAGGAAAGGAAGAAGAAGGTGGGTTTGGAGCTCTTGGTGGGCTTGGAGCTCTCCAACAAGGAAGGATCTTGGTAGAGCTTGGTACAAGAGGTGAGTTTCTACAAGTTTAACTCTAGGGTTTAGGTTTTCTCCTAAGTTTTGGAGTTTTCTAGCTTGTTGCTAGTACTAGAGGACATGTATGGCTATGAACACCATGAGACTCCATTTGAGCTCATGTGCTCTAATGGTGATTTCTTAGGATTTGTTGTAAACCCCAAATAGATGGTTCTAATGGGTCAAGAATGGTTTTAGAGAGCTTCTAGGTTGATCTAAAGCTATGTTTTGCTTGTGAATGAGATCAAAACCCTAGGTTTGGTATAGGGCATTGTTGGAGCACCCAAAATTAGGGCTTTTAAACATAGGGGTTCTTGGGTCAAATTGACCTTGTAGAAACCTAATTGGGGGTATTCCCGACGCGTGGGACAACTCCGTTTAATTAAACGAAAAGCCGTTATAGGGGCTACTATGTAAAATGGCCTGATTAGGTTCACTTTTAAACTGCAGGTTTTTACATAGACCTCGGTTGGTCGTGAAACTTCTTGGGCATCCTCACAAAATTATTTTAAGGTGGGGGGTGCATACCGGAATCATCGAATTTCCTTCTATGTCTATTTTCCTTTGTTGAGCATACTACATATGTCCAATACCATGCCACAAAATAACAAAGTAACCAACTACTAAATTCTATCTAGTAGTGATGTCATGTTCTATTTCATATCAGAATATCTGCTCGTGGTTTAACTCATATAGGACCCACCCGAAGGCTGTCCGGCCTATAGGACCCATCCGAAAGCTGTCCGGCTAGTAGGACCCACCCGAAGGCTGTCCGGTCTGTAGGACCCACCCGAAGGCTGTCCGGTCTCATGTCTCAAACTTCATAATGCTCACATGGCAACTGTCACTAGAAACCCTACGGTCTAGTATAACACCTTTCATGACACTAGTGTTATTTCTATGTCAAAGTTCCAATCCGAGCCTAATGCCGCTTGATGACATTAGCTCACTAGTTCACAAACCGATACCAAGTCTAATGCCGCTTAATGACATTAGCTTTCCTCCTATGCTATACATAGTTCTAAGTTCAAGTTCACTTGTTCTTATGTCATTGTCACTATATCCAACATGCTCTCAAGCCACAAGTAGAATGCAACACTATGCCTAAGTCCATAAGCCACTCTCTACTAAATAGAGGTCAATATTTTTATTACACATAAGGCACATGTTTAAGTATTCTAAAAATTCAATCATAATGTAAATAACACGAAAATACATGCTTTTCTATTTTACGGTACTCAAATATTTCCAATGAGAATTTTCTTTGAAATTGGAGGTCAAACCCACCGACAATCCTCGCAAGCTTCGGGTCGCCAACCCTGACGCTTTTCAGACTTCTCGTACCCTAGAAAGGTCGCACAAGAAGTTTCAAAGTCAACTGGCGAGCCCACGACTCAAACAGCGAGTAACAGAACTAGAGAACAGGGAAAAAATTCACCTATGAGTGAAATCCCTCTCGAAGCTTCCAATGGAAGCTAGATCCCCTCTAAGGCACCCTAATCAAAGATTCTAAACCACATAAATAGGTTCAAAAGCCTTAGAAATTATACAACTCCAAAAACACATAGAAAAGGGCAACAAAACTCACCTCTAAGGTGGAAATCTCTTCAAAGATCTCAAAAATAAGCTAGGATCTCCTCAAACCAACCTAAAGGAAGGTTCTAAACTCGTCAATTAGCCTCTAGAAGCATCAACTCAAAAAGCCACAAAACTAAACCCTAACATCAACTTCTAGGGTTTCATCTAGTAGAAGGCTTCAAAACTTAAATCCAAAGGAGAGGAGTTGATGCTTACCTTCCTAGAGCTCCAAAACCAAGTCCACAATCCTCTAGAAGTGGTGGTCCACCTCCAAAAGAGTTCCAAGAACAAGCTCCAAGTCTCTAGCAAGAAGACAAAGGCTCTAGGAGGCAAAAAGGAGAAAGGTAGAGAGATTAATCTCCTAAAAACCACCATAAAATCCAAGAGAGGTAGTGTGAGAAGCTCCCTACCTCAAATCCCTGATGTGAAGAGCTCAAAAGAAGCCCTAGGGGCTGGGGGGGGCTCAAATAGAAGCAACAAAATGCCATCTAGTCCCTGCAGTTTCGGATTTTTGAAAACTGCCAGCTTGTACCGGTACAAATCAAGTTTGTACCGGTATAAACCTAACGAACAACAAACCGAGCCTCGGGTTTGCCCAGCTGCTCATCTATATTGGTATAAATCTCAGCTTGTACCGGTATAGCCATCATTTTGTACCGGTATAGACACCATTTTGTACCGGTACAAAGGCATGAAATTCCAACCCGAGAGCAACCTAAAATCCAGCTTTTTGGACTTTAGTGCTTGGAAATCATCCACTAACCTCGGTACTCGTGCCATAGGTCGGAACACAGTCGACGACCCTCCAGAAAATCTGGAAAAACTCCGTTCTCACATTTAACACTCGAACCTTGCTATTTGCTAAAGTTCAGTGCGTCACATTCACCCCTCCTAAAAAGAGGTTTCGTCCGCGAAACTCGAAATTAAAGTCATACCTCATGACTCCATCTGAAAGAGATGGGGATAGCGCTCTTGAAGCGCACTCTCTAGCTCCCACGTGGCCTCCCGCTCCTCGTGGTTGCTCCACAGGACCTTCACATAAGAAAGCTCCCGATTCCTCAGCTTCTTCACCTCGCGAGCCAAAATCCGCACTGGTTGCTCCTCGAAGCTCAAATCCTCTCTCAGCTCCAATGGTGTAGCATCCAAAACATGAGCTGGATCATGTATATACTTCCGGAGGACCGATACATGGAAGACATTGTGTACACCCGATAGGTTCGGCGGTAGAGCAAGTCTATACGCTACCGGGCCCACACGCTCAAGAATCTCATATGGTCCAATGAAACCGGGGCTCAACTTACCCCGAATCCCAAATCTCCTGACTGTGAGATATGAATCCCTAAGATCTAAAAGGTAAATAACACCTAGAGGGGGGTGAATAGGTGTAAACGGCAAAAACAACCAATCTCAATGCTTAAAAATTAATAAAAGCGAAAAATAAAATCAAACACCGAGATTTAACGTGGGAAAACTCCAAGCCGGAGAGAAAAACCCACGGGACCGATCACGCAAAACAATCCACTATAGAAAAATCAAGTACATGTGATTTAATCCTAAACACAACTCGATTTTACCGAATCCTCGTTGTAGATCGTCTCCGTTGGTCCTCGATCGATGGAAATCCTTCTATCGATCCCGCTGCAAATCCTCACAGCATCCACGTCTCGAATCCACGAAACGCCCACCGAATCCACGGTCTTCACGCGAAGTCCAAGCGCCAAACTTCCTCCGAAGTTCGAATCTCTTCAAACAACTTTGCGGTGATTTTATGAACTTAGAAAGCACATATGAGATGAGGAGCGAAAACCCTAGATGTTCATCATTAAAACGACTCTTAAGAATATTAAACTCTTTTTCAGAGAATCGTATCAATGATCGAAACCTAAAAAGCTTGATTTTAAAAACTATTGAGCGAAGAAAATCATCACAAGCTTTCTAGGGTTTTTCACATTATATCTCTCTGAGTCTTAAGTACCCAGGGCCCCTCATATCATATTTATATGTTTTGAAGACATCTAGAAAGATTTAGATATAACAAACAAGATTTTTTAGAGAATCTCGTATCAAGAGACCGGTCCTCCAAGTCAGAGACCGGTCCTCCCTTGCGCATTGAGAAAATAATCAACGAGGGACCGGTCTCATTAGACAGGGGACCGGTCCTCAGGTGCGTCAGGGAAAAACATGTCTCTGGGATCGGTTCTCTAATTCTCGAGACCGGTCCTCTATGCAGATTGTGCAGAAGTAGCTCTTGCGACCGGTCCTCTCAGTGTGGAGACCGGTCCGCTGTGCAAAGTCACACAGAAGGAGCTCTCTGGGACCGGTCCTCTTGCTGTGGAGACCGGTCCTCCCAACCCTTTATATGCAGGATCAAAATGGTTAAAGTTCAAAACTAGATTTTATCAGTTCTAATGTCTTCTGAACACATTTTTTATGACTTAAAATACACCACCAAGTGTTCTAGTCCATACCTGAGTTATCGAACTTCATCCAACACAGCTTTTGATCTTGAATTGCCTTTGACTTGATCTTCATCGAAGTCTCCAAAACTCCTTACAAATACACGAAACTCGCCAACTAAGATAAATCCTTAACAATCTCCCCCTTTGGCGGTTTTGTGACAAAACATAACCCAATAATACATTGTGACGCACTGGACTTTGCAAATGGCAAGGTTCGAGTGTTGAATGTGAGAACGGAGCTTTTCCAGATTTTCTGGAGGGTCGTTGACTGTGTTCCGACCTATGGCACGTGTACCGAGGTTAGTGGATGAATCCCAAGCACTAAAGTCCAAAAAGTTGGATTTTAGGTTGCTCTCGGTTTGCTATACGGGAGTCTGTCGTCTGAGAAAAAGTTCTTTGTCTTGGGTACGGACCTTGGTTGCTATCTTAGGTATAGAGGGGATGTCTCGGTATGGGACGGTGGAGCGACAAACCGAGCCTCGGGTTTGTTGTTCGCGAGTCTGTCTCGTCTGAGACTTGGCTTATCTTAGGTCTGACTGGCGATTTCGAAAATCCGAAACTGCAGGGGCTTTTTAGCAATTTGTTGCTTCTATTAGTAGCACCCACGCCCCCTTAGGGCTTTCTTGTGCTGAGGACCTGAGGGAGAGAGGTAGGGGAGCCCTCCAACCATTTCTCTTCCATTACTTGGTTTTTGGATGGATTTCTAAAGAGATTAACCCTCTCTTTTTCCCTCTTTTGCTTGCTAGTGCTAGCATCTTCTTGGTTGAGGCTTGGAAGCTTGATTTGGGAGCTAGTTGAAGGAAGATCTTCAACTTTGGTGACTCTAGAGCCTTGATTAGAGCTTCTAAGAGGTAAGCAACTTCTCTATTTCCTTTAGATTCAAGTTTGGTTGCTTCTCTATAGATGAAACCCTAGATTTTGGGAATTAGGGTTTTATTTGGGGCTTTTTGATTTGGGACTTTTAGATTCCTTTTGAATGGTTTAGAACCTTTGTTTAGGTTGCCTTGGGAGGGATCTAGCTTCCTTTTGGAATTTCTAAGAGGATTGTTGCACATTTAGGTGAGTAATTCTTGACTTTAACCTAGATGTTTAAAGTTTGAACTCAAGACTTATCTCTTGAGGTTGTAACTCCTAGGATCTACTTTGTAGGGTACTAGGAGTAGGAATCGAAGCTTCGTTAGCGGTTCGGAGCGACGCTTGGAGCGACGGTGGGTTTGGCATCACCTAGCACAATGAGAAATTCTCATTGGTGCTTATTTGCTTATGATTAAATGGAAATTAGTTCATTTTCATGCTATTTGATTTATTTGTGAATTTTAGAATGCTTAAGATACATATGTTATGTGTAATGCAATTTTACTCTATATAGTAGAGACGTATGCATGTGAGAGCTGAAGCCTTGTAGCATTCTATTTGGAAACTTGAAACTACGTGTTTAAGAGGAATTTGACAAGTGTTTGAGAACATAGAACTATACATGGCATAGGAGAAAAGCCCTTGTCATTAAGCGGCATTGGCTTGGCATCAAAAGTGTAGAATAGTGAGCTAATGTCATCAAGCGGCATTAGGCTCGGGAATGAACTTGACATAGAGAATCTAGTGTCATGAGAATATTTGAACTAGACCTTAGGGCTACTAGTTACTATTTCCATGTTAAGACATGAGGTTTGGACTTGAGACTTGACTTTACTTGTTGCCATTTGTGCTTTTTCGCACATGCTTGTGAGGGTCGCTCCCTACAAGCCTAAGATCTGAGTTGGCCTTCGCGATTCGTTCGCGCGTGCGGTGTTGAGAAACCTACGGGACCGTTGGGACAGACTCATTCCTTACGGGGGATGTTGGGCTACCACGGTACTTAGGTGGCACAAGTTGGATTACTATGGTGCATCCTAGTGAAAGAGAATTGAACTTGGACATTTAACTTTACTAAATGACAATCACTACTAGATAGGACTTAGTAGTTGGATTATGTGGACTTCACATGGGGTTCTAGTATACTCGTTAATGCTTTAATTACATTTTAGTATACTTGTTGGTTATAGTAAAACATCTCTTTTTATATGTTGGAACAGGAAACTATGACATCTAATTTTGAAACATAGTTATGGTAGCATTTCTTTATGCTTTATTTGCAAGCTTATTTATATCGCGCTCTTACTCTCTTTTTCTTTTGGGCCTAGTGGTGCAATGGTGCAGTCGCACTGCCCACCGGGAACTATAAATTATAGTTCTCACACCCTCTCGTTTCGTTTACTTTCGCCTTCGCATCGGGGAGGCTCGGACCATGGCAAGAGTATTGCCTCGGGTTAGCGACTGTTGGAGAGGACGCGTGCATAGGTGGTCTACCATTTCTCTTGTTTTATTTTGTGAGAGATGGAGAGTGTACCTTGTATAGAGACCACCACTTTTGTGTATTTTGAGAATGTTACTTTTAGACTTGTTTTATTTATACTTCAGTTGTACTTGATGTAGTTTCCTTATTTCTCTCTACCTGTTCTTTAGCGTTGGTTGTTGTGGCTCTGATATTCTAGTTATAGCCTTTTATTGTTTTAATTCCGCTGTTTTTAGTTAGACGCCTTGTATGTGTTGACATATGGCGGGTCTGGGCACGCTTTGGGGAAGGTCCTGCCGACCCCGGGGCGTGACAGATTAATTTGGTATCAGAGCCTAGGGTGACGTCTTAGAGGATCTAGTAAACCTTAGGCTGGTTGGACAATAGGAAATAGGCTCGCGAGGGACGAGGTCTACATAACTTGTGAGCGAAAGTACTTGATTGGGTTTTATTATAACTCTAAAAAGTTGGAGTTTAATCGAAGTGTATAACTTCTAGCTTCGCGGAGGGTTACGTTGGCGGCCGACAACGTAACATCGGGCGTTAGTAGAAAGCACACTTCTTTACTTTCGCATGATTTGGGTTTTTGAGTGGGGTTGCGATAGCGTGGGTTTTACTAACTTGCGCTTTTATGTTGCCGCAGGTGGATGCCTATTACTCGCTCCCAATCCGTCGGGCCGATAACATGGCACGCATTGAGGAGGTCGAGGCCTCAGCTACTTTTGAGTCCAGCGAGGTCCGCGAGTTGAGGGACCAGGTGGCGGTCCTCACGGACCTTGTGGCTCAGCAGACGGCGGCGGCCCAAAGAACAGCCGAGGCGGCGCGCCGACAGTGACGAGAGGACGAAGCGACTTGAGGACCTTCTTCGCAGCAGCGGCCGCCGTGGAGGCCTGTGCACCGCACCACCACCCCCCGAGGTGGTAGCACCGAGGGCGCCGACTCCCGCGCCCGATCTTTACATTCTCGCACCGTCGGTGGCACTACAGAGAGGGTGGCGACGGCACCACCAGTTCAAATACCTCCAGGAGGAGCGGTTTTCCCGACGATGGTTGAGGGGCCCGAGCGAGACCGACTGATGAGCCGCCTCAACGAGTTCAGGAGGTGCAATCCACGAGTATTCGACGGCGAGAACGTGGATCACTGGATAGTGGAGAAATGGCTGATGCACATGGAGAAGCTGTTTCGAGACACTTTTGTCGAGGAGAGAGACCGAGTTTGGCTCGCCACTCACCATCTGGACGGCGACGCATATCAGTGGTGGCGGGACATCCAGGAGAACCCGAGCACCGACTTGGCATCGATGACTTGGACGAGGTTCAAGGGACTGCTACTCGAGCACTACTTCCCCGATGTTGTTCGGCGACGTACGGGAGACAGACTTGCGCAGCTTGCGCCAGGGGGAACGGACAGTGACTGAGTACGAGCGGGAGTTTACCAGGCTTTTACACTGTGTACCTTTTGTTGTGCGGGATGACGAGGACAAGGCCAGGATCTTCGAGAGTGGGCTGAGGCCTTCTATCTATAGGCTTGTGCAGTCCGCTAACCTGCGCACATACCGTGAGGTGGTAAATCGCGCTCTCATTGTGGAGCGGGGCGCGATAGTGATGAAGGAGCGACAGGAAGGCTTGGATCGGGGTAAGGGCAAGAGGCCCGCTGGCGAGGGTGCGAGTCAGACGCACTCGAGGAAACCGCCAAAGTACCCCAGGAGCCAGTCACGAGGACGCGGTACCCCCCAGCAGCGCCGAGGACCGGGATCGATCACAGTGCACCGCGTTGTGTGATTTGCGCCCCCACCACCCCCGACAAGGCCCGCAGGTCGGGGCCGGTGCTACTCTTGTGGTCGGGAGGGCCACTTCCGCCGATTGCCCGAGGGGATCCGCACCGACACCGTCGTCGCCTTCAAGACACCGCCTTCACAGGTTCCACCCCGGGGACACCTACCGCATCCTACCAGCCGGGAGATCTTCTCGCGCAGAGGCCGAGCGAGGGTCACGCAGGCCCGAGTGGGCGTTTGTATGCCGCCCAGCATCGAGGCAATGGCAAAGAATGAGGATGTCGTTGGTGTATCATTTTGATTTCCCGCATTCGAGTTCGTGCTTTATTTGATACCGGTGCATCCTGTCTTTTATTGATCGGTACTGCTCGCCGAGTTGCATGACATCCCTAGGACACCTTTGTCATTTTCGGACGAGTTGTTATACCCGGTCATTCTATAGATGTCCGAGAGTGTTGTAGTGGTTGCGCAGTTCAGATTGGGGATTGGATCATGCCCGTGGACCTATTTGTGGTGCACAAACTCGGGGAGTTTGATATAGTTTTGGGCATGGATTGGTTGACCCGGTACTTTGCTACGATCGATTGTGTGAGTCGTACTGTGACTTTTAGAGAGCCTGGTCACGAGGAGGTTGTGTTTCAGGGTTGCCAGAGTTCGCTGTTTGCGATGACTATTAGCTCCTCTCGAGCTAGGCAGTTGATTAGTAGCGGGTGCATAGCCTATTTGGCTAGTATTGCACTCCGAGATGTTGAGGACTCTCCTAGGATTGAGGATATTCCTGTGGTGAGGGAGTTCCAGGATGTGTTTCCAGCTGAGCTACCAGGAATGCCGCCTGATAGGGAGATTGAGTTTGTAGTAGATCTCGTTCCTGGGACTACTCCAATCTCAAAGGCACCCTATAGGATGGCACCAGCAGAGCTGAAAGAGCTGAAGGCACAGTTGCAGGATCTTTTGGATAGAGGTTATGTGAGACCGAGCGTGTCACCTTGGGGAGCGCCAGTTCTTTTTGTGAAGAAGAAGGACGGATCACTTCGCTTATGTATGGATTATCGTGAGCTCAACAAAGTCACGATTAAGAATAAGTATCCGTTGCCGAGGATCGATGATCCGTTCGATCGCCTTCAGGTCAAGCGTGTACTCCAAGATCGACTTGCTGGTCGGATATCATCACTAAAGATCAAGCCTGAGGATGTATCGAAGACGGCTTTCAGGACACGGTATGGGCACTATGAGTTCACTGTGATGCCGTTTGGGCTTACTAATGCCCCGGCAGCTTTTATGGATTTTATGAACCGTGTCTTCAGGCCATATTTGGATAGATTCGTCGTGGTGTTCATCGACGATATTTTGGTTTATTCCCGGAGTGATGCGGATCACGAGGAACATTTGAGGCTGGTACTTCAGGTGCTTCGGGAAAAGAAACTCTACGCCAAGTTGAAGAAATGTGAGTTTTGGCTTAGAGAGGTGGCGTTTTTGGGCCATGTGATTTCAGGATCAGGTATAGCCGTGGATCCCAAGAAGATTGAAGCCGTCAAGGATTGGCCAAGACCGACGAGTGTCACAGAGATACGGAGTTTTATTGGTTTGGCCGGCTACTACAGGAGGTTTGTTGAGGGATTTGCTAAGTTATCTACTCCCCTCACGAGGCTCACGCATAAAGGAACCAAGTTCATTTGGAATGATGCGTGTGAGAGAAGCTTTCAAGAGTTGAAGCAACGGTTGACTACCGCACCAATCCTAACCTTGCCAGTTGCTGGAGCAGGGTATGTGATTTATAGTGATGCTTCCTTTAATGGATTGGGTTGCGTGTTGATGCAGGAGGAAAAAGTGATCGCGTATGCTTCGCGCCAGCTGAAGGAGTATGAAAGGAATTATCCTACTCATGATTTGGAGTTGGCGGCTGTAGTGTTCGCATTGAAGCTATGGCGCCACTACCTTTATGGAGAGCGTTGTGAAGTGTATACGGATCACAAGAGTTTAAAGTACCTGTTCACTCAGAAGGAATTGAACTTGAGGCAGCGCAGATGGTTGGAGCTCCTCAAGAATTATGATTTGACGATACTTTACCACCCAGGCAAGGCTAACGTGGTGGCTGATGCGCTAAGTAGGAAATCGACGGAAAACTTAGCGATGATGATAGTTACTCAACCGCCGTTGATCGAGCAGATGAAGCGGTTGGAGTTGGAGGTGGTGACTCCTGACACACCTATGAGGTTGATGACTTTGGTGGTGCAACCCACTTTATTGGAAAGGATAAAGGAAAAGCAAGCTCTTGATGTGGAGTTGCAAAAGGTTCGAGCGAAAATGGTTGATGGTTGCACCGGTGATTTTAGTGTTGACGGTGGTGACTTGATGAGATTCCGTGGGCGGATTTGTGTACCGGCGGAACCGACACTTAGAGAGGAGATTCTTCTAGAGGCACACCGTGCACCTTATGCTATACATCCGGGAGGCACCAAAATGTATAAGGATTTGAAGTTACACTATTGGTGGCCCGGGATGAAAAGGGACGTTGGCGAGTTTGTGGCTAGATGTTTAACTTGCCAACAAGTGAAGGCTGAGCACCGAGTTCCCGCGGGGAAATTACAGAGCCTACCGATCCCAGTGTGGAAGTGGGAGAAGATCACCATGGACTTCGTGATGGGATTGCCTCGCTCTCAGGCCGGGCATGACGCTATTTGGGTGATCGTGGATAGGTTGACGAAATCGGCACATTTCATACCTATCCATACTACTTGGACCGGAGAGAGACGCGCACATGTTTACTTGGATGAGATTGTGCGACTTCACGGAGTACCTACCTCGATTGTATCGGACAGGGACACACGTTTTGTGTCACACTTTTGGAGGAATCTGCAGGACGCCTTGGGTACTCGACTGGACTTCAAAGATCGCTTTCCACCCTCGAGTGACGGGCGCCGAGCGTACTATACGTACACTCGAGGATATGCTTCGAGCTGCGTGATCGACTTCCGTGGAGGATGGTCGCAGATCTACCGATGGTCGAGTTTGCTTATAACAACAGCTTATCAAGCAAGCATCAAGATGGCGCCATTTGAGGCACTCTATGGACGGAAGTGTAGATCGCCACTTCACTGGAGTGAAGTTGGTGAGAGTTTGGCTTTAGGCCCAGATGTGCTCCAGGAAGCGGAGGACAAGGTTCGCATTGCTAGGGAGCGGTTGTTGACACTGCAGTAGAGGCGGAAGAGCTATGCCGATAGACGTCGACGAGACTTGGAGTTTTTGGAGACCATGTCTTTTTGAAAGTCTCGCCGACCCGAGGAGTCGGGAGATTTGGGATCCGGGGTAAGTTGAGCCCCGTTTCATTGGACCGTATGAGATTCTTGAGCGTGTGGGCCCGGCAGCGTATAGACTTGCTCTACCGCCGAACCTATCGGGTGTACACAATGTCTTCCATGTATCGGTCCTCCAAGTATATACATGATCCACTCATGTTTTGGATGCTACACCATTGGAGCCGAGGGACGATTTGAGCTTCGAGGAGCACGTGAAGATTTTGGCTCGCGAGGTGAAGAAGTTGAGGAACCGGAGCTTTCTTACGTGAAACTCCTTTGGAGCAACCACGAGGAGCGGAGGCCACGTGGGAGCTAGAGAGTGCGCTTCGAGAGCGCTATCCCCATCTCTTTCAGATGGAGTCATGAGGTATGACTTTAATTTCGAGTTTCGCGGACGAAACCTCTTTTTAGGAGGGGTGAATGTGACGCACTGGACTTTGCAAATGGCAAGGTTCGAGTGTTGAATGTGAGAACGGAGCTTTTCCAGATTTTCTGGAGGGTCGTTGACTGTGTTCCGACCTATGGCACGTGTACCGAGGTTAGTGGATGAATCCCAAGCACTAAAGTCCAAAAAGTTGGATTTTAGGTTGCTCTGCTTGCTATCCTGGGAGTCCGTACGCAGACAGAAAAGTTGTCGTACGCATGCTTGGTTGCTATACCAGATAGAGGGGATCCGTACGGTATTGGACGGCTGGAGGCAGCAAACCCGAGCCTCGGATTTGGTCAAGCTGCAGGTCCGTACCTGCATGCACTTGGCTTGTACGGCATGACACTGCGCTTTCGAAAATCCAAAACTGCAGGGGCTTTTTAGCAATTTGTTGCTTCTATTAGTAGCACCCACGCACCCTTAGGGCTTTCTTGTGCTGAGGACCTGAGGGAGAGAGGTAGGGGAGCCCTCCAACCATTTCTCTTCCATTACTTGGTTTTTGGATGGATTTCTAAAGAGATTAACCCTCTCTTTTTCCTCTTTTGCTTGCTAGTGCTAGCATCTTCTTGGTTGAGGCTTGGAAGCTTGATTTGGGAGCTAGTTGAAGGAAGATCTTCAACTTTGGTGACTCTAGAGCCTTGATTAGAGCTTCTAAGAGGTAAGCAACTTCTCCATTTCCTTTAGATTCGAGTTTGGTTGCTTCTCTATAGATGAAACCCTAGATTTTGGGAATTAGGGTTTTATTTGGGGCTTTTTGATTTGGGACTTTTAGATTCCTTTTGAATGGTTTAGAACCTTTGTTTAGGTTGCCTTGGGAGTGATCTAGCTTCCTTTTGGAATTTCTAAGAGGATTGTTGCACATTTAGGTGAGTAATTCTTGACTTTAACCTAGATGTTTAAAGTTTGAACTCAAGACTTATCTCTTGAGGTTGTAACTCCTAGGATCTACTTTGTAGGGTACTAGGAGTAGGAATCGAAGCTTCGTTAGCGGTTCGGAGCGACGCTTGAAGCGACGGTGGGTTTGGCCTCACCTAGCACAATGAGAAATTCTCATTGGTGCTTATTTGCTTATGATTAAATGGAAATTAGTTCATTTTCATGCTATTTGATTTATTTGTGAATTTTAGAATGCTTAAGATACATATGTTATGTGTAATGCAATTTTACTCTATATAGTAGAGACGTATGCATGTGAGAGCTGAAGCCTTGTAGCATTCTATTTGGAAACTTGAAACTACGTGTTTAAGAGGAATTTGACAAGTGTTTGAGAACATAGAACTATACATGGCATAGGAGAAAAGCCCTTGTCATTAAGCGGCATTGGCTTGGCATCAAAAGTGTAGAATAGTGAGCTAATGTCATCAAGCGGCATTAGGCTGGAGTGAACTTGACATAGAGAATCTAGTGTCATGAGAATATTTGAACTAGACCTTAGGGCTACTAGTTACTATTTCCATGTTAAGACATGAGGTTTGGACTTGAGACTTGACTTTACTTGTTGCCATTTGTGCTCTTTCGCACATGCTTGTGAGGGTCGCTCCCTACAAGCCTAAGACTCGAGTTGGCCTTCGCGATTTGTTCGCGCGTGCGGTGTTGAGAAACCTACGGGACCGTTGGGACAGACTCATTCCTTACGGGGGATGTTGGGCTACCACGGTACTTAGGTGGCACAAGTTGGATTACTGTGGTGCATCCTAGTGAAAGAGAATTGAACTTGGACATTTAACTTTACTAAATGACAATCACTACTAGATAGGACTTAGTAGTTGGATTATGTGGACTTCACATGGGGTTCTAGTATACTCGTTAATGCTTTAATTACATTTTAGTATACTTGTTGGTTATAGTAAAACATCTCTTTTTATATGTTGGAACAGGAAACTATGACATCTAATTTTGAAACATAGTTATGGTAGCATTTCTTTATGCTTTATTTGCAAGCTTATTTATATCGCGCTCTTACTCTCTTTTTCTTTTGGGCCTAGTGGTGCAATGGTGCAGGTCAGTAATTGCCCACTGGGAACTATAAATTATAGTTCTCACGCCCTCTGTTTCTGTTTACTTTCAGTGCCTTCTGCATCGGGGGAGGCTCGGGACCGTGGCAAGAGTATTGCCTCGGGTTAGCGACTGTTGGAGAGGACGCGTGCATAGGTGGTCTACCATTTCTCTTGTTTTATTTTGTGAGAGATGGAGAGTGTACCTTGTATAGAGACCACCACTTTTGTGTATTTTGAGAATGTTACTTTTAGACTTGTTTTATTTATACTTCAGTTGTACTTGATGTAGTTTCCTTATTTCTCTCTACCTGTTCTTTAGCGTTGGTTGTTGTGGCTCTGATATTCTAGTTATAGCCTTTTATTGTTTTAATTCCGCTGTTTTTAGTTAGACGCCTTGTATGTGTTGACATATGGCGGGTCTGGGCACGCTTTGGGGAAGGTCCTGCCGACCCCGGGGCGTGACATACATAGAGGAATAAAGCTAGAAAAGTTAAGGGCCCGTTGAAAATCACCAAACAACGTCCCTTTGCATGACTGAACCAAGAAAGAGAAAAATACACTCTCACAACCTTAAAACAGACTCTATGACTTATTCTAGACAAGGAGTTTTGAAGTCTTGAAGGTACCTGCAAAAATTCTCAATGAACTCATCAAGATATGCATCACATCTATTAACTCAAAAATTATCAAAAGTAACACATAAAATCCAAGAGTAAAAGTAAGCCAAGTGATCATCAAGTGAGTTAAGTACAAGTTTAGTGTAAGCATGAAGTAAGTCAAGTACAAGTAGATCAAGTATCAAAAGTAAGCACAAGTAGTACTAAGCACAAGTAGTACTTATATTACAAGTAAGCACATCAAAAGTAAATGCCATCTTCCCATTATCTCATCATCATCTAAACGTGTGACTACTACTAACTCATATAAGTGTGACTACTACTAACTCATATAACATCTCCCCCTTTTTGTCAATAAAACGCCAAAATGACCCAAGGGGGGGGTCAACACTTCAAGTGGATCCATCACCAGGTGGAGGAGGAGGAGGAGTGGGATCAGGTAGAGCACACTCAAGCTTGTCAAAGATAGCTTGAACCATCCTCCGTAACTCGGCAACCTCTGCAGAGAGACGCGTGACCTCTTGAAAGATAGCATCACGGCTCTGAGCAGGCGTGAGCGCAATAGCACTAGCAGCAGCTCGTGACGAAGTAGGCTTAGGCGACTTCGTACTTCCTTGAAGTCCCACAGTAGGTGACCGTCGAGTGTCCGACTGAAGTTGACCAAGAGATTTCGCAAGCGTAATCTCGCTAATCACTCCCAACGAAAATTCGTACGAGCTACAACGCCAGTCCACACCGAATTTGCATAGAAGCTTCATGATGAGAAGCGGGAATGGAAGTCGCTCAGTGAGACTCGAAGTCTTAATATCCTTCGCCATGCGACGCCATATTAAGAACAGAACATTCAGATTAATGTTCCGACTCAGCACAATGTCCGGATGGCCAAGTAGGTACATGTATAGCATTCGATCTCATCGGACTACCTTCGTGTTTACCAACGGCATCACATTATAGCACACTATGAAATTTAGAAACCGATACTCCAACTTTAAATCCTTCGACATCACTACCAAACCATTTGATTCAGTGTCCGGTAGCGTAAGGGCTTTCATCACTGTCAACCAATCCCTCACTGAGTCGAAGCCAGAGTCAAGATAGTCTCGCCCCTCGGTCTGAGCCTCCATTTCCAAAACCGAAGCAACATCGTCAGGAGTAACCGTGAAATCGTAGCCTCGAACTCGTGACGTGAAGCTATACGGACCTCCTTCGGATTCGATCAAAGACCCGGCTCGCATGTAGAATTCACGAACTAACTCAATTCCGTACCCCGTTTTCTCGCTAAAATTACAAACATCGTGAAGACCGCCATTCTCGATCAATGACTCAAGTGCGGGCGCATGCTTGAACAGTTGTTGAGCGGCAACAAAGCGTTCACCAATACATTGCTTTGTCCAAAACAATGATCGCCGCTTCGAGTCAATCGGCTCCTCGGTATAAAATGGGACAGAACTCTCCGAGGATGACAAATCCGGGTGTCCACGAAGTGTAAAACCGGTAGGCTCGTTAATCTTGATACCCGTAGGTTTCTTTCGAGCACTCCGAGTTTTAGGTGCCTCCGACACTTGCTGCTTCCCCCTTTTTGTAGCCGATAACTTCGTCTTTCCTTTCTCCTTCTCCGTCACTTTCTTCTTTCCTTTCTCCTTCTCTGTCACTTTCTTCTTTCCTTTCTCCTTCTCTGTCACTTTCTTTTTCCCTTTAGCCTTGGTAGATGACTTATTACCGCCTTTCTTTTCCCCAAGTACTACTTTTTCTTTGCCCTTAGCGTGTGTCAACTCCTCAAGCGGCAAATTCTCCCAATCCTCATCTTCTTCATCAGATTCCTCGTCCTCAGGAACGTAATCACTACCCAAATCCTCAGCACGAGGGGCCGGAATTGGCGGAGTAGGAGAGCGACGGCGCTTGTTGCCCTTTCCGCCACCGGCCATCAAGAATACAAGTGCCAAAATCATCGAGAACATTTTGAAAGACGAGGTCCCTGAAGTTATTTAAGATAGCAAAATTGAGACAGATTGAAAAGCATTATGGAATATCATATAGAGCTAGATTAACCTAGGGCCAAGACACACGATGAATGCACATGGAGAAAATCCGAACAACAAGAGGAAGTCCAGCGGCTATTCCGAAAAAGGAACCCGAAACAAGATGAAAATCATGAAAATCCGACTCGCAAGATGGAGAAAAATTGCTAGAAATGTGAAGAAAAGTAATTAAACATGATGAAACATCTCAAGAGAGAAGTTTTATCCATAATCCCGAAATCAAAAGTCTAACAAAACAAGTAACATGCACAAAAACCCTAGAAACCCTAGGTTCGAAAAATTCGGGAAGAAAGAACCAAAATCTAGGGTTCTTACCGAAATGGAGATGAAATCGAAGCAAAATCTTGCTCACAAGGCTCCTGGGGAACTCGGAGGATAGAGAGAGAAAGCGCTAAAAATTTTGAAGCAGAATAAAAGACCGTATCCATGTGTCCCCTTATATCGGGTCGAGCGGCGGGACCGGTCTCCCAAAGTGCTGGACCGGTCCCAGAGCCAAAAAAATGCACAGAAAAACCCAAAAAAAAAAATTTATGTGATACCCTCATGATTTTAAAACAGGAATTTTCATGAAAATAATTTCACGAAGTCAAATTTTAAATATAATGTCCAAATTTGTCAAATCGCCTATTCGGACCAAATTTAAAATGAGTATTGTGATAAAATCCACACATCAAACAAGAGCTGAAAATAGAAAGTGTTCACCCATTATCATATTTGCTAGGATTAAGAATACGATAGTCCAAAAACTTGAAATTAAGATAATATGATCAAATCCAATTATGCATAAACTTAGGCGGAAGTGGCGCTTTGAGCATCTTATAGAAGCACTTTTCAACTAGTCTTCGCACTCACCACCGAATATCACCGAACTTTCTAAACATTAATATCTTGCTCAACCTTTTCGGTTGCTCAATAGATCACTCATGTGGTAGCTTCACACACTTACCGGACGACCGGGGCGGTAGCTCTTTCCTACATGTGGTGGTAGTTTCACACTCCCGCGAAGGATGTAACTCTTTCCACATCTTTTTGTTGGTGGTAGTTTTCACACTCCCAATAGGGATGTAACTTGTTCCACATCTTTGCAATAGATATAATCACAGGAAAGACTCCCCCTAAGAAAATGCAACCTCCAATTTGACGATAGTATGATGATTTCAAGAAATTGGAAAATCAATATTCAAATCAAGACATATAGTCAAACAGAACAATCACATTGGTTTTAAAGATCAAGATAAGATGTATTGATTTTAACGCCATATACTCAAGAGAAATTTAATCCGTCAAGTCGATTTAACAAATAAGACATCGAATGAATATAAAAACAAGCTTGACTAAGTCAAATTTCTTTCAAGAAGGAATTAAAGTCATATACGGATATCACAATTTACATGAGAAAAAAAAAATGCAATGTGACACTATGAAATGCATAAACAATGGCCCTTAGAATAAATCTAGACTATAGGATTCATACCAATCGCCTTTCGTAAATGAAGAAATCGTTTTTGATCCAAAGGCTTTGTTAAAATATCTGCTAGTTGATCGTCAGTAGAAATGTATTCAAGTTGAAGAACATTTGAATCAACTAGCTCTCTTAGAAAGTGATATCGAAGTTCAATGTGTTTTGTGCGAGAATGTAAAACAGGGTTTTTGGAAATGTTGATAGCACTTGTATTATCACAAAGAATTGTCACGGTGGTAGACGGAATCCGATAGTCACTCAACAAGCTTTTCATCCACAATAATTGAGTGGAGCAACTACCGGCTGCAATGTACTCGCTCGGCGATCGAGAGTGCAATGCGCTTCGTTTTCATCCGTGCCAAGCAACCGTACACAATGTCCCAGATAAAAACATGCTCCGCTCGTACTCTTACGATCATCCGCAGAACCGGCCCAATCTGCATCTGAGTATCCTAATAATTCTAAAGACGTTCCCTTTGGATACCAGATACCATGTTCAGACGTGCCTTTAACATACCGAATTATTCTCTTAACTGCTTTTAAATGAATCTCTTTCGGATCAACTTGATATCGGGCACAAACTCCAACACTAAAAGCAATATCGGGTCTACTCGCAGTCAAATAGAGCAAACTCCCAATTATGCTTCGATCGTTTTTCATCAACACTCTGTCCTTCAGAATTTAATCCGAGTCCTTTGTTACTAGTACCCATTGGTGTATCAAAAGCTTTTGCACTATCCAATCCAAATTTCTTAACCAACTCTTTCGCATACTTGGATTGACATAGATGAATTCCATCTCTACTTTGTTTAACTTGCAACCCAAGAAAATAAGTAAGCTCCCCCATCATTGGCATCTCAAATTCACTGGTCATCAAATTTGCAAATTTAGTGGCATCCTCATCTCTAGTTGCGCCAAAAACAATGTCATCCACATAAATTTGAGCCACAATAAAATCATTTTTCGTATGTTTTACAAAAAGAGTTCTATCCGCTCCCCCTCGGTTGTAGCCTTTATTTAGAAGAAAATTTGTTAAACGTTCGTACCATGCTCGCGGTGCTTGTTTAAGTCCATAAAGTGCCTTTTTCAGTCGAAAAACATGATCGGGAAATTTTGAATCTATAAACCCTTTTGGTTGTTCTACAAAAACTTCCTCTTTTAAAAATCTATTTAAAAACGCACTTTTGACATCCATTTGAAAAAGAGTTATTTTAAAATGACAAGCAATTGCAAACATAATACGAATGATTCTAGACGAGCAACCGGGGCGAAGGATTCATCAAAATCAATTCCTTCAATTTGAGAATATCCCTGAGCAACAAGTCTTGCTTTGTTTCGAATAATGGTACCATCTTCATTTTTCTTATTTTTAAAAATCCATTTTGTACCAATTACATGTTGTTGCTCGGGACGTGGCACTAATTCCCATACATCATTTCGAATGAATTGACCAAGTTCTTCTTGCATAGCATTTATCCAAAATTCATCAAGAAGAGCTTCGTCAATATGTTTTGGCTCAACTAGGGATATATAACATGCAAACTCACACTGTATTTGTCTCCTAGTTCGTACACCAGTAAGAGGGTCTCCAATCACATTAGACAGAGGGTGATCTTTCACAGGGGTCAATTCAGTAATAGTAGGAGGTTCCGATGACTCATGAGGAGCAACAGTTTCAGTTTGAATGGGATCATCAATGACAAAATTTTCATTGTTCACAGGCAAGATAAATGGAGAATCATCATCATCATCAACAATCAAAGTAGTAGAAGTAGTATCATTCATAGAATAATTTGCAGAAAAAGTTTCGTCTACTCTTATATTACTTGATTCTATCACCGTCTTAGTTTTTATATTATACGCACGATAAGCCCGACTAGTAGTAGAGTACCCAAGAAAAATTCCTTCGTAACTTCGGGAGTCAAATTTTCCAAGAATCTCACGATCCCGAAGGATAAAGCATCTACTCCCAAAAACACGAAAGTATTTTACGTTTGGTGTTCTACCATTCCACAATTCATAAGGAGTATTTAAAGTACCTGGGCGTGTATAAATACGATTAATCACATAGACCGCTATGTTAACTGCTTCGGCCCAAAAATGAAGTGCAATTTTCTTACTATGAAGCATAACACGTGCCATTTCTTGAACAACCCGGTTTTTTCGTTCAACGACTCCATTTTGTTGTGGAGTATAAGGAGCGGAGAATTCATGTTTAATTCCTTTTGAAACACAAAAATCAACAAATTTTGAGTTTATAAATTCTCCCCCTTGATCACTTCTGATGCGTATAATATTTTCATTACGTTCATTCATAAGACGAAGACAGAGTTCAGAAAAAGAATCAAAAGTATCAGCTTTTTCTCTCAAAAATGCACACCAAGCAAAACGTGTAAAATCATCAACTACAAGCAAGATATAACGTTTTCCCCCAATACTTTGAATTCTAGAGGGTCCCATCAAGTCCATATGGAGAAGTTCAAGAGGTTTAGATGTTCCTAAATGATTCAAACTCTTATGGGAGGATCTACTTTGTTTTCCCAGTTGACAACCCTCACAAACAACGTTCTCTTTATACTCTATCTTAGGTACTCCTCTAACTACTTTCTTTTTCATTATCTTAGATAGTTCCTTAAAATTCATGTGACCTAGACGTTCATGCCAAAGAGTCTCAGTGTCCAAAGTCGCTAGGTTACAAAATTCAGTTGAAGCACTAGGAACTACATAACAATTATTCTGTGACCTAATACCTTTTAAAAAGAAAGAATTATCATCATTCATCACAGAACATTCTTTTGCAGAAAAATTTACTGAATATCCGTCATCACACAATTGACTTATGCTTATGAGATTTGATTTAAGCCCCTCAACATAAAATACGTCGTTCAAAGTAGGACCATCAGAGATAGTGACTGTTCCTTTTCCAATAATTTTAGATGACCGGCCATCTTCGAAAACAACAAATCCTCCGGAGGTTTTATTTAAAGAATTAAAACAATTTTTATCACCGGTCATATGGCGTGAACAACCACTATCTAGATACCATGAAGAAGTATCATAAGCATGAAGAGAAGTGTGAATGACAAGACATGGAAAGAGTTCACCTTTGCGCACCCAAACCTTTCGTGTTTTAGGGTGCGTCGGTTGACTTGATTGAGACCTTTTTAGCTTGTCGACGAATTTGGTTATATACTTCTTTGGATCATCCGACTTTCGTCTCCAAGTTTGCTTCGTCTTCTTCTTTGGATCATCCATCTTCATACATCGGGTAGTACCTTCATTCTTTGGTTTTTGCATACAGAATCTTTTCACATGTCCTGACATACCACAAGAATGACAAATTTTGTTAACAAACGAATTGTTAGGGGAAACAAACTTACCAAAAACCGTCGGTGCCTGCTTCGTCCGTTGTTCGTCTGCTTTCTTCATCACTTTGTTGACAGGGGTCCTCTCATAACCAAGTCCAAACTTATTGGTTTGACCAAGTCCTATCATTTTGTCAAGTTTGCTAGAGCCCGACGAAAATTTATTTAAATCAGATTTCAACTGAATAATCGTCTTAGTAAATTCCATGTTTGATTCTCTAGCTTCTGTGTATTGCTTGGTGAGGAAATTAATATTTTCAATATTTGTTTCCTTTTCCTTCTCAAGCAATTCACATTTATCTAATAATGAATTATAGGACTTAATCAAACCATCTCTCTCTTGTTCTAGACTTCCCTTTAATGACTCTAATCTTGTGTTTTCTTCTCCCAATTCGAATAATCTTCGCCGCAACTTCTTGTTGTGTTTCGCCATCTTCTTCGATTCAACAACAAGTTGGTGATAGGCGGCGGCCATTTCGTCTGCATCCGACTCTTCGTCCATTGAATGTTCAGAGGCGGATTGTTCATGTAAAGCAGTCATAGAAATAGAGTCAGTAGATGATAAACACACAAAAGAAGAATCACAAGCAATAAGTGCAGTGGCATTAACGTCCTCATCACTTGAGGTTGACTCCTCAGCAGAGGAATCATCCCAAGTAATTGCTTGCATCGCTTTCTTTTTCAAAGACTTCTTATTGGGACAATCCGATGCAATATGACCAAATCCTCTGCACTTATAGCATTGAATTTGACCTTCATTATTCTTCTTTTCTTTTGTTGTGTCCTTAGAGTAATTCTCAGATTTTTTAGATTTTGAAGATGAAGAGGAAGAAAGAAAACTCCCTTTTGATTTATTCGACTTTGAGAAGTTCGGTTTTGAATATTGTCTCTTCCTAAAGTTTCGACGAAACTTCCTTGTCAATAGTGCTAGTTGCTTTTCGAACTCCTCCAATGTCACGTCGTCATCCGAATCCGATGAAGATGTCAGGTCGTCTCCTCTTGTCGATTTCAAAGCCATACCTGTAGACTTAGAAGACAACTTGGAAGAAGATGAATTAGTAGGAAAAGTCATTTCATAAGTTTGAAGTGCACCGACTAATTCTTCTACTTTAAGTTCATCCGGATGTTTTACCGTTTCTATGGCCGCAACCTTTGGACGAAAACGTTCGGGAAGGGTTCTTAAAATTTTTCGAACAACTTTAGATTCAGAAATCTTTTCTCCTAAGTTAGCACACGTATTAACTATATCTTGCAAACGAGTATAATACTCGGTAAAAGTTTCATGTTCTTCCATACGAATAGAATCAAATTTACTCGTAAGCATTTGCAATTTTTGAACTTTTACCAAGCTTGTACCCTCGTGTGTAACTTGTAAAGTGTCCCATATCTCCTTGGCGGTTTGACACGCCGAGAAACGAGAAAATTCGGTTTGATTTAAAGAATTGAATAAAGCATTGATACCCTTCCCATTAAACGATGATAATTCATTTTCATCCTTCGTCCACTTATTTCTAGGTTTAGGGCCGCTAACATTTTCGACAACCTCAGTTGGATGTTTCCATCCAAATTCAATTGATTGCCAAACACGCTCGTCGATGGCAATAAGGAACGCTCTCATACGAACTTTCCAGTAAGCGTAATTAGTGCCATCGAAGAGCGGAGGTCGATTAATGTTACCACCCTCGGCCATAGATTACAACCTATACCCGCTCTGATACCAATTGTGAGATATGAATCCCTAAGATCTAAAAGGTAAATAACACCTAGAGGGGGTTGAATAGGTGTAAACGGCAAAAACAACCAATCTCAATGCTTAAAAATTAATAAAAGCGAAAAATAAAATCAAACACCGAGATTTAACGTGGGAAAACTCCAAGCCGGAGAGAAATACCCACGGGACCGATCACGCAAAACAATCCACTATAGAAAAATCAAGTACATGTGATTTAATCCTAAACACAACTCGATTTTACCGAATCCTCGTTGTAGATCGTCTCCGTTGGTCCTCGATCGATGGAAATCCTTCTATCGATCCCGCTGCAAATCCTCACAGCATCCACGTCTCGAATCCACGAAACGCCCATCGAATCCACGGTCTTCACGCGAAGTCCAAGCGCCAAACTTCCTCCGAAGTTCGAATCTCTTCAAACAACTTTGCGGTGATTTTATGAACTTAGAAAGCACATATGAGATGAGGAGCGAAAACCCTAGATGTTCATCATTAAAACGACTCTTAAGAATATTAAGCTCTTTTTCAGAGAATCGTATCAATGATCGAAACCTAAAAAGCTTGATTTTAAAAACTATTGAGCGAAGAAAATCATCACAAGCTTTCTAGGGTTTTTCACATTATATCTCTCTGAGTCTTAAGTACCCAGGGCCCCTCATATCATATTTATATGTTTTGAAGACATCTAGAAAGATTTAGATATAACAAACAAGATTTTTTAGAGAATCTCGTATCAAGAGACCGGTCCTCCAAGTCAGAGACCGGTCCTCCCTTGCGCATTGAGAAAATAATCAACGAGGGACCGGTCTCATTAGACAGGGGACCGGTCCTCAGGTGCGTCAGGGAAAAACATGTCTCTGGGACCGGTTCTCTAATTCTCGAGACCGGTCCTCTATGCAGATTGTGCAGAAGTAGCTCTCTGCGACCGGTCCTCTCAGTGTGAAGACCAGTCCTTAGTGCAAAGTCACACAGAAGGAGCTCTCTGGGACTGGTCCTCTTGATGTGGAGACCGGTCCTCCCAACCCTTTATATGCAAGATCAAAATGGTTAAAGTTCAAAACTAGATTTTATCAGTTCTAATGTCTTCTGAACACATTTTTTATGACTTAAAATACACCACCAAGTGTTCTAGTCCATACCTGAGTTATCGAACTTCATCCAACACAGCTTTTGATCTTGAATTGCGATCCTTTGACTTGATCTTCATCGAAGTCTCCAAAACTCCTTACAAATACACGAAACTCGCCAACTAAGATAAATCCTTAACACTGACTCCTCTGGTCGGCGAGACTTTCAGAAAGACATGATCTCCAATCCGAAACTCCAAGTCTCGTCGACGCCGGTCGGCATAGCTCCTCTGCCTACTCTGGGCTGTCAACAACCGCTCCCTAGCAATGCGAACCTTGTCCTCTGCTTCCTGGAGCACATCTGGGCCTAAAGCCAAACTCTCACCAACTTCACTCCAATGAAGTGGAGATCTACATTTCCGTCCATAAAGTGCCTCAAATGGCGCCATCTTGATGCTCGCTTGATAACTGTTGTTATAAGCAAACTCAGCCATCGGTAGATGTTGCGACCATCCTCCCTGGAAGTCGATCACGTAGGCTCGAAGCATATCCTCGAGTGTCTGTATAGTGCGCTCTGACTGCCCGTCACTCTGAGGGTGGAAAGCCGTGCTGAAATCCAGTCGAGTACCCAAGGCGTCCTGCAGACTCCTCCAAAAGTGTGACACAAAACGTGTGTCCCTGTCCGATACAATCGAGGTAGGTACTCCGTGTAGTCGCACAATCTCATCCAAGTAAACCTGTGCGAGTCTCTCTCCAGTCCAAGTAGTGTGGATAGGTATGAAATGCGCCGATTTTGTCAACCTATCCACGATCACCCAAATAGCGTCATGCCCGACCTGAAAGCGAGGCAATCCCATAACAAAGTCCATGGTGATCTTCTCCCACTTCCACACTGGAATCGGTAAGCTCTGTAATTTCTCCGCGGGGACTCTATGCTCAGCTTTCACTTGTTGGCAAGTTAGACAACGAGCTACAAACTCGCCAACATCCTTTTTCATCCCGAGCCACCAATAATGTAGCTTCAAATCCTTATACATCTTGGTGCCTCCCAGATGTATAGCATACGGTGCACGGTGTGCCTCTAGGAGGATTTCCTCTTTAAGCGTCGATTCCGTCGGTACACAAACCCGCCCACGGAACCGCATCAAGTCACTACCGTCAACGGTATAATCCCCGGTGCAACCATCAACCATTTTCGCTCGAACTTTCTGCAACTCTACATCATGAGCTTGCTTTTCCTTTATCCTTTCCAATAAAGTAGGTTGCACCACCAAAGTCATCAACCTCATAGGTGTGTCAGGAGTCACCACCTCCAACTCTAACCGCTTCATTTGCTCGATCAACGTCGGTTGAGTAACTATCATCATCGCTAAGTTTTCCGTCGATTTCCTACTTAGCGCATCCGCCACCACGTTAGCCTTGCCTGGGTGGTAAAGTATCGTCAAATCATAATCCTTGAGGAGCTCCAACCATCTGCGCTGCCTCAAGTTCAATTCCTTCTGAGTGAACAGATACTTCAAACTCTTGTGATCCGTATACACTTCACACCGCTCGCCATAAAGATAGTGGCGCCATAGCTTCAATGCGAACACTACAGCCGCCAACTCCAAATCGTGAGTAGGATAATTCCTTTCATACTCCTTCAGCTGGCGTGAAGCATACGCGATCACCTTTCCATCCTGCATCAACACGCAACCCAATCCATTAAAGGAAGCATCACTGTAGATCACATACCCTGCTCCAGCCACTGGCAAGGTTAGGATTGGCGCGGTAGTCAACCGTTGCTTCAACTCTTGGAAGCTTTTCTCGCACGCATCATTCCAAATGAACTTGGTTCCCTTATGCGTGAGCCTCGTGAGGGGAGTAGATAACTTAGCAAATCCCTCAACAAACCTCCTGTAGTAGCCGGCCAAACCAATAAAACTCCGTATCTCTTTGACACTCGTCGGTCTCGCCAATCTTTGACGGCTTCAATTTTCTTGGGATCCACGGCTATACCCGATCCCGAAATTACATGGCCCAAAAACGCCACCTCTCCGTAACTCGCACTTCTTCAACTTGGCAAAGAGTTTCTTTTCCCGAAGCACTTGAAGTACAAGCCTCAAATGTTCCTCGTGATCCGCATCACTCCGGGAATAAACCAAAATATCGTCGATGAACACCACGACGAATCTATCCAAGTATGGCCTGAAGACACGGTTCATCAAATCCATAAAAGCTGCCGGGGCATTAGTAAACCCAAACGGCATAACGGTGAACTCATAGTGTCCATACCGTGTCCTGAAAGCCGTCTTCGATACATCCTCAGGCTTGATCTTCAACTGATGATATCCCGACTGTAAGTCGATCTTGGAATACACGCTCGATCCCTGAAGCTGATCAAACAGATCATCGATCCTCGGCAACGGATACTTATTCTTAATCGTGACTTTATTGAGCTCACGATAGTCCATACACAAACGAAGTGATCCGTCTTTCTTCTTCACAAAAAGAACCGGCGCTCCCCAAGGCGACACGCTCGGTCTCACATAACTTTATCCAAAAGGTCCTGCAACTGTGCCTTCAGCTCTTTCAACTCTGCTGGTGCCATCCTCTAGGGTGCCTTTGCGATTGGCGTAGTCCCAGGGACGAGCTCTACTCCAAACTCAATCTCCCTATCGTGCGCATTCCCGGTAGCTCACCGGAAACACATCCTGGAACTCCCTCACCACAGGGATATCCTCAATCCTAGGAGAGTCCTCAACATCTCGGAGTGCAATACTAGCCAAATAGGCTATGCACCCGCTGCTAATCAACTGCCTAGCTCGGGAGGAGCTAATAGTCATCGCAAACAGCGAACTCTGGCATCCACGAAAGACAAACTCCTCGTGACCAGGCTCTCTAAAAGTCACAGTACGACTCACGCAATCGATTGTAGCAAAGTACCGGGTCAACCAATCCATGCCCAAAACTATATCAAATTGCCCGAGTTTGTGCACCACAAACAGGTCCACGGGCATGATCCAATCCCCAATCTGAACTGGGCAACTAATACAACACTCTCGAATATCTATAGAATGTCCAGGTATAACAACTCGTCCCGAATGTGACAAAGGTGTCCTAGGAATGTCATGCAACTCGGCAAACAGCCGATCAATGAAAGAGCAAGATGCACCGGTATCAAATAAAGCACGAACTCGAATGCTGGAAATCAAAATGATACCTGCAACGACATCCTGCCATCGCCGCCTCCACCTCGGGTGGCATACAAACGCCCACTCGGGCCCTGACGTGACCCCTCGCTCTGCCTCTGCGCAGAAGATCTCCCAGCCTGGTAGGATGCAGTGGGTGTCCCCGGGCTGGAACCTGGTGAAGCCGGTGCTGAAGCTGATGACGGTGTCGGCGCAGATCCCCTCGGGCAATCTGACCGAAAGTGGCCCTCCTGGCCACAAGAGAAGCATCGGCCCTGACCCTGCGGGCACTGTCGGGGGTAGTGGGGGCCGCTGCAGATCACACAGCGCGGTGCCTGTCGTCGATCTGGTCCTCGGCGCTGCTGTGGGGTACCTCGTCCTCGAGACTGGCTCCTGGGATACTTTGGCGGCTTCCTTGAGTGCGTCTGACTTGCACCCTCGCCTGCGGGCCTTTTGCCCTTGCCCCGATCCAAGCCTTCCTGCCGTTCCTTCAAAACCATCGCGCCCCGCTCCACAATGAGAGCGCGATTTACCACCTCTCGATAGGTTTGCAACCCCGACGACTGCACAAACCTAAAGATAGATGGCCGAAGTCCGCTCTCAAAAATCCTGGCCTTGTCCTTGTCGTCCCGCACGACGAAAGGTACACAATGTAGAAGCCTGGTGAACTCCCGCTCATACTCTGCCACTGTCCGCTCCCCCTGGCGCAGGTTGCGCAAATCAGTCTCCATCTGGCGTCGAACACTGTCGGGGAAATAGTGCTCAAGTAACAGTCCCTTGAACCTCGTCCAAGTCATCGCCGCTAAGTCGGTGCTCGGGCTCTCCTGGATGTCCCGCCACCACTGATAGGCCTCGCCGTCCAGATGGTGAGTGGCGAGCCACACTCTGTCCCTCTCCTCAACGAAAGTGTCACGAAAGAGCTTCTCCATATGCATAAGCCACTTCTCGACTATCCAATGGTCCACGTTCTCGCCATCGAAAACACGTGGATTGCACCTCCTGAACTTATTGAGGCGGCTCATCAGTCGGTCTCGCTCGAGCCCCTCAACCAACGTCGGGAACACCGCTTCTCCTGGAGGTATGTAATTAACCCAAATAAACATGTTATGTGCTTTATCAATCCAAGATGTCAACTTTCAACAAGTATAATCTATTAAGTTCTCCAGTATACTTTAAAGGAAAAAGTGTGCCTATCAAGCATACTACATATGTCCAATACCATGCCACAAAATAACCAAGTAACCAACTACTAAATTCTATCTAGTAGTGATGTCATGTTCTATTTCATATCAGAATATCTGCTCGTGGTTTAACTCATATAGGACCCACCCGAAGGCTGTCCGGCCTATAGGACCCACCCGAAAGCTGTCCGGCTAGTAGGACCCACCCGAAGGCTGTCCGGTCTGTAGGACCCACCCGAAGGCTGTCCGGTCTCATGTCTCAAACTTCATAATGCTCACATGGCAACTGTCACTAGAAACCCTACGGTCTAGTATAACACCTTTCATGACACTAGTGTTATTTCTATGTCAAAGTTCCAATCCGAGCCTAATGCCGCTTGATGACATTAGCTCACTAGTTCACAAACCGATACCAAGTCTAATGCCGCTTAATGACATTAGCTTTCCTCCTATGCTATACATAGTTCTAAGTTCAAGTTCACTTGTTCTTATGTCATTGTCACTATATCCAACATGCTCTCAAGCCACAAGTAGAATGCAACACTATGCCTAAGTCCATAAGTCACTCTCTACTAAATAGAGGTCAATATTTTTATTACACATAAGGCACATGTTTAAGCATTCTAAAAATTCAATCATAATGTAAATAACACGAAAATACATGCTTTTCTATTTTACGGTACTCAAATATTTCCAATGAGAATTTTCTTTGAAATTGGAGGTCAAACCCACCGACAATCCTCGCAAGCTCCGGGTCGCCAACCCTGACGCTTTTCAGACTCCTCGTACCCTAGAAAGGTCGCACAAGAAGTTTCAAAGTCAATCGGCGAGCCCACGACTCAAACAAATGTAAGCAATGTAATCCAGAGAACAGGGAGAAATTCACCTATGAGTGAAATCCCTCTCGAAGCTTCAAATGGAAGCTAGATCCCCTCTAAGGCACCCTAATCAAAGATTCTAAACCACATAAATAGGTTCAAAAGCCTTAGAAATTATACAACTCCAAAAACACATAGAAAAGGGCAAAACTCATCTCTAAGGTGGAAATCTCTTCAAAGATCTCAAAATCAAGCTAGGATCTCCTCAAACCAACCTAAAGGAAGGTTCTAAACTCGTCAATTAGCCTCTAGAAGCATCAACTCAAAAAGCCCCAAAACTAAACCCTAACATCAACTTCTAGGGTTTCATCTAGTAGAAGGCTTCAAAACTTAAATCCAAAGGAGAGGAGTTGATGCTTACCTTCCTAGAGCTCCAAAACCAAGTCCACAATCCTCTAGAAGTGGTGGTCCACCTCCAAAAGAGTTCCAAGAACAAGCTCCAAGTCTCTAGCAAGAAGATAAAGGCTCTAGGAGGCAAAAAGGAGAAAGGTAGAGAGATTAATCTCCTAAAAACCACCATAAAATCCAAGAGAGGTAGTGTGAGAAGCTCCCTACCTCAAATCCCTGATGTGAAGAGCTCAAAAGAAGCCCTAGGGGCTGGGGGGGCTCAAATAGAAGCAACAAAATGCCATCTAGTCCCTGCAGTTTCGGATTTTTGAAAATCGCAACTTGTACCAGACAAATCAAGTTTGTACCCCAGATAAACCTCGCAAACAAGAAACCCGAGCCTCGGTTTGCTCCACCGCTCATCTATACCCAAGATAAATCTCGCTTGTACCCAAGATAGCCATCATTTTGTACCTAAGATAGACACCATTTTGTACCGGTACAAAGGCATGAAATTCCAACCCGAGAGCAACCTAAAATCCAGCTTTTTGGACTTTAGTGCTTGGAAATCATCCACTAACCTCGGTACTCGTGCCATAGGTCGGAACACAGTCGACGACCCTCCAGAAAATCTGGAAAAGCTCCGCTCTCACATTTAACACTCGAACCTTGCTGTTTGCTAAAGTTCAGTGTGTCACACATGTGAATAGGGACCCTACTTGTATGAATGTGACAAAGGACCTGTAACTTAGTCAACAAAGGTGAACTTGACATAGGGATGAGATTGGCATTGATATGACCTTAGTTAAACATAGTTTAACTTAGTGGTAGAATGGCAAGAATGATATACATGATTAGGTAGAAAACCTATCATTGACAATGGCATGGTAACTAGTGGCTATGAATCCTCAATGTGAGGATTAGATCGATACTCTTGACAAGTCTTGGCTTGAGGGAGGTCGCTCCTCCTCAAGCGGTGAGTTCCGAACGTCACCTAGGGGATCGTGGCCCCGACGGACGGGCCCTGGGTCTTGCAGCTTAGAGCCTCCCCTGCTTCTGAGGGATTTTGGGTCTTGAGTTTGTTGGGGTTAACTATGTTAACCGGCAAGATTGGGTAATGAGCCAAGTAAAGTAAAGTAAAGTATGGTAAAGAGCATGCATGCAAATATATTTAAATTCGATTATCTATCTATCTGACTCTTTCTTGCAGGCATAGTATTAGCTTATATAGTTTGGTTACTATTTTATTTCCGTTGAAATACTTATGCCTGGATAGACCTAGTGGGTAAGTCGGCGGGGTCGGTTGCCGAGCCCACTGGGAACTTTGTTGTAGTTCTCACTCCACTAACCCCACAGGTCCTAGCACGAGCGGGGTGGCGGAGGACCGGGGCAAGGGGTTAGCGCCATAGCTAGTGGCCACCGGAGTCTTGCATCTAGTCATTTCCTTTTTATTTTACTTGTATCAACTTTATTTTGTTGAACTATAGATGTCAAGTTGTAAACATTCAAGTAATTTTTGGGAGATGACAAATGTAAAAGAAATGATGTATCGAATGTTAAAAGAATGTAATAGATTAGTTTACTTGTATTTGGTTCAAAATGTAATCAAGTTCATGTATGGTTTATATTCTAGCTTAGTGCTTACTTTTCCGCTGTGTTGTTGCTTGCCTTCGTGTAAGTCTTGTATAATTGCAATTCTCTTTGATTTGTCAAATTATACTTGTTGTTAGAGCGGGCGTGGAGGCCCCGTCTGTTGGCGTCTGTTGACGTGGTCCGAACCCGACCAAATAGACGGGTAGCGGGGCGTGACAAAGCACTACTACAAATTCATGATTTAGCGGCATTTACTCCGCAGCATTTATCTAAATGTTGCTAATTAATATATTTAGCGGCATTACTTGATAATTACCGCTAAATTTAATAATATACCGGCATTGTACTATTAATGCCGCAAAATAAAATAAATTAGCAGCATATATTAATGAATGCCGCTGATGTTTGCGGCATTTTATAAAAAATGATACTATATGCTACAAAATAGCAGCACTTATTGCTAAATGCCGCAATATCTGCCCCGCAACATTTATTTTAATAATGTCAATTAATATATTTAGCAGTATTACTTGATAAGTGCCGCTAAATTTAATTACTTAGCAGCAATTTACTATTAATGTTGCAAAATAGGATAAATTAGCAGCATAAATTAGTGAATGCCGCTAAATATAATAAACTAGCAGCACTTGTTAATAAATATCATTACTAATTAATATATAATAATTAATATATCCGTTTTTATTTATAATTAAAAATTTTAAAATTAAAGTTTAAAATTCAAAATTTATAATTTTTAAAATTAAACTTATAATTTAAAATTTAAAATTCTAAATTTTATATTTTAAATTTTAAATTTTAAAATTATTAATTTTTAAAGTTTAAATTTTTAAATTTATTTTAAATTTCAAATTTAAAACACTTAATTTTGAAATTTAAAATTTCATATTTTAAAATTAAAAATTTAAATTTAGTAACTAAATCTAAAATTTAAAATTTAAAATTTAAAATTTAAAATTTAAAATTTAAAATTTAAAATTTAAAATTTAAAAATTAAAGACTTAAAGTATAAAAAATTAAAATATATATAACTAATAGTCGTTAGCGCAAGTGGCAAAGGGTTTGGTTGTTGATCCTAGAGGTCTCAATTTCGAATCCTACTTAATTTGCATTTCTAGTAAAGTTTAAAATAAAATAAAAAGAAATAAAATGAAGTGTGTAGCATCCCAAAAAAATTAAAATTTTAAAATTTTTATTTTTAAAATCAGATATATGTATTAGCGGCATTATATTTATGTGCCGCTAATAAACAATTTAAAATTAGCATTTAATCTCTTTTAGCGGCATATTGCTAATGACACTAATTGATTTATATTGGCGGCATTTATAATTAATGCTGCTAATACTTTTAGCAACATTGACATAGGCAGCATTTAGTATCATATGCTGCTAAAACTTTTAACAGCATATGTTGATCATTTAGCAGCATATATAAATGCCGCTAATGACTAATTTTCTAGTAGTGAAGGGACAACCGCCACATGCAGCATCAGGTTCAGCTCCACCTTCTCCATCTCCACCTCCTCCGCCACGACATGCAGCACGTGCGACGCGTGAGGGTTCCTCGAGCTCAGGGGGAGCAGTCACTTTGGACTCACTACATCATGACGTTGGTAGACTTCATCATGAAGTCAGTTCTATCAAGAAAGGGTTTACGAGACTTGAGAAGGGAATCAAGCGACTACTAGAGAAGATGGGGTGTCGACATGATGATATATTTCCACAGACCTCATCCTATCAGCGATCTGCATCTCGACAAATTTTTCTCGCTCGGTGCTCGACCGCAGACCGCAGTGTTCGGACCTCCTACTAGAGAAGATGACGACGATGACGAGGCGACTGAGTAACTTCTGCCTCGACTTCTTTCTCCAGCTGATTTTTACTGTTTTTCTTAGGATTATGTTTAGTTTGCTTTTGCCTAGTACTTGATGTTTTCTTTTTTATTATGCATCTAGGTCTGTAACTATGATATGTTTACTCTCTTTTTACTTAGTTTTTCTCTCTACTTAACGTTTCTTTTTGGCAATTTTTGACAAAAAGGGGGAGAAGGATAAATGAATGCTGAACAGGTAAGGAGGGAGAAGATATTTGTGATGCATACAAGATGCATACAATAAGAGCATGACATTTTAAGAAGGGAGAATGAGATATTTTTGCACAAAGAAAAAGTTAAAGGACCAAGGACAAAAAAAGGGAGAAGAAGAGAACAAAGACATTGATTGTTGATTGACTAATGTTTTGATTTTCTATTTTATTTTGAAATTATTTTCCAGGTAAATCAAGACTTCAAGACTTCTTGTTGCGTCTAAGTCATAAAGTTTGGGTTAGGAGTTTTGATGTATTTTTGGTTTTTAAGTTGTATTTGGACTACATGCGAGAAGTTTAATGTTTTGGTGATGACATTGAACTTCATTTTTCTTTTATGTATTTTTAGTTAATTTTCGGGTTTTGTCACGAAATTGCCAAAGGGGGAGATTGTTACGATTTTTGTGTTGGCAAGTTTCATGATTTGAGTCGTGATTCGAGTCGCAGTCTTGAAGGATCGGAGCGGATCGAAGATAGTCAAAGAATCCTGGACTTCGAAGAAAGCAACAAGGTGAATTACGATGCCCAGGTAAGTTTTTAATCATAATATGGTGATTCATACTTAGTTATAGGCATTAGAATAATAAATCATTGTTTAACGGATTAGAAATTATATCGGAACTTTGTAAATTTCGAGAATTGGAAAATTTACAAAGTATACCTGTCCTGCACCGGAACTTGTACCGGTACAACAAAAGTTGCTATACCGGTACAGCAACTTTTCCCATTACCGGTAATGGCCCTTCGAAAAATAATCTTTCGTCCTTGTGGAACAGGTAACCAGTTCATTCCTGTACCGGTACAGATAGGTAAAAACCCTGATTTTTCTCTAAATCCGAATCTAATTGATTCTAAAGTCTATAAATAAGATATAGGGCTTCTCTAATTCTGTGGACTTCATTATAATACATGTTTGAGAAACCCTAGAAGCTAGATTTTCATCTAAAACCTATTTTCCATATATTAGCCTCTTTTAGGTCAAATCGGGATATCGTAATTCTCTATCTATATGTCGATTTGATTTACGTTTTCGCTTGGAGTTCTCATTTCTCGTTTTCATCAATACTCAAGCGAAGGATCACCATATTCATGATTCTCTTCATGATGGCGTCGTGGATTCGGCGTGTTTAAAGACGTTTCGTGGATTCGGAACGTGGCGTCGTGGATTCGGCATGTTGAAGGCTTCATGGATTCGAAGTGGAGGCGTTTCGTGGATTCGGGACGTGGCGTTCGTGAACTCGGACGTGGACAACGCGGCGGCGTGTGCGGAGATTCATAGGAGGTTAAGAGAGGTTAAGTCCGTGGAGTCGGTAATCACCTTGTAATCTTTTCTCTTAGTGGATTGTTATTCGCGTGTTGGTCCCGTGGGTTTTTTACTCCGAGTTGGAGTTTTCCCACGTAAATCTCGGTGTGTTTTTAATTTCCGCATTTACTTTTAACGCATCGATTATTTGTGGATTTTGGCCGGTACACCTATTCACCCCCCTCTAGGTGTTGGATACAATCTAGATAGATCCTTGGGGCTTCCCCGTAACTCACAAAGACCCTCTCCCCCCAATAGGGGGGGACCAATGTGTTGTGGGGTGAGAAGACTCCCCCTCCCCCACAGGGGGGGACCAATGTTGTAGCATATCGAAAATTCGATAATAAGATCGGACTTTTGCAAAATTGACTAAAGTGCGAAAATAAAATAGTTGGACATGTTCCAATTGCCATTCCGAATCTCTTGGAAAGGTTATAAGATGATCTAAAAGAGTTAAGAAGGTTTTGGCGTTGTTCGGCGCGAAGTAGAGTCGAAACAGCGCGAAAAACACAAGTCTGGAGCACCCATACCGGTACAGCCCTGGTGTCTGTACCGGTATAGCCATCACACCCGAGAAGGGAAGAGTCCTCGGGTTTGATATTTTATGGCCCATACCGGTACAGCCCTGGTGTCTGTACCGGTATAGCCATCACACCCGAGAAGGGAAGAGCCCTCGGGTTTGATAATTTATGGCCCCGTACCGGTCTGGCCACAGTGTCACATGCGGTATATGCTCACCAGAAGGGAAGAGCCCTCGGGTTTGATAATTTTATGGCCCATACCGGTACAGCCCTGGTGTCTGTACCGGTATAGCCATCACACCCGAGAAGGGGAGAGCTCTCGGGTTTGATAGTTTCTTTGGCCCATGCGTGCAATTCGCCCCGTCTGGTATAGATGCTGCGAAACCGAGGGAAGTTGATATCGGGTTTCTGCCACTGTAGCACCCCATACCGGTACAGATCTCTCCCATACCGGTATGGGATGGTCTGACAGCAGTTTGTGAACTGCGCGAAATAAAAGAAGTTGAGGGGCTTTTTGGCTATTGTTACAACACAATAAGCTTTCCCACACCCCTCTCTCATAGCACACTCACCACTCTCTCATTTCTTTCCTTGTTCCCTTTCTCTCTCTAGAAAAACCCTAGAGTTGGGAAGAAGAAGGAGAAGGAGTTGGAGAAGGTGGCTTTGGAGCTTGTTGGAGGTTTTTTGGAGGATCTTGGAGCTCTCCTACAACAAGGGCTTGGGTTGAGCTTGCTACAAGAGGTAGGTTCTTGCAAGTTTAACCCTAGGATTTTGATTTTAGCTTGAGATTTGGAGTTTCTAGCTTCTTGCTAGTGTTAGAGGACTTGTATGGCTAAGAACACCATGAAAGCTCCATGAGAGCTCAAGTGCTCTCATGGTGATTTCTTAGGGTTTGTTGTAAACCCCAAATAGATGATTCTAATGGGTCAAGGATGGTTTTAGAGAGCTTCTAGGTTGATCTAAAGCTATGTTTTGCTTGTGAATGAGATCAAAACCCTAGGTTTGGTATAGGGCATTATTGGAGCACCCAAAATTGGGGCTTTTGAACATAGGGGTTCTTGGGTCAAATTGACCTTGTAGAAACCTAATTGGGGGTATTCCCGACGCGTGGGACAACTCCGTTTAATTAAACAAAAATCCGATATAGGGGCTACTGTGTAAAATAGCCTGATTAGGTTCACTTTTAAACTGCAGGTTTTTACCTGGACCTCGGTTGGTCGTGAAACTTCTTGGGCATCCTCACAAAGTTATTTTAAGGTGGGGGGTGCATTCCGGAATCATCGAATTCCCTTCTATGTCTATTTCACCTTTTTGAGCATCTTATGTGTATAGTAAATTCATGCATGATAGGGTAGTTGGAATATATGCAATTGGTTGAACCTCAATTCATGTTCTAGAGTGTAATGAACTTGAAAGTTGAAATGGAACCATAGAGGCATGAGAATTAGAACCCTACTTGTGTGAATATGGAATGGACTTGATCTTAGTCAACAAAGGTGATATTGAACATAGAGACAAGATTGGCATTGAGATAACCATAGTTAAACATTGTTTTACCTTAGTGGCATTATGGCAAGAATGATATACATGATTAGGTAGAAAACCTATCATTGACAATGGCATGGTAACTAGTGGCTATGAATCCTCAATGTGAGGATTAGATCGATACTCTTGACAAGTCTTGGCTTGAGGGAGGTCGCTCCTCCTCAAGCGGTGAGTTCCGGAACAGTCACCTAGGGGATCGTGGCCCCGACGGACGGTCCCTCGGGTCTTGTAGGCTTAGAGCCTCCCCGTTCAGTGAGGAATTTTGGGTCTTAAGTTTGTTGGGGTTAACTATGTTAACCGGCAAGATTGGGTAATGAGCCAAGTAAAGTAAAGTAAAGTATGGTAAAGTGCATGCATGCAAACATATTTAAAATTCGATTATCTATCTATCTGACAAGTATGGAGTTTGCATCTAGTCATTTCCTTTTTGTTATACTTGTATCAACTTTATTTTGTTGAACTATAGATGTCAAGTTGTAAACATTCAAGTAATTTTTGGGAGATGACAAATGTAAAAAGAAATGATGTATTGAATGCTAAAAGAATGTAATAGACTAGTTTACTTGTATTTGGTTCAAATGTAATCAAGTTCATGTATGGTTTATATTCTAGCTTAGTGCTTACTCTTCCGCTGTGTTGTTGCTTACCTTCGTGTAAGCCTTGTATAATTGCAAATTCTCTTTGATTTGTTAAATTGTACTTGTTGTTAGTGTCACGCCCCCGCCCCGAAAATCGCTACCCATTTGGTCCGGTTCGGGCGCGCCGAGCGGACGCCGGACGGACGGCACCTCCCCCGTCCGCCCAAGGCTTGACAACAGATTGTGTACAAGAATTCACCCAGGAATACTAAATTCTAACATACACAATCAACAAAGGGCACAAACAGTGCCAGCAACTAGAGCAAGTAATCCAGGAGTAAATACACAAGTGAAATAAAGAGAGAATACTACTAGCTATTACATCATATTTACTTGATTTACATTTGCATCCCAAAATGATTACATGTTCATTTAACCTCGAATAGGTACATAGTTCTTCCAAAACGTAAGCATCTAGATACAGGGTATTCTAATGCATAAAGGAAAGATACTAATGTAACTACCACGATCCTCACTGATCGGGGGCGACGACCTTGCCGCGGTCCTCGCCCGATGTACTGCGCCAAACACGGAAATAGAGTGGGGTGAGAACTAACTTCCTTAGTTCCCGGTGGGCTCGCCACCGACTCCACCGATCTCCCCACTAGGTCCAAGTGGGCACAAGTAACACTACTAGATATGTAGATATATATATCTCGAAAGTCGCATAATAGGAAATCTATGCTACTATGCCCATAATCTTTAAATTGTATGCATGCATCAAATAGTAAAGATTACTAACATGCTAACAAATCCTCACTATGTTCAACAATGACAGTTCAATGTTAACATTAATATTTCCATTACTCAATCTGTGGCGATACCCTTGGGTTCGCCTACGCCTCACATATGAATCCCTTTTTGGGGAGGAGGCTCCACGTGCACTCCAAGCCCGGGATTGTCTGTGGACCTCCACGTGGTCCCGATCGTGCGACACTCCGGAGTACTCGACGACACCGATGGCTATACCACCACTGACACAGACCGTGAGCTTGATCTATCCTCTCCACGTGAGGATACCCTACCGACTAGGGCCAACAGTTCTCTCGGAACTCCACTATTCCGACCAACAGTAACATGTACTTAGCTTTACTAAGATCTATGTTCACGAGCCATTTCTCTTGGGATTTCACCTATCCCTATGTCGAAAGACCCCTAGTGTCAAATACACTATGTTAATGCCACTCGTCATGTTCTTTACATTAGATGCCACTCGATCTATGTCACTAGATAACCCTCGAGTCCATCTCTTTCTTAGCACTATAGAATCCGATGTCCAGACCCAATCCTCACCTATCCATTCACCTAGCATTCCAAGTACACTAGGCTATCACTAGAAAGCATAAGGAATAGTCTAACATGCATTTCTATTATGCTAACATGCAAGAGATGAAATTATTACAGCTCTAAGACATAGAAAGGAGTTCGAAGTATTCGAGTGTCACCCCCCACCTTTTGGGATGTCCCACGTAGCAACAACGTCACTTTCGTTGCCTCAAATCTCTACTTTGACTCCTCGGCCAATTTTCGAAGCTGGAAGCCTCTGTTCGGCTCGGATCGCTCAAACCGTTCGTCGGGTCGACGCTTCGCTTCCCACGTGGACCTAACAATATGTTAGAAATGAGGTTAAAAGAGATCAAAACCTCATCCTAAGAAAAGCCCCAATTTGAGCCCTAGATTTTGCCCCGAGCGAAATCCCGCGTTAGAGCCCAAATTACTTGTGCAAATCATCTCTTAGGATGCCTAGGGTTCCATAAAAATTATCTCTAGAGGATTTAGAACACTCTAGGAGGAGTTACCATGAAAAACCCTCAATTTGGAACCCTAGGTTTACACACTAGCTAACCCATTTGATCAAAGCCCTAAAACATGGGTTTGATCTCATTAGAATCAAGCTAGGGTCCCATTTGGCCCATTTCCAAGCATAAAAACCCAAAACCCTAAGTTCTATAGTTTAGGTTCAAGAGAGCTCACCTCTAGGTAGCTCCAAGCCAAGAAGAAGGTGAGGAAGAGGATGGAGAACTCCTTCCCTAGCTTCTTCTCCTTCTTCTTCTTCCTTTTTCTCCTTCTTTTTCTTCTTTCTAGAGAGAGAGAGAGGGAGAGTGTGTTGGTGTGTGTGTGAGAGGGAAATGAAAGAAAGAGAGGGAGAAATGCCCTCTATAACCCTCTATTGTAACAAAATGCCACTAGCCCCCTCAACTTTGCAAAATGCCCAAAACTGGGCATTCTGCGCAGCTAGGATCCGGATCTGGCCCATGAGATTCGGATCCCGTAAGCAACCGCATTCGCGCGGGATCCGGATCGGCCCATGGGATCCGGATCCCGTAAGCCAAAATGGCATTCGCGCGGTGGGATCCCGATCTCACAAATGGGATCCGGATCCCGTAGGCGATTTTTCAGACTCAGCCAAATTTTCAGCTTTTTCAGCGTTTTCGCTCGTTTTTGCTCGTTCGACCTCCGATTCATTTCAAATCGAGCCGAGACTTTCCAAACATGTTTTCGAGCACGTTTTCATCGTCTTTTCATCCACGCTAATGCCGGATTTAGCTCAAGACCCAACATAGCTTTTCGGGTTTCGTTTCGCGCCTATGTGCACAAAACGCCCGAATGCTTCAAAACTTCACCGGTAGCAACTCCGGTGCGCTTTTGGCCTTCGGATCAACTTCGAACTTTCCGAAGTCCATCCCCTCGACAACCAGTCGATTCTAAACGTGGTGCAACTCTCGAATTTCGAGAATTCACTTCCTTACAGTTATAGCCTTGGGCGGGCAGGGGAGGCCCTGTCCGTTCGGCGTCTGTTGATGTGACCCGAACCCGACCAAATAGGCGGGTAGCGGGGCATGACAAATGTGCTGTGGGGTGAGAAGACCCCCCACCTCACGGTGAGAAGACCCCCCCACGCGGGGGCGGACCAATGTGTAGTGGGGCTTCTTACTGTGAGCCAAGTGAGGGCAGCGGCGGCGTCGGCTGGGTGGGCCATAGAGAGACCGAGAGAGAGAGAGTTAGAGAGAGACAGAGAAAGAGATGGGGAGGCTACCTCGGGCAACAAAGGGTAGCGTCGACGTCGGCGGGAAAGGCGTCGGCGACGGCGGCAAAGGCGTCGGCGACGGCGGCGGTGTCGGGGTCGGCAAGAGACAGAGAGACAGAGAGAGCGAGAGACAGAGAGACAGAAGAGAGAGAGCGAGACAGAGTGGGGGGTGGGGGGCGGAGCCTTATTTACATGGAACACGGTGAACCATTTACCGTGTGTAGACACGGTAAATGGTTCACCATGTGTAGGCACGGTTAATGGTTCACCGTGTCTAATATAACTAAGAGGCCAGGTCCATAGCTTAGTTGTATTGGACACGGTGAATGGTTCACCGTGTCCAATACAACTAAGGGCCTAGGTTAGGGGACTTGGCGAAATATTGGCTAAGTCCGCAGCTGTGGCTGCTGGGTTTGTATTGGACACGGTGATTGGTTCACCATGTCTAAACGCGGTGAATAGTTCACCGTGTTTAAACACGGTGAACCAATGACCGTGTCCAATACAAATCAAGGGGCACTTGTATTGGACACGGCGGGCACGGTGGACAGCGGCAAAGTGCGCGCGGGGGGTATAACACACTGAACACGGTGAACCATTCACCGCGTCTAAACACGGTGAACGGTTCACCGTGTTCAACTTGAACACCTGGCCCCAGCCCGGCCCGCGTGGCGCTGATGTGGCGCTGGCATGGCAGGGTCAGGGCCATTCTTGCAAATAAATTTTTACTGGGGCTATTTTTAAAAATAAAATTGTTCAGGGGGCTATTTGCAAAAAAATTCCAGAAAAAATGCATGGAGATCCCTCTCAAAGTCTGAGATATTTTGGAATAAGTCTGCTTTTTTTTTTAGAGGATATAGGCAAATTGTATTGAAGTTTGATATAATAAAATAACTTCGCATGTCATGCACATTTAGGACGTGTTTCGCATCTCATGCACATTTAGGGCGTGTTCGGTTCGAAGCCGAAACCGAAATCAGAATCGGAATTAAAATAAACTGAAATCGAAATCAAAATGACTTATTATCTAATTCTATTTGGTTCATCACTTGAGTCGAAATCGGAATAAATCATACCTATCGTCGGTGTTTGATTCAGGTAAATATAAAAAACGTAATCAGATTAATATATTAACTTTATCTTTATAATATATTAATTTAAATTCAAATTAAAAATCAAATATTAAAGTTTTACATCAAAATTTTGAAATGATGTCAAAATTTTAAATCTATTTTTTTAAAATAATTAAACTTTGAAGTTGAGTGGACAATTCGAAATATAAAACTAAATTTCAATTTATTCAAATTCAAACTTAAAATTACAATTTAAATTTTAATTTGAATCCATAAATTTAATTTAAGTTTTAAATAAAATTTGAATAAAGCTTTATATGAATTAAAATTTAATATAAATTCAAATTCATAAGTTAGATTCGATATACTTGATTAAAATTTTAATTTTTAATTCAAGTTAAACTTAAAATTAAAAATTAAAAATTCAAGTTCTTAATAGAAACTCATATTTTAATTAAAAAAGTTGAAAAAATAAATTTAATCCGAATAAATATCCATTTCGTCCGAATTCAACTTCCAATCCTGCCTTCTAGTCCGGATTTATAAAAGAGGTGATTGGGAGATTCCCATTCCACTCAGGAATCGAAATCGGAATAGGACTCCCGTGTACGAAACACCTACAAACGAATTCACTCATTCCGATTCCGATTCTAGGGTGAAAAAGGAAGTGAACCAAACACGCCCTCAGAGAATGAGATTAGAGGGAATTGAATTCAGTGTAAGATTCTGTTTGGAATTATTGGGAGATTGTATTATACATAATAAAAAAGCTCGGTAGAAAATTATTCGACTTTTCTTATATAATATCGCTCGTGAGTACTATACAACTGAGTGCCTCGTTGCCCTCGAAGCTAGCCACAAGGTGTCACGCCCCGCTACCCGCCTATTTGGTCGGGTTCGGGCCACGTCAACAGACGCCGAACGGACAGGGCCTCCCCTGCCCACCCAAGGCTCTAACACAAGTACAATTTAACAAATCAAAGAGAATTTGCAATTATAAAAGGCTTACACGAAGGTAAGCAACAACACAACAAGAGTAAGCACTAAGCTAGAATATAAACCATACATGAACTTGATTACATCTGGACCAAATACAAGTAAACTAGTCTATTACATTCTTTTAGCATTCAATACATCATTTCTTTTTACATTTGTCATCTCCCGAAATTTACTTGAATGTTTACAACTTGACATCTATAGTTCAACAAAAATAAAGTTGATACAAGTATAACAAAAAGGAAATGACTAGATGCGAGACTCCGGTGGCCACTAGCTATGGCGCTAACCCCTTGCCCCGGTCCTCCGCTGCCCCGCTCGAGCTAGGACCTGTGGGGTTAGTGGTGTGAGAACTACAACGAAGTTCCTGGGCTCGCAACCGACCCCGCCGACTTACCCACTAGGTCTATCCAGGCATAAGTATTTCAATGGAAAAGAAATAGTAACCAAACTATATATGCTAATACTATGCCTGCAAGAAAGAGTCAGATAGATAGATAATCGAATTTAAATATGTTTGCATGCATGCTCTTTACCATACTTTACTTTACTTTACTTTACTTGGCTCATTACCCAATCTTGCCGGTTAACATAGTTAACCCCAACAAACTCAAGACCCAAAATCCCTCACTGAACAGGAGACTCTAAGCCTACAAGACCCGAGGGACCGTCCGGGGCCACGATCCCCTAGGTGACTGTTCCGAACTCACCGCTGAGGAGGAGCGACCTCCCTCAAGCCAAGACTTGTCAAGAGTATCGATCTAATCCTCACATTGAGGATTCATAGCCACTAGTTACCATGCCATTGTCAATGATAGGTTTTCTACCTAATCATGTATATCATTCTTGCCATAATGCCACTAAGTTAAACTATGTTTAACTAAGGTTATCTCAATGCCAATCTTGTCTCTATGTTCAATATCACCTTTGTTGACTAAGATCAAGTACATTCTATATTCACACAAGTAGGGTTCTAATTCTCATGCCTCTATGGTTCCATTACAATCTCTAAGTTCATTTTCATACTAGAACAATAATTGAAGTTCAACCATAGCATAATTAACCTCTACCCTATCATGCATGAATATACTATACATATAATATGCTCAAAAAGGTGAAATAGACATAGAAGGGAATTCGATGATTCCTAATGCACCCCCCACCTTAAAATAATTTTGTGAGGATGCCCAAGAAGTTTCACGACCTACCGAGGCCTAGGTAAAAACCTGCAGTTTAAAAATGAACCTAATCAGGCCATTTTACATAGTAGCCCCATATCGGATTTTCGTTTAATTAAACGGAGTTGTCCCACGCGTCGGGAATACCCCCAATTAGGTTTCTACAAGATCAATTTGACCCAAGAACTCCTATGTTCAAAAGCCCCAATTTTGGGTGCTCCAACAATGCCCTATACCAAACCTAGGGTTTTGATCTTATTCACAAGCAAAACATAGCTTAGAATCACCTAGGAAGCTCTTTAGAACCATTCCTAAGCCATTAGAACCATCTCTATGGTGTCTACAACAAACCCTAGCCAACCACCATTAGAGCTCACGAAGCTCTCATGAGTTTTCATGGAGTTCATGGCACACTTAGCTCTCTAGCACTAGTAAAAGCTAGAAAACACCAAAACTCAAGAGGAAACCAAAACCCTAGAGTTAAACTTGCATAAACCTACCTCTTGTAGCAAGCTCTACCAACTACACCTTGTAGGAGAGCTCCCAATGCCCACCAAAAGCTCAAAAACCCTCTCCTCCTTCTTCTTCTCCAAGCTCTCCTTGATCTCTTAGGGTTTCTCTAGTGAGAGAAAGGGAGAAAAGAGAGAAAAAGGAGAGTGGTAGTGAGTGTGCTGTGAGAGGGGTGTTGGGGGAGCTTATTGTGTTGTAACAATAGCCAAAAAGCCCCTCAACTTCTTTTATTTCGCGCAGTTCACAAACTGCTGTCAGTCCCCATTTGTACCGGTACAAGGCCTGTCTTGTACCGGTATAAAACGCTCCGTAGACAAACCCGAGAGTCGCTCTGGTTTCGCAAGAAGATTTGTACCGACAAATCCGCCTTGTACGATAAAATGCTCCGCAGGCAAACCCGAGAGTCGCCTCTGCGAAGATTTGTACCCCAGACAAATCCACTTGTACCGGTATAAACACCGAAAACCTCGCAAACCCGAGAGCTCTCTCCTCTCATTGCTATACCAGACAAAGAACTTTGCCCGTACTCAGACAAAACGCCCAGACTTATGTTTTTCGCGCCGTTTCGACTCGACTTCGCGCCGAACAACGCCGAAACCTTTTTAACTCTTGATGAAGTTGAAGAGATGGATGAATCACTTGATGTAACAGTGAACTAAGAAAAAACTAGTAAGGGCAAGGTAAGATTTCACCTTTGCGCACCCAAACCTTACGTATTTTGGGGTGCGACGGTTGATTAGAATGCGTCTTGATATGCTTGTCGACGATTTGAATCCTCTTGACCTTTGGATCATCCATTTTCGGCTTCCATACTTGACTTGTCTTCAAATTTGGATCAAATTTTGATGGCTTTGTCGATTTTCGTTGGTTCAATGTTTTTGTGAAGTTTTTCTTCTTGTGTGTGCAAAACCTTTTTACATGACCTAGAACTCCACATAAGTGACAAACTTTGTTAGTAGGAAAAGATTTTGTAGAAGGAACGAAAATACCTTGAGCCTTGGGAGTTGATTTGGTCGAGGTCTTGCTCACTTGCTTATAGACTTGGTCCACATAAATCCTTTCATATCCAAGTCCAAGCTTAGAAGTTTGACCAACCCCTAGCATCTTGTCGAGTTTGGTAGAACCAGAGAAGAACCTTTTCATGTCGGATCGAAGTTGAATAATCGTTTTCGTGAACTCCATGTTCGCCTCCTTTGCCTCCGAAAATTGCTTGTTGAGAAACTTCAAGTTTTCTTCGCTCGTTTCTCTTTCGTTCTCAAGCAAGGCGACCTTCTCTACAATAGAATTGTAGGCTCTCAACAATCCGTCCTTTTCTTGCTCCAAGGTTTTCGTTGAGGTGTTCAATTTGGAATTTTCTCCTTCTAGATCAATGATTCTTCGTTGTAGCTTCTTGTTGTGCTTGGCCATCTTCTTCGACTCCACGACCAATTGACAATAAGCGTCAATCATATCATCTCCGTACGATTCTTCGTCCGTCGAGTTCTCCGGCGTAGATTGTTCATGCAAAGAAGACACGGAGATAGAGTCAATAGAAGATAAACACATAAAAGTAGAGTCATGTGCCATTAAAGCAGTGGCATTTATTTCCTCATCGCTTGAGGTTGACTCCTCATCGGAAGGGTCATCCCAAGTGATGGCTTGCATAGCCTTTTTCTTGTTAGAACTCTTAGTCGGACAATCCGATGCTATATGTCCAAAGCCCCGACACTTATAGCATTGAATTTTTCCACTTTTCTTATCTTTGGAGGATTCTTTGGAAAAGTTTTCAGAATTCTTAGACTTAGAAGAAGAAGAAGTACTCCCTTTTGATTTGTTGAATTTGGAAGTAGAGGACTTTGAAGAAAATTTCTTCTTAAAATTCCGTCAAAACTTTCTCGTTAGAAGTGCAAGTTGCTTCTCAAAGCCCTCCAATGTCACATCCGAGTCCGTCTCGGAAGAAGATGTGTCCGGGTTGCCTCCTTTCGTTGATTTGAGCGCCATTCCTGTATACTTAGAAGACAACTTGGAAGAGAGCGAGTTAGAAGGAAAAGTCATCTCATAAGTTTGGAGAGCACCAACTAACTCATCTACTTTCATTTCATCCGGATGTTTTACCGTTTCAATAGCAGCGACTTTCGGACGAAAGCGTTCGGGAAGAGTTCTTAATATTTTGCGAATAATCTTAGGTTCGAAAATTTTCTCACCCAAGTTGGAACAAGTGTTGACTATGTCTTGTAATCTAGTGTAGTACTCGGTAAAATTTTCGTTTTCTTCCATTCGAATCGAATCAAAACGACTAGTCAACATTTGTAATTTTTGAACTTTAACTAGACTTGTTCCCTCATGGGTGGTTTTAAGAGTATCCCAAATTTTCTTGGCGGTTTCACACGCCGAAACGCTAGAAAATTCGGTTTGATTTAAAGCATTAACACCCTTCCCATTGAACGAAGACAATTCGTTTTCGTCTTTAGTCCACTTCGTTCTCGGCTTGGGGACGGTGACATTATCGACTATTTCGGTAGGGTTTTTCCAACCAAATTCCACCGCTTGCCAAACTTTCTCGTTGATGGCTATAAGAAACGCCCTCATGCGGACTTTTCAATAAGCATAGTTAGTGCCATCAAAAAGAGGTGGTCGATTACTGTTACCTCCCTCGGCCATTGTCTACAACCTATACCTGCTCTGATACCAATTGTAGGTTATAGGTCTCAAGGATCTAAAAGGTAATTAACACCTAGAGGAGGGTGAATAGGTGTACAACGGCCAATTAAAACTTCTCAATGTGAGTTTAAAGTAAATGCGGAAAATAAAATCAACACACCAAGATTTTACGTGGAAAAACTCCAAACCGGAGAGAAAAACTCATGGGACCGATCACACGAACTATCCACTAAGAAGCAAATTGAGTACAAGGTGATTTACCCACGACCCTATCCAATTTTACCGAATCTTTGACGTGGATATCCTTCGCCGGTCCTCGATCGATCGAACTCCTCCAACCGATCACGCCGCAACTCCTTGCCTCGTCAACGCCCCGAATCCTCAAAGCGTCCACCGAATCCTCGGTCTCTCACGCAATCTCCGCGCCACCCTCTGTCCGGAGTTGTAGAAAAAAACTTATGGTGATCTTAACAATTAACGCACCATAGACAATGGGGGAACCCTTTTAGTCAACCATCAAGTTGATTCATGAAGGAGTATTCAAAGAGAAAACCTAGAATCAACTCGACGATCAACAAAACAAAACTCGTTTTAAGAATTGAATCATAAAGCTCTAAAACGAGTTTCTAGGGTTTTAAGAGGATCTATAATCTAATAATTCTGAGCATATCAAATAATGAACCCCCATGGTCTATTTATAGTGTTAGAAGACTTAGAGATAGAGTAGGATTGAAATCAGCCTGTTTTCGAAATTTTTCGTCACCAGAGTCCGGACCTTACATGTGGAGACCGGTCTTAGAAGTCCGGACCTGACCCCCTCAACCGGTTCTCTCTTCCGTTAATTTCTTTTGAAATTCACAGAGTCCGGTCTTGATCCTGGAGTCCGGTCCTTACTTGCGTAACAACAATTGTCAGGCTACGGGATCCGAATTTCGCACTCAAGTCCGGTCTTCAATTAAGACTTTTCAAAACACAAGCTACGGGATCCGGACTTGAGCTCCGACTCTGGATCTGATTTAATGTTGCGCAAGAGACAAGCTCTCGGGATCCGGACTTGACCCTTAGGTCCGGACCTTAAACATAGTTTTTCTGGATTTGAAATTTTGTCAAATTAAGATTAATTCAAGTCTTCTAACTACTAAATCTTAGTATATAATCACCATAAATTATCTTTAAACCATACCTGGGTGCTAAGTTTCTCCGCTGAGTCTTGGATGTCTGTTTGCATCTTCTTTGTCCTAGTGTGCTCCTGACTCCTTCAAGACTCCAATTACTTCACGAAATTCGCCAACTTATAAAATCCTTAACAGTTCATACAAGTAATTAAAGAGAGACGAGTCTACCTATTACATTCATTCAACCACTTATTTACATCAATTTACATTCTTTAACTCCAAAATGAATATATATATATCATAAGTCTCCAAAATATATAAATCCCCGACGTAATAACGACATCTCAAAATGTACCGGGGGAGGCTCTAATGTATAGGCGACTACTGTCAACTAGGGCACGACGCCCTTACCACGGTCCTCACCAGCCGCCCGCGTGCTAGAACCTGAAATGGAGTGTGGCGAGAACTATCTTCCATAGTTCCCAGTGGGCTCAGCCGCCTACTCTGCCGATCTCCCCACTAGGTCTAAGCAGGCATAAGCAGATAGATAGATAGATAGATAGATAGATAGATAGATAGATAGATATTTTTAAACTGTAAAGATGCATAATAAAGGAAATATAATATTCTACTATGCCTGTAGTAACAAGGTAAATGCCATAGCCATGTAACCACTAACATGTTAGTATGCCTCTATCAAGTATGCATGCCACTCTATCATGCTCAATATGCACTATGTGCCCAAATCACATAACTCCTTTGAGTTAATTACCCAATCCTTGGCTGGCCCATAGGCGCGCCCTCGACTCACATCTCAACCCGTCTATGAAGGGGGACTTGAACCACCCGAGGGGTTGTCTGCGGGACCCCACAGAGGCTATCCTTTGGGACCCCACATAGGCTATCCCAATCGAATCACGTGCCAAGACTCCGGAGACTCGCACTACCCGTGTGGAGCGACCACCGCGAGCGCTGAACGGACATGTGAGTATGATCTCATCCTCCGTTATGGAGGGCATCCTGTCACAAGGGTCCTCATGCACAAGTGTTGTCTCACACTACTTTCTAGTGTCGTTCATCAAGTTATTTACTTGGTTAACATTCCTCTAGTGTTCTTTACACTAAGTCATAATGCCAATCACCAAGTTGTCTACTTGGTTCACATGTCACTAGTGTTCTTTACACTAAGTAATAATGCCAATCATCAAGTTGTCTACTTGATTCACATGTCACTAGTGTTCTTTACACTAAGTCATAATGCCAATCATCAAGTTGTCTACTTGGTTCATATGTCACTAGTGTTCTTTACACTAAGTTGTAATGCAATGCCATTCATCATCATGCTCATGCAAGATCAAGTTACTATCCAACTTATCTCTATAGGGTTCTATGTCACAACATTATTCTCATGCACCCAACAATCACATGCCGAGCCTACTATGCCGCATAAAAGGGAGCATGCAAGAATAGTAAAAGTACTACATAACCCTATCATGCATGAAGCTACACATATATGTATATATGAAATATAACCAATACAAGTTACTTAGACATAGGAGGCAGTCCGACTGCTTCGGGATGGCACCCCTCACCTTCTATCGCGTTCCGATTGCTCCTCGTCACTTGCAATCGGCCTCCCGCGGAGCATGCCGCTGGGCTCGACCCAACTCACGCGCAACCGGCGAGCGAACTCCGATCCGCGATTCGAAAAATAAAGATCTTGGGTTTCTTGTTATGATGCTCGGAATCCGATCCCGTAATTTTTGGACGTCGCCTCGGCCCTCCAGGCGGAAACGAAGCCTAAACGTCCGTTTCTTTAATAACTTCGCGTAGACTCGACGAATCGCCGAACCGACTTCGCCAACGCGTTCGTTTACCTAGCAATTAGGTTTACGAAGGGTCAACTGAGATCAACCCCTTACACTTACAAAATTAACATTTCTAACCCTATAGGTTTACTATTGCAAAAACCATTAAATTAATCTATAATTTAAGCAATAAACCTCTAATTAGCTTCTAGGAGCTCCACTAAATCCATTCTTAGAGAATATATACCAAACCCTAAACACTTACCATCATTGTGAACGCCGAGTCGAAAGCACACTATTCAAACGAGCGCACGAAAGCTCGATCCATCGCTTCCAATGCGTTCGCAAGACCGTTCTCCACCAACACCGCGAATTTGAGCGAGAAATATAGAGAGATGAGAGAGATATTTAGAGAAAGAATGGAGGGTTTTCTTTCTCCTTTTCATGTGTGCGTGTGAGTGGAGGTGCTGCCAGGTTGAGGGAGAAGAAGCTAATTAGCTTCTTTAATAAGCAACACCCAAAAACACTATTTATACTATTCACTTCAGTTTCAGCCCACGGTATAGATATTTTTCGCCTGCCCTTCGGAATGTCCGTTTGAGCTCAAATTTGACAGTTATGTTCGGTTTTACTTAACTTAACAAAAGAAATTTTAATCTTTCAGTTTCGACCCCGTTTGGTCATCGAAAGCTCTACCGAACTATAATCGTTATCAGATAGTATTCGGATTTTATTTCTCATCTTTCGGGTGTCAGAACGGCACAAAACTTTAAATCTAGCCTCGTAAAAATAATCCTGACATATTCCCCAGTTTTCATAATTTTCTGACACTGTGCATTTTCCGCTAATTTATCTGTCCCGTTTCTCACAGAAAATTCAAGTCTTCTGTTTTCGCTCCGATTTCAGCGCAGGTCATTTTTTACTTATACTTTACTTCTCTAAGTCCAATAAAAGTAGTGTCTCACACTATTTTTATTTATATTTATTTTTAAACTGAGAATTCGGTATACAACATCTCACCGCAAATTCATAATTTCAGAAGTTCGGTACCTTACAACAATTGCCCCTTTATGGCACTTTTGTCTGCTATGTCAAACATGAGTTCTAAGCCCAAGAGCAAAGTTTTTCTAATCATTTTTTATCGCAAGTAACATGATTCCAAACCATATAATAGAATGCTATTGTCACGCCTCGAGACCGCTTCCAATTTAGTTCGGTTCGGGCGCGTCGAACAGACGCCGGACGGACAGCACCTCCCTTGCCCGCCTAAGGCTAAGCATCGAGATTGTGTACAACAAGTGCCTAGGAAAACAACTTGAAATACATACACAATCAACAACAACAACGAGAGCACCACCAGTGCTAAACAGTTAAGAGCAAGAATCACAAGTAACAAATAAGTGAAATAAAGAGAGATACATCTAGCTATTACAATCATTCAACCTCATTTTACATATTGGTTTACATTTTCATCACCCAAAATGTGGATACATAATCTTCTCATAATGTATACATCACTAGCAATCTCATCCTCAAAGTACATAAGTCACTCGAACCATAATATATAACCTCTCAAAATGGTACCCAGCTCTAATGCACAAGGAGGTAACTAGCTAGCTAGGGCGCTATGCCCTTACCACGGTCCTCTGCCGGTACGCTCTCGCTAGGCCCTGCAACAAAGTGGGGTGAGAACTATATAAATATAGTTCCTAGTGGGTTCGGCCGCCGACTCCGCCGATCTTCCCACTAGGTCCAAGCAGGCAAAAGTAGATAGATAGATAGATATGATATTGAAGTGCAACATAGTAAAGTAATCTGCAACATTCTACTATGCCTTCAATAATCAGATGAATGAGCTTCAACATAGTATATGATCTGCAATAAGATACTATGCCTCAAGATTCCAATGAATGAGCAACTACATAGTATGCAATCTACACATGCTACTATGCCTCAACAATAAATGAAATGAGCTACTACATAGTATGCAATCTACACTTGCTACTCTGCCTCAACAATAAATGAAATGAGCTGCTACATAGTATAAACCAACAGCATAATACTATGCCTCAAAGCTGGATACATGAAGGAGCTACTACATTGTAGGTATTCTACAATATTCTACTATTCCTCAAATGTCCAAATACCATATCCAAGTGAAATGTATGAGCTACTACATAGTATGCTATCTACTCATGATACTATGCCTTAATAATAAACATGAATAAGCTACTACATAGTATGTTCTCTACACATGATACTATGTGTAGCATACCAAACTTCTAAAGTCTTGAAGTTACGGGGTATGTTGGCTTAGAAGGCCTTGGAATGACTCCGGTGAAGTCCGGGGGCTTTCGGGTGCTTTCGGTACACGAGGTGAGGAAACGGAGCCCGAAAGGCTATATTGGGCCGTGAGCCAAATCCGGCATTAGTGCGAACAAAGTGATGATGTGGACATGATCTAGATCATGCGTGGGGAGTCTCGGTGTGATTTCAAGTGAATCGGAGGCCTACGGAGCCAAAAGTGAGTTGAAACGGAAGGAAAAGGAACGGACCGAAGCCGAAAATGGCTAAGTCCTGGAGTGTCGGGAGGTCCCTTGTGGGGACCGGTCTCCACAGAGGGAGACCGAATCCCGTGGCTGTCCCACGAGAGAAGGCTCTCGGGGACCGGTCTCGAGAGCGGAGACCGGTCTCGAGGGACCGGTCTCGAGGGTGGAGATCGGTTCCCGTACGCGTGAAATGCAGGTTGAAGGCTGTCCTGCGAGACACTGTGTTCTCAGGGACCGGTCTTCACATATGGAGACCGGTCTCCACACCCGAAAACTGCCCAGTCTGGGCAGTGAGCAGGATGTAGAGTTGAGGGGCTAAGGTGCTATTGTGCAGGGGGTTAAGTGAAAAAAGATGGTTAAAAACTCTCTCTCTCCCTCACTCCCTCACAGATCACTCTCTCTCCCTCCCTCTCTGTTCGACCGCAAGAAGAAGAAGAGAAAGAAAGAAAGAAAGAAAGAAAGATAGAAGAGAAGAGAAGAGGGAAGAAGAAGTAGAAGATGAAGGAGATCATGGAGGGAACCTCCATGGCCATCTTCTTCCTCTTCCTCGGGCTTGTAGCAAGCTTGTAGAGGTGAGCTCTTTTGCCTCTCTCATCGTAGATCCCTTTGTAGTGGGTCTTAAACCCTAGAGTTGGGATTTTTGGAACCCTATCATGCTCTCAAGATGAGTTTTCCCCATTTCGTAGATCGATTTGGTGGATTTGGCTATAATAGCATCTAAGGCATCCAAAATGGAGTTTTGGCATATAGATGAGATTGATCTCATTTGACCCCATGTAAACCTAATTGAGGGTATAACGAACACGTTGGCGTGCTCGGTTCGGTGATCCGACGAGCGAGTGCAAAGATATTGATAAAATAATATATTATTACCAGATGGCCGCAGCACGCAAGATAGAAGCCCAAAATTCATGAGATCGGATCCGGGGCATCGTGAAGCCGTGGAATAACGCGGGGAAGCTTCGGATCAAAGTTTGGTGGTCGTTCAGTTGATCGCGCAAGAGTTCAAGCCCAACCGGGTCGAGAGTGCCGCGGGCGGCCGATTACAAGTGTCGACGAGCAATCGAAGAGCAAAGCTAAGGTAGGTTGTGTTTACCGAAGTGACTAGGTCGTCTGTATGTCTAAGAACAACGTAAACCATGTTGATGCATGTTGAGTAATGCATAAGTGAAATGCATGTTGTGAGATATGAATCCCTAAGATCTAAAAGGTAATTAACACCTAGAGGGGGGTGAATAAGTGTAAACGGCAAAAATAAAGAGTCTCGATGCAAATTAAAAATAATTGCGGAAAATAAAAATCAAACACCGAGATTTAACGTGGGAAAACTCCAAACTGGAGAGAAAAACCCACGGGACCAATCACGCAAAAACAATCCACTATAAAAATCAAGTACAAGTGATTTTACCCAAGCACAACTCGATTTTACCGAATCCTCGTTTGTAGATTGTCTCCGTTGGTCCTCAATCGATGGAAATCCTTCTATCGATCCCACTGTGAATCCTCACAGCAACCACGTCTGGAATCCACGAAATGCCCACCGAATCCATAGCCTTCACGCGAAATCCACGCGCCAAACTTCGTGCGAAGCTCAAAGAATTTTAACAACTTTGTGGTGATTTTATGAACTTAGAAAGCACATATGAGATGAAGAGCAAAAGCCTAAAAGTTCATTATCGATTCGATTCTTATAGAGATATCAAAATCAAAACCAAGAATCGTATCGATAATCGAACTCTAAAAGCTTGGTTTTCGAAAAATATTGATCGAAGAAAAACGTCACAAGCTTTTAGGGTTTTTTTATACTTTTCTTTCTAAGAATTAAGTACCTAGGATCCCTCATATCATATTTATATGTTTAGAAGACATCTAGATAGATTTAGATTTAAAAACACTATCTTTAAAAACATATTTCGTCTTGGGGGACCGGTCCCCCAAGTCAGGGACCGGTCCCCCAAGTCAGGGACCGGTCATTCTCTGCGTAACAAAAACTTATTACCGAAAGACCGGTCCCCCAAGTCCAGAGGACCGGTCCTTCTTTGCGTGCCAAAAATTACAAGCTTCGGGAACCGCTTCTTCACTTATAGAGACCGGTCCCTTTTTAATGTCACGCAAGGAAGGCTTTCGGGAACCGGTACTCACAGACAGGGGACCGGTCCTTCTTTATTATCATGCAGAGAAGACTTACAGGAACCGGTCCTCACAGAGAAGGGACCGGTCCTCACACTCAGATTTTCCAGAACAAGTTCAGATTTAGTTAAAAACTCATTTTCAAATCATCTAAGATCTTCTAAATATATTTTTATGAGTTAATTATACCACAAATTGTTCTAGTTCATACCTGAGTTACCAAGCATCATCCAATCTCTCTTTTGCTCTTGAATTGTCCATCCTTTGATTCAATCTCTATCTTCATCTCCAAACTCCTTTCAACTACACGAAACTCGCCAACTTAGGCAAATCCTTAACACATGTTAGTGACATGAATGAAATGCATGATAATAGCATGGGAATATATAATGATAGAGAACCTAGTGTTAAGTGTTAAATGGATGCATGATAGTAGCATGTCACGTACAATGCTAGAAAATGAAAGGTTGCAAGAATACATGTTTAGTATAATGAAAATATGCATGTAAGTGGATTGGTAGACAGAAGAGAACTAAGTAGGAAATGTGAGTCATGGACATAAACATATACATAGATCGAGTGGCATCTAACATAGTGTTAAAGGACATAGGTTGTAGTAAACCTAGAGTCAATAGACCTAGGAGTGAGGCATCTAACCTAATGTAATGAACATAGGTTGTAGTAAACCTAGAGTCAATGGGCCTAGGAGTGACGCATCTAACCTAATGTAATGAACATAGGTTGTAGTAAACCTAGAGTCATATGAACCTAGGCGGATGACATTGAACCAAGAGTTAGATAACCTAGGTCATGTGATAAAGAGTGAAACCCTAGAGTCAAGTAGACCTAGGATGTAAAGAACATTGGACCAAGTGGGTCGACTCTTGAGGGTCAAAGCCAACCCTCAAGCAAAGTGGAATGGATTCCGGAATCCCGAGTTTTGGACACCACCGAGGGTGTCGGGCGTGTGCGACGATTTTGCCGTCCAGGGCTATACCACTGTCGTGGCGTGTGCGACGATTTCGCCGCCGGGTGGGTGAGCCGAGCTGATTTGTATACCGGTTGAGCCGGGTTGAGGATCGGACCTCCAGTATTGACTGACACCATTGCTGGGTAAGTACGATACGTGCGCCGCCAAGTGGCTGAGACGTGACTTGAACCATTGTTGGGTGTGGTGCGATTAGTTCGCCGCCAGATGGTTAGGTCATGGCTCTAGTCTATACTGGGTAAGTACGCCGTGTTCGCCACCAGAATGGCTATGTCAAGCGACTCGAGCCGGATTCAGCGTGTGCGACGATTTCGCCGCTATAAGGCTGAGTCACAGAGGGCGGCAGGCTGTTGACAGCTGAGGTGGTTGTGAGACATCCAACACCTCGGGCTAGATAGTGGGCGGATTATCCGCAAGAGATTGACTCAAGACCGAGTCGGGTGGCATAGTGAGCTGAGGTAGAGTGGACCTTAGATGTGATTGATAAATAGCATAAGTGCCAAAAAGCAAAGAATGTGAATAGTTAGCTTAAATAGATAGCTAAATGTAAGAATGAAATGGCTAATGTAAAGAAAAGCTAAGAACTATTGCATAATTTGAATACTGCATATTGTAAGTTATGGGGTACCCAAAGATCTATCTAGATTGTATCAAAATACACCTATAGGGTGTAACGGCCAAAAACCACAAATCGATGTTATAAAAGTAAATGCAAAAAATAAAAAGCACACCGAGATTTACGTGGGAAAACTCCAACTCGGAGTAAAAAAACCCACGGGACCAAACACGCGATAACAATCCACTAAGAATAAAAGATTACAAGGTGATTTACCGAATCCACGGACTCAAACCTCTCTTTTATCTTTTCCGGATCTCGCGCCGCCGCCGGGTTGTCCACGCCCCACGTTCGAATCCACGAACGCCTCCACTTCGAATCCACGAAGCCTCCGATCACGCCGAATCCACGACGCCACTCGAATCCACGAGCGCACTCCGTCCGGAGCAAGAACAATATGATCGGTGATGATTTATTACTTAGATAATCATTAAAGAACCGTAGAAGATATTTCTAAGCAATAGCCAGATCAATTCTCCATGAAGAATGAGAAATTACGGTTTCAAGAATTGATCCGATAGAAACTTGTTGTTGAAGAAAGAAAGAAAGCACCCAATAAGTTTCTAGGGTTTCATAATGGTCTAAACTCTAAGCATACAAATTAATGGAACCCCCATCGCTTATTTATAGATTTAGAAGACTTAGAAGTAGACTAGGATTGTGAAAACCCAATTTTGGAAATAAAATTAGAGATAGACTAGGATTTGAAAATCTGTTTAAAATTAATTAGAAAATATAGAGATAGACTAGGATTTGAAAACCAGTTTAAAATCAATTAGAAAACATAGAGATAGACTAGGATTTGAAAAACTCAATTTTGTCCATATATTCAATTTAAAAACATCCTAAGTCTTCCAAACATTTTTAAATATTTATAAATCATCATCAATAATATTTGAACTTACCGAGCATTGTGGATTCATGTTTTGAGTCTTCGAGTCTTCGATCTTCATCTCTTCTTCTTTAAACCTTCAAAACTCCGGACTCACTTCACGAAATATGCCAACATAAAATCCGTAACACATATTGCGAGGCATGTTTTTATGTTAGTTGCATAGTTTTTGGACTAACATATTTGCAGTGCCTCCTTGGACCTATTGGTCGAGCTTTTCCCTCGGGTGGCCGTACCCACTAGAAACTATGGACAATAGTTCTCACCCCACGTTGTTTTGGGGTATTTCCTAGGCACGCACGTGAGCGGCGCAGCAGCAGCGCGAGGCAAGGGCGTAGCTCCATAGATAGCGCCCTACTAGGAGACCAGAAATAGCAGTACCCCGAGTCGGCATAGCCTAGGGGTAGCGGGGGAAAAGAAAGTGCAAGATGTAATAAAATTGTAATAACTTGAAATGACTAGATTGTATTAGGGAGTTTGAAGAAAATGTAAAAATTATAAACTGAGACAAATGTTTGTAATAGCAAGTAGCTGCATTTATATTTATGATACTTCCTTATGCAATCTGATTGTGAAATATGTTCCTGTTTGGAACCTCTTGTAATTGTATTGATTGCGACTCCTAGGACGTACATGGGAAACTCTATCCGTTCGGCGGTCTGTCGGCGGCGCCGCGACTTCGGCCAAATTGGCGGGTGGTTGTGGGCTGTGACACTATGCCTCAACAATAATCAAGTAAATGTGTTACTACGTAGTAGATATTCTACAATATGCTACTATGTCACAATAATCTAGAAGGAACGAGCTACTACATAGTATATGACCTACACATAATACTATGCCTCGATAATCAAATCTCACGGGCCAACCTGAAGGTTTGTGAGACCCCAGATAGTCCTATATATGAGATATAATAGGGCTATCCTCTTAACCCGGCTTAAGCATTTTGGGCGGTGGCAAGGCCCAAGAGGTTAAGAGAGTTAAGCGTGCTAGGATGGGAGTAGTCCTAGGATGGGTGACCCTTGGGAAGTTGGGGCGCAGATGGTATCAGAGCCAATTACCAGCCGGAAGTGTGAGATGAGTCTCGGCTGAGCCAGGATCTGGATGACGGGCTAGTTGTTCTATTAGAAAGGATAGTGAAAAAAAGGAACTTATTAGGTTTTGGAATGCATTTTATGATGAAATGGAAAATAAATGTCAGATTGACAATAAAGATTCAACTAAATCAGATATGTATAAGTTATTTGTCATCGATAAATTGATGCAGGGTAAAGAAGGCAAACAATTATGTAGTGATGATTTGCGTAAACTCCAATTAGAAATAGAGGACTTGTCAATGGAATTTGATGAAGAATCCAATTTTAAGACAGTTCCCAACTTAATAAGAACATTAATCAAGAAAAATGAAATAAATGCTAAGGATTATCTCCGTGGTAAGGTTGAGTTAAAGGAAGATAAAGAATTGCTTACAGAATTCGGTCAATATACGATCGAAGCATTAATAATTCATGTTTTGTCTCTGGTTTTTAATTCCCTTGAAGCAAGCTCAATAATTCGTGTTGCTTCTTTGATTGAACGACTTGAGTCATGTGTTCGGTCACAAGCCGCATTATTGAAACACCGCAGGTGTAAAAAAGATAATAAGAACTCTATAGCTGTGGTTGATGTTAATCAAGAGTCTCACATCGCCTGGTACTTGTGAGTCTGAGCCTGACGAGGACGTCAGGGCTTAAAGGTGGGGAGATTGTGAGACCCCAGATAGTCCTATATATGAGATATAATAGGGCTATCCTCTTAACCCGGCTTAAGCATTTTGGGTGGTGGCAAGGCCCAAGAGGTTAAGAGAGTTAAGCGTGCTAGGATGGGAGTAGTCCTAGGATGGGTGACCCCTGGGAAGTTGGGGCGTCACAAGGTTGCTACCCAAGGCTAACCCGAAGGTTACTACCTCGACTCACATCTCAAATCTCATAGGTGAGGAGAAGCTGCACTCGCACACTGAGACCGTCTGCGAGACAACTACGTCTGCCCCTAGTGTGATGTACTCCGGAGACCACTGCTTCGGTGGAGCAACCACCGACAAGCGAAAACAGACTAAGTGAGTATGATCTATCCTTGTACTCGACGATACTCTGTCTACTAGGGCCACAGTGCCTTTGCTGTACTAACTCTAAATGCACAATGTCCACAACACGACAATAAGGAAATCTACTATCCCTAGGTTCAAATGCCATAGTGTTCTACTACGCTAGATTTGATGCCACTCATTTATGTCATGATGTTGTATGCGTCTCAATACACTAAATTGACATGCCACTCGATTATGTTATAATGTCTCTACTACACTACGTTGACATGCCACTCGATCATATAGTCATGACATAGTGTTTCTACTACACTAGTTCAATGTCACTTGTTTTCATCATCACAAGTCCAAGTTCATCATCATTCTTGTCACTATAGGATTGTTGTCACAAGACCCAATCCTCATGCAACCTAAGTTCAAGTGTCAAGCCCACGATGCTACACTAACTAGGAAACATACAAGGAAGTGGAAATGCAATCATCTACTCATCCTATGATGCATATATGACAATATATATGAATATGATCAATATATATAACTTGGACATAAAAGGAAGCCCAGTTGCTTCGGGATGGACACTCCCCACCTTTTGGTGATGTCAAGATGCTACGATTCCGATTTCGTGATTTTTGGAAGCTTACGCCGCGTGCTGCGGCAATCTGTACTGGAACAAGCTCTTTCCTCGATTCCTTCGCGTACGCTCGTCGGATTGCCGAATCGAGCACACCAACGCGTTGAAACACTTATCAATTAGGTCTACTTAGGGTTAGATTAGATCAAACCCTACTATTTCTCAAAACCTCCTTTTTGAAGCCCTAGATGCCATTATTGCTAAATACCCCAAATCAACCTAAGATTTAGGTAATAACCATCTCATTAGCATACTAGGATTCCAAAAATACTATTTCTAGAGCATAAGAAGTGAGCCCTAGAGATCTACCATTGAAGAGCATCAAAAGCTTACCTCTACCAAACTTCTTCTCCAAGCAAAGAAAGAATAAGATAAAGAAGATGATAGAGCTTCTCCTTCTAGCTCCAAATCTCCACCAATCCTCCCTCTTGATTCACTTCTAGAGAGGGAGGAAAAGCTTCTAGAGAGAGTGAGGGAAATGTTTTGGGTTGCAAATGTGAGGGAGAAGGAGAGAAAGGAGCCCCAACTCACTTCTATACCCTCTCCACATTTGCACAAAGGCCCCTCAACAATGTAAGTTGTGCACAGCCCAAACTGGGCTATTTTCTGGTGCGGGGACCAGTCCCTGGGCTTGAGGGACCTGATCCTGTAGGTCCAAAAAATTGCATTTTCAGACTTAGCCAAATTTTCAGCATTTTCAGCTTTTGGTGTCTGTTTTCGCTCGTTCGGCCTCCGATTCTTTTCAAATCGAACTGAGACTTTCAAAACATATTTTTGAGCGTATTTTCATCATCTTTTCATTCACTCTAATGCCGGATTTAGTCCATGGTCCAACATAGCCCTTCGGGTCTCGTTTTCGCGCCTATGCTCTCCGAAAACGCCCAAATACTTTCGAACTTCACCGGAACCATTCTAACGGCTTTCCAAACCAACATACCTTGTAATTTCATAACTTTAGAAGTTCGGTATGCTACACATTGAGGTTCTCATTCCTTACAGCTATCTTATGCATGCTAACAACGCACATATCTCTCTCTACTACATAGAGGTAATTTTCATGAAATATAACACATGTATCTTAAGCATTCTAAAATTCACATATACTCTATCTAGCATAAATATGCATGATTTTTTATTTTTACAACAAGTAAAAAAATATAGGGTGAGTGCACCCATTTCGGTGAGGTCAAACCCACCAAGAGCTCCTTGGACCCCCTTCGTTTGGGCCAACGAAGATGTCCACTAGCCTTCTAACTCCCTAAAGAAAATTCTAAAAGGGTTAGTTGTGAAGCACTGAACTTTTACAAATAGCAAGGTTCGAGTGTTGGATGTGAGATCTGAGCTTTTCCAGACTTTCTGGAGGCTCGTTGACTGTGTTCCGACCTATGGCATGAGTCCCAAGAATAGAGGTTTAAACCTATGCATCAAAGTCCAAAAAGTTGGATTTTGGATAGCTCACGGTTGCATTTTCGGGCATTTGTACCGGTACAGACTTGGTGGTTGTACCGGTACAGGCTTGATGGCTGTACCGGTACATTTTGGAATTTGTACCGATACATAGAGCCTTTTCTCTCAAACCCGAGGCTTGGGTTTGGCAGTTTCACAGGATCTGTACCGATACACTTTTCCCGTGTACCGGTACACTTTGACAGTTTTCAAAAATATGAAACTGCATGGGCTTTTGTGCGATTTGGCCCTTCCTATAACAGCACCCACGACCCTTTAGGGTTCTTTTGTGCTGGGATCACAGAGAAAAAGGGTAAGGGAGCTCTCTCAACTCCTCTCTTCCATTTCTTTGATCTTTGTTGGGATTTCTTGAGATTAATCATCTCCTTTTTTTCTCTTTTGCTTCTTGGTGCATACCCCACCATGGATAAAGTTTGAAGGCTTGGTTTTAGTGCTTGAAGGAGGAGAGATCTTCAAGCCTTGAGGACTTTGGGACTTATTGGAAGCTCCAAAGAGGTAAGCATCATCTCTGCTTCCTCTAGTTTGGGATTTTGATATTTCTTTTGATAGAAATCCTACTTTTGGAGTGTCACGCCCCGGGGTCGGCAGGACCTTCCCCAAAGCGTGCCCAGACCCGCCATATGCCAACACATACAAGGCGTCTAAATAAAAACATCGGAATTAAAACAATAATAGGCTACAACTAAGAATATCAGAGCCACATACAGCTATCCCTATCAGCAAGTAGGATCAAAAGACAGGTAAGAAAGAAAGAGAGTACTATAACCGCTACAAGTAAAAAGTAAATACAACAGAGTAAACCAGTAGTGTAGTTCTAGGTACAAAAGGGTAGCCTCTACCAAACGGTACACACACTCATCCTCTCCAACAAAAATAAAGGAGAGATGAACCACCTAGCGAGACTCCTCGTCGCTAGTCCGAAACGACACCCTTGCCGCGATCCCTGACTTTCCCCGCTGAAGGCGCTAAAACACGTCAGAAAACAGAGGGCGTGAGAACTATAAAAATATAGTTCCCAGTGGGCAATTACTGATCTGCACAGGTTGCACCACTAGGCCCAAAAGAAGTAATAGTCCAAGTACTGAAGTAAATAACTGTAAATAAAGCATAACTGTAAATGCTAAATTAATTAACCCAAAATAAATATGGTACATGCTTTATTCAACCCGAAATGTCAACTTTAAACAAGTACTTTCTATTAATCTCCTGAGTATACTATAATGGAAATGTTGACCTATCAAGTATACTACATGTGTCCAATACTATGCCACAATATATCCGAGTATCCAACTACTAAGTCCTATCTAGTAGTGATGTCAATTTTCTATTATATGTCACTGCCCAATTCTCTTTCTAGGATCTACACAAGTGTAATCCAGCTTGTGCCGCCTAAGTACCGTGGTAGCCCCAACATCCCCCGCAAGGAATGAGTCATCAAACGGTCCCTAGGCTTCTCAACACGCACGCGCGAACGAATCGCGAAGGCCAACTCCGAGATCTTTGGCTTGTAGGGAGCGACCCTCATAAGCATGTGCGAAGAGCACAAATGGCAACAAGCACTGTCCAAGTCTCAAGTGTCCAAAACCTCATGTCACCCTCATGGCAAATGTCACTAGTAACCCTCAGGTCTAGTACAATAGTTCACATGACACTAGAATTTCTATGTCAAAGTTCAAATCCGAGCCTAATGCCGCTTGATGACATTAGCTCCCTAGTTCACAAACCGATGCCAAGTCTAATGCCGCTTAATGACATTAGCTTTTCTCCTATGTTATACATAGTCTAAGTTCAAGTTCACTTGTTCTCATGTCATTTTCACTATATCCAACATGCTCTCAAGCCACAAGTAGAATGCAACACTATGCCTAAGTCCACAAGCCACTCTCTACTATATAGAGGTCAATATTTTATTACACATAAGGCACGTGTTTAAGCATTCTAAGAATTCAATCATGATGTAAATAACACGAAAATACATGATTTTCTGTTTTACGGTACTCAAATATTTCCAATGAGAATTTTCATTGAATTTGGAGGTCAAACCCACCGATGGTCCTCGCACGCTCCCGGTCGCCAACCCCGACACTTTTCAGACTCCTTGTACCCTAGAAAGGTCGCACAAGAAGTTTCAAGGTCAACTGGCAAGCCCACGACTCAAACTGCGAAGATCAAAACTAGCGAACAGGGAAAAATTCACCTATGAGTGAAATCCCTCTCGAAGCTTCAAATGGAAGCTAGATCCCATCTAAGGCAACCTAAGTAAAGATTCTAAACCACATAATTAGGTTCAAAAGCCTTAGAAATTACCCAACTCCAAAACCACATAGAAAGGGTAAAACTCACCTCTGAGGTAGCAATCCCTCTAGAGATCCCAAAAGCAAGCTAGAGTCTCCTCCAACCAACCTAAAGGAAGGTTCTAACATCATCAATTAAGCTCTAGATGCACCAAATCAAAAAGCCCCAAAAACAAACCCTAATATCAACATCTAGGGTTTCATCTACTAGGAAGCAATAGAAGCTTAATCTAGAGGATTAGAAGTAATCCATACCTCTTAGGAGCCTCCTCTCAAGGTTCAAAACCATCTAGAAGCAAAGATCTTCCTCCAAGAAAGCTCCCAAGCCAAGCTCAAGCTCTCCAATGCTGAGGAAGATGAAGTAGCAAGCACCAAAGCCACATGCAAGCCTCCTCCCTAGATCTCCTCCTCTTCTTTTTCTCCTTCTCCTCCTCTTTCTCTCTCTCTCTAAGTGTGGGAGAGTGTAAAAATGAGAAGGAGTGAGATGGGAGCAGCCATATAGGCTGTTAAGAGGTAACAAAATGCCGAAAAGCCCCTGCAGTTTCGGATTGTCGAAAAGCGACTTATGCGGTACAAATCCAGTTGGTACCGGTATAAACTCTGCGAAACAGCAAACCCGAGCCTCGGGTTTGCCCAGTTGCTCATCTATACCGGTATAAATCTCGGCTTGTACCGATATAGCCATCATTTTGTACCGGTATAGATACCATTTTGTACCGGTACAAAGGCATAAAATTTCAACCCGAGAGCAACCTAAAATCCAGCTTTTTGGACTTTAGTGCTTGAAAATCATCCACTAACCTCGGTACTCGTGCCATAGGTCGGAACACAGTCAACGACCCTCCAGAAAATCTGAAAAAGCTCAGATCTCACAACCGACACTTAAACTTGCAATTTGCGAAAGTTCAGTGCGTCACATGGAGATTTAGGGTTTATTTTGGGGCTTTGTGATTTGGGGCCTTTTGAGCTGATTGATTGGTTTAGAACCTTGATTTAGATTGCATTGGAAGGGATTTAGCTTCCATTTGAGGGTTTGTGAGGGATTTCTACACATTAGGTGAGTTTTTCTTTATCTTTACCTAGATGTTTAAAGATTGAACTCATGGTTCATCTTTTGGGGTTGTAACTCCTAGGACTTACCTTGTAGGGTACTAGGAGGAGAAATATAGATTTCGTTAGCGTTTCGGAGCGACGCTTGGAGCATCGGTGGGTTTGACCTCACCAAGCACAATGAGAAATTCTCATTGGTGTTTATTTGCATTCGGTTAATTTGAAAATCATGCATTTTCATAATAGTTATATTATTTGTGAAATTTAGAATGCTGAAAACATATATGTTATGTATAATGCAATTTTATCTCTATATAGTAGAGATGTGTTCATGTGAGACTAAGTAGGTGTTGGCATTCTAGTTGGGACATGAAACTATATGGTTATAGTGAATTTGAAATATGTTTGGGACATAGAAACTATGCAGGACATAGGAGAAAAGCTCTTGTCATAAAGAGGCATTGGCTTAGCATTAATATGTGACTTAGTGAGCTAATGTCATCAAACAGCATTAGGCTTGTGATTGAACATTGACATATATAGTAGGTTGTATTGTCATGAGAGCTATTGTACTAGACCTTAGGTTTGCTAGTGACATTTGCCATGTGAGAGACATGAGGATTTCGGTACTTGAGACTGGATTTTGCTTGCTTGCCATTTGTGCTCATTCGCATATACTTGTGAGGGTCGCTCCCTACAAGCCGGCACTCCGGAGTTAGCCTTTGCGATACGTTCGCGCGTGCGGTATTGAGAAACCTACGGGGCCGATTGGGACAAACTCATTCGTTGCAGGGGATGTTGGGGCTACCACGGCACTTAGGTGGCACAAGCTGGATTACACTTGTGTAGATCCTGGAATGAGAATTGAATTATGACATTTAATATTAAATGATGATCACTACTAGACAGGACATAGTAGTTGGATTACTTGGACATACTTAGAGCATACTTTGGGACACGTAGTATACTTGATAGTCCATTATTTGCATCATAGTATACTTGGTTGTTATAATAGAGCATATCTTTTATATGTTGGCATATCAGACTTGGATAGCATATACATTTATCATGTATACATGTGGCATAGTAGCGTAGCATTTCATTTATACTTTTATTACAATTGTTTATTTACCACTTACTCTTACTATCTCTTTTGGGTCTAGTGGTGCATTCCGCTGAGGTCAGTAATTGTCCACTGGAAACTATAAATTATAGTTCTCACGTCCTCTGTTTTCTGACTCTTTTCAGCGCCTTCTGCATCGAGGGAGGCCAGGGACCGCGGCAAGGGCGTTGCCTCGTGTTAGCGACTTCGGCGAGGGTGTTCGATAGGTGGTCCACCTCTCTTGTACTTTTATTTTGGGAGAGGTTTTGAGAGTTGTATCTTGTATAGAGGCCACCATATTTTGTGGATACTTGTGTTAGATGTTGTATCACTTTTTATTTCTTTTTGGTTATTCAGTTTACCTTCCTTCCTACTTGCTCTTAGAACTTAGTTGATGTAGCCTATTGTTGTTTTATTTCTACTGTTTTTGCTAGACGCCTTGTATGTGTTGACATATGACGGGTCTAGACACACTACTGGGAAGGCTCTGCCGGTCCCGGGGCGTGACATTAGCCAAAGTAAACGAACACCCAAAATGTTCATCTTTAATCAACCCAAGAAAAAGGCAAAACTCACCTAAGATGTAGAAAAACTCTCTCTAATCCCAAATGGAAGTTAGAGCCATTCAAATCCACCTCAACGAGATGTTCTACACCTATCAATTAAGTCCCAAAAGCTACAAATCAAAAATCCCCAAATAAACCCTAAATTTCACATTCTAGGTTTTCATCATGCAAAATCCATCAAAATATGGATCAAAAGGGGGAAACATGCTACTAACCTCTCTAGATGCTCCAAACTTAGCTAGGGTGGTGCTAGGGTTGAAGTTCTTCCTTCAAACAAGCTTCAACTAAGATCCCAAAGCTTCTCCAATGGTGGAAAGTCACCAAAATGCCAAAAAGAAGCAAAATGGGAGATTAATCCTCTAAAAATCCAAGAAAAGGAAAAGAAAATCCAAATAGGGGAAGATGAGAGACTCCCCACCTTGTTCTCCTGTGTTTCTAGGCTCAGGAAACCAGCAAGGGGCGTGGGATGCTTTATGGAGTAGTTACAATTCCAAAAACATTCCTAAAAAATTAGTCTGCAAACTGCACGGGTATCGGTAACACCGGGCAAGAGTACCGGTACCAAGTTAGCTAGATAGCCAACCGAGCCTCTGCCGCGTAGGAAAACATACAGAGTACCGGTACCGGCCCGATGCATTACTAGTACTCTGCCCTGTAGAGACCTGTGACACCCCAATAGTCCCACATCGGATGGGAAAGGGATTGTCATTGGGTTTATAATTGACAAAGACACTAGTAATAATAATTGGGCTTAAGCATTTTGGGCTGTTGGCCGGGCCCAACGAGTTATTATTGCTAGTGGGCTGGGTCGTTACATTTGGTATCAAAGCCGGTTCACCAGCTGGACATGTGTGGCGAGTCTCGGCTGAGCCGGCGTCTGGATGACGGGCTAGTGAGACGAGTCTCACATCGCCTGGTGATCGTGGGCTATGTGTGTGATTGGACTGACGAGGACGTCAGGGCCTTAACGGGGGGAGTCTGTGACACCCCAATAGTCCCACATCGGATGGGAAAGGGATTGTCATTAGGTTTATAATTGACTTAGACACTAGTAATAATAATTGGGCTTAAGCATTTTGGGTGGCGGTTAGAGAACGTTATTGTTAGTGGGCTGGGTCGTTACAAGACCAATCCCAGAACAATCCAAATTCTTCTTTTTTGAGACTTTGGTGCTAAGTTTTAACTTTTAATTCTCGGGATGCGAGTCATGAGTTGGAACGTTGTCACTGACACTCCAGAAAGTGTGAAAAAACTCGGAACATAAATTAAACACTCGAACCTCGTAATTTGCAAAGGTCCAGTGTGCTATAGTATGAGTCCTTTAAGAAGACCCCTTTCTCTAAATGCCTATATATTAAGACATTAATAGTTTTTTGCTGTACTTCCACAATTATCTGTTCCTCTAAGAAGACCTTCAATTCCACTTGGCTGTAATAGTTCCTCTGATTCCACTGATTTCGTTGGTTCTTCATCTGATTCTATTTTACCGTAATCATTTCTCTAATTTTACTGGTATGTTTATTTCAAATTATCTACCGTATATATATTTAAAAAAAATAATATTGATTTTTTTTACTCAGAAATTTTTTAACTTCAACGGTTGTTCTACAACCATTAGACTCTGAACTTGTAAGTTCGCCTTCGTGCGATGCTTATAAAAAATAATAATTTGTTCTCCTACTTTATGCAATAAGAATATATAAGAAATAAAAGAATGGTAAAATAGGTATATACAAATATAGATAATTATGCTATTGACCATTAAATAAATAAATATATGCATACTAAATAATCTTATAATTTTTTTTTTTTTTATATTCTTCATGTTTAAGCAAAGTATATGTGCGTCCGCACAAATGCCGGTCACTACACTGTTATAATTATTATTATTATTATTATTATTATTATTATTATTATTAGTAGTCGTAGTTCTAATGCTGGGTGGACCACCGCTCCTGGTACGGACCAATGCTCTATGCCCCGACCTTTCCTTGTTTTGCTTCTTTCCTCCGCCTTCCTTCTGTCTTGATCTGCGTTTGCGGTGCTGTCTTGTTCTCCATGGAGCAAGACGAGGTCCTTCAGAGGGTCTTGGAGGAGGGGGGCCGCGATAACTACTCCTACTACTCCCCCTCCTCTTCCACTGCTAACCCTCCGCCCCCGTCTCCGACCGCCGAATCCACCTCCGCCCCCTCCACCGCCACCTCCTCCTCCTCCTCCTCCTCCATTCTCCAATCTCTTCCTCTCCATGTGGTAGGCATAAAAGCACCATCCTCTGCATCTTTGATTTCTTCACCGCTATCGTCGCCTGATTATGATTATTCACGTCTTCTTTTCTGGATCGGTGCGCAGTCGTTCGATCACGGCTACTACCTATTGGTTAAAGCCATTCAAGAGCTTCGCGAGAAGAAAGCCGGCCAAATTGTCACCGTCGGGGTCGGCGGCCCCAGCGGCTCCGGTAAAACTAGGTATGAATTCATTAGTTGGTTGGCTGGTTGGTTAGTTCGTTAGTTAACCGATCCATGTCCATTTCTTTCTTTCTTTCTTTCTACCGGAAGATCGATTACGATTGATTGATTTTTTTTTTATCACTTTATATATGGAGTAGAGTTATTATACTTTAAGAAGCAGGCAGGCCTTCGTACTTCCATTTTGTTTTTATCATGGGGGCACACCAAATAAATAGCCTACACTGTTAAATATGATGGAGTATATTGAGTTGATGGAAGTCAAAATTTTGATCTGTTAATATCATTTACTAGTAACCAAAAGTCTCAAAATCAATTAATTTAACTGCCGATGTGACACAGTTTTTTCATTGAATGCTGTAGAACAATCTGAATTGGTTGAAATCTTGGTAGAAAATTGTTTTCACTCTCTAGGTTGGTCATGGTTAAAAACCCTGGTATTGAGTTGAAGAATCACATCGTCAAATTTTACAAGGTTGGTTGATTTTGATAGTTCCTTTTGTGGCATTTGATAAATTACGAAATGATAACAAAGAATCATGAAATTTGGTTACTAGATACTTCAAATACTCTAGATCATGTTTAATGGTCAATTTGCATTCCCCATTATCAAAACAAAATGAAAACACGAAGGCCTCCGTGCTTCCAATAGTATAGTAGCACTGCACTATATATGGATATGACTGTATAGTTTGTCAGAGAAGGTAGCGTCTGTCCTTGGCTGTGTGGTTATTTCGATGGAGGACTATCGGACAGGTGTTGATGATGCAAACGACGTAATAGACTCGATAGATTTTGATGCTCTTGTTCGCAACCTCCAGGTTTTCTCTTTTTTTCCTCATTTTACTTCCTTCGGGAATTGGCCAACCAATTTATTTATGCTTGTGTTTCATTATATTGCTCAGTATCCTAGGTTAGACTGCTGGCAGATATGAAAAAGGATTGATAAGTAAGCCAGATACTGCTTTATACATATTGCTTTTACTTCTATATGTTGATTATGTACATAATTGCTTATATCTTACATTTCTGTGCACAGAAATTCTCCTTGAGTTTTTCCAAATGTAAAAACCTTATTTTTTATTTATTCAGATTATCACTAACTATTAACTAATAATGGAGTCCCATGAGATGTTCTCTCACTTATGATTTGGAGCAGGTGAGCATACATTTGTCCGGGGGGTCGTTGTAAAATTGTCTTCGTGTCCAACTAATATCACTAATAATTGATGGAAAATGGATTTCCAATCCAAAGTGTCCATTTTTGTACAATATTTGTTAACTTGAGTTTCTTGATAGTGCTTTCATGAATTTCTCTCGTCATCCTTTCAATTATATTGAACATAATGCTTTTTTGAACTAGTAATGTTCTACTTTGGACTTTTTTTTTTTCAACTAAACCCTTAAAAAGTTCATAATTTGCAAAATAACCCTATCAAAAATTTTATTTGGCCAAATAGCCCTATTTTGTCCAACACAACATGAGGGTGGAAGAACAATTAGGAAACGGTGAATGGATAACCGTTTTTAATAAAATTTAAAAGATGATGATTCATTTACCGTCTTTTCCTTTACAAGGAAAGCGGTAAATGATTCGTTGTTTCTTTATATTTCCTATAGAGAACCCCAACTACCATACAAAGATTTCAACAAACCACATACAATCTTAACAACCCAGAAAATCCTAACAACCTATCCATACGATCCTAACAATCAAACAAATCTAATAATTCACATACAGTTCCAACAACCTCACAAAAATCCTCACAACTCATACAAAAAAAAATCTATAAACAACGATAACAATATAAAAACAGGCAACGATTTACTGCTTTCTAAAAATGGTGAACGATTTATTGCCTTTCTCATTTTTCTCAACGCTATAGTTAGTTTCCAAGAAGAGGGTTAATGAGCCAAATAAAATTTTGGAAGGGTCAAATGATCAGTTAGAAAATTTTTAAGGGTTATTATTTTAAAAAGTTCTACTTTGTTTCATCTTAGTGACAGAGAATCAAAGTTATTAGTTGCAATCTATAGAACTAGTAACAATGTGAAAAGAAGATTTAACTTATGAGGACTATTATTCAAAACCATTTGTCAAATAAACGACTGTAATTGCATGTTTGTTTTGGTGTACTACTCAAAAATTTATTAGCTTTTGAGAAATATCTTTGAGTAGCGAAGCTTCTAATTTTACTTGCATTGACGTTTATAGTTGCCAAAGTTTGACATTCAAGCTAAAACTATTGATTTACATTTGCAAAGCAGGACCTGGTAAAGGGTAAGGATACCCTGATGCCATTGCTTGATTTTCAAGAGAAGAAACGCACTGGTTGGAAGCAATTGAAGATTTCATCTTCTGGAGTTGTGAGATTGTCCCTCTATAATATTTGTTTTGGGCTTCTTGAATAAACATCATCTTCATAACTTCGTATATTTAGCTTTTCTGATGGTCTCAGTTATCCTCTTTGCAAACCTATATATATTTGTTTTAATCAAGTACGTGCCATTTAGCTCTGGTGGTGACTCATTCTTCTCAGGTGATTGTTGATGGTGCTTATGCGCTACATTCAACATTACGATCTTTGCTTGATATCAGAGTTGCTGTAGTGAGTGTTATAATTTGGAAGCTTATTTTTCTCTTACAAAAGATATATTCCTTTGAGTAAGTTCTTTTATGAATTATAGGTTGGTGGCGTTCATTTTAGCTTGCTGTCAAAAGTTCGACAAGACATTGGGGACTCTTGTTCTTTGGATTACCTCATAGATAGTATATTTCCTTTATTTAGGAAGCACATCGAGCCAGATCTCCATCATGCGCAGGTGATTAGTTATTGCTTAACCATTATAGAAGGCATTTGGTGATCTGTACTCCACTCCTTCCTTTCATGTCTCACAGATTAGAATCAACAACAGCTTTGTGTCATCATTTCGGGAACCTTACTACAAATTGAAATGCAAAAGTGAGGTTGGTTTGGTTTTCTAAACTATTTTGATTTCTCTGACCATTATATTTCTGAATGAATCTATGAACTCCTTGTTCTTGTTCTATTATTTAGCCATCTGATTGCTTCAGAGTGACTAATACAACCTTTTGATGTCCTATAGGATTAGCAAAACAAATAGGATTAGCGTAGTTAATAGTCCTTATAAGGGAACTATAGTACTATAGAGTTTAAATTAGCTGATATTGACTTGTATGAATCTTCATAAAAGGTAGTGAAGGCGCCTAGAGGGTTCTAGGTGGAGGATCCCTTAACTGCCTAGCTACTGCCTATTTGCTTCCGTGGTCCCCTTTATAACATAGACGCATACTTTCAAGATATTTTAAGGACCCTTTTAAACGACCAAAAGAGAAGTATTAACTATTAGTTTTAATCATATCAATTACTAATTCAAATTAGCAAATATAATACTTCAAGAAGAAAATATCTGAGAATGTGAAGAGGAATTATTATTAAGTTGTGCAGGAAATTGAAGAAGTAATAAAGGTAGTAAAAGTCGAGCAATGGAAAAAAAGAAAAGAAGAGAACAAGTGCATTTTGAGGCTCTTCAAAGAGTTGTTGAATGACAAATTGTGTACTCTTGAGGGTGATACAACTGTCTCACAATTTTAGACTGGAGAATAGTCTCAATCTAATTAAGACAATTGAGGTGTGGAGATCACCATATAGTTTTTTTTCACCCCATAGAGAAAATAGCTTCTAGATCTAGACACATGATATCACAAATAAGGGAGGAAAAAAAGAAGGAACTTTGACATCCTAAGCTAAAACTAGAATTGTGGTATACGGAAGTATACATACATACATATATATATATATATATATATATATATATATATATATATATATATATATATATATATATATATATATATATATATATAGAGTTAGTGGGATGCTATTGATAGCTCGAAGCATTTGGTGCTATCAAGTTTTACGCCTTTAGATAGCATGGGGGTGTGCCCTGTCTGCACTGGCACGGTACGACATCGGCACTCTTCGTGCGACACATGATACACTTGTGTGCTGATGGATATGCATGACCTCCTACCGGCACGCTTTCGCACGGACTTATTTAAGCTTTTTTGGTTCCAATCATCCAATGAGCTCTTATAATGTTATTTTGAAAGATTTAATTAAATAATTATGAATATTTGTTACAGCTTACTATACTCATCAATTAACATACTTGTAAGCTTTTTTTTTATGTAAAGTACAACTATACCTGATGCAGAATAGAAATTTTTATAGTTAGAATTTTTAAAATGCAAAAACATCTTTTTTTCTTTTGACCATATTATAGTCTTTTATAAAATACAAAAAAATAATTTTAAAGATTAGTTGAAAAAATACTTTTAAAAAGTATTTGAAAAAATTATTTTAAAAAATATTTAATAAATTATTTTTTAATTAATATTTTCAAAAAAATTAGTAGATCTATCAAAAAAATTATGCAATAAATTATATAATAAATAAATTAAATAAGTTTAAATATCAATTGATTTAATTTAGCTTTTAATTTTATCAGTATTTTCAATCTCCTAGAAAATTTATTATTGATGTGCCTCAAAATTTGTTTATTGAGTTCAATTTTTGTTCCCTTAATTCGCCAAAAATTTCGCTGTGCGACAAATTTTGATAAAAAAATTGTGAACAAAAAATGAATGTCTATAGTGGAAGCGGAGGGCTCGAACAAATCTTTTGTTCATATATTGATAAACAAAAAACAATTAATTATAATATTTTTGACTTACCTAATAAGTAAATTTTTAATTTGCAATGTCTTTTTTTGGGGGGGTATCTAGAATGTTTCGGATACCCCAAAGAAAAAAAAAGGAAGCAAAAAGCAAAAAAAATTTCAGTGCTGTGCCATCACTGTGCCGCGGAACGCGGCGCCGTGCCGCACGTTCTCGTGTGTCACAGCACTAGCACAAGGCGGCACTTTAAACCTTGAGTCCTGCTACTGTTGGCTTGCAACAACAACGGCCACTCAGCAGTGGATACTTTACCAAATCAAGCACAATCAAGATTCTAGGCTAAAGATGGTAATTGAGTAGAAACTAGAAAGTGTCAATTATATGTTGCTTCATCACACAATCAAACAAAAATAAGCATAATAGCAAGATCTAAATGTGATGAATCAGAAAACTAGTGTTTCGAAACTTATTTAGAAAATTATACAATGCCATAGGACTTACCCCCACCCACCCCGGAATATTATTTATGAGTCAGATCAATCTTTATATTTAACACTATGACTAACTAATTTCTTGTTTGGTATTGCTTCTGCTTTTTTATTTCTCATAAACTTAAACTTAAAATTTATGTGATTGAATGGACATCAGGGTGATGGATTGCATTTGCAGTCTATACAATTGGGTTTTGTTTATCATCTAGCTTTACAATCTATACAACTGCAGACTTACATCTCCAAGAGAAAGCTATTAGATAGTAATACTGTATTTGCAAAAGAATAGTAAGTGAACAATCAATGGAGTAGTTTAGCAAGGAGCAGTTAGATCGAAATGTAATTGCAGTAGGAAATCCTAGATGATTGCTACTAACTTCTTGAGATAGAACAAATCTGCGAATCATTGGCTTCGGAGCTGTTACGATATATTAGGATACTATGTATTATTGCCTTTTATAGAGTAGTATCATTGCCTTCTATAGAGTAGGATTATATAGTATGTAATCATAGTTATACTCTTACTATAGTAGTCATTGTTACTATAGTAAGACAATCTCTTGTACTATATATACTCGTTAATACAACTTAAAAGGGTATGCTTTTTTGCCTTTCTTACATGGTATCAGAGCGGGAACCCTAATATGGGGATATCGATCCATAGCCACCATCCACCATAAATCTCACCTTTTTCCATAGGTGTCCTTTTTTTTTTTGGATTTCTATCTCCCTGATATTGCTACATTACCATTGCTACAGTACTGATGCTACAGCACTGGCACTACAATATCAGTAGTGCTACAGTACCTCTGCTACAGTATTTTCAGCCTTTTGTGATTCTTTGTTCCTCGTGCCGTTCGGAATATCCTACTGTTGGTTACTCGTATTGCTCGATTCTTTTCTTGGTGCAGTCGATCTTATTCGGTGATAAGTGGTTCCTCTCGTGTGGTAGAATTGTGAAATATTTATTTTTTTAGCAACAAAATATTCTAACTATTTATTATGTCTTTTTATCACATCTTTTGAACTTTATTCTGAAAATTACTCACTAATTTAAAGAATAGAGGGTTTTGAACTGTGCCATCAGCATGGGGTTTGTATCGTGCCGGTAACTTGTTGGCACGGTACGGCACGGTAGATACGGCCCGTGCCGATAGGCACTTAAAACCTTGCTTAAAACCTTGGGTAGAAATCAGGTTCTTTTGATTCTCATCCACTACATTCCGATTCATCTTTTTTTCTTATCTAGTGGTGGATCATTATCTTAAGGTGGTAAACATGTCTTCTTCTACCTCAAATTTGCCAATTGTTAATATCAAAACTCTCATACCACTAGAACTCACCGATTCCACATATCTTGTGTGGAAACAAGTCTTTCTTAATGTTTTAGAAAGTTTTGGTGTTACCACACATGTGGACAGAACTAGTGTTGCGCCTTCTCAAACTATCGATACTGCTGATAAGAAGGTGGTTATAAATCCTGAATACGTAAGTTGGAAAAAGGACGATACTACTATACTTTCATGGATTAATGCCACTTTATCTCTTAGCATATTACATATGGTTGTTTCTAGCTCACCTAAAACTGCATATGATGCTTGGAGAATTATTGAGGCATATTTTATTGATAAGACTGCTTCCACGACTTTTTCTCTATAGTCTGAATTGCGGAGCATCAAGAAAGGCTCAATGAGTATGAGTGATTACATGCAAAAGATCAAGACGATTGGTGATGCTCTTCAGGCGAGTGGTGAAATAGAGTCAGACCATAATTTGGTCATGACTGTTCTTCTAATGCTACCAGAGGAATATCGAGGTTTTGTTAGTGCTCTAAACACACACAGAACTAAACCAACTTTTGAACAACTTCGTCCACTCTTGATGCAAGAAGAAACAGAAGTCCAGCGTCGTACTAGTGTGACTACGTCATCTGCTATTTCCACCATTGGCGATGAAGCTCTTTATGCCAATCGTGGACGTGGTATTCGTGGAGGCCGTGGAGGTAGATATCGTGGAGGCCGAGGACAGCGTGGTAGACACTACTCTGGTTGTGGATCTCCTGGAATCTACCCACAGTCTTAACCCAATTATCCTCAACAAGCTTACACTCCAAATCAACAACCGTACATTCCGAAGTCTGGCATACAATGTCAGATGTGGAAAGTTCAATCATTCTGCTCTTCAGTGCAGACAACGCTTCAATCATTCTTTCGCTGTTGATGAAGTTCCTCAGACCTTTGCTGCTATGAACCTTCACGAACCCGGTGAAGAGGTCTGGTATTCGAATACCGGAGCATCAAATCATATGACCGCAAACTTAGGTATTCTCATCTTCTAAACCTTATAGTGGGCATGAAAAAATTTTTGTTGGTAATGGAAATTTACTTGATATTACTCAGACAGGTGAAACTCAGTTGAATACATCTTCTAACTCTTTTGCTCTTAAAAATGTTCTTATTGTTCCTACTATTAAGAGAAATTTACTTTCACTGCGTAAATTCTGTCAAGATATTAGTTCTCTTTTTGAATTTGACTCTACTGGTTTTTCTATCTAGGACAGGAAAACAGGGAAGGAGCTTCTTCGATGTCCTAGCTCGGGAACTTCACTTTATCCAATTTCTTCTAAACTTGCAAGTGTAGGGAATAAGCAACAGCTAGCTCTTGTTGCATCTAGGTTTAGTGGAGATGTCTGGCATAGACGGTTAGGTCATCCTAGTCTTTCTGTTCTTTCTACATTTATTAAAAACAATAAAATTGTTTCTGATTCTGCACTGAAATTATCTGTCTGCAATGCTTGAAATATGGGAAAACCTGTTAAACTCTCATTTCTTGATTCGGAATCCCAATCTGTTTTTCCTTTTCATATTGTTCATTCTGATGTTTGGCAATCACCTGTGCCCTCGGTTTCTGGATACAAATATTATGTTATTTTTATCGACGATTATTCTAGATTTTTCTGGCTTTATCTTGTAAAATTTAAACATGAAGTTTTTGACAAATTTCTCGAGTTCACGAAGATGGTTGAAAATATATTTCACAGCTCAATAAAAGTTTTTCAATCTGACAACGGTACGGAATTTGTCAATGACAAGTTTTCTAGTTTTTGCTCACAAAATGGAATTATTTACCGATTTTCTTGTCCTTACACTCCTCAACAAAATGGCCTTGTTGAGAGAAAACATAGGCATTTATCTAACATTGTTAGAAGTCTATTGTTTCAAGCTGGCGTGCCTCCTCGTTTTTGGGCTGAGGCCATTCAAACTGCTGTTTTCTTGTAAATCGGCTTCCGTCTCTTATTGTTTTAAATGGGCGGTCACCATATGACATTTTCTATGGTTGTGCTTCTCCTGACTTGCAACTTATTAGTCTTTGGGTGTTTGTGTTATCTCGATGTTCAGGACATTGCAGATCACAAGCTCTCTCCCCGATAGGGGTGGAAACGAGTCGAGCTCGAGCGAGCTTATGTCAGCTCAAATTCGGCTTGAAATTAATTTCGAGCCTAAATCTAGGCTCAAGCTCGGCTTGAAATTAATTCGAGCCGAGCTCGAGTGAGCCTAATTTCGAGTCGAGCCGAGCTCGAGCTCTAAACGAGCCGATTGAAATTCTCGATATTATATAATCAATAGTTTAATTTGTATAGAACATTACCTACAATTTGATGCAACATGTCCAATAATTTAAAATACAAAATAATTGCAAGAAATGTGATATTATAATATGAAAAATAATAATTTGAGTTGGATATCTAACCTTGTAATGAATGTCAATTTCCTTTTGTATTTTTGTTGGAGCCTCTTGCATATCTTCTCTTTCGCCTTCGATCTCCATATTGCTCTTTTTCATCTATGTAGTTAAAACATGAATAAATTATATAAGCAAATAGTGAATTGAACTGTCCAATCATATAAAACTAAAATAAAAAATTTGTATAAAAATTGAATTTTTTACCTTAATTCGGCATATTTTTTCAAGCAAACAACCAATGGCATTCAATTTTACTATAATGTAACAAAATCATATCAAATTAGAAATTTTCAATATTGAAAAGTTAGCTAAGCATATTTAGATAAGTGAAGTTAGCTAAGCATATTTAGCTAAATATAGTATCATAACAGTAACAACATCAAATAGTTAAATAAACCAACATAAAAATAAAAATTCAACATTAATCCAAGTGCATATTGTCTTAAGAGCCATCATGGTGGCATAACAAAGTATAGAAAACAACATTAAGTCTTCAACTCAAAATCACTCCATCCTGTATCAAAAAAACATAATAAAGTTAGTTTATATAACAAATAATTTAAAAAATAATAAAATATATGTAATATGTGCATTCTTAAAATTATTCACCTTACAAAAAAAAAATTATTAAGCTAAGGATCCTCAACTTAGGGAATTGGAATGATAAGACTCTCCTCATTTAGATAATCAGACTGAAAAGTTAGCCATTATAGTTAATGAAAGAAGGGCTAAAGAGCATACCCTCTTGAGTTGTATTAACGAATATATATAGTACAAGAGATTGTCTTACTATAGTAACAATGACTACTATAGTAAGAATATAACTAGGATTACATACTATATAATCCTATTCTATAGAAGGCGATGATACTACTCTATATAAGGCAATAATACATAGTGTCCTAATATATCGTAACATCCCCCCGCAAGCTAAGCATCCGGTGGTCGGATGCGAAGATTGAGCCGCAATATCGAAAACCGAGAGGGTGACAAGGGCTTGGTGAAAATGTCGGCAAGTTGCTTGTCAGAAGGGATATGAATTAAGTCCAAATCACCAGACTGAACTTTTTACCGCAAGAACTGATGGTCAAGTTCAATGTGCTTCGTGCGAGCATGGAGAACCGGATTGGCCGCAAGGTAGGTGGTGCTGAGATTATCACAATAAATACTGATAGAGCGCCATAAGAAAACACGAAGGTCACGAAGGAGACGGCGAATCCAGACTGTCTCAGCAAGTGTGTAGGCTACAGCACGATACTCTGCTTCAGAACTAGAACGAGAAATGGTGGGTTGTTTCTTAGCGGACCAGGAGATAAGATTTGGCGAGAAAAATGCAATATCCAGTAGATCGACGTGTATCAAGACAGCAAGCAATGATCAGCATCAGCGAAGGCCACAAGAGAAGGATTGTCCCAGCGAGAGATAGGAAGGCCATAAGATAGCGTCCCCCGAATATAACGCAGAATACGCTTGACCGCTTGCATGTGCGGTTCACGAGGTGCATGGAGATACTGGGCAACAGAGTTGACGGCATATGAAATGTCCGGTCTGGTGAAAGTGAGATATTGGAGAGCACCAACTATCTGACGATAAGTGTATGGATCCTCAAGAAGATGCCCCTCATGGGAAGAGAGCCGAGATGTTGGCGAAAGAGGAGTAGAAACGGGCTTACTGTCAAGAAAACCATGTCGTTGAAGCAATTGATGCGCATATTTTTGTTGAGATAGATAAAGACCAGAGGGGGAGCGATGAACCTCAATACCCAAAAAATAATGCAGCGGCCCGAGATCCTTCATGGCAAATTCACGTTGTAAAGTGGCGATAAGAGCATCGAGAAGAGATGAGGAACTACCGGTGACAATAATATCATCAACATACAAGAGGAGAACAAGAGTGCCAGAGGAGGAATGACAAACAAACATCGAGGGATCAGCAGTGCTGCCAACAAAACCAATCTCAGAAAGAAAGGAAGTGAAACCGAAACCAAGCCCGAGGAGCTTGTTTGAGACCATATATCGCTTTGCGTAGACGGCAAACATGACTAGGAAGTGAAGGATGCACAAAGCCAGGTGGTTGTTTCATATAAACCTCCTCAGAGAGAGTGCTATGAAGAAAGGCATTCTTTACATCAAGTTGTCGGAGAGACCATCCAGAGGAGAGAGCGACCGAAAGAACAGTACGAATAGTGGTCGACTTGACAACCGGAGAAAAAGTCTCATCAAAATCAATGCCTTGTTGTTGTTTGTAACCTTGAGTCACTAGTCGAGCTTTGAGACGCTCAAGAGAGCCATCTGCCTTCTGTTTGACTTTGTAAACCCATTTACAGCCAATAAGATTGACAGAGGGTGGAGCAGGAACAAGCTCCCAAGTATCATTGGTAAGTAATGCATCAAATTCTTCACCCATGGCAGCATGCCAACCTGCATCCTTAAAAGCTTCGTGAAAAGTGGTAGGCTCAGTAGGAATAGTATGTGTAGAAGCTAGAAAGGAGGTAGATCCGGCAAAATTCTTAGCCATAGACCGAGTAAGCATAGAGTGTGTTCGAATTGGTAAAGAAGGCTCAACAGGCTGAGGTGAAGGCGGCCTGTCGGATGTGGAAGGCGTCCTGTCAGATACGGAAGGCGTCAACTCAACAGGAGAAGGTGAAGCAGTAGCAGCAGTAGGTCGGAGGGCGTGTCGTCTGGTATAGACTCGGAGTTCAGGTGGACCAGCAACAGTGGCAGCCTGTTCATCACTAACCTGTGTGGCATCATGATTCAAGGTGGAAGGAAAAGTCGATACAGTCTCAGACGGTAAAACAGATGCATCTGAACCAACATCCGTAGAAGGACGTGCGAAAAACTAGAGATGGCATCAAAAGAGGAAGGACTTTCGCCCAATAAGGGAGGATTAGAAAGAAAATGTTGAAACATTTGAAAATTTGAGGCAGTGAGGGAAGGTGAGGAAGAAAATTTGGACAGACAAGAGTAAGGAAAAACAGTTTCGACAAAAGTAACATGGCGAGAAATAAAAATTTTACCAGTGCTCGGATAGAGGCAACGAAAGCCTTTATGTCTGTCAGAAAGGCCCAAGAAAACACAAGGAAGTGATCGGGGAGAGAGCTTGTGATCTGCAATGTCCTGAACATCGGGATAACACAAACATCCAAAGACTCTGATAAGTTGCAAGTCAGGAGAAGCATAACCATTGAGAATGTCATATGGTGACCGCCCATTTAAAACAGTAAGAGACGGGAGTCGATTTATAAGAAAAACAGCAGTTTGAATGGCCTCAACCCAAAAACGAGGAGGCAAGCCAGCTTGGAACAGTAGACTTCTAACAATGTTAGATAAATGTCTATGTTTTCTCTCAGCAAGGCCATTTTGTTGAGGAGTGTAAGGACAAGAAAATCGGTGAATAATTTCATTTTGTGAGCAAAAACTAGAAAACTTGTCATTTACAAATTCCGTACCATTGTCAGATTGAAAATTTTTTATTGAGCTGTGAAATATATTTTCAACCATCTTTTTGAACTCGAAAAATTTGTCAAAAACTTCATGTTTAAATTTTAAAAGATAAAGCCAAGAAAATCTAGAATAATCGTCGATAAAAATAACATAATATTTGTATCCGAGAAGAGGACACAGGTGATTGCCAAACATCAGAATGAACAATATGAAAAGGAAAAGCAGACTGAGATTCCGAATCATGAAATGAGAGTTTAACATGTTTTCCTATATTACAAGCATTGCAGACAGATAATTTCAGTGCAGAATCAGAAACAATTTTATTGTTTTTAATAAATGTAGAAAGAACAGGAAGACTAGGATGACCTAATCGTCTATGCCAGACATCTCCACTAAATCTAGATGCAACAAGAGCTAGTTTTTGCTTATTCCCTACACTTGCAAGTCTAGAAGAAATTGGATAAAGTGATGTTCCCGAGCTAGGACATCGAAGAAGCTCCTTCCCTGTTTCCTTGTCTTTCACAGAAAAACCAGTAGAGTCAAATTCAAAAAGAGAATTATTATCTCGACAGAATTTACGCACTGAAAGTAAATTTCTCTTAATAGTAGGAACAACTAGAACATTTTTGAGAGCAAACGAGTTAGAAGATGTATTCAATTGAGTTTCACCTGTCTGAGTAATATCAAGTAAATTTCCATTACCAACAAGAATTTTTTCATGCCCACTATAAGGTTTAGAAGATGCTCTCAAACGAGTTAGAAGATGTATTCAATTGAGTTTCACCTGTCTGAGTAATATCAAGTAAATTTTCATTACCAACAAGAATTTTTTCATGCCCACTATAAGGTTTAGAAGATGAGAGAATACCAGAGTTTGCGGTTATATGATTCGATGCTCCGGTATCCGGATACCAGAACTCCTCACCGGGTTCGTGAAGGTTCATAGCAGCAAAGGTTTGAGGAACTTCATCAACAGCAAAAGAATGATTGAAGCGTTGTTTGCACTGAAGAGCAGAATGATTGAACTTTCCACATATCTGATATTGTATGCCGGACTTCGGAATGTATGGTTGTTGATTTGGAGTGGAAGATTGTTGAGGATAATTGGGTTGAGACTGTGAGTAGATTCTAGGAGATCCATGACCAGAGTAGTGTCTACCACGTTGTCCTCGGCCTCCACGATATCTACCTCCACGGTTGGCATAAAGAGCTTCACCGTCAATAGTGGGAATAGAAGAGGACGTAGTCATAATAGTACGACGCTGGACTTCTGTTTCTTCTTGCATCAAGAGTGGACGAAGTTGTTCAAAAGTTGGTTTATTTCTGTGTGTGTTTAGAGCACTAACAAAACGTCGATATTCCTCTGGTAGCCCTAGAAGAACAGTCATGACCAAATTATGGTCTGACTCGATTTCACCAATCGCCTGAAGAGCATTACCAATCGTCTTGATCTTTTGCATGTAATCACTCATGCTTATTGAGCCTTTCTTGATGCTTCGCAATTCAGACTTTAGAGAAAAATCCGTAGAAGCAGTCTTATCAAGAAAATATGCCTCAATAATTCTCCAAGCATCATATGCAGTTTTAGGTGAGCTAGAAACAACCATATGTAATATGCTAAGAGATAAAGTGGCATTAATCCATGAAAGTATAGTGGTATCGTCCTTTTTCCAACTCACATATTTAGGATTTATATCTTCCCTCTTATCAGCAGTATCGATAGTCTGAGAAGGCACAACACCAGTTCCGTCCACATGTTTTGTAACACCAAAACTTTCTAGAACATTAAGAAAAACTTGTTTCCACACAAGATATGTGGAATCGGTAAGTTCTAGTGATATGAGAGTTTTGATATTAATAATTGGCAAATTTGAGGTAGAAGAAGACATGTTTACTACCTTAAGATAAGGCTCCACCACTAGATAAGAAAGATAAATCGGAATGTAGCGGATGAGAATAAAAAAGAACCTGAATTCTACCACACGAGAGGAACCACTTATCACCAAATAAGATCGACCGCACCAAGGAAAGAACCTAGCGATACGAGCAACCAACAGTAGGATAGTCCGAGCGGCACCAGAGGAGCAAGGAGGAATCACAAAAAGGCTGAAAATACTGTAGCAGAATACTGTAGCGTCGGTACTGTAGCATCAGTACTGTAGTGATAATACTGTAGCAGTGCCGGGAAGATAGAAAACCAATAAAAAGGACACCTATAGAAAAATGTGAGATTTATGGTGGATGGTGGCTATGGATCGATATCCCCACATTAGGATTCCCGGTCTGATACCATGAAAGAAGGGCTAAAGAGCATACTCTCTTGAGTTGTATTAACGAATATATATAGTACAAGAGATTGTCTTACTATAGTAACAATGACTACTATAGTAAGAATATAACTAGGATTACATACTATATAATCCTATTCTATAGAAGGCGATGATACTACTCTATATAAGGCAATAATACATAGTGTCCTAATATATCGTAACAGTTAATTGTCTAAAGCATTAGTAATAAATAGTAGATTACGAAATTCAAAATTAAAAGTATTTAATAACTTACATTGGGAGCGTTTAATTGTAGTTTTGAAGTATCACGAATCCAATTTCCTCCACATACTAGAGCCTCTACAGTACTAGTAGATAATGAACTGCAGTAATCCGTAAGAACTCTTCCGCCTGCACTAAATGCAGATTCTGATGTCACCGTAGTAATTGGCACATAAGGAATATCTTTTGCCATTTGTGAAAGAATAGGAAACTTGTGAGAGTTCACTTTCCACCAATTAAGAACATCAAATGTTTTGTCTATAGATGCATTACATCTCACGTTTTGCTCTTCCAAGTAAATCCCCAATTCCGATTTTCCAACTTCCATTGAATCAACTGTCTCCAAAAATAAATCAAATTCAGCTATTCCTTTTGTCTTAACTTTTGCCTTTATAGATAAATCTTGGCCATTTTCATCATTTGATACATAAACTTCATATATATCAAATAATGCTCTCTGAACTCTTAAAATATGATCAACAAATTCAATCTGAGAGTAAATTTTAGGAAAACAAAACTTTATAAGCTTCATTTTGTAACGAGGATCCATAATAGTTGCAATGGACATCAACATATTGCACTCACCCCAATATTTGTCAAACTTCTTTCGCATCTCAATAGCCATGTTTTTCAAATATTCATCCTCACATTCAGATTTTTGATTTAGTTGTTCCTTTATTTTCCATACCTCTGGAAGAAAAAGATTTGCTGTAGGATAAAGTGAACCGGAGAAAATATTTGTCACTTCATAAAAAATTTCAATAAAGTCAAACACTTGTTGAGCTTTCATCCGGTCACTTTGAGATGGCAACCATTTATAATTTGCATCTCTAGTTGCATATTGTTGGAAAACAGTTTTATATGTAAAGGCATGATCTAACATGATGTATGTTTAATTCCATCGAGTTGCAACATCTAATGCCAATCCTTTTCTTGTAGAGATATTAAGTTGTCGAGCAATTTCACCAAATTTGTGAAGACGTGAGGGACTTTTTTTCAAGTAAACAACACTATTCCTAATGTTTACAATAACTTCTCCAATTGCATTGAGCCCATCTTGAACAACTAAATTTAAGATATGAGCACAACATCTTACTTGAAAGATAATTCCCTTAAAAAAAAGTCTTCCTCTAGCAACAAAGTTATCCATTAAAAATCGAACTGCCACATCATTAGAGGAGGCATTATCCAAGGTTATAGTAGATATCTTGTTCTCAATGCCCCAATTAAGTAGGCATTCAACAATACCATCAGCAATGGCGACCCCCGTATGTGGAGGCTCCAACTCACAAAAATTTATGACTCCATTCAGAATCTATAAAATGAGCAGTCAAGCACATATAACCAATTGTTTGGTTGGATGTCCATGTATCCGATGTCAAGCTTATCCTACCAACACCTTTAAGTATCTTCTTTAGCTTATCTTTTTCATTTTCATACACTTCCATGCAATCATTCTTTATAGACTTTCTAGAAATCTTTTCATAACTAGGATTCAAAATTTTCAATAACATATTAAACCATGCATGCTCAACTATACTAAACGGATACTCATGCACCATAATCATTTTTGCCATTATTTCTCTTATCACTTTGGGGTCATATTCTCCTTTTGAAACCTTAGAAAGGTACTTTTCTCCAATAGCATCAAGAGCTGTTGTGCTAGTGGAAGCAAAAGATATAATACTTTGCTTTTTACCTAGCTTTGTTTGTAGGCAATCAAGTAAATGCCTTTTAAATTGAGAAGTGGTATAGTACTTAGGTATGTGAAAAGTTGCCGGACACTTGCAGTAGTTATATTTCTCAATAGAATTACCTTTCTCTGTTACCTGAATTTTTTTAAAGCTCTTCCATACATCTAATGTTTTTTTTCTCCCTCTTTTCTTTGATGGGCTATCGGTGGCGATCGCCTTTTCCTTCATCAATTGATTATTATCTCGATCATCTCCACACTCATTATTGACAGTGATCGGTGAGTCATCAACAATAACATTATCAGTGGTAGGAGACGATATAGAATTTTGAGAAGAAGGAATCCGTGAAGAAGACATCTAAATACAAAAATAAATTATCATCATTATCATTATCATCATTATCATCATCATCAACAATAAAAATAACAGCACCCCCAAAAATAGCCAATAAACCTAGTCAAAAAACCCAACAAACAACAAAATCATCATCATCAACTAAGTAACTAAGTTAGATGGATCCAAGCCTATTTTTACAAACCTATCAGATACTGCATGAACAATGAAACCTTGTGGTGGTTGTATATGCAGTATACAACATATGTTATAAATATACAGAGAATGGACACATTCAATTATTTAGCTCTATGTTTGGGCCTTCTTTGTGCTGTTGTGCATAACAGAGAATGGACACTTGTATATGCAGTATACAACATATGTTATAAATATACAGAGAATGGACACATTTAATTAAGCACTCACAAATCCATTTGTGTATAAAAAAGTATCCATCAGATGGACTAAAAAAAGCTTCCAACTTTTTCTTTGAAGAATGAAAACTCAAATCATCCTACCTGGTTTGTAAAGAACCACCCGATTACTGATCTGATCTATCGTTGGATAGCGGAAGCGGGAGTGGAAGAAGAAGAGGCGACGATGAGGGTTTCGATTTCTGAAGAGTGAAGAACCCCCAATCTTCGATCTTCGATTTTTGAAGAGGAGGGCTTCCGATGGCGTTCGGCGAGTGGCTGGAAGGGAAGAGGCGGACCGCCGCAGGAGTCGGTGGCAGGGCCGCACCGCCGCAAGGCCGCAGGGGTGAGAACTGAGAAGTTAGGGCAAACCCTTTTTTTTGGGAGGGGTGGAGGTGGGAGGTGGGACTGTGGGAGTATGGGACTTGTGGGAGGGGGGCTATTCTTTTCAGAAAGGGTTTTCTCTTATTTTTTTGTTTTTGTTTTTGTTTTTTTGGGTGACAGAGTGAGGTATTGAGTGAGGTGAGGTTCTTCGAAAGATTTTTTTCTTGTTTTGAGGTGAGGCCCACGAGTTCGCGTCGCAGGCTCCGAGCAACCGGGCCGTTTCGCTCGTTTATAAATATTTTTAATTAATACATTTTATTTATAAATATTTTTAATATATATATATATATATACTAGTTGAGTGTACGTGCAAGTGCACGTAACAATTATTTTAAAATTAAATAGAAAAATAAAATCTCTTATTTTAAAATAAAAAGATATTTTGAAATTCGGAAATATATATAGAAAAGAAAAAATATTTTGAAATTATAGAAAAATAAAATTCGTTAGAAAATGTTTTTTGATATTAAATAGAAAAATAAAATCTTTTATCTTAAAAAGAAAAGATATTTTGAAATTTGAAAATATCTAAAAACAATATTTTAAAACTAAATAAAAAAATATCTTTTATATCATTTTCACATCAGTAATATGTAATAGAAAACTTATTATTGAAATTTCAAATAGAAAAATAAAATCTGTTATCTTAAAAAAAAGATATTTTTAAATTCGAGAAATATATATAGAAAGGAATCTTTTATAGGATAAAATATATTTTTAGAATTTTCACACAAATAATTTGTTGTAGAGAAATTACGTATTCATTGCGTTTCTATTTCTATTCTTATTCTTATATTTAAAATTTTACGTATAGAAAGATGAAAATAGGCGCTAATAAAATTGGCGCTAATTTTTAAAATCGAAAAATGGAGTACGTAAACGGACCCAAATTTAAATATACGTGATATATATATATATATATATATATATATATATATATATATATATATATATATATATATATATATATAGGCTAGGGCTACTATACTCTTATGAGTATAGCCCCCTTTGTACTCATAAGTTTTTAACCATTGGATGAATAAATGTGTGGTTAGGATGATAGTGATCCTCGGTTAGGTTAATAGTGGTCCCCTAGGGTTGAGTGGGTAGTTGGTTGAATAGTATGATCTAATGGATGTAAATGATCAAAGGAGTAGATCTAACGGTCAAGAACTTATGAGTACAAAGGAGACTATACTCATAAGAGTATAGTAGCCGGACTCTCTCTCTCTCTCTCTCTCTATATATATATATATTCCAGCTTTTCGAGCTTTTCGAGCCTAATTCGAGCGAGCCCACCAATGCTCAAGCTTGGCTTGAAATAAATTCCGAGCTTTTTTTTTTGTTTAAGCTCGGCTTATTTAATTTCGAGTCGAGCTCGAGCGAGCCGAATATCGAGCCGAACACGAGTCGAACGCGCCCTACTCCCCGATCACTTTCTTGTGTTTTCTTGGGCCTTTCTGACAGACATAAAGGCTTTCGCTGCCTATATCCGAGCACTAGTAAAGTTTTTATTTCTCGCCATGTTACTTTTGTCGAAATTATTTTTCCTTACTCTTGTCTGTCCAAATTTTTTTCCTCATCTTCCCTCACTGCCTCAAATTTTCAAATGTTTCAATATTTTCTTTCTAATCCTCCCTTATTGGGCGAAAGTCCTTCCTCTCTTGATGCCATCTCTGGTTTTTCCTTCACACGTCCTTCTACGGACGTTGGTTCAAATGCATCTGTTTCATCGTCTGAGACTGTATCCATTTTTTCCTTCCACCTTGAATCATGATGCCACACAGGTTAGTGATGAACAGGCTACCATTCTTTGGTCACTGAACTCGAGTCTATACCGGACGACACACGCCCGACCTCTGCTGCTACGGCTTCACGCCCTGTTGAGTTGACGCCTTCGCATCCCGACGGACGCCTTCTGTCATCCGACGGGCGCCTTCTCGGCTGCGAGCCTTAACTACCAATCCGAACAAACTTTATGCTTACTCGGTCTATGGCTAAGAATTTTGCCGGGTCTATCTCTTTCCTAGCTTCTACACATACTATTCCTACTGAGTCTACCACTTTTCATGAAGCTTTTCAGGATGCAGGTTGGCATGCTGCCATGGGTGAAGAATTTGATGTATTACGCACCAATGATACTTGGGAGCTTGTTCTTGTTCCTCCTTCTGTCAATCTTATTGGCTATAAATGGGTTTACAAAGTCAAATAGAAGGCAGATGGCTCTCTTGAGCGTCTCAAAGCTCGACTAGTGGCTTAGGGTTACAAACAACAACAAGGCATTGATTTTGATGAGACTTTTTCTCCGGTTGTCAAGTCGACCACTATTCGTACTGTTCTTTCGGTCGCTCTCTCCTCTAGATGGTCTCTCCGACAACTTGATGTGAAGAATGCCTTTCTTCATGGCACTCTCTCTGAGGAGGTTTATATGAAACAACCATCTGGCTTTGTGCATCCTTCGCTTCCTAGTCACGTTTGCCGTCTACGCAAAGCGATATATGGTCTCAAACAATCTCCTCGGGCTTGGTTTCAGCGCTTCACTTCCTTTCTTTCTAAGATTGGTTTTGTTGGCAGCACTACTAGTCCCTCGATGTTTGTTTGCTATTCCTCCTCTGGCACTCTTGTTCTCCTCTTGTATGTTGATGATATTATTGTCACCGGCAGTTCCTCATCTCTTCTCGATGCTCTTATCGTCACTTTACAACATGAATTTGCCACGAAGGATCTCGGGCGGCTGCATTATTTTTTGGGTATTGAGGTTCATCGCTCCCCCTCTGGTCTTCATTTATCTCAACAAAAATATGCGCATCAATTGCTTCAGCGACATGGTTTGCTTGACAGTAAGCCCGTTTCTATTCCTCTTTCGCCAACATCTCAGCTCTCTTCCCATGAGGGGCATCTTCTTGAGGATCCATACACTTATCGTCAGTTAGTTGGTGCTCTCCAGTATCTCACTTTCACGAGACCGGGCATTTCATATGCCGTCAACTCTGTTGCCCAGTATCTCCATGCACTTCGTGAACCGCACATGCAAGCGGTCAAGCGTATTCTGCGTTATATTCGAGGGATGCTGTCTTATGGCCTTCCTATCTCTCGCTGCGACAATCCTTCTCTTGTGGCCTTTGCTGATGCTGATTGGGCTGGTTGCCCGTATACACGTCGCTCTACTTCTGAATATTGCATTTTTCTCGGGCCAAATCTTATCTCCTGGTCCGCTAAGAAACAACCTACCATTTTTCGTTCTAGTTCTGAAGCAGAATATCGTGCTGTAGCCTACTCACTTGCTGAGACAGTCTGGATTCGTTGTCTCCTTCGTGACCTTAGTGTTTTCTTATGGGGCTCTATCAGTATTTATTGCGATAATCTCAGCACCACCTACCTTGCGGCCAATCCAGTTCTCCATACTCGCACGAAGCACATTGAACTTGACAATCAGTTCTTGCGGGAAAAAGTTCAGTCTGGTTATTTGGCCTTAATTCATATCCCTTCTGACAAGCAACTTGCCGACATTTTCACCAAGCCCCTGTCACCCTCTCGGTTTTCGATATTGCGGCTCAATCTTCGCATCCGACCACCGGATGCTTAGCTTGCGGGGGGATGTTACGATATATTAGAATACTATATATTATTGCCTTTTATAGAGTAGTATCATTGCCTTCTATAGAGTAGGATTATGTAGTATGTAATCATAGTTACACTCTTACTATAGTAGTCATTGTTACTATAGTAAGACAATCTCTTGTACTATATATACTCGTTAATACAACTTAAGAGGTTATGCTCTTTTGCCCTTCTTACAGGAGCCACTGGTGGCGAAGAAGACTTTTTCCATTTGCCTTGTTGTAAAAAACTTGAGAATCTCTTTTGCAAGATCCTGCATGAAAATACATCTTCAAACCTGTATGAAAAAAAAGTTTAGTGTTATAAACCAACAAATAAAAGAAGATTAGGAATAAAAGTTGATCTAATTATAACATAGTATGGACTCCATGTTTGAGTATTTGCATACCATATAAAATGTTCTAATATGAGTAAGCATTATCATGTATAGAAAATACGATGGTAACTTTTGAGGGCCAATGCGTACCAGCAAGGGTTTTGTTGTTCGATTCCAAAAGGAATGGTACAACGGCAATTCGTTCAGTTGGTCGGTTGCAGACTTGATAATCCGAGGCCCATTTCCACCTGAAAATTGTTAAAACTTAGAAGGAAAAATAAAAACACAAATTCTTCCAAAATGGTCCAACATATTAATACTGAAACTTTTTCTGTTTTTATCATTGTTTTTGCAGGGAAATGATTTTCGTCTTCCATCTCAATCTGAATATTTTTTAAATTGTCCAATTAACCAAAAGATTTCGGTGAATTATTGACTAAGATCCCTAGAAAGAACTAATTTCATTACAAACGAGAATCAAAACAAAATAAACACCAAAAGTGCCCATTTTGACTAAAAAAATATCACCTTTAAATCTCAAGTTCACAGCTTGATGCCACAACATAAGTTATATGCATAAATGGTTACTGTATTTGCAAATCAGACGTAGTAATTAAAGAGAGTTACATAAGGATACTTTCATTAAAAATAAATATACTCAAATTAAACAATTAATTTAGCGATAATTATTAATTCTCGTCTCAAAAGGAGACATTAAGAGAACCTAAATTGAGGCGATCCCATCTCACAATTTGATTAAGAACCCATCGATTACAAAATCAATCAAGATTATTATTATTTTTTTAAAAATGTCCCTAACAATCAATAAGACATTCAAACTCTAGAAATCGGAAGGAGCCGATCAAGCACGATCACAAGAATCATAAATTTAATAAGAAATAGATCATAGATTAAAGAAAAAGAGAAAGAAAACCAAAGAAACTATTTATAAACAATCAATTTTAATATTATTAACAAAGTACGAGATCTCTTTCATTTAATTTTATATTTCTTTTTTACATTGCAAATTTGATAATTGACACAATATTTGTCAATGATTACAAAATTTTGGAACCTAAAATAGGCAACTGTAAAGTGCAAAATGATAATTGCCATACTATTTAAATCAAGAGAATAATTGAGACGAACTAAATTGCAAAAATACTTTTTGTAATTTAGAGACCCACGCGAAGCGGCCCTTCTCCTGTAGCAGCACCGCTACCTCTGCCGCTCACGCAAAGCGGCCCTTCTCCTGTAGTGGCACCGCTACCGCTGCTGCTCACGCAAAGCGGCCTTCTCCTATAGCAGCACCATCGCCACCTCTGCTCACGACTCCAGCTCCTCCAGTGTCACCGAACCCTACCCTCCTCTTTCTCTTCCTCCTTCTCCTTGTGCCCTTCTATGAAGCAGGCTAAGCCTCAGTCACCACCCTGCTCTGCCACGTCAACCGTCCGTAAAGAAGGTACGCTAGGAATGCTGTAATCCCTTAGGAAGTCCATCCGAACCGGCGAACCGGAACATTGATTGGGAGAGGAACTGTTTCATGGAGAGCGCTGAAAAACTGAAATGTGGGCCCCACATCATAAATAAACATTCAAAATTGGGAGAGGAACCAGTTCATGGAAAGATGAAAAATCAATAGGTGGGCCCTATGTCACAATGATGGGAGAGGAATCTGTTCATGGAGAGATGGAAAACCAACAAATGACCCCATATTATAAAGAAACATTTAAAATGCGAAGAGGAACCGGTTCATAGAGAGCTAAAAAACTGACAGATAGGCCCCACATGCCCCAACATTAAGCTACACATGCCACGTGGACAAAAGATTATGCGGATTAATATAAGTTTATAGATTGTGACATTGCCAATTCGCAAAGGTCCAATATGTTACAAGCAGTACTGCTAAGTAAGCATAGGGAGCTTCATTCATACTGGCAAATTTCAGACCTGAATTGAGTTATCCTAGGTGACAAACTAAGATGGTATTGCATTTAAAGGTTATATGCTGTATTTAAGGAACTCGCTCTCGTTTTATTTCAGACATTCTAATTTGTATTTCATCCAAAGGAATCTCGGTATTGCGTTTGGTATTGCGAAAGCTATATGTATATGAATACAAAGTTTTGATGTTCCCTTTGCTTTGGGATCCTATATTTTCTTGTAAATTGTTCTTTTTCTCTTTTGAGAAAAATGCTTGTACATTCATTTTATTGTGTATGTATATATCTTTAGTTGTCTGTGAATATTTCATCATCTATTTGATTCTTTAACTTATCTGATGATATCCTTACAGTCACCGGAAGGGAAGATAATATACTCGTTTGATAGGACTGAAGCAGAAACTGAGAAGTGAGTATTTGTATTTCACAATTTGGCAGAAAGTTGGTATCAGACTTGCAGTGCTTCTGAATTCTTCCACATCTAGCAATCAATTATCTCAATTTTTTACATTATTTGCTTATCATTACTTGTGGAATTCAGCTTTATCGAGATGTACCTTAGGCCACCTTTTGCTAGTGAAGAAGCAAGAATAAATGATTGGATTAAAGTCCGACAATGTGGAATAAGATACTATTTGTCACTTGGGGATCAGAGAATTGTTGACAAGAATTTTATTATACGGCCCAAAGCTGAATTTGAGGTATGAAAAACTTCGAATGTTTGATAGCTTTTTATAGTTACTATGTACTGTTTTTCATTCACTTTGAGGTTGAAATTTTTGCTTTTGATAATTTGCTTGGTCTCTTTGGTTGCCCGAAAGAAGCTGAAACAAAAACTCACTTTTATAAAAGTGATTTTTTAGTTCATTTGTTTAATTGTGTTACGCTCCGGGGCTCTTTTGTAGAACCTTTTACAGGAAACAGTAGAAAACATATATATAAGTTTTTAACGAAAACCAATAATTGCCCCAAATGTGAATAGACCCCGCCGCATGGACAGAAGCTCCCTTGTATAAACGGATAGAGTATTCCCTGTACACGCATGACGTCAGAATCTAATGTATAACATTAACCAACAAGTCAACCGCAATAGGATCAACAACAACGAGAAAATATACTAAACAAGATGAATAAACAACTATCCAATAGGGAGTTACTAATACTGAAAACCAAACTGAATTGAAGCTACATGAAAATATCAGATACACCAATCGACATATACTAAAATATGTGATAATCAAATAACAAACTGTAAAACGAATGTAGGTAAAACTAAATCTTGAAATTACTGCCCGGTAAACATGTCTATCTACTAACGCCCTTATGCATCGTCCCAACCCTTACTTTCAGTGTCACTTGTGGGAAATAGGGGGTGAGAAACATGTACGCATGTTTTTTAGTGGGTACCGCAAGCCACCGAAGGCAAGCTGTACGCACTGGTCAATAGAAGGGAAAGATACAGTGAATATGACAGGTATAAACAGGTGCAGAAAATACAGTAGTAGAAGTAAAGCAGGGAAAGGAGTATGTAACTAAATAACTGAAATAAATACTGCTTCGATAACACAAATAAGCAACTATGGGTATGCCGACCAGACGAACAATCCAATACCCAAACCCAATTTGAAAACCGTCGTGCTGGTCTAAAGATCTCAAGCAATGCTACACTTGTGCTCAATCACCGGCCATATAACCCTACTGCAAAAAATACCGTATAGGGTTCATGGGCCGGATCATGACTACTTTTCTGGGAAAAAAAAACCCGTTCGGTTGCCAAACTGCTGGTTTACGTTGAATACTTAATGATTGGTGGTGATTGATGCTGTATAAATCGTTGTCAAATCGTCGGCAAATAGCCGAAAGATATCAATAGAATGTCCATTGACAAATCAGGTCAAACAATGTCACTAAATCATAATGTGATAATATGATAAAGATTGATTAGGTCAACAAACTGTCATAGATAATGTATCTATCAGTGTCTAACACTGGCCGACTAGGTCAACTCCTGTCATATAATAATGCAATGATATCACAATTGAGAGAATCCACTGACCAATATGCAATGTCGCAAGGGTACGTGTGATACCGACCAACTAGGTCAAATAATAACCTCTCTACATGTACTGCACTAAACTTCTGCAAATAGCGGAGTTCTAGTAAGGAGTAGCTTAGGAATCTACTCGGATAGTCCTTCCGAGGTTCGAAGAATATTTGAGGGTGCATTTGTGATACCAACCAACTAGGTCAAATAATAACCGCTCTACATGTAGTGCGTTGAACTTTTGCAAATAGCAGAGTTCTAATGAGTAGCGTAGAAATCTATTCGGATAGTCCCACCGAGGTTTGAAGAGTATTTGAGGGTACATGTGTGATATCGACCAACTAGGTCAAATAATAACCGCTCTACATATAGTGCATTGAACTTACTGTAAATAGTAGAGTTTTAGTGAGGAGTAGCTTAGGAATCTATTTGGATTGTCCTATCGAGGTCCGAAGAGTATTTGAGTGTTTTCGGCACAAACCCGGCGCAAAAATGGACTTCGGAAGTTAATTCTGCTGAACTGCAGATTTTGTATTGACTAGCTGTACTAAATTGTAGTACTAGAACTCACTTGTGTGGAAGAAATCCAATATTCGGGTTTTGCGGAACTCTTTCCGAATGCCGGTGCTGATTCATTGAGTACTAGTACTGATACACTGAGTTCTGGTTTAATGGTACTGATTTAGATGAGTACTGGTACGCAGTAGAAAATTCAAAAATCCAACGTTCGTGTTCTGCAGAACTGGACTCGAGGTATCAGTACTAAAGGTCGTGTACCGGTACTAAAACCCGAGTAATGTTACTTAGCTTTGCTTGGTATAGATCTTGCAGGGATGCAATTTTGGATGTTTGGGGAAGTAAGTTGTGATTGTCACAACACAATATTAAATATTAAAAAGGATCACAACCCTCTATCTCCTTTTACCAGTGAACACACATTTCTCTCTTCTCTCTCACTTTCCTTTTTCTAGAAATCTCTCTCCAACACTTGGGGATTTGGAGGCATTTAGCTTGGAGATGCTTGTTGGAGTGGAGAGGCTTCTTCTTGAGCAAGAAGAAGTTGACAAGCTTGTGGCAAAGGTCTCTTAGGGTTTTGAGTTAGGGTTTTGAATTTAACCTTTGCAAATGGGATTTTATATTCACTTTCGCAAACCAAACAACTTATAAGACGTCACTTTTTGAAAGTAATACTTTTGGCGCTTCACTTTGGGCCAACCAAACATGACCTATCGAAATTTAAGTACTCTTTACTAGGTTCTTAAATTGATGTGTGTAATTGTATCATCTAAGATTAGATCTCAGTTCTGGTACTGAACAAAAGTTTATTAGGTTCACTACTGAACATAAGGTAGTATTTTAGTACACCTAATGGCTGAATTTGTTTTTAAATCTCCATACTGATGTCAGCTTTATGCGATGGAGCCTAACTTAAAGTTAAGCATGTTATTCTGTCAGTGAAGTACTATAGCAGTATAGCTGCATATATGAGCTTTGTTGGAGTTGCGACAAGCTGGACTGCAAATGATTTAAGCGAAAAGCAAGGTTTAAAGTGCCGTAGCACTGGGGCGTGCCGTTGTCTGCCTGGCACGGTATGGCACCGGCACGCTTCCGTGCCGACACATGATACGCTTGCGTGCTGATGGATACGCAGGACCCTCCTACTTGCATGCTTTGGCACAGACTTATTTCAATTCTTTTGGTTCCAATAAGCTTTTATAATGTTATTTTAAAAAATTTAATCAAATAATTATGAATATTTGCGATATATAGCTTACTATACTCATCAATTAACATACTTGTAAGCTTTTCTGTATGTAAAGTATAATTATATCTGATGTGGAATAGAAATTGTTACATGTTAGAATTTTTAAAATGCAAAGACATTTTTTTTTTTTTTAACCATATTACAGTCTTTCTTTTATGAAATACAAAAAAATAATTTTAAAAATTATTTGAAAAAATTATTTTAAAAAGTATTTGAAAAATTATTTTTTTAATTACTTTTTTCAAAAAATAGTAGATCTATCGATCGATAAAATTAAGCAATAAATTATATGACAAATAAATTAAATAAATTTAAGTATCAATTGATTTAATTTAGCCTATGTTGCAAAGATACGGATACAGGGATACGGATACGACACGATACGGATACGGTGATACGGCAATTTCTAAAACTGTTAGGATACGATACACGGATTATACTTGAATAAAATATTATTATTCTAAATATATTTAAATATATGTTGATTATATGTAATGATATATTGAGAAAAATCAGGATATCTGGACTATATTAAGGAATATATTCTAATATGCATTAACTTGTATAATTGTTTTATATGTTCATAAAAAAAAACAATCTATCATATAAAATATTAATTCAAAAAGCATTAAATTAACTATCATTCAACTTGATCAAATGATAACAATAAATATGTAGTTGCACAAACTAGATAATTAGCCATTCAATATATATGTCATGTCTGTTTTGTTAGTTCTATTATTAAAATAGTAATAAAAAAATATGCTAACAATTTAATAGAGAAGGAAAAAAAATCATATATTTTATAGCTTTTGTTGCTTAATGCTAGGTTGACAAATTTGATGAAGGAGAGTAAATACTGTGTGAAGATAGAACGAGAATGAGCGCATTCTACCATTCAAGAGCAAAAAGATAGATGAAATGATAAATTGAACAGAGATTAGCGTTTTCTCACTCTTTTCCTTCTTTCCAATAGTTTTGGACGTGAGCTTTTAAAAAAATTTTAAGTTTCGATCATTTTAGACCAAAAAAGAACTTGGCCGTATCCCCCCTGTGTCCCCCCTGTATCCCTCACGTATCCGAACCATATCCGATATTTTTTTTTATTTTTTAAAAATGTCGGATATTTCATTCCCGTATTGGACACGTATCGGGCGCGTATTCGGCGCGTATCGGTATACGATACGGATACGGCATGAAATTTGAAGTATCCGAGCTTCATAGAATTTAGCTTTTAATTTTATCAGTATTTTCAATCTCTTAATACAAAAATAAAATTTTATATTTGATGTGGCTCAAATTTGTTTATTGAGTTCGATTTTGTTTCCTTAATTTGCCAAAAAATTCGTAGTGCGACAAATTTTAATAAAATAATTTGTAAAAGAAAAATAGATATCTATGATAGAAGCAAAAAGCTCGGAAAAATCTTTTGGGGAGGGGCGTTGGGTATCTAGAATGCTTTGGGGTATCTAGAAGCAAAAAGCTCAGACACATTTTTTTTGTCTGTATATTGATAAACAAAAAAAAATTAAATTATAATTTTTTTGACTTACCTCATAAGTAAATTTTCGATTTGCAATGTCTAGAATGCTTTGGATACCCCAAAGAACAAAACAAAAGGAAAAAAAAAATACAAAAAGCAAAAAAAAAAAGCAAAAAAAAAAAAAGAAGCATAGTGTCGACGCAAGATCGCGTGCAACGCGCCGTGCCGTTACGTCTCGTGCGGCACGGTGCTGCGTGCCGCGGCACGGAGGGGGGTCCGAGATCAAGGATTTAAGTGCCGTGGCACGGGATCGTGTCGGAAACTTGCAGGCACGGTACGGCACGGTGCGTGCCGAGCCGTGCCGATGCGTGCCGGTCAAAAAAATTATCATGTGCCGACACATAATAGCATGAAATATTTATTTTCTTTAGCAACACAATATTCTAACTATTTATTATATCTTTTTATCACATCTTTTGAACTTTATTGAGAAAATTATTTACTAATTTAAAGAATAGAGAGTTTTGAACTGTGCCATCGGCACGGGGTCTGTATCGTGCCTGTATCTTATTGGCACGGTACGGCACGGTGGATACGGCCCGTGCCGAGGGGCACTTAAAACCAAGTCCGAGACCCCCCCGTATTGTACGTGCCGTCCCGTGCCGTACGGCACGGGGCGGCACTTTAAACCTTGGCGAAAAGATAAACTGATTGGGTAAATTGTACCTCCCTGAACTTTCTATTAGTTAAGTTTCACTGTGGTCCTTGAACTTCTAGAGTAGGCACTTGAGACCCCAAACTTTTGAAAATGCCTCACTTTAATACTGTGTTACCAAAATAATTATTGCCTGCACTTGATTCATACGTTTTGAATGCATAATAAGAATCCATTAGTCCTCCATTCATTTCATACTTTTAATTAGAAGTCTAATTCTTGAATAGAAAAGTGGCTACAATTTGATGAGTGGTAAGATTGAAAAATGCGACAAGATCAATGGTCGATATATGCATGCTTGACGAATGTTCAGATACAGTCGGCTAGGCAATTATTTAATTTTTAATAATATCTAAGAACTAGGACTAGGTAAAACACTTTCAATAGTTTAGGGTGTCAAATGGATGTTAGGTAGCGTGACAGTAGATATATGTTGGGTGCAAGGAAATTAGTCAATTTAGTGCTAATAGCAACAGTTAAGCCATCCCCTAAATTCCGAGGACGTCTAGTTGAATAACATCACCTATCCTTACTAGTGCATTATGTATTCTTTTTTACAGTACACATCTCTGCACATGTCCGTATGCTACAAAACTTCGTAACTGACTGGTTGCTGGTTCTTTACACCATGTTTCGGCAGATAAGGGAGAATGATTTGAAATAAAGTTATGTGATTAGTTTATCCTAGTTCTATGTGTCGTAATTTGTTTCTTGATTGATTGTTTATATTCTCTATTATACATTTCTTTCAGGTTGGACGAACAACGCTAGGTGGACTGCTGGCTTTGGGCTACAATGTTGTTGTTAGCTACAAGCGTGCATGTACCTCTGTCAACAAAGATCAGTTGTTGATTGCCGTAGAGAGCATTGACACACTCAATAAGTCATTTTTGGTCCTGAAGGGTACAAGCAGGAAAGTACGGACTCTTTGTTTACCTCACATTCTAGAACTTTTAGCATAGAATTACCAGAGAATTCTTGCTAGTTGCTATTATACTTCTTAAAGTTTGCAGGTTTTCGTTTAGTAGCTTTAGCTGATTGTTATAATTAGTTTTTGGTTTGTATTAGATTATGGTTTCCTTTTCAAATAGGATTTAGCTTTTGAGTTACTTTTCTTATTGGACAGTTTTAGGATTCCTGATTCTTGTAGGGTTTATCAAAGTTATTAATAGGGTTCTTGGACACCTCTTTGTAGTTGATCAATTCAATTAATAAAGAAGAGTGAGTTTCTCTTACCTTAGTTTCTGGCCTTCGATATCAGCTCAAATGTTAGTATATCATGTGTGTGCGAAGTGGAGGAAAGACATGAAGTAAAAAATTTATCATGATAGCATCATGAAAACAAAGTTGGTATTGTCATATTATACCTAAAGGTCCTAAACTCATGCATGAATAGCCTTAGGATCCCACTCATATTCAATATGCAAAATTAAAATCCTATTCTACATTAGGAAGGTTGTAAATAGTTGATAGCGAACACATAGCATTTGGGAGTTCTTATAGCAGAAATCGGATAGTGGGTGCCATAGCAGGCACTACATACCCATAGCGGGTTACACAAAAGACTAAATATATCGATATTCATTATGCTAGCGTTTGGTTCGGGTATAAAAGGAGGGGTAGGGGTTTACCCCCCTTTTATTCCCAAACGAAAACTTTTGGGGGTGGGGTTAACCCCACCCCGGTTAAGGGTGGGGTTAACAAACCCCACCTCTCCTAGAATTGGGGTGGGATTAACTTAATCCCACCCCAATTTAATTTTTAAATATAAATTTATAATTTTAATTTTGATTTTTAAATTTTAAAAATTTATAATTTTTAAATATTAAAATTAATATTAATATTTTTAAAATTTAAAATTTATTTTAAATTGTTTAAATTTTAAATTTGACATTTTATATTTGAAATTTTAAAATTTATAATTTGTAATCTTAAAATATATATTTATATTATTAAAATTACATTTTTCAATTTTAAATTGTTATTTTTAATTATTTAAATTTTAAATTTGGTTTTTTATACGTGAAATTTTATATTTGTTTGATTTGATTTAAAATTTATAATTTTAAATTTTTAAATTTGAGATTTGAAAATATAGATTTTAATTTTGAATTTTTTAATTGTAAAAGTTATCTATTTAAATTTGAAATTTAAATATAAAATAAAAATTTAAATTCAAATATAATAATTGGGGCAATATCATTATTTTCTATTTATAACTACCGACTATCCTTCTTATTCACTTACTCCAACCAAATACTATTTTGCTTATATCTGAACTAAACCTAATTCTCAACCACACACAAAATTATTCTAACCCCACCTTAACCCTGAACTTAATCCTATCCCTGGATTAACTAGTTCTTACTTAACCCCGAACCAAACGAAGCCATATAAAAATTACATATGATTTTTTAGAAAAGACAACCATTACCTTTTTCTAGTGTTGTATGGCTGCGGATATTTAATGTCATTATCTACAAGACTAACTATTGGCAAAACAAAAGGACGAAAAACTGTCGTCTATTTAAAGAGTTTGATCATTTTATTTAACTTCAAAACCTGAACTTAGTGAGACCTTTTAAGACATGTTCAATTTCCAAGCTTGTGGGCACAAAGCGCTCGCTTTGACCCCCTTTTATATCACTCGCTAATGCGGCATTGCGCTTCGACCCCGCTTTATAGTGGTTGCTTTAGCGGCCTCAACATCCTTAAAGCGGCCATTACAAACCTACTATGCTAAATCGCTCTCTTAATATTATGGTGTAGCAGTTGCATGGTAAATCCGCTATAGCTGCCTATAAGGAAAAAATTTCTACGCAGCTCGGTCCCTAGCGCAACTCCGCAAGCTGAAACGGGCTGTCAATGCGGTCCGATTCCAGCCTTTCTTTGGGAGATAAAGGTTGCAAATTGCTGCCATTATGCCCTAGAAAATTGCCGGGAGACATGGGCAACTCTTATGCTTTGCATTGATGAGGGCTTATTATATGTATTCGTGGGTGAGTTATGATAGGCTAGATTCATTGTATCTTAGGCCTATAAATTGTGGGTATGGCTAAGGCCAAAGCACACAAGATAGTGTGTTGTAATCCTTTTTTTCTAAGTAATTGAGAGTACTTAGTTTTTTGGGTAAGCTCTATCTCTCGCTTTTCTTCCCTTTGCATACTTAGTTGTAGGACGCGAAGGTCTGAGCTAACAACAGGGAGTAAAGCTTGTCCATCTTTGGAGAGAAAGGTCGGCGTTGTACGGGTTTTCCGTGCAAAAACGCTAAGGCCGTGATAGTTGGTATTAGAGTCGGTTCAAGCAAGGAACCATGTTATCATCTGATGCTGGAGTTATCGACGTTGGGATAACCCTCGTCAGGAACCATAGGCAATCATGAGGGATATCGCACCATTGGAAGACCACCTTCTGCCGTTGGAGGACGTCATGTCAAAAATGGGTGGAAGGTACTCTGAAATGGTTGAATCCTTCAACTTGTTTAATGACGAAGTTCGCAGCATGGAGGAAAGTGTTGCTACTGCCATGACGACCTTTCGAACCGAACTCGAAAAGCTTCAGGGCAATATTACTTGTCGTGATGAGGAGCGAAAGAAGCTCATTGAGGAACTCGTTGCTCGGGTTGAGGTCAAGGACCTCAAGACGCGGGTGACAATCCTTGAGAAAACGGAGGCGCGTGGTTATGAACCACAAAAGAGAGAGCTTCGAAGGTACGTGTCTCTGAGCCTCAAAATTTCAAGGGAACATGTGATGAAAAGGAGATCGACAACTTTCTGTGGCACATGGAGCATTATATCAAGGCTCTGCGATTGGATGACGAGGAGAAAAAGGTTCAGGCTGCGTCCATGTACATTGCTGACGACGCGATGCTGTGGTGGTATCGGCGATCTGCAGAGGGCGAGAAAGGCCAATGCAACCTGAAGACGTGGGGGGACTGTGCGTAAGCTCAAAGCGCAGTTCTACCCTGAGCATGTCGAATACATTGCAAGAAGGCCATTACGACGGCTCAATCACACCGGGACGCTCAAAGAATATGTCAAAGAATACTCCAAGTTGATGTTGTCCATCACCAACATGGCGGAGGAAGATCGCCTATTCTTTTTTTTTTTTTGACGGGCTCCAACCTTAGGTGGACAAGGAGATTGTGGGGTGCAACGTGAAGGACGTGGCCTCCGCAACTGCCTTAGAGGAGAAACTGCCCGAGTATGAAAGGGCGGATCTATCTCAAGGCAAGGCAACAACCAAAGCGAGCAAGTGTCACGCCCCGAGTCGCAGCGAAAGCCCGCCGGGTGCGTGCACACCAAAAACTCCAATACCCAGAAGGCGTCTACAACAATCATAGAGAGAAGTGGTATAATCAATCCTAAACTTGGTAATTAGAGCAAGAATATACAACATCTAGATACAAAAATTCTGAAACTAATGCATCTTAAGATCTCAATAATCTAACCAAGGGTACAAATGAATACATAGAATCTCACATATAGTACAAATACATCACTGAACTAAGCCACTAAATAAATCTGTGGGTTTATCTATCAGAACATCGTGAGGCTCTAGCTATTCGCCGCCCCCTTGCCACGATCCCTAGTCTTTCCTGCTATGGAATGCTCTGAAACAAAAACAACCAACCAATGGAGGTGAGAACTATTAAACAATAGTTTCCAGTGGGTAAGCCGCCGAGAGGCGAAATACTCCACTAGGTCAATTGAGGCATAGATATAATATAAGAAGGATGAAATGCAAATGCAGCAAGTATTAGAATAATTCCAACTATATCATGCCTCTACGGCATAGATATGATATAAGAAGGATGAAATGCAAATGCAGCAAGTATTAGAATAATTCCAACTATATCATGCCTCTACATGAAATGTCTTTAACATGGTTATGAATTCCATATATACAATCACATGCATAAGTAATTGTGTATGCAACAATAAAATGCTAGTCCACATTTAAACCATGAATAATTATTATGGTACAAATCTGACATTGTCATTGAGTCATTGACATCAAATTGCTATAGTTATCATGAAACCACGCTTCTATATATTTAGCATCACAAGTATAGGTCGATGCCACTAAGGTTGTCAATGCAACAATGTCCCAAAGGAATATCCCACTACTATGAATGGATCAAGTCTCAACATAGGGTAACCAACCACTAGTATGTCCATCTTTTATGTATGCATCCACTAGTATCAAAGGGTATCAACTCACTAGTATGTCTAACGTAATGTCAAGTTTAATTAACTCTTGAATATCATAGTTCAATTTATCAGGATCTATACAAGTGCAGTCTGTCTTGCGCCGCCTAATGGCCCCGGGTAGACCAGTATTTCCTCTCTAGGAATGTGACTGTCCCACGGCTACCCAGTAGGCACCCAATACCGCAAGGGTGAGCATCTGTCGCATAGGCCAACTCCGGAGTGCCGGTTTGTAGGGAGCGACCCAAACAAGCTTGTGCGAATGAATGGCAAGCAAGCATGATCATAAGTATCCAATCCGAGGCAATCGACCCCAATCATCATGTCTAAAACATGGAATATCTCGCAACGACTCAAGGTTGGGTACCACACATAGATGTCAAGTTTTAAAATAAATTAACTTAATGGTACGTCTCTACCAATATGTCACATGTCTCAGGCACACTAAGGCCCACATTTTATTTGTTCTATTGGGGATTGTTTTATGACTCAGTCATGAACCTAACGGGCTTCACCCGTAAACCAACATATGCTACCACCACTATAATGCAAGAAGGAATAGTTTTCCAATACCATATTCCATAGACCACGAGAGGCTACCAAATCATAGTGTATGTCATGTATATGCATTTCTACATGATGCCTCCACTTCATGGAGTATATATATATACATATATAGTCATGCAATTGATTGGTTCTCATTAAACTACTCAAGTGTGTACTCTGTCATTTACATATTCCAACACATGAAACTTCTACATGCCTAAAGCATAGGGTTTCATCTATTAACTCATGGGTTGGGGAAAACCATAGTGTTTACAAGTATATGCCTCATTCAAGTACCATATAGCTTTATATTATGTCATTAGCATGCAAAGGTTCACTTTTGCCACTTTCTACGACCGTCATAATCTACAACATTCATGATCTAATTCCTCTAGATCCACTAGTGAGTAGTGACGTAATGTCTCGTATGTCATTACTACTCATCTCTGGCATACATGTCCTTATTTGTATGGAATGGATTAACACAACATATGCCACAACATGTTTTGCTATCAGGAATATGTCAACTAACCTCTACTAAATAGAGTATGCTATTTACCTCTACTAAAAAGAGCATGTCATTTGCATATATGTCATTTTACCTCTACTACATAGAGTATGCCAATTTATCATACCTAACATATGCATCTCAAGCATCCGAAAATTCTATCATGACAAGAATAGCATGATTATGCAACAATTTAAGTCCTATAATATTATAGGAGACATAAAGGGAGTTCACTCATTTCGGTGAGGTCAAACCCACCGAATATCCCTCGAACCCTTTCGTTCCTTCGTCCAAGTTTCTAGCACCCTAAGAAAATTCCCAAAGGGTTACAAGCTTCGAACGAACATCAATCTAAATTCACCAAAAATCAAGCATAAAGTAGGTGAAAATTACCTTTATCCAAAGTCCAAATCGAAGCTAAGAAGCTTCAAATCCAACCTATAAGAGGGTTCTACACTCATCAATTCCAACCCAAAGGCTCAAAATTGGAAAACCCCAAAATAAACCCTAGTTTTTCAAAAAACTAGGTTTTATCCCAAATCTCTTACAAATCTCTTAAATAGAGAGTAAAAGAAGGTTTCTAACCTCAAAACAAACTTCAACTTAAGCCATGATGTGCTAGGGTTGAAGTTTGATCCATCCACAAGCTCTTCATGTACCTCCAAGCTCCTCTTCAAGGTCGTAAAGCAAGCATCCATGGAGGAAGAAGAGGAAAGGAGATCAAAACCCAAAAACTAGATGGATTGGAGAAGAAATTCTAGAGAGAGAAATAGCAAAACCCACCTTAGTCTCTTCAACATCCTCAGCCAACTGAGGAACAAGTAAGGGTGAAGGGGTATTTAAACAAATGTAACAATATCCATCCAAGCCCCCACAAACTTAAAAATTACAAACTGCACGAACTGCAGTTTTACACAATGCGTACCGGTACTTGGGGAGGAGTACCGGTACCTGGCACCCAAATCTGCTCAACCCAAGCCTTAGTCAAGCATTCAGATTACGGCTTACCGGTACCCTCTTGATGCAGTATCGGTACTCAATACCTCTCAGCCCAAACCCGAGAGCTGCATTATCGGTCACACAATGGGGTTCTGGTACCATCCCCCAGTACCGGTACTCCAGCTCTAAAATCTGCACTTTGCAGATTTTGATGCCGAAAGCCTGTTCTCGCATCTAATAAACTCTAGAAACTGGTAGGTACCATAGAGGCAACTCAAAACATCAAGAATAGATTAAAATACTATTCTTACACTAGAACCTTGCAATTTGCTAAAGTTCAGTATGCTACAGAAGGCTATGGGCGGAGGAGATCACCGTGACCAGAAAGAGCGTAGGGGCCGCGAGAAGGGTCCTGTAACGCGGCCAAAGAAGTTGACGTGCTACATTTGTGGCGAAAACCATTGGGCGAGGGATTACCCAAAGAAAAGTTGGTGAATGCTGTCCAGACCGAACAGAGTGAGGACAATGTTGAACCGACGAAGATGGACGTGCTCAGGCTTGTCAACGTGGTTCAGGGGTTGGTAAGCAGCAACAAGCCCCTCAATAATAAGCTCTTGTATATTGATGTGACCCTCAATGGCAGGGTCACACGAGTGCTTGTGGATATGTGTCACGCCCCGAGCCCGCTCTAATTTGGTTCGGTTCGGGCGCGTCGAACAGACGCCAGACAAACAGCACCTCTCCTGTCCGCCTAAGGCTAAGCATCAAGATTGTGTACAACAAGTGCCCAAGAAACGACATGATATAACATACACAATCAGCAACGAGAGCACAACCAGTGCTAAACAAGAAGAGCAAGTATCACAGTCAATTGAACTAGTGAATAAAGAGAGATATATACTTATCTATTACATTCATTCAATCTTTAACTTTCGATTACAGTTAACCTTCAAATAATACACATGAGTCATACATCATCTCAAAACCTCACCACCTATACATCAACTACTCTCAAAGTAGATACAAGGTAACTCTAATGCAAATAGGAAAGTAAACTACTGCTACCACTAGGGCGCTAAGCCCTTGCCACGATCCTCACCTAGCGCACTCGAGCTGGGACCTGAAATAGAGTGGGGTGAGAACTATCTTTCATAGTTCCCAGTGGATTCGGTCGCCGACTCCGTCGATCTCCTCACTAGGTCCAAGAAGGCAAAAGTAGAACAATAGATAAAGAGAAATAACGACAACGTAAGCAGAAATACAAGTATCCTACTATGCCTCAAATTAATATTGTGTATGCATACAACTCATAACAAAAGGGGTAACTATCAAACTACTATGCTCAACAAGTTTACCATTTCTTTGTGTACCCAATCTCTTGGCTCACCCCAAGGCTCGCCTCAATCTCGCATGCCTCTTCTCGACAGCGAGGAGTCTAAACTTCTCGACCCGCCAGAGACCGTCTGTGGATAGCTAGCTACTGGCCGGACAGATAGCTACTACCGCAGCGTGTGCCTAGTACTCCGGAGTGAACGACTTGTGTGGAGCGACCACCACAAGTATAAACAGACTGCGCGAGCACGATTCAATCCCCGACAACGGAGGATACCCTACCAACTAGGGATTTCATCATACCTTTGTACTCAACTTCCTAGTGTTCACACTAATTAGATGCCACTCGTTCTTGTTTAACATTAACTAGATGCCACTCGTTCTCTGGTTTAGACATTTCCACTATACCACACATTACTAGCTCTAGATTTCACATTACGTACATCATAGTATATAGGGTTTAAGTCACGTCACATAATTCTCATGCATACTAGGCTCTAATGGCATAACAGTAAGCTACATTAACGTAAGCATGCAAGTTATACATTAACATCTGATAGGCTATGTCCAAGTGTAGTATTGTCGGTCGATCTTGCATATTAGCATAATACATGTAGGGTATCAGATCAAGGATTTAAGTGCCGTGGCACGGGGTCGTGCCGGAAACTTGCCGCCACGGTACGACACGGTGCGTGCCAAGCCATGCCGATGCGTGCTGGTCAAAAAAATTCTTGTGTGCTGACACATAATAGCATGAAATATTTATTTTCTTTAGCAACAACATATTCTAACTATTTATTATGTCTTTTTATCACATATTTTGAACTTTATTAAGGAAATTACTTACTAATTTTAAGAATATAGGGTTTTGAGCTGTGCCATCGGCACGGGATCTGTATCGTCTTGAGCATCTTCTTGTGGCACGATGCGGCACGATGCGATGCGGTAGATACGGCCCGTCTTGTGACAAGGATTTAAGTGCCGTGGCACGGGATCATGCGGGAAACTTGCCGACACGGTACGGTACGGTGCGTGCCGAGCCGTGCCAATGCGTGCCGGTCAGAAAAATTCTTGTGTGCCGACACATAATAGCATGAAATATTTATTTTCTTTAGCAACAAAATTTTCTAACTATTTATTATGTCTTTTTATCATATCTGTTGAACTTTATTGAGGAAATTACTTACTAATTTAAAAAATAGAGGGTTTTGAGTTTTGACATCGACACGGGGTCTGTATCGTGCCGGTATCTTATTGGCACGGTACGGCACGGTGGATACGGCCCGTGTCGACGGGCACTTAAAACCTTGGCAAGGATTTAAGTGCCGTGGCCTGGTCGTCTTAAACTTGTCAGACGATGCAAAGACGGTGCGTCTTGCCGTCTTGCCGATCCGTGCCGGTCAAAAAAATTCTTGTGTGCCGACACATAATAGCATGAAATATTTATTTTCTTTAGCAACAAAATTTTCTAACTATTTATTATATCTTTTTATCACATCTTTTGAATTTTATTGAGGAAATTACTTACTAATTTAAAAAATAGAGGGTTTTGAGCTATGCCATCGGCACGGGGTCTGTATTGTGCCGGTATCTTGTTGGCACGGTACGGCACGGTGGATACGGCCCGTGTCGATGGGCACTTAAAACCTTGGACATAGGGAGTAGTCCGACTGCTTCGGGATGGTCACCACCCACCTCTTTAATGACGCGACACGGCAGGAAGACTAACTTCACGATTACTTGTCGCCGCTTGAGCTCTCGAGTGGAAACGAAGCCGAGGCGCTCTTCGCTTGGCGATATTTCCGCACCGACTCGACGAATCGCCGAACCGCCGCGCCAACGCGTTTAAGTACCTATCAGTTAGGTTTACGAACAATCAAATGAGATCAAGACTCATTATCTATCAAAATCCCATTTTGATGCCCTAGGGTTTCGACACATGGAAATCACCCTATTAAAACCCTAGACGCATGCATTTAGTGCTCACTAGCACCCCTAGGTCCCAACCAAAACCCTTCTAAAGCACAAAACCTAAAGCCTAGAAATCACCATTAGAGAGGTTTAGGGGTTTACCTTTGAGCTATGCTCCTACAAGAGGAAGAAGATGGAGGAGATGAGGTTCTTCTCCTTCTTCTTCTTCTTCTTCTTCCACTTCTTCTCCTCCTTTCCACCTTCCAGAGAGAGGGAAAGAGAGAGAGAGAGATGTACATGAATTGTACAAGAGGACTTTGAGGCTTGCACACAAAAGAACATAGGAGAAAATAAGCTCCCATGTGCTCATATAACCTAATTCAGGTTACAATTGCACAATAGTCCCTCAACTTTCAATATTCTGAACCAGCCCATTCTGGGCACTTTCGGGCACAGGGACCGGTCTCTCCATGGGAAGACCGGTCCCCGAGGGTACTTGTCACGCCTCGCGACCACTACCAATTTGGTCCGGTCCGGGGACGTCGAACGGACAGCACCTTCCCTGTCCGCCCAAGGCTCGACAACAAGTCATGTACATGAATTACCCAGGAAGTAATTCGAATACATACATGACAAGAAACGGAGCACCACAAGTGCTAACAAGTAAGAGTAAGATACAAGTATACAATACAAGTAAATAAAGAGAGATACATCTAACTATTCCATCCACTTTCAACATTCACATATAATTTATATTTTTCACCTTTTTTCATCTCTCAAATGAATACATTTTTCATTTCTCAAATGAATACATTTTTCATCTCTCAAATGAATATACATATACTTCTCATGTACACGAGGGTACTCTAATGCATAATGGAAGCCGCTAGCTACTAGGGCGCTGTGCCCCACCTCGGTCCTCTGCCGGTACGCTCTCGTTAGCCCCTGTAACTGTGGTGGGGTGAGAACTACGAATAGTTCCCAGTGGGTTCGGCCGCTGACTCCACCGATCTCCCTACTAGGTCTATACGGGCATAAGCAGATATACAGATAGAAAGATATGAAAAGCTGTAAAACATGCTATTTCAAATACTCTACTATGCCCAATCAAATCCAAGTATGCATGCTCAGTATAGTATAGAATGAACTATCATGGTACTATGTCCAACAAGACAGCAGGTTCTTTTCTTTATCCAATCACTTGGCTTATCCTCAAGGTTCGCCCACAACTCACACTGGCCTCAAGGGTAAGGAGTCGTAACTCGCTCTCAAACCCGAAACGGTCTGCGGGGCATCCACTCGCCCCAGGACAACAACTCTGTTTCGTGTGCTAACCTCCGGAGTGCATGCTTGTGAGGAGCGACCTCCACAAGCTCAACAGACTGTGAGTATGATCCAATCCTCTCACCTCGAGGATACCCTACCAACTAGGGCTGCAACTCTCAAGAACTATCACCTCTAGTTCATCATGCAATAGAGTTCACCTACACTCTAGTTCAATATGTCATTTGTCAATGTTCTCATTTTAACTAGATGCCACTCGATCTAGATTATCATTCATCTAGATGCCACTCGATCTATATTGTCATTTGTTCTTGTCATTCTTTGCTCTAGGGTTTCTAGATTATCATACACCTTTATCCATGCATTCTACCCTAGTGTTAAGCTCACCTCGCTACACTAGCTAGAATTACATGCAAATAAAGGAATCTCTCTACCCTATCATGCACTCGGCAATATGCAATAGATCGACGATATACATATATATATATACATATAGACATAGGGAGCAGCCCAGCTGCTTCGGGATGGTCACCACCCACCTTTTATCGCGTTCCGATTGCTCGTCGTCACTTGCAATTGGCCTCCCGTGGCGCACGCCGCACGGCTTGACCCAACTCACGCGCGACCACCGAATGACCTCCGATCTGAAATCCGAAAATTAAGGGTCTTCGGTTTCTTGATACGACACTCAGAATTCGATTATGCGATTTATGGACGCCGCCTCGGCCCTCCAGGCGGAAACGAAGCTCAACAGTCCATTTCCTCAATATCATCGCACACGCTCGACGAATCACCGAACTGACTTCGCCAACGCGTTCGTATACCTAGCAACTAGGTTTACATAGGGTTAATTTAGATCAAACCCCTATACTTCGCAAAACCCCATTTCTAAACCCTAGCATTCAACTATTGCAAAATCCACCATTTGATCTTATGATTCAAGCAATAGTCAACTCACTAGCATCCAAGGGTTCCATAAAATCAATTCTTAGAGCATAAGAACTCATATCTAGGGATCTACCATTAAAGGCCAAAAGCTTACCTCCAAAAGCTTGCTCTCCAATGGTAAGGAAGAAGATTAGAAGAGGAAGCTTCTTCTTCCTTGCTTCCTTCTCCTTCCCTCTTGCTTTCGTTGATGAGAGAGAGAGAGAAAGAGAGAGTTTTAGAGAGAGAGAGAGAGAGAGTTACGGTTGAAGGGAAATGAGAAAGAGAGAGAGCCATCCCCTCTCTTAGCCTCTCCAACAGCCCAAAAATGGGCATTTTCGGGTACGGGGACCGGTCCCTGGGCTTGGGAGACCGGTCCCCGAAGGTCCAGAAAAACAGAATTCCAGACTTAGCCAAATTTTCAGCTTTTTCAGCTTTCGGGGTCTGTTTTCGTTTGTTTTCGCTCGTTTGACTTCCGATTCGTCTCAAATTGAACCGAGACTCTCAAAACATGATTTCGAGCATATTTACATCACCTTTTCATCTACGCAAATGCTGAATTTAGTTCTCGGTCCAACATAGCCTTTCGACTTTCGTTTTCGCGCCTATGTGCATCGAAGCGCCCGAATGCTTCCGAACTTTATCGAACCTCACCGGCAAGGTTTTAAGTGCCCGTCGGCACGGGCCGTATCTATTGTGCCGTATTGTGCCAACAAGATACCGGCACGATACAGACCCCGTGCCGATGGACAGCTCAAAACCCTCTATTCTTTAAATTAGTGAGTAATTTTCAAAATAAAGTTTAAAAGATGTGATAAAAAGACATAATAAATAGTTTGAATATTTTGTTGCTAAAGAAAATAAATATTTCATGCTACTATATGTCGGCACACAAGAATTTTTTTGACCGGCATGCATCGGCACGGCTCGGCACGCACCGTGCCGTACCGTGCCGGCAAGTTTTCGGCACGACCCCGTGCTACGGCACTTAAATGCTTGCTCACCGAGACCATTCAAATGGCTTTCCAACCAAATGTACACCGTAACTTCATAATTTTAGAAGTCCGGTACCTTACAGTACTTCCCCCGGGTTTACGCAAAGCGAGACCGGTCCCCGTCCCAAGAGACCGGTCCCCGAGGGTAGCTGGCCAACATCCAACGTACGGGAACCGGTCTCTCTTGCCAGAGACCGGTCCCCGAGAGCACCCTGCGCCAATGGTCTTACGGGAACCGGTCTCTTTTGCTAGAGACCAGTCCCCGAGAGCACCATCGCGCCAACAAGCTTACGGGAACCGGTCTCTCTTACCAGAGATTGGTCCCCGAGAGTGCAATTTGTGCAGAAGGCCTCCGGCCATTTTCCACGCGTACGGGAACCGGTCCCCACTGCCAGGGACCGGTCCCTAAGAGCAAAATCTGCAATTTGTGCAGATTTGCACAACTTGCTCTCGGGACCAACTCCGATGCACTTTTTACCTTCGGGTCAACTTCGAACTTTCGGAAGTTCACCTACTCGACGACTAGTCGATTCCAGACGAAGTGCAGCTTTCGAATTTCGAGAATTCACTTCTTTACAATATAGGAGCCACTGAACTTATTTCAGAGGTGGAGGCCAAGCGGATAGGCCTTATCCTTGAAAAGAACACAAGCAGGATCAAGGCCGTTAATTCAGAGGCACAACCTGTTGCAGGTGTAGTCAAGGGCGTGGCCATTGTGGTGGGGCCTTGGAGAGGCACTGCAAATTTCACTGCCGTACCCATCGACGACTTCCAAGTCATACTAGGGATGGACTTCTTGGTTTCGTCGAAGGCAGTTTCAATGCCACACCTTGGGGTCTTAAGAATCATGGAAGAGGCAGCCCCATGCATGGTCCTGGCCAGCCAAGAAAAAGTGGTAATCACCCCGACTTTCTCTGCTTTGCAGTTGCGAAGGGGTGTGAACTGTGGCGAGATGACTTACCTTGCGGCTATCCGCGAGGTGAGCGACAAGGGCGTCGAGGAAGAGGGCCTTCCAACAGAGATTGAGGCCGTCATAGCATAATTCCAAGATGTCATGCTAAAAGGAGTTGCCTAAGCAACTTCCACCTAGACGGGAGGTAGATCATGCCATCGAGCTCGAGCCAGGAGCCAAACCGCCAGCGAAAGTGCCATACAGAATGGCCTCGCCAGAGCTCGAGGAGTTGCAGAAGCAGTTGAAGGAGCTCCTCGCTGTAGGTTTCATTCGACCGTCAAAGTCACCCTATAGAGCACTAGTTTTGTCCCAACGGAAGGGCGACGGAAGCTTGCGGCTCTGTATCGATTATAGGGCGCGCAACAAGGTAACTGTTAAAAACAAGTACCCCATCCCTTTGGTTGTAGATCTCTTCAACCAGTTGGGTGGAGCGAAGTACTTCACTAATCGATCTTCGCTCTGGGTACTATCAATCGGATTGCTAAAGGAGACGAGGAAAAGACCTCGTGCGTGACGAGGTACGAGACCTACGAGTTCCTTGTCATGCCATTCGGCTTGACGAATGCGCCATCGACTTTCTGCATGCTCATGAACAAACTGTTCCATCCCTACCTCGATTGCTTTGTGGTGGTGTACCTCAATGACATCATGGTATACAGCAACACCTTGGAGGAGCACATCAAGAACTTGCGAACCGTGCTTCCAAACGTTGCGGGAGAACAAGTTGATCGTCAAGAAGAAGTGCATGTTCGCGAAGGAAGATGTGCACTTCCTTGGCATATGGGGATGTGCCGACATTGGCATGCCCCATGCTGTGTTGTGATGTGCTACTAGCCTACTAGCATCGGAAGTGGCATTGACAATTTTTGGCTAGAAATTTTTCTCTTGGTCAATACCCAACTTTCCAAAACAGAATCAGTTATTCATCTTTCCAATAAAATGATTTTGGTGTCTGGGTACATGTTAGGAGAGAGAATTTCCGTGTGACGTAAGTGACAACTAGACTGGCTTTGTTATTGGTTGTATTAATTCCTGTTTATGTGGTTATGCGTCAACTTTGGGAAAAATGGAGCTGGCAGTTAAATTTCTTAATCTTTCAGATAGTTATAATTATGTTTGCCTTTTGCACTCAAAACCATGATTTAAAAGATAGACTTGGTTTCTAGTGCTGCCTAACCTCTTATCCATGTTTGTCTGATTACTCTTATACTGCTGGGTTTTATGAACTCTTAGTCTTTAAACTTCTCATATTAGACTTTTTCCCAATTATTAAGTTGGCAGAGTAATTCAATATGGAATAATCTGGTTCCTTTTCTTACATAATTTAGGTCATTGGAGCAGAAGCTTCTAGGTTGGGTATCAAGGGACCATGGATCACAAAGTCATATTTGGAAATGATCCTTGAGAGCAAAGGCAGAGATTTCACTGCTGTCCATTTTTACAATTTTCTTTTTGAAGGCATACTCTCTGATCAGCAGTTAACTGGTCTCAGGTGTTCCACGACTAAATACACCACCACCGCTTTCTAGTGCTCTATTAACTGAAAGTCAAGAAAGGAGAATTGCTGCTCCGAAACCAATTCGCTTATCTAGCAATATTGCACCGAGTCTTGAGGATCTTTCACAGCCATGGACTCGATCGCCGACAAAAAAGTCTGATATTGAGCCTGTTTTAGCAAAATGGCATTTCATACCAGGTTTTCTTCAACTCGTATTCTTTTGGGAGTACCTTTTTTTTTTTTTTTGGCTAAGGAGCAATTTCCTGATTTGCCATTTTGTGCTCTTCAAAAACGTACTTATATTACAAGATTAATTGCATCATCAATCTTGGAAATTAACAAGCATATGCTTCTCTTATGAATGTCTGCAGATTCTTCTTCCAGGGGTAAAATTCAGCTAGCTTCAATGCCCGATTCTTATGACTTGGATAGAGGTCTGCTTCTTTCCGTTCAAGCAATTCAGGTGAGTCACACTGTTGAAAAAGCAAGTTTATTTAGTGCTATTATCAATTTAATCAGTACACTTCACTTACCTTTTCCTTAACTCTATCTTTCAGGCATTATTAGAGAACAAGGGCTTTCCAGTTATTGTTGGGATTGGTGACTCACACTTTTAACTATTCAAATCACTTATTCATTTTGCCATTTTGAACAGAAATACATCAATTGACTTAATTCCTTATGCAATCATTTAATCATTTTTGGAAATATTGTTTGTGTTTTCTGCATGAGTTTTCTATACAACAAAGCTATTGTATGATTGTTGGGGTGTATTGCTTTTTTTTTCTTGCTGAGAAAAACTGGGAATGGATCGTACTGAGTCTACTGAGACTACTGACCCTCAAAAGTGGTCTGACATTTGTTGATTATTAATGGTTACATGGATTTTTTTGCTTCCCTAAGTAACTTACAGAAATTTGAAAATTTCCATTTGGTGGTTAGTTTGTCACTTTCTTGCATAATTTGCTTGTTAGTAATAGTACGCGTAATTGATCAACTTTGACCTTATTTGTGTTGAATATAGTTCTGTTATTAACTTTGTGTTTCAGATTATGCTTGTTCTTTGTATTGAGTTTTTACATAAAGTGAGAGGAACTATGTGTTATTTTCTCCTTTTAGTTAAAATTTATTCTGCATTCCCTTCAATTTAAATATATACTTGTTCTGTGCCTTTTTTCTGAAATGAAATGTGTAGAAACGATCTTCTTAATTGCTGTTGATTTGTTAAAAGGCAAAAAAAACTTAATTATAAATTTTTCTTGGGTTGGGATAGGGGAAATATTTTTGGGTAAACTTAATTTTCCTCTGAACTAGCTTGCTGAGGTGGCGTAATTTGCTGGTGACATGATCTTATTCTCTGGTACCTGCACCGGCACGCTATAGTATAGTCCTGTTTTGGCCTTTTCGGTCAAAACAAGTCATATAAGGTTGTTTCTTGGATTTTTGGATAGTAAATATGATTCTTGGTTACTTTCGGCCTATGAAAGTGCCAGTCTATGTACTAATGCACAACTCTCCATATGAGGAAAATAAATTGATAAAGCGATTTGTATGATGTACCAAGATTGCAACAATAATGAGATCCGTTTAATTCACCCCATGGTGGAGGGATCATGTGATGGCTAGATCAAGTGGATCTACACATCCTTTACTATTCCTGATTCCAAAATTTATACTATATCTTGATCTGTGTCGTGAATACTAGATGTGTCTACGAGTCCTCGAGAACTAGATGGTGTCTATGAGTCTCTAGTCCTATTCTTTCTTTATCCTAATCTTCTATCAGTTATCCTTCTGTTTCGAGATGGTTGATCTATGTTATATTACTCACTAGCTAACCATCTGAAATTAGCTTGGACTGTGAATTATATTATTTTCTGTTGAGAGGACTGATTAACTGAAAGGGCCAATCTTACATATTATTAGATTGATCTATACGATATTAGAATCCTAGAAACGGAAAATCCCATGTTCCTTGTTCCTTGTTTGTCCTTCTTTAGGTTTGGGGGGACTTTGAAACTAGCTTTAAGTTTCTTCCTCCATCTAGAAAATTTTCGCCCATGAAGGGCATAATTTTGAAGGAAATTCTGTTGAATATCTTGTATATTTGCTCTGAAGATCACATTTTCAGCTAGATACAAAACTGGTATATTGTTTATTTCTCTACTTGGGATGAGGGTGGGATGAGTTCTATTAAGTTTCTTTCATTTTAGTAATTGGAGGGCCTTAGCAGTTTGCACCAACCGTGACAGGGGGCTGTTTAGTAATCTGGAATTGCAGCCCGGCCTTTTCTCGAGTTCCTTCTATATGGGAGAAATCGACGTTGTGTAGAGGAGGGTTGATGGTGTGAGTTTGCTCCATATGCAAACTCAGGAGCATGTAAGATAGGCTGGGCCCATTGTCCTAGTGTGTTTGTAGATCCTATTTGCTCTCCAAATGCCATCAGTCCCCACTCTGTGCTGTGGAGTGTAGCCCTTCATTTCTGAATTGACAAACACACCCTGAACCCATTAAATATCATTTTCGTTTGTTCCATCATGCTGTAACAAATATATGTATATGCTTATTTTTCTACTCTTATTTCCTTCATTTCTCATGCCATTAGAGTGCATTTTTATGATGCAAGTTTTAGGTCTATATATTAACTTGCATTTTGATGGCGTATTTGTAGGAGGTCCAAGTGGATCAGGTAAAACAAGCCTGGCTCAGAAGATGGCAAATATAGTTGGATGTGAAGTGATTTCCTTGGAAAGTTATTACAAGCCTGAACAACTGAAGGACTTCAAGTATGATGAATATAGCTCCCTCGATATATCATTACTAAGTAAGGTATTTCTACATATTTTGGCACTGAAGTTAATTTGTTCTCACATAATCAGATTGTGTTATTAATTTTACATTACCATTTATTCATTAATCTAGAATTACCTATTTAACGGTGATATATTAATATTGACAAAGCAATGGATGCTGCTATATGCTGTAACATTATTATTATGAAGGAAATGAAATACTGTAAGAAGGGCAAAAGAGCATGCCCTCTTGGGTTGAATTGATGAAAATATATAGTACAAGAGATAGGTCTACTATAGTAACATTTCCTACTATAGTAATAGTACAACTTGAATTACATGCTATATAATCCTACTCTATATATGATAATAATATACAGTATCTTAATATGACATAAGATAATAAATATATCATAATATACTAAATATATCATAACATCCTCTCGCAAGCTAAACATCCATTGGTCGGATGCGAAGATTGAGCCACAATCAAGGATTTAAGTGCTGTGGCACGGGGTTGTCTTAGGAAACTTCTGCAAACCTTTGTACGGCACTGCGTCTTGAGCCGTGCCGATGCGTGCCGATCGAAAAAATTCTTGTGTGCCGACACATAATAGCATGAAATATTTATTTTCTTTAGCAACAAAATATTCTAACTATTTATTATGTCTTTTTATCACATCTTTTGAACTTTATTGAGAAAATTACTTACTAATTTAAAGAATAGAGGATTTTGAGCTATGCCATCGGCACGAAGTCTGTATCGTGCTGGTATTTTGTTGGCACAGTACGGCACGGTAGATATGGCCCGTGCCGATGGGCCACTTAAAACCTTGGCCACAATGCCGAAAACCAAGAAGGTGACAAAGACTTTGCGAAAATATCAGTAAGTTGCTTATCAAAAGATATGTGAACCAATTCTAAATCACTAGATTGGACTTTTTCTCGCAAAAACTGATAATCAAGCTCAATGTGTCTTGTTCAAGCATGGAGAACATGATTGGTTGCAAGATAAGTTGTGCTGAGATTATCACAATAGATACTGATAAAGCGCTATAAGAACACACCAAGGTCACGAAGTAAACATCGGATCCATACTGTCTCAGCAAATGTGTAAGCCACAGCATGACACTCTGCTTCAAAATTGGAACGAGAAATAGTGGGTTGTGTTTCTTAGCGGACCAGGATATAAGATTGGGTCCTAGAAATATACAATACCAAAAAATAGAGCGACGTGTGTCTGGACAACCAGCCTAATCAGCATTTGCGAATGCCACAAGGGAAGGATTGACGCAGCAGGAGATAGGAATGCCATAAGACAGCGTCGCACGAATATAACATAGAATGCGCTTGACTGCTTACATGTGTGGTTCATGAGGTGTATGTAAATACTAGGCAACAAAGTTGACAACATGCGAGATGTCTTATGAAGGTGAGATACTGGAGAGCACCAACAATCTAACGATAAATGTAGGGATCCTTAAGAGGGCGCCCCTCATGAGAAGAGAGACGAGAAGTTAGAGAGAGAGGACTAGAAACAGGGTTACTGGCAAGAAAGCCATGGCGCTGAAGTAGTTGATGTGCATATCTCTGTTGAGTCAGATGAAGACCAGAAGACGAATGATAAACCTCAATGTCCAAGAAATATGGCGGCCCAAGATCTTTCATAGCAAATTCTCGTTGTAAGGTAACAATAAGGACCTCTAAAAGGGAGAAGCTTCTGGTAACAATAATATCGTCAACATATAATAGAATAACAAGAGTGCCAGAAGAGGAATGACAAACAAATATCGAGAGATCAGCAGTACCGTCAACAAAACCAATTTCAGAAAGAAAAGAAGTAAACCGTTGAAACCAAGCCCGAGGTGCCTGTTTGAGACTATAGAATATAGATCGCTTTTCGAGGACGACAAACCAAGGTTTTAAGTCCCCGTCGGCACGGGCCGTATCCACCGTACCGTACCGTGCCAACAAGATACCTGCACGATACAGACCCCGTGCCGATGGCATAGCTCAAAACCCTCTATTCTTTAAATTGGTAAGTAATTTCCTCAATAAAGTTCAAAAGATGTGATAAAAAGACATAATAAATAGTTAGAATATTTTGTTGCTAAAGAAAATAAATATTTTATGCTATTATTTGTCGGCACACAAGAATTTCTTTGACTGGCACGCATCGGCCCGACTCGGCACGCACCGTGCCGTACCATGCCGACAAGTTTTCGGCACGACCCCGTGCCATGACACTTAAATCCTTGCGACAAACATGATGAGGAAGAGGAGGATGCACAAAGCCAGGTGGTTGTTTCATATAAGCTTTAGAGAGTTCTATGTAAAGTTTTAAGTGCCCGTCGGCATGGGCCGTATCCACCGTGCCGTACCGTGCCAACAAGATACCGACACGATACAAACCCCGTGCTGATGGCACAGCTCAAAACCCTCTATTCTTTAAATTAGTAAGTAATTTCCTTAATAAAGTTCAAAAGATGTGATAAAAAGACATAATAAATAGTTGGAATATTTTGTTGCTAAAGAAAATAAATATTTCATGCTATTATGTGTTGGCACACAAGAATTTTTTAGGCAAGGCTCGGACGCACCGTCGTATCGTGCCAGTTCGTCTTAAATGATTTTTCCAAGACACTTAAATCTTTTAACTATTTCCATGAAGATAGGCATTTCTTCACATCAAGTTGTTAAAGAAACCAACCCAGAGAAGAAAGCCACTAAAAGAACAGCACAAATAGTGGTCGACTTACAACCGGAGAAAAGTCCTCATCAAAATCAATACCTTGTTGCTGTTTGTAACCTTGATCCACAAGCTGAGCCTTGAGATGCTCAAGAGAACTATATGCCTTCTGCTCTAATAAGATTAACATAAGGAGGAACAAGGCTCCAAGTAGCATTGGTCAGTAAGGCATCAAATTCTTCAGTCATGGCAGCACGGCTACTTGCATCCTGAGAAGCTTCATGAACAAAGAAAGGCTCAACAGTAAGAATAGAATACGCACAAGCGAGGAAGGAGGTAGACTTGGCTGAACCCTTAGCTATGAATCGAGTGAGCATAGAGTGTGTTCTGGCAGGCAACGGAAGCTCAGAAGGGGAAGGAGAGTATGCTATAGCAAGCTGAGGGGAAGGGGGACAATTAGAGGTGGAAAGTGGTAAATCAATAGGGGAAGGTAAATAAGAAGTAAGCCAGCTGGTGTGTCGTCTGGTATAAATCCACAGTTCAAGTTGGCCAGCAATAGTAGCATCATTCTTATTACTAACCTGTGGGGCATCATGATTCAAAGTGAAAGGAAAAATTGATAATGGGTTAGACGGTGAAACAGGTGTAGAAGAACCAACGTCAGTAGAGGGGCATGTGAAGGAGAAGCCAGAGATTGCATCAATAGTAGAGGGACTCTCACCCAATAGGTGAGGATTAGAAAGAAAATTTTGAAACATTTGAATGTTCGGAAGAGAGGAGGAAGGAAAAGAAGAGAATTTAGAAAGACCAGAGTAAGAAAAAGCGTGCTTAAATAGAGACAACGAAAACCTTTATTTTTGTCAAATAGTCCCAAGAAGACACAAAGAAGTGAACGGGGAGAGAGCTTGTGAGCTGCAATGTCCTGGACATTGGGATAACACAAACAATCAAAAACTCTAACAAGTTGCAAATTAGGGAAAACACAACCATGCAGAATTTCATATGGCAATCATCTTTTCAAAACATCAAGATGAGGAATTCGATTCACAAGAAAAATGATAGTTTGAATGGCCTCATCCCAGAGGCGAGGAGATAAAGGCGAAGAGATAAGCAAGTTTGAAACAGCAGGTTCCTAACAATGTTAGATATAATGCATATGCTTTCTCTTAGCGAAGCCATTTTCTTTAGTATAAGGACAAGAGAATCTGTGAATAATTTCATTTTGTGAACAAAGAGCAGAAAACTTGTCATTTACAAATTCAGTGCCATTGTCAGATTGAAAAATTTTGATTGAGCTATGAAATATGTTTTCAACTATTGTCTTAAACTCAAGAAATCTGTCAAAAACTTCATGTTTAAATTTTAAAAGATAAAGCCAAGAAAACCGAGAGTAATCGTCGACAAAAATAACATAATATTTGTAGCAAGAAACAGAAGGAACATGCGATTGCCATATATCATAATGAACAATATGAAATGGAAAAACAAATTGAGATTCTGAATCATGAAACGAGAGCTTAACATGTTTTCCTATATTACAAGCATTGCAAATAGATAATTTCAAAGTAGAATAAGAAACAATTTTATTGTTTTCAATAAATGTAGAAAGAACAGGAAAACTAAGATGACCTAACCGTCTATGCCAAATATCTCCGCTAAACCTAGACGCATCCAGAGCTAGCTATTACTTACTTCCTACACTTGCAACTTTAGAACATAGTGGATAGAGTGATGTTTTCGAGCTAGGGCATTGAAGAAACTTTGTCCCGGTTTTCTTGTCCTTCACAGAAAAATCAGAAAAGGCAAATTCAAAAAGAGAATTATTATCATAACAGAACTGACGCACTGAAAATAAGTCTCTTAATAGAAGGAACAACAAGAACGTTTTTAAGAGCAAAAGAGTTATGAGGACGTATTCAATTGAGTTTCACCCGTTTGAATAATATCAAGTAAATTTTCATTACCAACAAGAAGTTTTTCCTTCCCACTATAAGGTTTAGAAAAAGAGAGAATACTAGAGTGTGCGGTCATATGATTAGATGCTCCAATGTTTGGATACTATGCTTGCTCATCGAGTTCATGAAGATCCATGGCAGCAAAAGTTTGAGGAACATCATCTGTAATAAAGGAATGATTGAAACGTTGTCTGCACTGGAGAGCAGAATGATTGAACTTGCCACTGATCTGACATTGTGTGCCAGACTTTGTAATGTAAGGCTGGTGATTCAGAGTATAAGGTTGTTGAGGATTATTAGGTTGAGGGTGTGAGTAGGTTCCAAGAGATCCACGACCAGGATAAGCGTTGTCTACCGTGCTGTCCTCGGCCGCCGTGATATCTACCTCCGTGACGCATCCACGATTTGCATAGAGCTTCACCATCAATAGGAGTAGCAGGTGATGTCGTCAAGCTAATACGACGTTGAACTTCCGTGTCCTCTTGTATTAAGAGTGGACGAAGTTGTTCGAAGGTGGGCTTAGTTCGGTTTGTATTGAGGGCACTGACAAATCCTCTATATTCTTCCGGTAGCCCTAGAAGAGCCGTCATTACCAAATTATAGTCTGACTCAGTTTCGCCAAGCTCTTTGAGAGCGTCACCAAGCAATTTGATCTTTTGCATGTAACTCATGCTCATCTAACCTTTCTTGATGCTTTGTGATTCAGACTTTAGAGAGAAAGTTGTGGAAGCAGTTTTATCAAGAAAGTATGCCTTAATGGTTTTCTAGGCATCATATGTAGTTTTGGAGATAGAGAAATAACCATTTGTAATATACTAAGAGATAGGGTGGCATTAATCCACGAGAGTATAGTGGTGCCTTCCTTTTTCCAACTTAAATACTCTGGATTTATAATCTTCTTATCAGCAGTATCAATAATCTGAGAAGGTATAACACCAGTTTTGTCCACATGCGAAGTAACACCAAAACTCTCCAAGACATTGAGAAACACTACATATGTAGAATTAGTGAGTTCTATTCTAATGATACGAGAGTTTTGATATTAACAACTGGTAAATTTGAGGAAGAGGAAGATATGTTTACCACCGAGAGAAAGATCCACCACAAAAGATGAAGAAAAACAAACCCGAAGAGTAGTAGATTAGAATGAAGAATAAACAGGGCGTCAACAAAACGAAGTAGCACCAGGCGCACCAAGGAAGTATCAGATTGCACCAGAGGAAAACCAAGAGTCACCACAGACCCAAAGGTGACTCAGCACCAAGGGTGAATTGGGCAGCAACGAAGAGGAACCGAACAATACTAGGAAGAGATCACAAGTCCAAGCGGTGACAGCATGAGTTCTAGCGGTACCAAGGATGAGCCGGGCGGCACCAGCAAGCCAGCAAGAAACCGAGCACCAAAGAGGAACCGGACAGCACCAGGAAGAGAGCACGAGTCTGAGCAGCACCAAGGATAGACCAGGCAGCACCATCAAGCCAACAAGCAGCAAAAAGAAGAGATAATAGAATACCGAGAAGAAAACACCTATGCAAGAATGTGAGATTTGCGGTGGATGGTGGTTATGGATCAATATCCCCAAATTAGGGTTCTCGCTCTGATACCATGTAAGAAGGGTAAAAGAGCATTCCCTTTTGGGTTGAATTGATGAAAATATATGGTATAAGAGATAGGTCTACTATAGTAACATTGCCTACTATAGTTCTAATACAACTAGGATTACATGCCACATAATCCTACTCTATATATGATAATAATATACAGTATCCTAATATACCATAAGATACTAAATATATCATAATATACTAAATATATCGTAACAAATATTAAGTTTATCGATATAATCTAATATAGTAAGTCATTCATGGCTTTAATAGCCCAATAACATTTGTATATTTTTATATCATATAGTTGTTAATTTATAACAATAGTTACAAGATATATTGTAATCATGCAGTTATATTTAAACTAGTGTAATAATAGAGTTGTCGTTATTGACCGGCTAAATTAACTCTACGACCATCATCATGATGACAACTTTAATGTGTATATATAGAGTTGAGCTAGAATGCTATCGATAGCAAACGGGCTCCGTTGCCACCCATTTGTTTTCGATGATGGAGCCTCCAAATCGACGATCGGCACCGTTGAACATGATCTATACCACTTGAAGTATTTAGAAATTAAATTTCAAATCTTTTCGATATCATTTGCCTAATGATCAAAGGGTTTCAAAATTTATAATTTTAATGGTCGATATGAGGCGTTTTCTCGTTTAACGGCGTAAAGATATCCAAATCAATTGAATTTTTGATAGAAAATTCTTTAAACTATTTAAAACAAGATCTATACTCTTGATTATAAGACTCCTATCATCATTTTTTTAAGAATATTTATTTTCAGCCGTTTATTTTTGTGTCCATTCGATGGATAAGAGAACAATATAAAAAATGTATGAAATTTGATTTCTAAATATTTCAAGTGGTATAGATCATGTTCAACGGTGCGATCGTCGATTTGGAGGCTCCATCATTGAAAACAAATGGATGGGAAAAGTGCGGTTTGTTATCGATAGCATTCTAGCTCAACTACGTATATATATATATATATATATATATATATATATATATATATATATATATATATATATATATATATATATATATAGAAATCAAATTTCATCGAAAACAAATGGGTGGCAAAAATGCGGTTTGCTATCGAAAACAAATGGGTGGCAAAAATGTCGGTTTGCTATCGATAGCATTCTAGCTCAACTCTCTCTCTCTCTCTTCTCTCTCTCTCTATATATATATATATATATATATATATATATATATATATATATATATATATTTCATAATTTATTTTTAAGACAAAATAGATTGCTTAGCTAGAGTGGATGTAAGAAGGGCAAAAGAGCATACCCTCTTGAGTTGTATTAACGAATATATATAGTACAAGAGATTGTCTTACTATAGTAACAATGACCACTATAGTAAGAGTATAACTAGGATTACATACTATATTATCCTACTCTATAGAAGGTAATAATACACAGTATCCTAATATAGATAAAATATATCGTAACATCCCCTCGCAAGCTAAGCATCTGGTGGTCGTATGCGAAGATGGAGCCGCAATATCAAAAATCGAGAGGGTGCCAGGGGCTTGGTGAAAATGTCGACAAGTTGTTTGTCAGAAGGAATATGAATTAAGGTCAAATCACCAGACTGAACTTTTTCCCGCAATAACTGATGATCAAGTTCAATGTGTTTCGTGCGAGCATGGAGAACATGATTGGACGCAAGGTAGGTGGTGCTGAGATTATCGCAATAAATATTGATAGGACGCCATAAGAAAACACGAAGGTCATGAAGAGACTATGAATCCAGACTGTCTCAGCAAGTGTGTAGGCTACAACACGATACTCCGCTTCAGAACTAGAACGAGAAATGGTGGGTTGTTTCTTAGCGGACTAGGAGATAAGATTTGGCCCGAGAAAAATGCAATATCCAGAAGTAGAGCGACGTGTATCCCGGCAACCAGCCCAATCAGTATCGGCGAAGGCCACAAGAGAAGGATTGTCGCAGTGAAAGATAGGAAGGCCATAAGATAGCGTCCCCCGAATATAACGCAGAATACGCTTGACCGCTTGCATGTGTGGTTCACGAGGGCATGGAGATACTGGGCAACAGAGTTGATGGCATATGAAACGTCCGGTCTAGTGAAAGTGAGATACTGGAGAGCACCAACTATATGACGCTAAGTGTATGGATCCTCAAGAAGACGCCCCTTATAGGAAAAGAGACGAGACGTTGGCGAAAGATGAGTAGAAACGGGCTTACTATCAAGAAAACCATGTCGCTGAAGCAGTTAATGCGCATATTTTTGTTGAGATAGATGAAGACCAGAGGGGGAGCGATGAACCTCAATACCCAAATAATAATGCAGCGGTCTGAGATCGTTTATGGCAAATTCGCGCTGTAAAGTGACGATAAGAGCATCGAGAAGAAATGAGGAACTGCCAGTGACAATAATATCATCAACATACAAGAGGAGAACAAGAGTGCTAGAGGAGGAATGACAAACATCGAGGGACTAGTAGTGCTGCCAACAAAACCATTCTCAAAAAGAAAAGAAGTGAAGCGCTGAAACCAAGCTCGAGGAGCTTGTTTGCATATATCGCTTTGTGTAGATGGCAAACGTGACTAGGAAGCGAAGGATGCACAAAACCAGGTGGTTGTTTCATATAAACCTTCTCAGAGAGAGTGCCATGAAGAAAGGCATTCTTCACATCAAGTTGTCGGAGAGACCATTCAGAGGAGAGAGCGACCGAAAGAACAGTACGAATAGTGGTCGATTTGACAACCGGAGAAAAAGTCTCATCAAAATCAATGCTTTGTTGTTGTTTGTAACCCTGAGCCACTAGTCGAGCTTTGAGACGCTCAAGAAAGCCATCCGCCTTCTGTTTGACTTTGTAGACCCATTTACAACCAATTAGATTGATAGAAGGAGCAGCAGGAACAAGCTCCCAAGTATCATTGGTGAGTAATGCACCAAATTCTTCAGCCATGGCAGCATGCCAACCTGCATCCTGAAAAGCTTCATGAAAAGTGGTAGGCTTAGTAGGAAGAGTAGTATGTGTAGAAGCTTGGAAGGAGGTAGACTCGGCAAAATTCTTAGTCATAGATCGAGTAAGCATAGAGTGTATTCGGATTGGTAAAGAAGGCTTAGCAGGCTGAGGTGAAGGTGGCCTGTCAGATGTGGAAGGCGTCAACACAACAGGAAAAGGGGAAGTTGTAGTAGCAGTAGGTCGGAGGGTGTGTCGTCTAGTATAGACTCGGAGTTCAGGTGGATCGGCAATAGTGGCAGCATGTTCATCACTAATCTGTGTGGCATCATGATTCAGAGTAGAAGGAAAAGTTGATAGTCTCAGACGGTGAAACAGATGCATTTGAACCAACGTCCGTAGAAGGGCGTGTGAAGGAAAAATTAGAGATGGCATTAATAGCGGAAGAACTTTCGCCCAGTAAGGGAGGATTAAAAATAAAATGCTGAAACATTTGAAAATTTAAGGTAGTGGTGGAAGGTGAGGAAGAAAATTTATACAGACAAGAGTAAGGAAAAACAGTTTCAACAGAAGTAACATGGCGAGAAATAAAAACTTTACCAGTTCTCGGATAGAGGCAGCGAAAGCCTTTATGTTTGTCAGAAAGGCCCAAGAAAACACAAGTGATCGGGGAGAGAGTTTGTGATCTGTAATGTCCTGAACATCGGGATAACACAAACATCCAAAGACTTTGATAAGTTGCAAGTCAGGAGAAGCACAATCATGGAGAATGTCATACGGCGACCGCCCATTTAAAACAGTAAGAGACGGGAGTTGATTTACAAGAAAAACAGTAGTTTGAATGACATCAGCCCAAAAATGAGGAGGCGAGTCAGCTTGAAACAATAGACTTCTAACAATGTTAGATAAATGCCTATGTTTTCTCTCAGCAAGGCCATTTTGTTGAGGAGTGTAAGGACAAGAAAATTAGTGAATAATTTAATTTTGTAAGCAAAAATTAGAAAACTTGTCATTTACAAATTCCGTACCATTGTCAGATTGAAAATTTTTTTATTGAGCTGTGAAATATATTTTCGACCATCTTCTTGAACTCGAGAAATTTGTTAAAAACTTCATGTTTAAATTTTAAAAGATAAAGCCAGAAAAATCTAAAATAATCGTCGATAAAAATAACATAATATTTGTATCAAAAAACCGAGGGCACAGGTGATTGCCAAACATCAGAATGAACAATATAAAAAGAAAAAGCAGACAGATTCCGAATCATGAAATGAGAGTTTAACATGTTTTTCCATATTACAAGCAATTCAGATAAATAATTTCAGTGCAGAATCATAAACAATTTTATTGTTTTTAATAAATGTAGAAAGAACAGAAAGACTAAGATGGCCTAACCGTCTATGCCAGACATCTTTACTAAACCTAGATGCAACAAGAGCTAGTTGTTGTTTATTCCCTACACTTGCAAGTTTAGAAGAAATTGGATAAAGTGATGTTCCCGAGCTAGGACATCGAAGAAGCTCCTCTGTTTCCTTGTTCTTCATAGAAAAACCAGTAAAGTCAAATTCAATAAGAGAATTATTATCTTGACAGAAAATACGCACTGAAAGTAAATTTCTCTTAATAGCAGGAACAACAAGAATATTTTTAAAAGCAAAAGAGTTAAAAGATGTATTCAATTGAGTTTCACCTGCCTGAGTAATATCAAATTTTCATTACCAACAAGAATTTTTTCATGCCTACTATAAGGTTTAGAAGATGAGAGAATACTAGAGTTTGCGGTCATATGATTTGATGCTCCGGTATCCGGATACCGGACCTCCTCACCAGATTCGTAAAGGTTCATAGCAGCAAAGGTCTGAGGAACTTCATCGGCAATGAAAGAATGATTGAAGCGTTGTCTGCACTTTAGAGCAGAATGATTGAACTTTCCACATATTTGACATTGTATGCCAGACTTCGGAATGTACGGTTGTTGATTTGGAGTGTAAGATTGTTGAGGATATTTGGATTGAGACTGTGGGTAGATTCCAGTAGATCCACGACCAGAGTAGTGTCTACCACACCGTCCTCGGCCTCCACGATATCTACCTCCACGGCCTCCATGATTACCACGTCCACGATTGGCATAAAGAGCTTCTCTGTCAATAGTGGGAATAGCAAAGGACGTAGCCATACTAGTACGACGCTGGACTTTTGTTTCTTCTTGTATCAAGAGTGGACGAAGTTGTTCAAAAGTTGTATTAACGAATATATATAGTACAAGAGTATATCGTAACAGTGGAAATACTGATGTTAATATTTTAAACGCTCTACTATCATATTCAAATATTATTTTGATATTTTAATATACACTAGTAGTGTCTATAAATAGTATTTCGAAATAAATTAGTGAATAAATAGTACTATTTATTCACTAAACTATTTTATTTTATAAACTAATGCTGAAATAGGTTATACTAATAAATGGGAAAAACTTTTCTCTTTCAAGAAATCAAATTGTTTGCATAAATAGAAAAAAGTTTTCCTAAAGCTTCTATTTCATACGTATGTTTCATAATAAATGTGTGAGACCTCCCACTAGTACTAATAATTCATGGGGTTCAAACTACCGGCTCAAAATGCTTAAGCCCGGTTATTAATAGTCAAGCCTTTGGTCTTTATATTCCCATTAACAATTCCTTACTCATCTGATGTGGATTGGGGTGTCATAGAAGCTCCAGTAGGGTCAAATAGGCCCGAAAGTCCATATCATCATAAACCATCATTTTTCTCTTTTTTGAGTTTGTTCGTGCATTAGTAGATGATCACCTTCTTTTGGGAAATTATTTGGTGTTGTAGTTCCTTTTTTTATGCAACAAATTTCTGTGCCAATCTTGTACCGTGGTCATTATTGAATAGTAAAAAGTGTTATCTTATCGTGAAATTTAGCTGTTATACTATGTTGCAGAATATTGAGGAGATCAGGAATAATCATAAGGCCAAAGTTCCTTGCTTTGATTTTGAGAGTTTTGGTCGAAATGGATTTGAAGAACTTCAAGTTTCTGAAGATTGTGGGGTGGTAATGCTCATAATTCATGCAACAGCTTTAGTAATGTTCATATTCTATTCACTCATTTGATGATTTACTATTCCTCATAACTTTCTCACCGCTGATAAATCCTTTTTCTGCAATTAAATATCTGTTGGATAGTCATGAAGCCAATATAACCTGGAAACTCTAGTTATATAAGGAATGAAATAGAGGTGGGTGAAGATTGATCTATTTTGTTGTAATGACAAAATGAAACATTTTGTCTGCAATAGAATTGCTACCTCTGAACAGTGGTAGTACAATAGTTTTTTGAGTTGTTCATGGATGTCATTATCAGCTAATATGCAAAGTCCAATGCTGGAGTTTTATGGCAGAGCTTTTCTTTAAAACTTACCTACCTTGGCAGTGTTACCGTCTTCTGTTGATTCATTGGTTAAAAAAAATATGATAGAAAATTGCTATTTAGTTAGCGTAACTCTTACAGTCTAAATTGTCATAAGCATTCCTAATGAGAAAAGGGAACCTGTATTTGACTCCTTTGGAGCACGAAGCTGAGAAAGGCTGATAGATTTTTCATTAAGGTTACATTTATTAAGATAGTCAACAGTCAGCTTGTTGTTGGAAACAATGGACCAATCTTATCTTATATACATTATGAATCCTCAGTTGAGGAGATGCAACGTGGCATCATTGGGGGAAGGGGGAGAGGGGGTGTGGGGTGCAGTCCTTTTTTTTCCTTTTTTTCTTTTTTTACTTTGTTGTTTTTATTTTTTTATTTCTTCCTCTCTCTTTACTGATTCTGACAGAAAAAACTAAAATCAGTTATTTTTTTAATCCAATATAATTCTTCTCTTTTTTATTATAACAATTTAGAATATATAATTTTATACATAATTTTTTAAATAATTTAGGCTACATGCATAAAATATAAATTTTGATTTTATAACATTGATCGAAAGAAAGATTGATGGAGTTTAAATTAATTACTTATTTTAATAAATTTAGTTGCGAGAGTTGTATGCAGTATACTAACTAAATTTGTAAAGTTAAATAATGCATTCAAAATTTAAAATCAAAGTACTATTGAATGACTTAAATCTACATATTAAAGGGTTGGATAGAAAAAACAAAAATTTGAAAGGTTAGAGCTCATTCAAAATGGTTCGTACTTCAAGAAAGTTCAATATATTTTTACTTTGATTTTTATCAAACTTCAATGTCATATTTATAATCTGATAAGCGATCAAACTTCACATTTAAATCTTCAAGAATATCCAAACCGTGATTAATTAGCTTTTAATTTTAACAAATATACATTCTAAAATTTATTAGATAGTTTAACAGATTATTTTGTTGACTAAAATTACTAATTGAATAAAAGCGATGAATCTTTGAACTACGGCTTAAATCAGGAAAAAAAAAATATATATAAAAAGATAAATTACACTTTTGGTTATCAAATTATAAAATATGTGACAGTATAATTCTCGAACTTTAATGTGTTCAATTTTTGGGTCAAAACAAGTTTAATAATTATACATTTTAATTGATTGAAATATGATCTATCCGCTGCAAAGCGTGGGCCCTGCACTAGTCATTATTTATGTATCGCCACAAGGTTCGCTTCTTTTAGAATTGGTTTTCTAATCTAATTGTTCAAACATCAAATAAGAATTTTTAGTAATCTTTTTTGTGTAATGTTTCTTCCAGATGGTAAAACTTTTGCATCTTTTGGAATATCTGTAGATAAATGGTTCTACTTTGAGAGTAATCTTGAAAGATAGGCTAAAGAACTTACCCTCTTGGGTTGTATTGATGCAAATATATAATAAAAGAGATATGTCTACTATAGTAAGAATGTCTACTAAAGTAATAATACAACCGGGATTATATACTATATAATCCTACTCTATATATATTAGTAATATACAATTTCCTATATAGGTATTAATACTAAATATATCGTAACATTCTCCCGCAAGTTAAGCATCCAACGATCGGATGCGGAGATTGAGCTACAGTGCCGAGAACCGGGACGGTGATAAAGGCTTGGTGAAAATATTAGCAAGTTGTATATCAGAGGATATATGAACCAATTCCAAATCGCCAGTAGTCTGGAGTTTTCTTGCAGGAACTGACAATCAAGTTCAATGTGCTTTGTCCGAGCATAGAGAACAGGATTGATCACAAGATAAGTGGTATTGTTATCATAGTAGATGTTGATGGAGCGCCATAGGAAAACACCAAGGTCACGAAATAGACGACTGATCTGTACTGTCTTAGCAAGTGCGTAGGTATAGCACGATATTCGACTTCAGAACTAGAACGAGAAATGGTAGGCTGCTTCTTAGCGGACCAGAAAATAAGATTGGGCCCTAAAAAGATGCAATATCCGGAGGTAGATCGACATGTATCTGGACAACTAGCCCAATCAACATCTGCAAATGCAACAAGAGAAGGGTTTACACAACGAGTCCAAAGGCCATAAGTCAACGTCCCACGAATATACCAAAGAATATGCGTAACCGTTTCATGCACGGGTCACGAGAAGCATGTAGAAACTGAGCAACAGAGTTGATGGTACATGATATATCGGGCTGTGTGAAGATGAGATGTTGTAGAGCACCAACAATCTGATGATAACGATAGGGATCCTCAAGGGAACGCCTCATGAGAAGAGACCGGAAATCGGAGAGAGAGGATTAGAGACAGGCTTATTACTATCAAGAAAATCGTGTCGCTGAGGCAGTTGGTGCGCATACTTGTGTAGAGAGCTAGAGACAGATGACGACCAAAAGTTTGAGCGATGAACCTCAATGCCCAATAAATTATGCAGCGGTCCGAGACCTTTCATAGCAAATTCCCGTCGTTAGGTGGTGATAAGAGCCTCTAGAAGAGAGAAGCTGTCGGTGACAATAATATCATCAACATATAACAGAAGAATAAGAGTGCTAGAAGAGGACTGACAAGTGAATATCGAAGGATCAACAGTGCTTCCAACAAAACCAATTTCAGAAAGAAATGACGTAAATTGCTGAAACCAAGCCCGAGGTGCCTGTTTAAGACCATAGGTTGTTTTGCGGAGACGATAAATATGATGAGGAAAGGAGGGATGCACAAAGCCTGGTGGTTGTGCCATATAAACAGCCACTGAAAGAACAGTACGAATAGTGGTCGACTTGACAACCGTAGAAAAGGTCTCATCAAAATCAATACCGTGTTGCTGTTAGTAACCCTGAGCCGCAAGCTGAGCTTTGAGACGTCAAGTGAACAATCCGCCTTTTGCTTTACTTTGTAGACCCACTTATAACCGATGAGATTAACAAAAGAGGGAGGAGGAACAAGATCCCAAGTAGCAATGGCCAGTAAGGCATCAAATTCATCGATCATGGCAGCATGCCAACCAGCATCTTGAAATGCTTCACGAAAAGTAGTAGGCTCAGTAGGAAAAATAGGATGCGCAGAAGCTAGTTAGGAGATAGACTCAGGTAAACCCTTAGTCATTGACCGGGTGACCATGGAGCGTGTTCGGGGATGCAAAGGCGGCTTAGAAGGTGAAGGAGAAGGCACTATATCAGGCTGAGAGGAAGGTGAACGACTAGAGGTGCAAGGTGTCGCATCAACAGGAGGTCGAAGGGTGTGTCGTCTTGTATAGACTCGGAGCTTTGGTGGACGAGCGACGGTGGCATCAGTCCTATTGCTAACCCGTGTGGCATCAGAATTCAAGGTGGAAGGAAATGTTGGTAAAGTGGAATCAACGTCAGTGGAGGGACGTGTGAAAGAGAAACCAGCATCAATAGTAAAATAACTCTCATCCAGTAAGGGAGGATTAGAAAGAAAATTTTAAAACAGTTGAAAGCTAGAAGTAGTTGAAGAAGAAAATTTGGAAAGACAAGAATGTGGAAAAACCGTTTCAACAAAAGTAACATGCCGGGAAATAAAAACTTTACCGGTTTTTGGATAGAGACAGCGAAAATCTTTATATTTATCAGAGAGTCCCAAAAAGATACAAGGAAGGGTTCGAGGAGAGAGCTTATGAGCTGCAATGTCCTGTATATCGAGATAACACAAACATCCAAAAACTCTGACAAGTTGCAAGTCAGGAGAAGAACAATCATACAGAATTTCGTATGGTGATCGCCCTTTTAAAACAGTAAGAAAAGGAATTTGATTCACAAGAAATATAGCAGTTTGCATGGCATCAGTCCAGAACCGAGGAGGCAAGCTTGAAACAGTAGGCTTCAAACAGTGTTTAGATAAATGCCTATGTTTTCTTTAGGTGAGGCCATTTTATTGACTAGTAAGTCACGCTCGGCCCTAGTGGAAGCTTACCCGATATGTGCACAGACACTGGATGGAAAAGACAGATAAGGGAACAAGCAACCGGGAAAGGCATACCTCAAGGAGCACCAATCTTCCACGGCTCACATCTATCTGCACGAAGCCGACCTATGGATAGAAAGAAAGATACTGGAAAGGAATAGTGAAAAGCCATGTCAAAAGGAAGGGAACTGTCAGCTTACTGACTTTAAGTAAGACCACTTGACTTTTTTGTAAGCTAAATTAGATGATATGACGGCATGGTTGCAACCAAAACAAGAGCTAGCTTCTCTTCTTCGCCTGAACATACATAACCATATAGAAGGCGTCTATTACAAAATATACAATAGAGAGAAGAAGAAAAATAATCCTAACATAGTAATCAGAGCACAAGTTCTAAACTAAATAAGAAAGCAATAATTACCAAAGGAAGATAGCAAATTATACAATAACGGATACAACTATCATAAGACATATATAAGGTCACAAAAGTACATCTCATAACATATGGTGGTCTCTATACAAAATGGCCAATTACACCTCTCGAAGCTAAACCAAAAGAAAGGTGTCCACCTAAGTAACTCTCCAAGGCTCTAGCTAGACGAGACTCCTTTGCCGCGATCCTTAGCCTCTCCTGCAGTGGAAGGCTCTGAAAATAAAAACAACAAATAAATGGGGGTGAGAACTATTAAACAATGGTTTCCAGTCGGTAAGCCATCGAGAAAAGCGAATTACACCATTAGGTCAACTAAGGCAAAAGTAGAAAACTAGAAATCATTACTAATGAAGCATGAGTAATGTTAAACGTTAAGATTCCAATATTACTATGCCTTTAATTAACTATGTTCTTTAACATGCATGGAAACTACTCTATCACATGAATGAGCATAAGAAGACACATTATATGTCCAAATGTCATGCACTACCTAGTAGTAATGACCAACATTAAGTTTAATTGCTTTTACCCAATTGTCGGGGACTTACACAAGGTATAGTCCCTGTCACGCCCCGAGACCTGCTACCAATTTGGTCCGGTTCGGGCGCGTCGAACAGACGCCAGACGGACAGCACCTCCCCTGCCCGCCTAAGGCTAACAACAAGATTGTGTACAACAAGTGCCCAGAATAACTTGATACAACATACACAATCATACACCAAAGAGCACAACTAGTGCCAATCACACGAGAGCAAGCGTCACAAGTAATCAACCGTGAAAAAGAGAGATAACTTATCTATTACATTCATTCAGTTCGAAGTCTTTACACATTGAATCTTTGACAACACATAAGTGGCATACATATCAAAACCTCACCACCTATACAAGATCTACTCTCAAAAGTGAAGGTACAACTAATGCAGTAGGAAAAGTAACTAATACTACCACTAGGGCGCCAAGCCCTTGCCGCGATCCTCACCCGGCGTTGACGAGCTAGGACCTGAAATAGAGTGGGGTGAGAACTATCTTCCATAGTTTCTAGTGGGTTCGGCCTCCGACTCCGCCGGTCTCCCCACTAGGTCCAAGGAGGCAAAAGTAGACAATAGATGGTAATACTAATAACTGAAAGCTGTAAGGTAGTGTAAAGTAATTGCAATATCTACTATGCCTCAAATCTAAAATATATATGCATGCAACTCATAGTAAGGGTAACTATTGCACTACTATGCTCAATAATTCACAATTCCCTTGAATACCCAATCCACTTGGCTTGCCCAAGGGCTTGCCACACTCTCGCGTCCCTTGCCTCGACGACGAGGAGTCTAAACTGCTCAACTCGCCCGAGGCCGTCTGTGGCTAGCTAGCTGCTGCCGGTCAAGCCGCTACTACCATAGCCTGTGCCTAGTACTCCGGAGTGCACGTCCCGTGTGGAGCGACCACCACGAGGATAAAACAGACAACGCGAGCACGGCCCAATCCTCGCCCACGGAGGGTACCCTAGCTAATAGGGATGTCATCACACTTGTTTTCGACTCTATAGCGTTCACACTAATTAATGCCACTCGTTCATGCTTACTAGGTGCCACTCGTTCATGCTTACTAGGTGCCACTCGTTCATGTTTCAGATCACTCTGCTATATCACATACTAGTAGCTCTCATCTCACCTTACACTTAGTTCTCATGCATACCAAGTTTGAAAGCATAAAGTAAGCTAGGTTAATCAACATGTAGATTTGACACTCCAACTAGCACTCTATACACACATTATGCACAATATGCAAGATCGATCGCTATTCTACACTCGGACATAAAAAGTAGCCCGACGACTTCGGGATGGACACCGCCCACCTTTTCGACGTCACAACGAGGTGGAACGAACGTTTTCACGTTCGCTTGTCGCCACTTAGCACTCGAGCGGAGACGAAGTAGCGACGCACCTCACTTGGCGATAACTTCGCTCGGACTCGACGGGTCGCCAAACAGTCGCCGCCAACGCGTTCAAACACCTATTAATTAGGTTTACACATGATCAAAAGAGACCAAAACCCATCACTTAGCGAAACCCCATTTTCGATGCCCTAGGGCCTCACACATGGAAATCATGTGTTAGAAACCCTAGAAGCATGCATTTAGTGCTATTTAGCACCCATAGGTTCTATCAAAATACCCCCAAAAGCTCAAAACCCAAAACCCTAGAAATCACCATTAGAGGGTTTGAGGCCTACCTTGAGCTTGCTCCAACCAAGAGGAAGAAGAGATGGAGAAGATGATGAAGCTCTTCTCCTTTGCCTTCTTCTTCTTCTACTTCTTCTCCTTTGCTCCTTCAAGAGAGGGGAGGAATCTTAGAGAGAGAAAGAGAGGGTGCTAGGGCTTGCAACATGAGGGGAAATGAGGGTGATCGGGTCCTCATGTGCCCATATAGCCTAATTTAGGCTACAATTGCAATAGTCCCTCAACTCTGATGCTCTGAAGCAGCTCAACTTGGGCATTTTCGGGCTACGGGGTCCGGACATCCCTCTATGTCCGGTCCTTGGATGTCCGGTCCTCACCCCATTGTCCGGTCTCGGCCTGCGAAACAGCCTTCTGGCCAATTTTCCAGCTTACGGGTACCGGACATCCCTCAATGTCCGGTCCTTGGATGTCCGGTCCTCACGGGATGTCCGGATCCCGTGAGAGGGAATTCCAGGACTTAGCCAAATTTTCTTCCCTGCGCAGCAGGGCTCCTTATGGCATCCGGTCCCCACGGGGAGGTCCGGTCCCCACTGGCAGAATTTGGCAGAATGGAGCAGTTTGCTCCATTCGCATCCTGGGTCCACTCCCAATGCACTTTTCACCTCTGGATTAACTTTGAACTTCCCGAAGCTCATCCCCTCGACAATTAGTCGATTCTAAACGAAGTGAAGCTCTCGGATTTCGAGAATTCACTCCCTTACAGTCCCGGCTTGTGCCGTGCCTAATGGCTCCATGGTAGTCAACATTCCCCCGCTAGGAATGAGCCTCGCTTACGGCAATTCACTTCGCCGTCCAATTCCGTACGGGCGAGCATGATGTCGCAAAAGCAAACTCTGGAGTGTCGGCTTGTAGGGAACGATCCTCACAAGCTTGTGCGAATGAGCATAATGGCAAGCAAGCGTGATCAACCACATAAGCATTTTGTTCACCATGTCTAAAACATGGAATATCAACTAACGACCTAGAGGTCGAGTACAATATCAAATGTTAACTCTAGTTGTTCAACTAAGTTAAGTGCAACATGTCATTAACATACAATATATCATGTTTGCCTTTATCTATAGCAAGAAATATTGATTGGCATGCAAGTTTAAACCCAAAGGTTTCACTAACCATGTAATGTCCCATAGGATACTTTTACTCATCTCTAACATGCATTCCTATATTTGCATAAGAGGAAATGTAATTACATACTATATATTATGCATGTTACATCATATGCCTCTACTGCATAAAGCATGCAAAATTCTATATACAACATGTGGGTACCATGTATCCAAAAATTCTAATGTCATGAAAAGCATGAATATGCATCAATTTAAACTTTAAAGCTTATAGCAACATAGAAGACATAGGGGAAAGTTCACTCATTTCGGTGAGGTCAAACCCATTGGACACCCTTCGAACTTATTCGTTTCTTCGAACGAATTTGTCCATAAGACTTCTAGCACCCTAAGAAAAATTCGAAGGGGGTTACAAGCTTCTAACAAGCTTATCACGAAATTTACTAAAAATCAAGGGTAAAATAGGTGAAAATTACCTTTAGCCAAGTAGAACTTATCGAAAGTCCAAATCAAAGCTAGGTGGCTTCAAATCCAACCTAAAAGAGTGTTCAATACTCATCAATTCAATCCGAAAAGCTCAAAATAGGGAAATCCCAAAATAAACCATAGTTTCCTCAAAACTAGGTTTTCTTCCACAATTCTTGCAAAATTCACAATTAAAGGTTGCAAGAAGACTACTAACCTAAAAAAAGCTCCAAACCAAGCGAAGTAATGCTAGGTTTGGAGTTAAATTCTTCACTTCCAAGCTCTCTTTGAGGTCCAAAATGGTAGGCTTCCATGAAGAGAAAGAAGAACAAGAGATCAAAACCCAAGATCTAGGGATTTGGAAAGGAAGAATTCAAGAGAGAGAGAGAGAACACCTACCTCCTCTCTCTAGCCACAGCACAAAAGGCAAAACAAATGAGGGTGAAGGGTTATACCCATGATGTAACAATCCCCCTTAGGTCCCTCAAGAACCCACAATTTGCATAAAGTACGAAATTACACTTTGCAACATTAAGTACTGATACACGAATTGGAGTACCAGTACCCAGCAGTTCCGGTACCAAGGGTCCAGTTCCACAGAACTCGAACGTTTGAGATTTTGGCTTTCAATTGCATTCCGGTACCCGCTCAATGCAGTACCGGTATGCGGCTCAGTACCGATACTCACCACTAGATTTCGCAAAACCCAAGAGCTGCCCATTTTGGCACTCTACCGAGTTCCGGTACCTTAAACCAGCACCGGTACTCAACACTAAAATCTGTAATTTGTAGATTTTGATATCAAGAACCCGTTCTCGCGCTTATTTAGTTCCGGAAACAAGTCGAGACACTCCAGACAACCCTCAAAACTTCCAGAATAGTTCAAAACACTATTCTTACATTGGAACTTTGCAATTTGATAAAGTTCAGTGTGCTACTATGCGAGGCCATTTTGTTGAGGAGTACATGGACAAGAAAAGCGGTGAAGAATTCCGTTTTGTGAACAAAGTGTAGAAAACTTATAATTCACAAACTCCGTACCATTATCAAATTGAAAATTTTTTATTGAGCTATGAAACATGTTTTCAATCGTTGCTTTAAACTCGAATAATTTGTCAAAAACCCAATACTTAAATTTTAGAAGATAAAGCCAAGAAAATCGAGAGTAATCATCAATGAATATAACGTAATATTTGTAACCAAAAACCGAGGGAACGGGTGATTGCCATACATCAAAATGAACAATATAAAAAAAAAAAAAGTTGATAGATTCAGAATCATGAAATGAAAGTTTAACATGTTTTTCCATATTACGAGTATTTCAAACAGATAGTGTCAAAGTAGAATTACCATCAGAAATAATTTTATTGTTTTCAAACTTAGAACATGAAGACTAGGATGGCCTAACCGTCTATGCCAAATATCTCTGCTAAACCTAGATGCATCTAGAGCTAGCTGTTACTTACTTCCTACACTACACTTGCAACTTTAGAACATAGTGGATAGAGTGATGTTTCTGAGTTAGGGCATTGAAGAAGCTCTGTCCCGATTTCCTTGTCCTTTATAGAAAAACCAGAAGAGTCAAATTCGAGAAGGGAATTATTGTCATAACAAAATTATCGCACTAAAAGTAGATTTCTCTTAATAGAAGGAACAATAAGAATATTTTTAAGAGCAAAGGAATTAGAGGACGTATTTAATTGTGTTTCACCTGTATGAGTAATATCAAGTAAATTTTCATTATCAACAAGAATTTTTTAATGCCAAATATAAGGTTTAGAATAGGAGAGTATACCGGGATTCGCTGTCGTATGATTAGAGACCCTAGTGTCTGGATACCACACTTCATCACCAAGTTTATGAAGTTTCATTGCAACTAAGGTTTGCGGAATGTCATCGGCAATGAAGGAATGGTTGAAATGTTGTCTGCATTGGAGAGTAGAATGGTTGTACTTTCCACAGATCTGACATTGTGTTCCAGACTTCAAAATGTAAGATTGTTGATTTGGAATGTAGGGTTGGTGATTCGGAATGTAATTTTGTTGAGGATTATTATGTTGAGGATGCGGGTAGGTTCTGGGAGATCCATAGTTAGGGTAAGGGTTGTGTCTACCGTGTTGTCCTCAGCCTCCGCGATGTCTTTCCCTACGGCCACCACGATTACCATGTCTACGATTCGGATACAGGGCTTCACCATAAAAAGCAGGAGTAGGGGACGTTGTCAAACTAGTACAATGTTGAACTTCCATATCTTCTTGTAGCAAGAGTGGACGATGTTGTTCAAAAGTAGGCTTACTTCCGTGTGTGTTGAGAGCACTGACAAAACCTCTATTTTCTTCTGGTAATTCTAGAAGAACAGTCATAACCAAATTATGGTCTGCCTCGGTTTCACCAATTGCCTGAAGCGCATCACCAATCGACTTAATCTTTTGCATATAATCATTCATGCTCATTGAGCCTTTTATGATATTGCGCAATTTAGATTTTAGAGAGAAAGCAATGGAAGCAGTTTTATCAAGAAAGTAAGCTTCGATGGATTACCGGGCATCATATGCAGTTTTAGGTTGAGCTAGAAACGACAATTTGTAATATGCTAAGAGATAGGGTAGCATTTATCCATGAGAGGATAGTAGAATCTTTCTTTTTCCAACTTAAATATTCTAGAATTATTATCAACTTCTTATCAACAGTATCTATTGTCTGAGAGGGTGTAATACTAGTTCCGTCAGCATATGAAGTAACACCAAAACTTTCTAAGACATTGAGAAAAACTTGTTTCCACACTAAGTATGTGGAATCAGTAAGTTCTAATGTTATGAGAGTTTTGATGTTAATAACTGGTAAATTTGAGGTAGAGGAAGACATATTAACTACCATAAGTAAGATCCACCACAAGAGATAAAAGATGGACAAACCAGAGAGTAGCATATGAGAAAAAAAAGAGAACTGGGTGTCCGCCAACTTGCGCACCAAAGAAAGGGCACTCAGTGATAGAGAAGAATCGGGCTGCAGCAGGGAAGAGCCGAGTAGCACCGCAAGGCCAGAAAAATAAGCGGGGAGATCACCAAGAGACAAAAGAGAGATCACAAATAGGCTGAAAATACTGTACCGCTAGTACTGTACCGCTAGTACTGTAGCACTGAAATTACTATAGTGCTTGTACTGTAGCAGTAAGGATGATTATTATGAGAGAAGAAAAGACAAGATCAATGCCGACGAGATCCAAGTGAGAAGGGTGGCACTGGATCGCTATACCTTAGAATTAGGATCTGCCTCTGATATCATGAAAGATAGGCTAAAGAGCTTATACCCTCTTGGATTATATTAATGCAAATATATAATACAAGAGATACGTCTATTATAGTAAGAATGTCTATTATAGTAATAGTACAATTAGGATTATATACTATATAATCCTACTCTATATGATAGTAATAGACAGTAAACTTCAAGGGGGTTTATTGTCCAAAGGAGAACATAATACTAAATATGTCGTAACAAATCTTTTAGTTTCTATTGACTAATAAATGGTGCTTTCAGCTTATGTCTTCCCCTATGCCAATGTGTTTCACATTATGTGCTCAAGGCGTACCATCTGTATCCTGCACTATGTCAGCCTTCTTCTATGTATATGTTATTTCTCTATCATCTTACCAGGTGATTTTTGAAGGGGTATATGCATTGCATCCTGTTATAAGGAAGTCACTTGACCTATGGATTGCTGTTGTAAGATTCACATTTTTCCTCCTGGGTACTTAAAATGTTTTTAGAGTTTCCTCATTACCATATATTTTCTTGTTTGGTGACAAATTTCTCTCATCTTTTTGAATTATGTTAGGTTGGTGGAGTCCATTCACATCTTATTGCAAGAGTTCAGAGAGATAAAAGTCGTGTTGGCTGCTCCATCTCTCAGAATGAAATTATGACTACAGTGTTTCCCATGTTTCAGCAGCACATTGAACCACATCTTGTCCATGCACATGTTGGTACAACTGTGATATTTGAACTGTTTTGAACAACATTTGTCATCACTGCTTTTCTTTTCCTCTTTCTTTTCAAGCTTTTCATGTTTTACATTCTCCATTATAAAGTGACTAAGTTAGATCTCTCTCTCTCTCTCTCTCTCTCTCTCTCTCTCTCTCTCACACACAGCTCAAGATTCGAAATGATTTTGATCCAGTGCTCTCTCCGGAAAGTTCATTATTTGTACTGAAAAGCAACAAGAAGGTGAAATAGAATTGGAAAAGTTTCCTGGTCAATCCTATGTTACATAATTATGATATTTCTAGACTTGGCTTGTTAGGTGCCCTACCAAGAAATAATGAGAGTGCTTGATCCTGGAAAAGTTTGTAGTTCTGTCCAGAACTTCACAGATATATACTTACGGCTCCCTGGAACACCAAGTAGACAGCTAACAGAGAGTGAGTGCATACGAGTTAGAATATGTGAAGGAAGATTTGCATTGTTGATACGTGAGGTCAGCGGATTAACTGGATATTGTCTTTATTCTTTCTGATTGGTTGCAGGAGGCTGACCTTTTCTTACATTCTTTTTGCCAGCCTATAAGGGAAGGGAACTTTATTGTACAACCAAAAGTGGATTTTGATATCAGTGCTAGTACTGTTGCAGGGCTTCTTAAGCTTGGGTAGGTCGTAGATTGTTTTAAGCTATTGTAGACTAGTTTAACTTCACCAGAGCTATCCTTTTCCATGTATTGGTAGCTTGCTGCTCTCGTTTTAGATTACAGAATGGTTAAATTCCTGTCCGACTTTCATGTGTTTCTCCACACATTTCGCACATTTGATATCATGGAAGGGAAGTTTGTGTTATTCTATTTCATTGTTTTTAGCATTTTACTTTTGTTAAAAATATAAAGATGCCACTAAGTATAGCACTACTACCTGTCCTTTTAACTTCATTTTCTAGCTGATTTATTATATCTATTATTTGTTGTTACAATATTTTCTCTTTTATTCCATGAGATTTTGTAAAACCATGACAATTGGTGTTGCATATTATGAGATTCAAGGCGGTCAAAACAGAATGAATTGTAGACGGAGCTGCTAACTGTAGTGGCCTAATTCATGAAGCTGTCAATGTTGCCAACTGAATTTCTTTTATTGATAGTTGCACAATGAGCTTACTATATACTCTCAACTGTATCAGTTACCAAGCTGTGGCATATATTGAAGCTTCTGCATTGATATACCAGGATGGAAAGGTTGGTGGTTCTTCTTACTTCATTATCTTTTTTATTAATATTTATATTTCTTTTGCTGGAAAATAGTTTTTTGTCCTACAAAAGTCGATAATTTTTTCAAGATTTAACCTTGTGTAAGTAACAATATCAATCTGCCATTCTAGTATTATTATTCTCTATCATTTTCTCACCTTCTTTTGATTGTTTTGCGCTAAAGAACCTAATATTGTCAAATATCCTTAGAAAATCTAATTCGAGAGAGAAAAATGAATAACTAGTGTTTAGTCAATTCACATGTTCGACTGCTGGTCTGGTCCAGATCTCGTAACAGTGCAAAAAGATTTAATGCAGAAAGAAGTGTTATCTTAGTGGAGATGGTTTGGTCTTTCTAAGAACAGAGAAATATTACTTTTTTGAAAGAAAAGTTTGGTGAGCCTATGAATTAAGGAGAATATATTGAAGGAATGGGAAAATAAATAAAGCTTTAAAAAAGTGATTCAATAAGAGAGTCAAACAGAATTTTAAATTCTATAGTCAACTTTGAATCAAGACACTGGAAAGATTCTCTTATATAGATTTCAAAATGACAGGAATTTTCAAAACTTCCTTTCAGGCTAAATTACACTTTTAGTCCTTTATGAGATAGGTGACACTTTGGTCTTCAAACTTTAATTTGTTGCAATTTCAAGCTCGAACTTTTTAAATTTTTTCAATTAATTTTCGCAGTTCAATTTAGTTGACTAAGTGATGATGCGCTGTTGTAGGGCAGTGATTTGGCATTTTAGTTACTGTCATGTCATGAAACACACACTGCCATATCGCTGCCACATCAGCAACACGTTAACATGCAGTTAGGAAATTATACTGTGAGACTTGATTGCAACAATCTAAAAGTTTGAGCCAGATATTGTTGCAGATTAAAGTTTGAGGACCAAAATGTCACCTGCCTCGTACTATAACACATACTCTTGTATTCTCTTGTGATTATTTATCATACTTCTGTGGTTCTACCTCTCTGCTTATATATTATCTCTGAAGCTTCATGGGATATCCAGTGGTTGCATCAGTGCTGTTCTCTAGCTCATTATTTCTGCTGCAATTTTGAAGATTCTTATAGAGGTTGATCATCTACAAGCTGTTCCTGATCCTTACCTTCAAATCAAAGGAACAAACAAGGAAATAGTTGCGGCCGCTGCATCTATTCTTAGTTTGGATGGTTCATACACGACGAAGGTTCACCTTTTACAAATGGCTAGCAAATCCATATGAGTGTTGTATAGTATTTGCTACCACAGCATCATCACTCAACTTTTATTTTTGCAGAGCTATCTTCAGATTATTCTTGAGAGCTTGCAACCAGTTGAAAGAGGATCAAATGGCATTCATAATCAGCAAGCTGCTAGACTCCAGGAACTTGTGGAGTTTATTCAATCTCAAGTATGTAGTGTTTCAGCACCTTGGATCCCTCGATTGTCTTTAATAGATTATTGATCTAGTAAATTTGTATGCAAATAATTTTTTATCAGTATGCACCTCTGCTTTTTCACCATCCAATTGCACAATTAAATGTGTCTTCAATCTGCTTCTATTGTTTGTTGATGTCACAATGCCTTTTCTCTTCAACTTTCTAGAAGAGATATGAGAGTAATTTGTGAATAAATACATCTGACAGCTGTTTACTAAGCTTGTTTTGGATTGTTGTTGTTATTATTATTATTATTACTATTATTATTATTTTGTCGCCTAGATATATATCACTTCCTGTTGTCAAATGCCTAGAGCAGATGCTATGTCTATAAAGTCTGCCTTCTTTGATTCTTTTGTGCTGCAAATCCTGTATAGGAGGATATGAAGAAGATGCTTGGGGAAAGTCATTTTAGCAATAGCGTGAAACTTCACGACTCTAATGACTCGATTGCCTTTTACACTACAAGCATAGATGTCTATAGCTCTATCTATGTTTTATGAGCATAACGCACCAAGTTTTTGTTGTTCATCCACCAGAAAATCTTGAGCAAGAACCTTTCCATAAGTTGCTTCTGTTTCCATGGTTATTTTCACTGAAATCTCCAGTAGGAAGTTATGTGATCTCGGTAGAATATTTTCTTTATGCAAGACTTAAGGGGTAAGATTAGGCTGTGCTGTTTGTGCTCTTTGGTGAATTTTTGACATCTTTTATCGGACTTCCCCACCCACATATTTAACTTATTTTATATAATTTCAAATATTTTCTGACAGTTGAACGACATTATTATTAAAATAATACTTTGAAGCAACAACTGTAAAATCTTTCACCTTGTTGCTTCACGCCCTACCATTTGGTAATTTATCCTTCAAACAGAGGAAAAAGAGGGATAAAGGAGCAGAGAGGAACGATAGAAGGATCATAATATTAAAAGAAATGTTTTATTTATATTGTGGCATAGAGTACTGTTGCCATGGTGGAAGACTGGACTAATGTTGGTCGATACGATATAAAGCATATTAGACCCTACTGGCTAATGAAGATTACCTTAATGTGGAGTTACTTTTTTAACTAGTGCATTCAATTTTCTTGTTTCCTTTTCTCATGTTGTCCCTTCGTTTGACGTAATCCAATAAATTAATCTGCAGGGTGGAAATTTGAGTATTGAATCAAGGGTCGCCAGAGAAGTTTCACAGGCAGATGGGGTACTTGAAGACATGCAAAGTAGGATTAGGAAGCTTGAGAGATGGAATACAATTAACATGGTAACAATTTTTTCGTGTTTCTTGTGGTGGTTGTCACTTTTTCTATTTTCAGAATCAAAGTGTTATTTTGTTATTATGAACAGCCTGCATGACATGATGCCTCAATACATTTGTTTGCTCAATCAAGAATTTATTTAACAAAATTGGGTGTTCCTTGCACAGGTTCTGTGGACTATCTTAACATCTGCGCTTGTCGGTTATTCACTTTACCGGAGAAAACGTCACTGAATAGCCCCTGTTGACTAACCCAACACAGTACAGTATATCCTTGATCCGCCATCCTATTTGCACTTATGATGATTCAACATTCTTGAGGTACTATAGATTTTACTCTGGTTTTCTTGATTGGCTTTTATTTTATTTTATTTTATTTTTTCCGTTGGTATCCTCACATACCTACAACTATATCTCTCATTTCTCCAGGGTTCCCATGCTCTCGTGTTGTTTTTGTCAGTGTTGTAGTAAGCATACGAGCGCTCTGATAAATTCTTTGTGACATCATGCGTTCATCCTGTGGACTGCTGCAGGCCAGAGAGAAATTATAGTGATAGCACAGCAGCAGTGAGTACAGCACAAGAAATACAGTCGAGTACAATGGTATTTAAGAATATATTTCCAACTCTTTGTTTATAAGCTATTGTGACTAAGATTCGAGGAAAAAGAGGGAAAACTCTGTAGTATCATCCACTGTAATATAGACTTGAACGTTCAATGCTATTATGTTAACTAACATTAATGAAAATAAGAAAGAATATCGTATACTTATATGCATTGGCACGTAGTTGAGTTTGGCCACATTATATTAGTACTAGCTAAGGACCGCGATTCGCGGCGGACAAACAAATTTACAATAAATATATGGTAATAAATATTTTAAAAAGTTGAAAAATATGAAGAAAATATTTACCGACAAAGAAGCTAGTTTTCATTGATCACAATGAAACTGGAAACCAAAATTTACAATAAACATATATGGTAATAAATATTAATGACAAAAGAATTAAACAGTAAAGCAAAAATAAAAAAAAAATGAAAAACATAAAGAAAATATATATAGAGACAGAAGCCGGTCTTCACTCTTCATTGATCACAATGCAGTAGGGAATCAATTCCAGTCGTCGAAGTTCCCCCGGTGCTTGCACTTTACTTTACCTCTTTACTTGTAAGATATTCTGTATGCCTCAATCAATCCCCTCATTAATAAGTTTCATTAGACGCTAACTGACACTGACAGATAATAATGGGAACCTGATAAAAGCCGACAGAATTGAAACCCAGGCTCAAGTTCAACAGCCCAATAGAGATTCCATTAAGTATTCCAAAGCCCATAACTGTCCTTGAATCGAAAGGCTTGTGTTCAAAAAGTTTCATCCATAATGCAACGTGAAGCGAACAGAATGTAACCAGAAGATGCCAGCTTGTCAAAGTAGTGGCTGCAAAAACAAATATTAGATCAACGCAAATCAGATATTCAACACTTTGTTATATTGAAACAATGGTAATCTGCATATTTTTGTCTAATATGCAGACCCATTATTTTATCCTTCCGTCGTTATAGGGAAATTCATGAATTCTCATGGGTAATCTCTTAATGATGCATGAAAGGACATTAAATAAACTACATTAGAAGATAAATCATAATTGTCTTAATAGTGGAAAGAGTTGGGAAAATGGAAAAGTACAAGGAAATTAGCTAGTAAGCACACGCTTCAAATTTTCATAGTCTGAACCAACAACTTGAACTAAACTACATTAGTATAAACTTCTAAATCTAATCTGCCTATCTGGCTTGTCATTTGTATTCAACATATCTGATTGTTACTGTAAGTACTAATGATTTGCTGCTGTTAATTTCTTTACAATACATTGCCTGTAAATTGATCAAAATGGTTATCAGCATAACACTACAGTGACATTCACTCAAAATTGTGCCTTATCTTTATTACCATCAAGGCTCCAACACTATAACCTACCTAAAAGTACAATTTTCTTCAGAGTTACCTATGCTGAGGAATCAACACAACTTTGACACAGCAAGCTTCACTATTTTGTTTGTCATGTTTCTTTGAGTGTACATGCAAGCTCAATTTTTTCGTTCAAGCCTTCAAATATCATAAAATGCGTATACTATTATGAAATGTTCGAGTAGGTTTGTATGAACAACTACTAATGAGCATCAGTCAAATATGAATGGAGCGGTAGCATGCTACCCTTTCTCAATATATATATATATATATATATATATATATATATAACACCAAACAATTACGGCAACTATCAATATTTCAAAGAAAGTTTAATAATTTAACAACTTTCTGAGGCTCAATATGCATGGTTTTATAGGTAGCAGCGATGGATATTTATGTATACTTCTACTACTAGGGACAGAAAATAATTGAAAAAAGGTGGCTCCAATTCTCAACCTTCTTCAATTCGCAGCATTATTAGAATTTCTAGCCGTCAAATCTAGAGATCCACCTACAAAAATGCGTGGTTTTGATAAAATTCTCAATTAAAGGACCAAAATTGAAACTTTAGCATGCTAAATAGTGTCAAATAATGAATTTTAACACATAAAAACAAGAGTCACAACCAAACAACATTAATCATACTCCAAATGCTGCAATACTGAGAGATCAAAGAGCACATTCAATCTCTTTCTGTAACGACCAAGCATGAGCCGATCAAGGAAGAGGGTTGCTATGATCTTTAGTGATAGTAGTAATGGAGTCTATACAAAAGGGGATAGCCATGGATGGAGGCCAGCAGAGGTGATGGAAGAGATGACAGGGATGGACCGAAGTGGAGGGGACCAACGATTGGATCGGATGGCATTAAGTCCGGATCAAATTCACCTGACGAACCATACTCCGACGGGTTACGGGTCAAGGGATGAAGGCTGCCCGTTTACCATTACCGCATCAAGGTACAGATGGACTGGGCCGGCCTAATACCGCAAATTGCAATTGGAGATTCAGGGATTGAACAAACCCATTCATTTTATTCATCACTTTTGTTGTAATTACAAATAGGTCCTCCAAGTAATCAGTATAAATAGCAGAGAGTAGTTGTGTAACAAACTATGAGAATTTGAATAAACTTGTCGCTCCTTCCCTAGCTTCTACTCTCTTTCCCATCTATTCCCTCTCTCTCTCTCTCTCCCTCCATCTCTCTATCGCTTCTATTCTCTTCTCTTTTCAGATCTGGTTCCTTTTCTCCCCAAATTCCCTCTCAATCGGCCATTGCTTTCCATCGGATCCGATCACCAATGCTACAGATTCAACTCGCTGGTTGAATCCCATCATCTCCGATCTCACTCCTCGGCATTGCGTCTCTCATTGGAGGAGAATACAGATCAGGTATTAACTCCATCATCTCCCGAGCCATCCAGCAATCGAAATTGGGTTGCTCTAGGATCAGGGTTGTAACAATTTGGTATCAGAGCGGTTTAGATCCCAGGGGTAAACACAGTGTAGTCTCACTTGATTCGACTTTGGTTGAATCAGCAGTAGACGCAGATCCCGCGCTGCGAAGATCACCTTGGGCGATCATCGACAAAGGGATCCATTGTGAGGGTCATACCGATCCTGGAACTCGCGAATTGAGAGTACAAGTGATCTATCAATCGCTAGAGTTCTTCCTTGGTGCCTGTAAACCTGTCCAGGTTGATCCCGCATCTGAGAGAAGATCAAGATAGGAACAGTAAGGAGCAATAGATTCAAATTTATCAGCAAATCAATGGCGGATGGAACTCATTTAAAGGTATTAGATGAACGTGTTCATTCCCTTGAGCATCAGCTACATGAGTTGGCGGGGGAACATGATAAGAGGTTTGAAACCCTTACTAATCGAATGGAGGCGATACGTATCGAAGGGCAAGCGCATTACGATGCCCTGTATAAAGAATCAGCCAACACTTCGAAGAAGTTGGAGCAAATATTGGAGACGCTGATGAACTTACCACAAAACACACCTGCGAAAGGAGCTACAACTTCTATCAGAACAGAGGTGAAAGGTATCTTACCTATTCCCCCTTTAATTCCTGCAAAAGAAGATAATCAAAAGTCTCTTACTGCAACTAGATCTGGTACATATTTTCCATATCCCAAGTTGGTTTTTCCTGCATTTATGAATGATAATCCTAGAAGTTGGGTGCGCAAGTGCGAGAAGTACTTTGAATTGTATGGTATTCAAAACTCTCAGAAAGTAGAGCTTGTGGCAATGCATTTAGAGGAGAAAGCTGATACCTGGTTCCAGGGGTACTTAGCAGAGAAAGTAGAGGTTACTTGGGCAGACTTGTCTGAAGAGATCTGTAAACGATTTGATGCAAAAAGAGGGGTGGATGTGATAGAGGAGTTTAAGAACTTGGTGCAGACTGAGACAGTGGAAGAGTATCAAGAACAATTTGAAGATTTAAGAGCACGGCTACTTACCACTGATTCACAATTCTCAATGGAGTATTTTTTGTCCAGTTTCTTAAGTGGACTCAAAGATGAGATCAGACCTGCTGTTAAAATGCTATGCCCCCGCACCTTAATGCAAGCCTTCGAACAAGCTAAGTTGCAAGAACAGACAATAGAGGCCATGATGAAGAAGAGTAAGCAATTGTTCCGAGCACAAGGGAACACCAATTCTCCTAACAGCTACAAGGGTTTAGGTTCGGCAACATCAGGAAAAGTACCCGACACCACCAGGAACCAACCCAAGCTCACTGCGGAGAAGGCATATCCCAATCGTCAAGTAATAGAGTATAGAAGAGCTGCAGGGCTTTGCTTTAAGTGTGCAGAAAAATATAGTCCTGGCCATGTATGTAAGCAGCAGACAATGAATGCTATAAGAGGATCACAAGAAGTGACAGAAATTTATGATGAGGTAAGTCTGCAAGAGTTGGAGAATGAAAAAGTGTTGGACATTGAAGAGGAGGAGGAGGAATTGGGATTATCAGTACATGCCTTGAGTGCAGAAAACAGCCAGGATACCATAAAAATTCAAGGAGCACATGAGGGCAAGATGTTATCAATTCTGGTGGATACCGGCAGTACGCACAGTTTTATTGATATTGCAGTGGCTAAAGAAACGAAAGCAATTATAACCCTAACTACTCCACTATTGGTAACCGTTGCAAATGGACAGAAGGTGTTGAGTAAGCTCAAATGCCACAATTATGAGTGGGAAATGCAGAACGAGAAGTATACAGCTGACTTGAGAGTAATCAGACTTGAGGGATCTAGCATAATATTGGGAATTGATTGGTTGAAGGCTCATGGGCCGATTACTTTCGACTATGAGAGTAACAATGTCATCATCACAAAAGGAGACAAAAAGATACACCTTAAGGGAATGCCAGATAGGGCAAAATTGCAAAGGATTACAGCAAAACAGATCCAACAAGAAGTGCAAGAGGGAAGCTGTTATGCAATAGCCCAGTGGATACCCCCTGAAGAAGGGAAGGAGGAGGCCATACCTGAGATTATACAGACTGTGCTCAGAGAGTATGGAGATATCTTTCTAGAGCCACAAGGATTACCTCCAGTCAGAACTCAGGATCATCGAATTGTCCTCTTTCCTGATGCACAACTAGTCAACATCCGTCCCTATAGATATACATATGAACAGAAGAACGAAATCGAGAAACAAATTCGTGAGATGTTATAAACCGGAGTCATCCAAACAAGCCACAGCCCCTATGCATCTCCAGTTCTTTTAGTAAAGAAAAAAGATGGAACTTGGAGGTTCTGTGTCGACTACCGACAGTTGAACAAGCTTACGGTGAAGGACAAATACCCGATCCCCATCATTGAAGACCTACTTGATGAATTGGGAGGATCCAAATATTTCTCCAAGATTGACTTACGATCGGGATATCACCAAATCCGTATGCATCCAAGGGATGTATCGAAAACAGCGTTCCGCACACATATTGGCCATTATGAATTCCGAGTAATGCCGTTCGGACTTACTAACGCGCCGGCCACGTTCCAGGCAATAATGAACGAGATCTTTGATAAATGCTTAAGGAGGTTCGTGTTAGTATTCTTTGATGACATATTGATTTATAGCAAGGCGTTAGAAGAACATGTGGAACATTTAAGGGAAGTGTTGGGCTTACTGCGAGACCATAGGCTATTTGCAAAAAGGGTTAAGTGTTTCTTTGGGCAGCGACAAGTGGATTATCTGGGGTTTGTGATTACGGATAAAGGGGTATCGACAGATTCTGACAAAATTGAAGCCATGCTCAAGTGGCCGATTCCTCGATCTGTGAAAGAGCTAAGAGGTTTCTTGGGATTGACGGGTTATTACAGAAAATTTGTGAAAGGATATGGTGCCATCAGCAAACCCCTCACGGACCTATTAAAAAAGGGTAATTTCAGTTGGCCTGAAGAAGCAACTGCAGCCTTTCAAACCTTAAAGAAGGCAATGACCGAGGCTCCTGTCTTAGCTATGCCCGACTACTCCAAACCCTTCGAAGTTGAAGCAGATGCAAGTGGACAAGGTTTGGGTGCTGTACTAGCTCAAGGAGGAAGACCTATAGCCTATATGAGCAAGGCCATTAGTCAAAAGAACATGGGGCTCTCAACATATGAAAAGGAGTTCCTTGCAATTGTGACCGCCGTCACGAAGTGGCGCCACTACCTCAGTATTAAGCCGTTCGTCATCAAAACAGATCATGAAAGTTTGAAATTTCTGTTGGAACAAAAGATAAATACTGCTATTCAGCAAAAAGGCATGCTTAAGCTCATGGGGTTGGACTATGTCATACAATACAGAAAGGGAAAAGAAAATCGAGCTGCAGATGCATTATCTCGGCAAGGAATAGAGGAAGGAAACATACAAGCCCTCACTGGCGTGGTACCAGATTGGGTGCTTGAGGTGATCAAAAGTTACGAGGTAGACGACCACTGCAAGAAATTGATAGCCAGCTGCATACTTCATAATGAAGAGCAAGGATCTTACACTTATAAGCAAGGATTGATCCGTTATAAGGGCCGATTGTACATTGGCGAAGAAGGGAAGTTAAGGGAAAAATTTTTGAAGGATATGCATGATTCTCCTTTAGGAGGACACTCGGGGAGTCAGCACACTTACAAAAGGATTAAGCAAGTATTCTATTGGCCAAAACTGAAGGAAGATGTCAAGCGATTTGTCGCGAAGTGTGAAATCTGCCTAAAGAATAAACCAGACAATACTAAGTATGCGGGATTGCTTCAGCCACTACCCATTCCGACTCGGATATGGAGTGAGGTTAGTATGGACTTCATAGAAGGGTTGCCCAGATCTGAGGGGAAAGACTCCATATTGGTAGTGTGACGCACTGGACTTTGCAAATTGCAAGGTTCGAGTGTTAGATGTGAGATCTGAGCTTTTCCAGATTTTCTGGAGGGTCGTTGACTGTGTTCCGACCTATGGCACGAGTACCGAGGTTAGTGGATGATTTCCAAGCACTAAATTCCAAAAAGCTGGATTTTAGGTTGCTCTCGGGTTGGAATTTTTATGGCTTTGTACCGGTACAAAATTGTTGCTATACCGGTACAAAATGATGGCTATACCGGTACAAGCCGAGATTTATACCGGTATAGATGAGTAATGGGCAAACCCGAGGCTCGGGTTTGTCGTTGTTAGGAGTTTATACCGGTACAAACCGGATTTGTACAAGATACTGCGCTTTCGAAAATCCGAAATCCGCAGGAGCTTTTTGGCATTTTGTTGCTTCTTATAACAGCACCCACGACCCCTTAGGGTTCTTTTGTGCTGGGATCACTGAGGAAAAGAGGTAAGGAGCCCTCTCTACTTCTCTCTTGGTTTCTAGGGCTTTGGGTTGGTTTTTAAAGAGTTTAATCACTCTCTTTTCTCCTTTTTGCTTCTTGGTGCATTTTCCACCATGGGTGAAGCTTGGAGCTTGGATTTGAAGCTTGAGGGAGGATGGATCTTCAAGCTTTGAGGGTTTTGAGCCTTGTTTGGAGCTCCTAGAAGGTAAGCAACTCATCTCCTTCCCCTAGATTTGAGTTTGGTTGCTTCTTTATAGATGAAACCCTAGATTTGGCATATTAGGGTTTATTTTGGGGGTTTGCAACCTAGGACTTTTAGTGTCCAATTGATTGGTTTAGAACCTTGATTTAGGTTGCTTTGGAAGGGATTTACACTCTATTTGAGGATTGGAGAAGGATTCTTGCACTAAGGTGAGTTTTTCCTTATTCTTTGTATAGAAGTTTAAAGATTGAACACATGGTTCATCTTTAGAGGTTGTAACTCCTAGGATTTACTTTGTAGGGTACTAGGAGTAGGAATCGAAGCTTCGTTAGCGGTTCGGAGCGACGCTTGGAGCGACGGTGGGTTTGGCCTCACCTAGCACAATGAGAAATTCTCATTGGAGCTTATATGCTTACTGTTAATTGGGAAATCATGTGTTTTCATGTTTCATATATTATTTGTGAATTTTAGAATGCTTAAAACATATGCCTTATGTGTAATGAAATTTTTGACCTCTATATAGTAGAGAGTGGCTTGTGGACTTAGGCATAGTGTTGCATTCTACTTGTGGCTTGAGAGCATGTTGGATATAGTGAAAATGACATGAGAACAAGTGAACTTGAACTTAGACTATGTATAACATAGGGAAAAGCTAATGTCATTAAGCATTAGACTTGGCATCGGTTTTAGAACTAGTAAGCTAATGTCATTAAGCGGCATTAGACTTGGCATCGGTTTGTGAACTAGTGAGCTAATGTCATCAAGCGGCATTAGGCTCTGATTCGAACTTTGACATAGAAATTCTAGTGTCATGTGAACTATTGTACTAGACCTTAGGGTTACTAGTGACATTTACCATGTGAGAGACATGAGGTTTTGGACACTTGAGACTTGGATGTTGCTTGCCATTTGTGCTCTTCGCACATGCTTGTGAGGGTCGCTCACAAGCCAAGACTCCGAGTTAGCCTTTGCGATTCGTTCGCGCGTGCGGTGTGAGAAGCCTACGGGACCGTTTGGGGACAGACTCATTCCTTGCGGGGATGTTGGGGCTACCACGGTACTTAGGCGGCATGTCCGGACTACACTTGTGTAGATCCTAGAAAGAGAATTGAACAAAGGACATATAATAGAAAATTTACATCACTACTAGATAGGACTTAGTAGTTGGATACTCGGATATACTGTGGCAGAGTATTGGACATGGGTAGTATACTTGATAGGACCACTTCTCCATTATGGTATACTTGAGAGCTTATTAGAATGTACTTGTTTAAAGTGGGCATTTCGGATTTAATAAAGCATGTAGCATATTTACTTTGGGTTAATTATTCAGCTTTACAGTTGTGCTCCATTTACCGTTATGCTTTATTTACAGTTATTTACTTCTGTACTATTTCTTCTTTTGGGCCTAGTGGTGCAACCCGTGCAGGTTAGTAATTGCCCACTGGGAACTATATTTTTATAGTTCTCACGCCCTCTATTTTCTGACGTGTTTCAGCGCCTTCAGCGGGGGAGGCCAGGGATCGCGGCAAGGGTGTCGCTTCGGCTAGCGACGGGGAGTCTCGCTAGGTGGTTCATCTCTCATTTGTTTTAGTTGGAGAGGATGAGTGTGTGTACCTGTATTTTGGTAGAGGCTACCCTTATGTACCTAGAGCTACTCTGTTGTGTTTACTTTTTACTAGTAGCAGTTTTAGTACTCTCTTTCCTTCCTAACTGTTTATTGATCCTACTTGCTGATAGGGATAGCTGTATGTGGCTCTGATATTCTTAGTTGTAGCCTATTATTGTTTTAATTCCGCTGTTTTTATTTAGACGCCTTATATGTGTTGGCATATGGCGGGTCTGGGCACGCTTTGGGGAAGGTCCTGCCGACCCCGGGGCGTGACAGATTAATTTGGTATCAGAGCCTAGGGTAACGTCTTAGAGGACCTAGCAAACCTTAGGCTGGTTGGACTATAGAAAATAGGCTCGTGAGAGACGAGGTCTATTTGACTTGTGAGCGAAAGTACCTGATTGGGTTTTATTACAACTCTAAAAAGTTAGAGTTTAATCGAGGTGTATAGCTTCTAACTTCGCGGAGGGTTACGTTGGCGGCCGACAACGTAACATCGGGAGTTAGTTGTGAAGCACACTTCCCTACTTTCGCATGATTTGGGTATTGTTGAGCGGGGTTGCGATAACGTGGGTTTTATTAACTTGCGCTTTAATGATGTTGTGGTGTCTTGACGACGACCCGCTCTAAGCTTGCTGGAGCGGATGACGCGACAACGTTTGAGGAAGTGGAGACATCCGCTACCCCCAGATCCAATGAGGTCCGTGAGTGAGGTGCCTATTTGCGGCTCTCACTGGTTCGGCGGCTCAACAGCAGGTCAACGCGGCGCGCATGCATGATGCGTGAAGGAAGCACCTGGGAAGGCCCTTACCGCAACAGGCGGTTTTCCCCGTGATGGTTGAGGGAGCATAGCGAGGGTGACTCATGGATCGCCCAACGAGTTCGAGAGGTGTAATCCCAGGAACCTCGATGGAGAGAGGGACGACCACTGGATCGTAGGAAAGTGGTCGATGCAGATGGAGGAACTATTTCCACGGCACAATTGTGGATGAGAGAGGCAGAGTTGGCTTGCCGCTCATCACCTGAGCGATGAGGTTTGTAGCTGGTGGTTGGACATTCAGGATAGCACCAATGCTGATATTGTGGCGACTACTTGAAGGAGGTTCAAGGAACTCCTATTGAAGCTTTACTTCACTGGCAGTGTTAAGAGAAAGTCGGAGCAGGATCTGTGTGGTATGTTCTAAGGGAACCGGGTGGTGGCCGAGTGCGAGAGGGAGTTCCCTCGGCTTCCACAGGGTGGCCGTTGTTGTGCGAGACGGCGAAGACTTCGGCCGTTGATCTCTCGGATGGCGCAACCTTTCGATCTTCAGACTTACCAAGATGTGGTAAACCGCGTGCTCGTTGAGAAAGCTTAGACTAAGGATCTGGGCTAGAGGCCCACGGCCGAGGGTGCGAGTCAGACGCACTCTGGGAGGCAACCTGGTTAGAGGCTGACGGAGGAGTCACAACAGGCCCCGAGCGGTCGCATGTATACGACTCAGACTGAGGAGGTGACGGCAGCCGAGGTGGTGACTACGTGTTTTGGTTCGTGCTATGACTTTCGAGTGTGCATTGGTTGATGCCGGTGCATTGCACCTATCCTTTGATCGGCTATTTGCCGAGTTGCATTGCATCACGTTAGTTCGCTGTTTGCGATGAGGATTAGCCCTTGACTGAGACGGTTAGTTTGCGGGTTGTAGCTTTTTGCTATGCTTTTTGGATCTCACGACGATTGCATTAGCCGCATCCCCGGATCTAGCCGTTTGTCGGATGGTGCTCGGGGACGATCCGTGCCTCGGACTGGGCTTGTAGATCGCGGGAGCCCGGGCCCTTTGGGTGCGCAGCTAGTCGTGAGTGACAAGGCCCGCACTGGTAGGGCAGGGTGTTGGTCAGAACGGTAGTCCGAGCTTAGACCCAAGGGCGTGGAATGCCACGTGAGGGATCGTGAGATCGAAGGATACACCAGGTGTGTAGTGAACCAACCCGAGGATTTCTAGCATTGATCATTCTTCGATGTTTATAGGATGATCAGATGGTCGGGTGTGTCGTTTCGAACACCCTACCTTGCGAGAAGGTTTTGCGTGCCAACAAATAGATTGGTTTTCGTGGTGTGGAGTTTGTGAGGTACTTGGTACCTTGGGACTTGCGAGCTGATTTAACTCGCCTTGGGATTTTGTGCACGAAATAGTGCATGTTGAGGATTTATTCCACTGGTTGCGATGACTATCTCTATTGCCTAAATTGGGTAAGTATTGGAGAGGTTTTGGTGGCCTAATTAGCCATTACCTTCGGTTGTTCGAGAATCCTCAGAATGAGGGATATCTTCGGAGTTGTTGTTGTTCTCCTGACTGAGTCGCGAATCGCGAGCTCGGGTGACGGGGAGATCTTTGCATCTAGTGTTTCGTCTCGTGAGAAACACCCTCTATTGAAGGACCGAGGGTCGTTTCGATCGTATGTCGCCATCGTGATCTAAAGTGAATCACGATTGGGCAATCGCTTGGCTGTAGAGGCTCGTTGATCGTTTCAATTAGTCTTGAGATATTGGCGTACTCGATTGAATCGTATTGCAATCGGAGTAATACCATTTTGTGTTGAAGTTTGAGGTTGTACCTCAAGCAAATGTTGGTACTTGTTTGGGACATCTTGGGGATTAGCGTGACGTTGCTGAAGCCTGTAGTACTTCACCAACGTTAGAGACTTGCGGAATGATAATTCCAAGCCCTCTAGATGGATTGGCGGAACCGGTCGTAGATGGCCATGGGTATCCCGATAAAGATCTATTAGGATCAACTGCGGAAGCATACTGAGGTGAGCGGAGTGTGAACTCTCACTGTTGGATCGAGTTGTTGGAAAAATTCGTGAGGGAAAGTACCAAGTGCTGATTTTTCCTTGTTCGGATGTTGCATGTGGAATTAAGTTTCTTGCAATGGAGACTTCGTGGAAGAGTGGTTGAGATCGACGTTCTGGTCGATAGTCACTTCATGGAGACATTGATAGAGAGCAACTACTAATTGTAAATGGAACCCTCTCTATCACTTGAGTGGAGCTTTGTGACTATGGATACCTGGGGTATCTGATGCTAAGGGAAGCATTGTGGAGAAGAATTTCGAATGATTCGTTTCGAGCGCTTGAGCAATTAGTGCTATGAGACCCTCTGTCGAAGATAAGCTCTCGGCGTGGGCTTATGCAGAGTTTACTTGAGGCATCAAGTCGAGGCTAAGGGAATGACCTTAGTAGATTGAGGATGTGTGTGGGTTGTGGTTCTTGGCTTTATATATAGAAGAGAAGCAGCGAGTATCACCCCAGTGGTGGAGTTGAGACTATTGTGGAGGCATTGGGGTGCAATGCCGATTGGTGAATCGAGTAACCACTTCTGGAGAACCAATTTGGACGATTTGTCAGGTGTCGCGACAATCGGAAGAGATGATTATTATGGATTTTGATTGTCGGGCTGTTCATGCCAAGCAGGTATAAAAGGATAGCCATGTGAAAATTACGCTATGCTTAATTAAGGATTGGAGTTGCACTCAGTCGTGCAATCTTTTGACAAGATCTGGCTTTGAGTGAGTGAGCATCGTTGGGATTCGAGCCAACAACTTGATATTGTATCACATCTCTTTAGTGAGCATTCCGATGGAGTGTTGATGGATCAGGTACCGGGTTTGAACCCCGGGTTCTTGCTACGAGCGGTATTGTTGGATCCGCCTCGGAGAGCTATATAACGGAATTCCAATTGTACGAGTAAATTGAGGCAGAGCTAAGTTTCGCCCTCGACCTAGACGAGGAAGGTGAGTACTGGAATTCAGCCTTTGGGAGCACTTGATTTTGGTGATGACCAACTGAATAGCTTGTCGAACAAGCGCAATTCAGAGAAGGAACTCCTCGGAGAAGACTTGAAGTCGTTTTACTGGTGGCCCGGGATGTAAAAAGGATGTTGGCGAGTTTGTAGCTCGTTGTCTAACTTGCCAACAAGTGATGGCTGAGCATAGAATTCCCGTGGGAAAATTGCAGAGCCTACCGATTCCAGTGTGGAAGTGAGAGAGGATCGCCATGGATTTCGTGATGGGATTGCCTCGCTCACAGGCCGGGCATGACGCTATATGGGTGATCGTGGATAGGTTGACGAAATCGGCACATTTCATACCTATCCATACTACTTGGACTGGAGAGAGACTCGCACATGTATATTGGATGAGATTGTGCGATTACACAGAGTACCTACATCGATCGTATCGGACAGGGACACCCGTTTTGTGTCACACTTTTGGAGGAGTCTGCAGGACGCCTTAGGTACTCGACTGGACTTCAAGATCGTTTCCACCCTCTCGAGTGACGGGCCGAGCGTACTATACGTACACTCGAGGATATGCTTCGAGCTGCGTGATCGACTTCCGTGGAGGATGGTCGCAAAGATCTACCAATGGCCGAGTTTGCTTATAACAATAGTTATCAAAGCGAGCATTAAGATGGCGCTATTTGAAGCACTCTATGGAATGTAGATCACCACTTCATTGGAGTGAAGTTGGTGAGAGTTTGGCTTTAGGCCCGCTTGTGCTCTAGGAAGCCGAGGACAAGGTTCGCACCGCCGGAGAGCGTTGTTGACACGAGTAGGCAGAGGAGCTACGCTGACAGGTGTCGACGAGACTTGGAGTTTCAGATTGGAGATCATGTCTTTTTGAAAGTCTCGCCGACCAGAGAAGTCAAAAGATTTGGTGTTCGGGGTATGATGAGCCCCCGTTTCATTGGACCATATGAGATTTTGGAGCATGTGGGCCCGGTAGCGTATACACTTGCTCTACCGCCGAACCTATCGGGCGTACACAACGTGTTCCATGTATCGGTCCTTCTGAAGTTTATGTATGATCCAGCTTATGTTTTGGATGCTACACCATCGGAGCTGAGGGACGATTTGAGCTTCGAGGGCAACCCGTGAAGATCTTGGCTCGCGAGGTGAAGAAGTTGAGGAACCGGGAGCTTTCTTATGAGAAAGTCCTTTGGAGAAACCACGAGGAGCGGGAGGCCACGTGGGAGCTAGAGAGTGCGCTTCGAGAGCGCTATCCCCATCTCTTTCAGATGGAGTCATGAGGTATGACTTTAATTTCGAGTTTCGCGACGAAACCTCTTTTTAGGAGGGTGAATGTGACGTCTTGGACTTTGCAAATTGCAAGGTTCGAGTGTTAGATGTGAGATCTGAGCTTTTCCAGATTTTCTGGAGGGTCGTTGACTGTGTTCCGACCTATGGCACGAGTACCGAGGTTAGTGGATGATTTCCAAGCACTAAATTCCAAAAAGCTGGATTTTAGGTTGCTCTCGGGTTGGAATTTTTATGGCTTTGTACCGGTACAAAATTGTTGCTATACCGGTACAAAATGATGGCTATACCGGTACAAGCCGAGATTTATACCGGTATAGATGAGCAGCTGGGCAAACCCGAGGCTCTGGTTTGTCAAGCTTAGAGTTTATACCGCACAAACCGGATTTGTAATATACTGCGCTTCGAAAATCCGAAACTGCAGGGGCTTTTTGGCATTTTGTTGCTTCTGATAACAGCACCCACGACCCCTTAGGGTTCTTTTGTGCTGGGATCACTGAGGAAAAGAGGTAAGGAGCCCTCTCTACTTCTCTCTTGGTTTCTAGGGCTTTGGGTTGGTTTTTAAAGAGTTTAATCACTCTCTTTTCTCCTTTTTGCTTCTTGGTGCATTTTTCACCATGGGTGAAGCTTGGAGCTTGGATTTGAAGCTTGAGGGAGGATAGATCTTCAAGCTTTGAGGGTTTTGAGCCTTGTTTGGAGCTCCTAGAAGGTAAGCAACTCATCTCCTTCCCTAGATTTGAGTTTGGTTGCTTCTTTATAGATGAAACCCTAGATTTGGCATATTAGGGTTTATTTTGGGGGTTTGCAACCTAGGACTTTTAGAGTCCAATTGATTGGTTTAGAACCTTGATTTAGGTTGCTTTGGAAGGGATTTACACTCTATTTGAGGATTGGAGAAGGATTCTTGCACTAAGGTGAGTTTTTCCTTATTCTTTGTATAGAAGTTTAAAGATTGAACACATGGTTCATCTTTAGAGGTTGTAACTCCTAGGATTTACTTTGTAGGGTACTAGGAGTAGGAATCGAAGCTTCGTTAGCGGTTCGGAGCGACGCTTGGAGCGACGGTGGGTTTGGCCTCACCTAGCACAATGAGAAATTCTCATTGGAGCTTATATGCATACGGTTAATTGGGAAATCATGTGTTTTCATGTTTCATATATTATTTGTGAATTTTAGAATGCTTAAAACATATGCCTTATGTGTAATGAAATTTTTGACCTCTATATAGTAGAGAGTGGCTTGTGGACTTAGGCATAGTGTTGCATTCTACTTGTGGCTTGAGAGCATGTTGGATATAGTGAAAATGACATGGGAACAAGTGAACTTGAACTTAGACTATGTATAACATAGGGGAAAAGCTAATGTCATTAAGCGGCATTAGACTTGGCATCGGTTTGTGAGCTAGTGAGCTAATGTCATCAAGCGGCATTAGGCTCGGATTCGAACTTTGACATAGAAATTCTAGTGTCATGTGAACTATTGTACTAGACCTTAGGGTTACTAGTGACATTTGCCATGTGAGAGACATGAGGTTTTGGACACTTGAGACTTGGACAGTGCTTGTTGCCATTTGTGCTCTTCGCACATGCTTGTGAGGGTCGCTCCCACAAGCCGGCACTGGAGTTAGCCTTTGCGATTCGTTCGCGCGTGCGGTGTGAGAAGCCTACGGGACCGTTTGGGGATGCACTCATTCCTTGCGGGGGATGTTGGGGCTACCACGGTACTTAGGCGGCACAAGCTGGACTACACTTGTGTAGATCCTAGAAAGAGAATTGAACAGTGACATATAATAGAAAATTTACATCACTACTAGATAGGACTTAGTAGTTAGATACTCGGATATACTGTGGCATAGTATTGGACATGGGTAGTATACTTGATAGGACCACTTCTCCATTATGGTATACTTGAGAGCTTATTAGAATGTACTTGTTTAAAGTGGGCATTTCGGATTTAATAAAGCATGTAGCATATTTACTTTGGGTTAATTATTCAGCTTTACAGTTGTGCTCCATTTACCGTTATGCTTTATTTACAGTTATTTACTTCTGTACTATTTCTTCTTTTGGGCCTAGTGGTGCAACCTGTGCAGGTCAGTAATTGCCCACTGGGAACTATATTTTTATAGTTCTCACGCCCTCTATTTTCTGACGTGTTTCAGCGCCTTCAGCGGGGGAGGCCAGGGATCGCGGCAAGGGTGTCGCTTCGGCTAGCGACGGGGAGTCTCGCTTGGTGGTTCATCTCTCCTTTGTTTTAGTTGGAGAGGATGAGTGTGTGTACCTGTATTTTGGTAGAGGCTACCCTTATGTACCTAGAGCTACTCTGTTGTGTTTACTTTTTACTAGTAGCAGTTTTAGTACTCTCTTTCCTTCCTAACTGTTTATTGATCCTACTTGCTGATAGGGATAGCTGTATGTGGCTCTGATATTCTTAGTTGTAGCCTATTATTGTTTTAATTCCGCTGTTTTTATTTAGACGCCTTATATGTGTTGGCATATGGCGGGTCTGGGCACGCTTTGGGGAAGGTCCTGCCGACCGCGGGGCGTGACAGGTAGTGATTGACAGACTCTCCAAGTATGGGCATTTTATTACCTTAACTCACCCTTACACATCTATCGACGTGGCTAGAGCTTTCTTTGACACTGTATATCACTTGCATGGATTGCCTGAGATTATAGTTTCGGATAGGGATCGGGTGTTCACTAGCGAGGTTTGGCAATAACTGTTCCGATTACTGGGAACTAAATTACACATGAGCACCGCCTATCATCCCCAATCTGATGGACAGACGGAGAGATTAAATAGGTGCCTGGAGACCTATCTCCGCTGTTTCTGTTGTCAACACCCACGAACTTGGCATCAATGGATCTCACATGCTGAATGGTGGTACAATACCAACTATCACACATCCTTGGGAACAAGCCCATACCAAGCACTCTATGGGCAAGCCCCCCCTAATTACTTGACCAGCCATTTAGATCGTAGCTCAGTGGAAGTATTACAAGACTGGGGAAAAGAAAGAGAAAGGTTGACTCGAGAGCTCAGAGATCATCTACAAGTGGCCCAAAATCGTATGAAACAGTTTGCCGACAAGCGACGAACTGACCGGGAGTTTCAGAAAGGGGATTTTGTATACCTGAAGCTACAACCTTACCGTCGCTATCTATGGTCGTGAGAAAGAACGTCAAACTATCCTCAAGATACTTTGGGCCATATGAGATCATAGAAAGGGTTGGAGCAGTGGCCTACCGACTACGCTTACCGGAAGGGTAAAAAATTCACCCAGTTTTTCACATTTCACTCCTTAAAAAATGCCCTAAAGAGAATGTGCCCACCACCCCTACACTGCCCTTAGTTGGAGAAGAAGGACAGATGTTGGCTGAGCCAGAGCAGATTTTGGAGAGAAAGCTGGTACGTGCGGGAAACAGAGCGGCTACTAAGGTCTTAGTGAAATGGACCAACTTGCCGATGGAAGCTGCGACATGGGAAGATTATTGGTTCCTAAAGTCACAGTTTCCGGCGTTCGATCCTTGAGGACAAGGATGTTTCAAGGGGAAGGGATTGTAACGACCAAGCATGAGCCGATCAAGGAAGAGGGTTGCTATGATCTTTAGTGATAGTAGTAATGGAGTCTATACAAAAGGGGATAGCCATGGATGGAGGCCAGCAGAGGTGATGGAAGAGATGACAGGGATGGACCGAAGTGGAGGGGACCAACGATTGGATCGGATGGCATTAAGTCCGGATCAAATTCACCTGACGAACCATACTCCGACGGGTTACGGGTCAAGGGATGAAGGCTGCCCGTTTACCATTACCGCATCAAGGTACAGATGGACTGGGCCGGCCCAATACCGCAAATTGCAATTGGAGATTCAGGGATTGAACAAACCCATTCATTTTATTCATCACTTTTGTTGTAATTACAAATAGGTCCTCCAAGTAATCAGTATAAATAGCAGAGAGTAGTTGTGTAACAAACTATGAGAATTTGAATAAACTTGATCGCTCCTTCCCTAGCTTCTACTCTCTTTCCCATCTATTCCCTCTCTCTCTCTCTCTCTCCCTCTATCTCTCTATCTCTTCTATTCTCTTCTCTTTTCAGATCTGGTTCCTTTTCTCCCCAAATTCCCTCTCAATCGGCCATTGCTTTCCATCGGATCCGATCACCAATGCTACAGATTCAACTCGCTGGTTGAATCCCATCATCTCCGATCTCACTCCTCGGCATTGCGTCTCTCATTGGAGGAGAATACAGATCAGGTATTAACTCCATCATCTCCCGAGCCATCCAGCAATCGAAATTGGGTTGCTCTAGGATCAGGGTTGTAACACTTTCACATACCAAACTAAATTGGCGTTTTACTCACTACAATCACAAAATCAGCGCGCATATCACACAATTAACCAAAAGGAATCATCATATCTCTCACCAAACGTTAATTATATTCCGAACTACATAATTTCTTCACCAGAACATCAAATTGAATCATGCATCAAATTGAATCATGCATTGAGAACAAAGCTATTCCATTACCTTCCGCATGTCGCCGGTGGTGTGCGCCGCCCTCTTCGATCGACCGCTTGAACCGAGCATGGTACGCTTGCCTCGCTGCAAACAATTCAGCAGAACTCCTTGCGCATGCAACCTCGATCAGCACCCAGTCGCTGACCGCCACTTCCCCACTGCCTTAGTTGCAAGCGCCGCATCTCGCTCTGCCGAATAGAGTGTCCACAGGACCACCGCCCTCTGCATCCAAATCATTCAAGTCTCTCAAAAAAAATTCCATAAATCACCTTTAAAAAAAAAACTACACATTAACATCTACATCTACGTAACTAAGCATCGATCGTGACAAAATCCTATCGATTCCATCCTAAAATTTGCTTCTTTGGCTCAACAAATCCTTCAACAATGCACACAAATTAGAAAAAACAGATTGAACAAATTTTGGTAAAAAAATGAAAAGAAACAAAGATCGTACTCTCCACGGGGACAACGTCCTTGGGGCCATCGTGTGCAAAGTCCTCCTTCGCCGCCTCCACCTCCAACTCTTCGATGGCTGCTCTCCCATTTCCGATCCCTTAATTTCCTACTCCACCCAAATCCACCGAGCACTAATTTCGATCGAGAGCTCCGAATTTTTCCACTATTTTTGGGTGACAGTCGCGGGATCTTGCGGATTGTAAGGCGCGGGATCTCCGGCGATATTTGTTGCCGATTTTGCGGGATTTGAAGAAACAAAAACTGCCCGATTTTGTGGGATTTGCTCCGAAATCACGGAGAAGAGAGAGAGAGAGAGAGAGAGAGAGAGGAGAGGATAAGAGAGGAGTAGACGAGAGAGAGAGTGTCACGCCCCGAGCCCGCCAATTCGGTCGGATTCGGGCGCGCCGACAGACCGCCGAACGGACAGAGTTTCCCCTGTACGTTCAAGGCGTCGCAATCCATACAATTACAAGAAGGTTCCAAACAGGAACAGATATTACAATCAGATTGCATAAGGAAGTATCATAAACATAAAACAGCTACTTGCTATTACATCCATTCAACCCAGATTACAATCTTTACATTTTACATTCATATTAAAACTTCCTAACACAATCTAGTTATTACAACTGCTTTCCAATTTATTACAACTTGTTCTCCTTGCTATACCCCTAAGCTCGTCAATCCGGGGTACTTCTATCTCTCGGTCTCCCGGTAGGGCGCTATCTATGGAGCTACGCCTTGCCTCGCGCCGCTATCGCGCCGCTCACGTGTGTACCGTACCCCCCCAAAACCACAACACGGGGGTGAGAACTATTGTCCATAGTTCTCGTGGGTACAGTCACCAAACAGAACAGCTCGACCAATAGGTGCAAGGTGGCACTGCAGATATGTTAGTCCAAAAAACATATATAGATATATAACTTGCAACTAACATAAAAACCTGCCTCACAAATGCAATATGCAAATTATTCTTTAGCAATTAGCTTTTCTTTACTTTATTGCTATTCTTTACTTTAGCCGTTGCATTCTTAAACTTAGCTATTCATTAGGTTAGCTATTCTCATTCTTGCTCTTTACTTTTGGCACTTATGCTATTTAGCAAATACTTCTAAGGTCACTTGGCCTCAGCTCACTATGCCACCCGACTCGGTCTTGAGTCAATCGCTTGCGGATATTCCGCGCTCCGTCGTGCTCGAGGCGAAGGACGTCTCACATGCACCTCACCTTGGATTCTCTCGACTATAGGTCCACGCACGTGGTGAGAACTATCATCAACCCCCGACCACACGTCGCTCAGTGGACCTACGGGCGAGGAGAACCACACGTACCCGCGTCCCAAATCTCATACTCATACCGGGCGAGGAGAACCACACGTACCCGAAGAGTCACTGCCAGGCGAGGAGAACCACACGTACCTGCAGTTGCCATTCACTTACTCGCCGCACTAGCAAGCCGCACTAGCAAAGATTCATTCCTAGGGATTCCTAATCCATTTCACATAACTCAAGGGTTGGTCTTAACCCTATAGTGTCGACCTATCTAGGTCCATTGTTCTTTGCATCCTAGGTCCACTTGACACTAGGGTTCATTCTTTTTCACATAACCTAGGTTGACTTAACTCTAGGTTCAATGTCATTCCAACTCGACCTATGTTTACTCACACTAGGTCCATTATCATCTTTAACCTATGTCCTTGACACTAGATTCACTGTTCTTTACCTAGATCCACATGACTCTAGGTTGCTAGAACCTATGTTCATTACACTAGGTTAGATGTCATTTCCTAGGTCCATTTGACTCTAGGTTTACTATAACTTATGTTCTTTACACTAGCTTAGATGCCACTCGATCTATATGTGTATTTAGTCCATGACTCACATTCTTTATTTGGCATTCTTATACTTTGCTCTCTTATACTTGACATTCTTATGTCTACCAAAGCCTTTACTTAGTATTCTCGTTCTTTCGCATTCTTTAGCCACTAGGTTCTTTAAACACTAGGTTCATGCTCACTCGTTCACTAGCATTTCTATATTATGCTATTGTCATGTTCATCGAATGTTCACTATGCTAAGCATGCATTCTTTTACTCTTCTAGCATTATACTTTATGCTATTATCATGCATTTCATTTGTTTACTTGCATCTACTTAGCATTTTTACTTTACCTCACTAGCATGCATTTCTAATCATGCAGTATTGAACATGCGTCAACAAGAGTTAAATGACTCTTAGACATACAGGCGACCTAGTCGCTTCGGTAAACACAACCCACCTCAATTTGCACTCCGATTGCTCGTCGACACTTGCAATCGGCCGCCCGCGGCACTCTTGACCCGGTTTAGCTCGAACTCTTGCACGACCAACCAAACGGTCTCCGAATTGCAATCCGAGACTTTGTGCCGTTGCCCCACGCCTTTAAGTTGCCCCCGTTCCGTTTTCATGAATTTAGGGCTTCTATCTTGCGTGCTGCGGACATCTGGTATGAATATATTAAATAATTAATATCTTTGTACTCGCTCGTCGGATGACCGAACCGAGCGCGCCAACGCGTTCGTTGCACCCCCAATTAGGTTTCTATGAGGTCAAATGAGATCCAACTCATCTATTTCTAAAAACCCCATTTTGGAGCCCTAGGTTTGCACTTTCGCAAAACCCACCGATTTGATCCCTAGAACAAGCAATAGAGAGCTTGTCTAACCTCTAGGAACTCATCTAAGAGCATTAGAGCCATCCATAGGGTGCTTAGAGCAAACCCTAGAAATCCACCATTAGAGCTCTACGAAGAAAACATGGTTTTCATGTGTTCTTCGGCTACTACGTGGTTTCTACACTTGTAGAGAGATCAAAATCCTAGGTTTAGGGTTTAGAAACCCACTACTAGAAGATGTACCATGAGAGGAGGCTAAAGCTTACCTCTACAAGCTTGCCCCGAGCTTGTGGGAAAGGAAGAAGATGACCAAGAGGATCTCCATCATCATCTTCTTCGTCATCTCCATCTTCTTCTTCTTCTTTCTCTTCTTTTCCTTCTCTTTCTTTCCTTCTCTTTCTTTCCTTTCTTCTTGCTGTCGAACAAAGAGAGAGAGAGGGAGGGAGCTGAGTGAGTGAGAGAGAGAAAGAGAGTGTTTAATCCACTCTATACACTCATCTCATGCCAAAAATGCTGATAAGTCCCTCAACAATGCACCCTATGCAATGCCTCAACCGGGCAATTTCGGTCTCGAGACCTGGTCTCCATGTATGGGTCCGACTCCAAGTGTCTTCACCAGAGTCCCATCGCGCGTGGGATCCGGACCACCACTGGGATTCGGATCCCGTAGGCAGATTTTCCAGGACTTAGCCAAATTTTCAGCTGACATCGCAGGGGTGGACCGGTCCTGGCCTCCTGATCCGGATCCCGAGAGCAGGATTTTCAGGACTTAGCCATTTTTTCAGGTTTTTCACCGTTTCTTCTCCGTTTCAACTCACTTTTGACCCGTTCGACCTCCGATTCGTTTCAAATCGAACCGAGACTCTCCAAACATGATTTAGATCATGTCCACATCATTATCTCATCCGCGCAAGCGGCGGATTTAGCTCGTGGCCCAAGATAGCCTTTCGGGCTCCGTTCTTGCACCTAGTGCATCGAAAACACCCGAAAGCTTTCAAACTTCACGGGAACCATTCTTATGGCCTTCTAAGCCAACATACCTCGCGACTTCATAACTTTAGAAGTTCGGGGTGTTACATTCTCCCCACCTTAAAATAGTTTCGTCCGCGAAACTTACTTGTCTCCATCAATTCATACCCCAACTCAATTTATCGAGTAATCAGGGGTCCAATGCACTTTTCAGCTTCGGAGTGGCCTTTCTTTTATCGGAATTATCCAAAGGTATACTACGAAGATTGTGAGACTAATCCCACTCACTTTTGCCAATCATATCCTTAAAAGTGCATTACGGCTCAACTTCACTTCTCCCATGGCTTTCACTATTTAAGTGTCTCGTAGAGACCACTTATCTCAAACTTTCACTTGCCACGGCTAATTCGGCCTCGTTGCCGCAACCAACTCACAAGAACGCTTTGTTCGTGACTCGAGGCCAACTCATCAATAGAGTTATCGGCCAATTCATTCTCCTCAATCTCTATGGGTGGACCAATAGTCACCAACCCAACGTCGGTCTATCGCCTAAGCCTGTCTCGACTACGCTTAGCGCTTCCTTGTTACTAGCGTAGACCCAATCAACATACTCGGGCGAAATTTTCACTCTGGAATTCGCACACACTCCAACCAGGAGCTATCAAGACCCCAAACCATATTAAATTCTCGGGTTGGGTCACAACTGCACTCTCAGTGCATTCTCGATCTTGAGATCCAAACACGTGGCATTTCCACGTCCTGTCTAAGCTTAGACTACCGTCCCGACCAAAACTCTCTACCAATAGGTATCGGTCGCCGCCACTAGCAATGATCGCGCCGCCAAATGGGCCCCGGCTCCACCCACAATAGGTCCAGGCACGGGTCGTCCCAAGCACTACCCGCAAACGTCGTCCTATACGACATACTCTATAGAGCTACACACTCAGTCGGCTCCTAAGCACCTAGTGCGAGCCATCAGCCCTACGAGTGATTCATGGCCCGCTTCACACTTTGCCAAGCTAAAGTGCTACTGCCAACTCACTCCCTCGGCTGAAACGAAACCGCACTCCACGAGTATCTATACTCGTGCGCTCTATAAGCCACTCTAGCGATCTACGCTTAGCCTCAGCTTTGGGGCAGAATTGGGCCCCACGCACCGCTTTCTGAATAACCTCTCTAACCTCACAATGAGGTACCACTAGGCCCACGGCCAACTCGGCCCTAACACAAGTCTTACTCCTCGTCTGGGGAGCACTACTAGCAGTCTTGCTAGTGCCATCACATTCTCTACCTGCTCCAGCAGGCATTACGCCCATCGCATATGCAAGCCCGGGTATCTACCGCCCAATGGTTCCTACTATGAAATGCACAACTAGTAGCAACTAACCAATGATCATGGCATGCAATGCACCAACTTACAATCACGCAAAAACATAATGATTGCTTAATAAACTCATACCTGCCCCGACGTCGTCAGTATCGGCAGGTTCCACCACTCGGGTCGCGCGTCCACGGCCACCTGGCACACGCCGCAAACCCTCCGGTGGGATCATCCTCAACGGCCGCTCTCCCGACCATGCCGCAGGTGGCACACCTGTAGGCTGTCCCTGGGAGGAATGGGCCGTTGCCAGCCTCAAGGCCTGGCCGCCGCCTTGCGGACATTCGTCCCGCATATGGCCCGATTGCCCACAACGAAGGCATCTCCCATCGCGTTGCACACATCGCCGCGCCCAATGAGAACCGCCACAAATCACACAGCCCGGGGAGGTTCGGGTAGAGGACGACTTCGAGTGTTGCCTAGAACTCTACCGACCACCCGAACCGCTCGACGGCCTCACCCTCCCCGCGCTCGTTTACGGGATTCGCGCTCATCACGCACGAAGGCATCGCCATACCCTACCAACAATGCTTGATCCAACACCTCTGCGACGGTTGTGAGCTGGAAGATTTGCACCTTCTCATAAATATTTGGTCGAAGTCCACGTAAGAACCAATCGGCCATATCCTTGTCGTCCCGTACCACATCCGGGGCACAATTCACGATGCGGGAGAATTCCCGTTCGTACTCCTCGCGCAGCGGTCTCTGTCGAGCTTCCCGAACCCGTCATGAAGCTTTCTCTTTCACCGTCGGGAAATAAGTAGAAAATATCAATCCCCGAAACTCTTCCCAAGTCGGGGGAGGAAGACTAGGCGATCGATGCTGTCGAATGCCCTTCCACCACGCCCTTGCCGATAATTTCAAACAGTGCACGGCTAGGTTCACCTTATCCCGCTCCACGGTATACAACTCCTTAAAGAGTGTCTCCATGGAGTCAATCCACATCTCCACGATCCACGGATCGACATCCTCCCCATCGAAGATAGGTGGATCCAACTTCTTGAAGGCCATTAGGGCCGCCAAAGCTCGCTCCCGTTCCGCCGCCACCTCTGAACCAACAACGGTCGGATCGCCCGACCCCGGCGGAAACGCTTCCGCCGCAGCTCCCGGCCGTCCATGACGAGCCGCAGCCGGTGCAGCCACCAGCTGATCTAACGTCTCTTGGAGTCGCTTCATTTGCTCCTCCTGGCGCATGGCAGCCTCCTGCTGCCGCTGCACCAAATCGGCTTGTTGCCTCACCACTCCCACGAGTGAGGCCAACTGGTCACGAAGCTCAGAGTCTCCGCTCGCGTCAACTTGCTCAGGGACACCACTTGTCCCCTCCCGCGCCGATCTGGACGAAGATCGTCTACGCGGTGCCATCGTTTCCTGAAACACGATAACTCGATTAGTCCTCGACCAACTTAGGTCGAACTCGAGACCACTATTACCGCTCACAAGCCAATCAGGCGAAAGTCAAACACGGGCGTCCGTTCTCGTCCTTCGGTTTCATGTTGTCGCGCGCCAACATGAACACCCTCAGTCGAAGACGAACGACACCTCAAGTCTACCTCTAATATCCGTCTTAGAGGTTCCAACACAATCCAATCCGTACTACTTTCGCCACAAAACACAAGTCCTCGTCTCCCACGAGCCTTAACCTCTAAGGTTTTGCTATCCTAGGGTCCCCTAGGTTCACCTAAGCCATTGTCCCATTCACTACTTTATGCTCTGATACCATCTTATCTGTCACGCCCCGAGCCCGCCAATTCGGTCGGATTCGGGCGCGCCGACAGACCGCCGAACGGACAGAGTTTCCCCTGTACGTTCAAGGCGTCGCAATCCATACAATTACAAGAAGGTTCCAAACAGAATGATATTACAATCAGATTGCATAAGGAAGTATCATAAACATAAAACAGCTACTTGCTATTACATCCATTCAACCCAGATTACAATCTTTACATTTTACATTCATATTAAAACTTCCTAACACAATCTAGTTATTACAAATCTGTTTCCAATTTATTATAACTTGTTCTCCCTTGCTATACCCCTAAGCTCTGTCAACTGGGGTACTTCTATCTCTCGGTCTCCGGTAGGGCGCTATCTATGGAGCTACGCCTTGCCTCGCTACCGCCATCGCGCCGCTCACGTGTGTACCGTACCCCCAAAACCACAACACGGGGTGAGAACTATTGTCCATAGTTCTCGTGGGTACCACCCAAGAGAACAAATTTCGACCAATAGGTCCAAGGAGGCACTGCAGATATGTTAGTCCAAAAAACATATATAGATATATAACTTGCAACTAACATAAAAACCTGCCTCACAAATGCAATATGCAAATTATTCTTTAGCAATTAGCTTTTCTTTACTTTATTGCTATTCTTTACTTTAGCCGTTGCATTCTTAAACTTAGCTATTCATTAGGTTAGCTATTCTCATTCTTGCTCTTTACTTTTGGCACTTATGCTATTTAGCAAATACTTCTAAGGTCACTTGGCCTCACCTAACTATGCCACCCGACTCGGTCTTGAGTCAATCGCTGCGATATTCCGCGCTCCGTCGTGCTCGAGGCGAAGGACGTCTCACATGCACCTGCCTTTGGATTCTCTCGACTATAGGTCCACGCACAGGGTGAGAACTATCATCAACCCCCGGACCACAAGTCGCTCAATGGACCTACGGGCGAGGAGAACCACACGTACCCGCGTCCCAAATCTCATACTCATACCGGGCGAGGACAACCACACGTACCCGAAGAGTCACTGCCAGGCGAGGAGAACCACACGTACCTGCAGTTGCCATTCACTTACTCTGCTGCACTAGCAGTCGCTGCACTAGCAGCATTCATTCCTAGGGATTTCGGAATCCATTTCACATAACTCAAGGGTTGGTCTTAACCCTATAGTGTCGACCTATCTAGGTCCATTGTTCTTTGCATCCTAGGTCCACTTGACACTAGGGTTCATTCTTTTTCACATAACCTAGGTTGACTTAACTCTAGGTTCAATGTCATTCCAACTCGACCTATGTTTACTCACACTAGGTCCATTATCATCTTTAACCAACCTATGTCCTTGACACTAGGTTCACCGTTCTCTACCTAGATCCACATGACTCTAGGTTGCTAGAACCTATGTTCATTACACTAGGTTAGATGTCATTTCCTAGGTCCATTTGACTCTAGGTTTACTATAACTTATGTTCTTTACACTAGCTTAGATGCCACTCGATCTATATGTGTATTTAGTCCATGACTCACATTCTTTATTTGGCATTCTTATACTTTGCTCTCTTATACTTGACATTCTTATGTCTACCAAAGCCTTTACTTAGTATTCTCGTTCTTTCGCATTCTTTAGCCACTAGGTTCTTTAAACACTAGGTTCATGCTCACTCGTTCACTAGCATTTCTATATTATGCTATTGTCATGTTCATCGAATGTTCACTATGCTAAGCATGCATTCTTTTACTCTTCTAGCATTATACTTTATGCTATTATCATGCATTTCATTTGTTTACTTGCATCTACTTAGCATTTTTACTTTACCTCACTAGCATGCATTTCTAATCATGCAGTATTGAACATGCGTCAACAAGAGTTAAATGACTCTTAGACATACAGGCGACCTAGTCGCTTCGGTAAACACAACCCACCTCAATTTGCACTCCGATTGCTCGTCGACACTTGCAATCGGCCGCCCGCGGCACTCTTGACCCGGTTTAGCTCGAACTCTTGCACGACCAACCAAACGGTCTCCGAATTGCAATCCGAGACTTTGTGCCGTTGCCCCACGCCTTTAAGTTGCCCACCCGTTTTCATGAATTTAGGGCTCCTATCTTGCGTGCTGCGGACATCTGGTATGAATATATTAAATAATTAATATCTTTGTACTCGCTCGTCGGATGACCGAACTGAGCGCGCCAACGCGTTCGTTGCACCCCCAATTAGGTTTCTATGAGGTCAAATGAGATCCAACTCATCTATTTCTAAAAACCCCATTTTGGAGCCCTAGGTTTGCACTTTCGCAAAACCCACCGATTTGATCCCTAGAACAAGCAATAGAGAGCTTGTCTAACCTCTAGGAACTCATCTAAGAGCATTAGAGCCATCCATAGGGTGCTTAGAGCAAACCCTAGAAATCCACCATTAGAGCTCTACGAAGAAAACATGGTTTTCATGTGTTCTTCGGCTACTACGTGGTTTCTACACTTGTAGAGAGATCAAAATCCTAGGTTTAGGGTTTAGAAACCCACTACTAGAAGATCTACCATGAGAGGAGGCTAAAGCTTACCTCTACAAGCTTGCCCCGAGCTTGTGGGAGAGGAAGAAGATGACCAAGAGGATCTCCATCATCATCTTCTTCATCATCTCCATCTTCTTCTTCTTCTTCTTCTTTCTCTTCTTTTCCTTCTCTTTCTTTCCTTTCTTCTTGCTGTCGAACAGAGAGAGAGAGAGGGAGGGAGCTGAGTGAGTGAGAGAGAGAAAGAGAGTGTTTAATCCACTCTATACACTCATCTCATGCCAAAAATGCTGATAAGTCCCTCAAC